>OU744721.1:62322246-64722246 GCA_916613615.1 Steromphala cineraria | reverse complement strand
ACACCAACACACTACAATTGTATAACGCTGCACTCAGCCGGTCAGGCGGGCGTCATCCTGTATAAAACATATCAGAATAGCTGAGGTATGCGCCTCCCATAAATGGGTCAAATGCTGTATTACAGGCAGATTATTGTCCAGGCTCTTTACATTCTTGAAATACTTTAAACTGGGACGTAACTTGAGGTGAAAATAACACGATAAAAACGGATTGAAATACAATGAAAAGTGACACATTGCATTTCGATACATTCTGTGCATTTCCTTCTAAATTGAATTGATTGTAATTTACTATGACTATATTGGTAATAATACAAGTAATATGTTGTATTGTTTATTGTAGCAAAATAATAAATATCAAAATACAGAAATTTGAATAGATTAATATAGATAATTTGCAAATTCTAAAAAAAAATTTTTCTAGCCTAGTAGCTACATGTACATGCAGTCGTTCAACAAGTGCCTGTTCTCTGTGTAAACCTTAAATGACCTTTGATTATGCTTTCTATCTATTTGATAGATAGATAGAGAGAACGCTATACCACAGCAGCTGTGTAAGTTACCCTGATGACCACTTTCATGTGAAACCGGTTGGTAATGTTCTTAATCACCGAGAATCCATAAATCTCAAAGTTCGAATCTCAAACATGTATTTTAAAGGGACAGTAGGGGGAATATAAGTTGAAAGTTGTCAAGAAAATGAAAATAAATGATTCCAATTGAAAGACAATGTATTTGATCTACATGAAGTAGCAATACATCAAATATATAATGTACAGTTCAGCCATACGATTACTTTTTCTTACACAAAATGAATTAAAGGTGTTCACACAAAAATGGCCGCCAATAGACTCCCAGTGAATCCTTATAATTTGTTCTCTGACTATGGATGATTGGTTTGTGTAATGAGATTTTTGACACTATCAAAATGATACATTTAGCATTAACGTACAACTATCAGTAAAGACTTGAAAAAAATTTGCAAAAAATTTGCAAAAAAACGTGCTACTGCCCCTTTAATGAATAGAAGAAAAAAGGTACTTGTACTCGTCATAGTTTTAAAATTGGATTTGTACTTTTGGTCTATGGAATTTCTACAAATACAACATCTTTAATCTTGAATCTTGAATCACTTCAAATGTATGAATAAACTGTGATACATAGGAAGCAAATTGAAACGCAATCACTTTGTCAGTGTATCATAGACAAGCGTTAGTAAGGCACTGGAGTGCGACAGCTAAGCCGTAGCATTAGTATTGTATTGACTTTATGAGGAGTTATTGTGTACTTGTCCATTACAGTTGTCATTAGAGTGTCAAATATATCTGAAATTGAACAGATATTGAATTATCAGTCAATGCGAAGACATGCTAATCCTTCAAGAAGAGATATTTTACTGATTTTAAACGCTATTTATTGACACGAGTTTGTTATCAAATCTTTATCAGCCGGACATTGTAAATATACAACTGATGCAGGTTCGTTCGCTTCTACGCTATTTGAACACAAATGTGGTTTTGTATAACAGTAATTTCTGCTACATGGAACGTCATACGAGTGTTTTGTCTCTTAAGTTTTAGTTTTTAGAAATTGTCATTCTAATTATGATATCTAGCAATTTGCAATAACCATCTGACATTGAGCCTTGCAGACTAGTATACAATGTATCTTTATTCGTGCATTACATCAGAATAAAAAAAACTGATTATACCGAGTAGACATGGCTAGAACATTTTGTAGCAACGTTTAAAAATACGACGAAAACTTAAAAAATCTATGAGGTATGAGACGGTGGAAGACTATTATTTGGTGTTTATACGTATTGAACATTTGGGTATAACAATAACAAAGAAGGGTCATTTTTCTGCGAGATGTCATATTAATTTAATGGTAAAGTTGTTACCCGAAAGTGGGTATAAGACCGGAGTTGGTGATATAGCCAGGGTGTAGAGGACGAGAAAGAGGATAATCTAGGGTGTGGAAGACACGAGCACAGTGAGACAGGTGTGAGAGACAGGGTCGGGACCTGCACAGGGCGAGTCCGGGGTGGAGACAGACTCACTGTGAGGTAAGGCTCTCAGATGTGTATCAGGAACGACAGTGAAGGGATGTCACGACCTCAGTGAAGTCATGCGCAGTGTGTATCCTGACAAGGTCAGAAAAGTGAGATTGGAGACAATTCAGTACCAGTGGGGGTCTAGTGCAACTGTCTCTCGCTCATCCACTCTATGTACCCCGCTCTCCCCATCCACCCCACCTACCCCCATTTTCCTCATATCAGTTGACGCATCTGCTCTTATTAGAAGACTCTTGGTCCATGAGGTCAAGATACTCAAAAAACAGGAAATCATTATGGGCCAAAACTTTAATTGTAGGATGACCGTTACGATTTGGCACTATTGAACTCCGAGAGTGATGATTTGAATTTTCTTTATCTTGATCTTGTTCTGTTGAAAAGTGATGACTACTAATAACCTTTTATTGTTTGACGAGCCCCACGGGATATAATTCGCATAAACTTTCATTGACACACTGAGGAGTTTAAAGGTGCCATAGAACTCATAAAAAGTCAACACAGGAAGCAATGATTTGCAACATGTCATTTTCACAGGGTAGCAAAAGGTCTTATTGCCCATAATGATTATTGTAGCATTTAAGATATTTTTTCATATGCTTTAACAAAAATAAATATTGCCCAAGCGGCGTAAAACAATAACTCACTCACTCACAAAAATTGCAAGAACGTTCGTTATATGATAAAATTAAAATGGCTTGTATTAAATTGGGACGTTTAAGCATATTGAAAAACAAAATATTGGAAAAAGGTAAATACAAATAAAACCCTCCGTTCGTATTCTGAATTGAGTTAAGCATTACTATGGTTACGAATTTCGTCTAAAAGCATGGTACTAAAACTGCTCCCTGAGCAACCGAATTTAGTACAAACAAATAAATATCAATTCCCCACTTCCAACGCATATATACATATGGTAATTTCCACACATAAATACCCAAATATGACAGCTTTATATCTTAAACACATTAGTATATAGCTCTGACAAACACTGCTCCCGTATCAATAAACGTACATGATGACAATAATAGTAGGTCTACTGTCTTGGTATTTATTGTGAACCATCAATTACTTGACAGGAGGATATTTATTGTTGAGGGGAACTGTTTGCGTACTGATTGTGTACTGTTTGTGCCTCATGACACTTCCTTACAAGCACAAAGGATTAAGTATTCCATTATATGGCTAAACAAGACATTAGGAACCATGTCAACGGTGAAACTGCATCCAATTGTTACCAAATCATTCACCCAAAAGCTGATAATTGTTGCTGATGTGCCCATGCAAACAATGCTAGGACGTTCCTTATGGACGTTCTCCTGGTCAAGAATCACTATGGTGACTTGTGGTCATTCATTGTAGCTGACCAGTGACACTAATGATTCGGATAGTCAATGGATGACCAGTTTGACTTTGGATGTAGAGAAATGTAGCATCCTTTCACTATACTGATATTGTCTCTATCAACAATGTATCCTTTAATGTTTATTGAAAATTAAATCCATAGACAAAGTTTGACTCCCGTGTAATCTCTGACTTCAGATTGAAATTATGAGATCAATTCAATATTTGATGTTGAGCTTTCTGGAAGTGCTGCATATAACTTCTGCCATATATTTATGTATTTATGTCTCCCCCCGAAGGGGTTCTATAGCAACAGTTTGGACTTTGTCATTTTGAAGGGTAGGGTTAGTCTCCCATTTTCTCCCATAGTTCAGCTGAAATGGTGTATGGGGGAGACATCTGTTTTACGAGTAAAACACTTTCTATAGTTTATTTTATGACAATTTGTTTTACGACAAAGGGTAGACCTACTCAAAAGAACCAGTGTGTAAATATAACCTAAATATTCCTATCGAGGAGACACCTTCATTATTTTAGATGTCTTCTAGCTTTGATATCATATGTTCATTTCCGTGAGCATCCATTCTGAAAGACGAATCATAATGTTTCTTATAACATCTAAACTTCCTTAAAATATAGTAGGCTCATGGCGAAATGGGAACAATGGGATATGAACGAATAGCGAACTTTCAAAAATCCGTTTAAGAAACTGCTCATTTCAGGTGTCCATCAATTCCAGAACACTAGCTTGATACGGGTCATCTGGTTGTCGTCTGCCAACACGATTTACAAACCACGTGACCTAGACGCCCCCTGGCGGTGATGTCCTGAGAGTATTGTCCCCTGCTGAGCTATTACCCGGAGATTATCCTCGACTGGTCATCTGGAACATCCACAGGTAATGATGGTCACCTCAACGTCTTTCCGGGTGGACAGTCTTGACCATTGACAAGGACCACAGTTCATTTCAAAAGGATTGGGGCTCCTTTATTAAGAACGTGATGATTTAAACGCCTCGTTTATACCGACCATTCATTGGCTGACAAAGTATATTTTCTAAAATATGTTATTTTTGTGAATTGGTCCTCTCATATATCATTACTTACATATCTCTTTAGGGAATCGTTATTATCGACCATTGTCTGGCGAACACTGACCATTTATTGCTGACAAGGTTTATTTCGAAAATATGTTATTTTTGGAAAAAAAGGCTTCTCGTATATCAAGACCAAATGTGACGTTTATCCTACCTGTCAAACTGAAACCTTTTATATTCATGTGTCTTTTCAAGGAAGTACACCATCTACATTGGAATATCCCTCGTAAAACGGAGATCTGTGTTGATCCTGAAAGAACCATATACTTGATGTATACTCTTTTGCAGAAAAAAATTGGCTTGTATGAAAGTATTTGAAATTATGCTTTCGAATCTACTTTGGAGAGATTATGAATATACATTATCTATTATAATCCTCTTAGATTCTGTTTTACCTTTAAATATACAGGGTAATTAAATGATTGCATTACCTTCCACCTAAGAAGAACCTTACAATAACACTTGCATCACATCAGAACGGTGAGTAAGCTTGTCTACATTGTATTTTAGCCAGAAGACAATTACGTTTATTTATGCAAACTTCCTATTAATATCTTATTTCCAAAAAGATAAATAAAATTGTCCCAGATAAAAAAGACGACGTTTAAAGTTCAACGAAAAACTGAACGTTCGAAAAAACAGGATATGTGAACTGTGACCGAAGGACGAATGTGAAACTTGAAATGAGTAATTTAGGTCACTTCTGTCATTCCTCGCTTCTTATTAGGGCCAATATCTCACCTTTAATAACTACTTTAACAGGTGAGTGAAGACAAGATGTCCCTCTATTCTGTTTGACACGTAATAAAGGTACCCCCTCTTCTCACCAGAAACAGGTGAGTTATAACATTGGACAAAGAAAGGACCAACCATACTTGTGACACGTAATAAAAAGGCCTGCTCCAAAGTCTCCATAGGGGAAAGAAAATACAGGAGTACAACAAGGATCATCCATGCCCCCGCCTCTTTTGGCTTTGACATTTAATATAAGAGTTCCCTCCCCTTATCATTAACGAGTACTTGGTGGGAGTGTGGATCTCAATGTTTATGCTAGGATGGGGATATTCCCCGTGGGGGTGGGATATGCAATAGGTCTAAATTGGCCAAGAGGCCCTTTGTTGTAACATGTTAAACCTACCTTGTCAACCTCTATGCTTTAAAGTTGTGTTTAACGCAGTAGAATCTGTGAATTATGTGTTTAACTTGACGTGGGAATAGCTGCAGAGTCCATAAATCTCTATCAAAGTGAATACAGAGCAATTTGCTTTACTAATTGGTTGCCGTAGGGTTATAAGGTGAGAAACAGGTAATAAGGAAAGCGCAAGGTGATATATTTTACCTGAGCAGTAGTTTGGAAACAGGTGCGAAATGATTTATACAACGCCGTAGATTAAAGGGGGTTGTGATGCATTTGTACGTTTGATAATGAAAAAATACAAAAAAGATAAGAAAGATATCCATGTAAGATAATAGCCCTCCTCATTTTAAACTAATGGACTTGAATGAAATGTCACTGTTTTTTTGTTAAGGTTTATGTTGAACTGAAAAGTTTAGTGCAACTGGAGTGGGCATTCAACACTGTCTACACTTGTTTCATTATGTTCTACTTTTGTTTTGCTGCTTTTGATTTTAACATTTTTTGGTTTCAGACACTTGTGTTACAATCTAATTAAAGGTTGGTTATAAAAAATGATGACTTAGATTAAGTACAGACGAACAAAGTGTAGTAAAGGCGTCAATGTATTACTGAAGTTATGTAAAACAAATCTGAAAAAAAATAGGAAATGTCAATTCAGCAATTCCGCATAGACAAAAAATGTGTCACAAAGCTTATACGCGATATGGTATTTGTATGATGTGTACACAAACTAACACTAAAAGGATTACACGTGTAAACGTCTGTCTGTATATGATTACTCACAAGTGTTAGTTATAGTGCTGATTTCACAACTCGAGTACCTTTATCAGATACATATTAAGTATATAAGTCAACAGTTTGGGGATAATCAGACCCCCTGTACACTGATTATACTTACTGCCACGATGATATTGTAACACAAGTAAAATACTTACATCATTTTTATCCTCATATGTCAGCTATTGACATGATCTTTACATCAAAGTAGTCTATTCGTGAATTGATAAGTTTCAACAGATGATACGTAAGTTCTGACATGGTATCAGTTTTAGAACAGTTTAAAACATTTGACGAAACCGCACAACAGAAAGGATCGAGAATTTGAAGGGCATTTAGGAGTGACAAACATTTAAAAAGCACTATTTTCTGATTACAAATTTTACATCGTAATCATAAACACCGTTTTGGAGAATATGATTACTAATTAATAATCTTATGATATACGAGTACCTGATAGAGAAGTAAGCTTGCATTCTGAAACGTATCCAGAAAAAAACTTTGTTGAGAAAAACTTTTAAAGAAAAGATGCTAGTAAGGATAAGATTTTTAATATTCCTTAATACCGAGTCAGTGTAGACCATATATAAGAAAAAGATTAGTTTTACGCAGTTTGAGAGTAGGAGCAAATATACGACAACAAGCCGTATAAGTTAGAGAGGCGTATTTCTGAAAGACTGTGTTTGTTATTAGAATATGTACATATCTTTTTTTACATTAAAGTTAAATGGTGTTTAGTAAGTAGGCCGCTATTCACCTCAGTATAGATGTATACAAAAGAATGTAGATATCGTGAATAGCACCAATGATAAAAGCGTATATCTAGTCCTAAATACATATATTGTATTGCTCCGCTGCACTACTTTATACAGGTTATACATCATCTCGACAACCAGCTGCTATACTGCATCATGTTTATATATAGAATATAGCAAGTCATGATATTTCTTTACAATAATAGCGTTCAAACTGTCCTCTACGAACACGTTGCATTTACATTTTTGTTATATGGATAGTTGGTAGTTTTAGGATGATTAATATCAATCGATAAAAGGTTTTGTGATTTTCGATACTTACACAAAAATATGGAATATATCCCCTTCATACGATAACATATTAATATAAAGTTTTTTAAGTTTTAGGGGAAAATTTACTTTCGATAAATGTTCTGTTCTCTTATTTGCAACATGTGTAAACAAATTGAAGGAAAGCACATATTTTTAAGTTATGCTATATCCTGTGAATATGCCTAAGACAAGAGGTAAAAGTTGTTTAATTTGCAACCGTCCTTCAAAGGAAGTGGTCATGACAATCTTTTGCACAAAAAATCTCTTCACGCAACCCTCTTCATTACGTCTATCCTCATCCTTTCACGTTGATGTCAGGAAAATGAAAATAAATGGTTCCAATTGAAAGATAATGCATTTAAACTAAGTTGAGCAGTAATAATTCAAATATATAACGCAAAGTTTAGCCATGCGATTTCCTTTTTCTTACACAAAATGAATTAAAGGTGTTCATACAAAATGGCCGCCAATGGATTTTATATGAATCTTCATACTTTGTCCTCTGACTATGTATGATTGGTTTGTGTAATGAGATTTTTGACACTGTCAAAATAATACATTTAACATTAACTAACAATTATCAGTGAAAAATTGGAAATATAAAATTATCAAAAAATGTGCTACTGCTCCTTTAAAGTATCTTTGTGTTTTGTGCAAAAGAAACGAAGAGCTTACAACTGGAAACCGCTGGAAAGACTTCAGATTTGTAATCAATTATATTTCTTCCAAGTGTAAGGGTCTCCTCGATTGTGCAAGATGCAAGTTAACATGATATTGTAGTAAAACAGTTGATATTGAATTGGATTGATGGAGCATTGACCTCTCAGACACTTGAAAGTACTCAAGAAACGTACATCTCTCTAGCATAGTTACTATAGATCAGTAAAGCACCGATTGGTACCCCATTTTCATCCTCAATTTCCTCTCTTTGTCCCGTCATCCATGTCGCATATACTATAATCCTTGCTTCACGAAGTACAGTCTACTTACCTATGTTACTATTTCCACCTCAATAACTCTCATTCTACTGAACTTTCGTATTATACAATGGTCGGCAGTCGTCTCAGTAGAAATAGATGGAGCGAAAAATACATCCCTGACTCACTCCAACTCGATGGTTTTGTCTCCTGCAATTATATATTTAAAATGGCCCTTGGGAACAACACGAACGTTTAAATGTTCATAATATTTTTATATTATTCACATTCAAGGAACAGTAGGGGCAAATAAAGATATCAATAGGGGAATTTAGATTGGGGTGTACTGTTATAGTAAAAGATTGGGGTTGTATAGCAAGCTACTTCAGCTGTAATAATTGTACTACAAACAGGGGTTAACGTTTTTGACCTCCTTAACCCGAGTCTATGAACTAAAGACCTCTAGACCCAGAATTTGTCAGAAGGTCATGAAATAGGTGGCTTATAAAGCATAATTTGAAAGTTATGATTGAAGTTTATTTGAAAAGGGTTTGAAGATCTCTCAGATGCTCATTATCATTTCTACTGTATGTTTATTGAAGACAGATCAAAGGCTTTTTTTATGATCAGTCATACGATTTATGATTGGAGACTTTATTGAAAGGGAAATCGGAATAGGAAATCATATACACTATTGTCATTTTTGCGTATGTAAAAATGACTTAAATCAGAAAGTAATGCACAAAAAGGAACGTCGTGTAGCCTATTACGTTCAATAATAATATTTTTATCAAATATTATTTCTGTAATGGTTGTGTTCGACTTTATGCCAATCCACATACTAGATTTTGGAAGCAACCTTTGCTTTTCTCTCATTGAATTTATTGTTTGAACTTTGTAATAATCAGGTACACATTTCGAGGTGAACTCCTTTTAAAGCAGTGGTTATTTTGTTGATATTTTTCGCATCAGAAATACACCCGAGATGTATTGAATGGGGCGTGTTTTAGCAGAGATAAAAATGTAACAAGGGTATCTTTTACAAATATATGCGAAGTATCCCTTTTTTTACACATTACTTCGCCTTTTGTAACTGTAACATTCTGATGAATTTGAAATCTAAAGCATTATTATAAGTTTCTGTTTTATAATCGTATTACGATTATATAAGTCGCCAGTAAAAGGTCATCTTCGGAACGTATAAGATGCTACCATTACGTATCTATCCCAATCTGTAACATGATTTATCATATTATCTCTTTAATCGTTGATTTATGCTAATTAAAGACATAAAGGTGTTACATTCTCACACCACCAGGTAACCAGTATGGTCTTCTATTGAACAACGCGAAGGTGTGAATTACGTACAGTAATCAATGACCGTTATGTTCCACACAAGTGGTTTAGCACCCGATACGTTTGATCCCTGTTTTCTCACCCAGTCCCGATGCAGAGCATTATCCAGGGGCGACGCTAGACCATATATGCTGATCAGAGATACTTAGTCTACTGTTGCATCTCAAAAGTTTGTTCACCAACAATTTTACTTTAATGGCATTATGTAATGTCTTTTTCGTGCAGACTATCGAGGAATATCCAAATGAACAAACCAGTACCTGAACGTCCATAGACCAAGACAAAATCTTTGAAAATAACCCTTAGAATAAGCGATTTGATTAAAATATTACGAAATATAGTTTGTTGTCTATGCACCGGTAGAAGTACAATAAAATACAAAATGCATAGTATAAATTGGTGAAGTATAGTCAGGGATGCACGGAAATGCACGTCAACCTTTTCATGAGATGGGGACTCCGGGATATTTTCTCACCCTCTCCCCTTAGCGTTATCGAGAGGGATTAGGGGACTACAATGTCACAGCGTGCTGGGTCATCAACACAGGAGTATTAAACACGACTTTAACCAAGATACACTGTGAACATAGAGGAAGTAGACGTATGAAGTCATTTAGACTGGTCGGTGGCATCTGAAATCGTTTACAGGTGGTCAGGCAAAGTTATCCTTGTTTGCTATCAATAGTTTTTCACTTTTATCAAGGAAGATACTTATAGTATTAATGCAGGGAGAAAGTCTGAAATATATTTTTTTCTATGTATTGCGATGAAACCTGTTATTTTTTTCAGATAAAAGAGTTTCATTAAACAATCATAGAAACGTTAAGAGGGAAAATGTCATTTTCATGTTATTTTGTTTTGTCTTTATCGCCATTTTTAGAACGATATCGTTCTAATCAACGTTAAGAAACAATTTAGTAACACAAACCTTTGTGACAGGAGGCCTCATTAAAATTTAATTTGTCATAGTTACTTGTTATGAACCCGTATGAACATGGTGAAAGATTGAAACCCTCTTGTCGATTATGGACTTATTGACTCAATTTCACATTTAAATACTTTACACTAAAACTGATGATATAATCCAAACGGAGACTTGGAAAAATGCTACACTTTGGGTGTAGAAATGAAAACGAATCACGTGTTATATGGGTAGGCATGAACGCCGAGGAGGGAACAGAGGGTATATACATGATGTAATGGGTAATTATCGACTCAAGATAAATCTGCAACCCGGTGCAGGTCACGGTGACCCGGAGATGCTGTCTTATGGCGGTTCCATATCGGAGGCTACGAGGGGAGAAATGAATTGCAGGAACCGAATCGTGATATGGTACTTTTATCAAGAATGTGTCATAAAAAATATGCAAACTTAACACTTTAAACTTTCAAATGTTCAATACGTGTCATCAGGTACTTTAAAATCCTACGAAATTTGCATCTTTCGTTTTCTAAACTCCAAAAATCTAAAAATATGCAATTCCAAGCTCTTTGTTATAATGATATAGATATGAAAGACAATAAAGTTGTAATAATTTTACTTGTGTATGTCCGTAGATGGATGTCAGATCACCTTATTTTAGAGGGCTTCTCTTTACAGGGTAGTTTCACGGAGAGAAGATTCGGTACCGAAGTGGTCTTTAGGTATTTACCTTGGCTAGCCTAAAGCACAATCTCGTGAAATGTAATAAAAAGGTTTTTGTAAACGAATTCTGCATTTATATTTTTATTTTAAAATACGTAAACATGATGCATTATACATTTCTTTTTCACGGTAGAACAAATATTTTAGAAACCCTTCTTCACAGCATTCATGTTTATCCACCATAGAAACATCCAAGTAGCTAAAATTACAGTCAAGGGGACTTAAACCCTTTAAAGGGGCAGAACGAGCTGCAACATGTTTATAACGTAACATGTTCCCACGGGATTCAGCGAGACGTGACGTGACGTCATGACCTATAACACATAGTGTTGAGTGGTATAAGAAAATTTCAACTGCATCTCAAAACAGCAAATTGTATCTTTGGCTTTTTCCCAGCGGGTTGTATGTAAGGGGGTATACATACCTGTGTTCATATGTAATCAAAGCAAGGTGTACCCTATTTACCTGGCATAACCCCTGCTGAGCGCACCCTTCATCCCTAATAACACCCTTTTATGTACCTACAGGTGTAAGTACTATACATATATATGGTCCCTAATACCCCTTTATATGTCTCTGTACTGTTTTTGCAACATTAAATATTTTTGGATTTCCAAGACAAAGAAGTAAGGTATTTATTCATAACGGATATAAAGGCTCTTTGTTCAATTAAAATATATATTCCGGACTCATGTTAACTGGGCTTATTTGTGTAAAATGAGTTGGATATATCGTTTGAATTGCTTTGAAACTAGGTTTTACGTATACATTGTAGTTTTGATTTTAGATCTACCGTGGGAACATGGGCCGTATTAGTTGAATAGAGCGCAAATGTAGAACCGCACTTAACTTTATTCGGTTTGTAGGGATTTCATGATTTGAAAAGTTTGCTTGAATCAGTACTATTTGATAAGTCTCTTTCGGTTGCAGCAAGGATAAGTATTTATCACTATTGAAGGCTAGCAATGAAGCTCAGCCTACCATTCCAAGTTACCATGGTTCTAAAAACAATAAATATCCTTAATCTCTATATACTGAACAAGTTGCCCGGTAACAGTTTTGAAAAGATTCTATGCTTGACCTTAAACCAATCTCCATTACATCATTCCAAATTCCAAGTTGTTCACACTGAAGCGATTATACCAACTAACAGGCCCTTAACGTCACATTTCCAATAACAATGGCGCTGATCGGTCAACGCTAGGGGGCAATGTGGTCCTTTACAAACAGTTTGTCTCTGATTGAGTAACTGATTTAAATTGCTATTAGTTGCCGGGGTGTATTGACGAGGATATCAAGCATTGCCTGCACCTGCATAGACCGACCTGCGGCAATCAATCTGTTTCTTGCTCACTGGTGGTCTGCAACTAATTGCCTGCTAATCGGCGAGAGTTACCGCCCCTTCCAATATGGCCGAATAACATTACGTCATAATCCCACTAATGCAATGGTCCGCAGGCAAGATTTTATCATGCAATTAAAGTCGAATAACAAGGAGAAAACATTAACCGCCTACCTTGGATGGAAAGGAAAGGGTTTAATTGTGATATCAGTATTTGACACTAAGTGGATCTGTAGTTGTGCTGCCAGGAACAATATTGCTTCAAGCTTTTTACGTGTTGATGAGGTTTTGGTAGGTGCAGAGATCATTAGCGATGTGTTAATGTTAGATAGTCGTTGGTTAAACAGTTATAGAGCTTAGCTAAAACTTTCTCTTAATACATTGTTTTATTTGTTGCAAAACTTAACTTAAACTGCGTAGCATTTCTTGAAATGGTGTGAATGTCCTGAACACACTTTTGAAAAAGACGTAAAACAAGGATTCGTTCATCTGAACGTGTAATTATTTAACACTCAATGCAACTTAATGACGTCAAATTCATCATTCTAACACCAACCTAATATCACTCAACCACACGACATAATGCCAAATCCACCATTCTTACCACAATCCAGTGAAAGTCAACTAAAAGATGCAGAATCAATATCTGAAAAATGCTTCTGATGTCGAAGAAACCTTGTTATTCGCTTACAAATGTTGTATACAACAAGTATCAAGTTTAAGAGAATGACCATTTGGGAGACGCCAGTGCCTCTATTATCTTGTGAAATGGGCATTATTAAATACTTAGTGTATCCAGTCAAGTTTGACCACCTGATGTTGAAGATGTCAACATAAACCGACTCCAGAGTAGCTATTGCATCGGATGGTTGGCAACTCCTCTAATAACAGCATGGTAGCATGTATCAGTTTCAAACTTCTTAGCAGTTCATTTGTAAGTGGCATATCATAGAAAAGTATAGACTTTTGCACCCTTTTTTTAACATTCACTCCATTCGGAGCATAACCTTACTCTTTCAGAGGAGACAATCATACATATTATTCAAAATACTATAGTAATGACAAATTTCATCTGATAAGGGCGAATCTTGTTTTCGTTAGCCCTAAACTGATTGTTTACGACATATATTATATATATACATATAATTAATATGGAGTAAATCTATTATAAATACTCCATAGGAAACATACATAATATCAAATTATCGAAATTAACATATCAACCCTCAAATCATTTCCATACTCTTAAACACTCCACTCAGTATGTTAGTATTCCTGTTGACGAAATACATTCCTAAACTATATGAAATGTGAAAACTCTGCAAGGATTTTGCTTCGTTATGATTGATAATACATCTGTAGCACATAATTTTATGAACTCTTTGACCACCGGTGACAGAATCCCCTACTTTGAAAGGATTTAATCTCCACGTCTCCCAAACAGATACCCAACTTAACAAGAACCTTTAGAGGGACATTGTCACGTGGGCACATTAAACAGCCTGTCATCGCTGTTAATCTTCGGATGTTTCATACAGACAGTAAAATGCGAAACGTTCCTTTAATGTCGCCCGATTCAGGTGGGCTCCTAAAGCCGGCGTCATTTTTATGTGGATATACGGGCAGAGGTGTCTCTTGTTAACGGGTGTTACAGGAATAATGATAATTTTATTATGTCGATTTTCTTGGATCTTCGGTTTGTGGCATATAACACCTAAGGGAAGCTGTATAACGTTGCATACCAAAATATAAGTCTTTGTTCAGTATACCAAATAAAGCCATAAGAAAAAGTTGCAACGTTTGAGGGTATGCTCATTAAATGATTGACAATGACTTGGTATGACTAAAGTTTTCATAACTTGTTGAAATAACCAATAAAGTAAGGTTCAGGCTGTTTAGCTTTATACTTTGTCCTTTGATCGCCCAGGAAAACTTTATCAACTGAAGAACATTAGTTTCTGAAATGAAGAAAATGGAACATAAAATACCGTAAATGGCGACTATTAGATGCTTTTATTGAATCTCTTATGGAGGTTGACCCTAATCAGGTTACAAGAACATTCATCGGTTTGACCCTTCATCACATATTCTTCTGGCATAGCATGTTGACTATGGGTTTTTTTCTGATCAAAGAGATGAAGAAAGGTAACAAATCAGAATTCGTGAAAAAATGTCAGGTAAGCAATTTAAAGATACATTATCAGAGTTCAATATTTTAAAAAGTAATTTAATAATAATAATAATAATTAATTTGTTAAGCGCCTATCTTCCAACAAAGCTGCTCAGTGGCGCTGTTTCATGAGCTCGTAGTGTCATTGTATTTTGGTGGTGAAGTTCATTGAAGGACGAATGCTTCATTGAAAAGATGGGTTTTCAGCATTGAGCGGTAAGTGTCGATGTCCTGAGCAAATCTGATGTCAATCGGTAGAGAATTCCACAAAGTGGGACCAGCAACAGTAAACGCTCTTTCTGCTGTTTTTGTTCTGGTCTCTGGAACATCTAGCTGTTTCTGTTGAGCTGATCGGAGACTTCGGCTTGGTGTGTGGAAAGAGATCAGATCCTTTAGATACCGAGGGTATGATGGTTCATGAAGGGCCTGATAAGTGGTTGTAAGCAGCTTGAACTTGATTCTCTGTTTTGACTGTTTTCCTTGTATATTTTGCAAAATTTTGCGATCAACCTAGGGAAAATGGGACCAAAATTCATTAAATAGGAGATAATTTACCAAAATTACCGAAACGGTAGCCGACATAACAACAATAACCTGGTCCAAATGTCAAATTAACTATGTTATATGGCAAATATCTTCATACAGTCCAAGTCCCGCTGTCTAAACTTTAAGTGCACTGCGAGTACCTTTATACTTACACTATCTCTTTACCTGTACACACCCTTTTATATGTTTACCAGGTTCAATTTATTAGATCTTGATATCTTCATATCGGGAACTCCTCCTTGAATCAAAACCGTTGAACTGACCCAAAAGGAAATCTGCATCTTGAAGTTTCCAAATTGAAGTCACCCAGAACCCCACGATGCCCATGCAGGGCTATTGGATGATCAGATTACGTAACGTATCTCTTCTAATCCGAGAGGCGTACGTATGGCGAATACTATACCCTCTTTATCCGCCATTGGGTGAACTGGATCTTCGTTAAACAGCTAATCGAGGCATTCGAGGAGTGTTCTTCACGCCAGATTACATATATCTTACATTCCGTCAATATAAACTTTCTGTAACGACCCACTCAGGTTGAAATCGAACAAAGCAGGCTCTATATTACGATTATGACATGTGTAGATGTGGAATGATCACCTGACCTCCGCCCCTCCTCCATCAAAGAGTTCTGTGTTGTCACGTGACCTCGGGATCGTGCACGCTGTCGTCTGCTGATAAAACGCCGTCTGCTTCAATGGCGCGTGAGCTTGAAACACGTGTAGGTTAACTTTTTGATAACATTACACGAGCTTTTGGGAAATAAACTGGATATCAGAAGAGTCTGTAAACGTTATCTGTTAACTCATCTTGGACACGTGGACTGGAATCTTGAACTTGACCCAGAGCTAACCTGGAGATTTCACTGATGGTGTGTTCTTCATAAATACGGTTTAATTGTGCAAAAATCTCATAATTTACAGTGTGATATGATGAGTTTACCACACACGTTATTCAGTGTAGAGCTGTTTATTAATGTGTTATAAATGACGGACACGGCTTCAATGTGTCAAGAACTGAACAAGGTATGTCTTGTACTCGTCCAAGTGTCGTAACTGGGATTAAAAAGAGCCGTTTTTTTATGATAATAAATCATAAGATATGTTTTCACATACATACATCATCTGTGCCTTCTTTTTAAACCTTTCCTAAAACATTTTGGTTGTTTCAGTGATTGCGTTTACACGGACTACAATATCTGTCATGAGAAAATTCTAAGTGGCATATGTGCGATTCATCATTCGCGTAGTTATTTGTATTGTTGCAGTTGGAATGAGTTTACCATAAATGATTTTCTGTGAATGAACAAAAATGTATATCCCACAGAGAAAGAAGTAGCGTACGGTTGATTTTTTAATTTGCAAAACGTGCACCTTTGTAAATTGTCCAGATTTTAAAGTTGACATGAACACTTCAATTGGTATAGGTTTATTGTATTAGAGAAATAGCAAAACTTCAAGTTTTCTTCACAGGCAATGCTTAATATGTAATATAATTAAATTAAGGACATTTATAAAGTTGAAAATATGAGACAATTCTGTACATTTGTCAAATACAAATAAAATATTTTTCGAATAATATTATGTCAATATTCCATAAAAGATGAAAAGTTACACGATAACTTAAGCCATTGACATTAAGCAAGATTGATTTAAATTACATTTCAACTAAACGATGTAATAAAATAGAATAAATAGAAAGGAATACGTTATCACTTTATTGCAATTTATACAAGATTTCACTTTGTGAACAGTACTTCATTCTCATAAAAATCTCAACAATCAAAGTTTCAAGGTAAGGCAAACAACGACTGACTGACTATAGTATCATACTACCTAATTGCATTTCACTTAACAATTCTCCTTGCGACATTGATCATTCATTCTATATATAATATATCAACGTTTTTAGGTAACTCATCAACCCTCTGATCAATACAAGACCACACCGAAACAACATGAACATTTTACAATGGTAACCAACAACAGCGTTGATATAGTAGCTACGCATTAAAAGTGGTTACCGGGTTTGAACCCAGGAAATACCACCTTAAAGCTGTCCACCGGAGACGGAGAAGTGGAGATTAAGCGTATCACATTGCGTGTTACCTAGAGAAAGTGGTCTGTTTCCTGTAATGTATCTTCTACAAGTCTTCTAACATGGGCAGAAGGTGACATCTCGCTAACCCAGCCATCTCATCACAAACAAAACTGATCCGCACTTGAATATCGTCTAGTTAGTGATATGCATCCGGCAATAGTGATCAAGAGGTGAACTTGTCTGATTGAATATCCATTTGACAAAATCTCATTCAAATCCACAAATGAAAAGGTTGGAAATACAGTAGAACTCGGATATAACGAACTCCAAGGGACCAACGAATTTAGTTCGCTATATTCGGTGATCGCTACTCATGTTTGGCCGCCATGCATAGGGCTTTTGACGGGATTTAAAAAATTGTTCACTATATCCGATTGTTCGCTATATCCGAGTTTGTTATACCCGTTTTTACTGTTCGTTTTTGTCTTTAGATGCATGTTGTCTGTTTATTTCTATTTACGAAATGCTTTTCAGCATTGTGAACTGTGGAGGTCATGATAAATGTTCTATTTAAACTACCTTAAAGAGACCGTCCGGGTTTCTTGTGACAATGCACTCAATATGCTGAGATACGTTTTAAACAGTTCATATTTTCAAATATAATATTATGACCATTACCTTTTAAATTAAAATCTAACAGCAACTTTATGCATGTGCAGAAGCCGAAATCTAACGCCTCGTCTTATATTGAATATATAAGTTATCAAATACTAGAAACAGCGGTAATTTAATCATTCCTTTCTGTCGTTTGTTTTAGAAAAGTTTACAAAAGAATCTTTATATCTGGTGTCCCTCAAAACAACTACATGATGTGACATAAAGCATCTACTTGGTTTTAGGCTTAGTGAGAATTAAGGAATGACTTGAGCCACCCATGTTGGAATAAAATTGACTATAACACGCGAAGCCCTGTCTTTTTATTTAAACATTTCAACATTCAGTTTAATACTTACAACTCCATGTTGCACACACTTATACAACGTCCAAGTCGTTTTCCTTACATACAGAGAGGTGGATATACTTTCCCTGTTTTCAATTCTGTTCATAGTTTAAGAATCCGATACTTACAATTCACACCTTAAATCTACCAAATGCCAACAGAATGGACAATGCCTGCCAATGTTTGAGAGATACCACTCCTAAACATGTACAGATGTTTTCCAAATATATCAAATTCTCAGAATTTGATCCTTTCGAAGAAAATCACACTGATGTCATTTATGCACGAATGATGTCATCCATTATTGCTCTTCAAATCTCATACATCAGTTTCACACTATAAACGATCAACCCTTGTAACATAACGTCCATATCCCACCTTTGACATGCATGGTTGTGTAGTTCTAGTTTCTCTTCCCACTAAATCCCATACATCAGCTTTACACCTAAAGGTATACTTTTCAGAAACTTTTATACAAAACGACAATGAAAAGTTTCTTTATGCTGCCTATGGTCTTAAATATCTTCACAAAAATGGAGTAAAAATACCAGCTTAACCTAGCTGTCCCTTGCAATAACTCCATGTCTCCCTTTTATTGTTGTTCTCCTGCAATGTGATGTCCTCAATACGTACAGAATGTACGATCTCAAATTCTTTCTTAAATCCAATACTTGAGACTCACACCTTAAGGGATCCCCCTTGCAATATGTCTTCACACTGCAATACAATATTGGTTCATAAATGTGTCATCAACAAGTCAACTAAACCCAAGTTCAATATCATGCAGAATTCAAAGCAATATCTTCCTAGCTAGCTGGGTTTTTTAATCTACAATCGAGTGATGCATGCCTCGAACGAAGAAAATCATATTTTTCCAAATTTAATCTCAAAATCAAATATTTTAGTTATACGACAGTAAAGAACGAATGAATGATGTAAGTCTTATGAAACTTATAAGTCTTATGAAACGTTCCCCTGTATTAGTCGGTGACATATGTAAATTATGGTAGAGTTTTGAAAAATAAATCAAACAGCCTTAAGGAAACTTGGATTTCTGAATACTTCAAATTACTATCTATAAACATGCTCTTCGTATGCAGTAAAGGTATTATCTTACGTTCTTTGTCATATCTAAAACAGCAGAGGCAAACCTCAAAGGACTTTCACCTTTAATATATATCTACACAATGATAGGATATTGAAAGGTGCCTTTCATGATTCTGACCACAATGCACTCCAATAAGCAAAACTTAACATCCTGGTTAGATCGTATCTTCTCCCTGTAATTTATCTACATAAAGTCAACAACATGCTTTTAACCTGGACGTAAGGTGTCACTCGCCATTCTCTATCCTTTGGAACCTAATCCAATACTCAAGATTCACACCTACAAGAGGCGTTTTCCTGTAACAGATACGCTTCTAGACAACAAGGTGCAACACAAGCGAAATCAACGAGCCTCTATCAAATCCAAATCTGACCTCTTTCTAATTCACACCTGTCTAAAATCCTCCAGACTTTCACCCAACAGGAAGGACGGGCTCAGTAAACAACATTAGTATTTTATTTCCCATTTACCTTTCCTATGTCGCCTAAAATGCTTTCTATCACCCGACCCATCGCCCTATAATCCGTCTCAAATCCGCCGGTATTGCTTGATAAATGCACCGATTGCTCGACCCGTCGTATCACCTTACAGTTGTCATTCTAACTTAAGATTATGAATCACCGAGGGTTCGTGAATGAAATCGATTTTTTTCTCTTAAATAGGATGTAATTGAATAACATAAAGGGATTTAGTTTAATCTTCTTATGACTTAATAGACTGAAATTTTGTGTGGCATTATTTTTTTCATTTTAGTGAAATTTGGATACACAACCAACTATCGTTTTTTTACAGTAAGACATTGTAAAACCGTGATTTCTGATATGATATCATCTCAAAATTCAGCACTAGGATATTATTTGTCCAAGATAAATAGATTTGAAAGCTCGCCTTTCGTACAGGTCCAGTGGCTTTTTTAAATTTGAGTCAAAACAGGTCTATCACATTCATGCAAGAACGAAAATGAAGAGATTTCTAAGAAAACGAAAAGTTCCTTCCATCGTATTTACCCGGCCTTGGTTAACCTTTGAACTCATTTAAAAAAAGCATTTAAGCATAAGTAAGATAAAGCATTTAGTTTCGCATCAGAAAGATAACAGATTACTTCTTTGTCATTTAGAACATTAAAATAGTTAAAAATCAATAGAATTCATTTCTCATTCAAGATAATATTTACCAATATTGTAAGGTTTTAATTTTTTCATACAAATGTTTGATATGTCTGCTTTTAAAATTGTCATTTTTTATTTCATATAATTAATAAGCAATACGAATGGAAATACCTTTCATAGGAAAGCTGCAGTGAAATATTATCAGACATTAACGCAAGGTTATCAACAAAGATGGGTATTATTTAATTTTCCGCACAGCAAGTTTTTGTTGGTCCTTTCTTTCTCACGTTAACCAAATTATAAGAAATTCAAAGATCAAGTGCTGAAACATGATGCTTGTTTTTTAAACTTTACAATTATCAATTTAGTTATCAAAATAAATGTTACAAAATTAACGTTTTCACGTGAGTTGCTATGAAGTTATTATTATAACATAAAGAGGCGTCCGATTCCTTTTTTCTGAGTAAGCCATATTCAAGTCTTATTGGTTCACCAATTGTAGTACACGTTTTGATATATGATCCTCCCCTTTCTCCTATACAATTTATTAATTTCTCATATCAGTAGTAACCGTTAAAACAACAGTGTTGAAAATTAACTTTTACAGGTGAGCTGGTAGGAAAATATTATCCTACACCAAAGTTACCATCGATCATAACGAAGTTTATAATCACATTTCTCTTAAAATGGCAAGTTGTTTGTGCTGAGAGACCAAGAGCGTAGACTAAGCTGGACCTCAAGCAGAGATGCATTAATGAAATATGTATACCCATTTCACGCACCACCGACTCAAACCATCATGCTATAGTGATAAAGTACAATTGAGAATTAGTAAAATAGAAAACGGCAAGACTCTAAATCATGTATTGTCCTTCCTCAAGCTAGGTGACCCTTGAGTAGCCACAGTTTCATTTCACGGCGTACAGAAAGAGTCCTATAAATCTTCTTGAAGAAACCATGGGCGCCATCTTCAAAGTTCCGCTCAAGGAGGAGACTTTGCGTTGTCTCCGCCCCTCCAAACGGATTATCCATGATCCGGAATATGACTCCATACAAAAGGGGACCGAGGTCCTGAGGCGAGGACTTAACATCTAGGTAGCTAAATCTCCCATACTTCATATCTCAGACAAAGAAGAACTTAATCTTAACTCTGCGTCCTGGTGGCCCTGAATCCTTATACTTCATATTTCAGACAAAGAACAACTTAGATCCTGAGGAGTTGGATTCGAGTCGAGGTAGAAGTAAATCCTCATACTCCATATCTCAAGTATACGTACCTAATCTGATTGTCCTAGGATGCTTGATCGTCCAGAAGAATGGTCAATATGGTTGACTGGACAATGGTGGACAATATAGGTGCTTGAGCCGATGGACAGAGGGATTAGGCGAAGACCATTAAATATGATAACAGTGTGTAGCTCTTTCTTGTTATTGTGTGTGTCCATCTAGCGGAGACTTCATAAACAAACGTGGTAGGTGGTGGGGATTTAGCATGTGAACATGGACGCTTATCAACAATAAAACAGTTCAATGAAAATCAAGTAAAAAGAGTCGTTCATGCATTTGCAACTACGATTTTCGTTTGTCCATTCAAAGATAAAAATACGTTTTATATGGAAATGAGCACATGAATACTTTGTGTGATTTGTCGTTCAGGGATTGCAGTAACTATTTATAGATTCTTAAAAGAATAAACGTATGTGAGTACATGAAATGTTGTGTTTTATTATCTTCACTCTGATAGTTTCGTCTTACACTATACAGTAAATAACATATGCGACCACTTCAGTGTTGTAACTTCGACATAAGTACATAAAAAGCAACAGTCGTTTCAAATTTATTAGTGTTGTTTATCTATATCGCTTATTTAATGTCAAAATTTAATTTTAAAATGAAATATGCATGTGTTCGTTCTCTTAGGATATGTTTTGACGTCCTCGTTAAATTTAAAGTAACCCATTTAACTCGCACTTTGAATAAACACGCAAACAACTGTTTAGCCCACACGATAAGAAATTAACAAATCATTAACAACGAGTAATTTATGACCAAAGACTCTTTCAAGAAACATGCAAGGTTCTTGTACCGGATGTGAGGTCATGCCATGCGCACTATATTTCTCCAGAACGAGGTTACATATCAAACCCGTCATATCAATCAGCTCATCGTCCCAAACTGCTAATTGGCTGAATTACTTGATTTTAAGAATTAATTACGCTAATCACTTTTCTTATCACTTGTCCTTACTGCCGATCCCGAGGGATCAAGAACATGACTTCAGTGCAAGGAGTTCTAGCGTAATCTACAACCTCGGTTATCTATCAAGCTCCAGGCAGCGTTACATCATTGACCCATTCCCTAGGGCACCAGCTGAGTTCCCTAAAAAGGTACCCACGCTCCCAGATAAGAAATTAATTGAATATAACTCCACATAATCACTGCTCTAAATGAACTGGAAATGTAAATCTTCCGTGACCTTTGTAACAAGAGAAAAAAATTATCACGACCTTCAGCCATTATCCGGGCTTTTACTTTATGGCAATGGGACCTTAGTCACCCTAGTTGGTTTGAAGCTTATTCCTTTATCCTGAGTTTATAGGAGATGAAGTGTTGGAGCTTTTGTTCAACGTAACTGATAAAAGGGATAAAGCTGGTATTGTATAGAGATAAACAACTTTTAGTTAAGCTAACTATAATAATGACGACTGGCGTGAGTCTTTACAGATATTTTCTTTCAGGGGATGCAAGAACGACTACTGTAACTCCATCATTGAATTTATTAAATCGAACAATGAATAAAATACAATTTATACAAATTTGTTTATGAAAAGAGAATTCTTTCTTTCCGATTAGTTTCCTTAATGTTGCAAAGTTTATAATATTTTTCAAATATGAATTAAATGTTTAGTAAAATTTAAAGTTGGTATGAAATCAAATATCCTCATTTACTTTGAAGTATTATACAACATATTATACGTACGTAACCTTTTCAAAAATAAATTATTCCAATAAGTATGTAAATACAATGCTGGAGATAAGAATCAGAATCCCTCTAGACCGCATACACATAAATGATATTTTAATCTGGCGGAATACTGTACAATAACATTATTGTCAAAATTCAATGCCCAACATGTGCTTTCAACTTGTAGGACATAAAATAGCTAGGAGTGTGTAATCCAATAAATATTATTCAAGGTATGCCACACGTGCTCTATTGTCAGAGTACAATAAACAAATGAAGCATTTACGTTATATGAAGAGGACAAAAAACAAAGTTCACAAAAAGCACACACGTGGAAAAGTGTCAAAGCGTCTTTGTGTTTCAACAAGCTGTCTATATCGTTCCTCACATACTCCTACATGTGGCCTCCATTTAGACTATATAATGTCTCCATATCACAATATCAGCGTGGAGAGATCGCAATGCTTGCACAGCAACACGCCCATTCCTGCACATTGCATGGACTGATCGTTTAAAGTCTTTTGACCAATCCATTGGTATTGTTCTTTCAAATGGTTACTGCATTGTAAGGTTAGAACTATAGGAACTAGGAAAGGTTAAAGGGGCAGTAGCACGTTTTTTGATAATTTTATATTCTACAATGTTTACTGATAATTGTACGTTAATGCCAAACATATTATTTTGACAGTGTCAAAAATCTCATTACACAAGCCAATCATCCAAAGTCAGAGGGCAAAGTATGAAGATTCTCATGAAATCCATTGGCGGCCATTTTGTGTGAACACCTTTAATTCATTTTGTGGAACAAAGGAAATCGCATGGCTAAACTTTACATTATATATTTGAATTATTACTGCTCCATTTAGTTTAAAAACATTGTCTTTCAATTGGAACAATTAGTTTTCTTTTTCTTGACATCACCTTATAGTCCCCCTAAAAGTGTGCTACTGCCCCTTTAAAGCTTAGGTCTTGAATTCATAACTTTCAAGGCACATGTTGTCTTTTTCTTATGGATATTTTGGCAAAGTGCAATCTCCTCAACTTCATCAACATAAATTTTAGGGAGCATTGAGTTAGCATATCTTATGGGGAGAAAATATTCAAGATTTACTTAATCAATTCCTGCAAGAAAGAATAGGATTGGAAAGGGAGAACTTTAGTTTCAGGCTGAAAATGAACAGTTTCAGTGGGCTCCTTTCAATTTTAATAGTAGAAAGCTGCATTTAATATGAATTTTCATTTTAGAGACTGAAATTTAGTCTAGGAGAACTTCAAAAGAAGGGCATTAAATATAAGAATTAATTAAACTGAACCAAAGGTACTGGAATGTATAAAATTTGATGTCATAAAATCAACCATTTTATTCATGGGCGCACACTAGATATATCATAACATAGCCCTAATTACCCTGGTTTGTCCACTTCATAAAGTCATGGTTTTATCAGAAACAATGTGAAAGTCTCGACTGTCCCCCTTTCACAACTAGGGACGATGAGTTTCGTCACTTGCTGCTGTGTGCTGACGACGGGCCTCTAGATGAATGGTATCTATAATAGAGCGCTCTAGTCCAACAATTACACTCTGAAATGATTTTTTTTCAATAAAACCAAAATTTGAAAAAATTAATAAATATAACGAAAAGAAGACTGAAATTTCTTCATTTTGAGCTTAAAATTGAGCTATTATAGACTTTCATAGGGTTTTTTTTATTTTAGGGTCTGGCTGACAGACTAAGAGCACACGTACGTAGACCGTCTTGCCGCTTTTGTTTTCTGGGCGAAACTGTGTCAACAAACCATGTATTGTTACGTATCTCCTGCAGAGTTCTGCAAGTGTCTGGGTGTGTTCAGAAGTTCCTTCACTGATAACCTCAACATGTTCGTTAAAGGAGAAAATGTAAGAAGTCAAAGAGGACCAAATGACCTATACAAACCTGTTTCTATAAAGCAGAAAACTACAAGTAATTAATTAACGTTTTCAAATATAAATCTACTCTATGTATAAATTTGTAAAGATATTTGGGATCACAATATCTATAAGAATATAAATTCTTTACGGGATTCTAAACCACACCCTAGTTTGTTATCCAGACCCTAAAGCAAAAAAAATAATTAAAGGAGCCTTCTTAAGACAATGTTGGTAAGTCTAGATGCCTCAGCTGAAATTAAGAATTGTTCAGGGCTCCTTTTAATTTCAATATCATTTTAGATTTTAGGGAATTTTTTTCAGGGACTATACATGTATGTTAGTCTAACCACACCCTTAAAGTGGCCGACATCGCTGACCTACCATCAGCTTATAATCACTAACTCAACCACCAAACCTTGAGAAATACAAGAATGTGTATTATTGCAGATATATTGATCCCAAGTGTATCAATGTTATATGTTCGTTTGATTTCAGTGAAACGTAGTTCTAAAACAATATGCAAAACAATAATCGGAGTCTCTCAATTTCCTCAGTTTTCTGAAAGAAAGGAGTATGGGGAAAAGAAAACAAAGATGAGATATGTTTCCATTCATTGCAAAAATGTTTTGGAGATTAATTCATGCACTTTTGCAAAAACCACGAATGCTTCCTTCCCCCTATAAGATATAAGAGTACAACACTTATTTGTTTGAGAATCATTTAGAGTTTTTCTTTACGAAATAATCTATGGATTTGTCAAATGCTTTATTGAAAAACGCTACGTTTCAGTGTTGTACTTACGTTTAACAATCGATCTTATATGAGAGGTCTTTTAAACTCTGATATTGTATAAATCAATTGGAAATTAACACCCTAGTGAGACGACCTTTTTTGTTTAAATTAATGTACAATCGAACCTCGTTTACTCGGACCTCGGCTAACCGGAAACCTCGCTTTCCGGACGAATTTATTCACGTTAAAATGAAAGACACTACATAGCATTTTAAGCAGTACTTACCTACAACTACTAAGTACTCGCCAAATGGTGGTTTCATTGGAGAAGGTCAGGTATGAAAACAATTTATCACGATTTTAACCATTTAAAAGGTCTCCATGGTTTTCATCAACTCAAATATGTGATGGTGTGTTGTGTCCTTTGATTCACCTATAGTATTTTATCGTTCCTAACTACTATTCGTTTATACGTACTCTACCAGAAACACTTCAGCCACACTTAATCATGGTTCTACGGCGAAGGCATTCATCGATATTAATCGAACTTACCCTGACCCTCAACCTTTGACCTCCGACCAAGCGTGAGGGGAACGTGCTAAACGTGTGTCACGTGTCGTCACGGTCATGTGACCAGGTAGATGTATACAGTGTATATAGTTTCACCTGTCTATTGTGTTTACCTTACCTGTGGTCATTCTCTACCTGAAGGGCGTGTCCCAACAAAGGGAGGTAATAAACGCCTCGCTTCTAGGGTGGTCGCTAAAGAATACTATTCAATCTGTTGAATCTGAAAATACCCTCAGCATGTTGTACTGTTGTATGCTAGTGTTCATATATGAGTTTCGAT
This sequence comes from Steromphala cineraria, assembly GCA_916613615.1. Classification (NCBI taxonomy): domain Eukaryota; kingdom Metazoa; phylum Mollusca; class Gastropoda; order Trochida; family Trochidae; genus Steromphala; species Steromphala cineraria. The sequence continues at coordinate 64,695,063 of OU744721.1, read as the reverse complement.
TGGACGATAACAACTTTGACTGAAAAAAACGTGCTTGGTGTGATTCTCCTTATTTTGTGATTGTCAGATTTCCGAACCAAAGAGTCAGTAATCTAGACAAGGTCAGCTTTGGATAGCTGTTCTCGTCAGTTTCAACATCAAGTCGCCGAATCTTATCGTTAACCAACTGACTTTGGTTCTATTGAGTTTAAAGGTAACAACGAAGTCTTCAAATCTTTTTTTAACATTCTCAACTTTACTAATAGCATGAGAGGGGAACGATGGAAATTCTAAATAAATCTTAATATCCAAAAACTTAAAAACTCTTATAAAAAAGATATGTAAAAAATAATTCAAATTTAATTTTATCAAAAAGCCTTTTTTACTTTTAAATTCCTGCGACACAATTTCTAAAGCGCACCTTACAATAATGTTGCTTCTAACGACATAATTGCCAATAATATCTTTTTATACGCGGATATTAGTGAGATAAATTATTTCCAATCAAATCATTCCTTGATGACAATCTTATGTTGTTACTATACTGTGGATTGATTGATTTTGCCGATACCTTAACCACTTAAGTTGCCACTGCGTATCATCTAGTGATTAAATTATCTAATTATCTATTTATTTAAAAGATACTATCAAATGATACGGCAACATATTTAACTGACAGCCTTTTGACAAGGTTAAATAATCTTGAAAGGTGCGTATAATAAAGACTGTTTCTTACATAACACCCTTAAAAACTTGAAGCCTTTCATATGGTTTAGAAATTTTAGAAACGGCATATAACATATGTTTCTCACGAAGAGCCCTTCAAAACATTTTTTATCAAATTACAACAGCGATATCAAATATGAACAGCAAGAAATCCGTAGTTGTTTCTGTAAATCCAAGGTCCTCTTATTCTCCCTGTATGTTAGTTTTTGGAGGCAGGGGCAAAGTTGTTCTTACCAGGAGGGTGGGAGTGGAATTGAGGACGATTCCATTTCTGAAGAAGGGAAGGTGCTAACAGGCACCAGATGTTTCTTGGAGACGTGACTGGAACAGCAACACGTGGCTGTCGAGTCCTGCTAGTGGCTGTTCTGGGAACTCTTAGCAGACGACAATTGGTGGGAGAAACAGAGACAAGTGCATCGTAAAAGCAGACGACATTGGAAAGAAGCAGATGCATGGATAGGAGTAGCAGACGACATGTGATGAAGTGAAAGAGACATTTCGTTGAAGCAGACGAGATATTTTCAGACAGACGACATGTAATGGAAGCATACGAGTTAACCCAACATCAAATTAGCTGAACTCATTTTTTTTATTTTTAAACATTGGCAGTCAATCGAGGGCTTATAAAAACGCGCGATTCAAAGCAGGCAGTTTTTGGGATGGTCAGGGGTTAAACCCGTTGCACTTGTTGCACCGAAAAACATGTTTACACCGTTAATGAGGAACATGCAGGGCTAATAGAAGCGAGGCTGTGGACAAGCCGTCTGCTCGGAACTCGGGAGTGCAAGGGCTGTCACCGTCTGCTTTCAAGGACATCGCTGTAGCAGATCAGCTTAGCAAGTGGTTGTGTTGATTTTGCAGTTTTGGTCTCAAGAGTTTACAAGACAAAAGTGCAGACTTGCAGTCATGGCATGGATTGTGATAAGAGATTGTTTCTTTTTTAGCGTTTGTACAGATATTCGTTGACAGAGGGATCATGATGCACGTGTCTCTCGGACTATGGTCATGCACGTGCATTCTGTCATTTTTTGCAATTACAAGCGCTCTTGGAACTATTTGTGATTTATGCGACTGCATTGCGGGGTAAGTGATCCAACTGATTCATCCCACACCTTCTATGAGCATGATTAATATGAACAATATACCGAGGAAGCATGAAGACCTGGTTGTGCTGTATAGATATAAGTTACAATTAGATATGGTTAAACTTTGTCTTTCAATTGCTCAAAGCTGACACTGAGCACTTATATGTCTTACGTCGTTGAATATTTCTAAAACATGCATGAATGATGGTTTCGAGGCTAATGTCTATTTAGTGATCGTTAACATTTATACATATCAGGATGTATCAATTACGTCCTTAAAGGATTGTACGTCCTTAAGTCACCCCCTTATCATTCGTAACTCTGAACATGTACTACCCCTCCATACCATACCCCCCCCCCCCCCCTCAAAACATTAACGCCACCATGCCTATGGCACTTGGTTCTCCCAGACCAGACGTGACTTTCACACAGAGCTCAATGTCAGAGCAGACGACAGCAGAGACCTGCACTTACAACAAACAAGAGTTTTTACTTATGAGAGCATAAGGTGATGCCTGCTGTGAACATAGACTTCCAAACAGTCTCCAGAAATGTTTTCCATGTCACACTGTATCTAGACTTGTGTTTCCCATGTCATACTGTATCTAGAATTGTGTTTCCCATATCACAATGTATCTAGAATTGTGTCTCTAATGTCACTTACATCACATCACATCACATCAGGCTATCCCGACCTTTCCCCTTTTTCGTCTACTTGAATAAAAATGGTCGACTCCCTACAAGTTTGATAAAATATCCCAGTGTCTTAAAGTTATACACTGTCAATCCAATTGCTACCAAATATTATTATTATTATTGAGTAGGTTCGTGCATCAGCCATTTTGGGCTCTGGCACGTACCAAATACCAAATACATAGACCGGTATAAACCTTGCTCGTCTTCTGTATTTGTCTGTCCAGGTTAGCTATACGGCCACATACATATCATGGTCAATTCTTTAATGCGGCCACTACTTCCATAGAACCGCCAGCTGCTTACAAAAGTTTCCAGTTTCGAAATGTAACGAGGGGTGAACAAATGCGTCCCGAGAAGCTATTAGCATTCACTTTCTTGAAATAATCTTGTATGTACACTAAGAAATACAGATAGACAAAAACAAGAGCTAATATCTGAAGCTTCGGAGACTCAGTGAGAGTCTAACCGTGAACAGTGGTCGCGTGAGATATACGATACACTGAATGGTGGACCGAAAGACTTGCTTATCTCGGATGTATGGCACAGGAACGCCATGTTTTATTGGGTGGAACTGGGAAATTTATGGCGGTTTGGTTACGGCTTTTACGTATATGTCGCTTACCATCACACCAAATGGTGTCTAGAATGTCGCCTGTTCCTCCTTGAAGTGTCATTAAAAGAGTAAAAATCAATCATTTGGTAAATGCTGGGGTTGTGGTGTTCACGACGTCATATCTTGTTTTGGTTTATTGCTACGGACATTAATTTCTAGATTTTATCTGTAGACACATAGTGGAAAATTGAACTTGTCTATGGGGGAAAATAGCACATGTGAAAACGATAATAACCAAACTGTTAAAAATCAAGATATGTGTTTATGGTCTCAAGCTAAACAACGCAATTCTGAATAAAAGAAGATAGTGAAATTCTTTTATTTAACACGATACTATGCTGAACCTGAAAGGTAATGCATCATTTAGAAAATTAAATTTAATTTGATTACGTGTGAGAAAACGAGGGGCTGTGCATGCCGTGGAGAAAATATATTTTCAGGACAGATTCCCACGGATTGTAAGAAAACACACTATTACTGGAAGAAGAGTTATTACGATAACTAGCAATACTGACGGACTTCGAGCTCGTAATAACAGTCTACCCTTATCTTTTTGGTCAGACAGACAGACAGACATCCTTTTGGGTTCATATTGTATCATTGATTATTTTAGGTACACATAAAATATGTAAATTTAAGGTTTCTTATAGATCTACTTATATTTTAAATGTTTCCAACAAACTCATTTTATCAGATCTCTAATTAAGTTTTAAGACAAAAAACGTCAACATGAAATGACATATTTGCTTACGAACCGGTTAAAAACGAAATGATAACAAAAACCGTACATATTCAGCTTTTTCCACAATTAAGTGTTTCTGTTTTCTGAAATCTATGCATGTGTTGGTTTTTTGGGGGCCATATTTTGTTTTGTTAATTTTGTGTGCATGTATATGCATGTTGAGAAAACAACTCAGGAAATCAACAACACATGTTCTATATTTTCAGGAACCCAGGACTCAATGAAGGCATCACCAACGTCCAAGTAAGATGCACAGAAGGGACGGTGACCTGGCATCTGGCTAATGGCGCTGTTAGACTAACATTGGGCTCAGAGGACCAAGGCTGGTCTCGAATCTGTGTCAGGGTGGACTGTGACATACCCATTGCAGTATTTAGGGAGATGACACGTGTAATCCATACGAACTACAGGACTAAGATGTCTGGACATACCGAGACCACGTTATCTCCCCTGTTCACCTCTCAAGGTCACAGCAAGGAACACTGTATTTCCGCTTCTGGTTCTGTAAATCTCTATCTGCAGACAGAGCCTAGTCCTGTAGTCGCAGCAAAGGTGAAAATACATTACGACGTTGAAAAGGTTAACAGTGATTACGATCCACATTCAATTGAAGGTATGTGTATTGTGACACTTTTTCAAAGTACATATAGAACCAAAAACACAAATGGTTGACGTGAAAGTAGAGTGCTACCGCTTTGTTTGAACATTCTTCTAATGGGTTACTTCAGCCATTTATATCAAGTAATGTACATGTATTCATATTTTTCACGACGTCTTATTTCTTTCAAATGAATGTCACTGTTTTGCATCATGAATTCTGCTCGATTTATGACTATTGCCATCAATGCACTTCAAATGTAGAATCTGCACTTATTGGCCTGTGGAAACCAGTGGGAATGGCATAACAAAACATTCATTTTGCAAAATAAATTACTTTTCTTATGTAACCCTCCCCAAAATCAAAATGATGACCTGCGTGTCCTTTTTCAAAGCAGCGTGTTAAATAACGGGGTCGTGGGATCCTATAATTCACTGTCGTCAGTAAAAGGGACACAACTCAATTAATCACCCACCTCATAACAATGGTCTCTTCAGCGAGCATAATATAATTGCCATTTTGCTATGCGCGAGCAGACACCCAGAAGCCAAGTGCACGCCTTGATCTCCATACCTACATGCACAGGTATACACGCAGAGGTCAGGGGAGTGCAGACTTTGTGTCGTCTGATCCCCATTGCACGAGAACAATGAGGTCTGTCCTTTCTCTCCCCGCCTGTCATTTCCAGCACTTGTTCTATGTATATAGGTAAATAACTGCACGTGCACACCCCTCTTATCCTACCATGGAGATGTCGTCTGCTTTATCCAGTTAGGTCGGAGGTCGTCTGCTTGCGTTGAAGACATGAGACATTTGAACGACATTAGACGCGCAGACAATAGTTCAAGTTAAATTGTACTTCACTTGTTTTTAACAGTAATATTTATATATTTTTGCGGAGATAAATATTCCCATTTCTGCAGTAGACCTATTAATTCTAATATCCTTCAGGACATGAATTTCATGCGCATTAATTACATAACAAATATCCCCTCGGTTCAAGCCACATAAATGTTGTCGTCGTATTGGTATGATTTTTGTTATAATTCAGGCATTTGATTTATCTCTTTTCCTTAAGTTGTATTTCAATGAAGTATTACTATTCCTTGTTTTATTGTAGAATGCAGACCATGTACAGATCGGGAGCTTCTTAGAGCGGTGTGTTCAAGCGACTTTGGTGAGATTACTATCACCCTTTATATAAACAGATGAAATAAACATAATTTCCTTATTTAATTAATATTGGTTGTTTACTGGAGGAATTGTTGTTACATAAATCAGGTTTGAGATATGATCTTCTGGTTAATATTTCATATTTAACATGTAAAATGTTTTGAATTGAAAGGGATATTTGTTACTCCAGTAGAACCAATGGGCCGAATCAGAGTAAAATCATTTTAATGGGACAATTTGTGGTGACATTTCAAGAGATATCTGCTCACCTTACAAATCAACTAGCATGATACTGTACTCATGACTTGTTCTTGCTGTCATAAGTATCAGATATCACAGGACATAGTCTTTATCAAATTCTCACCCATTGTGTACAGAGGAGGATATAATTCACATCTGTCATGAAATGAACATGATATAAACTGTTAAGTTTTGACACTGGACAGACATTGTCAGGGACATGGTGGATTTGTCAGTCGTGTTACTACAATAGGCGATTATTGGAAGATGACTATCTGAAATGGAGTGGTGATACCAATCCTGGAGATATGGCGGTGATGATAGTCATCCAGGGACGCTAATTCCCCCAGATTATTTTCAAGATAAACGAGAGTCCGGGCTGTCAGGTTCGAATGACCACTAACCGGTAACCATACGATATCATACCCCATTCTGCAGGTGATAATTCCACGAGTCACTCCAAATATTTGCTTGACTGACATATTCCAAGATGGCGGACTTTTGACGTCTGCGTTGTTCAAATTGACCGCCGTGTTTATCGCTTCGTGGTATCAGATTTGTCCATCAGAATTCGCCTTCAATCATTCCTCTAATTCCTGTTTAGCCTTTGCTTGTAATTTTATCTTGCAACTTTAGTACCGCCTTTATTTATCGTGTCCTTCTGTTTGTCGATCAGACGGCCTAATGGTGGTCGTCAGTTTGGCGGATTTGCTTCTAATTATGGGTATGTTGATTCAGGCTTGAATTCTACCCGCCTGTCCTTAGATCGACTGCCGATAGCGGGTCACGTTTAGCAGTCGATGTGGAGGGATTCAATATGACATTAAGATTACAAGTTGGATAACAGGTCCCTTATTATGTCAGATATGAAGGTGCTAAGACTCATGACAATCCATGACGGTCGTGTTTCCCTACTTTCCTGTCAGCGCGCTAATCATCTCAAGGTTTATCTAGCAGAACAAGCTGTTGTCACGAACGTCGCTTGGATTGAAGTTCTTACACAATAATAATTTGTCGGAGTCACAGACAGTATTGGACTTGATGTCTATCTGTGTTACGTTGACATGAAATGCATATATAAATGCACATATTTGTTAAGAATGATATTGTGCAAAGATTTACGAGAATAAATATGTTGTTATACAAATGTTATTCATCAGTTGTATACTGTTATATATTCCATGACAAGAGATAACGACTTACAATTGCTCTTGATTTTTTTATTATTTCACTATTCATGGTATATCATTAAGCGTACCCACTATTCTCTCCAGCCCCCCAAAACACTCACTAGTGAGTTGTTTATCTTAAACGTGATGCGGAACCAATTCCATGACCTCTGGGGTCATATATCAGATCTACCATCATTAATGTTTACAAAATATCGAAGATATTTTTCTGAACTGACAGATTTTAAAAAGACGCCTTCAAAAGAATATATCATGACAATCAACTTTCAAAAAGAAACTCATGTTTATTCAGGTGTTAGAACGGTGAAGAAAACTAGTGTGGAAGACATAGGCATATTGTTTTTGGTATTATAGAGGAATAATTAAGATTTCGGAGGATGGTAGAAGAGACTAATATAACACGTTCAGCAGAGAAACAGAACCAGGCAGTGATGTTAGTTTGTGACATGAGAAGGCACACTGTCCAAACCTTGTGTACAGACGATTGGCCTGTACCCTCTCCAGTTTGTCTATACCTCCTGAAGTTTGGTTTGATGCCTCTTGGTGACCTGGGAGATCTTGTGGGGGCAAGTGGCAAGAACATGCAACTGTAGAGTGTGACAGTGGCGCTGTTTCCCGCCAAAAGATTGAAGCAGACGTCACGAACTGAAGCGGCGGTACGTGGCTGTGAGGAGTGTTTGAGGTTATCTGCTGACGTCATTGGAAAGAGGGAGGTTTCGGGTTGTCTTGATGGTTGATTGATCCTCACAGCAAAGGGATAGCTTGGACTAACACTATGGAATGGTCAAGCGGTCAAGAAGAATTCTCGGGTGGACGTGATTGTTGCTTGATCCTGGTCTTAGAATACGATCCCTAACAATTGAATTCTTTAAAAAACATTATTAGTTAATAAGGGACCTCAGAATATTTTGTTCATCATTTCCAACCAAGGCTTGTTTTCACTAGGTAATGTTTCGTGAAAGTGAGGTTGAAACATTATGAACTGCGGTCTGTTTGTTAGACGGGAAATGGGCCTAGCACAGAATATCATAGACACCAAAAAGAGGTCACGTTGGCGAGGAAATGAAAACATGGTCTTTATTGAAGATTAGATTAGAGAACATGCATTATTTTCTCTTTATACATTCGTTGATATAGATTTCAATCATAAAGTCAAGATATACTATTTCAATGGACCTCGTTTATAAATATGGAAATATGATGACAAAACATTAATTGATCTATATTGTTACTAGGGTAGGAATGACATACGGTCTTGACGACCTTGAGTTTGAAATAAAATGTCATTAGAAGGAAACAGTCGGGCAAACTAATCGCCAAGAATGTGCACCAGTGGCTCTCTATAGGTATGACTTTAACGACATTAGACGCCTTCTTATTGGAGGAAAATTTGGGCAAAGTTGCAGCCATGAAATGACTACATTTACCTTCACATATGATTATTATTCGCCTAAAGAACACTTTACATATTTCAACGGGAGACAAATTCAAAGACAAGAATGTGTATCTTATGAATTTCTCTATTCACATGTAACCATTTCTCGTATTAAACGTTTAAAGAAAGTGAGGAAGAGTCAAAGCCAAGATTTTGATCATCGAAAACAGCGACCCCATAACATGGTAGGGCCTAGGGAGAGAGAAAACCTGAACGGGGGAGAGGAAACCGGGCGCGGGGGTGAGACTGTTACGGAGCGTTGTGTCAACAACTGACCGTGACTACACATGGGTCACCTCTCCTTGTCGCGTGCTCGCCAGGCTTTGACCACTGGTGTGAAGCGGTCAGTTCCAACAAGCGCTGTTTGTCCAGATGAAACAGCTGAAGTGGACAAATGGCGGTAATCCGACCAGAGTCCATCTCACGCAGCTCCAGAGAGGGTATGATACCACTAAAGAAAAATATCCACGTTAACTGGGTCACAAAGCATTGATGGAACGTAATAAGGGACATGAAACGAACATCGGATTTCTTCTTTGAAGGAGGGATTGACACCATTTCTGAAGGATTTTTGTTAAAATGAAATAAACACGTGGGGCATTCATTAGGGAGTTATCAGTCGAGATCAATCGGTTGATTTCTGTTTTGGACAAAGTTTAGAAGACTGGTATATTCTTGCTCTGTAATTTGTATATTTGTGAGGTTTCTGTATTAGGATTCGAACGTGATCAATCTTCTCTAGGATCTAGGTAGACAGCCTGTCTTTGTGTCCGAGCCTTTGTTGCTCTTGTTGTTATGCCTTGCTTATACCTTCTCACGATTCTTTCTTTCCATCTGGAGATTTGGCATTTTAATTCTGCATTTGTACGTTTATGAACTGGAGTTATCTTAAATACTTTAGTTACCTTTCTTGTGGTTTTAACTGATAACAGTAGCTGATACTGTAAATAAGGTTAATTTACTTAAATGTCATCTACAGAGATCGATTTTTGAAAGGTGTAAAGGATAAGAGATGTGTATTTCAATCTGAGTACAAACCTCTTATCGTATATGTGTTATTTTCTTCGGAAAATAATTAAGTTGAAGGTTGCTGCATTATTATCCCTGTATATATTTCCACCGTTTCAGTCAGGAAATAGTTCTCACAATGTTGTCTAATCCAATAGCTAATGCACTCGACTGCACATTTATGTGTTATAAACAAGAACTGTGATATAAAATATATCCAGTAAGCAGCAAGTGTAGTCACCATCTGGTTGCATGTAATCATATTCCAAAAGTTTTCTTCCAAAAAAGTAGACAAACAATTCCATTCATCCGACTCAGCTTATTATTTGCAATTCTTTTAAATTAGCGTTTGTATCAACGCATCACGACTAACGTCAATATAGAGTCTTTCTTTAAAGAAAATATATGTTAATCACTTGCATAATAACCAGATTCTATTTTTTTTTCAGTTGCATATGGGAAAATAGATGACATCACTAACGAAGATGACGTCAGTGTTATTCATGTGACTGCGTCACGCGTAATATCGCAGAAAGGGGGTATATTCAAGCCTCGAAGCGGAAACTCTGACGAACATGACTTAAAGCAAACTTCGAGGACCAAACTCTCTAAGAGCAAGACCATATTTCGGAAGTCCAAGCTTCTTCACCAAAGCGAGGCTATATTCCGGAAGTCCCCAGACGGATGGACACGACCCCACGAGCTGAAGGGTGTGGTCCACGCCCCCCTGAAGTGCGGCATCAGACATGGGGAGGGTCAGTTTATGTTCACAGGACGAGTTCGTCTCGGTCAGCCCGTCCTGCAGTGTGCTCCCAGGTATCAGCAGTGGAAACATGTCCTGGAGAAGGCAAGGGCGGAGGGTCTTCTGGAGTGCTCTCTCGATTTGTAGTCTCTACATGTGTCATCTCTACATTTACTTGTCTTTAATGATAAATCATGTTATTATATGTTCTCTTTGGCACTTTCAAGTGTGTCGTTCCGTCAAAAAATGGTAGTGTTGACTAGTGTTGAAGACAATTACATCAAACAACCATGGTGGCAATTTCCGATGATGTGTTTGGAATTATCCTCCAAAACTGACATGGTTACCGGTAATATTGAACTAGTATAGAAACAATTACAGTCATCTTCATAAGTTTTCGTCATCAATAGTGCTACGCTGACCATAACGGTAACGTTTTACAGGAGACAGGACAACAGTGAACAATGAGCACGAATGTAGCTTATGAACTGATAAAGGTTCATTGATGTGAATATTGTTACTTTATCTCTACCGAACCCTTCTGTTACATATGCCTGCTGTGTATTCTTTTTGAGGTTGTAATGTTTGTGTGTACTGAATGTGACAGGAACAATTTGGAGAGAGCATAACTATGAATGAATTCACAACTGTGATTTAGAAATCTTTTGATATTAGGACATGTTGCAAATATCCGTTTATTTGGCATCTCATTGGGCATGACCCATCCGTTTATTTGATCCAATTGGGCATGACACAGCCCACATGTTCACGTGAGTCTTACTGTTGTAGATATATATATGTTTAATAGAACAATGTCTTACTTTTTGTTGGTAAATCTGACCAACCATTTTAAGCTTAGAACCAAAGATACAATGTACATATATGACACATTTTCTTGTATACTTTTGATGTGTAAAAATTTACTTTTCAAAGCCATGTTGGCTTTTTTGATGAGTCAGAAAAACATGCTTTAATCCCATGTACTATTATATCTATCACACTGAGAACAATAACAGTTTCATGTGGATCAGAATGTATATATGTACATCCCTCCTGTTTTATGATGATTACACTTGATACAAGTGATACAGAATCCAACATCTAACTCCGTCTTAATTCAATCTTAATGATGTCATGCTGTCTAGTATCACATAAACGTGTCGTATATCAATCTACAGCCTTACATGTGATTAAATATACATTTTATTTTGACACACACACATTTTGAATATTGAATTGTTTGTCAGCTTGATGTTAAACACCAAGGTTTATCTAAAGAGGGGTTCAATCGGGCTATTTCATTGTGGAAACCAAACCTAGAGGAACATTCAATTAGTAATTTGTGTTGCTTCCGATCTCAAAATCTTCAGTTTCATGTTTGATGAATAGGAATTTGATTTTTCACAACGTTTGAATATGACCAGTTTTGAACTTTTTTTGAAACGTCAATAACAGAATTGTTATTAGCATTTCAAATCATGTAGATCACTTTGACAAATTATTAACTGATGAGTGAATGATAGACGCATGTACAACGTTTGAATTTGGTGTTTGTAAAATATGATACAATATGCAGTATGTCAGTCTGAAATGTCTTGATGTGTTAATGTATAATAGAAACATATTAAAGAAGCAGTAGCACGTTTTTAGGGGGAATATAAGGTGATATCAGAAAAATGGAAGTAAATGGTTCCAATTGAAAGACAATGTATTTAAACTAAATAAAGCAACAAAAAATAGAATATATAATGTAAGGTCCATGAGAATGTTTATAATTTGTTCTCTGACTATGGATGATTGGTTAGTGTAATGACATTTTTGTTACTATCAAAATAGCTTTAAGGTACAATTATCAGTGAAAAATTGCAAATATAAAATTTACAAAAACTAGCTACTGCCCCTTTAACATTTTATATAAAGTTCCTGACTTAGTAAACGATATATGTGTTGTACAAATTTCCGTCCAAATGATGTCTTTGTTCATCTTGCCCTGTACAGACTCAAGCGTATGAAACAGTTGACTGTGTATGCATGTTGTTTATGTAATGTTCGGTCACAGTGGTCAAACTATATTTGTAAGTAAGCGTGATGATTAAAACTTATTGCTAGTCTAGGGACAGAATCCTAGTGTGTCAGCTTGATGTTTCAACACAAAGTTTACTCAAAGAGAACTTTCGATGGGGCTACATACTGTTATTCAGACCCTAGAAAAAAATTCAATTACGGAAAACGACCAATCCAGACTAGAAAAGTACAGCAACTCCAGACTCAGCTTTGAAGTTAAAGCATCTTCTTGGCCCCATATTGTTAAAATACATGAATTGTTTAAAAAAACTGTCGATATTGAAAATAATACTTATGAAACTAAATGCTAGTGTGTTATTTCTTTTTGGAAACCAAATTCATGTAAGCATCCCATTACCTATTTCTGTTGTTTCTGATTTTACAATTTGACAAAGAATAACGACATCGATTCATTTATTTAGAAAATATATTTGTATTTAACCCTACTTAAACCTAAAACCTTATCAAATTCTATAATGTAATACACATTAGGGGTTTTGCTTCCTAGAGCCAAAATTTAAGACCATGGGCCGAAAGAACCAATTCTTCGAGGAAGGATGAGACCAAATTTTGAAGGATGAATGGTGTGGTAGAAAATGTTTTGATAGTGTATGAGCATAAATGGCAAAAACGATCTGTGATATATTAGCATTTGCAGCGGTTGAAGGGACCAAATTCGCTGTTCATAATAGTCATTTACCATATCGTTACCATATCCATATATATTATCGATATGAGGATATTATAAGAAGTAGCCTTACATACCATTATTCATTGACTGAAACCTACTCATTAGTTAGATGAACCATGAATCATAGTCATATATATATATGAAAAATATCAAAGGTATAAACAATAAGAAAACATGTTATTAACTTTCAATAACATTTTTCATGTTGCCATCTCGAACAACTGAATAATTAAAAAATAGAGCCATTGGCTCTGTAGCTCATCAGGCATCATATCAAGTTTGCTTTATACAGGCAAGATGAGCTAAAAATGAAACTGATGTTACCTATTGCAAGAAAACCTATAAAAAAATTACAAAACAAATGTATTATTATTCAACACTTTCTAGATCGCCAATATCAGACAGTGAAAGAAGTCCACACTAAAATATCCAAGGAGAAATAAATTTGCCATAGACTGTCATCTAATGGAGAAAAATAGGTTTTTGAGATTGTGACCCCTGTGACCCTATTTGGGGTCATGGGGTCACAAAACCTACAGTTTAGAATCCCAATTGGCCAAGGAGTCTACATGCAGTCTTTCAGCTCAATAGACCTTTTGAAGCTAAAGATGATGATGAAAATAAGTTTTTAAGGTTGTGACCCCTGTGACCCTATTTGGGGTCATGGGGTCACGAAATCTACAATTTAGAATCCCCATTGGTCAAGGAGTCTGCACATATCATTTTTAACTCTCTAATCCTTCTGGAACTGGAGAAGAAGATGAAAATAGGTTTTTAAAGTTGTGACCCCTGTGACCCTATTTCGGGTCACAGGGTCACCAAAGTTACAAATTAGAATCTCCATTGTCCAAGGAGTCTGCACATATCACTTTCAATTCTCTAGTCCTTTTAGAACCGGAGAAGAAGATGAAAATAGGTTTTTAAAGTTGTGACCCCTGTGACCCTATTTGGGGTCATGGGGTCACGTAATCTACAATTTAGAATCCCCATTGGCCAAGGAGTCTGCACATATCGTTTTTAACTCTCTAGTCCTTTTAGAACTGGGGAAGAAGATGAAAATAGGTTTTTAAGGTTGTGACCCCTGTGACCCTATTTGGGGTCACAGGGTCACCAAAGTTACAAATTAGAATCCCCATTGTCCAAGGAGTCTGCACATATCACTTTCAACTCTCTAGTCCTTTTAGAACCGGAGAAGAAGATGAAAATAGGTTTTTAAGGTTGTGACCCCTGTGACCCTATTTGGGGTCATGGGGTCACGTAATCTACAATTTAGAATCCCCATTGGCCAAGGAGTCTGCACATATCGTTTTTAACTCTCTAGTCCTTATAGAACTGGGGAAGAAGATGAAAATAGGTTTTTAAGGTTGTGACCCCTGTGACCCTATTTGGGGTCACAGGGTCACCAAAGTTACAAATTAGAATCTCCATTGTCCAAGTAGTCTGCACATATCATTTTTAACTCTCTACTCCTATTGGAACTGGAGAAGAAGATGAAAATAGGTATTTAAGGTTGTGACCCCTGTGACCCTATTTCGGGTCACAGGGTCACCAAAGTTACAAATTAGAATCTCCATTGTCCAAGGAGTCTGCACATATCACTTTCAATTCTCTAGTCCTTTTAGAACCGGAGAAGAAGATGAAAATAGGTTTTTAAGGTTGTGACCCCTGTGACCCTATTTGGGGTCATGGGGTCACGTAATCTACAATTTAGAATCCCCATTGGCCAAGGAGTCTGCACATATCGTTTTTAACTCTCTAGTCCTTTTAGAACTGGGGAAGAAGATGAAAATAGGTTTTTAAGGTTGTGACCCCTGTGACCCTATTTGGGGTCACAGGGTCACCAAAGTTACAAATTAGAATCCCCATTGTCCAAGGAGTCTGCACATATCACTTTCAAAACTCTAGTCCTTTTAGAACCGGAGAAGAAGATGAAAATAGGTTTTTAAGGTTGTGACCCCTGTGACCCTATTTGGGGTCATGGGGTCACGTAATCTACAATTTAGAATCCCCATTGGCCAAGGAGTCTGCACATATCGTTTTTAACTCTCTAGTCCTTATAGAACTGGGGAAGAATATGAAAATAGGTTTTTAAGGTTGTGACCCCTGTGACCCTATTTGGGGTCACAGGGTCACCAAAGTTACAAATTAGAATCTCCATTGTCCAAGTAGTCTGCACATATCATTTTTAACTCTCTACTCCTATTGGAACTGGAGAAGAAGATGAAAATAGGTATTTAAGGTTGTGACCCCTGTGACCCTATTTGGGATCACAGGGTCACCAAAGTTACAAATTAGAATCCCCATTGGCCAAGGAGTCTGCACATATCATTTTTAACTCTCTAGTCCTTCTGGAACTGGAGAAGAAGATGAAAATAGGTTTTTAAAGTTGTGACCCCTGTGACCCTATTTGGGGTCACAGGGTCACCAAAGTTACAAATTAGAATCTCCATTGTCCAAGGAGTCTGCACATATCACTTTCAACTCTCTAGTCCTTTTAGAACTGGAGAAGAAGATGAAAATAGGTTTTTAAGGTTGTGACCCCTGTGACCCTATTTGGGGTCATGGGGTCACGAAATCTACAATTTAGAATCCCCATTGGCCAAGGAGTCTGCACATATCGTTTTTAACTCTCTAGTCCTTTTAGAACTGAAAAGAAGATGAAAATAGGTTTTTAAGGTTGTGACCCCTGTGACCCTATTTGGGGTCACAGGGTCACCAAAGTTACAAATAAGAATCTCCATTGTCCAAGGAGTCTGCACATATCATTTTTAACTCTCTACTCCTTTTAGAACTGGAGAAGAAGATGAAAATAGGTATTTAAGGTTGTGACCCCTGTGACCCTATTTGGGATCACAGGGTCACCAAAGTTACAAATTAGAATCCCCATTGGCCAAGGAGTCTGCACATATCATGTTTAAGTCTCTAGTCCTTCTGGAACTGGAGAAGAAGATGAAAATAGGTTTTTAAAGTTGTGACCCCTGTGACCCTATTTGGGGTCACAGGGTCACCAAAGTTACAAATTAGAATCTCCATATGCTAAGGTACTTGTACACAAATTTTCAGCTCTCTTATGTGTATGGTTCATGAGGAGAAGTCGAAAGTGTCAAAAGTTTACGGACGGACGACGGACGACGGACGACGGACGGACGACGGACGACGGACGGACGCCGGACGACGGGCCATGCCATAAGCCCATCTGGACTTTCAGTCCTGATGAGCTAAAAATGTATCTACAATTTAATGGTTATTTTTTTGTATGTTTGAGAAAGCAAATGTGTTTGTTGTATTTTGTCATTAAAAATTTTAAGGTATTCATTGTCAATCATTTTTTGTTAAAATACATTCATCCCTATATCGATCATTAAATGTAAAACTCCAAAGATTACGCAGCATATGTTTAACATATCAATCTATTATGTGCATGTACGATTCAGAGGATAAGTGAAATCACTACCCATCTTGTCTTATGTTGTTATGAGACTTACCTATACTTAACAAACGTATTTCAGTTATAAAGATTATTACACAAATAAAGATATATATATATTTCTGAAATTGTATGACTTATGATCTTTTCAAATGGGATGGTATAAGTGATATGCAAAAGCATATCATTCGCGTCATGAATTCAACATAGCAATAAGCCTTAGAATAAGATTATATTCTGATATTCCAAAAACCAAAATCTGAACCGTTTTACTAATTTGTAAGATTGAGTTTGAATGTGACACCGGAAGGGACATTTCTTGCATTGATAATTTGTATATATAAGAAAACAACGGTGGGAAAAAACGTATGTGAAACATACCTTTAACTAACCTTTGACATTTATAACTTTAAAGGTATATACTTGTATTTACTACCCTCAGGCGTTTTCGACTCAATACATGTTTCCATTGGTTCAAAGTCTGTAATTGTGCAACAAGCCACGGCCAATGTGAATAGTTTATTGATAGTGTTTGAACTAAAGGCCTTTGGCAATGAATTGTCATTGTCAAAATTATAAACGTATGCATGTTTTATTTCAGTTGCTTTGAATGAATACATTAAATTTTACTTTAATAACGAATGTACATAAGGCCTTCATAGCACATACTTAGGTTTGAAGAAAATCGTTTGAAGAGAACATACCTTCTTTGTCAGATGCATCAATGTAAGCATTTACAAAACAATATCTTCAGCCATTACGACGAAAAGTACGAAACTTTCTTATCAAATGTACCGTACACGATCTGGTAAAACATTTGATGGAAAGTGAAGTTCGTTCTCACATAAATCAACGTATGCATTTAGTAGAAATTTAGTAAACATAAAGTTCAAAAGTTTGTATCTTACAATGCAGCCTTATAACACAATGATCTGGACCTCCTTTCACAAAGCAACCCATACTTTAACACAGCACTAAGGCTACCTTAAAGGGCCAGTCCTATCCGGATATTTGGGTGAAAACTGAATTCAAGAGTTCTTCTATATATATACATATTTTTCATTTATATTAGTGTTTGTTGTTCTAGATTTAACAAATTTACAAGTAACAGAATGCATCACTGCGTCCTCTTGAATTTGGTTTCCTTTAAAAAATACCACGATACAACTGTTCCTTTAAGGACTTACGATCAACTTGGGGCTTTGTGAAAGGAGGCTTAGAACCCGTAAGCAAACCTCCATTACCAACGTTGTGAAGTAGAAGAAGACTAAAGAGGTTAGTAACCCCGAAATAAAATCGTAGGGGAACAAATGGGACTCCTAACAAAGGCAGACCAAAACACTGTAGTAAGGTAGTAGGTTGGTGAATGTCAAGAAAGCCCGTAGAGAAAGATGGGTATTTAAAGTGACCATGGCTCGTTGATTTGTACAACTATTTGATTACTCCAACTGCGAGTATATTATCTAAAGATGACCCGCTGTGTCATAGGAATTACTGATTCTCTGCTCTTAGGTCTGACTTTGGAAATTGGAGAGATCTTCCCACGGGAGTTGAAATTTTCGTTTCTTTCGCTTTTATTGAGTGTCGTGAGATAAATATGTGTTAAGGATACAAAGTGGGAGGGTAAATGCGACCACGAACAGCGGGCGACCCTCAAATGATTGCAACATTAACGTATCATAAAGATACCAAGTTTTCAGCTAGTGAGGAGATAGAATACTATACATTAACCTGGACAAGATGCCATGTAGATGTAATGATAATAGAGCCATTGGCTCTGTAGCTCGTCAAGCTTTACATTTGATTTTGGTTTAGGGTGTGGCCAATGTTGTTTCCCCCTTATTATGGGCCACAGGGGCACCAAAGCTACAATTATTCATCCTCACAAGTCAAGGAGTCTGGACACAAAGTTAAAGCTTTCTAGGCATATGCTTCTGGAGAAGACGTTGAAAATAGGTTTTAAGGGCGTGGCCCCTGTGGCCCTTATTTGGGGCCACAGGGCCACCAAAGCTACAATTTATAATCCTCAATAGCCAAGGAGTCTGTACACAAAGTTTCAGCTTTCTAAAAATTGATATTTCATTTAGATGGATTACTTCTAACAGGGTTGATATAATAGCACTAATATAATTTCATTACCGGTAATCTTGTTTGCAAAAATTAAAGAAAAATGTTTCTGGTCTTTACAGACAGACAAATTGTTTTTTTTATATTACACATTTTTGTATGTAAATTAACATAATAAATGTTAAAACTAAATAGATACAACAAAACAAATAATCTTGAACAGAAACGTTTGCATCTTAAAAGTCCATGTTCTTGGCTATTAAAATTCCATGTTCTTGGCTATTGAAACTCCATGTTCTAAGCTATTAAAAGTCCATGTTCTAGGCTATTAAAAGTCCATGTTCTAGGCTCCAGGGAATTTATATTTCCATCTTTTTCCCCTTTCTACATCTGATAGGTGGATTTCATAGTGGGTTCCAAACTGAAATAGTTTGAAATCGAGCTCTTTATCAAAAGGTGACTATTCTCTCTGACTTCTCAATAACAACAAAAACAATCCAAAATATATTGATATTTTATTTCACAAATAAAGCTATTTCATCAGAGGTCCTGTGTAGATTGTATAGATATACACATATTTTAGATTTGAGTAAAAATGTAGAAGCTTGAAAGATGAGAGTATTGCCATAAAATGCACAGGGGGATCCAGGAGGGGTTCCAGTGGTGCGCACCCTCCCAAGGGGGTTACCGTAGTAAATGTTGAGTGACTTATTTCCCATTCATGATTAAATTTATTATACATGACAAACCTAGGGCAGGGAACTCCTGTAAACAAGTTAATGGTCTTAGACTAACATATAGTTCCTGAGAAAGGTTTTGGGTCCAACATTTTTATTTTTTTATATTTGATCTTAAAATAAGAGCCCTGAACATAAAGCTGAGGCATCTAGACTTGCCAACATTTTCTAGACTCAAGAAGGCTTCTTTAAATTTTGTTCACTTTAGGGTCTTGATAACGGACTATTGGACAGATATTCCTCAAAGTCATAATTGATACTTGTACCTAGCACACCAGTAAGGCACACCCCTTCCAAACAAATCCTGTACCCGCCCCTGATCAATGCAAGTTTGATATGAGATTAGAGTTTCAAAATGTTCAATTACATCTTGTCTTATATATTTGATTAATTGATTATATTGTTTGGTATTGCCACATACAACAAAAATGGCTAAAACATTACATTTCTATGTTGTTACAAATTGCAATGGAAATTGCGATATACAAGCCCCATGTTAATGAATCTAGTGTAAGGAAATATATTGCAAATAAAAAGTACACATATACAATATACAAATTATCGATTTACAAATAATATACTTTGTAACTTTTGTTGAATAAATAAATATACTTTGTTAGGTTAATTGACATACATAGAGAAAGTATTTATTACATGACTAACATACATTGGCACATTTAGAATCACAACAAATACTAAAATAATGTATAGCATTTCTAACAATATATACAATAATTAATATTTAATATGAGCAAAGTTATATAAAATTACTTTTTAACATTTCAAGACTAACAAGATTCAACATTTCATATAATAGTTGGTTTAAAGAAAGTATAGTTTTGTGTTTGTATTTTTGTTGAAATATATATATCTGAATTATTATGAAAGAATATATTGGTGGTCTTTTGTACTTGTATGAAAGAATTTGGTCATAATCTGAGCTGTATGGTTCTTCAAATTCCCTATAGCATATTTAGCTCAAGATAAAACTAGTAACCATTTGTCAATATTTCTAAGATGTTTTATTTCTGTTGAATTTTACAGAGTTGCACATACATTATAAATTGTTTATACGTTAAACAGCAAACAACATTTTGAGCAAATCTTGTTTTACAGGTAAATAAAGAGTCGCTGCAAACTTAGTTACCGTAATATCTCTATTATTTCGACCCTAAAATTTTTCAAAGATTTTCAGAAAAGGTCCATGGTTGAACTATTCTTCACTTTTGGTGGCTCATTTGGCATTATGGTCGAAATATTAGATAAATGTACATAGTACATTTGTGATACTTTTAAACATATTAGTTTTTATACAATTATTACAAGCAATGGTTGAATCATGAGCAAAATTTTGGCACTAGGTTGAAATTTTAGAAATGATTTAAAGTTGTGATCTCAGAAAAATATCATGTGGTCGAATTATTAGAGATGTCGAATTAATAGAGAAATTACAGTAATTCATAGTAATTGGCAAGTTCCTGTTTGATATCTATGCAATCATTCTTTTGTGTGCTGCTCTTTAAAAAAATATCTTTCCTGATATTGATAATGTTTTAAGAATTATTATTTCTTTGACTGTATACAAGGAAAACCAATTCCAAAGAGAAGTTAATATTGATCTGAGCTATGGATAACAACAAATGTTTCAAATCATAGCGAATGGATCTGCAGTGGTACATTCAAAGAATAAGGGGAGAATCGACTCTTTATCATTTGAACAATTACAGCCTAAGTTGCCGTCAAAGCACTTTTTATACAAACATAAGTTATTCGTAGGTAAAATATGATGCAAGCAAGATCTGATACTTGTTATCGATTCAACAATATTGTTTACCATCTTACCCTTTGTTTATCTGATTATTTTCAAGATCAAAGGTTGATTGACTATGGAGAATATGATAATGAGGTAAAATAATTGCAAAAGGGAATAAACATAAAAAAATAAGTTAAACTTATGTAGTTTCAGCTGAAAATAATAACATATAAATAAACACATGCTAAAATGGCACAAAAAGACCAAACCATATTGGCACAACTGTAAAATGGCAGAAAACTACCAAATTGTTAAAAAAAAGATTTCATTGACAAAGTATATAAATAAATATATCTACAAATTCAAAGAAATCAAAGATATAGATAATAATAGACATACATGCATAATCCTAAATGGTCCAATATTTTCTATATAGCATAAAAAGGACATAAATTATCTTCCTTAAGATGTATCTAACAATAAAATATACATAAAGACATTTTCCTAAAACATTTTATTGATTGACTGCCACTATCTTCAAAAGTATGAGTCTCTGATAGAAAGATTTCTCGTTCACTTTCTCATCTATGAAGGTCAAATCGAATAAAAAAACTTTCTTAAAGAGGCATTTGTAGAAGCTTCAAAGATGGAACATGATTTACAGCTACATCAGTGTACATATCTCCTTGTTGAACTCAAACAAATACCCTGATATCCATTGGGCAAAAAGCCTTGTATTGCTAAATATAGCCACCAATAAAACTATACGCTTTCAGCAATAGCCGCATGATCTGGATAAGAATTAATGACAGTGTGATTCAAGTTAACCAATCAGAATGCAATAAGATATATATCAGGGCTGCTAAGCTCCAAAGTAGCATTCTATAAGCATTCCACTTGAGACTTTGCTAAATAACATTATCCTACCTCATGTAAGAATCTTGATCTCTGATTGGTCCATGTGTCCTGGATAAATACTGATATCACCCTCTTGAGCGGGGTAATAAATCATTTATACCCCGGCACATAAAAAGCATGAAAAAAGCATGCAGATTGAGCGTCTTGAAATGTACAATGTATGTTACCTCGAACACATGATCAAGCAGGTTACTTTTGATCAACCGATATGTAGCCTTGAACAAACTATAGTAAAATGATTTACGAAGTTCTTACCCTTTATCTTCATGTTATATGCGTTTTGTTTAAACATTTGGTAAGATAAATCTGTTATACCATTCAGAGGCAGGGTACACGGGGAGATATCCGTGGGTACCCCACCTCTGAATGGTATAACTTATAGTGTTTTGCTGAAAACATAAGTGTGATAAAATGCTTTGAGTAAATAGCTGTCAGCAGTTATTTTGGCTGATGGGTATCAGGGTATATGACAGACCTTTATGTGGAGATATACATACTGGTTTCACAATACTGCCTAGAATGAGGTATTTCACTTCATGACTAAGCATGCATCTCCCACTCCCAAAATGACAGTATTTAGATAACAGACTTGACATGTAACAAAATATTTGATAAACTAGATTCAACTGTAGATCCCTGGATGTAAATTGTCCATATTTGAACCATTGGTCAGGCAAAATAATGCTTTTCATGATTGTTGATCTATTTAAGTAGATACTAGTATCCTGTTTAAAAACATGCCTCAAACATACAAATTTAAGTTTGATTTTCACAAGAATTGGTTTTATTATTTCCCCCTCTTATCATTTATGTCATTTCACTATGATTATTTTCAATGAACATTGAGTTTTGTAGATTTTAAAGTCAATTGATAAATCATAGTATAGAAACACTGAAAATGAAATAGTTATTATGTCAACTGGATTATTAGTTATGCTTAACTGTGTGCTCATTAGTGTAGTAAGAGAAATATATAAATATATCTATCTAAAACATCTATGTAAAACATTCATTTCTAAAAATTAAATCTTGACATGAAAACATGTGACATAACAGATTAAGATACATTAAACAATATTAAGATACATAAAACAATACCTAACACTAATTACAACAAGAATCAAATATACACGATGATTAAATATATTACACAAGTACACAATTTTATAAAAGGAACAGAGAGACAAATAGACAGTAACAAACTCTATCCACATTATGCTCTCTTATATTTGATTTTCTGACAAATCAGGTTTCCATATGAATAAGTGTCTATGTACATGGATGTCTGTTAGATATAATCATCTTTGAGCTCATGTACAAGTTCTCTACTTGTGGATATATGTATTGCATGTTGTTCCCAAACTGTAACCCTCAAGTGGCAATAGAAGATTCAGATCCTTATATAAGTTTCAGAGTATTGAATATTCAGTCACAAAATAAATGGAACTCCTATGCAAAGTTGCCATTCACTTGTTGCCAATTTCGATGCTTGCTCTGCGGGGTTGCCAAACAATCATTTCAAGCTAAGGTTGCCCTGCAATATTACCAATCACTGGTTGACATCCAACTGAAGGCCTGCAGGATGACAATAACTGTTTGCCAGCTGTAGTTCCTGCCCTGCAAGATTACAGACCAATAATTGCAAGGTGAATTATAGAATGCTTGCAAGATTGGCAATCACTGATTGCCAGCTTAAGTTCCTCCCCTGCAGGGTTGCCAATCACTGGTTGCTTACAGAAGGCCTGCAGGGTTGTTAACTGGTTGTCTGCTAAGTTGCTTGCCCTGCAAGATTGCAAACCAAAAATTGCAAGGCAATAGATTGCTTGCAAGATTGGCAATCACTGGTTGCCGGCTAAATTTGTACCCTGCAGAATTGCCAATCACAGATTGCCAGCTAAGGTTACTGCCCTGCATGGTTGCCAGTCACTTGTTGCAGGTAAAGTTTCTGCTATGCAGATTTGTCAATCACTGGTAGCCAGCCAACATGGAGGCATGACCCTGGTGAGAAATGATGATCTCTGCAGGAAGCTGTTCCCAAGGTTCTCCATCGACTTGCATCGGAGCTTTGCCACCAAACAGGGTGATCTGGAAGGGTCGAATATCACATAAGAAAACATGTTTGGCAAATAGTGATTCAGGTCATGAAAGGTCATAAGTTATGATGGTAATGAGCACTATGCTTTTACATTGGCTTATGAAGTTCTTATTACAACAAGATGTGTTTGTGAAACACGAATGCTCCCGGATGCATCTTGCTCGCTGTGTCAAGGTCAAGGTCACAAGGTCAAATGTCATGGTGTCATCTGAAAGGTCTCATCACAAGGGATCCATATGTCAAGTATCAAAGAGCTAGCTCTGACCAATCAAAAGTTATGACCAAGGTTAAAGTTTTTGTGGACAAACGGACAGACGGACGGACGGACTGAAAAGGTCAAATGTCATGGTGTCATCTGAAAGGTCTCATCACAAGGGATACACATGTCAAGTATCAAAGACCTAGCTCTGACCAATCAAAAGTTATGACCAAGGTTAAAGTTTTTGTGGACAAACGGACAGACAGACAGACGGACAGACAGACAGACGGACAGGTGAAAAACAATATACCCCCGGAATCTCCGATTCGGGGGCATAAAAAGAGCTAAATAAATCTCTTTAATTTTTTGTTGTCATACTGCTACTTATATTGACTTCCTTATGAAGTTTACCATAGGCATCAATTGAAAACGAAGGCTCATCTTGATTGGATACTGACCTTGACTCTCTTAGCCTGGCCGAGCCTGAACGGCGCCGCTAGTCCCACCTGGAGCTGAGCAATATGGAAGGAGGAGTACAGCGCCATCACTTCCAGCATCCCGTCGTCATAGCTACAAGAACAAGAAACTAACTTTCATATTTTCATAAAGCACCATGCAGATTGCACAAGATTTTGATGTGTGCTGTGTAAGCAGATGTGTAGGTATGAAAATATTATAGAATAATTGTAAGGTAGGAAATTAGCTTGCAGATTTATGATATTCATTAGAGTGATGGCAAACTTAATGCACATATATTGCATGTGAACCCAGCTAACAAAGGGTTATTACAAAGAAGAAATTGTGTTCTAAATGCCACAATTCAAAACTTCATGAACATATTCACATTTCCAATAACCAGAATAGCCTCGCTTATTGAAAAACTGTACAGTAGAACACGGATATAGCGAACACGGATATAGCGAACACTCGGAAATTCTTTGGTCCCTTGGAGTTTGTTATATCCGAGTTCTACTGTATATCATTTGCTTCAAAGTCAGTTAAAATAGGAGCATTCAAACAGGAGCTGTGAAGATTTGCTGTCCCTGAGACCAACGGTGACCACAAGATAACACGTGACATGAACTGAGAACAGTGAGCACCTGATACCAAAGTTTAATCTCCCGACCCGCAAACACACCCGCCCATCAGTGTGAAACATTCATCTAGCCACCATCTTTGTCTCTCTAAATAAACACCCAAAACAAACTGACAATAGCTTTCTTTGAAGAAAACCTGAACTGTTTATCCTTGGTTGGTTGAAAGACTTATTCAAATTGAAATGGTCAATGGTGGTGCAGAAGGTAAATTGCAACGGATAGTTGTGTACCTTGCCGAAAATTTAAGTTGTCAGAATTGACCAATCGGATCATTGTGATAGTCAGTGGTTTACCAAAGGGAAAATTACAATGGTCAGTTGTTAAATCAAATTGCCAATTGAAAATAGCAATGGTCAATGATTTACCCAATTGAGAATTGAATTATAAGCATTGGCCTAATGGGAAACTGCAAGGAACAGTTTGGTTTATGTGCTGCTCTTGTGGTCAGTGTTGCTATTGTCCCGGGAATGTGCGGAGGTGATAATGACTGTGAGAGACCAATGGTCAAGAGGAGAAACACTGACCAATTGATGGATCACCTCTGGTTCACCTGAGAGTTGGCAAAGTCTGTTGTCTTTTGAGAACACCCTCAACTCGTTAACTAGAATCTTTCAGGTGTTCCCTCATAAATTGACTTAACAAGTATTAATTGAATATCTGAAAGTGGTCAGCTAAAACAAATCTGACTAAATTTGTTGAAGAAAATCAAGATAATTTATTATTTATCTAATTCACTTTTACTTTGTTTTCCACTTTTGAAGGTGAATGACAAATGTCCTCTGATGTTATGACGTCTGATGTTCTGCATAGAAACAAATGTTATTATTGAAAAAATCCATAAAGATAAACATAGAACTATAGAATATAAAGTGACATTTGAAGCAACGTCTCTGTACCTATACTTTATTCCCATGCTCTTCAAAACAATTACTTTTTTTATATGAAACCTCAAAACTTTTTATTGCATTTTTTCAAATCATATTCATATCAAATCTTTGCAAAAGAAACCCTTCAAACATTTGTAATAATAATTCACTTTCCTTACCCATGCTCAGCTCCCTATCAAAGCCAACAAAAGTAAAGAGTATCAGCGGAAACTTGTTAACGATTTATCTTCAAATCAACAGGACAACATCCTTAATCTAGTTCCTTCTCTCAAAATCTCTACTCACTGCCCTACCCCTTCCCCACTAAACTATCCCTTGCCTATCCCCTACCAATTACACTCCCCACTCCACTGCAACTGAACTCTTCATCCTACCGCTACTAAGTTACAGTTCCAATCACAAACTAACCTGTCCCCCAAAACCCTACCCCTAGCCAACTCAACTACCCCTCCGAAAACCCCTTACCTCTCTCACACCCCCCTACCCATCCTCAACCTCTCTATATACCCTTCCCAGAACCCAAACAGTAAAGTTAATGAGGGGGTATAGCCTCTGACTGCTCATTTGCACTGTCCCCCTCTCGCACATCACTCTACAAATTACACATGTCACATCAAAGCCCTGGTCCTGCACTCAGTATTTACAGAATAAGCAAATCGGATCCCCCACGGTCCCCAAACACTAGAAGCAATTAGCCTGCCTCAACTGGGGGCATATTTCTTCACTATGGCTAAGGATCAATTTTATTATTTTTTTCAAAATTAGACAAAAAAGTGTTTGAAGGACACAAAAATCAATTAGCTGGGTTCATACAGGGGGCATGCTTCTTTCCCTTGTTTTTATTATTTTTGTCAAAAAGAATTTTTTAACAAATTATTTAGTAATTTAAGATAAATTTTCCTTTTGATAATATAATCATTATGCAGGAAGGTTCAAAATGTCAGTATATATAGTATATATAGTAATAGAGTTTAGTAAAAGTAATGGTAGTTTGAAGGGTTTGGATAATAGAATGAACCACCTTATGTGTTTACTTCAAGTCTTTTATTAACTTTTTGATATTGAATCCTAAACAAAATATTATTGAAAATGCATATTAATTGATGCAAGCAATTACCAAGAAATGAAGAAAGACGCAACAAAATCCCAATGATTATCTTGTTAGAAAGTACAAGGATTTGTTACTAAAGACTTCATAAATAGCATTATCTCTTCATCAAATCTTGACAACTATACACATTTAGTTTTCCTTTGATGAAAGTCATAAAAAATGCAAGAGATAAAAAAAAAACCATGATATTTTATTTTTCTTAGATGAAATGTTATTTAGCAAATCCGTCATTTTTCTTTCAAGACAGGGAAGTTTTAAAGGAGATGAATTTGTAACTTTGTATAAAATGTTCTTTGATATTCAAGAATACCCATAAACAAAAGGGTTCTCTTATCCATAAAGGATAACAAAGACCTGAGTAACGTTTTGGTTTTAGTTCAAACATGATTGTTGTTATGACAGTAACGGTCCACAAACTTTGTGTTTGTGATTTGACTGATAGAACACTTTTGGTGAAGACATCTAAATTTTTCAAGAAATATTCTGTTGAAGTCTTGATAAGGCATTTCTTTTTCATCGTCACAAGAGAAATCTATAATGTCTAAAATAAAAAACAACAAAATCATACTGTCTTCATCAACATGAAAGCTTTTTCAAAGCATTTTTCTTTCTTTTAGCTTTAGTGTTAAAGAGTGCAAGTGTCTCAAAAAGTCCTCAATGATATGTGGGGTAGAACACTGATTTGTATCATGATCACACAGAACTACTTAACAGAAACGTCTTCTTTAACCTTTTTGGAAGAAAAGAGGCAAATCTTGAAGAAAGACTGACTGAACTGGTTTTGTACTAGGTGTCTTTGAGTTGAATGAGTTGAAAATTTCATAATGAAATAGTAAAATTAAGGAAATTTATTTCATGGCCCTGCCATTTCAAGTACATGTTCCATTCAAATATTAAAAGTGAGGCAATTGAAGCTAAAATTCTATCACTCAATCTATTATGATGAAATTATGCATAATCATGCACACTGTTTAAAATTTGTGTTTGGAAATTTATGTAATAAATGTTGTTTTCTTAATAAGGATCAGGGTCACAATTTTACTTATTTTTTTTTTTACAATTCATAAAACATAAACAAAATGATTGAATTAATAAACATATTTTGAAGATTGGTATAAAGGGAATTTTCTTGCAACTTGCAATTACGTTTTCATTTCAATTCACATGATACACTGAGTTTATACACCAAGAATCTACCGTACTTCATAAATGTAAACTTAACATGATAAACTGAGAAATAAATACACAAAGGATCTACTTTATAAATTGCAACAATGAACTAAATACAAATGTCAGAAATGAGTAACAATGTTTACAGGCTTGTGTTATTTGAATACCCATATCATGTAAATAATACAAAATGTCAAAGGTCAAAGGGGAAAAAAGAAATAAAAGACCTTAAAATTTTTACAGACAAGATTTTTTTATAAATTGAAAAAAAACTTTGAATTACATGACTTTTTAAAAAAAGATTCCTCTAACTGGTTTGCTAAAAAAAATTAACATAAAAATCTTGACACGTCAAAACATTCAACAAATTCCATTTTGACAGAAAAATAAAAATTCCACAAGGGGGAAAGGGTATCACACCAGCCAAAATGCACTGGAACACCCATCGCAAGCATTACTTTGGAATAATACTCGGATTGGGTATCTGAAATCATATGAAACTTATGATGGTGAATTTGAAGCAAACAAAGATGGAGTTAAAGCTACAGGTCATTATTGTTGTTTGACACCTGCGACTGATTAAAATCGGGGTCAGATTAAATTAAGACAACGCTGAATCAACAAGTTTTACAAATGTTGAACCTGCAGACCCATAATGCATCATACCATTAGACATACGATTTGGATGATTTGAACATTTGATATCCTCCCGGGGCGAACAAATATTGACAATTCTAAACAATTATGAAGTTGATTATTTTCTCTGCTAAAGGTGAAATTCCAAAACAGAAAGGTGAAAATGACATTATGCTTTTTCATGATAACTTGAGAGGTAAGGAATTAAATCTAGAATTTCAATTCATGTAAAATATATCATTTGTAATTTAATATTTGAATATAGTAAGTTTGAACTTACTTGCTTGTTGATGAACTAAATTTTTGGAAAATTGAATGGAGACTAAAGATGGTACCTATTTAATGACCAAGGATATTGATGCTAACATTAAGCATGAATAAATGAGATATATGTATTTTATAAAATCGGTTTAAACTTAATGTTTTGTTAAATTCTTACCTAAAGATATCACAAATTATTAAATCATCTCATCAGAGAATCAATACATCAACAAATCTGATTCATCTAAATCTACTGATTCATAAAAATCTTCAGAAAAAAATCTTAAAAATAAATACAGGATGAAATAAGATCAAGATCAAAAGAACTGTTCTTTGAGACCCCTAAAGAGTATCTTACTCGTAGTTCTCAAATACATCTTTTCAGGGGTGTTGATAACAAAGACATGGAGGTCTTGTCAATGAAATTCTTAGAGTTTCCTTTGCACTAAGAAAAACTTCTTTTATTTCTTTTTTACAGCTATATCAAATGTCCCAAAATTTATGTTTGACAAGTTTGTTAAACTAAATAATGGCATAACTAATTAAGTGGGACAGCTCTCATTTTTAACAAAAATATGACAAAGGAGAAGTTATTATGAAAAACATAAGGGTAGTTTCAGACTTCTTAGAAACATAAAATTATATCAGAAAAAGATCTTAAATATGCATTCAACATTAATTTTCTCTAAAATAAGAATAAATGAATCATACATGAAATATGAGTAATCATTACTCCAAAAAGAAGTTATGTAGAATCACAACCAAAAAGTTTAGACACATGCTTCTACACAACAAATTGAGTTAAGAATCCCTCTGCTTTTCTTTATATAGATTTAAAAATCTCAAATGATGATCTTTATGATTTGATAATAAATTTGGTGGTCCTTTACTTAATCTGATCAGTATATATTAGCTGGGAGGAACAGGAGAGTAAATATTCCACAAAAAGAGATATCATGGCAAAATCAACAGATCCCAAGATTTGTACTCAAATGACATATTCAACAACTGGCAATTCTTGACACCACACTGTTCTTCCAAATCATAACTTGACATTCAGAGACAAAACAAGACGACAGAATCTGATCTAAACATCTAAACAGAAGTGCACGAGGCATCTTTATAAAGATATCTCTAATTGTTGAATCATCATCTTGCCTACAGTCAAACTGAGACCAAGCTGTTAATTTAAACTGGGCCCACTTCCTCTATCGAGAACAAAAACATTTCCAAAACTGTCACCAAAGACAATAAAAACAGGGTATCCCGTAGGGAGAAGGATTGGGTTCCTGAACAATCAAACAAGAGCCGATATGCAATGGATCCCAGTTGGGTAACATCTTTACCACTCCGTATGGCCTCCAGTGATAACACATTGGAAGAAAAAACTCCCGATTGAGTCATTGAGTCCTTGTTTTGAAAAGCAATACAAAGATGTCTTTTATTTTGATATTGACGAGGTGTTGAAAGGTTATACATCAATTGGTTTACACAATCTTGAAGTTGGACCTGTCACATCTGAATTTGTACAGCTTATGTAGCTTATCCAGGTTTTATGTGTGAGGTTGAAGTTAGTTTTGCAATTTGATTTTTGTGATATATCACTGCATTTGTGAAAGAACATATTTGTCAAAATCTTGACAACTTCAACTTGATCATTGTGGAATAGTAAATTTATTTAGACTTCACATCTGAGTTTTTGCCAACAAGTAAGATAACGATCTTGATTCTCTGAGTTTGTCATCATGTGCAAGCACTAATTACAATGGACTCCACATTTTGCCATGGGGTTTTGAATTTTAGTGAGATATGCAGTGTATGAAATATGCTTTAAAAGTAGCCAAATCAGGATATTTGTTAATAAAAATGGCAAATTACAAACACAATTCCTCAAGCCATGGCAAACATTTCAGGTAACAGGATTTTCTCATTAACTTTATGGCTTTCAAACAATGAAAATTTGTGAATCAAATATTCTATGTGCATATTTAAGCAAAACAATGTTTCAAATAAATAAACAAAACAAGGTAAAAAGCAAAAAAAGATAAAATCTCTAAGGCCATGACAGGAAAGATTTTGACACTTGAGAGAATATGTCAGTCAACACATCATTAGTCATTCGACTGACAGAATCAACCAAGATGTGTCAGCACCTTTGATTCTGGGTTGACTCGGTAAATATACAACGAAAATAAAAGAAAAAAGATTTCTAAAAAGAAAGATGTCTGTGCACATGTGATAAGATCGATTTCATACTTGTCTGCACACAATGAAACTCAGAACTACAAAAGAAGAGAGAAGAAAATTTCTTCCAGAGAACTTAAAACTTTTAAGATTATCTCAACAACATCTTGATAGGATCATTGAAATGAAGCTAGACTGATGACAGTCTCCTTATCTGATGATGCAGATATAGAGATTATTACCCGAGGAAGTGTGTCATATGACTTTTACGAAACGAGTGTGAATTTTTGTAATACCCGAGCGAGAGCGAGGGTTTTACAAAAATTTGCACGAGTTTTGTTAAAGACATATGACACACTTCCGAGGGTAATAATTTCTTTATTATCGATTATATTCCATTTTACCATCTTAGAAATATCCAAGAAACGGGCCGCTTCCCTTGTGAAGGCCGGCTACAGTGATGTCAGGAACGATGATGTTATGATGTCACAGGCAAAATAATATGGGAACTCGCGCTACAACAATCGTTGCTAGGCAAAAGTGATATGTGCACTAGTGCTCATATTGAAAATATGTCACTAACTAGATTAGCGTTTGCGGGATACCGCAAAAGCAGAGCAGCCCCTGAACTTGGGGTTTCGCCTTACCCTGTTCCGCCTTTTACAGGCCTCACCAAATTGGGAATTTTCTCGTGACCTTGACCTTTGACACTCAAGGTCACAATCAATGAACACATTTCATTGAGTATAACATTATTGTAATGAAATAAAGTGTTAAAAATTAAATTAATCCATTTTCTCCATATATGTTGACCTTGCTGTGACCTTGACCTTCGACAGTTCGTACCCAAAACTTTTTGAAAATGTTGTACTTCTCAAGTTATTGTGTTTACAAGGTATTGCAATAACTCATATCTCATGACCTTGACCTTTGACCTTCAAGGTCACACAATAATTGAACACTTTTTTTGAGTATAGCAATCATGTATTGATTAAAAGTGATCATAGTTAAAATTAAGCATTTTCGCTAAACCATGCTTAAGTCATGACCTTGCTGTGACCTTGACCTTTGACGAATTGTAGCCGAAACCTTTTCAAAATTTTTTACTTTTCCAAGGATGATATATACCAAGTTAGAGCTTCATAGCACAAAAACTTTTCAAGTTATCGCGTTTACAAGGAATTTTGCGGTGATTTTATAACTCGTGACCTTGACCTTTGAACTTGAAAGTGAACATGTCATAATGATTCCCTGGAAGTATTAACATTTAGACATGTTCATGAGTTCTGAAAAGCTAAATGGGATAAAGTTATACCCAAATTTAGTGCATTTTGTAATAACTCATATCTCATGACCTTGACCTTTGACCTTCAAGGTCACAAAATCATTGAACACTTTTTATTGAGTATAACAATCATGTATTGATTAAAAGTGTTCATAGTTAAAATTAAGCATTTCGCTAAAACATGCTTATGTCATGACCTTGCTGTGACCTTGACCTTTGACGGATTGTAGCCAAAACCTTTTCAAAATTTTTTACTTTTCCAAGGATGATATATACCAAGTGAGAGCTTCATAGCACAAAAACTTTTCAAGTTATCGCGTTTACAAGGAATTCTTAGAGTGAATACATATCTCGTGACCTTGACCTTTGACCTTGAAAGTGAACGTGTCAAATTCGTTCCCCCGAGGTATGAGTAATAAGGTATGAATAAATTCTCATGTATTTAATCTGATAAACTTTCCTAAATATTGTTTTCATGTTTTCTTTGCTATAGGTTTTAGGTACACATGCATCCTAATTTGTTATCTCTCACTCGATGAAGGAGTAAGCATATATTGTGAAACATTATTTATTTTCAAAATATAGAAGTGAGTATTTAGACAATCTTCCTATTCTTATGTTAACCACTTTTAAATACACCTAGAAGGCTTAATCTAGCGGTTTGGCTTCGGATCAGGAGGTCAGTTGTTTGCCATCTCTGTCTGTAGTAGAGAACTGTTCTACACCCAGTAAGGTTTGGGTGCAATGCTACACTGAATATCAACCAATGGTTCGCTAGTTCCAGCCGATGACCGCAGATTTCACCGCAACACATAAACCAGAATAGTGTTGCAGGCTTTCTCCCTGCAATAATACTAGCAGTCGAGATATAAGTGAAATTCTCTTGAAAGTGACATTAAACCCCCAATCACCTCACCTCACCTCACCTTATTCTAGCGATGATTGAGAAATACAAACAAAAGATTTTTAAAGTTTTGGTAACTTTTAATTTTTTTTTCAATTTTACATCCTAAAACAACAACATACCAGTTTTTAGCTGACTACTTTTGACCCTTGTTTCATACACTGATGGAGAGATAAACACCAAATTTTTGCATTTGTTTTTCCATTTTCATTCACATATTATTAATAATTTACATAAGTACAGATCTATGTACAAGGCAATAACTGACATTTTCACCAACATTTGATATGACAGTTCCCTTCACTATTTGTTCAGTGTTTGAAGCATGTTATATTCTGAACAGCGGGAGATCAATAAAAAAGCTAGAAACAAAAATTCACACCAGTGTCAAAAACAAAAACATCTGAAAAACATTACGATGACACCAAGAAGACATATTTCATGTTAAAGAAGACTCCAACAGAGTTGTAAGAAGTTACAAGTACTGTAATGAAGCCTAACCCATTTATTACATGACCCCATCTGTACTCTCAGACCTGACACGCCCACTGACACGCCCCCTCCTGGACCCCCCAGGTTAGTATATTTACCTTCTTTACCTAGACTACTTCGACCCCCAACTAACATAATGTACACTATTATCAATAACCTTGATGAAAAAAATATTTGTGACTGGAATTATATTTTCCAATATTGGTTGTAAAACAGTGGCAAAAGCAGAGGGAAGGGGGTAAAAATTTTGAAATTTTTCTTAAAACTTGTCCATTAAAAAAACAAATGTGCATGAAACATACCCCCAACCCCACCTTGAAAAGTTATTGATCTACCACTGTCAAATGAAAGAAAGAAGTTCTGATAAGTGCTTACTGACTGAGGCATCTTGGAAGAAATATGCCTGCATCGCAACCCAAAAGCTAGGCTAAAAGTTTTTTAAGTGGGGAATCAAGAATGGAGTTTAGGAGATCCTTTCCTTGATTCGGCACTGGACCTGCTCATTTCACTAGTCACTTTGATTCGAATCAATAAGGAATTTGAAAAATAGAGCCATTGGCTCTGTAGCTCATCAGGCATCATATCAAGTTTGTTTTATACAGGCCAGATGAGCTAAAAATGAAACTGATGTTACCTATTGCAAGAAAACCTATAAAAATTTTACAAAACAAATGTAACGATTTCGTAATAAATTTCCTTACCAAAATGATTTATTATTATTCAACACTTTCTAGATCGCCAATATCAGACAGTGAAAGAAGTCCACACTTAAATATCCAAGGAGAAATAAATTTGCCATAGACTGTCATCTAATGGAGAAAAATAGGTTTTTAAGATTGTGACACCTGTGACCCTATTTGGGGTCATGGGGTCACGAAACCTACAGTTTAGAATCCCAATTGACCAAGGAGTCTATGTGCAGTCTTTCACATTTTGGAACTAAAGATGATGATGAAAATAAGTTTTTAAGGTTGTGACCCCTGTGACCCTATTTGGGGTCATGGGGTCACAAAATCTACAGTTTAGAAACCCAATTGGCCAAGGAGTCTGCACATATAATTTCAGCTCTCTAGACCTTTTTGAACTTGAGAAGAAGATGAAAATAGGTTTTTAAGGTTGTGACCCCTGTGACCCTATTTGGGGTCATGGGGTCACCAAAGTTACAAATTAGAATCCCCATTGTCCAAGGAGTCTGCACATATCATTTTTAACTCTCTACTCCTTTTGGAACTGGAGAAGAAGATGAAAATTGGTTTTTAAGGTTGTGACCCCTGTGACCCTATTTGGGGTCATGGGGTCACGAAATCTACAATTTAGAATCCCTATTGGCCAAGGAGTCTGCACATATTGTTTTTAACTCTCTAGTCCTTTTAGAACTGGAGAAGAAGATGAAAATAGGTTTTTAAGGTTGTGACCCCTGTGACCCTATTTGGGGTCACAGGGTCACAAAATCTACAATTAAGAATCCCCATTGACCAAGGACTCAGTCTGCACATATCATCTTTAACTCTCTAGTCCTTCTGGAACTGGAGAAGAAGATGAAAATAGGTTTTTAAAGTTGTGACCCCTGTGACCCTATTTGGGGTCACAGCGTCACCAAAGTTATAAATTAGAACCTCCATATGCTAATGTACCTGTACACAAAATTTCAGCTCTCTAATGTGTATGGTTCATGAGGAGAAGTCGAAAGTGTCAAAAGTTTACGGATGGACTGACGCCGGACGGACGCCGGACGACAGGCCATGCCATAATCCCATCTGGACTTTCAGTCCTGATGAGCTTAAAAGTATTCCAAAGAGGTAAGAAAGAAAAATGACTTGCGTAACTTCTGTGGGGAGGAAATGTTCCACAATATTTTATATTTTAACCACAATCATCATCATCCAATCCAACACATCCATTTAACCACCCTGCTCAATGACTTTTCCCAATCTCTACTTATAGACTAGACTTATATATAATCCCTAAAGTTTTCATGTTTTAATTTATTATTTGAAATAAAATAAAGGATTGAGTCCCGAACAAAACTTCATTTCAATAACTAGACTTTATAGACGAAAGAAGTCTTCAATAATTTCTTCATGCTTTAGGGTCTGGATAAGACAACTAATGGACCACTCCCATGCTGGCTTCATCAAGGACTTTCTCAAGACTTTGCTACAATTTATGGCTTCTTGAGTCCAATTCAAAACTATCAGTTACCTTCATGGGCACCAGATCTTAGATCTAATTAGCCACTTGTTCCTCTTGTCGTATCTCTAAATCAACAATAATTTTTATGACTTGGGAGCAAGTCTTGTTCATAACCCATAACCAACACTCAAGAAGAGCTAGTGAACTTCAAGACATTGACTTTAAAACTTTTAAGAATGTTTAAGTCAACTATGTAAATATTGTAACAGGGCTAAACTAGGCATAACAATTCAAATAATTAATTTTTCAAATGATTTAAAGTTATCATAGTTATGTTCCATTTGTGTAAGTCTTTAATTTTTATATAAACTAATTACCGTATTTGACCTAATAAGCACCCAGGACGCTTAAAAAATTTACTTTAATGGGCGCTTATTAAAGTGGTGTTTATGACGATCGAAAAATAAAGACTACTGAAGGTTGTCTTTGATAACTGATACAGTCATTCAAAACATACTTACACATGGAAAATTTCTTTACTATCGTTTACAAATGTAATGAAACTAGTCCGCCTCTACAATATAAGGCCTTTTATTTTTTATTTGTTGGTTTACGATTCCGGCAACATTGAAAACGGCAAAATAAAAAAAAAAATAAATTGACTTTTCCGAGATTTTTTTATTGCCGGCAATTATGATTTGGAAGGAAACATGAAAATAAAAATAAATCTACTTGTTTCGCCGAGCCAATAATTATATTTCCACTATTTCCCGTAAAGAAGGTAGTAAATAAAATTTGGTCAATGTTTGAAAAAGCGAACGACTGTCTTGCGCAAATGAAACGCTCGAAGTATCATCGTTTAACCACTTCCTGCATACAAGAGTTGCCTCCCTTTACCCACGCATGACAAAAATGGGGACATATTTAAATGTCGTCATTAACAGGGATGGCCGTGAGGAAGGTCGGCACTTTAAAAAGGTGTCAACCGAAGAAACGGTAGGCGTCATTATCGGTGATTTTAATATTGTTGAATCATATTTTTTCTGACTGGTTTGTGTAATGAAATTGCAGTTCTGTCAATGTTTACTGTTGTTGCATAATATTTTCTTTGGATCCTTTGACTGGCTTGGGAAGTGAATTTGCATTTAAATATTTGCAGTTTTGACAATGTTTACTGTTGTTGCATCATGTTTAATCTGAATGTGAACATGCTTTCATGGTTGTCAATGATTTAATAATACCGAGATTAAAAATTGTTTTATTCCACACTTGTGTTGTTCTTTCTTCAAAAGTATTTTATATAATAAAATACTTATTTATAATAAAACATGTCATTCAATTGGACAGAGTTATGAAACTTAAGCATTGTATGGTATTTAAACTCTCTCGTTGTTAGTATTTATTATTTTATACATATTTCAAGGAATCTTTTTTTTTCAACCTCCTACATAATATTTCAAGGAATTTTTTTTATTTTATTTCGACCACCTACATGACTTTTGGACCCAAAATGTTTGTAAACCAACTAATAAAAAATAAAAGGCCTAAGGTTGGCTTATTTGAAATCATAATTGTATTGAAATATTTCACATAAAACTTATTCATCCAACTGACAGATAAATATCTTAATATACATCACTACAAATAACAGACATATGCTGGGTAACTAAACTAACATGTGTTCATTGTTAAACATAATATTTTCCATGTTATCATAAATCAATCTAGTTCATTGGTCACCCAGACATGCTCATTATTCACAAACCAAATTGAAAATGCATTCCCATCTTTCAGAAAAAGGCTTAAGAATTATAGATTTTCAATTAGTAACCTGATCATAAGGTACACAGGACTTTACTTAAAGACGTTATTTATTGATCTATAAAGTAAATAATTCAATAAGATACCTCCCCATTTCAATTTCGTTCAAAAAGCACTGCACGGAAACCAAACATATTGGGTGTCCTCTTTAGCTTGAGCCATAAGCTTAAATCAAATGAGGAGATAAACAGAGTTTAAGTACACACTACACTCTAGGAACATCCCTCAATTTAACAGTCCAAAGAATTCATTTATCTAGAAGATCTTAATTTCCCATACTTGAGCATTTTAATGGAGTTTGCTGGAGTTAAGAATAGTGGAGTTGACAGAAGAGATCAGAGTCTTTGATGTGTTGTGAGAGGGAGGGGTTGCAGGGAGTTTTGAGGTAAGATGAGACTGACTATTTGGAACAGTCAATGAAATTAAAGGGTAGACAAAAGATAAGTACAGTGAAATGTTAAGAAATAAAAAAACCTAATGCAAACTTTTTTTAAATGTTAATTTCTTAATCTTGTAGTCTAGACTTGTTGAATATAACTTATATAATGTTTTTGAATTGCCTGTGTGCAAAACCCTGTGGGCAAACATCCTTTATTTTTTATATTGCCTATGGATAATGTCTTATTCATGACAAATAAACATGACAAGTGATGCCATTAGGGCAGAAGAGTGTAAAAGAGGATTGAAAGAAAGGGGGCTGGTAGAAGAGCTAGGGTTTGCAAGGGATGCTTTGAAAATCAGATGGTAATATAGGGAAAGGTAAAAGAAGGGAGAGTAGTATGGGGAAAGGGTATTAATATCGAGCTATGTAATAAAGATGTGGTTTAATTTTTGGAGAGATGGTACAACTCAAAGTGAATTTAATGATTATATTTTCCTCATAACTTGAACATATGCAAAATTTCAATAAAACATTTTGAAAATCTACAAAATACAAATTATTTCTCCAGAAATATCAGTTTCTGTTTTACTTTTTTCTGCTTTAAAAATTTGTGTAATCTTTTCCTGTAAGAAACTCCTCTAGCACTAGTTCCCATGTCCCCTCAAATCAGTGTTTATGTGATGTCCATCAGATATCTCTGCTAAAGTTAGGATGTGATGGTGAGAAGAAACAGACCAGTGTCTGCAAACAATACAAATCTTTGATATACAACCACCGTGTGAGAAATTCCTTCGCTCTGGTCAAAGAACTTAATGATATACATTGACCATGTGAGAAAACTTATTATTTAGCCTACAATGCCTGTGTTTTAAATTCCATGTCTACATACAGACCTGGCGATAAAC
This sequence comes from Steromphala cineraria, assembly GCA_916613615.1. Taxonomy (NCBI): domain Eukaryota; kingdom Metazoa; phylum Mollusca; class Gastropoda; order Trochida; family Trochidae; genus Steromphala; species Steromphala cineraria. The sequence goes on along the minus strand of OU744721.1, from coordinate 64,655,617 downwards.
AATGACCGTGGGATATGCTCAGTGAGGGTCAAATGAGGTGAGAAAAGATGTCAAGGGTCACGACTGAAAGTAGTGAGAGGTCAGAGGTCAAGAATGAAAGTAGCCAGTGAACAGCATAAGGGCTTCATCATAAACAATATATCACTTGACCAGTCCACTGAAATTTACTAGGTGTGATCAACTTGATAAATCTGCGATAACTGTCTTCTTGATATGACTGATGAATTATCTCCATGTGTTTTGATTCACTTGGCTTCTACTCCCTGTGATCTTAGGCTGAAATGGGAAGATTTATGTCTACGATAAAAATGTTTTTGCTCCCATTCCAAACCACTGAATCTGCAATTTGTTGACCTACCACAGCTGTAATGTGAGCGTTTTCATCTACACGTTTGGATCTACACTCATTCTAGATGTTCGAGATATGCACATGAAATGCATCTCATATTTGATGATTTAAAACAAAGAACATATGGGAAAGAATAGAAATGCAAAAATTTCGCTGAGTTGTTTGGAGATTGTTGTAGATTTTCAGTTTGAAAACATCTGAATATGGAATACTTCCATTAAATTTTTAAAGATGATAGCCTGTATCCTAAATATAATTTGTGCCCTACCCAAATTTATATTTCATTGTGAATCTAACTGGTTGTTGTCTCAAACATACTCATAAGCTGCTAAATTTTCTATCTATATGCTTGAAAACGGTATATAAATCTACGGTATTATGAGCCATCACAATCTGTGAAAATTAACTTGGATATATCCTAAAAGTCTTCTTCTTTACATAGAATATTCTAATTTACATGTCAAAAGCAACCTGATATGTTAACTTCTTAAGCGAGAACATAAGGGAGAGGATTGGGACAATATTGAAATGTTGTTTTACGAAGGACAATCCTTAGAAGAAGTGACTTAGTCTAAGACATAATGACAGAGAAACTAAGGCATACAAGTCAGAAAAATATTCTCAGACTGAATAAAGTTACAGCACAGTTTCTCTTAAACCAAATTTGCATATTGGACAATCCTTGAAAGACAGAAAATGATGACTATACAGGTATTACTCATGTGAGTAGAAAAACATAATTCTCAAAATTATTGCAAAACAAATTTTAACCAAAATAGGCGATATGGACAATCCTTAAAAGGTGTGACAGAAATGACTACAGATGGAAGAAATATCAAATTACAAAATTTACTTGCCTTAAAAAAACTTTTAGACAATGATTTTATTACCAAACATCTGCAGTCCACTCCCTGTTGAAAATAAATTGTCAAATTCGTCGCAGCAGGATGTTTAAAATCAGGTTGATGCATTACCAGATTTTACAATGCGTAATAACATCTTATTCTCTAAATCATATCCTTCAGTAACTTATGTTTTCCACCTCATGAAATTTTAATATTGAACATATTAATCCTGAGTGAGGTTGTGTAAGGTAAGAATTTAAAACAAAGGGTCCAGAAAAAGTTTGCGTGAATTTTAGGGCAAGTAATAAACAAAATTCTAAACTTCCTTCAATTAAATACTATTTCTATTACACTTGTGAATGATTTGGTATCAAACTCGCTTTCGCCCGTTTTATACAAAATCATTAACTCGTTTAATAAAAATAGTATTAAATGGAGGGTCGTTTAGTATCCTCTATTTATCAAACTTGAATTAATTAAGCAATACTTGTTAGATTCTAAACTGACACTAAAGCTTTCAATCAGAGAGACGGGATATATACCCTTGCAAATCTTATCATCTTATCTAATAATATCAACATAAAGTTTCATTAGCGCACATACTTAATGATTTATTACATTGTCAATGGTCACTATAAAAGATATAAGATATCGTCACTGTAGTTGTATATTTACACTATTAAATAGAGGATACTTAATGTACGTAGTTTGCCAAATACCTGGTTTATTGTGTCATGGGTAGAGTTGATATTTCACAAGTGGTGCAGCAACGAGTATTTCACACCACTAATAAAAATATGAACTTCAACCCCACTACACAATGAGATAAACATCATATTTACAAACTTCATCAAACATCCTTCATTTCTCTAAGGATCCTCTCATATATTTCTAACACAATTGATAATTTAAAAAATTTACTTTCAGTGACTGAGATATAGCTTGTCCATCAGCCCTAGTCTGTCAGCCAGACCCTAAAATAAAATGCAAGCCTAACCAAGTCTATAATAAGACTTGAGAGCTCAATTTTCATCCTTTTTTCCAAATTTCAGATTTAATGAAAAAAATTCATTTCAGAATCTTATTGTTGAACTACATCAGCCCCCGAAACTCACACAAGTGTACATTGTTGTAGCAAGTCTAGATCACTGCTATTTCTGAAAATAAACCGCTACAGTCGGGTCCTTTCTCTTTTAGAGTTTGTATTTGACATATAGTAGAACACGGATATAGTGAACACGGATATAGTGAACACGGATATAGCGAACAAATTTTCAAGTCCTGCCCCTATATAATATCATTTAAATTATATGCGTAAAGCGAACACCAGATATAGCGAACTAAATTCTTTGGTTCCTTAGAGTTCGTTATATCCGAGTTCTACTGTATTTTCACTTCGGAGACTAAAATTTACCCTCCGAGACTGAGAATAAGTCTAAGGAGTGTTCCACAGCATATGTTCCATCACTCAGTGCGGCAGATTGACCCATGTGCCCAGCCCCACATGTAACTACAGATTAATATCATACAACATCTAACACATGTGTAATGGGCTGTGGTGATCTCATGTTAATTCTCTATAAGCATGTTTTTCTGACCACCTGCCACTTGGGGGTGGGCTGGGAAAAACTTCCATAAATCTCTCAAATTTGAAAATTTGTTGTCATTAAATTGCAATTTTTTCAACTTTGTTAAATTCTTGAAATCTCAACACTGTTTTTGTAATGTCATTTTGGGTAATTGTGATTTGATTAATTGCTGCATGTTATAGATAGATTGAAACGAAACCTCAATCGAGAGGGGTACATGAAATTTTGCTTTGCAAATTTAAATCAGCCTTAAAATGTTACTGAACTGAAAAATTCACCTAAATAATCATTACACCTGCAATTCTGAAACTATAAGGTGAGGTGAGGCGATAGGGGTTTAATGCCGCTTTCAAAATTATTTCACTTATATTGTGGCTGCTAGTATTATTGCAGGGAGACATTGTGGCTATGCATTGCGGTGAAACCTGTGAGCATCGACTGGAACTAGCAAACCATGGGTGGTACTGGCTGAAATTCAGTGTAGCATTGCACCAAAACCTTACTGCGGGGATTTGAACCACTGACTTCTTGATCCGAAGTCGAAGACGAACATGCTAACCACTGTGCTATATCCCACCCCAACCCCCAAAACTGTAAGAGTAAATCGTCTGGAAACTAGACTTACATATAATCTCAGAGGTATGTTTTTTCAATAGTGACAATATTCATGTATTATAACAAAATAGATCATTTAATTTCAGAGCTGAGTAGTCTTAACATGCTAAATTTTTCTAAACTGGATTGGTTGTCAATTGAATATTTCTGCTATAGGTTCTGGATGGTAGACTATCTGGTGAGTGGTGTAATGAGCTGGAGGTCTACGAGACCCACTTGTCAAGAGAATGATGGGTGAGAGATGTCCTACGGTTGTAGTCACCAGTCTCACACACTAGACTCATGTTTACTGCTACCAAAAGATTCTCAGATCTTCTTTCAAACACGAAGCTGAGTAATGTCCTCCACTGTAAACAAAGTACAGACCCAAGAGTCATTTTTCTCATGGTAGGAGTCCTGTCACTGTGTAGTGTCACTGATACAGATCTGCTTGACACGGTACCGACATAATCCGACATCTTGAATTGAGTGGGTGACATAAATCACCTGGGATCATTAATAAGGATGTGTCTTCTCTGATTATATTGAATGTTGTGACATAAACTGTTTGAAACAGTTCTGAGTAAATTGTATGGTACAGAACCACCATAATCTGACATCTTGAATTGAGTGGATGACATAAATCACCTGGGATCATTAATTAGGATGTGTCTTCCCTGATTGTATTGAATGTTGTGAGCCCTAACTGTTCATATAAACTGTTTGAAACAGTTCTGAGAAATTGTATGATACAGAACCACCATAATCTGACATCTTGAATTGAGGAGGTGAAATTAATAAGGATGTGTCTCTCCTGATTATATTAAATCTTATGACTTACTCTCACAGAAACTGTTTGAAACAATTCTGAGAAAACTGTATGGTACAGAACCACCATAATCTGACATCTTGAAATGAGGAGGTGAAATTAATAAGGATGTGTCTCTCCTGATCACATTGAATGTCCGCTGACTAACTACCTAGATACATCTATTTTGAAACAGTCGAGGGAAAATTGTTTGATCAGGAACAGAAAATTGGTACCTTAGTGAAATATCAAAGGTCTAAAATTGACCAACCAAAACTTTTGACTGAAAGAAAAGGTTTTGATAACAAGGGGATGAATAGTAAATACACTTGATAATTATCATACGATGTACTTACAGTGGAGATTTGAACTCGAGCTCGTCGGAAGCAAGCGACCAAGGTCTGCACCCTCCACCCCAACTGCTGATGTTGAGAACCACGATACCCTCGATGTCGGGAAGATCCAACACTTCTCCATCCAGCTCCACCTGGTAACAGAAAGATTAATACGATATTGTGTAGAATTTGAGAAGAATTAGCAACATGGCAGATGTCCGTCCTTGAGCCTATCGTATAAAGGAGGAGGTTTTTTCCCACCTGGTAACAGAAGGATTAATACAGTAGATATAACAAGCTCCAAGGGACCAGCGAATTTAGTTCGCTATATCTGGTGTTCACTACTAGCATTTAGTTGTCATACATAGGGCTTTTGAGGGGACATTATAAATTTTTTTTCACTATATCTGATTGTTCACTTTATCAGAGTTCGCTATATCCGTGTTCTTCTGTACGATATTGTGTCGAATTTGAGATAAAAGCAACAAATGGAGCAACGTTGTGATATAGCAACATGGCAGATGTCTGTCCTTGAGCCTATTGTATGAAGGAGGAGGTTTTGTTATCTTTCTAATATATACTTTATATATTGATTATTCTCAATTTCCTGTGTTTGAAACACGTTTACTTCTCTACTTCAGGAAGTTAACTTCCTTGTTTGTTCATTGCATTTGCATCACAAATACGATTTCAATTTTCAACATGTAACAACTATTTCTGACTTCAATTTCTCCAACGTTACAACCTATTCTGATTTAAATTGTTCAAACTTGTTACATCCAATATTAAGTTTGTTAAACATGCAAGTAACATTAGATATCGACTTCAATTTTGTCAAAATGTGACATTTTGTAGTTGCATAAGTGCAAGAAAACATAAATTCAATTTCAAGGTCATATCAAAAGCTAATTTGTCAGGATAAAAGGCCCAGCTCCAAGTTGAGAGAGACCCCAGGAATATCAAGATACAGCAACACAATCTATAAACCACTTCCCAGTGTAAGATTTCCACGACTTCAGAGTAAGTAGACAATGATAGTGCGGCACCCTGAGACATTTTCTCAGATTTCCTGGGAAAGTGATTTTCTCCAACTGTGATAACCCCCGGGGACCCAAAACACTTTCTTGTCAAATTTTCATCGCAGTTTATTCCTTCGCCAATCTCTCCTCAATGTTATAATCAAACCGCCTGATTTTATCTCAAAGCTGAAAGGAATTTCCAATTTTGGATTTTTTGTGGACGAGAATTTGGCACCATTTTTACGTTGTTGAATTTGCAGATGAAACGCACCAGAACAAGATTGTTGACAGATTTTCTGACTCTTTGATTTGGTTAACCTTTCATATAAACAGTTACATGGACTTGTCAGCATTGTGAATATAGACTTGGCTTTATTCTTGGTAGGAATGATTAGGATTGAGAAATACATTTTATAAGTCATGTCCTGACACAATTTCTTGTAATATTCAAAGTAATTAATTGCTCTAATTGTTCTTTCATTGTCGTTATTCTTACTGTTGTTACCTTTACCCATCTGCAACTAGTACCATTCTGATGTTAAAGGGACAGTAGCACGTTTTTTGATAATTTTATATTCTAAATTTTTCACTGATAATTGTAAGTTAATGTTAAATGTATTATTTTCACAGTGTCAAAACTCTCATTACACAAGTCAATCATCCATAGTCAGAGGACAAAGTATGAAGATTCATATAAAATCCATTGGTGGCCATTATTGTGTGAACGCCTTTAATTCATTTTGTGTAAAGAAACAGGAATCGCATGGCTAAGCTTTACGTTATATATTAGAATTATTACTGTTTCATTTAGTTAATGACACCTCTCAATTGGAACCATTTATTTTCATTTTCCTGACATATCACCTTATATTCCCCCTAAAAATGTGCTACTGCCCCTTTAACTGTTAAATAATGACACATGAACCTCTTCACAAAATGTCTGTTTTCATCTTAATATGATGTCTCTAATATTTTGTAACAGAGAATTGCATTATCTATATTGAGAAATGAACATAAAAGAAAATAAGATAATATCGTAATATATAAGTTTTAAAAAAACAAAGCTCCTGAAGTATACCCGTCAAATGTTAACAAAAATATCAAAAACTGTTTTACACTAAACAAGTATATCTTATGATCGATTTGACTCTTTGGTTTTGGATTTTCCCTTTTTATCACATTCTTATCAAAACAGAGACTACGAAAGTCTAGCAACATTGAATATAGTTTCTGATAAGAGAAATTTGACCCTTGATAATGTATGATTTTCCTATCATACGCTATTAGGCTCTGGTACAAATTCTGTCAACAAGCGTGCAAAATCTGTCGAGATTTTTTAAATCTAACAAAAAGCCCTCTGTGATACATGACATATCATGTCAAATCAAAATCATACGAGAAAAAAAAAAAACTGAACTGTTTATCTTCATAAACATATCTGAAATTGTGTAAATTTGTTTACAGATAATTTATTTAAAAGATAAACTGAATGTCCATTTTGGAACCATCATATAAACTATTTCTTAAAAAATAAGGATTAGTTTAATAAGGGAAAATTAAGTTAATTTTTTTTTAAAATATACAATTTATCTTTCTAATTGAATCATCATTTACAGAAAAGTTGACATATTTCAGAATATTGAATCAAAATTTTCACAAATTTAATTAATTTAAAAAATAGAGCCATTGGCTCTGTAGCTCATCAGGCTTCATCATCAATTATGCTGTAGAGTGTGGCCAATGATACCCCCTTTGTAGAGGCCACAGGGGCACCAATCATAAAATTAAGTATATATAGGCAACAAGTTTCAGTTTTCTAGGTCTTATACTTCAGGAGAAGAAGATGAAAATAGATTTGAAGGACGTGGCCGCTGTGGCCCTTATTAGGGGTCACAGGGCAACCAAAGCTACAATTTATAATCCTCACTAGCCAAGGAGTCTGTACACAAAGTTTCAGCTTTCTAGGCCTTATGGTTCTGGAAAAGACGATGAAAATAGGATTTTAGGGCGTGGCCGCTGTGGCCCTTATTAGGGGTCACAGGGCCACCAAAGCTACAATTTATAATCTTCACTTGCCAAGGAGTCTGTACAAAAAGTTTCAGCTTTCTAGGCCTCATGGTTCTGGAGAAGAAGATGAAAATAAGATTTTAGGGCGTGGCCCCTGTGGCCCTTATTAGGGGTCACAGGGCCACCAAGGTACAATTTATAATCCTCACTCTTCAAAGAGGCATTACACAAAGTTTCAGCTTTCTAGGCCTTATGGTTCTGGAGAAGAAGATGAAAATAGGTTTTTAGGGCGTGGCCGCTGTGGCCCTTATTAGGGATCACAGGGCCACCAAAGATACAATTCATAATCCTCACTAGCCAAGGACTCTGTACACAAAGTTTCAGCTTTCTAGGCCTTATGGTTCTGGAGAAGAAGATGAAAATAGGTTTTTAGGGTGTGGCCCCTGTGGCCCTTATTAGGGGTCACAGGGCTACCAAAACTACAATTTATAATCCTCACTAGTCAAGGAGTCTGTACACAAGGTTTCAGCTTTCTAGGCCTTATGCTTCTGGAGAAGAAGATGAAAATAGGTTTTTAGGGCGTGGCCCCTGTGGCCCTTATTAGGGATCACAGGGCTACCAAAGCTACAATTTATAATCCTCACTAGCCAAGGAGTCTGTACACAAAGTTTCAGCTTTCTAGGCCTTATGGTTCTGGAGAAGAAGATGAAAATAGGATTTTAGGGCGTGGCCGCTGTGGCCCTTATTAGGGGTCACAGGGCCACCAAAGCTACAATTTATAATCCTCACTAGCCAAGGAGTCTGTACACAAAGTTTCAGCTTTCTAGGCCTTATGGTTCTGGAGAAGAAGATGAAAATAGGATTTTAGGGCGTGGCCGCTGTGGCCCTTATTAGGGGTCACAGGGCCACCAAAGCTACAATTTATAATCCTCACTAGCCAAGGAGTCTGTACACAAGGTTTCAGCTTTCTAGGCCTTATGGTTCTGGAGAAGAAGATGAAAATAGGTTTTTAGGGTGTGGCCCCTGTGGCCCTTATTAGGGGTCACAGGGCCACCAAAGCTACAATTGATAATCCTCACTAGCCAAGGAGTCTGTACACAAAGTTTCAGCTTTCTAGGCCTTATGGTTCTGGAGAAGAAGTCGAAATTCCACAAAGTTTACGGACGGATGGACGGATGGACGGACGGACGGACGGACGGACGCCGGACACCATGCCATGCCATAAGCCCATCGGGCCTTACAGGCCAGATGAGCTAAAAACACTAAAAAATTTGCAAGTTCAAGTATAAAACAAACATTTAATTGATGCTGCTCTCCTGCCTCAATCATAATGAGCAATTTCTTTGGATATTCCAAATTAAATCATAATTTCCTATAGCAACAATCATGTCAAATTCAGTTCAAACCTCAAAACCACTTGAAGTCATTGAACCTATTAACCCTCCTGGTGCCACGGAACATGGAGGTTAACATACTAATGGTTCACAGTGGGTGATATGGGCACTAATGGTTGACATTATGGATGTTACCCCATATGTGATAAACATGTCCTCCCAGGCTCTAAGTACAACCGTTGGGACATCCATCATATATCTAATCCAATCTGGGCTCACATACACACTTTCTCACTCTCTGCCTCCCATAAAAATACCTCGGCAGTTGGCATAAACATGACTTTTCTCACACTCTCAGCCAATGAGAAGGATTTTTTAAAAATGGAATATCAGAAAATACAAAAACATGGAATTTTCTGCCTGTTTGTTTTCTCTCTTGCTAATGGTGGTTAAGATTTACGAGGGCGCACTGATCAGCTGTACAAGGGTTTTACACAGGGTGGTGTGTTGACTCCATTTCCATTTGGAAATAATGTCCACATGACAAACCCCTAAACCATGAATTCAAATCATATGTGGACAAGTTAATTAGAGATTCACAAATTGTTCACATGTTTTACTAACTGCTTCAAGTATTTTGATTAATTCAATGTCATAACATAATGTACTGTGGAGCACGTAATATATCTGAAAAATATAATGTTATTACTTAAACTACTATAACCAATAATGCTGGAAGGAATCTTGACCCTTGCAATTATTGATAAAAAATAACAAAAATAACGGGGATTTGTAGTCTAACAAGAATACAATTATTAACCCTACAACAGAGGAATATATGGATGACAACTTCTTTGTTCATTGTTTGCGGCATTTCAACACAAGAGTCTGTGTCACATACAGTTGTCATCCATATATTTCTCTGCATTATTGTCATTCCAACTTCTCAAATGCCTCTCAAAGAAGTTAAGTATTAACCCCCATCACACCAATGGACTTAGATAGGTCCTGGAAGGGGAAGTGTTGAAATGGTGTGGGCAGTGCCACTTATTGCTACACATGTTCATCTGCTGTGTTTACAGAAGGGAAAATCCTCCTTGACTGCCACCATCAAAGAAAGGATGTTTATACCTTGCAGTGGAAAGAAAGAGATTTTACAATAACTCCTGAAGAGATAATAAATATAGGAAATGGTGTGTTCTTTTCCTGCTACTTTAGATCTGCCTGAAATAAATGTCATCTTTTGTTTTGTGGTTGAATCATAAAGAGTGAATATGACCAAGACGTCAAAACTTCATTTAACTTTAAAACTTGAATTGCAATAAACAGGATGCCTGTGATTGAAAGGAGGAATAGATTTTGACAGTAATGTCAAAACATGATTTGTGTGAGACATGAATTAGGTAAACAGGATGGTTTTGATCTTACAGGAAGTTGATATTGTCAAGCAAAAAGGCCACAAAAAGAAAGAAAGAACCAACACATAAGATTGAAAAAAATACGTGGCCTAATTTTATGTATCTAAAGGAGATGTAAAGTTAGATTTTTCTAATTAGATGAAATCTTAGAAATGAATTTTTCATTATTTCCACATACAGAAGTTTCTGGTACAATCCTCTTCGGAATCCAAATCATCTTTCACAGATGAGTTTCACAAAACTGGGGGAAATCTTGAAACACATCACTAGCTATTAATGTTATTAGAGGTCTTTCTCATGAAGGCCTTGTTACAGAAAGTGCAGTCTAAGTAAACCTAGCCTCACTATTATCCGTTACACTACTATACTGAGTCTAACAAGGCTTGGTTGAGAGTCGCGTCAGCCGACCTTTCTGCGACCTATGACCTTCCAACGTTAAACGTGCGAAGGCACACTATTGTGGCTTGGTTAACTGAGTTCTGATTGGTCAACTTGGTCACGTGGGCTGACGCGACTCTCAACCAAGCCTTGTTAGACTCAGTATAGCAGTGTAACGGATAATAGTGAGGCTAGGTTTACTTAGACTGCAGAAAGTGTGATATATTTTTGAATTTTAAACACATGATTTCAATTTCAAAAGAAAGAAAGCCTTTACACCCATTTAGAACCCTTAGAATAACTTGTCAAGAAAATTTCAAACATGAATTTAGAAAATTCTTAATTCCAGGAAGCGAATATTAGTGTAGAGGCCTGGGAATTGAGCTGAGTTTGGTATGATAGTTCCGGTCTCACACTGGTCAACATATGGAGTGACCATTGTCCACTAACAAGCTAACAATACAGGTATAAACACTAACACATGTGTCCACCAGTTGGGATCCTTGGACATGAGAACAAATCAAAATGAGAATTTATTCTTTGAACTTTAGTTAGTAAGCAATTGTTGCTAGCAAAGGTAATTTTAAGGAATCATAAGTGGAGGTCTCAGCATATGTTAAATTATTTTACTAAACAAGTAGGCAAGTAGGCCACTACTCCACTACACCCCTACTCCACACCACCTTTGTACCATATTAACATTACACCAAACCACAGCATCTCTACATCACACATCACACCACAACAACACCACACCACCACTACTTCACTACACCACACCAACACTTCCCCCATTACTACACCAATACACCACTACATCACTACAACACCTAAATACCATATGACCTCTACATCACTACACCTCTACACCACTACACCACTGTGGTTCCCTACATAACACACTCACCCTCATCTTCTTGTTGAGATGGTTACACTACACCAATACACCACAACACAAATATACCACTACTTCACCACTACACATCTACACCACTGTGGTCCACGACATATCACACTCACCCTGATCTTCTTGTTGAGATGTTTACACTACACCAACAAACCACTACAACACCACTGCTACACCACTACACCTTTTCACCACTGTGGTACACCACATACAACACTCACCCTCATCATGTTGTTGTGTTTACACTACACCACAACACCACTACACCTCTACACCACTACAGCTCTACACCTCCACACCGCTACACGGCTACACATCTACACCCATAGACCAATACACCAATACACCACTTCACCACTACACAACTGTACCACTACACCACTACACCACTGTGGTTCCTTACATATCACACTCACCCTCATCTTCTTGTTGAGATGTTTACACTCCCTCTCCAGAACATCCTTGGTTCCGTAGGTGAAGTAGGCAAACTGAAACAAATAATATTCAATCATTACTTCATTAATAATGTATTAATATTCTTTTAACATTTCATTTCTTGCTGCAAATTATTTGTCAAATGAGCCAAATCAAAGATTAGAAAGCTGATATCAATGGATACCATATATAACATATTCTTTGTCTTTAGAATGTATGTAGAAATCAGGTTTTACAGTATCCACACCTTTAACAAGGCTGACTTGGTGATCTTGTTGATTAATAGCATTAACACTCACATAACATATTGAAAGGGTGCTTTAATGCATGTGATAATAGCAATTTGAATCGTTTTGAAATCATCTTGTCACTGACAGAGAAGGAGTATCATGATTCTTGGGACAAGTGGTGTATAACTGTCTGAAATCAAATCTTAATTAACACATCTTGTTTATCAAGGCGATTTTAGCATCAATATCTTTTAGTTTTTTCTATTTTTCAATAAATAATTTGATTAATTATAGGCACCAAAATTGTGTTTATCAAAGTTTCTTTGCACTTAATAAAAAAGATACTATTATTGTCATGATAGGTCATGATATTGTTATTGATATGATATTGTATTTATGTTTTTGAATCATGAGAGGTATATAACTTTAAAACAGATTTCTCTTTAAAACGCAACCCTCTGCATCTTCGCAGGTGAGGTGAGCTGATGTGGGGTTTATCGTCGCTTTCAAGAGTATTTCACTCATATCGCGGCTGCTAGTATTATTGTAGGGAGAAAGCCTGCAAGACTACTGTGGCTATGTATTGTGGTGAAACCTACGAGCATTGGCTGGAACTAGCAACCATGGGTGGTACTTCACTGAAATTCAGTGTAGCATTGCACCCAAACATGACTGGGTGTAGAAACAGTTCTCTACTGCAAAGTTGCCGAGCCCCTGGCGGGATTCAAACCACGGACCTCCTGATCCGAACGCGCTAACCACTGCGCTATCCCGCCCCCCCATCTTCACAGAACAAGGCCTTACTGTATAGTATCAAATAAGTTAAGCTTTTCTTGTTCATTCAAAGTCCATAAATTTTTATGCTTCATGAACAATTTCAAAGACAAAATTATTTCCCTTTTCCCCCTGTATCAATGTCATTTAAAACATGTGCTTTTACTCAAAGATAAATATTTACAAATTTAAGCATAAGAAAGTTTCAAACAATTTCTAGTGCAAATATGTTAACATACCAACTTTTTAAAATTTATGAGTTCATGAGAATTATATGCCATGACGTTATTCAAAAATTTAAGTAGTTACAGAAACAAATAAGATCTTTCTGTTTTCTGTCGCAGTTTGAGATATAAACAAACGAGCCAACTCCTTAATTATTTTACACAGGTGCCGACCATTAATTGTACTGTAAAATACATCAGAAATATTTCAGACCTTGAATATTCCTCACTAAAATTAGCCAATGTTAAATGCAGGCATTTACGTTCTAAAGTCATAAAATCAAATCCGTCTGTCTTACATCGCAGTTTGAGATACAAATTAACAAGCCAACTCCTTAATTATTTCACACAGGTGCAAAGTTCCAAGACTCATACTGCAAAACACATTAGAAATTTTTGAGATTGCGATAGATCCGCGCTCGGATATGCTATGTTCTGATTCAGCCCATTGATACTCAACAGATATATGGGCTTAAGATCAAACCAAATGTCCGTTCCATTCTTCCGTGTCTTGAATTATCATCATACATATGGAGTGGAGTTAGTTATGCATATCCGAGGTTCTTGTCACAGTTGACTTTTAAATCTGTGCACAAACATTTTCTACCTCCAAGTCTCTCACTCTCATGAGAAATTTTCCTGCAGAATTTTTTTGGGTGAATATTCAAAAAAAATTCTTGGGAAATAGAAAGCAATCTGTGCGTCGCTGTGCAGAGTGGGGTTTTATTGGACTGTTCTCCGCCGATAATGAATACTCATGGTGGGAATAGGGTATTCTCTACAAAACAGATGGACCATTGACGCTCATTTCTAGACTGATGTAAGTCTGTGAAACAAAGGATGAAATATTGGATATTATCTACTGATGTATGTCTGTGAAACAAAGGGTGAAATATTGGGTACCCTCTACAAAACAGATGGACCATTGACGCTTATTTCTAGACTGATGTAAGTCTGTGAAACAAAGGGTGAAATATTGGGTACTCTCTACAAAACAGATGGACCATTGACGCTCATTTCTAGACTGATGTAAGTCTGTGAAACAAAGGGTGAAATATTGGGTACTCTCTACAAAACAGATGGACCATTGACGCTTATTTCTAGACTGATGTAAGTCTGTGAAACAAAGGATGAAATATAATGTACTCTCTACAAAACAGACACCATTGACGCTCATTTCTAGAATAGCTGATATAAGTCTGTGAAACAAAGGGTGAAATATTGGGTACTCTCTACAAAAGAGATGAACATTTCTAGACTGGTATCAATCGCTCGAAGAATGTTTATGTAAAATGCTTCAAATTCTCATTATGAATCTAAAAGTCTGATATAATCATCTTTCCCTATCAAGATTTAAGATTTGAGACTTATCGACAAACACCAACTATGGGCAGGATGCAAGTCTACACAACTACATGAATAGCATAAAATAATAACAGTACATTAAAATATTGCACATCATTGATATGAAGAAACATATACTGTTTATAGTAATGCATAGCTATCCGTCCTTTAAAATAATTCTAGTGGGCAGCAATGAATTTGCAAAGACAGTGGTTGTCTCCCCTGCCCTAACAGATGTTATAGACATATTGTTTTTTTGTGGATTTCTTATGGCTGTATCAGAGCATTCTCCCAGGATGCATTTCAGCAGAGGTCCGCTGCGGTTAAACATCGTGTTTGTTGTCTGTCATGGAAGACTTGATGTGCGACTGTGATCTCCAAAGTTCTCAGATCAACACACCACATGCAAAATTCTCACAATCAGGGCACTCTATTCTATTAATTATTAATATTATTAATTAATTATTGTTACATTCTTACATGTCAGATATTCTTTTATCATTCACATACAAGTTTCCAATATTAAGTTTTTCGTTAATTTTTCTGATATTCAGAGTATAAGTCAATTTTAGATTCCAAAACATTCCTATCACATTTACAAAAGATACGTTTTTGATATCTTATTCTATGTTGACCATTATTTCTCACAATATGTTCATATATTTATATATTTATATATTTATATACATATTTTTGAGTGGTCGAAATCTTTTGTTTTGATAAAAAATCTTTCTAGGTTCATGATTTGAAAAAAAATAATTCAGAATTTGTTATTGGCCGTTCCGATAATTAATGAAATAAATCACATCAATAGTTTTTAATCCTTTTTTTTACGAACACATCTTTTCAAAACTCAGTAACTCTTTGTTTATTTCCAGATACTATAGAACAGTTTTACATGAATATTGTTCTAATTTAAGGGAGATGAGAAGTTTCACAGTTTCAAGAATATGCAAGGGTATTCAATAGTATTTTAGCGTATTCAGAAGAAATACATCAAAGCCTATTCTACTGTTTTGACTTCTGTGGCACACAAATTGAAAAGAAACTCTTTTCAAACAATATGTTTTCTTGTTGGCCCTTGCAATCGTAAACTTTCTCAAGGGAACACTTAACATTTTTAAAACCTACAAAACAGATGAACCATAAAAGAATAAAAACAAATTCGGTACAAAAATATCGGCTGCAGCTTAACACTATTCTGATGGATAGAACAAGTGAAGATCACTTTTACAAATGTTGAAAGAAATGCAAAAAGAATATTGTTATTTTCGTGACGATCTCAGAATGAAGTTTTTTGGCACCGGTTGTTGTTTTATTTGTGAGAATATCGGAACAATGTTGCCTGTCGAGACCAAGTCCTATTATTTTCTCACTTGACCCATTGAGGTGAATTTTTTTCAGATATGATATATGTTTTTATTATAAACAAAATTCAATTTAATACTTTAATAATCTTATTAACAGTAATAATTGTAAACCTAAAAGTAACATCGTCATTGTAGTAATCAAGCAAGGAGACATTGTTTCATGTAGCAGCACTTGGTTTATACTGAACAAAAAAAGATGAGGACCACTTAGTTCAATATTTTAGTGATTTATTTATCTTAAAGATCCATTATCAAACTACAATATTTTTAAAAGTATATTAACTGTATTTTGATGGTATTTTAGCAATATTTTTCATCCAACCATGAAAAGATCAGACAAAAATTCATGAAATAGGAGACTAATTGACCAAAACGTAAGCCCCAGCATGTGAAAACGAATCAAGTGTGGCCATCTCACAAATTACGGTTCCTAAATATACGCTTAAAAGCCGTCTTTGTCAGCACAACTATATTTCTTTTTTTTCTTCGGGTCAGGCGTTAGTTGCCGCCCAAGTTGATACCCAGTGGACGCAATTGTGGTAACTGAGCCGCATTGTAAAACCTACGAACATAATGATGATGTCACCGAAAGCGGGTTCGTTAAAAGTTATGGTACTTTTGCCGAGGGTACTGAAGTTTTGACGTGGAATTAAGTATTTTATATTTGATTAAAACATGTAAATATGATATCAAAGAAGTGATGTATTTCTTTTCTCAATTGCTAAATTTCAACATGAACCGCATCAAGTATGATTATGGGTCTTTAATACTGAATGAACTTTTGCAATTTTGAAATTTTGGGTTGTTCTCAATTAAATTTTTGATATATTGGCACGGTAAATCAAAATCCAACCAGTGTTCAATTGTAGCTTTATAAATCAACAGTCTCTTTCAACACGCACTACATCATTGTATCAATCATTACTATCATTATCACTATCATTCAAATTATCATCCTGAATTTCAGACCTTTTTTAAATTACCCAAGGCAAACATGACCTCAGGGACAGCTATTATATTACATCCAAACTTTTTACAAAAGTAGAATATATTTTTCAATCTGTGAGGTTGATGTCTCATGTTCCATCACAATCAAACATCGGTCTGTTAGAATTGGCATAATTCTCTCACGTATCAACAAAACAATCATTAGGACGAAAAGCTTGGAAAGTAGAAGCTGCAAAGTCTATCAAGCTTGAAAATACAAACATGGGTGTGTCATGCTTGAAGAACCGGTACTATTTACCTGAAACCAAATCATGTCTACTTGGGTGACGAGCACCTAGGTAAACATAAAACCTATTACATATCCAAAACCACCCATATGAAAATTGCCTTTTTAAGTATGTTTACCTCATTGTTGAATTTCTGACATTTTTGGACCTGTCAAAACAATGTTAATGCCATCTCAATGTACGAACATGACTCTGTATTCAACTAGTTGTATTTTCTCTCCCATCTTGTTTATTGTCTTGGAGGGTCTCTTAGATAATTCCATCAAACTGGTTAGGAGAAATGTTTTCTGGATAACCACAGAACATTCAACCTTGCCTCTTTTGCTCCAGATGCTAACTAAAATTGCAAGTTTTTCCAGATGTTTAGTGACATTTTCAATGTTTAAACAACGCCTGTGATTTGTTCGCAGGGTGCACGTGCATAAGAGTTCTCAACAAAAATTTGCTATTTTGTGCCAATGGCTTTGGAGGTATTAAAACAGCAATAAAAATGCAATTTAGAATTCCTTTCATTTCAATTATTACGTTTGTAGGAAAAAAATGTGGCATAAAAATTAGGGCACAAAAAGTAGAAAATGATTATTTAAAGATTTTCGTTGAATGTTATTATCATCATGACAATAATTTTTTCAGATTGCTCACTCGTAAATCAGAAATCTGGGATTTAAAAATAATGATATCTGTGTTTTTCCCTGCCTGATCACTATCCCTTAATAGCAAGTTCTTGAAGGAGTATTCATGTCAGCAACACACTTTGAGAACACTAGTGCCATTCAAACATTGTTAAAAACTGTTTATTCTGAGTAAAAAATCTAGATTGTAATCAGTCAGATTATATTTCCAGGGCATATGTGCAGGTTCCAAGCACGTAAATACTGGGTTTGAATTACCAAAATAGAGCCATACGTAAAAATAAGGTTTCTCAAAAAACTAAACTGAAATTCCTGATTTCTGCTGTTTGACTATACGCTTATATTTATATGATCTCATGTAAATATATGAAATTAGATGAAATAAACAAATCAATTCCCATGTGTATACAGTGTTAAAGGGGCAGTAGCACGTTTTTTTAATATTTCATGTTTTATTTTTTTCACTGATAATTGTATTTTAATGCTAAATGTATCATTTTGATATATCAAAAATCTCACAACACAAATCAATCATCCATAGTGAGTGGAGGACAAAGTATAAAGATTCACATAAAATCCATTGGCGGCCATTTTGTGTGAACACCCTTAATTCAGTTTGTGTTAGAAAAAGGAATCGCATTGCTAAACTTTACATTAAATATTTGAATTATTACTGCATCATTTATTTTAAACACATAGTCTTTCAATTGAAACCATCGCCTCCCCCTAAAAATGTGCTACCGCCCCTTTAATGATGATCATACTTCTCATATGTTTCACTTTTAATCAGTCTGATTGAAATCTACCATGCTCCGAAGAATAAAATTCAAAATTGTTATCTCTATCTTAATCCAGCGGAGATATTCTCTCCGCCAAGGTCTGAATGCAGCCAGCCAAATGACATGTTGCTGTAACCAGTTTCATGCAGACAAAACCCAGTCATAAGGTATCCAATCCAATCGTCGTTTAAAAATAGCGTTCAGCGGTGATCATATGTTAACAATTGCAGAGCAAACCTTTTCAAACATAAAAAGCATTACTTAAAATGTACAAAGTTGGATTAAGTTACACAGATTCATTTTTTTGATTTAAAGGTGTTCATGCTAAAGGCCCCAAGCAGTTTTTGCTTGGCACTTTAAACTTCTTGGACAACTAGAGCTAAAAAGGTTGAGTAACGAGGTGTTTGAACCCCCAAAGGTAATCATTTGGGAATAATTAATACTTGTGTTGAACTCTCTCCCATAAATTGTGCTTCTGCCATGAATGAACATTTTTCTCTCCTCATAAGAAATTCTCAAATCATGTAACTTTAAGATATTGTGTTTGATGAAAAAACATCAATTCAAAATAGAGGATGTAATTCCTATTATTTCAATGAGGAAAAATATTAATTATTTTCTCACATAATCAACATGTGGTCACATTAACAACCAATTTTAAGTTAATAAAGTTTTTCAATAAATATTATGAAACATGTCCTTCGATATGATGCAATGTCACATGACTTGAACAAAGAAACCCATTGGTTGCAGAGAAAGTTTTGCCAAACATAATATTACAGCTTGTTATCTAGGAAGGTCTAACGAAATAAACATGGGTAACACTAAAGCGAAATAGCTTGGGAAAATCTCTGAATGGCATAAATATTTGTTGAAGATGTTTATAAATTTTGAAACTCAATAAACAGAGAGCAAAGGGAGGGAATCCATCATGCAGAGATTAAACTAGATTAGCGTTTGCGGGATACCGCAAAAGCAGAGCAGCCCCGGAACTTTGGGTTTCGCCTTTTACAGGCCTCACCAAATTGGGAATTTTCTTGTGACCTTGACCTTTGACACTCAAGGTCACACAATCAATGAACACATTTCATTGAGTATAACATTATTGTAATGAAATAAAGTGTTAAAAATACAATTAATCCATTTTCTCCATATATGTTGACCTTGCTGTGACCTTGACCTTCGACAGTTAGTACCCAAAACTTTTTGAAAATGTCTTCTCAAGAGATAATATATACAAAATCTAAACTTCATAGCACAAAAACTTTTCAAGTTATTGTGTTTACAAGGAATTGCAATAACTCATATCTCATGACCTTGACCTTTGACCTTCAAGGTCACACAATAATTGAACACTTTTTATTGAGTATAACAATCATGTATTGATTAAAAGTGATCATAGTTAAAATTAAGCATTTTCGCTAAACCATGCTTAAGTCATGACCTTGCTGTGACCTTGACCTTTGACAGATTGTAGCCGAAACCTTTTCAAAATTTTTTACTTTTCCAAGGATGATATATACCAAGTGAGAGCTTCATAGCACAAAAACTTTTCAAGTTACCGTGTTTACAAAGAATTTTGTGGTGATTTTATAACTCGTGACCTTGACCTTTGAACTTGAAAGTGAACATGTCATAATGATTCCCTGGAAGTATTAACATTTAGACATGTTCATGAGTTCTGAAAAGCTAAATGGGATAAAGTTATACCCCAATTTAGTGCATTTTGTAATAACTCATATCTCATGACCTTGACCTTTGACCTTCAAGGTCACACAATCATTGAACACTTTTTTTTTAGTATAACAATCATGTATTGATTAAAAGTGTTCATAGTTAAAATAAGGCATTTTCGCTAAAACATGCTTACGTCATGACCTTGCTGTGACCTTGACCTTTGACGGATTGTAGCCAAAACCTTTTCAAAATTTTTTACTTTTCCAAGGATGATATATACCAAGTTAGATCTTCATAGCACAAAAACTTTTCAAGTTATCGCGTTTACAAGGCATTCTTAGTGTGAATACATAGCTCGTGACCTTGACCTTTGACCTTGAAAGTGAACGTGTCAAAATCGTTCCCCCGAGGTATGAGGAGTAAGGTATGAATAAGAGTTCTGGAAAGCTTAGGGGAAAAAAGTTATAGCTAGTAGTACGAGTGCGGCGGCGGCGGCGGCGGCGATGGAAACTTCACAAAAACTGATAGCAGCCCCGTCCTTAGACGGGGCTGCTAAAAATGGGACAGCAGGGAGCTATGCTGACACCTTTGTTATAACTTATCTTCGCAGAAAATAAATATTATCTGGTAACCTCAAGGATATAAAGTTTATTCAAGTTAGCAAATTAAAATTTTAAGAGATTTCTTTGAAATATGAATTTTTATCTATCTTATTCAAGCAATTTTTGCAGAATATATTCTATACTGTTTGACTCTTTTCAAATGTAGCCTTTCTGCTGATCAATTTTGTGACCTGTTTATGAAATTATTCATTTATCAATCAAAGTTCTTAAGACAATTTAATCTAAATATTCTGGCACTAGTTCATCTTGATGGATTTAAAATCCTTTTGTTCAATAGGCAGTTGCATATAACTTGTATGACAATTCAAGATTTTCTTAAAATTAAAACCTTCAAAATCAATGATACAAGAAAACAAGTGAAAACCTTCATGTCTTATCATCTTATTTCTTTCATAAAAGGTTAATTATTGTCTTAATCAAATCTGCGAAACATATCTACATCCAACTGTTGTTACACTCTCTAATCAGAATATTACCAATCTACATAAAATACCACAAACAGCTTCAACAATCTCCCGTATGTTTGATATTCTAAGAAAAATGTTTTTGAAAGCTACTATTACCAATTTTATTTCCCATTACCACAACTTCTAGTTAACAAATGTTGAGTGAAAAAACACTTAAACACATATGTATGAATACGATCAAAGACAGGAATATTTGTTCAAATAACCAGAATTATTTGTGGAGACATCTACCACTGTTCACCATGTTTCATGGATCCTCTGTTCAACAACTTGAACATCAAATTGCCCGTAAATAATCGAAAAGTAAGAGAAAATGGTAGTGTCATTATCACAAAAGCAGACATTTACAGTCAAATTTATTGGAAGAGTACATCTTTTAGGACATCAGTGCTTCAACAAATCGGGAATTAATCTACAAAAAAGAACTTTCAACCACACGACCAAACCGCTTGTTCAGTCTTACAACCATATGGTCTATAAACGTCTCTCGTAAATTTTCATGGTGGAAGTGAAAATTGTAACTAATGGCCAACTTATGACAATATGAGGACTTGGGACCTCTGCTCTTAGTCCTGGCATCACTCGAGAAGGACCTCCAGGGGAGACAACTCTATGTTTTCAAGGACTTGAATACCACTACATCTGGTGGAGAGCAATAAGTCAAGTGGATGTGATAGGTATATGGTTGAGTGTAGATTGGCTTGGTGTTTTACAGTTATGCGTGGCCGTGGCTTGCTTCTTTGTCAAGCATCTCGAAACATCTCATCTTACCCTCGCTGCCCACAGTTCTATATACATCTGTTTTCTCTTAATCAGCTGGCGAGCATCTCAAGGTTTTTTGTTACTTTAAAAAAAAAGGTTAAAAGATAAAAGAGATAACTCTTAGAAAATTTGCAACTTGAATGGTCTTTTTTACAAAATTGTAAACAAAATCAAATAAAGATAACTAACATTTAAGAGTTTCTTCTAAATATTGAAAGAATATTAAAAAAAAAACTTTAATTAAGGATCTTTTACTTCATGTATAATCCAAATTGACACTTTATATGGTATATACCTGAGCTTTTTAGTTTTCTTAAAAATAGAATAAAGAAGTTCTGTTAGATCTCCAATGATTTGAAAACAAATGTTGTCAACTGACTAGGGGTCAATTCGTTGAAACTTTTCTTGATGAAATATAATATACATGATAAATATACAGATAAACGTTTTTTAAGATTGATGAGTTAACATAAACAAATTTCCATGAATTATCTTTTTGTCCCTTGTTTCAAAGTTTCAATACTGAGTAAATTCATTTACAAAATTTCTAAAAACATCCATTTCAAACTAAAAGTTTTTATACCCATCTTCAACCATACCAACAGCAATCTGATGTGATGTTGAGAAAGAAATTTTTTTTTCAAAAAGCTCTTCTTCAAAAATCAATTTCATGTACCTGAATATTTTGTCTCTGAAGAAAACAGACAGCACATAAATTATCTTCAAAAAGCAATATTCCCAAATTACAATGCCTTAACAATTTTCCTCCATGAATCAGAGATTTTTATCTAATTGACATTGTCAGTGAGACTGTAAAAGTGATAATATATCGTTATGAGTCACACGGACAGGTGAATTTAGAAAGCTTGTGGCAAATTTGGTGTTGTGAGTCACTCTTCTGCAAAGGAGGTAGAGAAAGGTTGTGTAACTTTATCACCTTTACCTGACTCATGCCAACCTTCGAGACGATAATAACACCGTCAAGTCATCCTTTTGCAACAGAAACCCTTTTTAAGATGTCTACTTGGAAGTAAAGTATCTGAAAAGTCTTCCGAACATTTGTTGCAAGGTAAAGAGAGGAAAGTGAAAAGGACCGAGATGTACGGATTTAAAGGTTGACAAACAGAAATTCCATATTCTTGCAGACAATAAATCTTTGGTTATGATATTTTGGAATTGAAGTTATTTTCAAAGACCATGAAAACCCTTAACATCTTCAAGCGACCATCATTATTAGGCCTAATCATGGGTTAAACATGATGGCGGCAATTAAGAAATTGACCAATAGAATTCATTTACCAAGTCACTATTAAATTGCTATAAAAGTACAAGAATTCAAAATTTGTTCTATCGGCTTCCGGTCAGCGATATACGTTAATTTGGGAAAATGTCACAAAAAATGCTGATTGTATCAATTTTTTGTATCTATTGATAGAATTTCTACACATTTGCATTGATCAGACTAAACAACAATGCCTTGTAATGCTGTTCCAAGACTTTTTACATTCGTAGCACAGATTCATTAGTTCATTCACTTCTCATTGTTTTTTGGCCACGTGTTACCCCAACTAGGTTGTGTAATTATCATGTACTAAAAACATTATATATATACTACAATTTCATCTACCTAACCATAAAAGTTTCTGATAAAACGTGTCCAAATTGGAGCATCAGACTAGACATTTGCACCAAGTTCAAACCCAATTAAACCAAAAGGCCATAACTGCGAATTTGGTAACAGCTTTCAAACTCAATGAAAAGTATCATCAAGTGGATCTATTTTCATTCATCTAGGTGTCATTGTGTCTGAGAAAACGTATCCCCATTGGAGCATCAGACCTGGTAATAACTCCAAGTCCAATTTCAGAATCAAGGGCCATAACTCTATCAAAAATAAAATTTCGGAAATGGCTTTCAAATTTGATGAAGAGTATCATCAGGAGCACCAATAACCAAAATTTCATTAACCTGATGTTATAGTTTCTTAGAAAGTCTGTCCCCATCGACACCATATAACTAAGTCCCAAAAGTGACGTTCCATGGAAACGACCAAAACATAAGAAACATAAGAAAGGTACATCAGGGATTGTCTTACCAAGCCGCAATAGTATGCATTTACACATATAACGTTGGAGGGTCATAGGTCGGTGACCTGCTACTACATCTTGCTAGACTCAATATCAGAGTGAAGCGGGTATCATTGAGGCTAGGTTTACTCAGATTGAAGTTAGGAGTAAAACACAAATGTGACAACAAGGGCCAAACTAAGGAAATCTTTAAAATGCATCCAAATCAGGTGCATCCAAACATACACAAGGCAAATCTATACCATAGTGATAACACGTGACAAGTTTCATTACATATCAACAATACAGTTGTTATACTTGAAGTAGTTGTTAGAGTTATGGGTTGGGAAGAGTTCCACGGGTGACAGATAAACAGTCAGAACTGACACACTGACCCTTATATCATCCCTGCCAGCTTGGGGGTATGATTATACATGGTCATATTTAATCAGACATTATGCGATAAATACAACACTTTATGATAATAAAAACTTATAAACTAAAACAATCCAGATGGTGAAACATTAACATTTTTTACACATTATTTGGAACTGCTGATTGACCACTTAAACTTCTTATTTTGAATAAAATACTTTATCTACCTCAAACGATTTGGTCATTCCCCGTAAACACACGAACATGTTAAATAACTTTTCAAAAGATTTAATCTCGGTAAACAGCAGAATACCAGCTATGAAATTTCCAGTTGAGTGTATCAATGCACGATGAAGCGGCCTCAAAATCAGAGGACATTCAATCCAAAATTAATCACGTTTGATTTTTCCAGGAGAACCAATCAGAATCTAGTATTCATCACATTCATGGTAGAATAAACTTTAGATAATTGTAACTGTTCAATTTTAAAACCTTAAATCATAGATCCATGTCGAATTCATGTGCGATGCTTTGTTAATAATGCACTGTACTTTTCGTTTTTTTTAAATACAAATCATATCAATGAATGTTTAATGAATCAACTTAACAATACCTTTATAATTCTTGATTAAAAGTTTCAAAATTGAAGCTGTCTACTGTCTGGCTAATCGCACCATGGACTGGCCTGAACAATGGAAGGGAGATAACTCCATACAAGATTTCTCACTTCACAAAAACTACTGAATAAGCTCCCTTTATAAAAAATATCAGCACCTTCAACCACTGTCATAGACATAATTCCAGTCAGGAACAATAACATATTCAAAAAAGCTTTAAACAGAAACAGAAAGTCATATTATTTTCAAATCCAACAATTCTTACAGTTTTTTAAATCAGTCCCCAAACTGCCCTGCCTATTTAATAAAAGGTACGAAGTCAGAACCATCAAACTATTTGTACTCTCTGCTTGCCCCTTTTTAGCCTTCATTACCGGTAAATTAACATTTATCTAACTGACAAAATTATACTAGTATGAGTTATCATCAATCTAATATTAAACAAAGACTTTATTATATGCACAATGATGAGAGACTTTTCTCAGTTTTAGAAAAAGTGTCCTCGCCACTGAGTGTGATATCACATTTTCAAGTCAGTGAAAATATCACAAAGGGGACGACATATGTACAATGGTTTGACGTCAATTTTACAATCAATGTGATGTCATCGTAGTTGCTAAGTTACGATGCAACAATGGTATAACATTGAAAGAAAACTCTCGAGTCAATGTTGCTAAGTTACGATGCAACAATGGTATGACGTTGAAAGAAAACTCTCGAGTCAAGATGTTTTGGATCACCATCACCATATTATAATCTACAGAGGCATATGATAAACAGAATATCTTTTGTTTACAGTGTGATATCACTTTTCTCGTGGCGGAATAAAGCCTTTATTTTCACTCTTGTATAACGGCTTTATCCAGTCACTCGATGAGAGAAAAGTGATATCACACTGAAAACAAAAGATATCCTCTATTCATACAGTGGCGGATCCCAGCGGGGGGGGGGGTTGGGGGGTGTTCAGGGGTTCCCCCGCCCCCGCCCCCTATTGAAAACCAGTTATAGATTCACGTCAATAAAAATAACAAAATAACAATCTCACCACCCAACACCCTCCGGTTGACAATTTCTAAATCCGAACCTGATCCTGGATCCGCCACTGTCAGATATTAATGATTTTTATTGATACCCAACTAATTGGTAATTAAGAGATAGAGGACCTACCTTGTTGATGACTCTGTTTGCAAAAAGCCAGGGCCAGTTCTTTCTCTGCTTGTGAAAGTTGAGAGTGACGAGAGCATCCACACCCAGAGATACGTAGTTGTTCATCATTATTACCTGTCAAACAAGCATCAAATCTATTACAAAATATGCATTTTAGGATTACCACAAAATAAAATAATAAAACAAAAACATACCGTATTTCCTCGGGGAGATTACATTATTTGCATTCACCTACGGGAGCAGTGATTAATTTACTAATCACTCGGTGTCTATTCAAGATCCGCCGTCTATTTGTGATCCAGCATGTATTCACTTAAACAGCCGTTACCCCGGCCTCAATTCGAGGCCTGGCATCTATTCCAGGAAATACAGTAATTATTGTGGAGTCTGTTTTTAAACCCTGTACTAGCCTACTAATACAGAAGAGCTGTACAAGACCACAATACCAAAGTAAAATCCCTTAAAACTCAATTCTAAAAAAAAAAAAACCTAAACCCCAATTCCAAAGCAAACTTTAAACTCTCTAATTGCATACAGTCCTTGAAATAAATGATCTCATTCATATAAAATACTGACCCGTTTGAGTTTAGGGACTGCAATACCGAAGTGCTTCTCATGACTGATCTCGATCTTCCAGCGGTCAAGGTTGACGGGCGTGGCATGTTTGAGGTGACCCAGGACCTCGGTGACCTCGACATCTCCGGTGTAGCCCTCCCCCCACCCCAGTACCCGGGATAGATCATTGCCTGTTCCCAGGGGCAGGATACACATCCGCGGGTTCTTCTGCAATATCAGAAAACAAGGTACTGAGTATGTATATAGAGGATATCTCTTTTTTCTAATTGACTATTAGTCTTGACTAATACCATGTTTATATCATCGAGTGAGGCACAGCCACGAATGAAAATATTTAACTTGGCTTCCTCATGAGATGAGATAAACATGGTATTTATCAAGAATTGACAGATAGTCTATTTATTATATGATGAAATCCTTCTAATTACGTAAAAAAATAGAGCCATTGGCTCTGTAGCTCATCAGGCTTCATCATCAATTATGCTGTAGAGTGTGGCCAATGTGATTCCCCCTTTGTAGAGGCCACAGGGGCACCAATCATAAAATAAAGTATATAGGCGACAAGTTTCAGTTTTCTAGGCCTTATACTTCAGGAGAAGAAGATGAAAATAGATTTGAAGGACGTTCCTGTGCCCTTTATTAGGGGCAACAGGGTCACCAAAGCTACAATTCATAATCCTCACTAGTCAAGGAGTCTGTACACAAAGTTTAAGCTTTCTAGGCCTTATGCTTCTGGAAAAGAAGATGAAAATAGGTTTTTAGGGCGTGGCCCCTGTGGCCCTTATTAGGGGTCACAGGGCAACCAAAGCTACAATTTATAATCTTCACCAGTCAAGGAGTCCACAAACAAATTTTCAGCTTTCTAGGCCTCATGGTTCTGGAGAAGAAGATGAAAATAAGTTTTTAGGGCATGGTATCTGTGGCCCTTATTAGGGGTCACAGGGCAACCAAAGCTACAATTTATAATCCTCACTAGCCAAGGAGTCTGTACACAAAGTTTCAGCTTTCTAGGCCTTATGGTTCTGGAGAAGAAGATGAAAATAGGTTTTTAGGGTGTGGCCCCTGTGGCCCTTATTAGGGGTCACAGGGCCACCAAAGCTACAATTTATAATCCTCACTCTTCAAAGAGGCTATACACAAAGTTTCAGCTTTCTAGGCCTCATGGTTCTGGAGAAGAAGATGAAAATAGGCTTTTAGGGCGTGGCCCCTGTGGTCCTTATTACAGGTCACAGGGCCACTAAAGCTACAATTTATAATCCTCACTAGCTAAGGAGTCTGTACACACAGTTTCAGCTTTCTAGGCCTTATGGTTCTGAAGAATGAGGTGAAAATAAGTTTTTAGGGCGTGGCCCCTGTGGCCCTTATTTGGGGTCACAGGGCTACCGAAGCTACAAATTAGAATCCCCACATGCCAAGGAGTTTGTACACAAAGTTTCAGCTTTCTAGGCCTAATGCTTCTGGAGAAGAAGATGAAAATAGGTCTTAAAGCGAGTCTGCGTCCCCGTAAATGTGATGCATCACATTTATTAATTAGTAGCCCGCTACCGTGCGCCGAGTCTCTCCTAAGCTCCGCAGCAGTGTTGATTATTCATTGCTGTACGGAGCTTGACTGTGACAGAGAACCGGTTTACGTAAACTCTTCGGTTTCTCTGATTGAATTGTTTGTTTAATCAAATACATTGTTTAAACCGTTATAATGCGGCTTTAATATATATCATGATTGATTGAGTTATCTCACTGTGACAGTGAGTTGTTTTGGTAACAAATTAATGCATCTACAAATTCTGAATAGAATAGCTTTTGCATATGTCATAACATTATTAAATCATCATTACAACACATTTTCTTGTATTGAATAACTGTTATCAATTGGAAATTTATAATTAATTTCCATTTCAATTATTAAAATATAAAACAAATAAAATAAAAATGTGTTGTCTTTCAAATGTCCTGTAACAATAGACATGCAACCGCAAGAACATATTCTTTGACATATAATTGAAGGGTCCGGGGCAAGAAGTTGATAACCCTCAAAACCTAATTTTCCGAGATTTTTATCACAAGTGGGTCGCAAGAGGCAGATCTTTAATTTTTTTATGAATTACCTCCCTTAGCTCTTACAGTTTGAGAGTTGCATCATACCTGCTTTGTGATAAGCCACCGAATTTTCAATTTTGTTTGGTAAAAGTGTGACAACCCTCAAAAATAGGGCAACAAAAAACAGTTTTGTAAATGGATTATATCTTCAGATATAGAAAATACTGGCAGAAACCTACATTCTTCTTATGAGGAAACATCAGAAGAATAAAGATTAGATACTTACAGTGTCATGATCATATTTTTTGTGGAAAAATTAAGGTTTTTGCGACCGAACACGGGGTTATCATGTTCTTACCCCGAAAATGACAATCTAACATGTTAAAATTTCAAACGTGTTTTTCTCAAAAGTAGAAATGTGTGGGTTATCAACTTCTTGCCCCGGACCCTTCAATTAATAATTAACATTATTATTTTTAAAAATAAATGTAATCTATTATATACCAATTCGTTTATTAGGGGAGACCAGGGCATAGCGCGCCCCCGGGGCAAAGTGACCACGCGTTATTTCTCCAAACCTGTCGACAAATGGAGTAATTTGTCATTACCAACGAATGAAAGTAACCGTAATGAAGCTTTGTGACCAACGCTGGAATCATTTGCCTGAGTTGTGGACGCAGAATTTCAAATATTCGAAAAAACGCGATTTTACTATATGGAACGGATATGTCTCAAATTCAAATATTCAATAAAAATACAAAACGGAACATTGAACTCTCGTGCACATGTAACATTAATTGGTATCATTAATTCATTGAATAATGAAATTTGTAATTACTTGCTTTAATGACTTTCTGTGATGTTCACAACAAATGCTACCCTTGATGGGGCAAAACGTGCCGGGGGGAGCGCTTTGCCCCGTGTGTTATAAAATATATCATTTTGGTTAACATATTAGTGTTAAAGTTATTATTTTGCATTTCTTAAGCAAATAATGTAAAGGTGAACTATTATTCTCATATCAGCATTCTGGGTTTTTTTTATATTAAAATGAAATATACCCTTTTACTTAAAGGGTTTTGTTTTGTTAAAGAATCACGACAAGAAACAGTTACCAAAGCATAGTTTCTGGGTTTTTTTTAAATCATGAATATATAATTCATCGTATATTACTGTTCAACCCTAAACGATAATCAATTTATGCCGTTCTGCCAAGTCCGACACAGAATAGTTGTATGAATTCTTTAATTCGTCTATATAACCAATTCAATTCATCTTATATTTTATTATTTTACTGGTTTTGATATTCAATAACCTACATTATCAACACATTCGTAGTTGAAAGAATTGTATATGTACCAACCATAACGATTTTTGGTAATTGAGAATGTTGAACATGTAGGTCCATGACATGTTAAGGAATATTTTGCGCATTCTTGCATGTATTGTCAACTTTTATGTTAATTCTATTCTTCATATGGGTTCGATAGTTGCCTTGCATTATCAAGATGATAGCTTTTGATTTGTATTGGCTGATTATGTGTGTGTAATATCTATTACATTCTGTGTTGTTTTCGAATGGGGCAAAGCGCCCAGAGGATTGGGCAATTTGCCCCAAACTACAGGGCAAAGCGCGCCCCCTTAACCAAACTATATTTACGTAAATATATCCTTATGCCGAAATGGCAGATTAAAAAAGAATGTGCCATGTTACAGTCCATCTGATAAGTATAAGAAATAGTGTGCACGTTGCATTCTGTACATGTCGGGGTGCCCACTAGACGCACTTTTATGTTAGGGTGCGCGCTTTGCCCTGGTCTCCCCTAAACAGTGTGCTGTTTCAAACTGCGTAAGAAATATCAGTTATACGTAGTTTCCAAAATATGATAATATTCACGATAATGTGAGGATAATGAAGGGTAGTCCAGCAAAATAGATGTCTCCTTCGGGTGCGCAGTCATCGCACATATACCGAAGTTTAGATAATCATTATCTAAATGAGGGACAGTCATGTAATTTGAAAAAGCATCGATTACGATTTGGTTATTTGTCACCAATACGTTATCGATAACACAGACAGACAGATATAGTTTATTATAGTGTCACAAGTTAAATATACATTGTAAAAAGCATGATTAAAAGACATAATATATATTTAACAACCAGCCAAGTTTAGGCTTATGAGACACTTTACAAGATAAAACAGTGTACAATATATTCGTAAATATAGGTATGTAAAAGTAGCGATAATACAGGCTTAAAATTTAAAAAAAAAATAGATAAAAAAGTAAATACATGTAAGAGTTATAAAAATAATTGCCTTCTAAAAAACATGTTCCTTATTGTTGTACTGATACATTTAATGCGTTTTGGGCTGTTTTCCGATAAATAGGTCCTAAGGCCCCGTTGCATTATAACAATCTAAATTAAAATTGCTTCTTTGATCATTGTAAAAGTGGCATTCTGAAATAAAATGAACTTCTGTTTCCACATTTTGACAAAATCGACAAATTCTACTCTCTAATGGGGTGGGGGGTCTGCAGTGTCGTCCTGTCTCTACGTATAAGGGGAGGCTTCCACATCGTAGGCGATGGATTATCTTCGTTTTCTCTTGATTACATTCAGACGCCATTTAGAACACCACGTTGTTACCACATCCAATATTCGCTGCAGCTTGTAAAGTTGAGATATTTTTTTCTATTTAATTTTGTATTCTGTAGATCGTAAATAAGAACCATATAAGAAGTGATCAATAATGGAAATTTGTTGCGGACGATGAAACGTTCACCTACTGATTTTCATTAGTCAGATATAATGTTCTACAGCCTCATTTGGTTTTGAAAGCTAGACATTCTGTCGGGGATTGAAATAACGTTTAATTGGCGGCAATTGTCTTGTATATGTCTTGTATGTGTATCCATCGTCCACTCAACCAGACAGGATGGCGCCATCAAACAGTGACCCGGCAGTTATATGACCTGTTACGACACATGACTAGAGTCACTGGACGTCAATAAACTGACGTCTCACACCTGTTATCTGTTACATCCGGCTCCATAATACACAACATCAAATGACAGTTCCCCGTTATATCAAGTGTTATTTCAGGCTGTTCAGTGTATCACACACATTCAAAACGATGTTATTTAATCATGAAAAATCACAAAACAAAATGAATAGATGACAAAATTGTTTCAATTTCCAAACCTCTTACCTTTCCTATCTATTAGATGTCTCGGCAGTTATTATGAGCAGCAACGTTTTTATAAAGTGATTGGTTTAAAAATTGTTTTTTTTTAAAACAATAAACACAAACAATTGGCGAACGGGCTGTACAACGCTTATTTGAGTATCCACTCTTATTCACGATTCATAAATCTGAACACAAGGGATCCGTTTAAATGTTTACATGTAGGTTTTCAAATGTTAATTATTTGGTATGCCTCATTTTGAAGTTGTCTACGGCATCAGCTAGATGAAACCAAATTAATTGAAAAATGATTTAACCCACACTGTTACTCTTCACTACCGTATAGACGCAGGTTTCGCCAATCATTTGTAGCAAATAGTATACGTAGCTTAATAGAAAATTCCCGTGTCCTTTCTTAGTATAAACTATCCAATGAAGTTGAATGGTATTTTTTTAGAATTTTTGTTTGTTTAATGATTGATTATCTTCATATTTTACACTAGACAGAAATTATTCTTCAATTTGATAACTTTTTAAACAAACTTTTCAAAAACATTTGTATCACAATTTGTTGATAAAATTAAGTGTTTTATAAATTTAACTAAATTGAAACATGTTTATTTCCTAATTTGAAATTATTAAACAAACAATAGCCAAATACACATATTTTGTAAATAAACCATGACATGTTCCTTATCTTGTTTTTGGAGCGTTTTTTTTTAATGGTTATACCACTCCGATATAAACAGATATATAACATTTTGTGGTGATTTAAACAAAGAGGACTCTAAATAAACAAGCTAGAAGGCGTTCATGATATACAGACAATACTGTTTGTATACAATTTCCTTTTAAAAACACTTTACCGTTGTCATGTGATTCAGACATCAATTGAGATTGTATGAAAATAGCATAATTAAAATTTTTTTTTATCAGAATTAGAAAATCCTTAGCATTGTTTCACTGAGTAAGTTTCATGACGCTTTGTCAATACACCAGTCATTAGCGAAACTTGAAAACTTACAATGTCTTGGCAAGCGCATTCGTTTGGATATTAAAATTAAAATACTCTTACGAAACTAAAACGTTATATATATATATAGAGAGAGAGATATTATTTATTACAGTCTCGCCCAATACAATATATGTCAAAAGTAGTGGATGTATTATTAACCAATCAGCGCGCATGATTAACGAGGGGATTCCCCTAAAGAAAAGCGAACCCTAAACCGCTCTCTTCTCCCCATCTCAGCGGTAAAGCGTAGCTCAGCTCAATAATGAGCAGGCTTCTCAGCACGGGCCGAAGGCCATTTGTGTTGGGGACGGCGGGTCCCTTTAAGGATGTGGCCCCTGTGGCCCTTATTAGGGGTCACAGGGCCACCAAAGCTACAATTTATAATCCTCACTAGCCAAGGAGTCTGTACACAAAGTTTTAGCTTTCTAGGCCTTATGGTTCTGGAGAAGAAGTCGAAATTCCACAAAGTTTACGGACGGATGGACGGACGGACGGACGACCGGACGGACGGACGCCGGACACCATGCCATGCCATAAGCCCATCGGGCCTGTTGAGCGGCCGCTTGGAAGAGTCCGTAACCGCGGTAACAGTGTGACGTCATATGAGAATTCATGACGTCAGATCATTGTTACATGACTCAAACTCTTGAACTTGACGTCACTCAAGTGGTGATAAAGTTTATCACCACTCAGTATAGTGACGATAAAGGTAAACCATAAAGAGGGTTTATTTCACTGATAGAACAGAGTATAAAACAAACACAATTATTCTCCAATGTTCATAACTTGCTAGAATGACTTGAATTGATAAAAAAAATCAGTGGGTGCTGAAAGGTAATTCATACTTCTTAAAATATACTAATATTTTGCGAGACTGAAGATTATCTAAGGTTTTTTTTCAGCCTTTTAGTCAACAAATTGTAGTTACAGATGAGCTATACAACTTCTTTATTCTAGATAAGCAATGTTTTGACAAAGATGCAAATGTAGTTTTCAAGCAAGTGCTTTCAATGGTTGACACTTTTGTATAACATCTTCAAAACAAACTTTTGCTCTTGCAGTGTTAAGTGTACAAGAAAAAATGCCTTCGGTCTCGTTCTTTGAGTATAATAGTTCAGGGCAAAACAATACTTTATTGCAAAACACATGATGGTTAGGGCTACTCTATTACTTTTCTGTTTGTCTATTTTTTTTTTGAAAATCACATTCAGCCGCGAATTGAAAATCCTCGAACAGGGCCATGGCTAGTGACGTCATAGCGGATTGTTATTGACGTCATAGGCCATTGTTTCGTGACGTCACTCAAAAACTATACTTTATTGCAAAATAAATCTTTGCGGGAACAATACTAAAAATAGTGTTCTATTATACCATATACTTTGTATAAAAAGCATAAAATGTCACTCACTTTAAACTTGAGCTTGTCTATGGACTTGAGGACCCATCCGATGGTGCCGTCGCCGCCACAGACGAGGACCCTGATGGTGGTGTCTGGGAGAAGGTGGCACCACTCCAAGCCTCCCTCCGGGGGAATGTCATGCAGGTCAATCACCTGCAATAAGCATTGACCGTTAGTTTTCTTACCAGGTAAATATGGATATATCGTGTGTGCTCTCAGCCACAATGCAGCACCTGTTAACAGGCAGTCTAAGTAAACCTAGTCTCAATATTATCCATTTCACTCCTATACTGAGTCTAGCAAGGCCTAGTAGAGGGTCGCGTCAGCCGACCTTTCTGCGACCTATGAGCCTCCAACGTTATACGTGAGAAGGCTGACTTTTGTAGCTTGGTAAGATGAGTTCTGATTGGTCAATTTGATACGCGGACTGACGTGACCCTCTACTAGGCCTTTCTAGACTCAGTATAAGACTGACACGGATAATATTGAGGCTAGGTTTACTTAAACTGGTTAAAAGGATGTTCTATCCTGATAATGCTGAACACCAAGCAATGAGAAACATCTCCCATCTTTTAAGGTATTTTGGTATGACACGGCCTAGATTTTCGAAGCTCTCCTTGTGCTAAGATAGTCATAGGTCATATGTTAATGTATGGTGCTTACAACTATCTTAGCACTAAGAGAGCTTCAAAAATCAAGGCCCTGGAATTCAAACCCAGCCTCCGATATGACAAGCACACATTCTACAAATTGAGTTACATCCAATGTTAACCATATTATTTTCCTTGCCTTTCCTCTGTTTTATAAGTCACAAATTGTGTCAATAAACTAAACAGATAAGAACATGAATAATTAAAACTCACCTGAGTAGGATTAAGTATTGCACGGAATGCCTGAAGAATATGTTCCCCGTCATTGTTTCCACTTTTCCGATTGGCTATTACAACAAGGGGAGACCACCCTGGAATGGACGGTTTACGCACTGACTTGACAATCAAATGTCTTCTTCCTTTGAAGCCCACCCACTTGAGTTCAATGCAGTTGGGTGGCACTATCTCAGTTTTGTAAGCTCCCATATCACAGACTTCTGATTTCAGATCGCAGTCATCGTGGATGGTCCGCTGACACCAACAACATCGGCGATCACAGAGATGTGGAGAGTTTCCACAATCATCTCCACAAACATCACACACGCTTGACAAGGGGAGATTACCCCTGACCCAATGATGCTGCATTACCTCCCCTTTTAAACAAACCTGTTTACATTTGAATCTCCTGTCTGCTTCTCGCATGTTGTGATCATCGACACAGATTCCACAACAGTCACATTTTGCTCCATGGATTATATGGTATTCACTGATGACACAGTATGTGGGTTCTGGAAAGAGGTCGACCATAAACCAGCGATGACCTTTCCTTATATCACGTGCTGGTACCTCATAATGGCGGAGTCTGTATCGTCGAAAGAGTCTCGAGATATACACCACAAAGACTAGCAGGGCCAACATCCCCCCTGTCACCCAGTATATGTCATCCATCTGCAATTAGGAAATCAGAGATTAACAAAATAGTAAACTTAATCTAAGCAATACAAAAATTAGAAACCTTTTAGACTAATGCTGCTTCATGGAGAAATTCTCGCAATTGATGAGAGTGTATGAGCTATCAAGTGTTTACCCTTTTTACTACAATTTATCTTTAGATTTCGATTTTTCTATA
Organism: Steromphala cineraria; assembly: GCA_916613615.1. Lineage (NCBI taxonomy): Eukaryota > Metazoa > Mollusca > Gastropoda > Trochida > Trochidae > Steromphala > Steromphala cineraria. The sequence goes on along the minus strand of OU744721.1, from coordinate 64,619,321 downwards.
TTATATATGATAAAAAGAGCAGGGGAGGGGGGGTAGGGTGGTAGTCATTGTTCATACATCCTTTCTGAGGGTTAGAACGTTACGCTTACTCCACTAATCGGTACCCTGGGCTCAGAAGCTAGATTTGCTAGTGCAGCCCGTATTGGAATATGGCCATTTTCTCGATGTCTTCTCGATAAAATTTCAACGATAAAATGATTTGATTGGTTATATCCCAAGTCTGGCCTCGCGAGCAAATCTAGCTTCTGAGCCCAGGGTAGAGATTAGTGGAGTTAGCGTAACGTTTGTTCCCTGAGACAGGATGTTGTTCACAGTACTTTGTTTTGACATTAAAAACTTACTTAAAGTGATGTTTACATCCATTTTACATTTGAAGGAAAGATATGGAACATAACCCCTACAATGAAACCCTTGAAGAGACCATTCCACGTTCAATAAACTGCACATAATGAGTTGTATATAAAATAGCCTATGTGTGATTTAGATGAAATAAATAAATTGCCTCAGGTAGTTTCATATCATCAATAATCCTATCACAATTCCCTGACAGGTACAGACAGGCCGTAATCTAATTATCTCTCAGTCTCATTAGCATGGAGATTTAATTGCCTAAAGCAATTTGTTTTTGTGAGACATCTTATTCCTTCAATGGGAGATTATTCAATCCAAAACAGAAAATTAAACGACATAGATGTCATTAGATAAATCTCTATCAAATGCATGATTAGTGTTGGAAATATTGATATACTATAATTCATCTACATAGATGATATAAAAGATATGTATAGGCCTACATATATAAGCCCTTAAATGTTTTGGACAAATTTAAATATGTGAATCATCTTCAACAATGACATAACCAAAACAACAGATCTGAATCTAAATCCAGTCATTGTAAAAGTACCATTGCCCATTGTATAAAAATGATATTTAATGTAGATCAATGACCAACATTAATGTACTGTAAATAAAAACTTGTATTTTATCATATTGTGTAGAATTTTAGAAAATGAATCTATCTATGAATGGAGTTATGTGATGAAAATATAGTTAAACATGACTTATAAACAATATATATTTTATTCATGTTCACATAACTTGCACATAGAACACTATTAAAGAAATTATTAAAATCAAAATATTGATAAAATTGAGACACAAAAAACAAACCATTGTATAACATATTGTATCTAATATCTAAAGATAAGTTATGTTTCATAAATGATATAATGTAATGAAATATGTACATGTGACACTGTATAACATATTCATAACACTAAGCATTGTGTTACACTGTATAACAATTTTTTCCAATGAAACGTGTTGCATACCGCTAGTGAAACCGATGTTTCGTCTGCAACAAGTCTGGCTGATTGTCGTCTGAGATCATCATTAATATGTCTGACCCAGTTTAAACACTGACGTGTCCTTAGATGACCACAGACATGTTCATTAGGGTTAAAATAGCATTTCTAGAGTTCTCCGTGGGTGTAGAAATGATAGCGTGTATATGTTTATGTTCTATGACGAATCGGAAGAGTTCTTATTCAAGGGACGTAACTGAAGGATTTTTATGAACGCTTCAGAAATCGACTCTTGTTTTTTGGGAGTTGATTCACGTTTAATTAATGAAATGATAATTCTAAATCACTTGTTGTTATTTACTTTGCATGTTGTTTGTTATAAATCGATATATGGAGACCACAATTAAAGTAAATGAAAAAAACCCCGCTTTTCCTAATGAAAATTAACATCTTAATGAAATTCTGAGCATTGTAGGCCTACACCAGGAAATTTTAACATATATATGTAAAATTACGACAATGTGTCATTTAAAATGGCATACAAAGATGTTCTGATATCAAATATTTTCAAAGGATCCACATTTAAAACATCAGACATTTCTATGACTACTCATCTAGCTCTCTTAGCCCTCTCTGGTTGTTTGTTCAGCACCAATACTGAAAAGGCCATACTGAAATCAGATGCATGTTTTCCCCTTTAAAATACTATTTTATCTATATTCTTTAGAAAACATCTTCAACAGTAAATGTAATAGAATAAGCAAAGTCCATGACCATTCATCAAAGTTTTTGAAAATTTTATAAAAATTAATGTCTCAACTTTGCCTAAGCCATTTACACCTCAGAAAATTGTTCATCCAAAAACTGCAATATAGCAGTCTTAATATCATTCAAAGATATTTGAATGTATAAATATTCGCATAGTTTTATTCAGATACATATCCTTAAAAAATTATGATTATTTACACAGTGCCACGCCCCCTTTTACTGTCGGAAGTATCGTACAATCTCGCGCTAGTTGTCGCGTGACAGTCAGTCAAAATGGCTGAAGAAGGCGAAACGTTGGAGACCTTGTTGAGTAAGTGCAGTTATATGGACAATTTATTTAATAGAAAATGCATCATTGATGCAAAATTTGTATGCATCATGTACACAGTCTTTGTTATTAATTACGCTCCTCTTTGTGACTTTCAAAATACAAATATTCGTCCGGTATCAATGTGCGTCTAATTTCGTGATAGATGACAAAACACGTTTCCTTCTCAGACGATCGACAAATCTAATCTCACTCTGCAATTAATAAATCTTGGGCACAGCTTGATTGACTTTGGGCTATAAAATTTAATTCTGACATTCATATCAACGAAAGATGTGTGAATTATTTGTGGAAAATAACAATCATTTCCTCGATTTCGGTTGTCGTAAGCAAATGATAAAATTTAAAATAATTTCTGAAGATTCCTATTTGTTATGATGTCTCATAAACGGCAGTGCAAAAGAAAACACAAATCACCCATTTGTTAGACATATTCTAGATGGGAATACCGGTTGGCATCTCAATGGTTGTCATTTGATTTGTCAAAATAAAATCAAAATGTGACTGCCGGAAATTCCAGAAAAATATTTTTTGAAATTGAAGTTTATTTTAAGTTGACTGAAAATCTAACGATATTTTATGGAATCATGAAACTTACTGTCTAGAAACTTATATCTGTGATTGTAAAATATTTTCTAAAACAGTTTCACAGGAGAAAAATTCGTTGGAAAACAGCTAAATTGCTGCTAATGCCTGGGGATCATGCAGTTATCACTGTTTTTTTTAGACATTTCTGTTTATTTAATGCATCATCAAATTTGGTAAATAATACATCATGCTTGTCCTGTCAGAAAATAAATGTTTCAATCATAAATGTTTTTCTATTGCTCTACAGCTGCTAAAAATAATATTGGACCGAGAAATCTTGCTGTCAATATCAAACATTGAAAGTGTCATCTCAAACAAGAAATTGGAGACAAATTAAAAATATCTAGATTATTTAGTTTATTTTTCTTTGGATATTAAAAAATGCGTATAAGGATGTCTAGCTGAATTTCAATGATGTTCTCATTTTTTTTTTTTTTTAGATTTACAAGAGTTAGAACAAATACATCTGTGGTAGATAATCGAAACAGATTATTTTAGATTACCCCTACACTCTTGATGCGTAAAACAAGGTCAGGTTTATGTAATCAGAGAAGGTATGACCTGTCTCAGAAAATATGTTACACCTCTGTATCTTTTCTAAATTGTTTTTACCTGAAAAGAGACGTTCTAGTGACATTAAAGGCAACACCATGACTGGCTAGATAAGGTAGTTGTCAGACAAGTAGGTATTTTAAAATATGCAGGATTTAGTTGGAGGTCGGAAAAGTGTTTTTCTAGCGTTTCCGCCAGTACTTTAATAGCTTTCAATTGTGAAATATGATACTCTCCAAATCAGGATATTGATGATGCATAAAACCATCAATTAACAGAAAGCTATGGAAAGTATTTTCATTATGTTCACCTGATTATTAGCTTTAATGTGCCGTTTACTTCTAAACGAGTACATTCATTGATATTGAAATTACTATTTATTTTGATAATGTTGCACTTATAGGAAGATAATATAATTAGATAAGTAATTGTAGTTTGCCTTACCTATAAATTCTAAGCCTGTGAGCCATCCATGTTACAGGGTTGAAATAACACTAGATATGTTTGTGCATTTTCAACTCGACTCCTTTACTGGTGAGGATTAAAAATTGTAGGGCCACAGGGGCCATGCCTTAGAAACCTATTTTCATCTTCTTCTCCAGAAGCATAAGGCCTAGGAGCTGAAATGACCCCTATGACCCCTACTAAAGGGGGAAACTACATTAGCCACATCCTAAAATCAAATGTAGAGCCTGATGAGCTACAGAGCCAATGGCACTATTTATCCACATTTAACTCAGTCCACTCAGCTGTATAAATAAGAACCAAAAATAACGGGTGTACATAGATTGTCTGTGCCTAGGGCAGCACTGATAGTCCAATTTCATCAGGGTAATGATATGTAGCGCTTTGAGCAACTGCGCAGGTGGATATATGCACATTACAAGTGAACTATTGTTATTATTAATATTATTTGATTATGATAACTTCTCTTCTCTCAGACAAGGCAACAAACCCGGCCCAGCGAGAGGAAGACTGGGACTTCATCATGGCGTTCTGTGACCTGGTCAACCATGAGCTGGAGGGTCCGCAGTTCGCCGTCAGACTCCTCGCTCACAAGATACAGTCGCCCCAGGAGAGGGAGTCACTGTTTGCTCTCACTGTGAGATTTATTGTCAATCAGCTTTTATATCCCTGCATCAACACATATACATAAAACAAGCCCCTATTCCCTATAAGTCGGTCAGGTTTGGGTGCAATGCTACACTGAAGTTCAGCGCAGTACCACCCATGGTTCGCTAGTTCCAGCTATGCTCGCAGGTTTCACCGCAATACATGGCCACAATAGTGTTGCAGGTTTTCTCCTTGCATTAATACAAGCAGCTGTGATATATGTGAATACTACACGAGGTCTCATTAGATACGAATTATACGAAACGAGTGTCCTTCCGGCGGTATCTGACCGAGCGAAAGCGAGGTCAGCTACCATAGGAAGGTCACAAGTTTCGTATAATTCGTATCTTATGAGACCGAGTGTGGTATTTTATTTATTACACACGTTTAGAATAGACACATTTGTTTATAATCCTCATTTTCGTGTATGGCATCAAGGAAACAATTCCGAAAACCCGAAACCGGTTTCAATAACCATGCGTAATGATCGACGTTCGTGATGTGACATGTCTATTTACGCAGTCGCTCATTTAAATCTGCGAAGAAAGAAAATAGTTTCGAGTTTCGATTAAATCAACAAAAATTAGAATGTCAAAAACGGTCAAATTCATCGATAATGAGTTTTGATTTACGATTAATTCATGATTGATACATAAAGTGTAGAATGTAAACATTCAGAGTCAGAGTCGAATTTGTCAACGCTCTCTCGGTCGGCTCGCCATGTTCAAGCGTCAAGGCTGACCTGTGTCGGTGTGACTGGGCTAGCGGATACATTGGCTCTGTTGAAAACGGATTATTTACCAACGGGTAATGTGATGGAAGATCTTTTATTTGAAACAAACACAATTTCGAACTTGTCTCAATCTAGTTAGGTACTTCAAATGAAACGATAGAGTCGATATGGATGATAATGAAAACAATGACGTGCTCGGAGAGTGACGGGGACCCGACATGTCAACGGAAAGGGCAAGGTCATTGCCTTGTGTAGCTAAAGCGTGTTTGGGGATTCCCAAATTCCCTGTGATGTGTTCCTGACTCCGTGACTGCATTTTAAAGATGTTTATTCTCAGTGCTTGTCACATTTGATAGCATTTGGCTTGGACCACCCACTGACAATCCAATGCGTGCATGATCATGATGCGATGTCCGGTTGTTGAACTTACCGTTGACGTTGTAGCCTAAGTAGAAATATTGCTGATTTATGAATTTTTCATGAAATCGATGTTGCACCCTGATCAAATCGTATGTTTTCTAAGTATCTGTCTATGTATCAACTCTTTTGAAGTATATAAAGCTGTACACTTGAAGAAATGACATGTTTGTTATCAATTCGAAAAAAGTTCCGTTTTAGTTGACCCTAAATGAGGTCATTGGTTAACCAATCAAATCTGTGGAATGCGAGGTCATGTTGATACGACACAGGTCAACGCAATACGACACACGTGTGTCGTACGAGATTATTATGCCATCACTTGTACGTTACCTACGTGTGTAATAAAAGTGAAATACTCTTGAAAGCGGCGATAAACCCCATATCACCCCACCTCACCCAGTCACCCCTTTAAGTTCCTCCTTATCACATTGTTAAATCACAGTTAGTTAGTGGCTCATCCTCAATGCAGTTCTATCTAAGCTATTACCGGTAATCATTACCTATTACGAGTTTCCCATAACTTCTCTACCTTGGTTTGAAAATATCTGATCTTCAGATCTAATGTGTAAAAGATCACGTATCTGTCTCAGATAAAGCTTATTCAAAATGGATTATGCATTTACAGTATTTTTCACATGTTTAAGTGATTTTACTTTCCTTTCAGACATTGGAAGCTAGTGTAAAAAATTGTGGCAGACGTTTTCACATGGAAATTGGAAAGTTCCGATTTCTAAATGAAATCATTAAAGTTGTGTCTCCAAAAGTAAGTTTTCAAATGTATCAAATTATTTTTCTAGGAACTTGTTAAAAGAAAGACTTAAGTAGTAGAAGGAACAAATGTTTTAGTTTAATTATCAATTGTATTATTTATTCCCTGTGCAGAGAATCTTTGGGGAAATTCAAAATTTATAACCCTGTCAGAGAGCTGTGAATGATTTATATGTGATAGGGCTCCAGATAACGTTTTGAGTGAAGTTGTCCATATACACCTTGAATTTTAATTGGTGGTGTACTAACATATTGTAAAGAAGTTGGTGCATTTTGATAAATTTAAATGATTTGATTTATACGTTGTTTATTTTTACCATCGCGGCTATAAGTTCATATTTCACTATCCAACCAAGTAAGTCTTGTGGCGATAAGGTAGGATGCCATTGTTATCTCTTCATAATTTTAAAGGGCATTTCTCTTAGATCCAATCAAATGTTTGATAACTTGTAATGCATCTGCCATAAGTCATAACAGCCCACAACTTCACATTGTTCCTATTTCAATCAACTTGAAGAGTGAGATGTAATGATTATTTTCTAAATGACATGTAATGTCATAGAACACTTAGGCCAATCGAGAAACACATGTATTTCCCTGTTTCAAAGCATGGTGCGTTTCCTATTGTTTTGTTCTTCATTGTATCAATTGTATATATATCACCCTTAATGATAGTCCATGAACATGCATGATACACACTGAAATGAAGTAGTAGGCGTACACAGGTATTTATGTGCGTACGTGATACTCATAAAATGTTATTTTCGGTTGTACTTAGTCAATTTTTAGGCCTACATTATGTGTGTACGCCCCTTATTTGTAGCCCTGTGATAATTGTAACAAACTCCCATACAAGGGTTGTGATATCATATCTCCAATGGTTGACAATACCATTTATAACCCGCAGGTAATGGCTGCAATACTGCCCAAGCTGCCCTAATCAGAAAGACATGATTAACTCTATTCTAAGTTACAATATACTTCCATACAAAGGTCGGAATAGTTATCATGTCTATGCTTGAAATGATTGATATTAACCTTCATGGGAAGAATAACCTTTAAGAGAATTGTGCTAGCCTAGTGATTCAGTTTGAGAAGATAGGTCATCAGGCTGGTGTTAAGTATGGTTCCATTGCGAACATGTTGATGTTATATCTTCGACCACTACATTCAAAAGGTCCATCTGCAAAATTGTGCTCAATTTCAAGTGTAGAAAATCTCTGCAGGTGGTCAGGTAAGGGGGTAATTTTTGCCTTTTCTGAGTGGATGGGACCCCTTGCAATGGTGAAAGTATCCAACTTCTCCAAATTTTAAGTGACACCAAGCAAAAAGGGTAGGCAAATGTCCCCAATACCCCCTCTAGGACCAACACTTAACTCTGAATCAAGTGATATCACACTCTTAGGATATAGGTACAGCAGTGTTTAAAATATAGCCCGTCCGCCAGTTCGAGACTGGCAACTTTTTGCCAGGACTGGTTACTTTTTGGTCAGGACTGGTAACTTTTCAAAAGTTTTCTTTATTTTCCCCTAAGGAATGGATCAACTAATTTTCAGGACAGGCTAGGTTTCCAATCTATTTTATACACTGGGTACAGCTGTGGACATTTTGCCTTGTATTAAAAGGTTCACAACTGTTTTCAGTACCTTGGATCCAAGACGACGGAGAGGGTGAAGAAGCGGTGTATCGAGATCATGTACAGCTGGAGCAAGGGCCTCTCTCACGAAGCTAAGATAATGGAGGCCTACAGCATGCTAAAGGCTCAGGGCATAGTCAAGGAAGACCCCACATATCTAGACAAGGTGAATTTTCAATCTTCTCAGTAGGGCTGGATGTTGCACCAAAATTAAGATATTTTTTAAGAAATAGCTTTTGTATTGTAATTTGATACTTTTTGAATATTTGATGCTAATATATTTTTGTGCAACATGTCATTTTTTAAGCAAAGAAATTTTCTAAAAACCAAAATTTGACATTTAATAAAATAGTGAAATAGCCAATACCATTTCTAATGCATTAAAAAAACTGTTCATGCACGTCAAAAGCATTTTTGTGCATCATCAAACAACCTGCAACTTTACTTTAGAAAATGATATATTTAGATTCTTTAGTGTGATTTAATGTTAAAAGGATAACCATATTGCAATAATTGTTTTGCATAGTTTAAACTAATTAAAAGTGACATTCTATTAATATTGCACATCCCTAGTTATGGGTATCCTACATTTTGAACAAAGGTCTGTTTTGAGAATTGGTTCATACAATCTGATCAGATAAACCCTCTTTTGAGAAATGAATATTGAAAAATATTGTCTTCTGGGAAACAAAATCTGAGGGGTCCCTGTGTTTGGAATTTACACATGTTCTGAATCTAGTTAAACAAAGGCAAAAACCTTGTTATTTGCAATTCAATTAAATCTTTGCGTTTAAATTCTTTGCTTTTTGAATGCATTGGGAATCATTGTTTATATATTTGCTAGACGAACCTGTTTTCCACAGTTGTCCTAACTATGAACCTAAAGGCAATGTGCTGAAATTTTGGACCATAGTTGCCTGTTGTCATCCATGAAGTGTTATTTCTCAGGATTATTTAAAATTTAAACATAAGACATTACCAATGACATAACAAGGGAAAAACTGAAAATCATGATTTTAATTATCATGTAAGAGATAAACAAAATGGTAAAATAAATAATAAAATATTCAGTGATTGGGAAAGCCAGCGGCCATTGGCCATTTTGCACATTGGATGAAAAAAACGTCCATTAAGATTTTGAAGTTTACTATTGATTTAATAGCCAAAAGCCCATTTTGATTTCAGAAAATAATCAATAACCCTGAAAATAGTCCATTGTCAAAGATGTCTTTCCCATTCCCTGAAATATTATTTATTTAATATATAGATTAGAGGAGTTATTAACACAAACCTTTCTCTTGTCTGTCCCTGTTGGCAGTACTACCAGGTAACATACCTTGTTCTACACCTGTGGGTACCTGTTGATTGTTTGTTTGTCGCATGTTGCTAGTTTGTCACGATGCGGTTGCTAGCCCATCAGTATCCTTACTTGTCATGTTAGCAATGTGATCCTAGGAGAGAGCAATATTTGGTTTGGTGCGTCTTGTTTTAGTTAATCCGAACCCAGCTTCCCCCTTGCAATACAAAAATATATGACAGGACCCTCCCTTTAACAGGGTTCATATGGGTAATGGAAAACCTGAGTGATTGAAAATCAAAATTATTGTACCAGGCATTGAAAGGTTATTGAAACAGGTATATCGGGTGCATTTATGTCATTGATTTTGTTTTCTTTTGAAATATCTATTTAATTACCGGTAAAGGGAGGAGAGAATTATCCGGAAGAGTCCCAGAATGAGGTTGTTACATGTTTCAGAGTCAATACGCCTTCCTCAGACAGTTATATGAGGTTTCTTGGTCCCTGAAGTACAAATCTATTGATTTATCATACAATTGATGGTGTTCTCCGCATACTAAAGCCAACAGATTTTTTTGATATTCGTTGGGCGTGGCTATGGGTCATATACGGATACCAATGCAAATTTCAAAGGATACGGTTGATACAATACGTCGGAACTTCTTTTCATAATTCTGATGAGGTCACACGCGTGAACGTTTTTAGTGACGCAGAGAGACATGAGCTGTTTGAGTGGCATTCTAGAAGTTGATGGTATAAGGAGGACAAGAGTAATTCTATGGATGAACAACTTCTTTATTGGATGGAGGTGACGTTTAGGTATAGATTCTTATACCGTTATCAAGCATATTATTGATAGCGGTATAAGAATCTATACCGAAACGTCGCCACCATCCATTAAAGAAGTTGTTCATCCATAGAATTACTCTTGTCTTCCTTGCAGAGAGACATGTAAATATATATGATACATTGCATAGACATTAATTTAAGCAATAACAATAAAACTGAATGGTTCTTTGGCCATATGTATGACTTAGCAGTGCCAAAACTCTGTCATCACAAGTTGAATGAGACCGACCGATAAATTTTACTCACAGGTACCAAAATCAGTTCAAGTCTCCTGTTCAAACACTTCATTTACCTATATCTTCAGTATTCTTTTTATTAGGCTTGTTTAGTTTGGATGAGACAATCCACAGGCTATAGTTAAGTTTAACTCTCCATTCATATTCGTTGATGCCAATGTAACGAATCCGAAGGGAGGCAACTCTTAGTGAGAACGTCAGTTCGATCCCGCCAAAGACAAGTTGAAATGTTTTTCATTTAAAAAATCATTGTATTTTTAATTTTAATTTAAATTTAAAATCTTAAAACTTTTTACTTATGACAATACAGCTAAAACGGTTATAAAAGGCATTTGTTAAGAGGAATAAAACAGAAAAGTCATGAAACTAGTGGTGCTTACAAGTCGACGAACCCTGCATTAAGTTGCTTAGATTGATATAAGGATACTGAATTAAGCTTTAAGTTTAAGTCAATGAGTATGTACCATATTCATTAATTCAAAATTTGCATTGCATCATTATTCAGTTGCAAGCTAGCCTGTGCTTTGCTTTTCCCTCCATCAGTGGTCTTCATCATACATATATATATATATTTGCAACATTAACTTCCTCTTGAGCATGCAGATAAGTGTCCATTCCATTGTTAGCAGGACTTGTTTATGAAGTGATGCATGCATAACACTGTAGGTATGTCACGATACAGGTACCTCGCGATACGATACATATCACAATACTAGGTCACGATACAGGTACCTTGCGATACGATACATATCACAATACTAGGTCACGATACAGGTACCTTGCGATATGATACATATCACAATACTAGGTCACGATACAGGTACCTTGCGATATGATGCATATCACGATACGATACATATCACGATACTAAGGTCACGATATGATACATATCGCGATACACTAATACAAATTCACAGACCTAAATTTAATATTTTTACAAAGAATTATTCGAATAACCAGCATTTAAACATAAAAATAAGCCAAATTCTTCATGAAAAATCATTTAGTGCTATATCAAACCTATAAAATATTTAACAAACTATGGATTTCTTGATTCGATATTCGCAAAAAAAATAATTTTAAATTTGTATCACGATATAGTCAACTGTATCGTGTATCGTAGCGTGAACTGTTCCACAAGGTGCATCAGTGTATCATGACATTCTTAGAACACTGCCTCTCAAACTTCACTAGAAATCATAACTATAGCTGTTTATCAAAAGCCAAGTGTAGTGTATTTGATAACTGTCTTCATTTCAATCATGTAGAAAAAGTGAAAACATTTTACCAATGAATGCTACTGCCTTTTGGTTAATTCAATTTCTCAATATTGAATTTTTTTTCTTGAAAATAACAAAAATGAAACCATTGAAGCAAGATAATGTTGTCTTTTTGTTTCTGAGTTTATTTGCCTTGCTCTTTGAATTTGTTGCATTGCCATAATATTCACACCATAGTTTTGAAACAAAAATTCTGTAATTACTCAATATTTATTATTGACAACTAACCCATTTGTTTAGTGACTTCTTAAGTCCACAACACTGTGTTATAGACATTTTTAGTCCATTAATTATCATATTTGAACAAAAGAAATATACTGATCAATCTTCATAATAAATCAATAACAAATCCTCTATCTCGTATAAGTCTTACTGGTTGTGAATTTTTCTGTGTCTAAGCTTTTGGCTTTTGGGTTGTTTTCTGGTCTTTACTGAGAGTTCTGAAAATTTTAGAATACCATGAGACGGGCGGATTCTCCTCATTTAAGCATTGATTACTTATCTAAAATCTAATAAAAAAGGCAAAATTTTTCCTCTAGGGGTCTTAGAAGATTCGCAAATCATTGCAGAGGGTCAGATCTACTCAGTGACCTCAAAAAATACAAAAAAGACCCCTTTTGTTCAATTAGATGACTGCCTTGGAACAACACTGTTTGGCAACGTAAAAAAAAATCACAAAAATTATCTTGTAGTCGTGTTTGAGATTTTGATAAATAAATTCTGGATTATTGCAAAAGATTTATCAACATATGAAATATTCACATGATGTCTGGTTGTCTGTTTGCAAGAATAAGCTTTGTGAATGTATGTATGTTTGTGCATTTAGATTTGTTTGTGCATTGTTCTAAATAAAAAATAAAAAATCAACCTAGATACAACTCTCGCTTGATAGAATAGTCAAGTATCTATTGGTTGTATATAAAGTTGCTTAAGATCTTAAAAAAGAGTTATGAGACCACTTAACAATCACTAAGACAAATTTTTCCCTGTTTTGATGAACAAGAATTATGAATTTGAATTTTTCTGCAGACATATGAAGCACCCCCAGAACGGCCTCGAAAAGCAGATTTCGAAGATGACGAGAAAGCTAAGGTAAGACGTGTTCAAGTTGTGTAAAATATATACATCGGTGTATAAAATAGACTGGAAACCTAGCCTGTCCTGAAAATTAAATGTTCAATTCCTTAAGGGAAAATAAAGAAAATCTTTGAAAAGTTACCCGTCCTGACCAAAACGTAACCAGTTTTAGCAAAAAGTAACCAGTTTAAGGACTGGCGGACGGATGTACCAAAAAAGTAATGTAAGATTAGTCTTGATAACAATTCCAATATTGTGGAGCGCGGTGGTGTAGTGGTTAGCGTGCTGGCCTATCACGCCAAAGACCCGGGTTCGAATCCAGGTGGAGACACCAAAGATTTGTGACCTGGGCTTTACACCGTGTTGTATCCTTGGGCAAGGCACTTCATCAACATTGCACTCAGTCTACCCAGCTGTACAATTGGGTACCTGAATACGGGAAGTACGGACCTATGTGGTCGCGCGAAGCGCTTAGTAGCGGCTTTGAAAGTACAATTCCTTCAGGGTGATAATGTACAGCCAATGAGCAGTGCTTGCACTGGATATTAGGCTTAAAAATGTTCATTATTATTATTGTGAAAATAAATTTATAAGTATATTGAGAAGCTTTGAAATTGAAAACTGTTAATTTTAACATTTAGGAAACTATAAAAAAAACTTGCCCATTCAAAATAACTAGTCTATAAGCTACTTCCATCTACAACTCATTGTCAAATCTAAATTTTCTGTGTCTGCAGTTATTATCCAAGTTATTGAAGAGTAAGAACCCGGACGATCTTCAGGCTGCCAACAGACTCATCAAGAACATGGTTAAAGAGGTAAGTGTACCCTTTCTTATTTTACACAGTATCATTAGACTATTGAATCCCTTGTCTTAATTGGTATTGGATCTTCATGTTTCTTAGAAAAGTGAACTGAACTGTTCTACACGCAGTAAGGTTTAGGTGCAATGCTACACTGAATTTCAGTGCAGTATGCTAGTTCCAGCCAATGCTTGCAGGTTTCACCGCAATGCATAGCCACAATAGTGTTGCCGACTCTCTCCCTGCAATAATACTAGCAGCCGCGATATAAGTGAAATACTCTTGAAAGCGGCGATAAACCCCACAGCACCTCGTTAGATTAGAGAACTTCTTTGATGGGCATTCTAGAAGTGAGTTAATGGCGAATGATGATGGCAGTATTTTAGATATGCAACTTGTTTATTCAGTCATGGCAACATTTCTACCTATAAACTAAACTTGCATCATTTGACAACAGCATAAGTGTCTATGTAGAATGGTCACTCACACTGAATAAAGAAGCTATATGTCAATAAAAATGCCTTCATCATTCTTTGTTTTTATGCCCCCGAATCGGAGATTCCGGGGGTATATTGTTTTTCACCTGTCCGTCTGTCCGTTTGTCCACAAAAACTTTAACCTTGGTAATAACTTTTGATTGGTCAGAGCTAGGTCTTTGATACTTGACATATGGATCCCTTGTGATGAGACCTTTCAGATGACGCCATGACATTTGACCTTGTGACCTTGACCTTGACACAGCGAGCAGGATGCATCCGGGGGCATTCGTGTTTCACAAACACATCTTGTTTTAGAACAGTTTCTGTGAGACTCATTAGAGCCTTCTCAAGTTTTGTTTCAACAGAGATTACTATAGTCAACTGGTTTACAGCTCTCTTGATGTAATCTGGGCTATGAGGCCTTTAACTCTGTCTGTCTGTCTGTCTGCATGGTGCGCACGGTCTTAAATCAAGCACTGCCTTAAAAAGACCCTAAAATTTGACATAACGCCTCGAAAAAGCCTTAAATTTAGCAAAAGTCTTTTATTTGCATATTTAGATATTTTTGTGTTGACTTCCATGAAGATACCAATTTTGCAATTCTGTTTTTTTCTATCGGTTGATTTTGTATGTCTCGAAATCCCATCTCTTGAACAGTGCCATGAGTATGTAACAAAGCTGTGTAAATGCAAAAAAAGCATTTTCTCTTAATAAATAAGCTGTTTTCAATGACAATTTAACCTTACATTTTGGTTTTGAAGCCTTCAAAAGGCCCTTAAATGGCCTTAAATTTCATAAGGTGTTGAGTGTAGTCACCATGGTCTGTCTGTCTGTCTGTCTGTCGGTAGTCGATTCTTCACACTCCTCAAGGTTGCCACATTTCCGAGTTTTCAAAATCCCATCTTGTTAGATTTGCAAATCCATTTTACAATTCATTCACATCACATTTATGTATTGATTGTCGTATCATTTAAAAATTTAATTTATTTGATACTTCATTAAATCATTTTCTTCTAGGATGCAGCTAAAACAGAGAAGATATCGAAGCGAATAAATGAACTAGAGACGATCAGTAACAATGTGAAGCTACTGACGGAGATGATGTCTATATACGATAAGAACACGACTACGCAGTCAGAGAAAGATATGATGAAGGTAGGATGAATGCCTAATCTCTGAAAGTTATGAAGAGTATTTTCCATCCCAGATCATATTATGAGCATGTTGTGTGTTTCAAAGTGTTCCCCTCCTGAAAGTTGCTTTGGCCCCTACAGAGAAATCAGCAAAATTAAGAAGCTTAAATTTCGAGGAAATTATCTTTTTGTATTAACACCTGAGGTATCTTTTATGTATTTCAGTCTCTGGACTTGCTCAATTTGAACTGCTTTAATGTTTTTGCGTTTATTTCATTAAATTGTTACCATTGTCTACAAATCACTTCCAACATGACAATGTTTTGAGATTTGCTTGTCTAAATAATGTCTGCTTTATTTTTCAGGAGTTTTATGAAACTCTTGAGAAACTCCGCCCAAATCTGTTCCGTCTTGCCAGCGATGTAGATGATAAAGACAGTGATGGAATAAGTGAGTTCCTGTCAATCATTCTCTCATTCATTTATTTTCCCCTGATACATGTACATTCTGTCAATCCATAGTTAGTAACTTGTAAACCGCTGGTTGTTTTAAATATATGCTATTGTTTCAGATGATATTTTAAAGGCTAATGACACAGTGATGAAGATAATGGCTGAATACAAGGCAAAGGTTGAAGGAGTACACGAAGGAGATTGGGGACACGGCAAGGGTAGGTAACTCTTCTTTCAGAACTTTTTGCGAGAACTGTCCTATATTTTCTTGTATGTGAAGGCAATAAGGTCTCACTGTTAAGACCTCAGAGATAGCAATTTCTAAATCAAATGTCAATGAAAGTTAAACTTCAAGAAATAACCCTTCATTATTTATTTCCCAAACATAACCCTTAGATCCCCCTTTCTCATTGCACAAGGTTATAATTACGCAACAGAATGGTTTTTATAAATCAAGTATTTCTTTACATGGTGACCCCAAAATTAGCAGTCTTTGTTGTCAAGGCTGCTTCACTGGTTATTTGATTAATGGCTCCAACATATGTTGATACATTCCTGTTGAAAAGTTCAAACTGTTACTTTCAAATGTTGATGCATTGATGCTTAAGGCTTACATTGAGGCTTGATGCCTTTGTAGAGACTAAAGTTTATTTTTCTCTTATATCTCTGAAATACAGATGCCTCTTCCCTATTGGACCTCAACTTCGACCAATCACCAGCAAGGAATGCTAAACCCGACCAATCAGAAAATGCCACCTCAGCAGCCATGCTGGAAGATGATTTCCAAGCTTTTGGTAAGATTTTTAAATATTATTTATCGGATACAAAATCCAAACAATAAAGAGGACATAGGACAACCCGTAGTTGATCTATAAAGGCGCACTGTTCCTTAGTTAAACACGAACATAAGAATGTCAATATATTGGTAATGAATCCTAAGGTTTATTCCCCAATAACTTGAATAAAGGGACACTGTTCCCTAGTTTTCCATTAGCAACAGCAGGCCTTTTGGTAAGGTATTAGTAATGAATCCGGATGTGTCTACCTGGAGTTAATCAATAAAGGGGCGCTGATTCTTAGTTTATCCGTGAACAACAGCATGCCTATTTCTAATTGATCAATGTTGACTTCAGCAGGACTAGATGAGAAGAAGGCTGTCGGTACCAAAGCATCAGACAGTGCAGTTCTGAGTGAGCTGGACGATATCTTCGGGGCAGCTGCTCAACGGGTAGGTGTCTGGGAGTATTCTGGGACAGTGTATTAAGGGCATTTAACTTTTGATAAAGAGGTCCTGAGTTGAACATATTTATTGTAATTTATCATAATCAACTGTCTAAGAATTTCATGCCAAAATTGTTTTGAACCTTTCAATTGTCAATTTTCAATGTCAATTGCTTTCACTCATTAAAACAGTTTTAAGGAAAATTTCTTTGAAAAACAGTTGAGTTTAAAAAAATGAAGTCTCTTTTGTCAAGTTCAAGTACCTTTATTCACTAAATCTACACCACAGCAATGATACATTATATTTGAATTAGCCAACATCTATATGTTTTTGAGAGTTAAAATAAGAGATCAAATAAAAATCGGACATAAATGTCTTCAATATTTCCATCCCCAGCAGACCGCCCCCTCTGGTGTTCCTCAAGCGATACCTGGGTTGTTTGCAGGAGCACCAGGTGTCACGCCCATGATGGGAGCAGCACCAACCATGGGGGCGCCACCTCCTTACAACAACGTAATGATGGCACCCGTCAACCAACTTGGCTCCACCCAACCCCCTCAACAGTCCATCCAATTAGCACAGGGTACGTTTGAGGTTTTTTTTACAGTTTTTCGGTAACATTTAAAATGGTGTCTCTAGATTTTTGTAACAAATGTTTAAAGATTTACTCCTATCTTCCTTTCCAGTCACAGGTCCGTTCACCTCAGCATCAGCACAAGGGAAGCCTCCAGAGTCGCACATGACTGACCTTGACCTTCTAGGACAGAACCTGATGACACAGAGTCTGGGAGGGCAGGAGAGGAGGAACCACTTCCCTGCACCTCAGTACGTTCAACCCCTCTTAAGCAGCTTTCACACGACAAACTAAAGTTTGACAACACATGTTTGAGAGTGTGAACGGTCCAACAAAACTTGTCGCCAACACCACTTTTCGAGTAAAACTGTTGGCGAGAAATAGGATCGGTCTCTATTCTCTCAAACTTTTCCATCAAACTTTCGGTGTTGTCAAACTCGAGTTTGTCGTGTGAAGTGTTGTCAAACTCATGTTGTTCAGAAGTGGCCAATGGCATGCAACGTTTGAGTCACATGACTTTGTGACGTCATAGATATAACGTCATTTACATATCGAATTTGACAACACGTGTTTGACGTCTGAACAAGCAAATTTGACAACTTTGAAAACTTTAGTTTGTCGTGTGAAGGCTGCTTTAGATATTCTAGCTTTCAACTTTACAATCAAATCTATTTGTCTGTCCATCTGTAATCCTTTTTTTCCTGCAGAACATGAAATCTGTAAGACCTACAACTCTCATCGATATGAATATTCATATAAATCAATATAATCAAAATTGTTCAAACCTAAACAAGTCAAACAAAAAGGTTCCTTTAATTATTATACCCCCGCTACGACGTAGCCGGGGGTATATAGCGCTCCGTGTGTCCGTCTGTGTGTGCGTCCGTCCGAAATCGTTTCCGGAGCATTACTCTAAAACTATACTACTTACAAACTTCAAATTTGGTATGGCAGTAGCCTATATGATGCTGTTGTGCCTTTTAGGGGTTTCATTTCAATGGTTCAAATAATTTTTGAAATTTTGACCAAAGACCGTCCGATTTTTGAAATTTTGACCAAAAAACGTCTGATTTCTGGACTTTGTCTCGTTTCCGGAAGAATAATTAAAAAACTATACCACTTGGAAACTTCAAATTTGGTATGGCAGTAGCCTACATGATGCTGTTGTGCCTTTTAGGGGTTTCACCTCCAACATTTAAATAATTTTTGAAAGTTTGACCAAAAACCGTCCGATTTCTGGACTTTGTATCGTTTCCGGATCATAATTTAAAAACTATACCACTTGGAATTTTCAAACTTGGTATGGCAGTAACCTATATGATGCTGTTGTGCCTTTTAGGGGTTTTAATTCCAAAGTTCAAATAATTTTTTAAATTTTGAACCAAAATAGTCCTAAAACAGTAAATTGAGGATCAAGCTTGTAAATATATTTCCTAATGACAAACACCATTCTCTCCCCACAGAGGCAACTCAGTCATACCTGAATTAGCCTCTGTTCTATTACGGCTAATACACGGGATAGAAAGGTAGAAATCTGATTGGAGGCAATCAAAGTTAGTTGTTCAGTCAGCGACGCCGTTTCAAAAGTGGTCATTCGCAAATCCTCGGCGATCTCTGTGTCATTCGTCAAAGCTTTCGTTGAAATTAACCATCAAGGGAGGTAATTCTTTATTTTACAAACCATCGCTTTTTACCTTCTCAGTAGTTATTATTTGGTTGATTAAAAAAATATAATTTATCATAAAACAAATAATAATTTACTCAATTATAAAACCGTTTCTATCTAATGATAAACCCTATCCATATCTAATTTTCAAATAGTTTCCCTCTCACACTGTTATTGAAAAATTCAGGTGAAGACATAATACTTTTCAAGTCACTATACGACCGTTAAGAAATCCCCGAGTCATGGATATCCAAAAGGTGTTTTCATTGGCTGCACATAAGGGAGATATCTCAAGTCACAACTTTTTGCCGCTAGGGTCATCTACCGGAACCCCAGGATCTTGGCGTAATAGAACAGAGGCTAATTCAGTTATGACTGAGTTGCCTCTGTGGGGAGAGAATGGACAAACACATGTATACCGTATAAACATTGTAAATGTGACTGTTTTGTCTTCAAGTTATCTTTTGGGAAGTAACCAAAAGAAAGGGATTGTGACCTATTGTGATACTCATATATGGACACTGTATGAACATAGAACATGACTGATGTTGTTACCACTGCAAAGAATAAATATATTGGAATGTTGATACCACTGCAAAGAATACATATATTGGAATATAAATTGACCTACATGGAACTGAATGGAAGGTGAGAGTTTGTTGAAAAACATTTATTATCATAGTTATACCAGTTCACACCTATTCAGACAAATTAAATTTTAAATTTTAATATCATGTGATGGAAAAATACGGTAACAATCCTAGGACTTATCAGAACATATGACTTTTCACTAGAAAGGCGGTCAAACTACAGGCGGGGGTATGTGAGCTGCGCTCACTTTTGCCTTGTTGTATCAGTTTTGTATTTTTATCTGTTCTCTTCTGTCCATTTTGTTAAATGAATGTAAATTTATAATATTTAACGTACATATTAGGGAGAGGGTTTCTAAGTTGTATAACTTGTACCCAATCCTTTTCTGATGAATAAAATATGTTTAAAACTAAAACTCTCATTGAAACTTGCTATGTGGATTCTTCAGCATATGTAGATGTGCCTTTTTGAACTGATGACTCTTGTTATGAAACTCTAAGTAAAGTTTGAGGATTGGGACCCAGCACAAGCACTCTAATTCGACGTCTTCTGTTTCTTCACAGAAGAGCTCAAAGTATTTTAAAGGGGCAGTAGCACGTCTTTAAGGGGAATGAATATATGGTGATGTCAGGAAAATGAAAATAATTGATAGACAATGTATTTCAACTAAATGAAGCAGTAATAATTCAAATAAATAACGTTAAGTTTAGCCATGCGATTCCTTTTTCTTACACAAAATGAATTATAGGTGTTCACACAGATGGTCGCCAATGGATTTTATGCGAATCTTCATACTTTGTATTCTGACTATGGGTGATTGGCTTGTGTAATGAGTTTTTCAACACTATCATAATAATACATTTAGCATTAACATACAATTATCAGTAAAAATTTGAAAATATAAAATTTTCAAAAAACGTGCTACTTCCCCTTTAACACCCACAGGTGTTAGAATATAATTGCAGATTATTTGTATTTTCAAAGTTGATTTTAAATGAAATCTGTACTTGATCTTACAGAACAACACCTAAGAAACTGTCCATGAATGAACTAGCTGCAGTCTCAGCGGCTAACCAATCAACTGCCGCCACCTCACAACCAACACTACTGGCATTAGCCAATCAGTCGACGACAGTCCAGTCTTCAGCAATACTCAACCCCATGGTCCCTGTCAACACTGCCACAACAGAGTTACTTCCCCTTACAGATTTATTTGTTGCGTTAGAATCCATAAAGCCAGGTACCTTGGTGTTCAGTTTAAAAACTTTTAATTTCATGATTATTCAAGAGGTATATTTTATTATATATATATAAGCGGCAGCTTTTTATCTAAAAAAATGCTGTTAAAAGATTTTTTGAGAATGTTTTTTTAAGTTTGTTTTATTTTCATGCAAAAAGAAGTAATAGAATATTATTATTCTTTAAATTTGATAAAATAGTATTTCATTATCTGCCAACATTGTAAAGAAACTATTTTTTTTAGAAAAGATCTATTTTTAACCTACCTAACTTAGTATATGCCACTTACCTTTCTCACGAGAGACAGAGGTTTACCGCGAAATTCATCGTCCTTACCGGATGGGCTGCCCCCAGCCCACTGCGCATGAGCGGGAAACCGGAATCCTGGGTAAAATTCGTATCATACTTTCTTTCTCTCTCTTAGAGAACGCACGTATTTTCATCTCGCTTACTGATTTTCTTCACGGTTGGTTTTTCTGATCTTTTTCTTTCCTTTCCTTCCGTCATTACTCCTTTTGCTGCCCCCATCGTTTCTAATGTATCGATGTTTCCTTCTAACTTCGCTTTCGCGATCTTTTTGCACTTGGTGATTTTGATCATGTACGTGGCACCTCGCCATGTTTACGTCCTTGCATGTTCTATTTCACTTGGAAATACCTTCTGGGGGGTCGATCTACCTGTTTCGTACCCCCCTTCCTTCTTTTCCTTCTCGTTTTTCCATCTACGTGGGCTGGTTCTGTTGACCTGCTTTTCTGCACGTCCGCATTTCCTGCTTACGTCACATCTACCTTGCTTTGGTTCAAGTACTATGGCTGCCCGTTTTTTCCTTCTAAAAACCCGTTTTGCATTTCTAAACACTTCCTAAGTGTTTCTATGCATTACTTCCAGCAGCTTATATCCCATTTCATATAAAAATAATAATATATCGCATTATATTTTATTTCTTATATCTTTTTCACAAAAAATTTCATAAAAATTTTTTCAATCATAAATTAATATATATCATAATCACTTATCCCTATATATTAATTTCATATTACATATTCCATCTAATGCATTTCATTTTGCATTCATTTCTATTAAATAAACTTGTAATAATAATTTTTTCCCTTCAAAATTATTTCATTACATCTTATTTAATTTTCTACGGCAACCTTTCCGGGACATAATTTTTCCCGTTTTCGCTTGCCCTTAAAGGGGCACGCTCTTAATCAAATTTTTAAATTCTTAATTTTAAATTTTTGTATGCATTCCCCTTGTGTGTGTCTCCATGATTGGCATTTTTCTGACTTATGTGTTACAGTATTTATGCCAAGAGTCTACTGTGTGTCGTGTCGCTCCTCCAAGTCGGCCAAGGACCCACACCTCCGCTGCCCAGATTGTCTTCCCAGGATCTGCCTTGTGGACGACCGCTGTGCAGAGTGTTCTGACCTCTCCCCCATCGACTTCAAGGTCTTCACCTCAGCTCGCAGGAAGAGGCTTACTCAGCGTCGACGTAGGAGCATGTCCGACCCCACCACCGACCTCCCTCCTGTCGAGCCGGCCGGCTCTCTGGACTCTCCACGCCAGGAGGAGCCCCGTCGCTCACCCACGCCGCCGCCTCCTCCTCCTCCTCCTCCTCCTCCTGCTCGGCAGACGCCGCCTCCGACGCCCAGCACGTCTTCGACCCTCTCTCGCCCGGAGCTGGAGCTCATCATGTCCAGCATGTTCGACAAGTTGATGGCCCGTCAACCTCTGTCACAGGACCAGGACCAACGCCAACGCCAGGACCAGCGCTCGGACTCTCGCCTGGACCAGCGCCAGGACCAGCGCCCTGACAACCGCCAGCGTCACGACCAACGCTCGGACCAGCGCCAGGACCAGCGCCAGCACTCCAGGGATCGTGACCAGCGTCAGGATCAGCGCCAGCGATCGGGAGATCGAGACCAACGCCAGCGCCTGGACCCCAAGCAGCGCTCAGACCGGCGCCAGCGCTCCAGGGACTCTCCTCCTAGGGACGTCAGGACATCCCGCTCACCTCGTCGCTCCAGGAGCCCCTCCCCTCCTCGACGCCATCGACGCTCGCGGCGCTCTAGGACGCCTTCCCGCTCTCGCTCTCCGTCAGTGGACAGGTCCACCTCCCGGCGCTCACGCCGCTCCGGCTCCCGGACGCCACCGAAGACGCCCAGATCTTCAAGGAAGAGGCGCCACTCGCCCGTTATCTCTGATGATGAACGTCACTTCGTCCCCGACTACGATGACGACGAGGCAGAGGGCCCCACCTTCTTGCCCTTGAAGATGGTGTCGAGCTGGATTGCTGACAGACTCCCAGAGGGCTCCTCCCCTGGTGGCTCGGACCCTCTCACTTGTGTGCGTGAGGACCCTGACCTCAAGCTCCCCCCTCACCCTGATGTGCTGGAGGGTATAGCCGCGCTTCAGGACGATTTCCAGAAGCTTTCGCTGTCCTCCTCCCTGAAGTCTTCGAAGCTACCGGCAGCTACGCCCGTACACTCACTCAGCCGATTCGACAAGGCCGCCGCCCTGGACGACGCCATTGGACGCCTGGCCCCAAACCTCAACCATACGTACAAGGTGTCTGATACCAAGATCTCTTCGGTGGAGGCCGCCCTCAGAAGGACTCTGAGGCCGCTGTCGATCCTCCTCACCTCGACCGACGCGATCAAGGCCGACTTAGAGGTTGACAACCCCTCTCGTCTGGATCACCTCCATACACTGATGGACTGGCAGCGGCGCAACATGGTGCTTGTCCTCGACAACGTCAGAGCTGGCCTCGGCTCCCTCACCCACCTTCGACGCTCAGGCTTCCTGGACCAGTGTGCGTGGGACTCTGAATTCAAGAAGTCCCTCCTACAGGCTCCCCCCACGGCATCGACGCTCTTCGCGGATAAGATCCCGGAAGTTTACAAGGAGCAGGCTGCAGTCACCCAGACGGAGGTTGCCTTCCGGACCTTACAACATGTGTCTAACATCTCGTTCCGGAGGCAAAACAACAACAGTCAACGCCCTTACAAGCGCCAGCGGGTTAGGACGCAGCCCTCCAGGTCGGGTCCCTCCTCGCAGTTCCAGCGATCTGCCAACTCCTCCAGAGGAAGGGACGCCCCCAAGCCACGCGGAGGCAGGGGTGGCAAGCGACCCTACGCCAGACAGTGATGCCTGCGCCCCACGCGGCTGGGTCCTCCCGCCCCCAGTCGTGCCGGTGCACCCCACACCCGTAGGCGGGAGATTAGGGATCTTCTGGCGCAACTGGACAATACTAGAAGATCCTTACGTCACCAACACCCTGAGGACAGGTTACAAGTTGCCATTGACCTGCCCTCCCCCCGTGACCGCGACTCCCCTGGCACGGGAGTACTCAGAAGCCCAGAGCGCTCTTCTAGCAGAGAACATCAAGACGCTTACCGACAAGAACGCTCTGGAGTTGGTGCTACAACCCGATCACGCCCCAGGGTTTTACTCACCAATCTTCCTGGTCCCGAAGAAGAATTCCACCAAGTTTCGAATGATCCACAACATGGCGACATTCAACGAGCTCTACATGGAACCACCATCCCACTTTCGCATGACCTCCCTAGACGCTCTCCGAGCCCAGCTGTCTCCAGGCGATTGGATGGTCAGCCTCGACTTACAGGACGCCTATCTCCACGTGCCGATCTACCCGCCTCACAGGAGGTTCCTGCGGTTCATCTTCCAGGGCCTACATTACCAGTGGCGGGTCCTGCCGTTTGGAATTTCTTCGGCTCCGTGGTTATTCACGAGGATCACAGCTCCCATCTGCCGCTATCTCCATCTCAGAGGGATGCATTTCGACCCCTACATCGACGACTGTCTCATGTCCAATCCTCAACCACTCGTTCTACGCAGACAGGCGGCGTTGGCCCTCGACCTCCTCCGCCAGCTGGGATGGCTAGTCAACCGGGAGAAGTCTCAGCTCGTTCCCTCCCAAGACTTGACCTTCATAGGAGGGCGCTTCCGAACAGACCTGGGCCTCCTACTCGTTCCTCCAGACAGGTGGACCAAGATCCAGTCCTTCGTCCATCGAGCCTTGGTGTCTCCTCTCCGACTCAGAGATTGGCAATCTCTTCTGGGACTCCTCACGTCCGCCCAGGCCCTCACGCTCAGAGGTCGTCTCATGATCCGCCCTCTCCAGGTGTTTCTCAGCCCTTACATCCGGTTGGACGACACGTCAGCAAGGATCTCCCTGCCTGCGCACCTCAGCCAGTACCTCCGTTGGTGGACACAGCCATCGAACGTCTGCGAAGGCGTCTCTTTGCTAGAGTTTCAACACAACCAGGAACTATTCGTGGACGCTTCGCTCCAGGGCTGGGGAGCTCATCTCGGGGATCAGACTGCGTCAGGCATTTGGACGCATCCTCAGACCACCTGGCACTCAAACAATCTGGAGATGCAGGCAGTAATCTTAGCAGTGACGCATTGGCTTCAAGCTCTACGAGGCAGCCGCCTTCTCCTGGCCTCAGACAACTCCACGGTCGTTTGGACAATCAGGAACCAAGGAACGACAGGCTCTCCTCAGCTCCTAGAACAGGCCTTCGAGCTCTTCCACCTTCTGGACGAGAATCAGATCTTCGTCAGAGCTCGACACATTCCAGGCTGCAGGAACGTCCTCGCGGACGCCCTGTCCAGACCAGACAAGCCGTCACCCACAGAGTGGATGTTGAACCCGGAAGCCTTCGCTCTCATCGCCGCTCAGGTCCACCGTCCTCTCCTCGACCTGTTTGCCACGAAGCAGAACCATCAGCTTCCGGTGTACGTCTCGCCTCTCCCCGATCCAGCAGCTTGGGCCGTCGACGCCATGTCCTTGTCGTGGGAGAATCTGGACGCATACGCCTTTCCACCTCCGATTCTCCTGACCAAAGTCGTCGCCAAGATCAGGGACACACTTCACCTCAGACTGACTTTGGTCGCGCCCTACTGGCCGGCGAGAGGCTGGTTCCCCGATCTTCTTCGTCTCGCCGAAAGAGATCCGCTCCCCCTTCCAAAGTGGCCAAACCTGCTTCGTCACCCTCTCAGTCGGCAGCTTCACCCAGACCCCGAGAGGTACGCTCTGCACGTATGGACCATCTTCAGAGATCACTCCGGGCCAAGGGTTACTCAGGACGAGTAGCCAGCGCCATCTCCAGAGCCCATAGGCAATCCACGAGGTCGCTGTACGATGACAAGTGGCTGTCATTCGAGAACTTCTGCAAGGACGCAGGCCGGGATCCTTTGTCTGTGGACCCCCAGTTTGTGGCCAACTTCCTCCTTCATCTCCGCCAGAAACGTCACCTGAAGGGTGGAACTATTTCAACGTACCTGTCGGCGCTCAACTCTGTCCTCGCCGTTAAATCAGACAGGAAGTTCTCCAAGGTTCCCGAGCTGGTCGCTCTCCTCAAGTCGTTCAAGCTGGAGGAC
Source organism: Steromphala cineraria (assembly GCA_916613615.1). NCBI lineage: Eukaryota > Metazoa > Mollusca > Gastropoda > Trochida > Trochidae > Steromphala > Steromphala cineraria. The sequence goes on along the minus strand of OU744721.1, from coordinate 64,592,804 downwards.
CAGAAACTCAAGTTCAGACCTCCGGCTTGGGACCTCAACGTCGTCCTCAGATATCTGCGAGGAGCTCCCTTCGAACCCTTGTCAGAAGCCTCTTTTCAAGACCTCTCCAGGAAAACAGCCTTCCTCCTGTCCTTTGCCACGGCCGCTAGAGTGAGTGAGCTGCACGCACTGGACGTCACCAGAGTGCGGTTCGAGCAGTCCAGGAAGGGTTCAGTTCACCTCGGCCTCTTGTGGAACTTTGTTGCCAAGAACCAGCTCCCCGGACAACCGGGCAGGACGTTCACCATCCCTCCCCTCTCCAAGATCGTGTCGTCCTCTGATGCGGAAGAACTCGCCTTGTGTCCTGTACGTGCCCTTCGGGAGTACATCGACCGCTCTGCGCCCAAGAGAGGCACCAGGAAGAGACTCTTCATCCCCTTTTCACCATCTGCCAAGGGAGAAGTCACCAGAAACACCCTCTCGCTGTGGCTCCGGACCGTCATCCTAGCAGCATATGACGCAGCCGGCTTGCCTCACCCTGTCGCCAGCAACCCGCACGAGATCCGGGCACTTGCATCCACCATGGCCTTACATCGCAACTGCTCAGTTCCAGCCATCATGGAAGGATGTTTCTGGCGCTCTACGACGGTCTTCGCATCCCACTACCTCCGGGACCTCGCTGTGGAAGACGTGGAAGGCCTGCAGACCTTTGGACCGTTGGTGGTAGCCCAACAGCTAGCTGCCCCAACGTCTCTTTAGGGTAAGCTGAAAGCTCATCTACTTCGTTACTTCTCACCCTGCACCTGTTGAGTTGTTTCGTTGTTGGCGACTTCGTGGGGTTCACCGTTTGCTTCTCTGTGCAGTTCGCTTCGGTCGTTCCCACTCCGGGAGGATGTTTGATGGATGCTTTTCTGCCTTGATGACTCGTCCTCCCTCCTCCCTACTGTCGGATCAGTGGCATATACTAAGTTAGGTAGGTTAAAAATTTATTAAAATCTAAATATTTTAGATATTTAAATACCTACCTAACTTAGTAGGAATTACTCCCGCCCGGCCTCCCCTTCGGACTTCATTGGACGTCTCTTACAAGACTTCGTTTCCAGAAAGTATGATACGAATTTTACCCAGGATTCCGGTTTCCCGCTCATGCGCAGTGGGCTGGGGGCAGCCCATCCGGTAAGCACGATGAATTTCGCGGTAAACCTCTGTCTCTCGTGAGAAAGGTAAGTGGCATATACTAAGTTAGGTAGGTATTTAAATATCTAAAATATTTAGATTTTAATAAAATATTTTCTTTGAACACGCCACTCTTCACTGCTACAAAAGTTAACCAGTTTTGAATGCTGTCCTTATAAAACTAATTACCCCGGTAAATATCATATTGTTTCAATATGAGAAACCTTACAATTGCCTTTAGAAAAGTGTGATGTAAAGGGCTGAACTTTTGTACTTAGCCACAGACATCCCTCCTGTGACCGCGTACGACCAGAACAGCGTGAAGACGGTGATCCACTTCTCCACTGAACGACCGCGACCCGACGTCATTGTCATGGTCCTCTCGACACTCTCCACCAACCCTAACCCCATCAAGAAGTTTATATTCCAGGCCGCTGTACCAAAGGTATTCATATTGTATGAGTATCCAGTGTATGAAATAGGCACGTAATGTGTCTAGATAATTATGATTTCTATAAAAACTTCAAAGAGGTTTTTTTTGTCAAAATTACTTTAAAAGTTTTCAAAATAATTGAAAAAAATTAGCATTTTTTTTAGCTATTGTTTGGGCATTATTTCATATACGGTTATTTCATTGGTATCTTGTCTTACATTAGTTTTCAATAATAATCTTGTAATTTTGTAAAAAAAAAATTCACAGAGTGTCTGATTTATAAGATTGAATAATCCTTTTGAATAGGGAATGTTGGGTTTCGCTGGTTAATGAACATTCATAGTCTTTTGTCATCTTAGTGTTGTGATCAATTTTATTATCCAACCAGTGTGTAATACCATTGGATATAGTCACGGCCCTGTGCGTCTGTCCGTAATCATTTCATTTCCAGAGCAGAACTCCAAAACTGTAAGATCTAACTCATTGAAACTTTGCGTATGATCAGCATGTGTATCTTTTGAGATTTTCAACTTCTTATTTATATTTTTTGCGGCAATTGTACTTAAAATGTTGATAGATGACCATGTCCTCAATATTTATCTTATATGATTTATGGATAGATAGACAGGTGGACTATGTCATCTGATGAGTCGTGTTTTCCAAGAGAACATGTGATGAGTAACTAACAATGATGAATATTCCTATGCTCTGCCCAGTCTATGAAGGTGAAGCTGCAGCCCCCGTCGGCCACGGACCTACCAGCGTACAACCCCATCCTGCCCCCTGCAGCCATCACTCAAGTCATGCTCATAGCCAACCCTAGGAAGGTATGCACTGGAAAATTCCTTGAATCTTATCCGATGATTTATCAAAATGATGTTTGCTGAAACCAACCAATAGAGGATCCAATTTCTTTTATAAATGTCTGTCAACATTATTGTGTTGAGGTGTTTAATAATGAAGTTTGAACTTATCAATACAAAATATACACAAATATATATAGTAAACATTAAATACATCAAGTTTTTAGTGACGTTCTATACTTTAAGGCAAAAATATAAACCAACATTTGTAGATATTTGTTACTTTTGATTGTCAACAATTAAGAAGAGTAGTTTGGCGACCCTTTTTTCACCCCCAGGAGTAATTTTAGTAAATGTTAAACAAACGCGAACCTTGTTAATGCAAATTATTTAGTACAGAAATGTGTGGCTTGTTGTATGTTGTTTTCTTTGAATTGAAAACTTTTCATTGCAGGAGAAGGTTCGATTAAAGTATAAAGTAACGTACAGCCTGAACGAGATGAATGTGACAGATACGGGTGATGTAGAGTCCTTCAACTGTCTATGAGAACTCACTCAAACTTGTTCTGTACATCTTAAGATGTGAGAGAAACTTTCATCAGTGATATTGATGCATCTAAAGCTTGTAGGAGGAGGTTTTATGAGAAATATACCGAATATAAGAAGACTATGATATAAAGATGCATTTAGAGCTGTGAAGAGGGAATATAAGAAAAACACCGAATATAAGATTATGATATAAAGATGCATATAAAGCTGTGAAGTGGGAATATAAGAAAAACACCGAATATAAGAAGACTGATATAAAGATGCATATAAAGCTGTAAAGTGGGAATAAAAGAAAAATGCACAAGATGATAGGAGACAATACACAGATTCTTGGACAAGAACTATTTTGAGGAGGAGGATTTATGTATGGATTACAACTGTAGTCCTGTGAGGACGAACGTAATAGTAGAGGCATTATAGAAGTTGCAATGACAATAATGCAGAGGAATATGTGGATGACAACTTCTTTGTTCATTGTAATCGACATTTCGACACAGATTCTTGTGTTGACTTCTCCTTCTCCTCTTCCTGTTTCACATACAATGAACAAAGAAGTTGTCATCCATATATTCCTCTGCATTATAATAGTAGAAATTGGAGACACAAAAAGTTGATGGTAGAGATACAGAACAAAGACAGAGCTGTGTTGATCCAAGATACCTAATCATATTAACATTATAAAGCATGATATCCAGCTACAACAACAGGTGCTTTGTTTCGGTAGGCTGAGGGGTTACTTTGGCTAAACTTCAACAAACACTGTTGACTGTGAAAGATTCTTATGACCGCATCTATAGTATGCTAAGTCTAAATGACATTTATGACCGCATCTATAATATGCTAAGTCTAAATGACATTTTTCTGTTAAGAATTTGAAGATATTTAGTAGAGCTTTTCCCATGGTCAAAGGCATTGCAATGTCGTTTTATTAACATTATGAAAGTAATACAGTCCAAAAGTGTTCTATTATAGATAAATTAAACAAGAACCTTTATGTTACAATCCTTAAGGGTCTTAAGGGTCAGCTTATTTGTGTTATTTAGAAAATTGTCAAGAAGTTATCTTTTAATTTATATATTAGATATTTAAAGCAAGATAAAGGTTTTGTGAAGAAAATATATCATAGATGTTCTCTAACAGTACTTAAGATGTTACCATCGACCAGATAGCTTTAACACCTATCTAAGCAGTTACAATGAAGTTTGAATTCATGCAATCTTTGAATTTAAATTTTTGATAAAAAAGATGCATGTATTGATTCATCAGTTACTATGGCAACCTATCACAAGAGCCAATGATCTGCATTGTTTGATCAAGTTCAATTTGTCTCATTGATCGAGAAATGTATCTTGTCATACATCATCAAAGATATTGTATATTTACATCGTTATTGACATTTCTAAATAACTTTTATATCTTGTTAGTGAATTATGTGTTTAAAAGAATATAAAAAGGACCATATTTCCTCTAAACACCATCATGAACTCAAAAGCCATTATTTGAATTATTTAGCTGATTGCCCTTATTGGAGTCATGGGGAACTTGTTCAGAAAGTAACCTTTATATATGTTTTCCTATCTGTTTTTTTAATTACACTTTGTTTCTTTTGTGGCAAACACTGACCTTAGAGTTTTATGATAGAAGGAAAGGTTCATTAAGTTGAAATCTATTTTTGAAGACTCGGAACTTATTAAGGTGTTTAATAATCTTTAGTCAGGTATTTAATTGAGATCAGCGCCAATTAGAGGAAATATGGTTTATGTTTATAAGTGTTGGATAATGCCACACTATTGGAAAACTGTTGTTATTGTAAGTGTACATACCATTTTGGGTGCTATTGGTTAATTGGTTCTTTCATTGATGTTTAACCGATGCTTCTGTACTCTGAGAAAAGTAATATCAATAAATACATGAAAATATCAGAATTTAATGATAGTCCAAAAAAAGCTTAGGGAGATATTTGTACCTGATAATGATTGATGTAGTTATTATTGAATTGCAATCAAGGAAGGTGTTAGAAAGTGTCTGTTTTTCATATTCGATAGTTTATTAATTTTTTTTTTTTTTAAATATTATTTGGTAGTTCTCACAAGATATTCAAGACATTTTGAGATCACTGTGTGCATTTCACTTGCTAACATTTAGATACATCACAGATATTTCAAAACCACAAAATCTTACAATTTTATCTTAGAATAGGAACTTTCATTACACATTTCTGTTTTACTTTATTGCTTTAAATAAAATTTAGATATGAGGGGCATATCATAGGGTAAACTATTATTCCACATCTTTAACCTATTATCAGATGATGTGATCGATTGATTTTAATCACAGACTGAAAGTATTGAGCATAACAGTTTTTTGTGATTGAAAGCTTTATTATAGTTGACGATTTGGTCTTTTTGGGGAGACCTAAAACAATATTGCCACATTTTTGCTTTGTGCCAAACTTGGTATCATATTTCAGTAATTGGAGAGAATAAATATATTATGCATATTCATTAACCAGAGAATCACCTTACTAACCAACCTCAGTACAAATGGAAGATCTGAACCGGTGTTGGAACATTCCTCTACCTTATATCTATATTATATAAAAATAACTTTCATATTTCATCATAGCTGTTGTCTTGAAATGCTTTTAAGTCCGCTCTGTAACCCAATTCAACTCTTAAGATCACTAAGATCTTATCAGTTAGTATTGGCTTAGGTTGACCTTTGTGCTAGGGTCCACAGGAGAATAGTAGCAGGGTTAAGTATAAATAGAAGTTAAGGTCTTCCCCTCCCTTTCTTTCAAGGGCGTCATAGAAGCTGGTTTGATCAAGGAGAACAAGAAATGCAACATTTTGGTGTAGTTTCTATCATCATTAGTGCGCTTGATACTGTGTGCATTCTACACGGAACATCACATTTCATGGAATTCACTGTTTTAATATTTTCCATCTCTCGGAGTGCATGCGCTTGCGCACACAAGCACTTGTGATACAAAAGCCTATGTTATCGACAAAATACCCCCAGTGCATGTGTGGCATGCGGGCAACGAGAAGGAAAATAATGTGAAAACGGTGAATAGAGCAGTTCACTATCCATAAGATTTTCTTCCAGATCGAGCAACATTCATTATAAAAGTATCATCTGGATCCGTTCATGAAGTAAAGATTAAACTTAATATTGAAATCTAGGTGGTCCTTTTCTTATTATGTTAGTATATCATGAAGCAAGCTTATAGTGCTAGAACGCCGCTTATTTGCTGAAATATTGCCCAAGCGGCGTAAAACAATAACTCACTCACTCATAGTGCTAGATTTTGTCCCTGTTGAAGATAATCTTAACACAGATCCTTGTAGGTTGCTGAACTGAACTGATATCAAAATCTATTGAGGTTGATTGTCTGTAAAAAAAGTTTATGGTGATTGTCTGTGACAGCTTATTTATGTTGATTGTCTGTGACAGTTTAAGTTTGGCAGGTTTCATAAAGCTTTCCTTGTGATAATGTCCAAAGTAGGCTAAGTGATTTCAACAAAGTGCTATGAACAAATATAACAGTAGTAAACCACTGGGTTATGGGAAACCTTAGGTTAAAGGTTGCAAAACATTCTCTTCATCTTGCGTCACTCTTAAACAATTGGATTCTGATCATTTTCTAAGGGAAATTTGTATTTCTTGTTGATGCCAGAATAAGAAGTTAAAATAGAACTTTTAGATCAGAAGTCCTTGGGCTAAAACCATTGAGGTTATATATCTGTCTTAGTACCTCAGTTGCTTGAAAGAAGAATTCCCATTCCTACATAGGTAGTTTGAAGTGGGTTTCAAGGTTCTTAAAGGGGCAGTACCATTTTTTTTTCAAATTGTCAGATTTTTCTAGTAAATATTAGCATATATATGACTTATTTTTTCTTTCTAGGGTTTGCCATCTCCTTACTCAATCTATTTTCGCGTAATTGTAGAAGAAACAAGTATAATGCAAAAAGCACTTGCGCCAATTTTTGTGTTAATGCTATAGTCAATAGACTATATGTTATGCTAAGCTAAATATATTTGTTTAAGAACTGTTATTTGATTAAAAAACAGTCTTGCAATTGGAAATATATTTCCTTTTTCCTGAAATTGTTTGATTCACCTAAGAAACGTGATTGTTCAAACAAGAGTTAAGGATTTCAAACCTTACAGGCGATGAAATCCATTACGATTAATCTATGCAATAAAATTTGACAAGCTAAAGAACAAAACTGGCTATTGTCTTCAAAGAAGTTGTGGATAACCATATTATGCCATTTCTGAAACAATCTGGTCAAAGTGTCTATTTTAAATATAATTTCAATGTATATTTTGTTCAGCATTACATTTGTTATGTAAGCATGGGTGTGAATGGTGGAATGTTAAAGACAATGCAATTATATTTTGTGTATGCTTTTGTTTTGTGTAGCGTCTCATCTGGATTTTATGATGATTGGTTGTTAAGTTATGACCGAAATGAATTTTAAAATTCTTGATTAGAATGATAGCGAGATTAAAATAAACTGGAGTAAGTCTTTGTTATTCATTATGATTGTGTTCTTGTGCTTAGTAGATACAAACACATCCATTGAATATTTTGTATGCACTGTAAAAAGTGAATGTTTGTGTACATAATCATGCTCAAAGAGAGAGAAATGGATTATTTCCAGTATTTCTTATTAAGATTCAACTTTAAACATAAGTCAGATTCATACAATTGTTTTGGTAAAATTCTACGCTATGAATATTTATGTACATATGGGTCTATAAGGTATAAGATTATGACATATTACTTGTTTTTTCACTAACATTTGTTAGAATTCAGGCTTGCAAATTGTAAAGGGTATACACCTGGAATGATTATCATATGTAACATGAAGAATTTTGGAACTTCTATGAAAATTTAGCAGTTGAAACATTGTTACTGAATGAAAATTATTATTTTAATCATTTACATGATATTAAACACAGAAGCATATCCATTAGATATTTCTGGTATTGTCGTGATATCAAAGAGGATACCTTACATTTCTTATAGAATGCAATGCATATTTCATCAAGTGAAGTAGAAATCTACCGGGTATATTGTCACAAGTCTAATTGTAAAATTTTCTCATGAGATGATTATTATGTATACATGGTAATCGATGAAAAATGTCAAATTTTCAGTTTATTATATTTCCCAAAACACAGCAATTTCATTAATGTAGTTCACGGTTGCTACATTTCTTGCTATCACAGCCATCTGACGTCATTCGATTGTTTTCTGACATCATTCAATTGTTTTCTGATGTCATTCAATTGTTTACTGACATCATGCATCATAAGATGATTGTTAAGTTATTTTGCTCGGCGAAAATACAGACTTTATCCTAATTTTGGAATGGCTTGTTTCACCTTTGAAAGTATGATATAAACATCTGTATGTACTTGTTATACAATAGGAAATGAACAAAGAACCAACCTGACTTCAGCCCATCAAATAACCCTTATTGAAATGTTACCATGTCAGCGAGTATATTTGATCTGACGCATTATTCCTGTACGAGAGCTTGTATCCCACTGAGAGAGGGTAGATGTACAGGTCCCGTGTTATATCAGTACTGTGTATAGGGATTATTGCAATGTATCTTGTAAATAAGGTTCATCTGTATAAATGTGCATATAATGATAATAAATTATCTCACAATGGATGCTTTTGTTGTTTTGTTAAGCTCAATAGGACAGCTTGGGCATGGAGAGGATCAACACTGCAGTTATTTTTTTCTCAAGCCCGCTGGGTTCACACATGTTTGAATTGGAAGATAAATAGTTGCGTTTGTAGAAACAAATGGTGATAGCCGGAGGTTTCAAACACTTTAATTTGCGACCTTGAATAACAATGAATGCCGAAAATTGTACAAACACAACTATTTACATGCATGAGACAAGGCGGCAAACTTGGGGAAAAATAGCCAGTTAAAAACTGTTAGTTACCAAAAACCAAAGCAAAAAGAAACTTGTTAATGGCATCGACGGGAATACTTAGTAAATTACAACACCATCTATCAAATTTAAATACCTCACGAATTTGGAGAGAATCAGTTCTATTAACTGTTGAGTCGGACTGATTCAATGGGACATCATGTATCTTTTCGCGGTGATTTGCCTTAGCAAATTTGCGGGTGTTCATTTGCAATTCAACGTAGGGAAATCTTTTCAAAAAGCCAATGAGAATCAAGTATTTATCAAAGTCATGTTACAATGTAGCTTTGACATTGTTCATTTTCCAGTGCAAACACACAAACTGACAATCAATTCTTAAATGCACCATTGTCACTAGATCTTGCCTGCTCTGCTTTCTAAAAAGCATTTCAAGAATGATTGACAGTTTCTGTATCAACACAGAATCGGAACAAATGCTTAATAACTGATCCAACAAAATATTCAATGGAAAAGACAAGATAACTTCAATGTTTTTAATATGAATAGTGTTCATATACAAAATATTGCACTTTTGTAATATTTGATGAATGTTCTTGTAGAAAGACAGATATAAGATGTCAATTTTTATAGAGAATGGGAGTTACTTAGGTTGACAAATATTTATTCTTTCAATCTACCAGTACATTTCAACAATAACCTTGTACTGTTCAGATGATACTCAATTAAATTGATAACAAAGATTCTATATAACAAAGATTTAAATGTCTTTGATTAATCTTTACATTTTGACAATATGGCAGATACGGTTAAAAAAATTAAAATCTTTGCTTTTACATCTCTCTGCGACCAGTTGTGCAACCTGCTACATCAGTGTATACGTCTTAACGTTGAGCTCCAACATAATACCCTGATATCCATGAGACCAAGCCTATCCTATAAAATGGTGCACATTATGCAATAGGGGATGAGAATTCAAGTGTGATTCAAATCAACGAATGGGAGTGCTATTATACATCTCAGAACGCACTGCCGCCGCTGCTCCTAAGCTCACACGAAGCATTCTATAATATTTTTAGGAGAGGTGTTGTTAGACAACAGTGTATGGACTTCAAAATAGTTTGGCTCAAAACATACAGGCATAAACCAGTCTTCAGCGATTCACATTCTGTCTCAGGGTACGAACGTTATGTTAACTCCAATAATCTGTACCCTGGGCTCAGAAGCTAGATTTGCTCGCACGGCCCGGCTAGAGATATAGCCAATTAAATCATTTTAGTGGAGTACCCTGAGACAGGATGATTGATTCAAGGCAATTGGCCTATCAGGATAATAACTGGATATCAGGGTGTGTATTGGAGCTCTGCGCATAGACAGACAGTAGAACACGGATATAGCAAACAATCGGATATAGTGAAAATTTTAAGTCCTGTCAAAAGCCCTTGTATGACAGCTAAACGCGAGTAGCGAACACCGGATATAGCGAGCTAAATTCTTTGGTCCCTTGGAGTTTGTTATATCCGTGTTCTACTGTATATGTACGCTGATGTAGAAGGGTAGCAGATAGAGATCTACTTTGACTCGGGACAGAGCAGTCTGTATGTTCCTCTCAGTATCACTGGAAGAGCCGTGTTGTCCTGGTGCCATCTGAAAATGATTTATAAATGTTTCAAAATAATTTTTAACATATATGTCCTTTGCTTTTTCAAATAATTCAATAAATACTTTATAAATAAATCTTATCCAAGTATCTTTTGATATCAAATATATAAATATGAGTTGAAAAAAGCTACAGAAATCTTAAGCTTGCGGAGCTATAAGGATATTTTTACCTTTGTCACAAGAATTAATAAGAAGACACATGGGATAAGTTTTTATCCAAAATCCCACCTCTGTCTGAGAATTCTCAGTTAAGTCTTTCTTAATCCATTCTCAAATCCAACACTATTTCCCTGTTAATAATGAATTGGAATCCTGTAAATTCATCACCCAGAAAGGTTTCCACTGCATTATTACAAGCTACAGTTTAAAAAGATTTTTGATTTATCATTTCTAAAGTTGGCTGTCGCTCCAAATACAAGATAAGCAAGTGACCAAATCATTTCATACCTTCCTGAGTCGATATCTGCTGCAGGATTGAGGACTACGGAGGCAAAACTGAAATGTAGAAGGATTAGCTTATTAAGCAAATGAAAATGTGGGTTTTCTTACATGAATGGCATACAGTAATTAAATTCAATTTCTTATTCAGGTGATAAAGTAGGCAATAATATATAATGAAATAATTAAGAAGTTGAAAATGCACAAAGTTTACAGATGGACTGATGCACGGACAGACACCATGCCATGCCATAAGCCCATCAAGCCTTAAATTAAACTCACTTGGGTAGTTTGAGCAAGTTGATGAGTTCATGTGCGCGACTAACGAGAGCTTCACTTCCCTCGGGATCCGTCACATTGTTGTAGTGTTGCTTAGCAACCTTCGTCAGACATAGAATCGCTCTTGGGATCAAATCTTGACATCTTGTGGCTAACTGTAATAAGGTAGTCATGAATAGGTTACACATAAAACAGCACACAGATTACACATAATGTAGGGAAGAAGAGAAACAGTGGGAGGAAAGACAAATTTTTGGATATACAGTAGAACACGGATATTGCGAACTCGGATATAGCGAACAATCGGATAAAGTGAACAAATGTTCAAGTCCCGTCCCTATACCGGTATTATATCATTAAAATTATATGCTTATAGCGAACACCAGATATAGCGAACTAAATTCTTTGGTCCCTTGGAGTTTGTTATATCCGTGTTCTACTGTATAAGGAAGAAAAAAAGATTGAATATAAGGCAATACATATTTATCATGAGCTTCGATCATTTCCGTCTGAGCATATAGACAAGTCCTCTCACAGAGAAGACTAGAGTTCTTTCACCTTTATATTAAATGGTGATTAAAACAGGTTTTGTGCAGAATTTCAAGATCTAAGTTGAAACCTTTTTCAAGGCTTTTCAAAGCCAATAGTTCAAGCCAAGGAGAACAAACATAATTTCCATGTGATTGGCAAGAGGAACATCATGTAACAGCATGAACAATACAATACATCTACACTAAAGGGCATTATCTTAACAGATATTTTGAAAGGGCAAGGAAAATTAGGTCAAATACAACGAGAGTTATCATTGAGGATATCTGCATGAGAAATAAAGATGGAAGTGTGTCATATGACTTTTACGAAAGAAGTGTGAATTTTTGTATTACCTGAGCGATAGCGAGGGTTATACACAAATTTGCACGAGTTTCGTAAAAGTCATATAACATACTTTCAGCGTAATAATTTCTTTATAACCGATTCTATTCCATTTACACCATCCATTTTACCAGAAATATTCAAGAAACTGGCCGCTTCCCTTGCGAGGGTCGGCTACAGTGACGTCACGAACAATGGGAAAAATATGGGAACTTGCGCTTCAACAATCGTTGCTAGGCAAAAGTGATATGTGCACTAGTGCTCATATTGAAAATATAATAAAGACAACTTATCACCCATAAACAATTCATATATTCCAAAAAATTTCCACAAAAGTAATCAACATACCTTTGCAATGGCAGATATGAGTACAGATACAATCTTCGGGCTGACCTCTGACCTATCGACCCCTGACATGAGAATTCCGGACACCTCGTAGGTCATGGCCTCCAGAATCTCGTAGTATTTGCCGATGAGATCGGATGTGCAAGTTGGGTCGTGGTGGAGGGAACAGAACTCTCCGATACACCATACCTGACAGGGATTAATAGTCATTTATCAATCACTTAAAGGAATTGAGGTAAGTTATTCAGGAATTCATTTAATTTTGACTAGTATCAAGCAAGGAAGAAAAGCCTGTAGTTATCTTTTTTGGTTCTGTGTTGCAGCAAAAGCTGCAAGTATTTTTTTTTATATAAATATTATTCATCCACCCCTGTAACAATGAAACGACCTCCATTCCAGGGAAATGAGAGGCCACTTGCACAATAAAGTAAGCTGCAAGTATTTGATGGAATAAGTGAACCTGAAATTTGCAAATCAACCTATCTACATGAAGGAGAGATGACTACTGCAGCTACAAGTGCAAATCAAGAGGTCAGTTATGACTGACATATATGAATTCCAACTTTTCACAGGGGAGTATTCTGGGGTTGAACATGCCAAAAATAGGGAAACCTGGTTTACTCAAATTTTAAGTCAAAACACAGTAATTCCTTGAAAAATCATTTGAAGAAAGACAGAGGAAGCAGTGTGACCTACAAGATTAGAGAAGATGGCCTCCCTGTCAGAGAAGATGCGTGTACTCATGAGGAAGCTGGTGATCTCGCTGTACTGGGACGTCACGATCGTCGGGTAGACTCGCAGCAGGGACACCAGGTTCTCCGCCAGCAGTCTGTGAAGGGGTGGGAGAAGCTTAGATTTAATGGATTATGGCTGATGGGTGCTGGATGGTGGATGGTAAATAGTTGATGGTGGATGGTGGATGCTGAATGGTGGATAGATGGTAAATGGTGGATGGAGATAGAAGATGGTAAATGATCGATGGTAGATGGAGGATGGAGGATGGTGGATGGTGGATGGTGGATGGTGGATGGTGGACGGTGAACGGTAGACGGTAGACGGTAGATGGTAGATGGAGGATGGTGGATGGTGGATGGTGGATGGTGGACGGTAGACGGTAGACGGTAGATGGTAGATGGAGGATGGAGGATGGTGGATGGTGGATTGTGGACGGTAGACGGTAGACGGTGGGTGGTTGATATTAGATGGTAAATGGTAGACGGTAGATGGTAGATGGTGGATAGTGGCTGGTGGGTGGTGGATGGTGGGTGGTGGATAGTGGATGGTGGATAGTGGCTGGTGGGTGGTGGATGGTGGGTGGTGGATAGTGGATGGTGGGTGGTGGATAGTAGATGGTGGATGGTAGATGGTAAATGGTAGACGGTAGATGGAGGATGGTGGATAGTGTCTGGTTGGTGGTGGATAGTAGATGGTAAATGGTGGATGATGGATGTTGGGTGGTAGGTAGTGAATGGATGATGATGATGATGATGATGATACTTTATTACCTTTATTATAAATTATTTGAAAGTATATTAAACAAATTAGTTCTGACCTCTTGACATCAGCCTGGAACTCTGGCATTGAGTAGAGCAACCCAGATCTCTCCAGTAGAACAGGAAGTAGCTGGGTCGCAAACTTCTCGTCAGCTTCGTCAAGGATTACCGAGAACCACACTCTGAAACAATTTGATATCTATCTTATTAGGGGCCACAGGGCCACCAAATGTACAATTTATAATCCTCACTAGTCAAGGAGTCTGTACACAAAGTTTCAGCTTTCTTGGCCTTATGCTTCTAGATAAAAAGATGAAATTAGATTTCAAGGGAGTGGCCCCTGTGGCGCTAAATTGGGGCCACAGAGCCACCAAAGCTACCATTAATAATCCTCACTTGTCACGGAGTCTGTACATTAAGTTTCAGGTTTCTAGGCCTTATGCTTCTGGAGAAGAAGATGAAAAAAGGTTTTTAAGGCGTGGCCCCTGTGGCCCTTATTAGGGGCCACAGGGCCATGGTAGCTACAATTTATAATCCTCACAAGTCAAGGAGTCTGTACACAAAGTTTCAGCTTTCTAGGTCTTATGGTTCTGGAGAAGAAGTCGAAATTCCACAAAGTTTACGTACAGACGGACACCAGACACCATGCCATGCCATAAGGCCAGATGAGCTAAAAATGCCATTCAAAGAGTTGTCTAGAGATCGATTATCCTAGCTATTATCAGCAGTCAGAGACTACTAGACCAGCTGAGTGAGGTCATAGACTCTAATGAGCAGGCGATTTTTAGATACATATGTGAGCAAGGATTGTTATGAAAATACGTAATGTCCCTTCAACAACCAAATACATATTGCCTTCACCTCAAGAGGACCGGTACAGTTTGAGAGCACACCAGCACACGGGGATGAGTCCTCAAGTCAGATATAACAGCATGGAGGGATGACAGTCTGGAACAAATACAAGAATATAAATACTTTTAAATTTAACTGTAGAATATAAGAAACTCTAAAATGTAGTTCATTTCACATTAAGAAGTTGTTACGGAATACTTATTCTGAAATATGTGTTATTATAATAGAAGGATGACATAGGAAAAGTGGGACTTTTTTAAGATTAAAGGGAGATCTCAAATATCAAAATTGCAAAAGAAATTGCAAGAAAAATGTTTTAAAATATTATTATAGAATATCAGTTAAAAAACTCAGTAGATCATTTGGTTAACAAAACAGTTTATTTTTTTAACTCAAATGACTTATGGGTGTTCACACAAAAATGGCTATCATCAGTTTACACTCGATACTCAAATTCTTTGATGAACACGTATATTGGGTTGAGATCCACTGAAGATGATACTAGTACCTACTGGGGAATATTTGAAATTTTTTGCCAAAGACCACGCTATCGCCCCCTTAAACTGTCTCTGACTCACTTGTCGATGGTGTCGCCGTGTCCACTGTCGAAGCGGGTGATGAAGCTGAAGAGGGGTCTATAGAAGGGGTGCTGGAAGGCTTCCACCGAGCTGGATGGTTCTGACTCTCCTGACTGACTGAGGTTCTCCATTTTCTTGGCTCTCTCGATCACTTCCAGAGCTGCCGTCAGACAGGGCAGGTCCAACAGGCTGTGGAACACCTGGGGTGACGGAGGAGGGGTGTCAACAGATGATCTGTGATTGCATTTTGTTTATATAAATAATTATATATTGTCCCATAATCAAAAACAGAATTTCTTTTTGTGCCCATGGCACCCAGCAGCCACAATGCAGCGCCAGTTGAAGTCATATTCTATCTTGAAAGGTCAAGTGCAAAGCAAGGAAATGAATATATTTTTGTGCCCATGGCACCGAGCAGCCACAATGCAGCACAAGTTGAAGTCATATTTTATCTTGAAAGGCCAAGAGCCAAGCAAGGAAGCAACATCTGTCATCTTTTAATGTCTTTTGGTACGTTGAGCCCAAGAACAGGACACTCCATCAACTGAGCTACTTCCCAAGTTTTTGATTAGTGTCAAGTTACAATGAATGACATATAAAAGTTAAATGAATAACCAGCATGTAAATTTTTCACTTTTTCAATTTTCTTTGTATAAAGGGCCTGAGGCCTTAACTACTGAATAAATATGTCTGTCTGTCTGACAAACTGTTGATATTGTCCATGAACACTTAATCAAGGTCAATAACTTATAATTTATCACAAACTAATTTCATTACTAAAGGTACTGTAACTAGGAATGTTCTTCTTTCAGCTGTTGAACAGGCGGATAATATCGGTCTGTAAACATAATGACCTTTCTTTTGTACACTATTTGTTTTATTACCTCCATTGCCGTAGCGACTGACATCAGGGCTGGTAGGATGTCCACAAACTCTGAGACAAAAGTTCTTGGATGCCAAGCCAGAATCTGAAATGAAATACTAGTTGAAATACTTGACAATGGGTCATTTAGATAGCTTAACAGTTCCTGACTTTTTTGCTGAATCAGTGCCAAACAGTGCTAAGTTCTAAAGTTACAGAGAGCTTTGACGATTGGAATGATCCGAGATTGGTCTCAGGATATACATATAGAATATGTGGAGCAGAGTTGACCAAACCCAATTACCTCCCTTTGCAATGACTCGGCTAAACGCTTGCTTTTTAACAAAAAATGGGATCATTTCTAAAACCAGTTTTTTATCTCTCAGTATGCCTTTAATTCTTTCCTTTGTTTCTTGTTATGCACATGGTGTCTGCGTTTCGTTTCTGATTGGATAACATGTACGTAAAGGGAGGTAATTGGGTTTGAGATAAACCTCGGTAAAGTTTTTCAGGGCTTGTAGTGAAGATTTATCAGAACTAAAGCGCTGGATTATCGAGGATGAGTTGATAATAATGTATCTAATGATGTCTTAATTTTGATTGCTTTAGTATTCTCAAACAAAACTGGCCCCATGGAAACAGTTTTTACATAGTTCAATCTTGAAAACGCAGTTTGATATAATGTCAAACACTGGAAGTTTAGATGATGATACACCATAACGCACCTTGAGTATATTTGGGAAGAATGTGGATAGCACTTTGGTGTTGTGACACAGTGGTTCAAGGTTCTTCAGGATGAAACGGACAGTGTCGAACGATACCCCGGCATCCTGGAAGTTCCGTGCAATGACGTTGCGGAAATAATGTTGCAGCGAATCCCCTGGATCGTGTACTACAGTGCTACCTGGTGACAGACAAATTTGATTTCTATGGTCCTATCGGCAATGTTGTAGATAAAGTGTGTACTATTGAAGATAGTGTGATCTGAAACATAATTTTACACTCGCTGTGTACTATTGCAGATATAGATATTATTACCCGAGGAAGTGTGTCATAAGACTTTTACAAATCGAGTGTGAATTTTTGTATTACCCGATCGAGAGCAAGTTACACAAATTTGCACGCGTTTCGTAAAAGTCATATGACACACTTGCGAGGATAATAATTTCCTTATTATCGAGTCTATTCCATTTTTTCTCATCTTAGAAATATCCAAGAAACGGGCCGCTTCCCTTGTGACGGCCGGCTATAGTGACGTCACAAACAATGGTGTTATGACATCACAAGCGAAAAGATACGGGAACTTGCGCTACTACAATCGTTGCTAGGCAAAAGTGATATGTGCACTTGTGCTCATATTGAAAATATGTCACCACTTATTTTCAACCATATTGGTAATATGGTGATCTCAAACATAACAATGTTACACTCACTGTGTACTATTGCAGATAGTGTGATCACAAATATAACAATGTTACACTCACTGTGGTTGAGGAAGAACTGTAGCACCTGAAGCACAATCGGAGCATACTGACTCTCCGCCGACACGCGGGCATACAGACGCTTGATCTCCTGGTGGATTCTGGGTACATGGCTCGGGTCTAGCTGACACACAAGGTCCAGGATAGTCACTGCCTCAGACAAACACTATAAACATATCAACCATTACCAACTGCAAATTGTATGGATTATTATTTTTAACAGATGCAATGTTTTCCTTTGCATTATACTGCCAGCAAGCAAATGATAATCACTTATTGTGCGTATAGAGATAGTTACCTCCTTGCAGTTGAAAAGAAGTTATTTAAATTAATGCAATTTCCAAAATGCCTCTCAAAGAAGTCAGTGTCTCTGAAGCATTTTCACTCCTACCAGACTACCACTTAAATGGTTGAAATGAAGTTGTGTAAAAATAATGAGAGTAGGCGAAATACAATAATAACAGCTAATAATGAGGGACTGGCTACTGACTTATAATAGCTTTCTGAATATTCTGTTATTAACAGATGTAAGGAGTACATGTAATCAAAGTTAAATGATCAAACTGCACTACTTACCGCCACTTGTAGGTCTGCATCAGAGGCCATCTTTGGTTCTGAAATTTGATTAAAAGAACATTTCAAGTTTTGTGATATTAAATGATTCGTAAATTCGCATGAGCAACATAATGAATTTCACAATTTAACATCTATAGTTCAGTTATATCCATGTCTAACATAATAAAATAATAATTATATAAGATACTTTGTATACATAATATATCAATTGTTTATAAAGAAAACTGCTAAAACTGCTCAATTCGTGATTCACACAATCATCTAGGTGACTTCTTTCTCTCCAAAATGGACTGTTGATAATTCTGAATAATTTGTATGCATTAAATGCCATTTGCAATTTTTACCTTAAAATCATATCATAAGAATATACATATTGCAGACAAATAACACTTGACATACCGTATTTCCTCGAACAGACGCTGGGCCTCAAATAGATGCCGGGTCTCGAATAAACGCCAGGTGATTAGTTTATGAATTAATGCTCCCGTAGTTGAATTGAAATAAAGTATACTCCCTTTACACCATCTTTACACATCTATTTCCTACTAAAAAATAAATGGACGCCGACAACGAATTGACGCCGGGTCTCGAATACACTCCGGGGCTCAAAGGGGTCTGAAATTCGAGGAAATACAGTAATCACTTACTTCTTTCACACTGATCCAGGACCCGGAAGCAGTAATCCACTGTACGAGAGGACAGCGAGCCAATCACCTGAGACTGTCTCCGTCTGTCCATATCATACACCTGTGATTGTCGTCTCCGCTCAGTAGAGTCAGGTGTGTCTGCTCGTTTAGGGGACTCTGTGGATACATTAGACAATGGGGTTCCCCCTCTTCTTGGGGAGCTACTCTGGGGTGTTCCAAATCGGGGGGAGGGTGAACTGGAGGGGGAGGGGGCAAACGAGCCCCCTCGAAGTCTGGGGGACTCTTGGATCATGGAAACAGGTGTGGTCCGATTACTCTTGATGGGTATTGGGACTGTGCCCTCTTGTGGCGTGTGAGTGTGGTAGAGCCATTTGTACAGCAAGGAGAAAGTGTAGATGTTGAGAAATTGGTCTTCTGTGTAGTACTTACCTGAAGAGAAAGAACTGACTATATACCATGGAATTGTACTGCAGAAAATAATCTGTTAACCCTAACGACGCTGAATACTTTATATGCTCTACACGGCACCGTGGCTGAATATTCTTGTACGGTGCCATGGCTGAATATTCTTGTACGGTGCCAGCCACTGTTATCTGCTAATTAGCCCTGCTGGCTGTATTGTTTTCTGTAGCGAGGCTAGTTCCATTTTATAACAACTAGTGTACCTATTTCGCGAATATCGGTCGTAATATCGCATTCATAACAAAAATACCTAGCGGGTCACTACACCTGCTAATAAAGTAATATAACAGGTTTGTACAGTACCGCTCCCTTTCCTTTGAGTATTAGAATAAAATAGAGTTGAGCATTGATTATTGAAAATTTCATCATCTTCAAGTGTCAAAAATATCTTAAAACTTTAGAACTACAAATAACACTTTCCACAGCGAAACAAAATAATGTTTGTCATACCGGTGGTAACATTGACTACTTGTCTATAAGTAAGGGGACACTACTTTTATTTTACACCTTTGGTGAATGAATGAGTATTCTTGTTAATTTCCTGTATAAGGACATTGTTGTAATCCTGATAAGCTACTGTGTCCAATACACCTTTGTACAATGAATACAGGAATTAAAAAAAAAAAAAAAAACAATTTTTTTTTGCACACTTCATTCTTAATGAAAATCCATGGGCTTGCTTTCGGAAAACCCTGATTTCAATTTCCCAAATTCATGAAATTTTGTTCAACCTTTACTTTTACCCAAGTTTTAAAATGTTATATACATACCGGTAGTAATAGAAATTCAAAATATTGCCTTAAAACTTTTTCCCAAGGTGAAAAACAGGTTTAATATCTAAGTCAAAGTCAAGTTTCATGTCCATTGATTTTCACAAAAACATAAAAGAACATAAGATACATATGACTGGAAAGACTAACCAACATTGAGGACAGTGAAGAAGTTTCTACTGGGCGTCCCATCCAGTTCAGTGACAAGGTTGGACTCGTCTTTACGGAACGGGTTGATGGTGTATGGGTTTGCAGCTTGGTTAAGAGACGCTGACATCAGCATTCTAGCCAGTTGATCACTGGACGAGTCTACTACACCTGGGAGAGAAAATACTTCAAGTCATCTTTTGTTCTGTGGTTTGAACGCAGTCATTTTCCTTCAAACTCAACCTGTTTATCAACTAATAAACTTTCAGTCCGATACATGGTAACAAATGGCCTAAGCAATTTGTGGATAAATCAAGTAATTTCAACAAATGAAAACCCTTTGGATTATCCAGGCTTGGGGTAAAAATTTATGGGTTCACTTCATCGATAAGTTCTGGATGTCAAAGTGTATTTTAAAATATTAAGACATACAAACGTTTTTTCATCAACATATAAAAGAACGTTAAGACAAAGAAGCATGGAAGAAGACAAGAAATCTTTATTTCTTTCTAAATGTATTCCAAATGGACTTCTATAAGAAGAAAAAACAAATTCATGGATTCTTTTCACAGTAGCTATAGATATAAACCTATACAACCCTAGCTAGAAGTCGCTGTATATGTTCCAGACTCCCAAAAATAAAGTTCATTAAAAGATTGTTTTAGACAACTCACTGTCTGTCATAAGTGGATGATGCAGCGTAGACACAGATACCAGGAATGTGAAGGCTTTTCTCTGACTGTCATAGTCGAAGCCAGGGGTACACAACCATCTGAAACCAGCACATCACAAGTTTCTGTATCATGTGTCCCACAATGTGGTTTAGTGGTTACCATACTTGCCTCTCACATCAGAAATCAGGGTTCAAATCCCGATGGAGACACCAAAAATTTGTGACCTTGATCTCATTCTGTGTTGTTTTTAATTTGCTTTCAAAGAATTCCTTCTTTTCAATATATATATTGCTTTCTTCAAATACCATTTCAATTGAAAATTAAAACATGAAGAGTAGAAATAAAATGTACTCACTTCACAGCCTCAGGAAAGCTGACATCCAAACAACCAAATTTTTCTCCCTTGAATAAATAAGGATTATTACAATATCAATCCCTGAAATGACTTTCATATTCGGTTTTCCTTCACAGTACACATTTTTGACATAAGATACAGGATATGTGGAGCAGGGTGGTGCAGTGCTTAGGATGTTGACTCACACAAAAGACACAGGTTTGTAACCCAGTGGAGACACCAAATTTTGTGACCTTGGCCTAACACTGAATTGTCTCCTTTGGCAAGGCACTTTATCCACATTGCACTCAGTTCATCCAACTGTACAAATTGATATCTGACCACGGGGAGAGTATGGACCTTTATAACCCGTAAGGTTGAAAATAAGTAGTGACATATTTTATATATGTGCACATATCACTCTTGCCTAGCAACGATTGTTGTAGCGCGTATATTTACGTCTGTGACGTCATAAAACCATTGTTCGTGACGTCACTGTAGCCAGTCGTCGCAAGGGAAGCAGGCCATTTTCTGGATATTTTTAAGTGAATAAAATTGAAAAGAATCGGTATTAAAGAAATTACTCTCGCTCGGGTAATACAAAAATAGAGCCATTGGCTCTGTAGCTCATCAGGCATCATATCAAGTTTGCTTTATACAGGCAAGATGAGCTAAAAATGAAACTGATGTTACCTATTGCAAAAAAACCTATAAAAAAATTACAAAACAAAATTTAATGTATTATTATTCAACACTTTCTAGATCGCCAATATCAAACAGTGAAAGAAGTCCACACTAAAATATCCAAGGAGAAATAAATTTGCCATAGACTGTCATCTAATGGAGAAAAATAGGTTTTTAAGATTGTGACCCCTGTGACCCTATTTGGAAAAACCCTGATCTACATGCAGTCTTTCAGCTCAATAGACCTTTAGGAGCTAAAGATGATGATGAAAATAAGTTTTTAAGGTTGTGACCCCGGTGACCCTATTTGGGGTCATGGGGTCACGAAATCTACAGTTTAGAATCCCCATCGGCCAAGGAGTCTGCACATATAATTTCAGCTCTCTAGACCTTTTGGAACTTGAGAAGAAGATGAAAATAGTTTTTTAAGGTTGTGACCCCTGTGACCCTATTTGGGGTCACAGGGTCAACAAAGTTACAAATTAGAATCCCCATTGTCCAAGGAGTCTGCACATATCAATATTAACTCTCTAGTCCTTTTAGTACTGGAGAAGAAGATGAGAATTGGTTTTTAAGGTTGTGACCCCTGTGACCCTATTTGGGGTCACAGGTTCACCAAAGTTACAAATTAGAATCCCCATTGTCCAAGGAGTCTGCACATATTACTTTCAACTCTCTAGTCCTTTTAGAACTGGAGAAGAAGGTGAAAATAGGTATTTAAGGTTGTGACCCCTGTGACCCTATTTGGGATCACAGGGTCACCAAAGTTACAAATTAGAATCCCCATTGGCCAAGGAGTCTGCACATATCATTTTTAACCCTCTAGTCCTTCTGGAACTGGAGAAGAAGATGAAAATAGGTTTTTAAAGTTGTGACCCCTGTGACCCTATTTGGGGTCACAGGGTCACCAAAGTTACAAATTAGAATCTCCATTGTCCAAGGAGTCTGCACATATTACTTTCAACTCTCTAGTCCTTTTAGAACTGGAGAAGAAGATGAAAATAGGTTTTTAAGGTTGTGACCCCTGTGACCCTATTTGGGGTCATGGGGTCACGAAATCTACAATATAGAATCCCCATTGGCCAAGGAGTCTGCACATATCGTTTTTAACTCTCTAGTCCTTTTAGAACTGGAGAAGAAGATGAAAATAGGTATTTAAGGTTGTGACCCCTGTGACCCTATTTGGGATCACAGGGTCACCAAAGTTACAAATTAGAATCCCCATTGGCCAAGGAGTCTGCACATATCATTTTTAACTCTCTACTCCTTTTGGAACTGGAGAAGAAGATGAAAATAGGTATTTGAGGTTGTGACCCCTGTGACCCTATTTGGGGTCACAGGGTCACCAAAGTTACAAATTAGAATCTCCATTGTCCAAGGAGTCTGCACATATCATTTTTAACTCTCTAGTCCTTCTGGAACTGGAGAAGAAGATGAAAATAGGTATTTAAGGTTGTGACCCCTGTGACCCTATTTGGGATCACAGGTTCACCAAAGTTACAAATTAGAATCTCCATATGCTAAGGTACTTGTACACAAAATTTCAGCTCTCTTATGTGTATGGTTCATGAGGAGAAGTCGAAAGTGTCAAAAGTTTACGGACGGACGGACGACGGACGACGGACGGACGACGGACGGACGCCGGACGACGGGCCATGCCATAAGCCCATCTGGACTTTCAGTCCTGATGAGCTAAAAATAGAGCCATTGGCTCTGTAGCTCATCAGGCATCATATCAAGTTTGCTTTATACAGGCCAGATGAGCTAAAAATAAAACTGATGTTACCTATTGCAAGAAAACCTATAACAAAATTACAAAACAAATGTAACGATTTCGGAATAAATTTCCTTACCCAAATGATTTATTATTATTCAACACTTTCTAGATCGCCAATATCAGACAGTGAAAGAAGTCCACACTAAAATATCCAAGGAGAAATAAATTTGCCATAGACTGTCATCTAATGGAGAAAAATAGGTTTTTAAGATTGTGACTCCTTGGCCAATGGGGATTCTAATTTGTAACTTTGGTGACTCTGTGACCCCAAATAGGGTCACAGGGGTCACAACCTTAAAAACCTATTTTCATCTTCTTCTCCAGTTCCAAAAGGAGTAGAGAGTTAAAAATGATATGTGCAGACTCCTTGGCCAATGGGGATTCTAAATTGTAGATTTCGTGACCCCATGACCCCAAATAGAGTCACTGGGGTCACAACCTTAAAAACCTATTTTCATCTTCTTCTCCAGTTCCAAAAGGAGTAGAGAGTTAAAAATGATATGTGCAGACTCCTTGGCCAATGGGGATTCTTAATTGCAGATTTCGTGACCCCATGACCCCAAATAGGGTCATAGGGGTCACAACCTTAAAAACCAATTCTCATCTTCTTCTCCAGTTTCAAAAGGAGTAGAAAGTTAAAAATGATATGTGCAAACTCCTTGGACAATGGGGATTCTAATTTGTAACTTTAGTGACCCTGTGACCCCAAATAGGGTTACAGGGGTCACGACCTTAAAAACATATTTTCATCTTCTTCTCCAGTTCTAAAAGGACTAGAGAGTTAAAAAACGATATGTGCAGACTCCTTGGCCAATGGGGATTCTTAATTGTAGATTTCGTGACCCCATGACCCCAAATAGGGTCACAGGGGTCACAACCTTAAAAAACTATTTTCATCTTCTTCTCAAGTTCCAAAAGGTCTATTGAGCTGAAATTATATGTGTAGACTCCTTGGCCAATAGGACGGACGACGGGCCATGCCATAAGCCCATCTGGACTTTCAGTCCTGATGAGCTAAAAATAGAGCCATTGGCTCTGTAGCTCATCAGGCATCATATCAAGTTTGCTTTATACAGGCCAGATGAGCTAAAAATAAAACTGATGTTACCTATTGCAAGAAAACCTATAACAAAATTACAAAACAAATGTAACGATTTCGGAATAAATTTCCTTACCCAAATGATTTATTATTATTCAACACTTTCTAGATCGCCAATATCAGACAGTGAAAGAAGTCCACACTAAAATATCCAAGGAGAAATAAATTTGCCATAGACTGTCATCTAATGGAGAAAAATAGGTTTTTAAGATTGTGACCCCTGTGACCCTAATTTGGGTCATGGGGTCACAAAAACCTACAGCTTAGAATCCCAATTGGCCAAGGAGTCTACATGCAGTCTTTCAGCTCAATAGACCTTTAGGAGCTTAAGATGATGATGAAAATAAGTTTTTAAGGTTGTGACCCCTGTGACCCTATTTGGGGTCATGGGGTCACAAAATCTACAATTTAGAATCCCTATTGGCCAAGGAGTCTGCACATATAATTTCAGCTCAATAGACCTTTTGGAACTTGAGAAGAAGATGAAAATAGTTTTTTAAGGTTGTGACCCCTGTGACCCTATTTGGGGTCATGGGGTCACGAAATCTACAATTAAGAATCCCCATTGGCCAAGGAGTCTGCACATATCGTTTTTTAACTCTCTAGTCCTTTTAGAACTGGAGAAGAAGATGAAAATATGTTTCTAAGGTCGTGACCCCTGTAACCCTATTTGGGGTCACAGGGTCACTAAAGTTACAAATTAGAATCCCCATTGTCCAAGGAGTTTGCACATATCATTTTTAACTTTCTACTCCTTTTGAAACTGGAGAAGAAGATGAGAATTGGTTTTTAAGGTTGTGACCCCTATGACCCTATTTGGGGTCATGGGGTCACGAAATCTGCAATTAAGAATCCCCATTGGCCAAGGAGTCTGCACATATAATTTTTAACTCTCTACTCCTTTTAGAACTGGAGAAGAAGATGAAAAAATGTTTCTAAGGTCGTGACCCCTGTAACCCTATTTGGGGTCACAGAGTCACCAAAGTTACAAATTAGAATCCCCATTGGCCAAGGAGTCTGCACATATCATTTTTAACTCTCTAGTCCTTCTGGAACTGGAGAAGAAGATGAAAATAGGTTTTTAAAGGTGTGACCCCTGTGACCCTATTTGGGGTCACAGAGTCACCAAAGTTACAAATTAGAATCCCCATTGGCCAAGGAGTCTGCACATATCATTTTTAACTCTCTAGTCCTTCTGGAACTGGAGAAGAAGATGAAAATAGGTTTTTAAGGTTGTGACCCCTGTGACCCTATTTGGGGTCACAGGGTCACCAAAGTTACAAATTAGAATCCCCATTGTCCAAGGAGTCTGCACATGTCATTTTTAACTCTCTAGTCCTTTTGGAACTGGAGAAGAAGATTAAAATAGATTTTTAAAGTTGTGACCCCTGTGACCCTATTTGGGGTCACAGGGTCACCAAAGTTACAAATTAATTAGAATCTCCATATGCTAAGGTACCTGTACACAAATTTCAGCTCTCTAATGTGTATGGTTCATGAGGAGAAGTCGAAAGTGTTAAAAGTTTACGGACGGACGGACGGACGGACGCCGGACGACGGGCCATGCCATAAGCCCATCTGGACTTTCAGTCCTGATGAGCTAAAAATTCACACTCATTTCGTAAAAGTCATATGAGAGACTTTCTCAGATAATAATCGCTATATATGATAGCAGGAGGTGCTTATAGTAGCTGACCCGAAAGAACAATTTCCTACAAGGTAATGATATACATTGTATTGCCAGTCCTGGACTTGAACTGTTGTTTAAATTAGTATTATCAGTATCATTATTATTTAATCTTTATGAAATCTAATTTTAGCTTGTCACCATACCTGCAGTAGATGAAGAGAGAGATGATCCCTGTTCACTTGTTTCCCAGTTTGAGGTAGAAGTTTCTGTGTATAGTCTTCATCACATGGTAGAAGCTCTGACACAATCTGCTTACACAGTAGACAATGCCTGGCGTTGGATTTCTCCGAGGCTGGGTTCACTACTGTTAGCAAGGAGGTGACCAATTTGGCTGATATGCTTCGGAAAAGAAATGTGTAAAATGTATGAATATATAATATTTTTAGATATAAGGATAGCTATTTACAGAGAGAGATAGAAAAAAAAATCATGATAGAAGCAGTGTATGAAATAATTTTTCAAGATCACTAGCAAACCGAGCTAGAAAATTTTCAAAGTTATTAGCCCAAAAGAAAATTATCAGCCCAATTAAGGAAAGATAAAGAATGTTTCCTGACATTTGTTGTTTTAAGATCAAACACATATCTGCTCAAGAGTTTTGGGCATGTGATTGGGGGTGATCGGAAACTGACACAAAATGGTAACTGAATTAAATACAAAATTGAATAAAAAGAAGTAAAAAATGTTTTGATATACCAATCCACACTAGCCAAACGGGCTATGATGACATTCCTTTTTTCTACTAACCCAGGCAAATTTCAACTAGCATCTGGCTACCAGGCTAGTGGTTATTTCGTACTGGATAGAAGTATGAATAACTTTATGCAAAGGTATTTCTTACTCTTCAGATTATTAATATATTTGAAAATCAATGTGTTTCTGATGAAATAAAATTGATAATTACTTTAATTTAACATAGACTTATCTGACAATGAGTGACTAGGTAACCTTTGGTTGAAGTGTTAAATCATTTTAAATTTTGTTATTTTTAATTAAAAGTTACAGTTTGGGGCTGACTTCTTGAAGTCTGTTTCATGGACTTGCTACATGCTGAAATGCCCATTAAGTTTCTTGTCAGTATCTTGTGTTACATGATGGACAAAAGTTAGAAAAGTTAGTTAACCGGGGACGTAGCTCAGTGGTAGAGTGTCCGCTCGTCACCCGGAAGATCGCCATTTGATTCCCGTTCGTGTCATACCAAAAGACGTTAAAAGATGGGAGTTGTTGCTGTCTTACTTGACACTCAGCATTGTAAATTCAGAGCAATGCATTAACTGGTGCTGCGCCGTGGCTGCCGGGTGCCATGGGCACAAATCAAATTTCCAATATGTACATGTACTGAGGATAATAAAGTGTTATTATTATTATTATTATTATTATAGTCAATTAAATTGTAAAATATTTCTTACTATGGTTCTTCATCTGATGCTTGAAGGATGAAACAAAGTTGTCGAAGAAAACTGCTAAGATCACCAGATTTTTCTGGAATGTGTAGAATATCCAAGATATTCTGACACAGTTTGTCGATATCTTCTTGGGAAGCATTTCTAAATGAAAAATGAAAAAAAAATTAACATTTTCAAAATTGTTTTTCAGTTCTTTTTTTAATAAATCTAACAATGTCTTGCAATCAAAGTCATAATTTTACCACATTTTCTGTTTGAAAAAAAACCCAGACGTGTTGCCTATTAATATATTCATATATGTGATTCCACAAAAATTATATGAAAAACAGCTGAGAAATATGTAAAAAGATAATCTTGATCGCTTTTAAAATTTGAGTCTTCTAGTTCTTCCTGGAATAACTTCGTTTTGTACAGGTAAATTGTCGTCATAATGGAATAAAATCGGCTATCCAATAAAACAAAGCAACTGCTACAGACAATCAAGGCTCGGGTCTTCTCTTAACTTGAGAAATACCTTGCTTGTTGCCTCAAACTGTCCAAAGTTGACAGAGCCATGTTTACATCGCTCACGTGGTTTCCGGCGGAAACGGAATATAGGGGAGGTTATGCGCATGCTCTGTGAAACGTTGCTATTGACAACTTGGCAAGCTACCGACTAAGTTGAATTTGTCACAACAGAACCACATTTTATCGTCAGATTCTGAGGTAACACTTTGCCTGCTTATTTTTCTTCTGTTATTATTATCCATTTCATAGTGCAATGTGTTCCCGGTGTCGAATTTATTTTACTTTCCCACTTTTCTTGCAATATTGTTGAATTTTTTGCGTCTTCACTGTTCAGATTTTCCTTGGTTACTTATAAAGCATCGCAGAGTTTGTGAGTTTCTCTGTTATTGTACGGCTACTGCTAGATCATTATTGTTTTGGAAGTCCTTTTGGAACTATTATACACTATCAATACTAAGCTAGACAAACATACCCTAAAAAACGTTGACAGTTATCCAAGCAGAAGGGTTACAAACTATTTTTATAATGTCAGTGTTTCATAGATCATGTAAAATGTAACAGGGAAAAGACCTACTAAACTGTAAAACCTGTAAAAAAAAATGTATGTTTATTATCTCCTGTCCTATATATTTTTCTTGCAATGATTTAAAGGCATTTTTTTTTAGCAATGCACTTTATTCTTTGTCAAATTGTAAATCTTGAAGTCTTTAAGATAATAGAATTTTTTCTTCCAGGAAAAAAAGAAGTGTAACCGTTTTCTTGAATCTGGGATAATCAATTCATCATAATGGAGATTGTCTACGTATATACGAAGAAAAGAAGTGAATTTGGTCGACAATGCAACTTCTCCGACAGACAGGCAGAGTTGCATGTTGACATTGTTCCGGATTCATCCCTCACAGACCATTTCATTGAGAGGAATCCAGTTGACACAGGGACACAATGTGTCCAAGAAATGTCTGAACATGAGGTAACATTAATTAATTTCTGTCACTTTAAAAATCTTTTACATCTTCCAGGTTGATCGGCTGTTTATGGAAACATTTCTGATTACCCATATTAAAACCTAGGTCAATGCAGAAATCACATGTCCCATTTATATATAAATTGTCGTTATGTAATTTTCAATCACTTTTAACTTGAACTATATCTTCTACCTGCTTTTGATAAGATTTGATAGATTTCCAATCAGAATCGTGACTGTTTACCTTTTTATTGTCACTCTACTGAACTCATAAGCAATAAATTGATACTTTTCAACAACTGCCTGTAATTTATTAACATTACACCATTAAAAGAGTTTGTTATATATATGTGACTTTGATAAATCACAGAGTGTCTCGACCTGTATTTGTTTGTTCTTCTCTCATTATAGGTAAACACAGAGAGATTCGAGACAAGCACACGGGGAATCAACCATGTTGAGGGTGGATGGCCAAAAGATGTCAACCCATCTGAGGTTGAACAGGTCACAAGGTACAGGAAGAAAGTGGAAAAGGATGAAATGTACATCTCCACCATTCAGCATCTTGGGAGTGTAAGTCAAGATTAATTTGTATTTTTCATATTTTATATTATTGATTCCTTGTTGTCAAAAAATACAATGTTTTATAGTTAACACTTAATTTCAATCTCACATAAAAGATATTTGGAAAACAAAACCAACATTGATGTTCTTAAATGTCTTAATCTGCTCTCTGCTTTATTGATTCCTTACTAAGTCATCACTTACTTGATAATGTTGTAAGTATCTACTATACGAAAGGTCTTATTTCCTTGGAAAAAAGATGTTTAGTTTCCAAAAATTGTGTTTCTACCTATTTAGTCTCCTGGCATTTTTTTACTTGGTACTCACAATAGCTGCTTTAATTTTCGAATGGAAGCACTTTTTATGTGATTGATCAGATGTATTTTGTTTTTTTCAGGTGATGGAACACTGTATCAAGCAGAACAATGCTATCGACATCTACGAGGAATATTTTCAGGATGTGGATGTAGATCAGGTTGATGAAGCCCCATCTGCTAAAACAATCAATGTGTTCAGGTTAGTTATAGAAGCCTAGAAAAAAAGAGAAAATTATCTGAATTTAATAAATATAATATCAAACCAGGCCAATGACATTTTGTTTCTACTAAACATGAGTATTTCCTATGTCATAGCGAGTGATATACTTACTCTGAGGCACGTGTTGTAAACAAATATGCCATGGGCACAAATATAATGGTTTTTACTGAAGCTGCAAAGTCATTGCAGAGAAAATCATGAAAGTTAAAATCCAAACATAAAGATTACTTACCATTGTTGCATTTGGAATGATTTGAATGTATGGGCAATAATATAATTAAAACTTGCAAAGCGAGTGTTTAAAAAATTGTCTTTTGACAAACTTTCTATGCTTGTCATTATTTTGGAATTTGGTCAATAAGATCCATTTATGGAAACTTGATAATTTTTCACATATGCTGTAAAACAAAATCTTTTGCATTTATATTTACAGAGATCCAAATGAGATCAAGCGTACAGCAACTCACATCTCGTGGTTCCCTGATGGCCCTCGTAAACTTGCCGTCGCCTACTGCAACCTGGAGTTCCAGGGATCTTCACCTGACACAAGCATGGACTCCTACATCTGGGATGTCGGTCAGTGGAGTAGTTGTGGTTTCATCAAATATGTACAAATAGATGATGATGAGTGTCAATCAAAAGAGGGTTCAGTCTCAGGGGTCCAAAGGGTTCACCTCTAGGGGCTCTGGAATAGGATTTCCACGGGTACTCGAGTCCATTTTTTGGGACTCCAGGAATCGAAAACTGTTTAACACTGTTACTTATTGAAGTTATTTCCGTCTGTTTGTCTGTATTATGTGAAGACAGAAAATCAACATTACCATTTCAAGACATTAATGTAAAAAATATTCTATATACGACCATTTTAAAGTCAAATCATATTTTAAAATAACTAGGCTATACAACAATTCAAGGTTCTTTAGGTAAGGCAAAGACTACAGGACTACACAAATTTGAAAATCCTTGGGTAAGGATAAAATGTCGAGGACTCGGGTCCAAGTTGAGTCTGACCCCTCAAGTACTCGTGCGTGCTCATCTTTCGGGTTGATCCCCTTTTCTTGCAATTTATAAAAAGATGCGAAAAAGGGGGTTGGTGCTCTTTTGATTGTAAAACTTGTAAATCATTTGGAACATGACCCAGAAGTATTCAATCAAATTTGTTTTCAAAGATAGACTGTGAGAAATTAATGTTTCTTTGGAATGCAGCTTCAGGAATGTTGATGCTTGGCCATGTCTTTCAATGCTTCAATGCTTATCTCACAACACTCAAAGAAAATCCTGAGTACAGCCTTTTTCATTTGCATTCAAATAATAAATGACTTGATCTATGACAGAGAACCCCAACAAACCCGAGATGACCCTGAAGCCTGTATCTCCCCTGGTGTGTCTCGAGTACAACCCTAAAGACTCCCATGTTCTCCTTGGAGGATGCTACAATGGACAGATCGGTAAGCTGACTTTGCAACTTATTGATGACTTCTTTGAGAGGCATTTTAGAAGTTGGAAATACAATAAGGAAGAGGATTATATGGATGACTACTTCTTTATTCATGTTAGACGAAGTTTCGACACAGCTCCTTGTGTCGTTGTCAAGCAACGTCGCCTAACATGAATAAAGAAGTTGTCATCCATATAATCCTCTTCCTTAACTTATTGATGTTTATGTGCCAGACCTTAAATAGACATATTGATTCACATCTCTAATAACATGAAGATAATCTTGCATTTCTCATGTAAACGATAGGGGAACTTGGATCAGTCTATGGTTATTACAAAACCTGATTGACTGAAGGGACCAATTTATTAAATCCTAGAAATTCAGAGAATTCAATATGGAGGAACTTGTCTCACTTTCGTTTTGTGCATAATAAAGATAAACATGTACACTGCTTTGTATTGAAGAAATAACAATTCATCACTAAAGACTCACCATTATTATTTATAGAAAGTTTCATTCAATTTCTCTTGGAAACATCATTTTATTGTCAAAACTTTTATCAAAGTTGGTCTTAACCTGAACACTCCTTGTCCTTTTAGCATACTGGGACACAAGGAAAGGATCACAGCCCGTTGAAATGACCCCGATTGAACAGAGCCATCGAGATCCCGCCTACAAGGCTATCTGGATCCAGTCTAAGACAGGCACGGAATGTTTCTCCGCATCAACAGACGGTCAGGTCCTCTGGTGGGACATCAGGAAACTCGGGGAACCCACAGAGAAACTCTTCCTGGACAAGAAACAAGATCTGACCAAAGCACAGGGAGCCTACTGTCTAGAATACGAACCCACAATGGTAAGTTTCTCAGTAGTCTTATGTAGAATATGTCAGTTGTTTAATGGAAATCCTTTTACTTGATGATCTAGATAATTTAAAAGTTTATTTGAATCTGATTCTTGGCAAATTCACTTTTAACAAAATGGTTGGTGTTTGGAGGAGTGTCTGTAAGTTTTGTCAATAGTTCTATGGAGGGCAGTTGATTCAGGTGATTTCCAAAGTTTCTTTAAAATTGATTAGACTAAAAACCTACAATGCAATGTCTTTCAGATTAATATTTGAAATCCAGTGACTAGTGTTATTATAGCCTATCCTGGTGATCGAACAATTTCATTGAAACTTTGTTAAGATTTAAAAACAAATGTGTGTCTCTAAATATATGATTATGGCTAAGAAAGCAGCAAAAATATTTTGTGTTGGCAGGTTAAGTTTTTAATGATTTAAACAAGATAGTGATATGCAGTTGATTTTTTACTCCTAACAGAGATTTGAAGACTTTGGCTTGCATCTTGTCTTAACATATAACCATTTTAGTTAAATCTTATTCTACATATTATCTTCAAATCCCTGTATGATGGTGACAGTTGTCGAAGATGCAGGTATAATTTCCTTCCCAAATCTTGTATATTCATGAAATTATACTCTGTATCTTGTTGATATATCATCTATTTACAACCCATATACTTCACTCTAGTTCTTGGAGGAGTTTAAGTTGATGGTGAGGTTATGTGTTGTTTCACAATCGGCATGAACAAAGTCACTTTCAATGCCTTTTGCACAGAGTTTTATCCAATATTTAAGTCACATTTTAGAAAAATGAATAAACTCACGAGATATTGAAAAAAATTGTTTTGAT
Organism: Steromphala cineraria; assembly: GCA_916613615.1. NCBI lineage: Eukaryota > Metazoa > Mollusca > Gastropoda > Trochida > Trochidae > Steromphala > Steromphala cineraria. The sequence goes on along the minus strand of OU744721.1, from coordinate 64,559,109 downwards.
ATTCTCATCAGAATTCATTCACTGGATAATTTTTTTTTAGGAATTCACAAAAGCATGAATTGCATGTTTGAAAGTATCAGAGCATGAAGATTAAGAATGATTATAGCGGTGATTGCATGGTTCACAAAAACAGTGTTCAGTCATAAAATTAAAAAATCCATATAACTTTTTTGAAACTGAATTGAAGAGACCATATTTTTGGTAAGGATATGTTGATTTTCAAACCCAAAACCTTGCTGGTGAACACTAAGAAATTCATTCACCACACATATTCACAAAATGCATTTAGGAGGGGAAATAACTATAGCAAAATCTTTTAAGGAAGACTTTTGCATGTGAAATAGCTTTCCATTATTTAACCATGTAAAGTCTAGTGTTCTGATTGTAAACCCTAAAATTTGTTTATAGAAAGATATAGCAGATTAAAGAACCGTGGTAAGTCTATTTTAGGTACAATTTAGTGTCTCAGGGTTACTTGTAACTCAAAGGTGTCCTCTAAAATATAAGCAAATTGATTATCTAATATTTGTAACAAAGAAAACCTGGCAATATCTTTTGAAATAATTTCAACATATGCACCAACTTAAATTCAACATTCCTTGTTTCAAACAGCCCACAAAGTTCATGGTTGGAACAGAGCAAGGATCAGTGATAGCATGTAACAGAAAAGCCAAAACCCCCGGAGAGAAGATTGTTGCCACATATTCAGGTCACATCGGCCCGGTCTACTCACTACAGAGGAACCCTCACTTCCCCAAGAACTTCCTCAGTGTTGGAGACTGGTGTGCAAGGGTATGTTCTCCTATCTCTTGTACAGTCATTAGTCATATATCAGTCTGATTAAAATCGACTGTGTTTCGAGGAAAAAGAGTGTTAAAATATTATCTCTATTTGAGTTCGAACCACACCCAGTCCGGCTTTCCTCTCATTCACAATCTGAAGGCACCCCCATAATACCTGCATGTTCTGATGTAAGCTCATCTAGCCTATCACAAGGACGGCGGCAATAGCTTTCGATATCAGAGCTAGGGGCACGTAACTCCTGTGAAATCCATTTACTTCATGATCGCCGCCATGTTGGTTTTTGAAAGGGTCAATGTGATTGGTCTGCTTGTGACTAGGTTTTGTCTGCGCTAAACTGGTGTTGAACAAGCGCCTAGCTTGGGTGCTTTCAGACCGTTGTTGAGAGGAGAGCCCTGATACATATTTTTATTTTGTCCCTCGAAACACAGTAAGTTTTAATCAGACTGATTCATATGTTCTCTTGTAGAGACACTGCTTATGGCTGAATTTTGCTCCATGAGCACTTAACAGTAAACACCCACTCTCTTGCTGATTGATAAACATTTACAAGCAATTACTTTTATATGAATGTGTTTGCTTTCTATGACATTCTTCTTGTTTTCACATTTAGTGAGGTCCATTTCCATCACTGTACATAAGTGATAAACTCAATGAACTAAAAGGGACAAGAGGCCTCTATCAATATTGTATTATTGTTCTCCTATCATATCCTATGAAAGACTCATGTTTTTATCATTGTTTTTTGCAGTTATGGTCGGAAGATATCAGGGAGTCATCTATAATGTGGACCAAGTAAGTTTTATTTAGTGATTTGTATAAATAGGTAACTCGCCAAATTTTTATGATTGCACTACAAAATCTTAGCAAATAAACCAAAATGCTTACATGCAGAAATCACAGTTTACTTGCATAAATAATTAAGTCTTTTTCAATGGAATTAATAATTTTGTTGATTTAAAATGCTTTCTTGATGAGAGAAGACTCATAAAATTGGGAACAAAATGTCAATAAGGTATATAGAATATAGACACACACAGTATTCATACTATTTATGAAACATTCAACAGTCTTGCTTAGGAATTGTCATTGCATTAAACAAGATGCTTCAATGCTTCTAACTCCTGAGTTATTGCACAGAACTGTTTCTCTCTTGTAGACAGTATTCCTCGTACCTGACGGACGGTTGCTGGAGCCCGATCAGACCCTCTGTGTTCTTCATCACCAAGATGGACGGTTCCCTCGATGTGTGGGACATCATCTTCAAACAGAACGATCCTACACTCAGTCTTCAGGTCAGAGTTTCACCATGACTTCTGTTTATATGCAAAGAAATGTGCTCTCATTTATTAGAAGAAATGTGCTTTCATTTATGAGAAGACATTTGCTTTCATTTCAACTTCTATCTTACATACAACATTTTATTGTTCTCTTCACAAAATCAAGAATCTGTTAAAAAATATTCAACGACATTTAGCCTGACAATAACATCTGGAATAACTTTGTGTCTAAAACCTATTGAATAATGTATTATTTTTATTCTTAAAACTCAACACTTTGAGGGCATTGTTCCTGGGAGGTCAATGTAATCACTGTTGAGGCAATCCTTATAGTAGATGAAACATGTAGACTATTCCTCATAGATGTTGATTCCTCTGGTGATTTTGATCATTTCACATACCCCTTCTTTTTCAATGTATGTTACGAATGTCCCCTCCTTCCTACCAGGTGTGTGATGTTCCGCTACACAGCTTGCGTGTGCAGGAGACGGGGAGACTGGTGGCGTGTGGCTCGGAGGACGGTACTACCACCCTTCTGGAACTGTCCGAGGGTCTCTACATGCAACAGAGGAACGAGAAGAACCTTGTCACAGCGGTCAGTCATGTCAAACTATCTTAGCCTCGTCCTTAATGAATCATCTGGTTATATAAAATCTGTCAAACTCATTATACAATTTAAATAAAAAATAATTTAATTTAGATCAATATTTGTTAGAAATTTTGTGCAAGATGCTATTTTCCATGTTTGACATGCGCTGCAAAGTATTTACAATTAGTGTATGAAATATCACATAAGAAACTGGTTTTTGCAACTGGCCAATTCTAAAATTAACAAGCAATTCCCTTTTGTCACATGTACAATTAATGAGCTTTTGATGTTATTTTTTTTTCATAACAATTGCTGAACCAATTTTTTATAAGAGGTTAATCTTTGTGTCTTTGTTTGTAATTACATTTCTATTGAATCACAAGCTAAGATGTTGCTCATGTTAATGTGTTCTTACCCTCCCACCAGATGTTTGAGCGAGAGACGAGAAGAGAAAAGATCCTTGAAGCCCGACACAGAGAAATGAAACTGAAGGAACGAACCAAGAGCCAGCAAGATAAAGACAAGGTCCGTTGTGCTCCTTTATTGTACCATTTATACCAGCCTTTCCTTCCTGTTATACTGAGTGGTATTGTTAGCCTTCTATCAGTACAGATTATGGTGTACAGGTATCCCAACTTACACTGTCGACTAGATTATGGTATTTATCACCAAAACTGTTCCATAGGAGATATCCCTTGTGGAAGATTTTGAAAAATACCCTGCTTATGTCAAAACATGACATCACAATTTTTTTATTTCATCAAGTAATGATATCACAATGCAGTGACGTCATAATCATGTTGATGTTACAATGCGTGTAATCTTTGCTTTGGGAGGTTTGAGATGTACATCTTTCAATGAAAGAAAATAGATATGATTATGTATGATTTATTAATACCAAGGGTAATATTCTACGTCAAAAATATGTTGGATATTTGCATTCAAACATTGACATAAGAACATCAAGACTTCTTCTCAACTTTGAATAAGCAGGATAATAAGCCTCATGTTTATCTATACAATACTTTAAGATTAGTAGTAAAAATTAAGTAATGTATATCCGACCCAGAAAACATTGATTGAGTTGATTTCCTAGTATAAATCAAATGTTTAACTGACATGTGAAAATGTTCTTTTAAGAATCATCTTCATCTCTCAACTAAAATAAAACATCTAGGCAAAACACAAATGGTTTAAAGAAGACCTGTTTCAATTTCAGGGATCACCCTAGTTCAAAGTATGAAAGGGAGAAAAATCTTCCCTTGGCCTAACATAATGGGATTTTCAGAGAAAGCAAAGGAGAAAAATAATAGTTTTGATTTTTGCAATGAGACTTTCTCCCCTCATTAGCATTGATAAAGGGATATCTGGATACATCAATGGGTAAAAATCCCTGTCCAAAGTGATCCCTGCAATTTATCACATGAAAAAGTTCAAATGTCCAATACATTAAAACTTTAAGATCCTGTATATCCCTGTCCTTGGTAAGAAGCTATTTGATCCTCCCTGTAAGTGAATCCTGTTCCTGTTCTGCTGCAGGAGGAGGGTGAGAAGGAGGAGGCTCCAGTAGACGATGAGGATCTCGTGGCCAAGGCAGACAAGGAGTTCTTCAGCATCATCGAGCAGGAGAAGAAGAAGCAGTCTGCACCCACACAAGACTTCGAGAAGGGAGACACCGGCAAGGTGGGTTGAAATATTCATACCACTCGGACTATTTGTAATATCCTAGGGTTGGATGGAGGTAGAGGTTTGGTGGGTGAATATTACACGGGTTTGGCCATATGACAAACTTCCTAAACCCCTATGCCCCAATTTCAAAAATACTGGATCATCCAAAACAACCTCTGACATCCCAATACCCTATGTTTGAAGATTTCATTATCTTTACAAACCCCAATATAAAGCCTCCCCAAGAATTTTCCTACCTTAACCTCCCCTTTCTGAAGTGTTTAGGCACAGGAGACAGGTAATCCACTCCATATACTTGAAAATATTCCTGCTTCTAATGAGCTAGCCGTTTGTTCAAGTAAAACCTTTGATGTGTTACTTGCAAGCCATAAGGCATGATACATGCATATCAAAGCAAAACTTTTATGTGTTACTTGAAAGGCATAAGGCATGATACATGTGTATCATATTTGCCTACTTTGACATAGTCTTTAATATTTCAAGGATGTTAAGCCTGAAAATGCATTGATAAGAAAGTCTCTCTGTGATTGATAAAAGGTCAATAAGTCAACTCCTGCTATTTTGCAGACATCACCTATCCAGGAAGAAGGAGAAGAGGAGAAGACAAACGGAAATCCAGTGAGTATATTTAAGAAAGAGATTCCTAAGATTATTTCATAATAAATGTCTATTTTGTTGATAATGTACTGAATGGTTATTAGCAAAAACTCAAGAAATGTGTTTAATGTGAAAAAGTTTTGATTAAGTCTTTTGATTAATTCCGCAAGAACCTCAAAACTTACCACTTCTCACAATCTTACTGTTAACAAGCGCTTCCAGCATGCAATAAGCATGATCCATAACATGCGCTATACAAGTGGACTATAATAATAATAATAATTTGTCGGTTTTGTTTGTTTCAGGAAACAACCAAAAAGGACTAAATGAGAAAGACTAAAAATGACATTTCGCCAAAATATCAGCAAGCTTATTGAATCATTCAATACTGAGATGAATATTCAGAAGAATTTTATATGAGCAGCTAAACCAAACACAACGTATAAAATAAATTCATCCGTCCAATCTGAAACAAGATTTCTAAATGGTCAGCATTTTAGTAGCCATATGTCATAGCAAGGAGATAAAAACTTGCTTGTAATTGTGGTGCTGTGATAACATCATCCTTGACCTTGACCTTTTGTGACCTTCAACATTGGTGACCTTGATCATCTGGTGACCTTTGACCCCCTTGACCTTGTCAAATTATTTTTCTCTTGTTAGATATTTGTTTATTATTCGCTGTGTTCTATGTTCTCAATCTGTGATCGACCAAGTGCAGTGTGAAAGTGGGAGAGAATGATTTCATGTCAAATATTTATGTATATGGTATTATCAAGTGACCTCGTGTTTCTATTTGTTTATTTGTATATACAATATTTTGTAAAATTTTGAAGTTGTTATATGAAATAAAATTGTATGCTATTCATCTAATGTTGTGTCCTTCTTTGAAAGGGTAAAATATCCTTGGTTTGAAATTTAAGGAAAGTTTGATATGAGAAAAAAATATCATGAGGGATATAAGGTTTGACGTACTGGTCTGCTAAATCAGCATTCTAACTGTACACCATTGTAAACAAAATAAGACTTTTTTTATGAACAAGTCAGTTGTGACAACAACAGATCAAATTCTAAATATAGCATATTTGAAAAAAAACTTATTGACTGTTTTTAAAAAAAAAACACTTTAAAGTACTTTACATTCTGTCTCCACAGAGGCAGATCAAGTCATGAAATGTTGATACAGCCTGAGACTGTGGGTAAAGAATGAGTAGTTTAGGAAATTTTAAGAAGTAATTTAGATTTAAGAGTAAATATATAAGTGTAAAAAATATTGAGTTTCATCTGCAACTCAAAGACATATACCATGAAAAGCTACCTGTGAACTTCTTCTAATGAATGAAAGTCCCTTTAAAGGGGCAGTAGCACATTTTTTGGGGGAATGTAAGGTGATGTCAGGAAAATGAAAATAAATGGTTCCAATTGAAAGAAGTATTGAAACTAGATTGAGCAGTTATAATTAAGATATATAATCTAAAGTTTAGCCATGAGATTCCTTTTTCTTACACAAAATGAAATAAAGATGTTCACACAAAATGGCTGCCAATTTTATGTGAATCCTCATACTTTGTTCTCTGACTATGGATGATTGGCTTGTGTAATGAGATTTTCGACACTGTCAAAATAATACATATAGCATTAACTTACAATTATCAGGGGGAAATTTTAAATATAAACTTATCAAAAAACATGCTACTGCCCCTTTACAATCCTATTTTTATCTTCTCCGGAAGGAGAACGATTGGCTCAAGAAGTACCCTTGCGTTTTAGCCAAATGAGATTAAGAATTGTAGATTTTATGAATCTTTTGCCCCAGAAGAGGACATGGGAGAGAGGGTTACCATTCAAAGTATATCCATCTACGGAATCTAAAATCCCAAGAAGGCTCTACTTTCTGCTGAGATTCCTTGGCCAATGGAGTGACTCTGTGGTTCCAGTGAGCTCATGATAATACCAGTTGAGTAGACTAACATTTAGTCTCAGAAGTATTTTTTTCAATATTGACAACATTTTAAACAATTCAGGTATATGTGAATCTTCATACTTTGTTCTCTGTCTATGGGTGATTGACTGACTGACTACGGGTAATGAGATTTTTTACACTGTCAAAATAATGCATTTAACATTAACTTACAATTATCAGTAAAAAAAAAAAAATATATAAAATTATCAAAAAACGTGCTACCGACCCTTTAAGCTGAAATCTTGTTAACGAAACTTGTGTACACAGCTATAATGATGTTGCCAAATCTACATATCAATAATTGATACCCTAACATCATCTGTCTTTTGAGGTTTCATTGCAGATTAGGATTTAATTGGTGGCTTGTCATGACAAAAGTGACATAATTGGCTTAAAATTTTCTTAAAGTTTTCTTCCAATGATAATTACCAGTACGATCTTTGAAAATATTTGGATCGGTACACCGTCCGAACCTCGGTCAGTTTGCCCTACATGTAAAAAGACAAGATAATTTTAAGGAACCTGCCCACTTGATATCTTTTGTTCAAACTCTGAATAACGTGTGTCAGTACAAGTAAGCACAATATATATACATATTTGCAGAATTTCTGTATGCATAGAGATTTCTTTTCTTTATATATCTTCTTCTGATAATCATCATGTCTTGGGGATCTTTAATGGAAAAATGTATTGCCTTCATGATCACATACAATAACTAGTACTTTTAATTTGAATAATGCAAACAAACTTTATTACTTCTTTTTTTGCGTGAATCGCACGTAAAGTCAGGAGAGTCACACGTAAAATCAACCTAAGCTACATCGTATTTACATATAAAATGAATGCTTTGGCTGACTTTGATTTTTTATCAATTATAATAAATCATCTTATACTTGTAAGTATTGAATATTAAGCCTGACTTGTTTGGCATTTCACATACTTTCTTCACAAAAATAACAGTTAAGAAAATCAAATGAGTAAATATACACGATTAAAGAATATTTTTAAGGAAATCAAATGTATGTTAAATGTGACATGTGCCAGCAGAGAAGCAGTATATTATTGAATGCAAGAATTCAAGATGAGTTTTGCATATGTCCTTAATCTTTTTCGTATTGCATACAAGATTTAGGTTTGAGAGGGTTGCGCCCTTTGTATTTAACACAAGTACATCTACTTTCAAATAAATACCTTGAATGACAGAATATGACATGGTATACTTTGTATCCATGGAAATTATTTTTTAACACTAATTTCAAGTTATCTTCCCTGCACTTCCCCTGTATATTACTTTATATAACTCTCAAAAATTACTCAGTAAAGAAATCAATATACCTGAAAACTTGAAAAGTACAATTAGAGTCATTTAAAGGGGCAGTAGCACGTTTTTAGGGGGAATATAAGGTGATGTCAGGAAAATGAAAATTAATGGTTCAAATTGAAAGACAATGTATTTAAACTAAATGAAGCAGTAATAATTCAAATATATAACGTAAAAATTAGCCATGCGATTCCCTTTTCTTACACAAAATGAATTAAAGGTGTTCTCACAAAATGGCGGCCAATGGATTTTATGTGAATCTTCATACTTTGTCCTCTGACTATGGTTGATTGGTGTGTGTAATGAGATTTTTGACATTGTCAAAATAATACATTTACCAATAACTTACAGTTATCAGTGAAAATTATAAATTATAAAATTATCAAAAAACGTGCTATTGTCGTTTGGTAGTCAACTTTGTGATATAGCATGCGCTCATGATCATTTCTTGATATTGCACATGCGGCATCGACTATGGGAAATTGTGTTGGAAGATTGATTTGAAAATATCGATATTGGTTTTATTAACTGATTGGAAACGTTTCAAATCGATTTCATTTTAATCAATCCATTTATTCGCTCTTTAAACTAATTTCGCGTTCGGGTTGTCTCGTCAAAGATAAGTGAAAACCAATACACTATGATAAGTATGAAGAACAAACACGATTGTTTCATTTGAAGAGAACGATTCAAAGATTTAAATTTGATTACATTGAGTTTACTATCTCTTTGATAAGTGAATACTTTAGTACAAGATTTTATGGAAATAAACTTCTTTTTTTAGATATAGCTATGTTTAATATTAATCTCATTGAAATCAAATCATAGATTTGCTTCCTTATTTAATATTACGTGTGACAAGTAACAACGTAATATTAAATAAGGAAGCGAATCTATGATTTGATTTCAATGAGTTTGTGTTTAATATATGTATGATGAGATTTTCAGGGGGAAAAAACTCGTTTTGTCAGTTTTTGAAGTTTGTGCAAGTGATGTCGAGTTGTAGGGAAATGATGTCTTTTGTGTGATGAAGGTTTAATTTTGACCAGCTTGTATTCGTAATTATTTCGGGTTTTTTTTGTCCCCGTTCCGAGAGCAAATAGATTACCTTTTGCAAAAGAAATTCCCTAATCTTCTTGAATGAAAAAAATATCTCAAAATGTATAAAACACGTACTGAACTTGCATAAAATTTCAATGCATGTATAAACATTCGCTCTTGATTAATAAAAATGCATCCAAAAGAAGGTCATTCCGTTCCAGTGACAGGATATGTGAAAATATAAATATGGTGGGAAGTTTTAGCCCACGATCTTTACTAATATTATAAATAACCACTTGCCCATTTGCCATAGTAAGGCCAATGCTGTCTTACTGACAGGATATGTGATTTAATTGGTATTGGTGATGAATTTCTTTTCTTATTTTTATGTCCGAAATTAGAATTAGAAAGAAAAAAATATATTTACAAATATTTTTAAACCAGACCAAATATGTACAAAATGAACACTCTGTTTAATACCAACAAGCTAGAACTTTAAGAAAATTGTCATTATTTTGTAAAATCATTATGTCCTATTTTAAGAAATAACAATTTAACCTGAGTACGTCAGCTTTTTATTGTATTTAATTGTATCATGTATCATGTACCTCTTATGCTGCAGTCTGTAGTCTGAGTGTAATAAAGTTCAGTTCAGTTCAGTTCAGTTAATGTTCCGTACATGCCACATAAGAATTCAATTAATCACATTATCAAGAGGACATAAAATATCAAATATTTAGAGCAAGAAAACAAACACAAATGAACTTATCGAACGCTGCGTGACACCTTATACCCTTTCTCACGCTCATTGTACGTTCGTCCATAATTAACACATTCTTGCAGTAACCTTGGAACCCGATCTGAGCCCAAACCTGAACTACCTACAAACATAAAGGAATAACGTATAAATAAGGTTTGTTTATACACGCTGCTTCATTTGTACAATATTGGACCAGTTATTGCTTGGACAAAACAAAGGTCAATACTATGAGATATATTGGCCCGGGGGTCAAGGTAATTGTCCGAGAAAGTCAACACAGATAAGACGTATGAGCAGGTGAAATATATCAACAGGTAGCAGCGTGTGGACAGGTGGAAACATAGACAAAACACCTGAATAATGATCGGGATTTGTAATTGTATTTGTACAAAATGTGGGATTTCTTTGATAAAGTTGATCTGCAGAAACACGTTTATGTAGCTAAAATGAAAAATTGTCAGCATTATTATTCCAAAATGTTTTCTTCCATCGTGTCGTTTTGTTAAACTACACACACATTTTAGCAATCTCAATAGCGATTTATATCATAATTTCTTCACTACGTTACGCAGATGATAGCGTAGCGTAGTGTAGCAGATAGATCATATTTTAATGAGATTGACATTTTAGCTAGATGTAGTGACTTTGGTCATGCTACCAGGGGGAAGAAGTCGTGTATTACCCGAGTTAAAGCGATTTAAAAAAAAGTCATATGATACATGTATATATTCATAACTGTAATAATATCTTCATCGACGATTTAATTACATATTAACCGACCAGCTTTTCTATTGAGGGAAGGCCATACTACGAAATCTCATTTGGTATCGTCACACAACGAAATGCGAATATACGCTTTAAACAACTGATTAAATCAAACGTTATATGTGTGTAACTTGAAAAAATAGATCATAACTTATGTTTCACCATCTGGTTAATGATAAATGTGTCTCCAACAACACAAACAAGGACCTGTCATCGTTCACACCAACTCCACCAGGTCCGCTGTAAGATGCTTATATAAATTGATAAATGGTTTTGAGTTTGTCAGTTCGTTTATTGTCATCGTTTCACTCTACGCCGTCCGTTGACATATCTTGTTTGAGTTTATCCATACTTTTATTAATATTTACCTTGAAATCAAGTCTAACACAAAATCTTAAATCTCCAATCCCTTAAAGGGACACTCAAAGGGGTATTATTATTATATTATGGAAACAAAATTCAAGAGTTCTTCCCTGTTTATACTCCCCATACTTTGATTAATGTTTATCTTGAAATCAAGTCTAACACACATCTTAAATCGTAATGTACTCCAATACCTTAAAGGGACAGTCCTATGGGGTATTATTGTGGAAACTAAATTCAAGAGTTCTTCCTTCTTTATACTTTATATCGAAATGGCATTAGATATTCTCCAGGGACCCGATCCCAATAATATACACAACAGTTCTAGAGGAATTATACCCGGATGTCAGTTAGAGAACATTTTGCATTAAATTATTATAGAATCTTAAATCTAGATCTAGGATCTAAAATTATTAATCAATTTGATCTAACATTTACAGGGACATCTAACATCACTTAGAGCATTTATTCAATTTAGCAAACCGATGAAACGTGACACTGGTTTAGTTTAAACAGAGAAATCCTGCATTTAATTGTAGAAAGCAATTAAAGCGAGTTGGCCCATAGCAGTAAGTGCACGAAAGTAAACATTTCGAATATCATCAATACACTCCATAATTGTGTACACGTGTAAATATTGACGTTGCACAGTACACGTGATGTGAAATATATAATTACAGCACCCGTGCATGACTATTTAAACGGGCAGTAGCACGTGTTTAGGGGGAATATAAGATGACGTCAGGAAAATGAAAATTAATGGTTCCAATTAAAAGACAATGTATTTAAACTAAATGGAGCAGAAATAATTCAAATATATAACGTAAAGTTTAGCCATGCGATTCCTTTTTCTTACACAAAATGAATTAAAGGTGTTCACACAAAATGGCCGCCAATGGATTTTATGTAAATCTTCAAACTTTGTTCTCTGACTATGGATGACTGGCGTGTGTAATGAGATTTTTGACACTGTCAAAATAATACATATAGCATTAACTTACAATTATCAGTGAAAAAATTGTAATATAAAATTAATAAAAAACGTGCTACTGCCCCTTTAAAATCCTATTTTCCGGAAGAAGAACAATCGGCTCAAGAAGAACTCTTGTGTTTTAGCCGAATGAGATTAGGAAATAAAGATTTTATGAATCTGTTGCGCCAGAAGAGGACATGGGAGAGAGGGTTACCCATTCAAGCTTTATCCATTGACGGAATCTAAAAGCCCCCGTAGGCTTTACTTTCTGCAGAAATATCTTGGCCAATGACTCTATGGTCCTAGTGAGCTCATGATATAAGTCATATTACCAGTTGAGATGAATGATTGACATCTGTTAATCTGCTGAAATCCTGGTTTGCGAAAATATGTTTTTGTTTCTTTGAAAATATAATAGGTTTAAATTACAACCAGATGAGCTACATCTTCACAACGTCACGGGCGAAACGAAAAAGTTTCTAAACTTTTTCGTTTCTCCCTTGACATCATTGGCCGTAGTTTCTGTGCTAGCATTTCAGCCCGCTGCACGGAAGTAGAATAGTCCAATCAGAAGACAGCTTGTTAAATGAACTTCGGCTGTCGGGTAATCGTGCAGTGATACATTACCACTGACTAATCGAGGACATGTTTTCTAAAATAAATAATTTCAAGTATTAGGTAAGTATTTTAAATCACAATACACATCAGAATGACCGCCTATCTTTCCTTAAAATTCCATGCAGGAACGTATTTCAATTCCAGCTAATAATGCAGTGTGTGATCAATCGATTTTTCGGCGTAAATATATATGCATCAACCTTAGGTTCCAATTGTCTTGCATTGAAAGTATTTCAAAAAAACTTTTGTTTTTATTTCATAGGATTGTTAAATGTTTTAAACATATAGTGAACAAGTAAGAAAATGGTGTTCAGTAAAAACATTGACTGCCATGAATAACATGATTATTTGTTATTTTTAAAATGAATATGTTTTAACAACTTTTTATATTGTGTTGGAAGAAATCTTATTCGTACACCACATGTACAAGTTCTTTCTTGTACATAAATCAATGTTGGATATCAAATGAAAAAATAAATGCTTTAGACGTGATTATTTATCAAATAATCCGATAAATAGCCAAATATGTTTTCTATTTAATTCAAATTGAATTACCGAAATTTAAAAAAAAAATAGGATCACTTAGGAAAAATGACAGCAGTAGAGTAATAAAAGCTGCTCTAAAAACAAGCCGATTTGAAAAAAATACTTTTGTATGCGTTTTACAAGGGAGAGAAACGCTGTATTTGAGAGATACACTTATGTTATTTTCTCTGCATTCTCGGTGCTCTCCATTCTTCAAAACAAGGTAACATCCATGCGGACCGAAGTTTGATATCAAATTTCACTAGAATATTTTGCAAAAAGATCGTCTGTTAGTTTGTTCCGAATGTAAACGGCGAATTCATTGGCTTTTGTTGAAAGAGCTGCTAATGGGCGTATAACGCGTGATCGCGATAGGTAGCGCTGCTCCGGATCACCGGTCTTCTATCTTGTGATGGCAAGGTCTAAACGATAAGAGTTGCTCGATACGTTTTCACCTTGCCGTGGGAAGATGGATGAGCTACAGAGCTCATGACTCTTTGACTCAAAAGGTTTTACCTTTGTCAACCTTTGTGATGGAAATATTTTTGATAATATAAACCAGAGCTAAATATTGTAACATTCACTTATACAACATTTGAATAAACCTCATTCACACAAATGCAAACATCGGTAAAATTTTCATATCGAGGCTTATGAGACTTCCTGCTGCATCTTCGGAGCAGCACGCGATACTAGGAGTACAAAGCTCATAAAGCTCTTGGTATCGCCAAGGGACTTGAGGTATAAACTGCCGACCATCAATGTTTGTTGGCGTTGTCAACATGCATCTATAATTCAATTACTTCTTTCAGCTTGCTGTATGTCGCTTAGGAGATAAACATATGTTTTTGTAAATCAATATTATATACGTGGTTAACCGGAGAGCACAATACATTTGATGTAGGATATGCCGTTTGTTTTGTTGACTTTCCTAGATCTTTTGTTAAGATTGTAAACGTGATCGTTAATAAAGTTTTATTTATTGATAATGTTGTTTAGTACAAAGTTCGATCTTTTCCTGTTTTATGTAACGTGTCATTTCTTTCTGATCTTCATTGAAGTTAGTATTGACTCGGAAACCATTTGCATTGATGTGGTCTATGTCCTTCTTTATTTCGTATTCCTTTAAATTTATTTATAATCTTTTATGATATAAATAGTTTCCTGTTAAATATTCAATGATTAATCAACAACTTTTTAAGCCGTCATGTGATTGCAGTGAAACCCACATAATGAGTTTCAAACGCCGCTAATGGCTGAGAGAGAGAGAGAGGGAGAGAGCGAGAGAGGGGGGGGAGAGAGATGGAGAGAGAGAAAGGGAGAGAGCGAGAGGGGGAGGGGAAAGAGAGAGAGAGAGAGAGAGAGAGAGAGAGAGAGAGAGAGAGAGAGAGAGAGAGAGAGAGAGAGAGAGAGAGAGAGAGAGAGAGAGAGAGAGAGAGAGAGGGGGGGGGGGGAGAGGGGGGAGAGAGAGAGAGGGAGAGGGGGAGGGGAGGGAGATAGAGAGAGAGAGAGAGAGGGAGAGAGAGAGAGAGAGAGAGGGGGGGAGAGAGAGAGAGAGAGAGAGAGATAGATAGAGAGATAGAGATATTCTTTATTCCTCCAGTTTCAACCGAAGATCATAACATTTATACAATACATTTATTTACACAAAAACAATGATACAATGCTATATACAAATACACCAATCAGGAAGTGATGAATATAAAACAGTTTTAATGCAGAGAGTTTATAGCAAATACATTCTTGGGTTATGCAGTGCCAATCGATACGTACATATAGTTATTGAAAGTATCATTGTAGGAAATGATGTTTCAAGTCGTGTATATATAATGAGAATTGTAGAATAATAAGTTCCAAAGTACTTTGGGTCAATATATTTATTAAACTCAGTTTCACCACCAAACAAAAAGGCAAATATATAAATTTCATCTCGTAGTTCAAAAGCAACATAAACATCAAGAAGATCTATCACATAATGAGTTTCAACCACCCTATAATGGTCGAAATATTGCTAAGCTACGTAAAATTCTAACCCATTAGCTTGCTCAGTTTTAATCATTCGAAATGAAACATCAACGTGAGAACTCCTTAAATGCAATGGTCAATCAATTTTGAGGAAACTTTGGGACACCAACGAAGACGTATCATGCACATAACTCTAAAGCAATCGTTTAGCACAAATGTTACGTTGTTGGCAGCAGTTAACTGGTCTTTGAATGCCTTTGACATGAATGAATTGAAAACATTTAGTATGACACGCAATCTCATTGAATTTATTACATAATATCATGCTTTTGCTTCACTATGTCAATACGATTGATATGATATGCATAGGAAAACGAGATTTTTTTTATCACAACTTCTTTATTGTGAAAATATACGACGTTAAGGGGTATCTGCTTGTTCGTCCACTTGTGGCTCACAACTAGTAAAACTACACGATGTTCGCTGTATATTTAAGAATTGAATGTCAGTTTGTGTGTTTGCACTGGAAAATGAACGATGTCAAAGCTACATTCAAACTCGTGTGAACCCAGCGAGCTTGCGAGCGGGTTCACATGAGAGTTTGAATGTAGCTTTGTCATCGTTCATTTTCCAGTGCAAACACACAAACTGACATTCAATTCTTATAATTTCGCACCATATATGGAATGGAACGGCGGATTGATATAAACCTTTTTTGTCCTTTGAACGAGTAACACTGCGACATACGACAAAAATAATCCCAATTTGGAAACAATCTGAATGTTATCGGAATTTGTCAATGTTCTGTATAATTAGAGAACACGCTATACTACGATATGCTAAATGAAGCGCACACTATGATAAAATCTCTTCGCGCAAGGACGGGAGATCAGAGTTATCTGCCTTATGCATAACGTCGCTTCACTGTCATGCTGGCCGCCATTTGCAGGGGTATCTTCGTCAAAATATGTAAACAAAAGTGGTATTTTTTATTATAATAACTGCTCTATCAGCACTCTTTCGTCTTTGGTGTATACATCGTGAGTATATGGTTGTCTTAGTTACGGCGTACAGAACCCTATATTGATCGTAATGTCAAATAATAAAGCATCAGTGGATGCATCTCGTTCCGTTCTCGATCAGATCAGGAACACTAACACGTAAATGCCTCTGATCAGATTTATTCTTCATCAATTGTTTAGCTTATTATTAAAAGCAAATGATACGATGAATGTTTTTACATCAAAAAATCAAAATACATTAGATTTCTACTTAGCAAAAATTGATATGATTAAAATCATTATAGTTTAATTGGTAAATATATTGATAACATTTGATTTGGTGTTGGGCGAAGAATTAAAGTAGTTCCGGTGAACGTTCACACAAGTATGAACACTTTTTTTGTGAGTTCATGGGAAATGAATCGACGAAACTTAGATCACATGACCATGCCCTAGACCAATCAACGTTCGGGAATATGTGTAAACTTCAGAGTGTGAAATTATTCTTACTTATTACCCTTATGGTTAAAAATATGTAGTGACATATTTTCAATATGAGCACTAGAGCACATATCATTTTTGACTAGCAACGATTGTTGTAGCGCGAGTTCCCGTATTTTTACGCCTGTGACGTCATAACACCATTGTTCGTGACGTCACTGTAACCGGCCGTCGCATTGGAAGCGGCCCTTTTCTTGGATATTTCTAAGATGGTAAAATGGAATAGAATCGGTAATAAAGAAATTATTACCCTCGGAAGAGTGTCATATGTATTTTACGAAACTCGTGCAAATTTGTGTATAACCCTCGCTCTCGCTCGGGTAATACACAAATTTGCACTCGTTTCTTAATAGTCATATGACACACTTCCTCGGGTAATAATCTCAATTTATACAGCTGGTGCAAGGAGTAGGAGGCGGGGTCAGTTGTAACCTTTAACTATGTTTGCCAAAATGACTGCTGGTCATAAGTAACCCGATACAACAGTTTTAAATAAAATGACATATCAGTCTTCAATCTAAGTAATATGATTGGCTAATACTTAATTTGGAAACTATGTATTTCTTACCAAAAATGATAGGAATCGTTGACAAGGATATGTTTCATTTTTCAACCATGATGCAAATGATATAAAGCTTATATTAATAATTGACATAAAGAATAAAATATCATTTCACACTATCTTGAAATTCACAACTAGAGACAAGATTAGATTTAATATGAAGGTAAATGCATGTTTTTTCGTGGTTTGACTACAAAAATCCAGTACAGGTGATTACGAATTCCTGTATTGCGTGAGTGTGTTACATTTAGTGTGAGAACATTCCATCGTTTAGTGAAGTAACACGGCTTCTGTATTCATGCAATCATTACACCGGATAGCGGCAGGTGCGTGTTAAGTAGACTATCGGAGTGTTAATGGGTAAAACGACTAACTCGGAAGTGAAGTTGACATATAAAAACATTCTAGTGATTGCAAGTACGAAATGGTCGCCAAAAAGAGAAAGGGTCTGCAATTTAAGGAAAACGATTAACGTGTATCTTGTGAAAAAGGGTTTCTTAGAATTGAGACAAAGAGACCTGGGTGTTTAAAGCAACCATATTGACACATCGAAACATCGTCTCTGTCTTAAAGAGAAGATTTCTGAGAGGTATGGTTTGAAAACAATCTTACGGTTGATTCTGAGTCGCAAGGGGTTTGGTTGTTGAAGTCGACGCAAGCAATATAATTGAAATGAAATCGAACGAATCAGTCGTACGAGTGATAGTTTTGTACTGATTTCAATAAGACTGAGTATGACGTATATGACCATGCTGTCTTATAGATAGATAAGGTTCAACCAAAACTTGGTCTCTGTGCTCAAAGTAAAAATGTCTAAAGGAAAGTTTTCTTTTAGATGTGTTCATATTATGTATGTTTCTATGAACTGGAACTCCTGTTACCGGATGTTCACAATTAGCTCAACTAAACTCATTAGATTCGAATAGAACGTTAAATTCGTACTAGTGACCTTATTCCAATGATACCGTCAGCTGTACTACAATAGAAGCTTAATCGTCATTGTTGTTTCGTCAATAGCATATATGTTGGTAGGAAAACGTCTATGCTTTGATATCATATGTACGGAACCGTAGAGGGGACATATGAGTATCCATGACATAAAATGTTCACGGCACGAGTGCCTAAATATAAGTATTTCCCGAGCAGGAGTGAGGGATATACTGATGTTTAAGCACGAGTGTATTTATCATTGTATGTCATGCGCACAAATAAGATATTCTGTTTATTACCGTAAGTCGCGTAATTGAAGAAAATACTTAAAATCTACTTCTCGGAATATGCGGACTACCTGCCGCCGCCCTATATCTACGCAACGTCATTGAAAAATATGAACCCCGATATGACTTGCCTCGTAGGTACATGTAATAACAGTGGAAACCTTACCAAGTGAAACGTGTTTTCATTGGTTGAAATGTTTCAAATTGTTTGTGGTGAACATTTTGCCGCTAGGGGAACCAGCCGGGACCTTTTTCTAACAGAGGTTGGATTTTTTTTGTCTTTAACTATACACACCAAAATAAGTTAAGCTAACCCTCATTATGGCAAATGGCAAACAAAAGTTTCAATATAACACAAATATTGGGTATTTAAGGATCGGTTCAGACTTCATTACCAATTGTTTCACTTCTCATTGACCCCATGAACATTTTGCCAAGGGTACCATATGGCGGGGGATCCGTGATGGTTTGGGGAGGCTTCTCTTATGACTATAGACTCGATTTGGTGACTATACAGGGTTCACTCACAGGCGTTCGCTACATTCAGGAGGTTCTGGATCCTGTAATTATTGATCATTTCGATGACCACAGACTTACCACAAGACCCTTGTTCATGGACGACAATGCCAGACCCCATCGTTCACTTGCTGTTAACCAACAACTGGAAGACAATGGTGTAACATGAATTTCATGGCCAGCAATGGCAAGTGATTTGAACCCAACCGAGCATGTTTGGGACATTTTGGGTCGTCGGATACAAAGAAGGGATCCTCCTGTACAAACCTGAGGGAACTGAAGACCGCTCTTCACGATGAGTGGCAGCGGATACCGATGAAACAATTAAAGAATCTGGTTAGGGGTATGCCAAAAACAGTGGCTGCGGTTATTCGCGCACGTGGTGGCACCACACGTTACTGATGTTTGGTCATTCTTGAAACACTGATTCACTTTATTTAAGCTGCTTTCCCTCTATATTTTCATGCACTTTTAGTGCCCACACGATTACCAAAACTTCTCTTGCAAATGACTAAATGATTGTTCTCTCAATAATAATTGGTTCTGCCTATCTTCTTTATCTCAGTCTCATAGCATTCTTCAACGAAGTACACCCCTCTATGAAAAACCATGGGGTGCTTAACTTTTTATGGTGTGTATACCTCTGTTTGGAGAGATTGGGACACGAAGGGTCATTTAAATCGTTGACCTGGAACTACGTTGGAAGTTTGTTCTTTAAAAAAACATGTTTGCTAGACGCTTACAAAAATAGTATTTCAATAATAATAATTCCCTACCTAAGAATTCCTTTTGAAGAATACTTTTATGATACATTAACTGCATACTTAGACTAACAATCAAGCAAAGTAATTTTGATTCCTCTCTACAGAACAATAGGCTATAAGGTTGATTTACGTATACAAGCTATATCATACTTATCATATATCACGATTATATCTATATGCATAGATTATTGGTCAGTATTGATAAGATATAACCCATTGATCTGGGCCATGTTTCAACTCAAATCAAACGTCGAGAAGAGGAGTTATCACGCCCTTTTATATTACCATGGTACCTTTAGCATGTCTTGTGCATGTCACTGAGAGTATATTTGCTAAGATCATCAACATAAACAACTTTGCTTTGTCCCTACGCTTCTCTGATTCAATATCATGTAGAATAAATCTTATTCGGATTCTATTTAGATGTATGAAGTATTTTAATTAACAGGTTGACATGTCAGGGAGTATTAATGTTTATTTCAAAGTGTCTTGTCCCTTATCTATGGTAAGAGCTTCCAATATGGCTTGAAGACGCTTGCTGGAAGTGTACCTGTGATACTCTTAAAGAAGATGCTCAGTGGGGAAGGAGTTTGATTATTAAGAGTTGACAAATGGTGTCTTGTTTTGCAGAGGGGATACCTAAGGACGTGATTTGACATGTATTACAAGTTAAGTATTCCATTTTAGTACACGCTGCTAATGGCTATTGCCCAAGCGGCGTAAAACAATAACTCACTCACCATTTTAGATTCATGCACCCAGAAGGTGTCTTCTTTTCCTGGTATATGTAGTGGAAATATCATATACTGTCTTTGAACGTCATTTTATTGCTAAATCTGCGTTAAAAGACATGATTAACTGTCTCTGTGATCCTTCTCGAACCAAACCATAGGATTGTCAGGTGCGGGGAACATTTTTGCACATTGGTATGCTGGATATACAGAAGGGAATCAATTTAATAAAATTCCTTGAATTTGGAATTAAATTTTTCGCTTTAAGGAAAGCTGTCAACAATCCTTATACTAAGCTATTAGAAGAAGACTATTTTGAAAAAAAATTTAATCGTCAATTTCGAGGTGAAAGCATATCATCAGTTTTCAAACCATGCTACTATACTTAAAAGACACTAAACGACATGATAATTGCGCTGAGATATTGTAAGTACGTCATTAAAGGAGCAGATGTACGTTTATTTATGATTTCAATCTTTCAAATTTTCCTGTAGTCGTTGAAGACATTATCAAGTAACAAGCCAAAACCACTGACGACCATTTTGAGTGGTCGTCTTTATTCTTGAGGTAGGGAAATGGAATTGCGTAGCCTTTCTGAAATTGGTTCGCTCGTTTTATTAAGTAAATACTTTGATTGAAAAGCCTTGTTGTGCAAATGGTAACATGCATTTTTATGTTCGTGAGATTATTGAATGCCACAACTAAAATCATTGGGTTGCAATGGTATACCAATCTTATCAAAAATTTCTACCAAAATGCATTTTGTGTATCGTTAGGATCGCCATGATTTATGATCTTACAATATCTAAAATCAACATACTCTATAATGTGTAGTTTTGCTTTTTGTTTGCTCGAGTATTCGGGGATTGTTTTATTAATAATGCGGCAAAATATATCTGCCAGACAAATACTGTTTGAAAATGGTTATGCATACCCGCAATTCATCAAGGAAGTTCGTTTTGAACAATTAGTTTGAGGTAAAACGTGTAACAAAACTTGAGAACGTTTATACAATGTGCATGATATTCGGTTTGAAAAAATACTTCCTGAATAAACAAAATTTTACTTTTTCTGCAATCGTTCTTAACATAATCCTGTCTCAGGGTAAGAACGTTGCGCTCACTCCACCAATATGTGGAGTTAGCGTGACGTTCGTACCCTGAGACAGGATGTCTTAACATTTACTAATAGTATACGTGTATCCTTTTGAACACGTTCTCTTGAAGTCAAGGGGCAAATAGAACACGTTGAAACGTATCCCGATCTAGTTTTCTCCAACTGCGATATTACAAAGGGACACGCCCTTCCTTCCGATCTTCTACTCCCTATGGCCTATTGAAATATTCATGGGTTGGGACTTGTCAATGACTAGCTATACGTGTTTTATTACATTATAATTGTGAGTCATCGGAGTTCAATTTACATGATTTTTCTGTATTTGGCTAAAAATCGTTTTAGGGTCATTCGATGTTGCTATACGATATCTGGTATTTCATTAAAAGAACAAGTTTCAATTTGATAACTATAGTGTATGATCTATGAGACGCTCTCAATGAAGACAATAAACGTTGTGATCGTTGAAATTGACTATAGTAGATTCTGATCGGGGTATCTTGTGAAAACGAATTTCAAGGGTACATTAACGTTTAAACATGTTTAAACCCCTGTCCTAACGGCTTCCAATCCTTCCGTCATCTCGTTAGTTTGCAAAAATGTCACAAGAACGACCCACTTTCTTAAATTTTACTTTTTATTAAAAACCAACTTTATTCAAATAATAACAACGATTCTAATAGCTAAACAAAAAAACTTGTTATACCGTAGATGTCTTTGCACTCTGGTAGCGCCGATGAATTGCTCAAAATGTTTGAATTATTCCGAATGTTCATAACGAGATCAAGAATCTGGAGGAAATCCATATGGTTGTTCCGTACCTTTATGTTAATTCACCTCAAATCGTTGATGTTAAGTGTAACTAACATAATACTATTGGTACAATAATAAACGAAAGAGAGTCTGGCTAAAGTCCTGTTTTTCATATCACATGTATAGAGACGGAGGTGTCGCCTCACTGTTTATAGTCTTACTCCATCCTTTCATTCATTGTTATATATTGTATTCATATGAATTTTATATAATGATTGATATGTAAAGTAATATGGTATCTCATAGGCCTTGTAGGCCGGGTGCTTTCTTTATATCTGCAATGGTTTATATCATTTGAGATATTGTTTTATTGCAATATGTGAAACGAATACGAGTAGGCTAAGCACGTGACATCGAAATAAAATATACTTTTCTTGCTGTCTTTCTCTGCGATTCTAAAGTGCTTGTTCGGATCGCTTGGTTGTTGAACTATACTCGTCTCAATGTTACTCCATGCTCTTTGATGAGAAAGATGTATATGACCCCAATGCTACTTAAACTATTTAGAGGCCAAGTCTTTGATATGCATTAAAGGGGCAGTAGCACGTTTTTTGAAAATTTTATATTTTAAATTTTTCGCTGATAATTGTAAATTAATGCTAAATGTATTATTTTGACAGTGTCAAAAATCGCATTACACTAGCCAATCATCCATAGGCAGAGGACAAAGTATGAAGATTCACATAAAATCCATTGGCGGCAATTTATGTGAACACCTTTAATTCAGTTTTTCTTAGAAAAAGGAATCGCATGGCTAAACTTTACATTATGTTTTTGAATTATTACTGCTTTAGTTACTTTAAATACATTGTCTTTCAATTGGAACCATATATTTTCATGTTCCTGACATCACCCCATATTCCCCCTTAAATGTGCTACTGCCCCTTTAAAGTATATCATTGTTTTTATCAAAAGTTTGAACTTCTAATCAACACCTATAAATAATCTCGCTGTTAAATGTCCCGCCTGCTTATCACGCTGTTCATATGTCGTCCGCGTGCTTGTACGTTCTGTCGTCTGCTAGTGACTAGTGTTGTCAATGGCGACCCATGCGTTTCAAAGCCACAAACACCTGACTCCACATGCTAACTTAAGCAAGATACTCGTCAAAGTCGGAGTACATAAAAAATAAAAATTGATTTCCGATGAAACAATTCCTTTTCTTTTCCGATCGATCGTTCTTCGAAACATGAATGCCAAGCTCCAGTCGTCTGCATGGCGGAGGAATATCTCTTGGAAGTAGTGCGGTCTCCTTCTGACAGGCAATACCGTTATACCACCCTACCAATGAGCGTTGGTCTCGACCTGTAGATATCGGATTCTTCAAGGGTCTTATTCGCTAGGGTCAAATGTAGGAGCAAAAATCGCTCTTACGATATGTGTCAGTGGATTTAACAACTGTGACATTAACCATGGGTTGATCGGGCGTAACTAAACCATGTCACGCCGACAGCCTGTTGTATCCCCTACCCCCGGGGTAGATTTAGTTGGGGGTAGGGAAACGGTGGAGGGCGGTATGGACGGACGGACTAAAGGGGGTGGCGAGCAAACGTTGACGGTGGGTAGTTGATTTATCTCAATATGAAGTTGCCGTTGTTTAAGTGTTTTATGTGATCGCTTGGAGATGAGCGTATTTATTATTACTATAGGTGAAACTTGAGTCTTTGTTTCCAGAGAACACTTGGATATCATCGATTATATATTCTACATATCAACTTTCAATTAATATTTGATTGCTTTTCTTAGGTTAATGTGTTTTAGAAATAGTTATGTCTTGATGAACAAAGGAGGCAGAAAATGTCATACCTGGTAAATGTGTTTACAATTTTTATATAATGTTTCTAGATTTATTTAGTTCAGTTAAAGTGATGTTATGTTCCAATATTCTTTTTTTCATTTGTTAATGTCAAGGGTTTCATTTATTCATGAGAATGATAGCTAGAAAAGAATCGAATATACAAAAGCTAAGAAAAAGTATAAACATACTATGTATATGATATCCACAACCGTTGACCATACAAAAACGACAGCAAATGGTTTTCATAAAGAGAAGACGTTCATATTTATCGATTTAGAATGATTATTTTCTCAATTATACCTTATTTTAATATTGTTCAAATGTTCTTGATTATATAATTAGGTGCAATATGTGAATTATAATTATCAAATTGTCATGATTATGGTACGGTATATGAAAAAAGTTGTGTACTATATTACTATATACTTCAACTTTTACTTTGTTTTTCAATCGAATCAAAACATTTTCTAGTAAAGAAATGTTTTATAACGAATGTCATTGATAACATATATTATTGAAATGACACAAATGAATTCAAAAGAAAGGGATTTTAGAGATATCTGATTGTTCGGAATGCGGCTGTACACGAAAATTAATGTTACAGATTTCACCGAATTGAATCATTCATTACAAAACATTATATATTCTTTAACATATCGTGACATGGAATTCTTATACAATCGACTCGCGTTTGAAAAGCCAAAATACATTCTTTAAAAAATACTTTCTAGTTGCGCTTGGCTTGACAGAGCAAGAAATATTTATGTACTGTATTTCTACAGACACTTATGCAGCTATTTACTAAGAGCTAATTTGTGTTGGTTATGCCCCTAACCTTACACGTTGAGTGAATACCCCCCTTTGGTCGTTATGCCAATCATTATTCTTACCGGGGTGACTCCGCTATAATACCTTTATTCGACATTGTAAGGCGCTCTGAATATGAACACAAGTTACGCTTATTTCGCCGACGCCATATTTCGCTTGTACATGTTTTACTTTTATGCACTGAAACTTCTATGTATAAACCTTATATGGTTTTGGTAAATATTACGGTATTTTACCTTCATATTGCGGTCTTTGGACATTCCTTACACTTTATTCATTTTATACAGTGACGTCTTATTGAATTGTTTTTATTCCTTAAATACATGTTACTGAATTCAGGCGCTTTGTCTATATACTTATGATGCTAGATTACTTTCTTTCCTCTTACAAGTTACTTAATCTTTGAAAAGCAAAATGACTTGAATAGTATACTATCAATAACCAATGTAGATGAATAATGTATACTTGATGCACATATGTGTACCTTAAAATCTGTGAGAGCTATTTTAGGTTGGTATACAGTAAGACAACGTCTTGTGATATAGACGTCAACTTCTTCCATATGGAGCATCAAACGTTATATATACATCTTCGACTTACTAAGGATTATGTTACCTATTTTCATTTGTTTTTAGGTTTATATCAGTTGGTTTCATATTTCACCATTATTTAACACGTTGCGTGTTCATGTAACGACTCATGTACGGAAGCATATTCGTGTCACGGTGAAAACAATCTGTAGAACTATTTCCTACGTAGGACATACTATCTCCTACGTATAGGGCAAACTATCTCCTACGTAGGGCAAACTATCTCCTACATGTACGTAGGACATACTATCTCCTACGTATAGGGCATACTATCTCCTACATGTAGGTAGGGCATACTATCTCCTACGTAGGGCAAACTATCTCCTACATGTACGTAGGACATACTATCTCCTACGTATAGGGCATACTATCTCCTACATGTAGGTAGGGCATACTATCTCCTACGTATAGGGCATACTATCTCCTACATGTAGGTAGGGCATACTATCTCCTACGTATAGGGCATACTATCTCCTACGTAGGGCAAACTATCTCCTACATGTAGGTAGGGCAAACTATTTCCTACGTAGGAGATAGTTCTACTTCATTTTTTTCACTGTGATACTAATATGCTTCCGTACTCAAGTCTTCTTGTTCTACAAATGAAACTGAAATCTTTTTATTATAGTTAGACCATTGCTGCTTTGTTGTGACCCATGGTCTAACCAACCTCATTTTCAGTTAGACCACAGACGGAACTACTTTTTATGAGCAAGACTATGTCGTGATAAAAAAACTTCTATTAGAAACAACATAACAAAAACATGCATTTTATTACATAAAAGTGATTTTACAGATCGAGCAGCATTTCAGGTCATTAAGCAGAAAGGCATGTACAGCGTGATTTCAAAATGTGCCCTTCAAATGCATTGAGTAGGATCTCCTTCGTCGAATTTCGGCATCCATCATTCGTATTTAAGCATTTCGTGTAATATCATTGAGATGACTGCACGGTGCTTCCCCGACACCTGTAGATGAAATAAACATCGAAATCAGGACTGTAGACTTTCATATCCTGATTCCGTTATGGAATGACAACATTTCAAACGCAGGTTTTACAATGTTTACCAAGAGGTTACCATTTCGAACAGTATGAAGCAGTTCTTATCCAACTTCAAAGCAATGGTCAAATTGGATGCACGCCATGTCGCAACTTATTGATACTTGTATTGTAAAATATTGTAATATCTCAACTGAATAGACTACTGTTTCGTGAAACGATTTGTATTCATTACGTGTTTATCGTTTAAATACTCACCATATTCACAAGCACAACTTCTTTTCTAAGGCTCCACATGCGAAGGCTAGAGCTGTCAACATACGTCCGATCCTTTCCATGTCCCTTGCCCAAATGACAAAATCACAGCATGCGCATGTCGAAAGTGAAGCTGCACGTGCATCTCGTGAGGATGCGTCTTAATGCAAATTTCACGAGCTCTAGGGTTTTGTTTTGATGTCAATTACTTGTGTGACACGGTCGCCGTCAAATAGTTCGCAATCATTTCAACAAAAAAATATCAACTTTTAATTTAACATAGCGTTTAATGAATTACATTTGTAGGCAATGATCTAAGTAAGTTAGACCATTCGGGCCTTGTTGTCTAATCATTTAAATGGTTAGTTAGACCACTCGCGCTACGCGCTCGTGGTCTAACTAACCATTTAAACGATTAGACAACAGGCCCTCATGGTCTAACTATTACTTAATGTCCTGTCAGTAGAATGCTTAATTGAGAAAGGCAAGATGTATGAAATCATATCACTTAATGTAAATGAATATAGATTCTGCCAACAATTCCTGTCCATGCGTACTTCTACCGAGGCATGTTAATAATATACAGTGTATGCTACTTATGAAACTAAATCTACAGCTATATGCAGTTTTGGAAGATATTTAACTGCGCCTTTTTAAACTGTCATGATTTTCTTTTTCCTTCAAAGATGACTCCGCAAGCAAACGCAAGAGAGAGATTTATTTTAATTTAATTGGCATTCTATCGCGCCATTTTCTCTCTATACAACATTTATGAGATCGTCACCGTTTTGAGCTTCGATAAAAGTTTAAAGCAACAGAATGAATAATTCAAACATTAAGAAATTCCTCTCCGGAAGGGCTACATCTCATAAATAAAACCTGAAACCTTATTCGCTTTCTGATTTACCAAAAAAATATATATTAGTTGCAAAGTATGTCATTATGTCTCAAGTGAAAATAACTTTAACAACTTATCTTTACACATGTCACATATAAGTCCTACCATTTGCCAATCCTGAAAAATGGGTGAATTCGTTTATTGATAAACCTATGTAAACATTTTTTTGCTGAAATATATATAGACCTCATTACCCGCACGATATATTTAAGCCTTTACGTGTCTCATATATTCAATACGTATATAAAATCTTCGGTAAAATTGTTAATAATAAATTATTTCTAGAAGAATGTCTATATCGTATACCGTTCAAGTGTATGAAGATATTGCCTCAGTACACTGATGTTATTCCAAAGTATTTATTACCTATATTCATTACCTATATAACCATGGTAGGTATATCAAGAAATCGCTTAACGCCTGATTTGACTGTTCTGTGATTGATTATGAAATGCGTGTGATTCTGTTGTTACTTACACGGCTAGCGAACATGAGAATAATGAAATGAACATGAACGTAGAGACTCGACTTTACGGGCTGGCTAACCCAGGTTAATACGCGATAGAGTGCCGATAGAAAGGAAAGCTTTTGTTAAGGAAATAATGAATTATTTCTCGAAGAATGTTAATTACCTTCTGTCATATTTTAATCGTGTCACACGGTGTGTTGTACTCAGTTTGAAGCAACAATAAATCAGGTATTATTTAAAGTGAATTTCTATAAAATAGGGATTGACTCACGCACTTGTCGACTTGTTTTAGAAAGTGTGGTTTAAATGGAGATTTACGTTTTTGAAGAGAAAGGTGCGAGGCTGAAATTTTATACTTCTCATTTAATATGCATGTATGATCTCACTATTATTAATGTTGTCTTGTTATCAAATTATCGTGGTTTCGTTTCTGTTCTAAAAGGTATCTTAAACTTAAGTTAAAGTCATAGACATTTTGAATGTCTTCATCCATGTAACTGATGTTACATACACACTTCATATCTAAAATTTTGAAAAACCTGTTTCTGATTTCTATATCTCTGGTTTTACAATAAACATTTACTGTCGTTATTGTTTTGGAAAGGCATTAGTAAGTACTCTAGCATCCTGCCCCAGGGTACGAACGTTACGCTAACTCCACTAATCTGTACCCTGGGCTCAGAAACTTGATTCTCCCGCGCGGCCCTACATGGGATATAGCCAATCAAATCATTTTCTAGCCACCTTCTCGGTAAAATTTCATCGAGAAAACGATTTGATTGGCCGTTTCCTAAGTCGGGCCGCGCGGGCGAATCAAGCTTCTGAGCCCAGGGTACAGATTAGTGGAGTTAGTGTAACGTTCGTGCCCTGAGACAGGATGGTACTCCAGATGATCGGGGAAGAGTTATTTTGACTTTCTGTCTCTCTATGACAAGAGTGTTAGCATACACACCAAAACGTCGCGCTCCTGCTAAGGAAGTTAAGTCAAGAAGACTCTTCATTATTCACTAACTAGTTACTGTAACAAAAATAACCAAATTCAGATTTTTTAAATATCTTGTCTGATATGCGTTTTGGTAAAGATGTGTGAGCATCGTTGGTTAACTCTCGACTACTTGACGTAGAAGAGCGTATACTCTTTCTCAATTTAAGTGCACAATGATCAAGACATGAAATCTTCCTTAGGAAAAGTGCATTTTCTCGCGAATGCTTCATAAACATTTTGTGTGAATTAATGTAACTTAATGAAATGGAATATTTAACTAGCAAAATCAGAAGAAAAAAATCACTTTTCATTCTGATGTTTTACACTAGCATTCGCCTCAAAGGTATTGTATAAGCGATGTTGCTTTGACATAGTCGCCTTGATGATTACGGCCTTATCCGTCGAATTTTCAAAATTGAACTGTACCTATCCGTCGAATAACGCTTGAGTGATTTTGTACCGATCGGTCGAATCTTGGCGAGCTTGAGACCCTGGGAGGATCTAAGTTAATGAATTCAGGCATAGGTTTTGGGAAGGATTCAAATACATACTCAAGATATTCGTTTGTTGCAGTTGCATGGCTAGAAAAGATAACAAACAACACGGTTATTTATATTGCACTAAAATGTTAAGAACATAGGGGGTATCAGTTTACTCACCTTTGTGGGGGAAACAATATCTGTTTTTAATAATGCAAAGACTTATTCTTATAAAACATCATGCATGACGTACACGGGTTCCAGGCCTCGACAGTTATTGGAAATAGATAAAGATCATATACTCAAAGCCATGTTATGATATTACGTGTAACTGTATTTGAGAACAACACGTTTAAGACACAACAAATGATATATTTAAACTTAAAAATATATCTAGTAAAATATAGATAATGATATCCCCTTTTCTCACGCAATAGACTATATGAAATTATCTATTTTAAGTTAAAAGTTACATATTTGTCGAATGTACGTTCTGAAAGGCATTAAGAATTTAAGATTTTCAAATAAAAAAAATCTGTAAAAGTACAAATAGTAGTACAATTTCGTGTCTACTTTCTCGATTTCAGACACTTGGATGATACGAATCATTGGTTCCCATGATGTTAGCACTTAAGAATACTTGTTTTTCAACTAAAACTTGTTTTATTATGTTAAATTGCCGTTTATATTAACATGTATGTTGATACGGGATTCTGTTGAGCATTAACGAGACTCGGTTTTGGCGTTAAATTTGCAAATGAAAACTGATTCAGAGGTTGTTATTGCTTGGTATACAAAGGCGGTTTTAAATTAAAGAATTTAAGTTTTGATCATCATAGTTTGTCGAATAAAGAATATCTCTCTCAAACAATTCATTAAATAAGGAAGCAAACATAATAAAGGGTAACATGAAACAGATTTTCTTCAAACGGCTCTATCGTTAAAGAAGAAAATGAAACCGTTTCGTTTCCTTTCTTATCACGAGTTAAAGGGGCAGTAGCACGTTTTTAGGGGGAATATAGGTTGATGGAAGGAAAATGAAAATTAATGGTTTCAATTGAAAGACAATGTATTTAAACTAAATGGAGCAGTAATAATTCCAGTATATAGCGTTAAGTTTAGCCATGCGATTCCTTTTTCTTACAAAAATGAATTAAAGGTGTTCACATAAAAATGGCCGCCAATGTATTTTATGTGAATCTTCATTCTTTGTCCTCTGACAATGGACGATTGGCTTGTGTAATGAGATTTTTGACACTGTCAAAATATCACATTTAGCATTCACTTACAATTATCAGTGAGAAATTTAAAATATAAAATTATCAAAAAACGTGCTACTGCCCCTTTAAAGACAAGATTACTCGACAACAAACGGTATAAAACAAACATTGGAAAACATACTGGTATGAATGATAATATTTGAAAGTGGTTAACACACTCGATAGACATCTAACAGACTCGAGAGCTTGTTACAAACACTCATAAAACATTATTGATAAAAGTACTCACATTCGTGATGACATTCTAATTCAACTAGCTTTTTATGGTAAGATCTTGATCTTGAAAAGCAAAAAATATTATAGTTTTGCATAATGATAACAAATAATTCCATATTATACAAAGAATAGATTTGTCTTATTATGTCGTTTTTGGAAACAAATATCATTATGTAATTTTTTGTACAAAATTTCTTCTTTATATGAATTGTAACTCTTGGTTTGTGGTTAAGAGATATTACTATAATTAGGAAGAAGAAGAAGAAAATTATTTTATTTCAGTGTCACATGTTACGATTTCTTTTTTTGTTAGGTTGAACCATTCATGTTCCAAAAAAACTTTCTTTTTAAGCAAAGAATTATATTTTAGAAAAAATCAACCAACAAAATCTAATTTAATCTTCTTTAAATAACATGACATTGAATATATTAGTTAAGATAATCTAAACTTCGCATCATTTCGTACTTTTTTAAAGAAGATTACATTATATATTTACCATGTAAAAATATGATTTTACTTATTAATGTCATACCTACCTGGTACCTGGTGAATTTTCTTGGTCTTCAATTGCGATAATAGAAATATAATTTTAATGCAATAGAGGGTCTATAAAACATTGCGAAAATGTTTGAATCTGTAAAACCATTGAATAACTGTATAAGTATATCTTGATATATCATTAAGTGTTGGTTAATCTATTTTGCTTTGAACTATTTTTGAATTGGAGAGCTTTTAACATATGTATATTGACATTTCAAACCTGTTTGCCAAACATTCTTGTAATTGAACTATTGTTTTAACCATATATCATGTACAGAGTACAAAGGTTATGTAAAATGTCTTGACATGTGTCTTACTTTGTAGCTTAATAACTGATTTATTGATGAACTTTTAGAATCCATTTGAATGCAAAGAAGCATGAAGTAACAGCAAAATTGTTTTAATTCAGGCATGGTGGTTGTATAGTATTCATGTATGTGTAAGATATTTGCTATATTGAAATCTTTGAAAGAAGATTAGAGGTTAAATACAGCAGAAAATAATCATGAAGTGTATACAGGGTATGTTTAATCTATCATCTATGATCTTTATTTTAAGTTTGTGGTTTTGATATGGGTACAACCTTTGCTTTTAAGGTTAATGTTTTTATTGTTAAACTAAACTATAAGCTCCTTCTACTATATATTTGCTAATGATTGGAAACCTGTTTTGGATGAACATATAGCTTACATCAGCTCATTTCACATTCATCAAATTTTAGATGTTATTGAATTATTCCTATTACTATTTTGAGCTAGGCTTCTCTCTAAGTAAATACCTGCAAACTCAAGCTTGGATAACCACTCCCTATGTTTAACAATCTAAGTTATTTTGAGTTCCTTACAATCAACCGCTTCCTTTGATTCAGTGGCTTCAGGGATTCCTATCTAATTAAGGTTTAATAATGTATGGTCATGGTTTTGCCAGAGATAACATTGTCAATTGGGACATATTTTACATAATGTATTTGTAAGAATGTAGAGATAGTTTGAATAAAAAAGGGTTTTTTAAAATTAATTTTTTGCAAATGTATGGACTGATACTCATGTGTATGTATTGGTTGGTATATGCATCATTTCATTCCATGTACATCATCATTCTCCATATTTAAACCATTCTCTCCCCACAGAGGCAGCTCAGTCATACCGAGTTAGCTAACTCTGGTATGGCTGAGCTGCCTCTGTGGGGAGAGAATGTATTTAAACATGAAAATCATAAAAATATTTTGATCCCATTTTCATTTTGTAAAGATTTGGTGAGATTTATTTAAACAATTTCATTATTGAAACAATCAACAGATGTGCATGATGTAAGAATACTAGATGTATACAAACCCCTCAAAAAGATGCAACAATTTAAAGCAGATCTCGAAATTGAGGTGACAAAGAAAATAATTGTTTATGGATAAGCAATGTTTTAGATGAAATTATTGCATCAATCGTTTTAGTTGAATGCAAATTGATGTATAGATGTTCACACTTCATAAAAGGACATATGACACATTGCTATTTCAAAATGAAACTTGAAAATCTATTTTACAACTACAGATAAAAGGGTTGAATTTTGGACCTCTGAACATGATACATTAGCCATAAACATATATACCAGTACATGAATATTGGGAAATATTTTAAGAAAATTAAAAAAAAACCAACCATACACTGTCCCTTTAAAGTGACAGCCCTATCATGGTATATTTTGTAGAAACAAAATTCAAGAAGACACTGCCATACATTCTATTCTTTGTCAAATTGTTAAATCTAGAACCACTAAAATGTTACCTTCAATAACATATATATGAAAATAAGAATGAAATAATAATGCAATCATCATATATAATATAAACAGGGAAGTTCTCTTGAATTTTGTTTCACACAAAAATAACCATATGGAACTGTCCCTTCAAATGGAATACTCCTATTAAAGGTATGTCAGTACTGAAAATATGCATAATCTACTCAGGATAATCAGAGGGTACATGTAAGATATTAGCTGGCATTTGCAAAGACTTCAATAGGTCTTGGTTGACTAGTCTTTACAAGTACCGGTAGGTCACATATAGATAAGCCTTGGCTGCTTGTGGTGACTCTTATTGTATACTGTGTCAAGCTTTGTTATATAATGGCATAATATTGATTACATTATGATTCTATGACTTTAAGTCCTGAAAAAGGCACGTGCATACATTTAATCACAAGATTCATTAAGAAAAAATGAAAAGAAAGATATGATAAAAAAAATCATTGAACATTTATTATTGTTTATATTCCATGTTAAAGGGGCAGTAGCATGATTTTAGGGGTAATATATGGTGATTTCAGAAAAAAGGAACATAAAGGGTTCCAATTCAAAGATAATACATTTGAATTTAATGAAGAATTATTGAATCAAATATATATTGTAAAGTTGAACCATGCTATTCCTTTTTCACAAAATGAATAAAAGGTGTTCACACAAAAATGGCCGCCAATAGACTTTTTTTGTTTTTTAATAATTTGTTCTCTGACAATGGTTGATTGATTTGTGAAATGAGATTTTTGACACTATCAAAATGATTCATTTGGCATTAACATACACTTATCAGTGAAATATTGAAAATAAAAAATATTCAAAAAATGTGCTACTGCCCCTTTAACGGGAATTCACAGAAAAAGCATTTTAAAGTCATTTTTAAAATTGACTTTATTATCAAACTTGTAATGCTGTCTACATAGCACTACAACAAAAAAAGGCTAATTTAATGCATGAAGGTCAGTTTAGTATAGAGAGGTTATTAGCTCCAGTTGTTGTACATATCTGGTACCTAAGGATAAATCTCTTATAATCCTCTTACCATTGATTTGTGGCTTATTCTGTGTAGCAAACATACACCTGTAGCGATCTGACTTGCAGTGATATTTTACACTTCTTTGTCATGTATTTTGTACCAAATATTGTTTATTGTGGAAATTGTCTTTGATCCCACTCTGATACTTGTGGGATCAACCACCTTGATCACAAAATGCATATTTTGGTTGCTATTGAGGCTAGATATTTGATTTAGGGGGATTGTCTTCTAACATGAGAGGTTAAGATTAGATTGAACTTTTGCATTCTTACAAATTTTCAATTGAAAATCTTTACTATAAGGAGAGTTTGAGGGCAGTATCACTATTTTTTTTTTGTTCACTTATATGAAATTTGTTTTGAAAAACAGCAGTTTTAGCATATATTCAACTTGATATTAAAATCATTTAAATAGCAACTAATGTATCAATAGATTAGCCAAGAGATAAAAGCTTTGGTATCTTAAAACAATTATGCCTATTTCAATTATTTCTAAAGTTTGTGATTTGAGATTGAATGTAGCCTAAAGTCTAAAAGATAAACCTTGATGTTGATTGAAATCAGGATCTTAACTGGAAAGTGTCAGACCTTCATATAAACATTCAACAACTATTATGATCATCAAGTCATTTATAACTAGTTTCATAAGAAATATGCCATAGGTATATTCTTTCAGTATTCTCCTATCTCTACTTCTTGATTTGATCAAAATAACATGTTAAGGCGTTAACACCTTTTGACAACATTAAATGACTTCACACAAAGGTAAATTACCTGAACTTCACCCTAAAAGAGAAGACATTAATCAGGTGACTGCTGAAGGTGCCATGTTGTGCCGAGATAGAATCTGTCAAAGCTGACATTATGAGACTTTGATTGGCTTCATCAGTGTTGTGGAGGTTGTGGAAGAATTATCTGACCATTAATCCCATCATCCTTTGAGGCTGGACATCTTTACTGAAGATCAGTTACAAGAACACTAAGCCCCTGCTGCCTTTGTCTCCGAGGCATGACACTCACCTTGGACTTACAGAAGCATTTAGTTCAGGGATGTCCATCCCATGCACTCTTTTGGATTTTATTTACTTGGATATTGAAAATATTTTGCAATGCAAAGGATAAAGGTATGATCATGTGATAAGGTGATCTATGAATAATCTTAGAAATTGGAATTTACCTTTTGTGACTGAATGATATGTGTTTGAGTTTTACCTCTCCTTTGCTTTTATATTATTTATGATATTCATAATGAATTGTGTTTTTTCATATTAGGGGTTTTGATGTTACATAATGGTTTCATAAGATTGTAGAAATATCATGCTTTTCATGTTAGAATATGTAATTTACCTTTTTGTTTGAATATTTAAATGAATGGTGTTTTATTCTTCCTTCCTGTTATACTATTTGTAATGTTCATATTGAATTGTATATTTTTATCATATTTCATTATGAATTTTGGTATAATTTCATTATTTTAAAGGTTGTAAAGATATGTTTTCATATGAGATGACCACCATGATATTGACATTGTACATGTAAGATTTTACATTTGAAGAAATATATTTTATATATTTTTAAAGTTTTTTTTGTCAGTAATGGATACTGCTATCGTTGGTTTGAGTGAATTTATCCTTAATCCACATATATCATGATTTTGAGAATGTATTAAATATTCATCTTAAACTACATGTGTACATTCGCAGATTTGGCAATGATGGGAATTGAATATCTCTGAGTCATATTTTCCCTGAGTTTAAAAAAAATATTCCTTATGTCATTTTAATTTGGTTTCTGTTGTGATATTTTGTTGCACTTGTGAAAGGCTTGACAAGAGCCTCTATATTAACACTGCTAATTCTTCTTTCAGGTAGCATGTAGAATTCGGCCAATGAGTGAAGATGAAATATTGGCAGGAGCAACTCCCATTGGTTACAAAGTGGAAGAAAATGTAAGTATGAATGGTTATCAATTTAACAGTCATATAAAGGTTATTATTTTCTAGTACTGAAATAGTTTGCACATGATATGATGCATTCTATCTAATGACATTCAAGGATATATAACATAAATCAGTATCATTCATATAGAAATGATACTTACATGCCACATCCTATATGAACAACAAAAAAAGTTCCAAAGGTATAAGTTAAAGAGTTCTCTGCAGGACTTAGGAAAGCACAATGGTTTGCTTGACTGTCTTTGAACGTTGTCTATTGGTTCAATTAATCATATATTTATACATTAAGTGGGTAAAGTAAAATATACTGTAATAATTATGTCCCCCGCAAAGCTTTGCGGGAGACATAAGGTTTTCAGTTTTATTCGTGGTCCCGTGGTGTGGTGCCTTTAGCTATTTTGTTTATTCTAGATTTTTTTTTCTGGTTTCCATAGAAGCAATTTGGAAGCTTAGTGCATTTAGGGGGTAGGATCTGATTCCGTACCATAACTAAAAAAAATATTCAATATTGTTTTACAAAATTTTGTATGAGGTTAGATCTAGTGATGATGTGGTGACTTTTGCTATTTTGGATATTCTGAATTTCTGACTTTTTGATGGTTTCCATCGCTACAAATTGAACTTAGTGCATTTTGGGAGAATGTCCATTTCCAACCTATAGCTCAAAAACTGTTAAATATCGTTTTACTTAAGTTAGTTCAAAGTAGGATCTAGAAGATGAGTGGTGCCTTTTGCACCTTCGGTTATTCTGAATTTTGGGGGATTTTTTTTGGTGTCATGGAAACAATTTGAATGTAGTACTTATGGGGGTTAGGGTCATTTTCTGATTAAAATTTGGTACGGGGGACATCGCAGTGCATCACATGCACATATTTCAAGTTTAATTTGCAATGATAGTTTCAACGGTCATTGGCAATACTCTTCAAACAGCAGTTTTCAACAAATAAAATAGTTAAATGAAAAAATAATATTCCTTTGTACATAATGTACAAAAAGTTAGGCAATCAGATGACATCATATGTGACACTTATGCCTTTAAAATAATTCATTACCGACCCATGATTTTAGACACATCTATAGTGCCCATGATAACAATAGAAATGTATGTTATCTTGCATTATACATGATAATGAATATTTCACATACCTGATACTACATACCAGTTACCTAAATCAGGTTTCAATTGCTAGTCAACTAATTGCAAGTTTGGAATTTATGGCATTCTGATAATTCTGATATATGAATGGTTCATGAATATAGGATTTTGGTGTGCATACATATTTCCAATTTAGAACTAGAAATAAACAAAACAAACATCAGAACTAAGTTTTTCATATGATAACAAAGTAGAATGATATATGATTAGATATGATAATTTATATAATATTAACTATATATTTGCCTACAAAAAGATATAAAGTGCTAAAATATACATATCTTACACATAATTTACTAAAATATATTTGATGAAGGAATATTATCCATCAAAACTGTAATTCAAATCAAAAATGCAAAACCATAATTGAATATGATATTTATACATGTATGTCAGAACTTCCTCTTAAAAAAGATTATCAATTATCAACTACCCTTTTATCAATGAGAATGTACCATGCCAGAACATTTTCTTTTTACTCCTCTGCTCCTTTCATTTTGTACAATATTTGACTTCATTTCAACACCTCTTCTTGTTAACCATTAGTGCTTATGGCTACTTTTTTTCTGTAGACTATATATGCTTAACCATTTTGACCAGTCCCTGTTAATATATGCTTAAGAATAGAGAGCCTTCCACCAAGTATTTAATATAAATGGTTAAGTTGGAGACTCATATTTCAGACAATCTACTGTGGAAGCTTTTACAGCCATCAAAGTCACATCACGTAGGTCATTCAGCAAGTTGAATAGACAGATCACATTAACACTTGGCAGAGTTTTCTATTCACTTAACAAACAATTAGTGCTGTTTGCCTTCTTGGAAGCTTAATCATATAAAGCGTTAGTCACCTTTACTAGTGTAATGTAAACACAGGGTTTAAAGTACAGGAGTGTTTTGTACCAAGCTATAAGTTTACACTTAAACTATTAGTTCTGTTTACCTTCTCAGAAGCAGAATCATGTAGAGCTATAGATTCTCCTACAGTAGTAAAATGTAAACACATGGTTTAAAGGGGCAGTAGCACGTTTTTTGATAATTCTATATTTCAGATATTTCACTGATAATTGTAAGTTATTGCTAAATGTATTATATCGACAGTGTCACAAGCCAATCATGCATAGTCAGAGGACAAAGTATGAAGATTCACATAAAATTCATTGGCAGCCATTTTTTGTGAACACCTTTAAGTCATTTTGTGTAAGAAAAAGGAATCACATGGCTAAACTTTGTTATATATTTGAATTATGACTGCTCCATTTGGTTTAAATACATTGTCTTTCAAATGGAACAATTCATTTTCATTTTCCTGACATCACTTTATGTTTCCCCTAAAAGCGTGCTACTGCCCCTTTAAAGTACAAGTGTATTTTACTCAGCAGAGTTCACATTGTTAACTCTTTCTCTGTTGGATAAGAATTATTCCATGTATCTGATGATAGTGACTAATTTGATATTTCTTCCTTTGTCAGTCAAACAATGAATATTTACATATTCTTGTAAATATATTTGTCTTGTTAAGCAACTACTTTGTAAGCTTCTTTAAATGCCAGAATGGCAGTTTAGTAGTTAAAGCAATAAAGAATGATGAATTTTCTTATTGATAATGTATTTTCTTAATTCTGTATAGGCAGGATTTCAACATACATACTAAAACTGTTGTCAAGCAGTTGTGTTAAATAGAAAAAAAAAAATTTAATGCATGATCATTATAATTTCTAAGTTATTTGGTTGTCATTTGGAATTTCATTCCTAAAAAAGACCTTTATTCTATGAATCGTTATAATGTCAATTGAATTATAGTTACTTATTGGCTGTAATGACAAAGTTAGGATATTCTATATATCTATGTGACACAAGATAGGCAGGAATGCCTTACAAGCACACAATGTAAGTAATTCTTTGCTGATATACAATATCAAAGCTATTATCAATAATCAGGCCTTAGTAATGCTATTATTACCCATAGGGTGAAACATACATAGTGACATATTTTCAATATGTGCACATGTGCACATATCACTTTTGGATGGCAACAATTGTTATGTGTTAGTCACCTTATCATCTTGTCTGTGATGTCAAATAACAATTGTTGGTGAATCTCTGGAGAAACAAGAACATATAGGGCTAGTGGTCAACTTTTGACCAATAGGAGGGTATGGTGTCCCTTTAAGGAAACTTATGCAAATTTCTGTACAACCTTCATAATACAAAGGTTCAATGCTTTTGAAAAGTCATATGACACACTTCTTCACTCAATGACCTTTATATAACATCATATGAACAGGAGAATAATGAATTGTCTCATGTTAAATTCTGTTAATTGTTAAGGAACAAGTACTGAATTGAGTATTATCCTAAGTAATCTGAAAAGTGAATAGAAGTCAAATGCTTTTAAATGCTTATACAGCTGGAATGACAGTGTTAAAATGTAGTGTGGGGTTATTGACCCGTATAAGAGTTATAGAGTGAAGTCACGCAGCGCCCTACATGTGCTTTGCATGCCTGATTGAGATTTATAAATGTATAAGACAAACTTCCATTGTTGTAGGTCCAACCCTCCCTAAACTATTATACAGGTCATTATGTCAACTGTTTTTGCTGTAATAGATTCAAGATCTCTAATAAAAGCCAAAGCATTCACAAAGAGCTAAAGAAAGCAATCAATCAAGAACTGTTTTTCCGCTAATAAATTCAAGATCTCTAATAAAAGCCAAAGCATTCACAAAGTGTCAAAGAAAGCAACAAATCAAAAACTGTTTTCCTCTTATAAATTCAAAATCTCTAATAAGAACCAAAGCATTCAATAGGTACCAAAGAAAGCAACAGTTCAAAAATCAGTACGATTCTCCCATTGCACAAGATAGTAAGGTGACCTTAACTCACCAAGGAAGCCGTGGTCTAATTTCAAAGAAGATTACCAAAGTTAACAATATTGTAATGGTTGTTTTGTCATTATGTGAACCATTTTCCTCAAAGAAATGCAAGTTCTATATATCAAAGAGCCAGACTCTTAAGTAAGTGCCTGAAAACGGAACTAAACACCATATAGATCTAAAAAAAGTGTCTTCCCTTTAATAAGAGTTCCGATGGATGAAGGTACCAGCTGCAGAATGAACTGTCTTTCTGTCAGAGTTGATTGTGTTTGGTATACCGGTACAGTATGAAGAGACACCATATCCATATTCATATCATATCATATCATATCATATCATTTGTTCGAGAGGTACTTGGCTTCTGCACACATATAAGGCTTTTTTAGATCTTCACTAAAAACAAGAAGCTAAAATATCTATTGTCCTTTGTAGATGAATATGTAAAACTATTAAATCGAAATTACTATATGATTCCCTTGGGTTCATATCTAAGCCTAACAATATATCAAGAAAATCAATCATGGAGTATCTCTTTAAAAAACTGCCTTCCTAAAATTCAAAGGATTAAAATTTTTAAAATCTTGCCTCATATACCTGTGCAATAGTGCATTAATAATTGTAAATTTCAAAATGATAAAGCAAATGAATTTAGTGTGATTTTTGTACAACCAGCTTTGGTATGATTTATGTTTATGTATTATTGGGGAAAATGTTGCATTAATCCAAACAATATTTATCCACTCACACAGGATATTGTATATTGATTATCTCCCTTGTTTTTGATGAACTCGTTTGTCATGGAGATTAAATAGTCAATACTACAAAAAGCTTTTGATTAGTCAGGTTGAGACCTCCATCACTCACCTGCTGAATCGGAAATTGGTTTGTCACTAAATCTCAGGTAAATTGTCTTGCAACATAGTGTCCATTTATTACAAGAATATCAAATTTCAAGATAAATTGGTTTTGTGGAATCAGAGCGTGAAATTTCATTCGATGAAAATTGCAAATGTTTCATGTTCATATTTTAGTATCAGATCAATATGACTCCAAAACAAGATGGGCTAAGCTAATGGCATGTGCTATTGTTCGGCGCTTGTCCATTATCTTCTGAGTGTTGTGGACAAGTTTCTTCTTCCTTCCTGTCTCCAGTACTGCTGCACTACAAAAGCTAAAATTTTGAGCATCTAAAGGATAAATGAGAACAAGTTCTATGGATTTACAACTTCTTTATTGCAGGAGTGTGACGTTTCGGTGTTGGTACTAACACCGTTTTCATAGGTAGAAGGCAGTTTTAGTACCTACACCGAAACGTCGCACTCCTGCAATAAAGAAGTTGTAAATCCATAGAACTTGTTCTCATTCATCTTACCAACTTCTAAATGCCTCTTAAAGAAATCTAAAGGATAAGATGTT
Source organism: Steromphala cineraria (assembly GCA_916613615.1). Classification (NCBI taxonomy): domain Eukaryota; kingdom Metazoa; phylum Mollusca; class Gastropoda; order Trochida; family Trochidae; genus Steromphala; species Steromphala cineraria. The sequence continues at coordinate 64,517,071 of OU744721.1, read as the reverse complement.
TGGTATTTGTTTCTGACTGCACTTGAATTAAAATAATTTCTAAGAAAATATACTTGAGAGTCTAGAACTTATTACATCATTGCCAGAGATGTACAGTAGAACACGGATATAGCGAACAATCGCATATAGTGAAAAAGATTTCCCTATATAATATCATTAAAATTATATGCGTATAGAGAACACCGGATATAGCAAACATATTTCTTTGGTCCCTTGGAGTTTGTTATATCCGTGTTCTACTGTATCTGTTAGTACCGCTAGATAATTCTTTAGTTGAGAGCTTTCTGAACATTTCCAGAAAGTCATAAATTGTACCAGCCTTCTTGCTTCGATCTGCACCTTTCTCTATGGAAGTGCTTTGAAGGCATCTCCATTACTTTTAAGATGATTCGAAACTATATTTTTCCTTAGTCCATTAAACCCTCTGCATGATCTCAAGAACTGAAGTTATGAAGATGTTCAAAAACATTTCTCCCTTAATTTTATATAGAGCCATCAAACCTTTTAAGCCCTCCAGAATCTGTTTTTGGAATTGTTTTGGAAACATCTCCCTAAACTTGTTAAAATGGTTCATGATCCTTAAAGGGACCAATCGAGCGGGGTATTTTTTGTGGAAACGAAATTCAAGAAGGATTTCCTGTTTACAATTCTATATGAATTTTACATGATAATTTCATACTTAATTTCATAAATGTTTATGAGATAAGCATTTTAGTTGTTAAAGATTTGACAATTTAACAAAAAATAAAGTGTATCGCTCAAACATAAAAACATTGTGAAATGAAGCCAATCATCGTAGCTACGATCGTGGAATACACTACAACGACAAAATGCTATAGCAGCTGATAACTTTTATTATGAATTATTTGTAAATATGCTTCTCTTCTATGATTCAAGTAGTTATTACTTAATTTTGTTAATGAATAAGCATATTACAGCACATTTGTTTTCTTGCAATGCTAACCTTTCAAAATGGCGGATGAAAGCCGCTCGAGTGGTGCCTTTAACTCTAAAAACTTTGAACCTTCTTTAAGTCCCTAGAACTGCTCTTGTGCAATTGTTTCCGTAAGCACTTCAGTATTGCATTTGTGGAAATGCTTCTTATAAGGATGGGTATCATTTCTCATTTCTGTATTGCAATATATTGCAATACAGAAAAGCGTATTTCAATACCTATTGCAATATATTGGTACTTCTTTATTTCAAGAATGTGCCTGCTATCTCGTCTAAGTATGAGCCCTAAGAACGATCATGATTGCTCAGCTATGGACTGTTTTGGAAAGTAATATTTTTTCAATCACTGATTATGATCTGTAAACATATTATAGCTATTTTCATAACACGTACAACTTCACACTTTGTTACAAACTTTCCGTCAATCAAGTTTTATTTCATCCGATTTGTATTGCATTGTTCCTGTATTGCAATATACCAAAATATTGAGGATCTTCTAAGGATCTTCTAAAACCATATGAAAAAGCTAGTCATAATGTCTCATGTTAAAAAAGGATTTACCGGTAATTGGTAAGCGTTAAGTCTTCTAACTAAACCATGACAAGTAATTTATTGTATCCACAACAAAACCTACGAGTATTTGGATGTTTCATTACTCACCATTTGCAAAAGATTGATATGTTTTAACCTTTTTTAAGACCATAATGGCATTTGTTCAATATTTTATTATAAAAAATTATGACATTTATTATTTATAAGAAGTATATACATGTAGTATAACAAAATTCTTTTCCACCCTTTGTTGATTGTCATTGATCCAATTCATGTACAATGCCTTTGAAATTCAGATCTCATAGTAAAGTGAAACAAACATGCTTCTCCAACAATATTTCATTTCATATCTGTTTACCTCAATCAGTGTACACAGAAATAATCAATGTAGGTTTCTACTTTGTGTTTTGTCGTGCTTGGTATGATGTTAGTCACACATGACGGCACTGTTACAATATAATTCTATCTTTGCGTGTCCTGACATGATTTAGATATTTATGAAATGCAAAATTGATGAAGAAAAAGTGCTGAGTCACAGTTAGGTAATGATCCCATGAAGAATTGCTTCAGTAAATAACAGTTGTGAAAGTGTTGCCTGTTTTCTCTTTAAGATTGTCGCTTAAACAAAATATTAGCTGTTTTCTCCATAGAATTGAAAGGAATTCTTTTTCTTATGATTTATGAATGAATTAGAAATTATGAAAAAAATGAATAATAAGTTAAAAACTACTTAAGAAATCAATTTTGTATTACATTGATATAAAGTATTATGCCATCTGATAAGATAATTCATAAAAATGGATTTGATTTCATTTAAAAATGAAGAAGAAGAGAAGAAATGATAATGATAAATATAAATAAATTGGTAGTAATAAAACTTGTCAAAGCACTAATAGACTAACATTTGGTCTCAGAAATATTTTTTTTCAATATTGACAATATTTTTAAACAAATCATGTATTATAACAAAATGTAGCCAAGAAGATGCTTTAACTTCAACTTAAGCTGAGTGATCTAGACTATACTTTTCTAGATTGGGCATAGACTATTTTATAACCAAAAAAAATCTGTTTACATTATTGACAAGTTCTTGGTGATTTTTTCTCTTATTCTCAAACTTGTGAAGAAATTTTGCAAATTATACAGAATACAAGTGATTCTAGAGATTTTTTGCACATTTTGGAAACAAATCAAGATGGTTTTCTTTACTTTGGCAGATGCCAATTCAGATTTGAGTCAGTAACTGTTAAATGTGTAAATAAAAGTATGACCAAGCGAAATTTTGTTGTTCGATCTGACATAATTATGTTATTTACAAAAAGATATTTTAGGAAAGTCTCGATTTCAGGAATTGTTATAATTGGCACCTCAGACAATCAATGATAGGAATCTAGGACGTCAATCATCCTTGAAAGGAGACATGAAAGTCTCTTTACCTGCAGTTTGTTTATGGGGTTGCTATGGTAACTGTTCAACGTCACATAAATCTCTATTGATGTTAATAGTTTATTGATTTTCAGTTTGGTAAGATTGACAGATAAGACCCTAATTTCTGATTAAATTATTTTTGGAGGTGTGAAAATGTCAGATGTCTTCATTAGCTATAGACATGTGTATGAATGATCCAGTTTCTTTCACAATTTGGCTCAATTGACATATAAAGCACATTTTTCTGAGTGAATTATTTTTGGGGGTGAATGTGTATTTCATTGATTATCAAAATTGGTAAGAATGATAAAGATATGGGTTAACGTGTGATGTAAACGCGTGATTGGGGTAAGATTAACAGGTAAAGTCCTCCTTTTATATGAAAAGGTGTTGTATTTTAGGTATGAAAATAATACATGTCTCTCATTCTCATAATCAATTTATGATAAATGTGAAATATATTTTTGATTAAACTTGTAATAATTGCAATAACAGGGTTTTTTTTAAAGTCTTTATTCATTTTTAAAAAATCTAAAGAACTCAAAGATATATGCTTTTCTTTTTCACTGGTTGTTTTGAAGAAAAATAATTGATATCTTCAATAAATGAGTTGTCCGAAATGACCTACAAGCCCAATTGAATGTCCAGTAATGTATGTTCTTGTTGCACCTGTAAATCAATCTACCTGGTAGGTAATTAGTACCTATAAGCAGTCACAGGTGTGTCAGATCCCTAATGAAGTTCGTTACCTGTTTTCACCTGTGTAAACTAATTAGCAGGTTCCCTTGAAGGTATATTGGCCGCTCGATTGAAATAGTCTGCTTCAATAAATAATCACTGTGGACTTTGCCAACAGAGTCAACTCCTTTTCATTATCATACAATTGCAGTTGGTTAAGGGCAAAATTGCACACTTTATGAAGTTGAATTAGATATAATGGGAAGATATACCTACTTTATCTAGGCCTTCAATATAGATCTAATAATAATGTTGGATCAGGAAATTATCAAAAGAGGGGGTTTCATATATTAAAAGGGGGAGAGACCTCTTAAAGATGCTGTTTCATACTTGCTGAAATATAGGCTGAAATTTAGCTATTGAGAAAAGAAATACATCACTTTGTAGAAAAATCTTTTGTCAAAATTTTGATATCATATCTAGATTGTTTAGTCAACAATAACATACTTATTTCGACGCCCAAAGCACAGTACCCCTTGTAGAAAGGGCATAGCATTTAACGAACCCGCTCTCGGTGACGTAATCATTACACGTGTAGGATTTTCACCGTGTCACAACTAGCGTATTTGCGTTCGATGGGTATCAACTTTGGCAGCAACAAATACCTTATTCAGAGAAAAAGAAAAGAAAATCTAGTCGTGCGCGACAAAGACGGTTTTCAAGCGTATATTTAGAGACCGGAAGTTGTGAGATGGCCACACTTGATTCGATCGCCTTTATGTTGGCTGCCGTTTCCGTAATTTTGGTAAATTATCCTGATTTTCCCTAGGTTGTTCGCTAAATTTTTCTAAAAATACAACGAATACATTAAAAATACTTTTAAAAATATTGCAAGTATGATACAGCATCTTTAAAGACCTTCCTCAAAAAGCATTGCAGAAGAAGGCCTTAGGCCACTACTATTTGTGAAAATGCTTACTTCACATATGTTATGAAACCTCTGTGATTGATATTTTAAAGCAGGGAGGCAGAAATTGGTCTATTTATCTAATTGGGAATCCAGATTAATCAAAACCAAAATTACCCTATTGGACATTTGAATTAGAAAATTTATTATTTGGAAAATAAACATGTTTAATATTTGAAAAGAAAATGTTTAAAGGCTTAAAAAGGTTATAATCATTAAAAAACAATACATTGTTAATAACAACATTCATTTATGCCCAGGAGAATACAGAAAAACAGGACAAAATGAAGTCAGTTATGCTACATTGTCAGCTTGTTGTCCTAAGGATGTGACCAAGACCATTAGATAAGTTATCGGCAGTAAGAGTGACAATATGTATTGATTAGTACGTTATGACTGATATTGCAACCTGTATCGCCTGGAGCAGTTGACAGCCATGTTTGATCTCTCAGTGACAAGCGGATCTGATTGGTTCATAAATTGATTCCCGTCACCGAGGCTTACTGGAGACAAGATTGTTTGGATCACCCTTGTGATCTCTGCTGATTTGATGTGACATATTTGTATATCAAAGTTTACTTTCCTGGAAGATTTCATTAGGCAGTGTAGCCACAACAGAGATTGTTTGTAGAGCTTTGTAGGAATGGGGCTAGCCTCATTTTGTTTATATGAAATCTTTGTAGTTTATAGTTATCAGTGAGTTGTTTAGGAATAGGTAGCTACAATGGAGATTATTGATAAAGCTTAGAAAGAAAGGGCTGGTATAATTTGTTTAAAGCAAATATTGGTATCATAAAGCTATTGTTGAGGAACAAAAGTTTTTTAATGATAAGACAGTCAATGCTTTTATTTAATTATTCACTTCTTGTAGCAAATATAGTTTTAAGAATTCACATACCAGGGTATTATGTTTATGATAATAGGTGTCTAAGATCATTTTAGTAACTTTTCATTACTTAATATCTAAATTGTGTTCCTAAATTAATATTTTTTAAAATAACTGCCACATTTTAAACTTTGTTTCATATAGTCTTTGTTCATAAATACCCGAACAACTATTCCTCTATGATTTATTTATGGTTTGAAGAAACATAGTATACCATTCTTTGACTTTATTTTAAGAAATATGCACATGTTGTTCTACAATCATGTGAACCTATAGTTGTAAGAATTTACCATTAACTACCTCCCTTTATGATACCAAAGATCAAGTAATTGACAGTTTCAGAGGTATGATAATGAGATTGAGGAAAGTTGATTGAGAAAACTTTTCTGTTATAAAAAACACACTTTAAAGGGGCAGTAGCACGTTTTTTGATAATTTTATATTTTTAAATTTTCACTGATAATAGTAAGTTTATGATAAATGTATTATTTTGATAGTGTCAAAATTTCATAACACAAACCGATCATCTATAGTCAGAGGACAAAGTATGAAGACTCACCTAAAAACCATGGGCGGCCATTTTGTGTGAACACCTTTAATTCATTTTGTGTAAGAAAAGCGAATCACATGGCTAAACTTAACATTATATATTTGATTTATTACTGCTTCATTTAGTTTAAATACATTGTCTTTCAATTGAAACCATTAATTTTCATTTTCCTGACATCACCTAATATTCCCCCTAAAAACGTGATACTGCCCCTTTAAGGTTAAGGGGAAAATCAAGAAAATTATTACAAGCACATATTAATGCCTGTATTTAATTCAGTCTCCCACGATTCCTATTTCCAATGTTCGTGATTTAATAGTACCAGCGAGATTGGCAGGAAATGACTGTCTTGTAACTCAGGATATCTCAATAGCCAATCAGATTGCACAAAACATAGAGGTGGGAGCATTGTTACCCAAAGACGTCACAACATCATCATGTGATTGTATTATTGATTGTCATTGTCAAACTTAGAAAGTAAACATTCTGTATAACATATGGTTTAGATATTTGATTGTCAATTTTTCTTAGAGCTTGAGAATCATGCATGATTTCAAAAGTTCAAAAGTATTGTCTATATGTTTTTTACCATTTTGATGTATCTAATTACCATTAAGCTTTTTAATCAATAAAATTTATGTATTTTAATTATTTGGTAAGTCTTAATGGATAATATCCAGCTCAAGGTTTTAGTTTTAGTGCTAAGATTATAACATTTCCAGGCTAAATATTTCCAAACCAACTTCTACATTTATGAATATTTTTGTGTGTTGTAAAACATGTACTACAACTACTGAATCATATATATCAACAATATTTATTCAATTCATATGCTATTTCATTTTACTTCAATAGATGTGGTATGGAAGATATCACATGTTGTCTATGTTCTGATTTGTGTAATCAAAGCTAGTTCCAGTTTTCTCTGGCAATGTGATTTGGTTTCTGTAGTTTCAAAGTTGTAACAGATTGACTACATTTGACTGTAATCCATATTTTATGTGTAGTAAATTAATTTTGTGTTTTAAGAATAACCAATAAAAAAATCAACTTCTACAAAACCAAAATTGTTTCATTGAAATTCTAAATTTGTTTCAATTTTCAAATGAGATTCTATAAAAAATTCTCCCAGAGAACCCCAGTGACTTTCATATTTTGCAGAGCTGACAGTTCTTTTAATGAAATCATGTTAAGTCTAGCGTAACATGTACATGTGGCGCGGTATATTGATGGCAAACTTGCCGTTCAAAACGGATGTCAACCGTAGTTAACTGTATTATGCAGGGGCTAAATAACGATTTTTAGAATTATGACCAGCTTGATGGCAGTGTCACAGAAAAGTTGATTGATTTGCAGCTAATCTTATTGATTATTGATTGTGTATAGATTTTCTGTCTGACTATTAGATATCCATTAATTTTCCAGTCATCACATGTTTTGGAATAAAGTCAGAAATTCAATATATGCATATATGGCCTAACTGTCAAAAGAAATTTATCAGATTATAGAAATATATATTGGTAGACTGTGCAATTTTATGATTAAATTGTTTTATATCCATGAAATGAATTGGAATCACAAAAATTCAGATCAAATATACTTCTTTTATATGTATTTGGCTGTTAAGTGTTAGCTGTTATTGTGTTTTTATAAAAATAAACTTATCATTATTTCACAGCTTTGGTCACAATGTTTTTATTGTTGACCATTTGGCATACATTGACCGTCAATTCCGTCAAAGACTAATCAAGCATTACCAAACCATTGATTGGTATTGATAATGGGATTTGTTTATGATTCACATGGCATGGAATGGAAAGCCATATGCTCAGTAGTTGAATGATCAACTGTATGAGATATACACTGAACTAATGCTATTGTCATTACCTGGTCAAGACTCGGTCAAAAGATATTGATGAACACAAGTGTGACCGAAGCATGGTTTGTTTATGTGTCTCGATCTTCATTGCAATTCTAGGCTCCAATTGATGAATGATAATAATAAATATTAATTGATCCTGCTACAATTGATCATTAACTTTTTTCTAGAAATATAACAGAGCGAACAAATTTGCGCAGAATTTATTCCACAATCCATCAGCAATTATGTTTATCTGGGAAAAGTCATAATAACACAGTTCTTTGGTCAATTTTTCTTTTTATTGAAAATAATATGTATTAATATAATAAACACATATTTACAAATTATTTATGATTATATGATTAAACTTAAAAACAGTTCCTTGTTAGGCTGTGGCAAGTCTTGTTTACTTGTAGTGCCATTGATTCACTTTTCCTTCTTGTTGTTTTTTAACCAAGTGCAGTTCTTCTTTATCAGGTTGTCCAATATAAATCAACAATAATGTTACTCCCAGTCACATGTTACAACTTTGTTGTGCTGTAATTGTGTTCTAATAACATTACAAGCACAACCTGAAATGTTCCTTTGAAATATGTTTCCACCCTTTTAAGATTAAAACCTTATTAGGCTAAGAGGGTGGAGTGTTGCATCTGTAACCTTCATAACTTTACCTGTGACAAACTTAAATTTAGACAGTTTTAGTGAAAACATATTTTGAGTCATGGTCTTTTTACACTATCCAGGAAGCTGGATTATTCCTAGATCTCTTACACATACACAACTATCTTATGATTCCATTATGTTGTCAAGTAAAATCTATATATACTTATCAATTTTACATATGTCTAGATGACATGGGGATCTTAAACATTGACATTGAAGTCATTTGTTAGGGTCTAAGAGCAACCCATTTTAAAAGAGTCTCTTCTCTTTTCGGGCATTTTATATCAAATATGGTTTTCCTTTTATATCTGATTTTGTCTAATCAAAACCAATTAAAAGATTAGACAAAGTTTTAAGCAAACCGTTACTATGTACTGGTATTAGTATTCCTGTAACTACCTAGTGATTTCCAACAGGAAGATAAGCAATATTGGCAAATTGGACCTGAAGAAAGCGAAATATTTTTTTCTTTAAGGTGAATCAGTTTAAGCAAGCAATGTCAATACGATATTTCATAATATTTGTTTAGAAAATGATCTTCCAAAGTCATCAAGTGATATTTAAACATAAGAAATATGACGCTAAATACATAGTGTTGTTGAACAACCCTCGCAAGACAGAAAACATAAGAGAGTATGGACAGATTTAGAGACTTAGATAGGATTATCTCTTAGGATGAGAATAAGATATTGAATATGGATTCATTGGATTTTGTCATTTTCTTGTTTCTTTACAATGTGATAAAAGTTTCTTAATCCAATTTATCAAAAATCTGGCCACATAATATTTTTAAATCATTTGCATCTGGATTAAGATATTTACAATTATCATTGAATTACAAAATATAAAAGGGAAAATATATTAGATGTTATGTTGGGAAGATGTTGTTTTAAGTATCTTTAGAATTAGCAAAATTTTAACAATCTTTTTGAAATCTGTTAATAAGGAACCATTTAAAACTTTTTGTCCTTTTAATAGGGTTATTTACAATTTGTCTTTCATGGATATCCGGATGTAAAGTACTAATGAATCACATTTCAGTACACAGACACATTACAATGGTCATGTTATACTTTGTATGCTTCTGTAATCAATTATTTCATTCAAGCGATCACCAACAAACCATATTCCTTGTTATTGTTGAACTCAATAATAGCTACATAGAATGTTTGTCTAGAGTAAATACACCAGATATCAGAGTACTCGTGCTAACATTGGTTTCTAGTGTCATGGTTGGTAGTCTGGGACACTATTGTGGACTATCAGTTCTCTGTCACTATGTTTCCGGAGGGAATCCATTCCTTTTACCATATAATGGAATGTGGTTCTAGAGGGAATATCACTTTAACCATATCATGAAATGTGGTTCTGCAGGGAATATCACTTTAACCATATCATATGGAATGTGGCTCTAGAGGGAATACCGTACTTTAACCATATTATGGAATGTGGTTTTTGAGGGAATATCACTTTTAGAATGGGGTTTCTAGAGGGAATACCACTTTAACCACATTATGGAATGTGGTTTTTGAGGGAATATCACTTTTAGAATGGGGTTCTAGAGGGAATATCACTTTAACCATATCATGGAATGTGGTTCTAGAGGGATATCACTTTTACCATATCATGGAATGTGGTTATGGAGGGAATATCACTTTTAGAATGGGGTTCTAGAGGGAATACCACTTTAACCATATCATGGAATGTGGTTCTAGAGGGAATATAACTTTTAGAATGGGGTTCTAGAGGGAATATCACTTTAACCATATCATGGAATGTGGTTCTAGAGGGATATCACTTTAACCATATCATGGAATGTGGTTCTAGAGGGAATATCACTTTAACCATATCATGGAATGTGGTTTTTGAGGGAATATCACTTTTAGAATGGGGTTCTAGAGGGAATATCACTTTAACCATATCGTGGAATGTGGTTCTAGAGGGAATATCACTTTAACCATATCATGGAATGTGGTTCTAGAGGGAATATCACTTTAACCATATCATGGAATGTGGTTCTAGAGGGAATATCACTTTAATCATATCATGGAATGTGGTTCTAGAGGGAATATCACTTTAACCATATCATGGAATGTGGTTCTAGAGGGATATCACTTTAACCATATCATGGAATGTGGTTCTCTAAGGAAAATCAATTTAAGAATTGGGTTCTAGAGGGAATATCACTTTAACCATATCATGGAATGTGGTTCTGGAGGGAATATCACCATATCATGGAATGTGGTTCTAGAGGGATATCACTTTAACCATATCATGGAATGTGGTTCTAGAGGGATACCACTTTAACCATATCATGGAATGTGGTTCTAGAGGGAATATGATGCTACTTTTTGCATCATTAGATATATCTATGATAAAATGAACATATCATGAATAGAAGATTTTTATTCAGTATATTTGACCATATGACCAAGAGCACAAATAAAAAAACTTAATTTTTGTACATGTACCGGCAGAGATAGTTATTCATCATGTAGGTAATATATAAAATTGGCTACAAAAGAACATCCTATGTTCTTGGGAGAAAAATCCTATAAAGTCACTGTAGCATATCAAAGTAAATGAGGTTATCACCTGAAAAGTAATAGAAATAATACCAAATTCCCCTTGATACTTGATAATTTTGCCATGATTGTACACGCCAGTAATCAGGTTTAGTAATGAAATGGTTCAAGATAATACATATGGCAGAAATTTATATGTATGGAGTAAGGTTTTAAGAAATGAAATTCAACATGTAACTATTAAAAGTTCTATAATTATCACTTCAAATTAGCATATTATACATGTGTAATGTACTTGCATTCAGGGAGGCATCACTTAGACAATCACATTACACGGAGTGGAGACAACGTTAGATTTATTCCATTATGGCCAACTCAATACATTAAGTGACGTCATCATTCTTGTAGTTATGACGTTATCAATATCGCGGTACGATGTACACAGTCATAGTGTTAGTTGGACAACTTATTAGTACTAAATACATACAACATGGAACTCATTTACGTATAAATTTAATTGTTTTTGGCAAAAAATGCATAACCATATTTATTGGAATTGATTAATCCTGCAAAGAATGCTAAACCATATTTATTGGAATGGATTTTTCTTGAATAGGTCATACCATAGAATAAAAGCAGATTTATACCTGCACTTTATATAGATTGTGTTCATTCAACTGTGTGTTCAAATTGTGAAATAAGTGCATTGCATAATATTAATCAAATTCGATACTCTTTCATGGAATAAAATCACTGGGCTGCCATGGAATAACCTGTTTCACTGCACAAGGTAAAACGTTTATTTAGAGCCATTGAGTTAGAAATAATTCATCTTTTGATAGGTTTAATCGACACTTAAACATAGTCCATGCATTTTTCAAAGAACATTTATAGCATCTGAACACTCTTCATTTTTCAAAATCTCTGTCAGTTTAAATAATCAATGTTTGTGTTAAAATATTTCTTTGTTTGGATTCTTGAAGATTAATATCGACAGTCAGAACCATGGAAACACTGCTTCCTTGACGACTATAAACAAACCTTGTGATTATTTTAATGTTACAGCAGTATGTCGCTAATGCATGCTTTCTTCCATGAAGTGCTTTAATGTCTGGTGAAAATATTGAGCAAATAGAGGTGTTTTGGTTTAATTGTCACTACAGAGGACTGTAGACAGTTTTGCTTTATAGTTTTAATAATAGCGCATTTTATATCTGTCCCAAGCTACTTACAAGTTTTTAACACCTTGGAAGATTAAAATGGTATTGTATTTATCCTGTGTTGACTTTAAAGGGGCAGTAGCACGTTTTTTGAAAATTTTATATCTTAAAATTTTCAATGATAATTGTAAGTTAATGCTAAATGTATTATTTTGACAGTGTTAAAAATCTCATTACACAACAAATCATCCATTGTCAGAGGACAACGTATGAAGATTCACATAAAATCAATAGGCGGCCATTTTGTGTGAACACCTTTAATTCAATTTGTGTAAGAAAAAGCAATCGCATGGCTAAATTTTACGTATATATTTGAATTATTACTGCTCCACTTGGTTTAAATACATTGTCTTTCAATTGAAACCATTAATTTTTATTTTCCTGACATCACCCTATATTCCCCCTATAAACGTGCTACTGCCCCTTTAAAGAGGCAGTAGCATGTTTTTTGATAATTTATATTTTGAAATTTTCACTGATATTACGTAAATGCTAAATGTAGTATTTTAATCGTGTCATAAATGTGATAACACAAACCAAGCATCCATAGTCAGAGGACAAAGTATGAAGATTCACCTAAAGTCCATGGGCGGCCATTTTGTGTGAACACCTTTAATTCATTTTGTGTAAGAAAATGGAATCGCATGGCTAAACTTTACATTATATATTTGAATTAATACTGCTCCATTTAGTTTAAATGTATTGCCTTTCAGTTGGAACCATTAATTTTCAATTTCCTGACATCACCCTTTATTCTCCATAAAAACGTGCTACTGCCCCTTTAACTATAGACTATCTTGCTTTTTAGATTCAATTATCGTTCATTTTATAACTATACTTATAGGTTCTCAACACCTTTGAAATATAGATGGTAAAGAATATATCTGTGTTGTCTTTATATAAATGTATTTTTATGGTGTGAAAGATTTAAGATATTAAATATTAAATATTAACATTTAAAAAATAATTTAGGAACAAAATTTGTATTTGACCGTTATTATGGATTTTGTAGCAAAGGAGATAAGATTTTTAAAAATTATAGATCAGAAACTAGAGGTGAGGTAATTTTCATTTGGTATTTCTTTCAATGGTTTTCACTTTAAACTCAATGACTGTTACAGGAGAGAGGATATTTGCTATCAGAAGGGTAGGTTTTGAAGAGGTTTCCAATTAACACTGCATTTCAGGCTTGCAATTGTTCTATAATGGGTATTGTAATGCAGATTGTTTTCAATGAAACTTCACTATAGTTCTGTGAAAGATAGGTAATATTTGGACATATTGCAATACATTTTTTCAATAACATAATTTTTATTGAGTAAAATGCCTGTTAAAGAGTTATGATGATTCTCCTATTTGACATAAATTTTTATCAGTTCCTTGAAAATGATATGTTGCAAAAAATATATGTGTTAATCTTAAACAAGATGACTTATGAATACTGAAAATCAACCATAAAGCAAAACAATACGACTATATGGCCTGATAAACATTTTGTAAAGATAATATAAAAGAATGGCTTTGCAAACATCATAAACAAGAAAAAACAATCTATTTTTCAATACTTGAAACTCAATAGAGTCATTGCAGCAGACAGTGACATATATATATATATGTATATATATTTATATGTCCTCCATAAATCATCCAAGGGTGCAGGTAATTGCAATGTAAACGTTATAGATGTTTATTTCAATTTAAGCGTGAGGACTAAGTCAATAAACCAGTGATTGAATCACAGCACTGTAAAAGTAGCGCTCAACAACTAATATAATCAAGTGACAAGTTGATGGATTGATAAAAGGTGGGCTTGTATAACTGAGAGGAGATCATAAATAAAAAACTTGAAAACATGGGTGTGTCAACAAGAAGAAATATTCTGGCGAGATGTTCAGTCCTTAATTTATGATATATAACAGGATATGTTAGAAATTCAAACTTTACTTTAACTTAAGATCAACATTTTTCTCAATAATAATTCAAAGCATTCAATAACTTAAAAAACAAATTGTGGCAATTAGGGGCAATATATAATTAAAATTGTCAATCCCTATAGAATGATGAAGTATATTATTCAGAATAAACTCTTTATCTGTCTATTTTTTGGGTTCCCAAATATTGTGAGGGTTAGAATAACAGCAAGCACAGCTTTTCGCATAAAGTCGCCTTAGGCTTAAGGCTCTGGCTGCCGTTGTACAATACTACTTAGCAATAAAACAAAAACTTAGTGAAAATTTGTAAATATAAAATTATCAAAAAACGTGCTATTTCCCCTTTAAGGTCACATTAGAGTAATATGCAACAGGACCACCAGCTACACAATATCAACCTTTTGACTTTTCATCAATGATAGTAGTACTGAAATTACCCACCGACATACCCAAACAAACATTTTTTTCAGAATATATCAGCTGATCAAATACAAAAGGTTAAAATACTACGAATTAGGTCCCAAGGGACCTTCAAAGACAAACTTTAAAGCACAAAACTTTGACAGTCCCCAGACAAAACTTAAATTTTACAACATTGAAACTTTTATAGTATGTAGTATGTGATATAATGAACAATTTAAAATCAGAGAAAAGTTCAAGACAGTTCCAGAGAATCTTTGCTGGAATTCCATGAATCAATAGAGGGGTGTGACAATCGTGACCTGGAGATGTTATCGGACCTTTGTTCCCCTGAACAACACCAGGGGGAGCTAATGTAGGTCAAAGAAATCAATGGTTCTATTTTGGCAAGATCGCATGTCTTGATAACATAAAAATCAAGTACATTCAGGTTTATTCCTCTGAGTAATGGTCATAAGTTGCTGGTGGACGATGTGTAGATTCGGCTTCACCTTTTGCCAAATGGACGGTTGACCCTTATCTGTATAACTATTAAATACATTGGGGTTGAGAGTTTCAAACTTCTGTACGAGAACCTTTTAAATTGAAATATTCGGTACATAACCACCTCTCATCCTCCCTCATGTAGTAATAATAAAAATGATATAAAAAAATCAATGTTAAATTTTTGATATTGGATTCGAACTGGATCTTTAATGTATTGGTTGATTTTGCCCAAAAGCTAATGTCTATTCCACAGTAATTAAGGGCTATCAGCTGTGCAAGTTTGGTTGAATTTGAAGCAATCGTTTTTGCTGTAGCTCGTTCACAAAAAAAGTACAAATGATAATAAGAAGAAGAACTTGAAGAAATCGGATAATAACAATAGGTCTCCAAGACTTTGTCTTGAAGACCTAATAATAGTTAATTTATAATGCTCCTAATTCCAGACGAGGCCTGCTGAGAGAAGAAATTAGTAACATATGGGATAAAATTTTAGAGTTCTTGGCAGTCAGTGGTTGAATTGGAAGGTTTTAAGTTTTGCTTGAATTATGATACAGATTCTGCAGACTTTATATGCGTGATTGAGAGATGAGAGAATTCTGGGAGCTAGCACAGAGTTTGGTCCTAGTAGATGGTACAGAAGGTAATGATCGCTGATGCTATAATGTATTGAAAAGTTCCTTCAGGTAGCGTTGGGATGAGTCAACAAGCAGAGAAAGTCAGTAGGAGTTACTTGTATATAACTTCCACCATTGGGTTCGTTGTTATTTCTACAGACCCTCCACTATTCATCATGAAGGCATAAGTTGAGAATATCAAAAACTCCAATGAAACAATCTAGTGAATGACTTACAATAGGCATTTCACTGGGCTAGAATGGAATTTGCGGGCGCACATAATAACATGTTAATTTTGTACTATCTTTTAACACTTAGATTCATGTTGGACTGACTTCTTAAGCCTTTAGATACTTGTAGACTTAACCTTGGATTCCTGTCTTCAATCTTTTAGGGTTAGTTAGTCTAGCATAAGGGTTGGTAAGGTATTGTAGTTTAAAATCACTAGCGCCTAGTAAACTGCAGTGGACTCGAGTACTCGAGGGGTCAGACTCGACTAGGACTTGAGCACCCAAAATTCTTACATTTACCTTAGAGATCATGTAATTGTTGTTCAGCCCAGAATTATACACACTTATTTACTTATACATATACAGTATATGTCAACACCTTTGTCTTTACATGGTCATGTTACCGTCTAAATTCTCACATTATGGACTAACAGTCTGAAATAACTTAAATAAGTAACAATAACCCTTTTCGAATTCTTGAGTCCAAGAAAATCACCTGGCTAAAGGACTCAAGTGCTTGTGGAGGCTGTTGTTATCATAGTCAAAATAGAAATATGATGTATGAAGTTACTCTTCATATACACTAAATATATTGCACTTTGATCCACCCTTTTGGTGTATTGCAGAAATACAAATAAAACAAATGTGAAGAAAATATGGTTTTTGTCACAAACAAGAGGTGATGTACGTTATTTTTAAGTTGTTCCTGATACTTTCACTCTGTATAGTTTTGTTAAGTTCAGGATGAAGGGTTGCTTGATTATTGATGTGAATTTGAGAAAATAAAGATAAAAGTTAAAATAAATTTCATAAACATAGAAAGTCTGTACATGCTAAAAGAATTTGCCTGGGTGATGTCGATGAAAATCTATTCACATACTTTTTTGTTTTTTTGTTAAAAAAACTTATATACAGTGCACTAAGACCTATTTATGTTGTTTTCAGATGGTGGTTTTATTGGACCCACTCGAAGATCCAGATGACATTTTGCGACAGAACCGTTCGCGAGAGAAACAATTTGTTTTTGACACGACCTTTGATGGAACAGCCAGCCAGGTGATTATCATCTTGTTGATGTGTTGTGTCACCACTAGTTGCAACTCAATTGTTAATGTATCCAATATGTAACATTTTTCTATGTTATGTACATTTTTAATGTGTTTGTGCCTGCTTTATGTTGTTCTGAAGCTTCTATTGCCCATTACACTGAAGGTTATACTTAATGCATTTTTCTGTGTGGTAACTAATAACTATTTGATACTAAACAATTTTGACAATATATTTGGACATTCAAATTTTGTTTACAAAATATTTTGTAGAGTCGCCTATTGTAAGAAAATATCACAAAAGCTTTTATGAAAGGACACTTTCTGTCTTATAAAAGTTTGGCTATGACCTGAAAATGTTTGCTTGTTATTCTCTTTTCAAGTAAAGGTCAAGTTACCATGTTATTATGTTTTTGAATGATATAGACAGTATGATAGCAATGCAATAATTATGTGTGTGATAAAGGATAGCTAGATTATAAAAAGTAGGTTCAGATATGGAACATGCATAATTACAACATAACAACATACAACATACAACAAGGATAAACATTAAATTTGTATATTTCATTTTAATAAAAATATGAAAATATTATTAACATAAAAATAAGAAAGAAGAAGACAGACTCGTATAATTAGTTCAAAGTCATTGGTTATGTTGAATAATATCATCACTGTAGGTAAAATACAGGTATGTTATAAATAAATTAGCGTTAAAGATTAGATTATGAGACATGTACTCATTGAACACACATTGACCTTCAAGAATCAATATGTCGAATAAGACTTAACCAATATGCTTTTTGCATAATTAAGCTGTACAATAACATATCGAACAACATGGATGTTAGTGGTGTAGAGAAGACAAGGCTACGATTGATCTACAGAAACACTTCTATAGTGTGACGATAAGGACCAATAAATTAAAAAATGTTTCTGGTCTTTACATTCAGGCAAAAATGATGCGATGACGTGTATTTTTTTTTTGTGTGCAAATATTCTTTATTATTGAACATGAAGAAAAAAAGAAAGAAATATTACCTTCGAGTAACTTTTTCGCTGAAACTTTGAAGGCACTCGTGGACAGAAAAGAGTTACATTTTAAGAGCCTGCGTTTCAATGTTTTTCTAGGCCACGGAACTGAAATTCCATTTTTCCCTTGTCAACATCTTTTAAAAAAGGCTTGATGCGGGGGTTTGAAACGGACACGTGCGAAAACAAGAAACAAGTTACTTATTTTCTAGACCTAAGGTTTAATTTTGTTCAGAAAATCCATCATAGCTTCTAGCATAATGAAAAACAGAATATGCATGAACACAGTGCATTAAGAAAAAATTGTTTCCATAACCACAATTAAATGATGCATACATCATACTATAGATCAGTTTTTGGATTTTGCATGTAAAAGAAGTTCTTTGTTAGTAAATACATTACTAAAAATCAATGTGCCTAGTTAAACAGATGGGGTTGCACTAACTAACTTACTGCAAACAAATGCGGCATTCCTTTGTGAAAGTTTTTGCAGTATGTTAATAACATAACATACATTCTATTGTTCTGTATTGTGTCCCAGTTGCTATGGTGGACAAACAAGACTTGTATCAAACAGATCAAATTGATTTTAACATGAGTATGTTTGTCAAAAACATTTGAATTTGACTCCATTGATTTCTGTCATTATTAAAGAATGAAGTTTTTAAAGTTATATTGTTTCTATCTAATTGAAAGTAGAGACAAATCAATATGTAATTTAGTCACAAATGCAAACTTTGAAATATTTTTTGCACTCTTGGGCATTGATGAATTAAAAATTGTTAATGATGTCATTTGATCATTAGCGTTTTATTTACAGTCACTTCAAAAACAAATTTATAATTTGTAAAGGTTTAAGTTTGTTTGCTCATTATATAGACAAAACATGAGAAAGCATCAATATTAGAAAAAGAATATCTAATCCAAATTAATTACCGGTAAGTTTACTTAATTCTAACTTACTTACCGGTATATTTTATTCGTTTTGCAAGGAATATGTACAATATGGACATTAGAACTATACTGTTAAACCAGTAAGTGCAGTTGTAATGATCTAGGATTGGCCTCTAGTTGTTAAAATATTTAATTATTTCTTATGGTTATTTTTTTTAATCAAACAAAAGTGAATTAAGAATAAAACAATCAAATAATGAAGATTCGAATCTTCAATTCTTGAGACAGATACAACCTAAATCAATACAATGCTTCAAGTACGTGCTGTGATAAACTCAAGTTCTTCTAAGATATTAACTTTTATCTGCTTAGAAAAAATGAAAAACAAACATGAAAGGTAAATGACTTATGGGGAGGGAGTACCGTCAAAACACAGAAATGACACTAGAAACAGTTTCCACATTTAATAGAGAAACATGAAAAGTATTAAAAAAGTATAACCTTGTTTGTCAGAACACCAACACATTACATGTCACATTTCCACATTTTGCAGAGACATAGTTTACTAAACAAACTGATGAATTATGTTGTTTTAGATATCAACATTCATATTGATCATTATAGCCAGTGTTTGTTATACATGTACAATCTTGGGGCAACAGCATAACTGATCAATTTCATTATGTCAATATCAGACTCTATATTAACATACCACTCACAAGGATGTCAATTTCATGTTAGCATTATTAAATATTCAAGCACTACACAACTATTTATTGAATATCTGTTGAATTTAAAAATCAACAAAATATTGAAAACTGTTGGCAAGTTTCTTATATTGTGCAGGGCAAAAAAATGGTACTTTTATTTCTAATAATGTCTTTATTACACCTTTTATTGACAACAACATGTCAGTTTAATGTTTACTTGATAAAATAACTTTGAAACTAAACAACATTGATAATCTACTTGAAAGATATAAAAAGATGAACACAATATTTGACACCAACAGCTAATATAGATTAGTAAACCATGAAGAGTAAGTTAGACTTAAAAAAAAGGTCAATATCTTTCTTATCATGTCAATATCACACCTTATATCAACCCGCGTGTCAGTTTCATGTTAATGAAATAACTCTGAAACTAAACAACAATTAACTGAACCTGAGTTGGCTAAGTGGGTTATATTGTTATCTTATCCCCAATTTATCATAACGGGTCAATAACCTCCGTTCTCTTGTGTTTGTTGTTTATGCGAAGAAAATTAGGATATTTCTTAAAGGGGCAGTAGCACGTTTTTAGGGGAATATAAGGTGATGTCAGGAAAATGAAAATTAATGGTTTCAATTGAAAGACAAGGTATTTAAACTAAATAAAGTATTATTAAATCAAATATATAAGGTAAAGTTTAGCCATGCGATTCATTTTTCTAACACAAAATAAATTAAAGGTGTTCACAAAATGGCCGCCAATGGATTTTAGGTGAATTTTCATACTTTGTCCTCTGACTATTGATGATTGATTTATGAGATTTTTGACACAGTCAAAATAATACATTTAGCATTAACGTACAATTATCAGTGAAAAATTTAGAATATAAAATTTTCAAAAAATGTGCTACTGCCCCTTTAAGAGGTACAAGTTAGGTTTGAACAGTTATTGTAAAGGAAAATGAAATTCATGTTTGAATAGAATGTGCAGTTTGAGTTGAGCATGGGGTTATACTGAGGTGGAATTTTTTTCCTGCTAAATCAAATTATGTGGAGCGATCAAATAATAGGAATCACACATTGTTAAAAAAATTAACTGCCTAGTTAACAATAAAGGCTATCATTGAATATGTATTGAACCATTTATATTGCATGTTTGATATATTTATCTACAATATTGTAGATCATCAAATATCTTATATAAATGAAAACCTATCCACATTATAGCACAAAGGAAGAAGGTTGTTTTTTTCAATTTGTATGCATTTCTATTTATACAATCGGTAAAAGTATAAATTAATTTTCATATCAAGTCACATGTTTAAAATAATATTTAGAGACAACCATTTGAGCTCAAATATTTGGTGCTTTAACCTGCAATCAATTTTGTCACTAAATTTTTGAAAATATCTTTTAATTTGTTGTTGTTAAGGTGAAAAGTTCATTAAAATTATGATACCTCTGCAAAACACAAATTTTAAAAATAAATTTTTAAATAGAATTATCAATCCATGCAAAATCATTATGTACATATTGTTATAAGAATGTAACCATGAACAACATGATGACCTGGCCACACTGAGGTATTGTGAGGTCAACTCCACTCATCCCTGCTGGAGCGATCATGCAAGATACATGGCTATATGCCACAGGCTTAACTCTGAGTCAATGACATTCATATACTAGTAGGTAATTAGAGAACGTCTTACCGACGACAATTAAATATTCATTGTAATATGCGGTATCAGAGTTGTGCGTGCGTCATGCCAGGGGTCTAGAATTGCGAGAGAGATACAAGTTATCGTCAGTCTTGTTTATTCAAGCTTAACTTAATCAGATGGAATCGCTATAATTAATGACTTGTCACATCATAATGATAAACTGATGATATTTGTTTGTTATGTGAATTTGCTGATGAATAGAATATTTTATCTGGAATGAAGTTATAATGATATACTGGTAGTGAAATATGATCTATTTATAATTTTTATATTTCGATTACACATATTTCCCTCTTCATTCATAATTTTGGTCTGAATAATGCAATTAATAACTTTGTGAATAATTAAAACTACAATTTCTAGAATGATTAAAATCTGAGTTTATGTGATTATTAAGTTTTCATTCAAGTTACTTTCAAATTAAATATTTTATAGTGCCAAAGATTTAATATTTACCCTTATTCTAACATTCAGTATTTACCCTTATTGTAAATAAATGAAAACTGAGCTTAATTTTGTAAATATATATGATTTGGATGTGAGTCATGAACTCTTTCCAAAATATTGAACTAAAATGTTTGATTAATGAAGAATATCACAAACCTTCATACCAATTTAATCTGGAACTGAGCATCTACCAATAGAATGTTAAACTGAAACAATCTGCCAGAAAAATTGTGCATAACATTATGTTAACTTATAATTTATTTATTTTCTTTCAGAAAACGGTGTATGAGGCAACAACCAAGTTCCTGATCCCGAACGTCATAACAGGGTACAATGCTACAGTCTTCGCATATGGTGCTACAGGTATATATTCATAATAAATAAGAAACAATAATAATAACACTTTATTGTCCTCAGTAAATGTACATTGGAAATTTGATTTGTGCCAATGACACCCGGCAGCCACAGTGCAGCGCCATTTAATGCATTATTCTGCCTTTACAATGCTGAGTGTCAAGCAAGGCAGCAACAACTCCCACCTTTTATCGTCTTTTGGTATGACGCAACCGGGAATCGAACCCCGGTCTTCCGGGTGATGAGCGGACACTCTACCACTGAGCTACGCCTCCGGTTAATAGATAAGAAATAGTATTTTGTAGTATTTGAATTGACTCTCCTTGTCCATGTGTTTGTTTTTAAGATTAACAAATTTACTCCATTAATTTTTGAAGTGGAGTTCATGTATTCAAAAGGAAGCTTGCGTAAACCTTTTTACATGCTTTGAAAAAAATCCTATTAAATAAGGGGGAGATGTTTGAACCTCCTGAACCTACCCCTGGATCCTCCACTGAACCTACCCCTGGATCCTCCACTGAACCTACCCCTGGATCCTCCACTGAACCTACCCCTGGATCCTCCACTGAACCTACCCCTGGATCCTCCACTGAACCTACCCCTGGATCCTCCACTGAACCTACCCCTGGATCCTCCACTGAACCTACCCCTGGATCCTCCACTGAACCTACCCCTGGATCCTCCACTGAACCTACCCCTGGATCCTCCACTGATTCTAAAACAATATCCAACCCTTATGCAATCTCATTGGAATCGGACAAAAACTATCACTGGTTCCTCGCTGGTCTTAGGCAACATGTGAGGGACAAGTATGATTTGAACTAGACTATGATACTCTATTCATGGTCGCACGGGCCTTGAAGAGTACTTGAATTTTGTTTTGATACTGGAAAAGTACTTGCTTACTAAATGTCTTGAAAAAGTACTTGAATTTCGCAGTAATGTCCTTGAAATTTTCAAAAATGTACTGGAATTTACCTTGACATTGATCACAATCAAAAACACGGAAGTATCGCCATCTTGCTAAATGAGCAACCTGATAAAGAACAGAATGAACAAAATCAGTCTGCGAGCTTCCAATTATTCCAACAAAATTGGTAATTTCGGCTTCTCACAATCAACTGCATTCGGGAAATATTCCGATGTCCCAATACTGCACTTTGGAAATGGCGGCATTGAAACTGAAAGTCACGTGACCCCGATGATGACAAGTCATGCTCGTGAGTGAGGTAGAAAAAAGGACAATTGTAAGTGAACTATTTATCTAAACAAGACTTAAAGTTGATACACTTGTGCCTGAAGACTCGGATAAACATCGAGTGTACAATGGGCATATCAATCGCCTGGAGGGCTAAAATCGGCACATTTTCTCCTCGGGCGAAATGTCGGCGTTTCAACGTCCCCGGTATAACGCTTCCACCCGGTACCCGTTTGTTTTGGAAGTTGTCTCTGATATTGACTGTCATAATGATCCAGTGTGGTGATATTGAGTCGAACCCTGGTCCTGGAGATGAATCCCACCCCCGTGATGGTGTTCAAACAAGACTTTCTGCCAAAAACGTTTCGGGTACTTGCATTACTCACAAACCACCGAGCATTGCTACCCCGACACTCTCCGACCTCGCTATAACACTGCAGAGCATTCAGTCTCAACTTACCTCCCTTGATCACAAAATGGACACACTTTCTCACAATTTTGAAGATAAAATTGATGAACTCAAAGCCGAAAACTCTCAACTAAAGAATAAAATTGATAAGCTAGAACAGAAAACAGATAATATGGAAGCTCAAAGTCGTAGAAATAACCTTATCTTTCATGGAATACAGGATGATAGGAATGAGTCTTGGGATTCTTGTGAGTCTAAAATAAGATCCTTCTTAGCAGAAAAACTGAATCTGGATACGGAATTCTCTTCCTTTGTTCATATTGAGAGAGCACATCGTCTGTATTCGAAATCAGGAACTCGTCCAGTCATTGTACGGTTTACCTTCTTCAAGGATAAGTCCCAAATCTTGGAGAGTGCGAAGAAGATTCTTAAAGGTGAAAAGACAATTCGCGTTGTTGAAGACTTCACTGAGAGAGTAAGAAAATTACGAAGCAGCCTTTTCCCATTCATGAAAGAAGCACAATCTAAGGGTTTAACAGCTTATTTGTCTTACGACAAGCTTGTCATTGATGGAAATGTGTTTGTGTATGATGAGGCAGTAAGAGATATCCAGAAAATTGGAACCAGACCAAACTGGAAACAGGCCGATAAAACCAGGAATGAGTCTTATCAAAGTACAGGAAATCAGGCTGATTCTTCATCGAAAGGTTCCTAGAGGTGTGGCCGTGGTCTCAATAAACATGATGATGAGTGTGTTACCAATGATGATAAAGATGAATCAACTGGTAGAATGCTTTCCATCTGTTCATGGAACATAAATGGTTTAAGATCTAAATTGACTGATACTTACTATGACTTGATAAATTTTTGCTGTAAACATGATATTTTCGCTTTTACAGAAACTATGTATCCTAATGCATTCAACACTTTACAAACTATATTTCCAGACTATAAATGTTATGTTTGTGAACCGTCACGAATATCAACTGTTGGGCGGTTTTCTAGTGGTGTAGCTGTGTGTATACGAAAGGAATTGGCACATTATTTTACTCGAGTATACTCGGATTGGAAAAATGCTATTTTCTTTAAGTTAGATAGCGTTACGCATGACAACATGTTTATTGGTTTTCTATATATCCATCCAGAACGATCACCGGAATACGACTTGACAGAAAATAGTGGAATAGGAACTCTAGAAGATCGTCTTTTACAAATATCAACTGATCATGAATATGGCGATTGTTCATTTATACTGTATGGCGATTACAATGCAAGAACAGCAACTGAAACTGATTTCGATGTTGATGATAATACCGACCATTTACCCCTTCCTGAAAACTACAGATCAGATTATTTCAATAAAACAAGACAGTCACTTGATAATAAATGCAATGCCTATGGCAGAGAACTCATTGAACTTTGTAAACAATTTAACATCCATTTTGTAAATGGTCGTACGGAGAGTGACACAGTTGGAAATTATACATATATATCACATCAAGGTACAAGTGTGGTTGACTATTTTATTATTTCTACTGAAATATTTCATCTTGTTAAAGATTTTACTGTCGTTCCCAGGAGTGAATCAGACCATATGCCGATTGTTTGTTCAATTTCTGATCTTTTACCCGATGCACACCAGTGTTTCAATGCGAGTACCGATGTAGATATTCCAATTTACCCAACTGTTAAATACAGACTGTCAGAAGAAGATGTAAAGAAATTAAGAAATGTGAAACAAAGTGAAAAGTTCGGTGATATGCTTGATGTATTTAGACATACTCTTCAATCAGATATTCCTAAAGCATTAGACCAACTAAATAATTTATTTGCTATGTGTGGAACCCAGTCTCCATCTGTACTGCATCATGGCAACACAGCACGTAAACGTCAACCACCTTGGTTTGACCAGGAGTGCGAAAATCTTAAATCGGAAAAATATAAACATCTGAACTACTTACGAAGATATAAAAGTGACATAAACATAAAAGATTACTTGCTTGCTAAAGCAAACTTTAAACAATGCTGTGAAGAGAAGAGGATATGTTTTCTAAGGAAGCAAGCAGAGGAACTTAATGAATCTGCTAAACATGGTGATTTGAAGCAATTTTGGAGAACAGTCAAGCAATGCCTCGGTAACAGTAGCAGTTCTCCAACAATAAGCCATGAAATATGGTTTGTCTATTTTAAAAATCTTCTAAATAATACCAGTTGTGAGAGAGGTAATTGTGAAAATATTGACGATTTTGTGGACAATCACTTTTGTGACCACACTCTCGAATCTGATGTCTTCCTTTCGTCCAATATAACTGAAGAGGAAACAAACACAGCAATAGATAGACTTAAATGTGGAAAGGCTCCTGGAGAAGATGGAATTCCTCCTGAAATGTTAATAGCTCTGAAAAGTTGCCTAACTCCTTATCTTACACTCCTATTTAACAAAATACTAGAGTCAGGAAGTTTCCCTAGTTCATGGAATATTGGAATGATTATTCCGATCTACAAATCAGGCAGTACAAGTGACCCTAACAACTATCGAGGGATATCTCTGCTGAACACTACTGGCAAAATCTTTACAAGTATTCTAGAAAGACGTTTCAGACTCTGGGTTGAAATAAACGAACTGCTGTCGGAATCTCAAGCGGGATTTCGCAGTTCCTATTCTACTGTAGACAATATCTTTATATTACAATCATTGTGCTCTAAATACTTATCTAAAGCTGGTGGACGCTTTTTCTGTGCATTTATTGACTTTAAAAAAGCCTTTGATTTTATAGACAGGAAAAAATTATTATTTCAGCTTCATATGAAAGGTTGTACTGGTAAAATGTATAATGTTCTTAAAAGTATGTATCAATCAGTGAGGGCCTGTGTTCGGACATCAAAAGGTAAAACACAAATATTTTCCACAAATATTGGTGTTAGGCAAGGATGTATGCTTAGCCCCATTTTATTTACATTTTTAGCTCATCAGGACTGAAAGTCCGGATGGGCTTATGGCATGGCCCGTCGTCCGGCGTCCGTCGTCCGTCGTCCGTCGTCCGTCGTCCGTCGTCCGTCGTCCGTCCGTAAACTTTTGACACTTTCGACTTCTCCTCATGAACCATACACATTAGAGAGCTGAAATTTTGTGTACAAGTACCTTAGCATATGGAGATACTAATTTGTAACTTTGGTGACCCTGTGACCCCAAATAGGGTCACAGGGGTCACAACTTTAAAAACCTATTTTCATCTTCTTCTCCAGTTCCAGAAGGACTAGAGAGTTAAAAATGATATGTGCAGACTCCTTGGCCAATGGGGATTCTAATTTGTAACTTTGGTGACCCTGTGACCACAAATAGGGTCACAGGGGTCACAACCTTAAAAACCTATTTTCATCTTCTTCTCCAGTTCTAAAAGGACTAGAGAGTTAAAAACGATATGTGCAGACTCCTTGGCCAATGGGGATTCTAAATTGTAGATTTCGTGACCCCATGACCACAAATAGGGTCACAGGGGTCACAACCTTAAAAACCTATTTTCATCTTCTTCTTCAGTTCTAAAAGGACTAGAGAGTTGAAAGTGATATGTGCAGACTCCTTGGACAATGGGGATTCTAGTTTGTATCTTTGGTGAACCTGTGACCCCAAATAGGGTCACAGGGGTCACAACCTTAAAAATCTATATTCATCTTCTTCTCAAGTTCTAAAAGGACTAGAAAGTTGAAAGTGATATGTGCAGACTCCTTGGACAATGGGGATTCTAATTTGTAACTTTGGTGACCCTGTGACCCCAAAAAGGGTCACAGGGGTCACAACCTTAAATACCTATTTTCATCTTCTTTCTAGTACTAAAAGGACTATAGAGTTGAAAATGATATGTGCAGACTCCTTGGCCAATCGGGATTCTTAATTGTAGATTTCGTGACCCCATGACCCCAAATAGGGTCACAGGGGTCACAACCTTAAAAACCAATTCTCATCTTCTTCTCCAGTTCCAAAAGGTCTAGAGAGTTAATATTGATATGTGCAGACTCCTTGGACAATGGGGATTCTAATTTGTAACTTTGGTGACCCTGTGACCCCAAATAGGGTCACAGGGGTCACAACCTTAAAAAACTATTTTCATCATCTTCTCAAGTTCCAAAAGGTCTAGAGAGCTGAAATTATATGTGCAGACTCCTTGGCAAATGGGGATTCTAAATTGTAGATTTCGTGACCCCATGACCCCAAATAGGGTCACAGGGGTCACAACCTTAAAAACATATTTTTATCATTATCTTTAGCTCCTTAAGGTCTATTGAGCTGAAAGACTGCATGTAGACTCCTTGGCCAATTGGGATTCTAAACTGTATGTTTTGTGACCCCATGACCCCAAATAGGGTCACAGGGGTCACAACCTTAAAAACCTATTTTTCTCCATTAGATGACAGTCTATGGCAAATTTATTTCTCCTTGGATATTTTAGTGTGGACTTCTTTCACTGTCTGATATTGGCGATCTAGAAAGTGTTGAATAATAATAATACATTTGTTTTGTAAATTTTTTAAAGGTTTTCTTGCAATAGGTAACATCAGTTTCATTTTTAGCACATCTTGCCTGTATAAAGCAAACTTGATATGATGCCTGATGAGCTACAGAGCCAATGGCTCTATTTTTCATCAATGAACTTGTTCTAGATATGTATAAAGGTTGTAACCATGGTGTTTTTGTAACTCAAGAAATTGAGGATCTTCTACTTTTACTTTTTGCAGATGACATTGTTACTTTTTCGTTTTGTGTAAATGGCTTGCAAAAGCAATTAGATATTCTTGACAAGTTTTGTCAGACCTGGGGATTTGAGGTAAACATGAACAAGAGTAATGTTATTGTCTTCCGTAATGGTGGTATCATCGCACGTCATGAAAGATGGAAAATTGGCAAAGAAAATTTGAAAGCTAGTACTTATTATAAATATTGAGGTTTAACATTTTCATCAGCTTTTAAATGGTCTAAGGCTTGCTCAGTACAAGCATCACAAGCTTTAAAGGCAATGTTTCCTATTCTAAAGCTATTTAATAAAAATCATCAAATTTCATTAAAATCAGCCTGTAATATCTTTGACTGCAAAATAGCTCCTATCTTGTTATATGGTGCTGAAATTTGGGGTTTGAAATATCGTAACTCTATTGAAAAAATTCATGCTTCTTTTTTTAAACGGTTTTTGAGAGTTGGTAAATTTGCATCAAATAAGGCTATTCTGGGTGAAGTTGGTAGGTATAATATGTTCACTACTACACAACTGCGTGCTGTTAAATACTGGATTAAGTTAATTAGAATGCCAAGTCACCGTTATCCTCATCAATGTTATAAAATGTTAAAAGTAAATGATAATTGTGGAAAATACAGTTGGTTGTCAGATCTAAGAATGCTATTATTTACATGTGGTTTTTCTTATATTTGGATAAGCCAAGATGTTGGCGATGTTTCATTGTTTTTGAATTTTTTTTCACAACGTCTGAGAGACATATCTTTTCAAAATTGGCAAGCAAGTATAAATAATTCAGAGTTTTTAAGATTCTATAGAAATTTCAATTCTCTCTTGGAGCCAGAAAGCTATATCTGCAGCTTAAACGACATCTCATTGATTAGATCATTTTGTAAATTCAGAATTTCTTTACACAATCTAAGAGTAAACTATTATCGTAAATCAAAAGATAATGATGTAAAGAACTTTGTCTGTAAATTATGTAACAACGGTGCACTAGAAGATGAATTTCATGTTTTATTTGTTTGCAAAAAATACTCAGAATTTCGTGTGAAATATATTCCACCAATGTCAAATATTCACAGTCTCTTATGTACGAAAGATGTTAAAACCATAAAAAATGTTGCCATATTTTTGAAAAATATGTTTAAGTTACGGGCAAATGTCACGTGAGATCCCGTTGCATTATTTCCACTTTATTGTACTTTAGGCCATGTGGCCCATATACAAATAAAATTCTGTTCTGTTCTGTTCTGTTCTGCATTCGGGAAATATTCCGATGTCCCAATACTGCACTTTGGAAATGGCGGCATTGAAACTGAAAGTTTTGCGAATTTATGTACTTGAAAAATTGTAATATGTCCTTGAAAAATCCTTGAATTTTATTCTGTTTTCGCTGTATGAACCATGCTTTACGCTCCACCATGACTAGGTGCAGGTTAGACACACACAATGCTGTGAAGTAATATTTGTTAATGAAATAATGATTATATAGAAGTTTCAAAATATATAAAATTTTGGTTAAGAGTCACATTGATGACAGGAAGTATGAAAAACAAAAATGTGGAGGATTCTATGATCACCGAAGCCTGTAAAGACTATGATACTTAATATCCCCCTTTCAAATGACCAGGTGCGGGTAAGACGCACACAATGCTGGGTACGGACCGGGAGCCGGGGATCATGGTCCTGACCTTGAATGACCTCTTCCAGGAGATGGAGAAAACTAGCACAGACATGGCGTACAAAGTGTCCATGTCATATCTTGAGGTAAGAGTCCTGGGATTATTTTAATCAGATATGAATGAAAAATTTCAACATACATGGTTGTAAGTAATGCAAGTGACAAAATGACAGATCACATACCGTATTCTACCTAATATGAGCCCTGCTCCAATAACCTCCTCCAAAGGGTTATAGGCCTAATAACCACCCATGTATCAACGGTACTAAAATAATACATTCAGCATATTCAATTTGTTTCATGAAGAATTAAAGGATACATTAGCGGCAATATGTGTTATTTTCTACTCAATAATGTAAGACAACCTAAAAACAGTTCCACTTCAGTAGTCTTTATCTTTCGATCGTCATATACACACAACTTTAATAAGCGCCCACCAAAGTCAATGTTTTAAGTGCCCTGGGCACTTATTAGGTCGAATACGGTATATGATTTTCAGTTTAAGGAAGACTGGAGAGAGCGCTCAGTTTTCCTTGAATTTCACTACCAATGTGTCATGGAATCAAACAATTGACTTATCTATCTGGCATGAAATGTTTATTTACAATCATAACCTTGAAAAATATATTTCTTTCATAATGCAAATCTCTTGTTCAGATCTATAACGAGATGATACGAGATCTCTTGGACCCGTCGGCTGGAATCCTTGACCTTCGTGAGGACTCCAGGGGTCAAGTTCAAGTAGCAGGGTTATCAGAGGTCACAGCAAGATCAACTGACGAGGTTTGTGTTATAGATATGTTGATTAATTGTGATGTAAGACCATGGTGTTGGTTCTAGTTAGTGGCTGTTTTGCTCAAGAAATCTGGAGTTACCTCCCATTGGAGATAAAAATTAATCATACATTTAAATGTCTTTAAAAATAATATCTGGAAATTTTATTTAGAATGTTATAAATTTTTAAGGTAAATCTGAACACATTTATCAACTACCTTTCCATCTGAAAGAAATGTTTTGAGGTAGTGATTTATTGGAAAATAGAAGATAAAGCACTTAAAGGCAATTTTAAGAAACAAGCAGTCCTTATGGATAAAAACAGTCTTTTTCACTTTAGGATAATCCTTTGGGAATATTTACAAGAATAAGGCTTTTGAATACCTATTTACAGGAAGATTTGGCTTTGATAATGTGGACAACATTTGAAAAAATAATAGTTGAAATAAATAAATAAAAAACTTTTAATTCTAAAACATATTGATGATTAGTTCAATTTAAGTCAGTGAGTGATCATGACTTGGTTTGTAAAGCAGCATGGGGCAATATTTCAAACTTAAGTAACAAGTATTGTGGTGCCGCCTGGATGAAAGTCCGAATAATCAGGTCCATCGTGGTATTCAGATCCAGGGCTCCGGATCTTACCCGGCTATTATGCAGTCGAAGTTGAGCGGTCATTGGGTACATGTGTGTATCTAGCTTGCTTCGACACACTGCTTGTAATTTGGTTTAATAAAGTTCATTGTATTTACCAACTGCATATTGTTTATCACGGGTACAACAGTATCATTTTAAAATGTGAATGGCTCTCCTTAATTTCATGAATGGTGTTTGCAGGTGATTAAGATGTTGATGAAAGGAAACCAGGAGAGAACTCAAGAACCGACCGCCGCCAACAAGACGTCTTCACGGTCCCACGCTGTGCTCCAGGTGATTGTGAAACAACGCAACAGGGTACGGAACACCATGCAGGAAGTTCGCACAGGGAAACTCTTCCTCATCGACCTCGCAGGGTCGGAGCGAGCGGCAAATACTCACAATCGTGGAAAGAGGATGGTAGAGGGCGCCCACATCAACAGGTCGCTGTTAGCTCTCGGCAACTGTATCAATGCTTTGAGTAAGTATTTTTTGGAATATTTTATTCCAATCCTGAAATGAGGGTTGCTTTTGTGTCATAATAATTTTGTTTTTCGGTATGTTGATTATGAGTTTGTTATGTCATAATGATAATTTATCATACAAAGCTCATAAGGAAACTCATGTATATTGGGTTATTGTCGATTTAAAGAAAAGAGAAACAAAATAGCAAAAGCATTATGATTATGCATCAATTAGAAAAAAGGTTTAAAAACATTTTGTTGAAATTTTTTATTTATACCAAATACCTTCTTAAGGTACTCAAGCCCAAAAATTTAAATTATTTCTTAAAATCAAACAATAATTTTAAATGTGATTTCACAGCTGACAAGAATGGTCCGAAGTATATCAACTACAGAGACAGTAAGCTGACGCGACTGTTGAAGGACGCGCTAGGAGGCAACTGTAAGACTGTGATGATAGCACACATCAGTCCAGCCAGTCTCCACTTTGAAGAGTCCAGGAATACGCTGGTGTACGCGGACAGAGCTAAACATATCAAAACTAAGGTGAGATAACTCTTTGGTCCTGATACTTTTATATATAAACCTGGAAAAATATATTGCGACACCCAATATTTCTTGATTTATATTTTCTCATCCAGCCACATCATACAATTCAGTTTTTCTAACAGATACAGGGTATTGATGGAGCTCTGCAGAATAAAATATATTGAAGTAGCAGGGTAGTGTCGCATCTTTGAGCCGTACATAATAATAATATAATTATAATAATATAATAATATAATAATAACACCTTATTGTCCTCAGTACATACATGCATATTGGAAATTTGTTTTGTGCCAAAGCACCCGACAGACACTGTGCAGCGCCAGTTAATGCGTTGTTCTGCCTTTACAATTCTGAGTGTCAACCAAGACAGCAACAACTCCCATCTTTTAATATGTTTTGGTATGAAGCGACCGGGAATTGAACCCAGGTCTTCCGGGTGACGAGCAGACACTCTACCACTGAGCTACGCCCCAGTGGTCACATTCCGTCCAGGACCTCCAAAAATGATAAATTACATTTTGAAATATGATAAATCTTTTAACTCACATTAAAGTGTGTTTATTCCTCCTTCTAGGTTAGACGTAACGTCACCGACGTGGCCTACCACATAGCGCAGTATACGAACATCATCTCCGAGCTCCGAGACGAGATCCTCAAACTTAGGAGTAAACTGCAGGACCATGGGACAGGGAGCAGGACTCACGCCAACATACAGGCCGTCCAGTGTGAGTGTTGCTTGTATACTCCCCAGGCTGTTGAGACTCTGTATTTCCTCAAATAGACGCCAGGCCTCGAATAGACGCCGGGTCTTGAATAGAGGCTGGGGGTAAGGCTGTTTTAGGTAAATACACGACGGGTCTCGAATAGACGCCAGGTCTCAAATAAAAGCAGGGTGATAAGTTGATTAATTAATGCTCCCGTAATTGAATTGAAACAAAGTATTCTCCCTTTACACATCCTTACACATTTATTTTCTACTATAATATAAATAGACGCTGGCCTCCATTTACCTCTACATATGCAAGAGCCTGAATATTGGTATTTCCTGATTGAGAGTTTGAAAAATATACTTATATTCAGGCTAAACACACTTGTCAACATATAGGCAGTGCAATGTGAGTGTTTGGCTCTATTCTTCACAGGGTGTGGAGACCATACTAATATAGACAAGAAAGTGTGGATATCATAAAGTGTCATTAAACACTAATTTTACATCACAAGTGAACATGGTAGTAGTAGTGTCCAGTTGTAGATTTCCTTGGGTGTTTAGATTTTACTCTAAGAAATTAACAAAAAAGGTAATAATATTATTACGTGATCATGAAAAATTACTTTAACAACAAGATAGTGCCCGAACATTGGTATTTATGATTGGGATTGTGATTCACACACAGAACACAGGCCGACATACAGGCTGTGCTGTTCCGGTTGGTCGTTCCATGGGGAACGTTACCAAAGTCCACGTGCTAGTGATGGGGGATAAAAGATGAAAAATGACTGAGCAGAATGTATGTTTGCCAAGGCAGTAGAACTTGTGAGGTGAGGTGAGGTGATGTGGGGTTTATCCCCGCTTTCAAGAGTCATAATTTCACTTATATCGCGGCTGCTAGTATTATTGCAGGGAGAAAGCCTGCAACACTATTGTGGGTATATATTGTGGTGAAACCTGCGAGCATCGGCTGGAACTAGCAACCATGGGTGGTACTGCATTTAAATTCAGTGTAGCATTGCAGCCAAACCTGACTGCGTGTAGAACAGTTCTCTCTCAAAGTTTTTGAGCCCCTGGCGGGATTCGAACCACGGGGATCCGAAGCAGAACGCGCTAACCACTGGGCTATCCCGCCCCAGTAAAACTTGTGTTTATTTGTTTAATAATCATCACTATTAAATATTCAGCTCCTAATCAGTGTCGGTTTTTATGAACAGCGGAAGTACTGGAGGCTCGTCGACATGCCGACAGGGGAGAAATGACCAAGCTACGAGAACAGCTATTGACGTGTTTCAAAGATCAGATGGAACTCAGGTAAAGATTGGTACCAATGACAGACAGTCACTCAGAGTCAATTGCCAAACATAGATTATCAAAATATTTATGCAAATTTTGTAAATGTTAAGTTGCCTTTATTATCCGTGAGTCAATCAGCATATAATCGATATGACTGTCCTCATAGGTAATAAAATGACATTATGTTATCGTCATATGTAAGTGTCTATGTGTCCTAGGGCAACATATGAAAAATATGAACCCCGATATGACTGCCCCTTAGGTAATAAAATGACATTATGTTATCGTAATAATCTACGTGACCTTTACAGGAAGAGCCTGATGGAGCTGAACAACGCCTCGATGGAGATCAGTCTCGAGACTAACAGGAACCAACTTGTCATCAGCGAGTAAGTCTTATCGCTCTACGCTTGAAATAAAAAATGGATGCAGTTAGGATTATTCGTTAGATCATTATCTGGAAACCTTGAGTTTAATTTCCGGTGGTGTCTGATGT
This sequence comes from Steromphala cineraria, assembly GCA_916613615.1. NCBI lineage: Eukaryota > Metazoa > Mollusca > Gastropoda > Trochida > Trochidae > Steromphala > Steromphala cineraria. The sequence continues at coordinate 64,481,960 of OU744721.1, read as the reverse complement.
TAAAAAATGGAAAACTATAACTTATTATAAATATAAGTGCCTTTAAACAAATGTTATTTTCTTAATTTAAAACATGATTAAATTTTGATAATGTTTACTTCATTCAAATGAAATTTATTTAAGGCAGAACAGAAGAAATATAGATATTTTATGAATGCTTCATTTATAATATTTTTTAATTTTTTTGCAGCTTAGTTTTTTGTTGTTTTTTAATAAACTTTTTATTCTTTATTCATAAATTGTTTCTGAGCATGAAAATGACAGAAACACAATTAATCAATCTGTCCAAAGTTTTAGATTTTTAAATTGAGATTTTTGTGTTTAAGGTGGGATATGGAGAAGGCTAGAGGCTCAAGGAGAGAAAACAGTGATGGTGTAGATAACAAGTACAGGGGTATGTGATTAATATATTTTACATTTCTGATCATTTTAATTCAGTTTAACTAGATCAAATGATTTGGATATAAAGATTATTATTAGTCTGAAACCCCAATATTGCCCAAAGGACATTATGGGTCACATGATATTAAAACTAGTTTCATCATAGATATGACACAAATTTATTGTCCTCCCTGCGAACATTACTGGAATTCTAGAAGTTGGCGTGATGATGTGTTGATAAGTAATAAAGAATATATTATTGATATAGAACAGGTTGTTATTTCCACATTAAACTATACAGAACAAAGGAGTTAATCCATAAATAAAGTTAATTTCCTGCAAATAACTATGAGTAAAATGTTTTATCATCCAAAACTGTGTTCCACAGGAGATATCGCTTGTGGAAGATCAAGTGATATCTCCTAGGGCTAAGCAGTGTTCAACGTTGTACATTTTTCATGCAAATGTGGTAAAAAAAAATTTTTGGATGATAAACAGAAACTCGCCTGCGTGTCTTCTGACATCAAATATATCAACACTCGTTGATAAAAGTAAAATATGCTCGGCAAGCCTCGGATATTTGTTACTCTATCAACTTGTGTTGATATATTTGATATCAGAAGACACTTGGATGAGATTCTCTATGTATTTTAAGATTGCATTGATTTTGTTTGCACAGAAGAACGAGACAGTGAAGGTAACAGCATCCCCCCAGAGGAGGTGAGGGTCGCTAAGGATGAACTGAAGGTGCTCCACGATGAGAAACACAAGACGGAACGTATCAGGTCCACCATCAGACGGGAGCTGGAGACAGCCAAACACAAGATGAAGAAACTTGAAGAGGTAGGGTTATGTTTGATTTACAACTAAAAGTCCCTTGAAAGATTATCAGGGAAAGTCGTTGAATTTTTACTTCTAGGTGTACAACATTTCAGCATGATATTAATGTGTTTTCAAGCACATGATAAAAGTAGAATTACAATGGATAGTTATGTAATAAATATAGGATATGAATATTCTATACCCAAGAAATAAATTTGTTTTGCTCACAAGATTACTTGATAAATATTGTAAATACAAGGTATATACATATATTCACACACAGACCGTGGAAAATGCCACCCCCATCAACTAAATATATATACACATGCACACATTCATTACATTGACATCGAACCAGCCAGAATATCCTCTCAGAATATTCCTCGATTCACAGTCGAACCCCACTAGAGACAATATTTTTACACTTTTTCCTCGATTCACAGTTGATTTTAATCAGACTGCATGGCACCAGTTGAGTAATTGTCTCTGACACCTGTCCACCTGCAGGTAGTCCCCCAGAGGATCAGCGACGACGACCAGCAGGAGATCCTGCAGCTACTGTGTAAAGTCCACGAGCTGGAGATCGAGAACCTCGAGGTGAAGTCTGCCTGTCTGCTCCGAGACTTCACCATCAAGAAGAAGGACATGATCATCACTCGCTTTCGACATCACCGCAACCTGTGTGACGAGATCATCAAGCAACAACGCAGACTCATCACAGGTAAATGACTTAACCTTCAACCTTCTTCTGTCACATTCTCAACGTTCTATCAACACTTACTGGTAGTAATAGGGAGTGGTACCCATACTTTCAGAGATTGCTGAAAAGACAAGTTTTATCAATAAGGCCATGCACAATATTTACAAATTACAAAATGCTCATAAGGTTCCTAGAGTCAGAAACTTTCAATATTTTGGGTTTAGTCCTTGTTCTTTTATGAAATGAAAAAACGAAGTTACTCTTATTATGCTAATGTAGGGGACACATTTTAAAAAGTCCTTTAAAGAGGTTATTCAATGTATATAAGAATATAAGAATATAAGAATATAAAAATTTGAGTGTTTTTTGTGAATATTTGTATGTTAAATGAACGATTAAAAAGGTGTCATAACACGTTGACCAATGGTGATTAGGTGAAACTACTTCCCTTCTGCTAGACATGCTGGGGACACGCTTCAGTGACCACAGATTCTGTTTGCCGGAGCTAATTAGGCAGTATATTTTAAAAGCCATATTTAGTCAGGTTGCCGTCAGATTTGGAAAATTCAAAGTTGAATCTAATTCAAATTGCAAGCCCCTTTATATGAATCCCGAAAGTAGCCATAGACCATTTCATTCCCCCTTTAAACCACCAAAAACTTGTTCTTACTCAAGTTAATCATAATTCTCACAAGAGTTTAAACTGACAACCTCCCATTATGTTGACAGACAAGCAGATCACGTGTCCGAAGGAGCTGGATGATCTGTATCACCTGTACACGGTGGAGAAAGAGGACAAGGTCTTGTACGGGGACGATAACGCTGACAGTCCAAAGGTGGGCCACAGTTATACATAGATAGCTCTGACAATTATTGTTAAAATCATATCGTGTCAAAATTTGAATGCTTTTGGTATTGACCAATCAAACACAACAGATAAGGTTGTACAAGTGTCCAATATGTTGTATCTTTCAGCTGTTGGCAGGGACAAGGCAAGTAAGCAGTCTGACAGATATTGGAGGGTAAGCGTTATAGAAATATTCTCATTTTACTTCTCTTAACTTAATATTTCAAAATTAATTAACTTTTCACATAATGAATTCAACTATTGGAATTTCTTACATCACTTGCTTGATAATGGTGTTAGCATCTACACCAAAGTGTCACAACTTTGCAATAAAGAAGTTGTAAATCCATAGAACTTGTTCTCTATTTCATCTACCGGTAAATGTCTCTCATAGAAGAATTTGTTAAGGTGTTATTTCTAGCCACAAGTCTCTGTGTTGCAGAAACGAGGATGAGAAGTTCTTTACGCCAAGCGCTAAAGCCAAACACCTGGCTGGAGTGAGTTCTATCTGGACCAACAGCCAGTATATGGAGAACCTAACCAGCGGCAACTCTCCGTATCAGCCTGTGGCAGCGTCTAGACAGTCCTTCGAGGATAAGGAGGTCATCACCACCAACACAAGAAGCATCGCGGCCCTGGCAGCCAGGAAGAGGACCAAGGCTCACCATGATCACCTCAATGCAGAACGGCGGCCATTGTATCGGCCAAACGACAGTGATTCGAGTCCGTTGACGCCAAGCCGGTTGGCAAAACATAACAAAGCTTTTGGGGAAGGTATCACACACAATAGCACCCCGCCCAGTGACGATAACATTTCATCTGTGACAGTGGAGAAACTGAGTATCCACACGGATGTTTCACTTCCTGTGATATCAGGGTCGGAGGAGAGATACAGGGGAGGGACGAGGAAGATATCCCAGAATGACTCGGACACCAAGAGGAAGAGGAGGGGAAGACATTATAATGATGCAGTCAGCAGCTACTCTCAACAGGTAAGTACCGGCCAGGCTCACTTTCCCTCTCATTAAAGAGACACAGAGTATGTTGATAGGATCACATATGTCAAAATTTGAAATCGATGTTATTACTTCGGGAACCACTAACTGTTACTGAAAATAACAAGTTAAGGTCAATCAGTACATTAGAGCGAAAAAAACGGCCATTCAAAGTCGGGATTTTGATCGAAGACCGGACAATGTGGCTCGTGTGGCGCGCGCAAATTCGCCAAACGTAATTTTGAAACCTTGTCATAAGCTGACAGGAAGATATATTCGATTCGATAGTGTTTATTAGGTATTGTAACTAATAGGTAGATTAATTGGATACATAATTTCGAATATTCAACGTATTTGAAATGTTTTTCTTGATTTTTCCATAAAATCAAGCATTTTAGAGATATCATGCATAAATGGATATATTTGCAAGACCAGTGATGAGATATCATCTTCAATCAGCATATAAGATATTTTGTAGCTTATCAAAACCAAATACAATTTTAAGAAAGATACTCTGTGTCACTTTAAGATGAATAAGATTATGAAAATATATTTTGTAGAAGCTTATATGAGGGAATATTTAACAAATAAAGATGATGAAAGTTTTTTATTTCACTTTCTTCAACCTCAATAAGAGTCTCTACAGTAAGCAAACCTTGGGACCTTTATCAGTAACATCCTCACTAAAGATATCCCATCCTGTCTCAGTGTAGGAACGTTACGCTTACTCCACTAATCTAGATCTGTACCCTGGGCTCAGAAGCTTGATTTGCCCGCGCGGCCCTACATGGGATATAGCCAATCAAATCATTTTCTCGCCACCCTCCCGATAAAATTTCATCGAGAAAACGATTTGATTGGCCGTTTCCTAATGCGGGGCGCGTGAGTAAATCTAGCTTCTGACCCAAAGGTACACATTAGTGGAGTTAGCGTAATGTCGTACCCTGAGGCAGGATGAAATTATCCTCCCTTATTTGAGAGAACCAATGCTATGGTCAGTTAGAGACTTGTAAAAAAATTAGGTTGTGGTTTGCAATTTCTTACTCTTAGCTCAAACTTTTTAGTTCTATGCCAACAGGATGGAAGCTTTCCTATGAAATTGATATGCTGAAAAGGACTGTTTTAGATTGAGTGTAACCAAACACTTATTTCATCATTTCATTGGATTGTTGTTTCTTAACAACACTCGAGTGAAAGTAGTATGAGTACAAAGTTTCCTGATTAAAATATTGAGAAGTGAAGAATATTGTATTACTAAGTCCTGGTTGATATTGAGGGATGACTCCAAACATATTGATGGAGTTACTTTGTATTTTCATTCAACAAAATTCTTCCTGTCAAGTGATACCAAAATTGATTAAAACAAATATCCCCATATTTAACCACATGTCTTCATCAAATAATTGTTATTTTGCTGAATTTCTCCCATATCCTTTCAGCGTTTAAACAGCAAGAAAAATACAGCAACAAATAGCAACAAGCATATCGGGCGGAACAAAGGTGAGGAAGATTTTACTTCAAGGTTTTAATATTTAATTTTCATATTGAGTATGCCTACATTCCAAAGAAATTATGTTATAAAAAACAGTAGCATTTAAGATCAAATGTTTTTTAAATGAGGTTGTATATAGATATATGTTATTTTCAGTCATAATAATTGTAATAGTTTACATTTTACCCTATCATTTAAACTTAATGGAGAATGAGATATATGGAGGGAGACAAATTGAAAAATTCATTTACAAGGGGGAAGGAGGCCAAAATGATAATTGGTATAGTGAAGAAGAAACTTTCTCTAAAGCACTTCAATGTCCAAAATACAAAAATTATGAAATATCAATATTTTCCCTCTTTTATTTAGATCAGAGGGGTGAGAGTATCATATCCAATAAAAAAAAGTCAAAATGAGAGTAGATATCTGAATCAAATCAATAATAACAAAAATCATTATTTTTTGGAAAAATAGATATCATTTCAGCAATATGTTTCTTCCCACAAGGTTCCGACTCATCAACAGTCAGTACTCCTCAACATCAACCAAGACGGGACAGAAAAGCTTTACCCACAATTCCCGGAGCTTACAGGAAGGAGAGTATGCATGTGACAGGCTTCCATGTTCCGAGATAATTGGATTCTACGAACCCTGGCAATAACATTTGATGTATAAGTCATATTGGACCTTTTAAGGCGGTTTGGAAACATTTCTTTCCAGACTTGTGGACATTGAAGAATATCAGTAGCTGTGATAACTACTCTTGACCACTCATCACTGATGGTCAACATATCAACCCTGGCATTTCATTTATCAGTTTATGTATGTATTTATTTATTTGTATCAAATGTAGAATTGTGACTATATCATCAAATTGTTTTTTGTATTGTGAAAATTCATGTGATGATAACATTAAATTGCTGTAATATTTATTTATTGTCTCCCCTTACATAATTTTTGAAATATGAAATTATTACTCTGAAATATTTCTGAAACTATTCAAACACAATAATCTTTAGATTCTGTTTTTAAGAAGAAAAATGTTTTGAATTTAAATATTTGAAAAATCTGATATAGATACAAATGAAACACTTTAATATGATTTCAAATTATAAGTTGCACACAAAAATGCTTCAAAAATATTGCTAACATATCTAGAACCATTGCTACCTGTGAATGATTTTGCTGTCAGTTTTAAAAATTTCTTTTATCTGTGCCTTTACAACACAAATTTACAGATTTTCTGTAATACAGTATGCAAGAAATATGTTTTCAAAATTTAAGTGATTTTTAAAAAAAATGCTTATCATGCACTGGAAATTTTTTCTCTTTTATTTTCTAAGCAAGGGCATAAATTGATCTAGGGTTCAGTTACATAAAGGTAAATAAAATCATACTAAGGCCATTTTGATATTCAGTAAAAGACAGATCCATGAAGATTTTATAGATGGGGGTGACTTGAGGAGATAGAAATAAGGGGATAGAAAAGGGGGAGGGGCTTCCATTCTGAGGTCGACCCTTGTCTTCCGCGTAATTTTTTTTCCAAAGGCATCCTGTGCCTGGATTCTGGGTATATCCTCACAAAGCAAAATTAGCAATACTACTGTGATGCCATTAATTTGTTTGTTTCCATACATTGTAAAATGGTAAACTTTCTGACTGATGGTTACCATGGCATCCAGATATTCCTGGCCAGTTTGGTCATTTAGTCACAATTATCACGCCAAACAGTTCTGGGTTCAAGTTCTCAAGTTTCTATTAGTGCCATTATATCCTTAGTCTATGTCAGAGTATCTTCTTGTTACATGAACTTTGAAAACAAGAACTGTGGTTTGAGATTTATTTATAGCTTATCATTGAATCATGCTTAAAACCTTGATCCTGGTTTATCATGTGATAACGTTTACATATATATGAGTTATCATGTGATAACGTTTACATATATATGAGTTATCATGTGATAATGTTTACATATATATCAGTTATCATTTGATAATGTTTACATATATATGAGTTATCATGTGTTAATGTTTACATAAATATCAGTTATCATTTGATAATGTTTCCATATATAAGAGTTATCATGTGATAATGTTTACATATATATGAGTTATCATATGATAATGTTTACATATATATATATCATGTGAAAATGTCCAGATTCATGTGTTATCATGTGATAGTGATGTCGATAGTCATCGTGTCCAAAATTCATATATGAAATATCATTTAATATATTCCAGCATAATGTGGAATATCAAATGATATTTTTTCAAACATAACCATGTCATCCATGTATTATGGGTATAATCATGTGATTGTATTGTACTTATCATATTGTTCAGCTTATTGAGTTATATTATATATTCTTTCTTATGTAGCATATTATGTCATGTTGAATTATCATGCCTGGTACATGCTTTATCATCAACTCTGTAACACTTTGTATATGATTTATGGTTAATTAATTGCTGTAATGTGAAGAACTACCTAAACATTACTTTTCAGAACATTTTTAAAAGAAACATTATGCAAACATTTTCAAAGATAAGTGATATATGTATGAATGATTAATTGCTATTAATGTGATGATCTATTGTCACATTGCTGTTCAAAGCATTTGAGATAATTTTATTCATAATCTTTTGTTAACATTAAGAGTTTAATTTCAGAAAAAATGAATCGTTTTATTGATATGTTAAGTTGAAAGTCAGTATTGTACATGTACTATGATATGTAAATTAGCGTCATTTATCATCAATATTATATTTTGCCTTAATCTATCAAAATTATCTAAGTATTTTTTAGTTTGAATTTATGTCACATTTCAAAATCTATTTTAATGGGTATATTTTTGAGGCTATATGAATTCAAAATTGTAGTAACTGGCAGTGTTGGAAATGATTTGATATGAATACAAATTTAACAGAATTTCAAAAAGATTTTTGTACTTGTGATTTTGTGATTGCCGAGTATAACATCTAACATTTGTTCAGTGCATCTATCTCAAAATTAAAAAACTGTTAAGTTGTTATTTTATTTTATTTCATTTAACTTAATAATGATGTTATTTTAAATCTTTTTAAATTCTCTGTTATTTTAAATGCAGGCCATCAACAACAGTACAGTATAGAATAGATTCACACCTTTCAATCATAACTTACTTTTAAACCAGATCACTACACCAAATATTCTTTTGGAAGTAAAATTCTAAATGGTAGTCGTGCACATATTTATATGCTTTAATTTCATAACTAAATGATAGATCCTTTCCGACATATTGAATAGGATAACTGTACTAAAACAATTTCTCTCATTTCGACACAGAAATTGCTCTACTGTAGAAGACCAACAGCCTACAGGCTCAGTAACATCAAATTTTATTTAGACTGACAAAAGTGCTGGATTTGCATATAAAAAGGCAAACCTGAACTCTAAAATGATGACAGATATTTAATGAATAAAACAAAAGAATATTAAATTAAAACAAAAGACAATTTTGACTTACTTTAATATAAAATTTGAAATTTTGTTAACTCATAAAATATCTTTTATTCCTAAAAGTATCAAGTTCTATAATGTCGCTCAAACAGTTTCACTTTTTCATCTTAATTCTAGCACCCTATTTGCCGATGTTGTAACTCTTTTGTTCCTCTTTCAATTTTCTCGCTTCGTGATATGATAAGGGCTTCCCTGACTACTGTTCGTACTTTACTGCTGTGAATACTATTGTGGTGATAACTAGCTTTAATGCTTGCAACTGCTGATATTGTTAACTGAAATTTGAAATTGATATGTTTAAGTTTATATTTTTATTTCTTTGTGATGTTAGAATCTCATGAATCATATGTATCATGTATAAACTTCTCATATATGTGTCTCTGTCTTTAAGTTATCGTATAGATGATTTACTTTTCTTATGGGGTTAGAGGTTGCTGTCAATTGTTTAATTTTTCATTTCATTTTTGAATAATCCTCTTCATATTTTGTAAATATTGATATATGCATTAAAGGCCTGTTAGGATTGTTTTAGTAAAAAATATTTTTTATAAAAATGAAAACCAAATTTTAAAATTCATATCAGTTTAAAAATTTTCACTCATGTTTTCAAAAAAACTTTTTGATGGTTTTCGAATTATTTTGTATGAAAAAGTATGAATTCTGTCTATATTTGCAGACATAATTGTAAGTAAAATTGTTTTGTCACTCCTTGTTTTCTACAACAAGGAGTATCTTATGTGAATGGTCAGGAAAATGTTAAAGAATCAATTTCATGGGATTAAAATGTAAACATATGCTGCTGAGATTGTTTTTTACCTTTCGTTTTTTCGATGTTTAGTAAAAAGACTGTGGCATTTGTTATGAATGGTGTTCTTGAATACCATATTAATGAATAAAGAATACAGAAAATTTTAATGATGTTCTTATCTTTTTTAGCGGAATATTAAAATGATTGGAATATTTGTTTTGTCAATTTCCTTTGAATTAAATTATTCACACCGGTCTTCATCATGGGATTAATTGCCTTGCAGAGCATCAAAATGTGTTGCAACCTTTATGAGATTAGAAATTATTAGTTTAGCCTCAGTATGGGCTAGAGAGATGGCCAGTCTAAATAATCTTAGCCTCATTAATACTTGCTAAACTCTGATATTGAGTCTAGCAAGATGTAGTAGCAGGTCACTTCAGCCGACTTTTTGCCAACCTATGACCCTTCAAAGTTATGTGTGCAATGTCAGACGATAAGACGATCCCTGGTTGGTCAATTTGATAGATTGGCTGACGCAACCCACGACTACATCTTCCTTGACTCATTATCGGAGTTTAGCGAGTATATCAGAGTTTAGCAAATATAATTGAGGCTAGGTTTACAAAGACTGCAGAAATGCCAAGAAAGTAAGTAATGAAGAACCCTCTAGTGATGTTTTCTGGTGAGTGGTTGAAACCCTCACCCCTGACCCTCCATTAACAATAAAATGGGTGAACAGCCTCTTTCTGATTCCCCTTCTTAGGATTGCCCCTGAAGATCACCAGCTTGCAGTCTAAGTAAACCTTGCCTCAATATTCTACGTTTCACTCCTATACTAGAAAGGCCTAGTAGAGGGTCGCGTCAGCCCACTTATTGAATTGACCAATCAGAACTCAGCTTACCAAGCCACAATAGCCTGCCTTCACACGTATAACTTAGAGGGTCATAGGTCGCAGAAAGTTAGGCTGACGCGACCCTCTACTAGACTTTTCTAGACTCAGTATAGGAGTGAAATGGAAAATATTGAGGCTAGGTTTACTAAGACTGACCATCTTGGTCTATACTAACAGATATCTCTGTGGGGAGAGATTATAGTGGCATTTCGTTTTGTATAGTACCGGTAAGAATAAATTTCTTTCTCTCCAAGCTGTCATAGAAACAAGAAGTCATTAAATCCTGATCTAATCTGTGTTGAACAAAAACAGTTTTTGGGCTTGAAAGGGAGAAACCTGATTGGATCATTGGAAGCATCAGTAAACTGTATTTGCTTAGAATAAAAGAAATAAAAAGAAAACTTGAACATTTAAAATATGAAATCATTGTTCAAACACAATTGACAAAATTACAAATAAATGATTGTCAAAGCATTTATTTATCTTACATCAAAACAAATTAAACAATCTGGAGACAAATGCAAAGTCTCAAAAGAAGTAGCACTTCATTGATAAAACAGTTTCTAATTATGTATCAGAAACAGCGAAAATAAAGTACATACATGTTCAAACATTTTTGCATTACTTTTCAAATTAGGCAATCAAAAGAAAACTTCCAAGGATGTGAAAGCACTATGGGCGATGCCTTGCGAAGTACTTGCGCAGTGGATCAAGGTTCCTCTTGGTCGGTTTTTCTTCACCGGATTTTGGTTTAGGTTTTTTGCCATCTGGTTTAGGTTCACCAGGTTTTGACCCATCAGGTTTCTTCCCAGCAGGTTTTGGCTTTCCCTCCTCTTTCTTTTCCAAGAGACGCTCCAATAGTCTAACAAGTCTTTCCTTGGTTGGATTCGGGGGTGGGCTACCAGCATCATTGGATCCTTCAGGTGGTCCTTTGGGTTTGTTCTCTGAAATGGATGAAGTCAGAACCTTTAGATTTTCTATAAAAATAAGATGAAACCATATGGTCTTGGGCGTTCACCATGAATTTCAATTCTGAAATCACTGGTATGTTCTCAAATGGATTTAGTTAATTACGACCTTCTTGTTCATCTGAATGAAGGGCCCAATGGGCTTTTGGCATGACCTGGCATGTGGAGTCCACCTGTCCTTAACTTTTTGGTATTTCTACTTCTTCTCCAAAAGCAAAAGGCATAGAAGACTGAAACCATATGTACAGATATCTTATCTGACAGGGGTAATTAATTCAAAGATTTGATGTCCCCATGATTCACGATAAGGGCACCAGGACGACATCCTCAAACCTTATTTTCATCATGTTCTTCAGAAGAAAAAGGCCTAAAATGTAAAACTTTCTATACAGTCTCCTTAGCTGAGTAAGATCCTCTGACACCTCATTTGATGACCCTCATATCATAAAACACGTTTGTATGAAATGGAAAGACTGTGCGACGCTTATAGAATGTAGGTTTGAACAAGTCACACTTTTTCCTGGCACTTACCAAGAGCATTAATAGCGAGTCGTATTGCCGTTGTAGCTGCTCTCAAATGTTTTATTTCCAGCATGACTTCCATCATCAGCCTCATCTCCTCGTCTCTGTGAGGGCCCTCTTCCTCATCCTCATCCTCATCTTCATCTTCATCTTCTTCTCCAGAGCGCTTAACTGGTGCTGGGGTCTCTACAATAAACACATAAGCATGACATTGGACAGGCATTACGCAATCTACCATCCCTTGTCACTCGAAACATCTAGCAATGTTGCATGTAAAAAACATTAATATCTAATGTACAGACACAACTCCATAAATATACTCCAGGGAAAAAGTTATTACTTATCATACATTCCAACAACGATTCTGTTACCAAAGTAATGATGAGACTTGGAAAGAGTCTTTACTTATGGATATTTTAACTTATCTTAAAGAGACTAAAAAAAAGACTGTATGTATGTCCAATTATTGCAAAGCCTTTCATATGAGTAAGTAAAACTTCTATTTTAGTTGGTTCTAATCTCCAAGCTGTCTCTCAACGTGCTACGGTTTAACATTACATGTAAATATTTTCTGAGGATTTGTTGTCATTTGTTTCAACGTATGTATTGCGAAATCAACGCTTATATACAAACTACAAGTTCATCGTAAGTATTTTTGCTTTGTTCAGACGAGGTTGCCAGAAAAAAATGTTATTATGAAATAAGCGTTTTTGATCTAAATATAATAATAAGTCGGGTAAACATTGCCATGCAATCCTTCTAAACAATTGTAACTCGACTCTTTTCATCATATATCAGAAATTATATCAAATGTCTGTAAATAATGAAGATGTTTTTATCAGTCATTTGGAGTCAATGGGTGAATGTACCGAAATTCACATTCGTAAAGGACAAGATAGGCTAATGGCAAGAAAATGCACAACCATGTTATACTACGGTAGAAAAAAATAAGCTTGTGTTTGATAAGTAATGACATTTACAAAAATGAAATGAGGATTGAAAAAGAGGAATATTTAAAAAACATCCATACCATCAACAACCACCTCCTCCTCCTCCTCCTCTATTTCGATTATTTCTTGCTCCTCCTTCTCTGCCATATCCAGTTGTGTCAGTGCCCGTTCCATCCCCCTGTGGATACACCGCAGGTCCTCCATGAGAAGAACCTCCAGGTCTTCCTTCTCTCCTGGACCTCCTTCCTCTGGAGGTCCTTGTGACTCCCCAGGGATTCGCTTCCCTGGAGCCCCTTCTGGTGTTGGCTTCCTCTCTAACATCATGAAACAAGACTATTAAATCTTATTCCTGACAATTAGTTTGCTGCTTTAATCTTGTTAACGGATTTCTGCATACATAAGTTCTCATTTTGATGAGTGGTTTCTGAATAGTTTTCAACATTGAAGATTTGAAGTCTTTAGAAAATTTACTTTCTTCAAGTTTGGAGTTTTATTTTATATTTGTTCATTTGTTCATTCGAAGATGATTCTGATTTATGATTGAACAAACAATCGTGTTTAACGATTTCGTAAAAGCCCTTAGATCTTAGGCCTACCATCTTCCTACGCAAAGTCTAAAACGCTAGTTTCCAAACTGTCAGTTTTATGCCTTGCTGCAAACCCTTGAATTTTCTGTGCTCTCTAGCTTTATATGAGAGAATGCAATAGTTCAATCTGACAGTAACTGGAGGTTGCTAACAATCGCCTGTAGGGGCGCTGATATAAGCACTGAATATTCAAGGGCCTGCAGCAAGGCATAAAACTGACAGTTCGGAAACTTGCGTTTTAGGCTTTGAGTAAGAAGATGTAGGCCTACGTACAAGACACAGCAAATCGAAAGTAACACATATTTAAACGTATATAATATATATATTATGATACCACCTCCCCTTTACAGTAGTCTCTTTAGATTGTTGTATAGAAGAGGAGGTACTCTTAAATATATATTTTATATACGTTTGATTGTTATGTTCAAATTTCAGTGGTACAAGGCAGAATCATTAGACATGTGAGATTTATGATAGTGGCAAAATTTCAATTCTGTGTTACCATGAATTATGAATCAAGAGAATCGTTTATGTCATAGGAGCATTTAGCGATCTTCGAAAGAAATTCAAAATTGAACCCATTAAATGTTATATTGCAAAATATGAGCTTTGTAATATTTCTTCCTTTAAACATCCTTTGTACCACCACCGACTCACCATCATTAATCTTCCTGAATACAGCATCGGCGAAATTAGCACAGTACCGGGGGAGTTCATGTTTGTCTTCTTCTAAGGATAACAAAAACATATATTTTAAATATATTTTGACTGAGCTAGAATTTATAGGAAAGGAATCTGCAATCGAAGACTTTGTACGCGAAGAAAAAGCACAGAAAATACATTACAAAATGTTTTCAAATATAATTAGGTTTCCTTTAAATCATATGACTTCTTCCTAAAGGTAACAGTTATATTTGGAATTCAATGACAATAAAAGATGCTTAAGTCCATTAGATATATTCAAGCATTAGTTATTAAAGTGAGAAATTATGTTAGCTCCAAGATACGAGCCCTCTATATCTGACCAAAAAAACCCTTTAATATCACTGAAGTAACATCCGGCAAATCAGGCTTCTTTATTTATATATAGCTGCGCTCTCACGTAGTATTTCGCAGCGAGAGCGAGGTAAATGAAGTAGGATGTCGTCCTGTCTCAGGGTACGAACATTACATTACGAACAACTCCACTTACTGTACCCTGGGCTCAGAAGCTTGATTCGCCCGCGCGGCACGACTTAGGAAACGGCCAATCAAATCGTTTTCTCGATGAAATTTTATCGAGAAGGTGGCGAGAAAATGATTTGATTGGCTATATCCCATGTAGGGCCGCGCGGGCGAATCCAGCTTCTGAGCCCAGGGTACAGATTAGTGGAGTTACCGTAACGTTCGTACCCTGAGACAGGATGTAGCGTTGGTGGTATGAATAAAGAAACTTGTTATATTCTGTACTCCGCTACGACTTACCCTTAACCATGTCGTTCATTCCCTTCTTTATATCCTCGATGATATCACGGAAATCTCCAATAGGCGATCCTTCTTTGAATTCCTTTAGAACTTCATGCAAGTCTGGGAATATAATTAATCCATAAATGGGAAAAGAAAACAAATGCAACGAATTGCAACAATTTTGAATCAATAAAATTAATTTTGAAACGCATGTTCTGTTACTACATACAGCATTGTTTAAATGGACCGTATCGCGTTTTTAGGTTAACAAATAACTCTCAAGAAAAGGTCATCTAACGGTTACTGATTCAAAAACAGTGTTCAAAAGAAACAGTTCTGAAACTAACGTACCATGTTAGTTAACTATATCTAATTTCTAATCTATTTCAAGAGATTTATAAGTACAGTATGAAAGAAAACAGTATTAAATTCGTTACATCTTAAAGGGACAGTAGCACGTTTTTTCTAATTTTAAATTCCAAATATTTCACTCATAATTGTAAGTTAATGCTAAATGTATTATTTTGACAGTGTCAAAAATCTCATTACACAAACCAATTACCCATAAGGACAAAGTATGAGGATTCACATAAAATCCATTGGCGGCCATTTTATGTGAACACCTTTTAATTCAGTTTGTGGAAGAAAAGGAATCGCATGGCTAAACTTTTTGTTATTTATTTGAATTGTTACTGACTCATTTAGTTTAAATACATTGTCTTTCAATTGGAACTATCATTTTTCATTTTCCTGACATCACCTCATATTCTCCATAACAACGTGCTACTGCCCCCTATAAGTTGAATTAAAATCGAACGTGTTTCGGGGAATACAGATGTAAAAATATAGACATTACAGGAATATGGCCTTGTGAAAAAGAAATGCTTTGATGAAACACGTTCGTAAATTTAATTCCCTGATCAGCAAAATGGTGAAACTCGCACATTGTAACCAAAACCAAGGATAAAGGATAAAGGATGTTTTGTAGTAATGCAATTTATTACCTACGAGGGCAGTCATATCGAGGTTCATATTTTTCATATGATGCCCTAGGGCAAAATATCACTTTTTCATTGTGACGTCACGTAATAAAGAGTGCTTTGACGTCACGCTTCACCTATGACGCCACAATCTATATCGGCCGGCTGCGGCTAGTCCGCCTATGCTGAGAAGTAGGTTTTGAGCATTTTCTTTAATTTTCGGTAATAAACGGGATATTATATGAGTGTCCATGACATACTATGTTTTCGACACTCGTGCATAAATATCAGTATATCCCTCGCTCTCTCTCGGAAAATACTTATATTTAGCCACTCGTGTCGTAAACATAGTGTGTCATGGACACTCATATAATATCCTCTATGTTTTTTCCTGCATTTCCTAAACATGTCGTTTACAGTCCCCCGAGTTTGAGGAGAATTCTTCATTTTCTGTGAGCATGTTTACAATAGTGAGTCAAAACAAGTATTTAGATAAGGAATATTACAGCACAGAATAATAAAATGCTATACAAGATTCTGCCTACCCGCTGGGGGTCCCTTTTCAAGCTTCTTCAACTGTTCATCCAAAGCACCAATTTTCTCTTTAACATCGTCCCTTGCTGTTTTGATATCCTCAACCACGGTTTCTTCTGAGGATAGCAATATTCCGGGTTTTCAAAAAATATTTTTCATATTCTGTATCAATGTTTTTAAAAATGTTGTCATTATTTAATGTAATCTTTTTTTCATTCACTGATATTTTGTAACATAACGAAGATTATGATGAAACCTACGCACCATCCCTGTTATGGTGATATATATAAATTATATATATATATATATGTAATAAAAACCGGTTACATGTCTTACAACAATTGTTAAGCTACAACGATTCACTTTAAACGTAAGCCCTTCTTAATTCATTCATTCATGCATGTATTCATTCATATAGTCATTCATTCATTCATTCGTGCTTGTAACACTACAACACGGTTTCATGTATGATTTGGATTTAATCTTTTCACCAAGAGCTAGTAGAACATGCTGACACCTTAGTTTCATAAATTCCAAAATATCTTTGGAATAAAAAAATCAGTTAAAACCTTACTTAAGAAAAAATATAATTTGCTAAACTTAATAAAGTATTGAACATAATTTAGTCCAGAATAACGACTACTGCTAATCTCTACTGTAAGTCCTCGTTTGCCTATAATGCATAAGATATAGGGTCAAATCATCATAATAATGTTTTGAAAATCAAAGGCCCTTTAATAGAAACTTTAAATAATCATTTACACTTACCCGTTGGAGGAGCGGGGGTTTCAACGATCTCTGGACGTCCACCCTGCAGATTTATAAAATTATAATCTTTATCTACCTTAACATTCACAAAAGGAGTGAGAGTGAGAGAGAGAGAGAGAGAGAGAGAGGGAGGGAGGGAGAGAGAGACAGAGAGACAGAGAGACAAAGATAGATGGAGAGAGACAGAGACAGACAGACAGAGAGACAGACAGAGTCATAGGGAGAGAGCCAGACAGACAGACAGAGTCAGAGGGAGAGAGCCAGACAGACAGACAGACAGAGTCAGAGTGAGAGAGCCAGACAGACAGACAGAGTCAGAGGGAGAGAGCCAGACAGACAGACAGACAGACAGAGAGAGAGAGAGAGAGAGAGACAGATGTAGCTAGAAGCAGATAGAGAGACTCAGAGGTAGAGTGAAACAGATAGAGAGGTAGAGATAGAGAGAGACAGAGGTAGAGTGAAACAGATAGAGAGGTAGAGATAGAGAGAGACAGATGTAGCTAGAAGCAGATAGAGAGACTCAGAGGTAGAGTGAAACAGATAGAGAGGTAGAGATAGAGAGAGACAGAGGTAGAGTGAAACAGATAGAGAGGTAGAGATAGAGAGAGACAGAGCAGAGTGAAACAGATAGAGAGGTAGAGATAGAGAGAGACAGATGTAGCTAGAAGCAGATAGAGAGACTCAGAGGTAGAGTGAAACAGATAGAGAGGTAGAGATAGAGAGAGACAGAGGTAGAGTGAAACAGATAGAGAGGTAGAGATAGAGAGAGACAGATGTAGCTAGAAGCAGATAGAGAGACTCAGAGGTAGAGTGAAACAGATAGAGAGGTAGAGATAGAGAGAGACAGAGGTAGAGTGAAACAGATAGAGAGGTAGAGATAGAGAGAGACAGAGCAGAGTGAAACAGATAGAGAGGTAGAGATAGAGAGAGACAGATGTAGCTAGAAGCAGATAGAGAGACTCAGAGGTAGAGTGAAACAGAGAGGTAGAGATAGAAAGCCACACGGACACAGAGAGAGCTAGGTAGATGTTCGGAGAGACAGAACGACACAGAAACAGAGAGCCACAGAGACTGAAAGACAAAAAGACAGAGACAGACGGACCACGAGTAACAGGTACAGAAATGTTCGATAAAAAAATCAAAGACTAAATATTACAAAATAAACCATTAATTTTAATAACGATACTGAGTATTTAAAGCTACAACTAGGAAATAAACTTTTAGAATAGTTAAACATTGCTTAAAGTCAAATATACTCACATAGGCGGTGGCAAGCAAAGTTCCCAGCAGAACAACGAAAAGTTCAATCCGCGCCATGGTGAGATGAACTGATGGAGTATTAGGTTGTTGCACATATATAGCTTACATGTCGTGATTGGGGAGGGTCATGGTGGGTGGGGGTGTACACTAGGGGTGGATGTTTAGAGGGAGAGCTGGTTATAAACATAGTGGTGGAGGTGTCAGGGTAGAATCCTTTATTACAAGGTATCACTCAATCATTTCAATCATCCAAACGTGTCATTAGCATCCAGTGGATCGGAAAATTAACTGCTTCTGCTGTTGTCAAGCTCTGTACCGTAAATATGTGAAATATTTATATGTGTTACAATTCTGTCAGAAAATGTTGGTAGCGGCGTTCTGGTATTATGTGGTAAACATGTTCTTGTTAAGAATCTTATCCCTCTGAGTACATTTGATTATATTGTGAATCTATGCATTCTGTTGCGACAGAGGCAGCATGTATATCTGTCGTCACCAATATGTGGGTACGCATCGATTGTCATGAGTTATGAGCCCCTTGTCCTGATACGTTCCCATGATGATCACTGAATAGTGTGAAACCGGTCGGGGATTCAAATCATTATGATGTTGTTCCGCTCTCAATTATATATTGAAAAAATATGAAGTCAGAAGTAGGATCAATCTATTTTACTGGCTAGTACTTTTTAGCCCAAAGCTGAGCTGAAAGTACTAGCCAGTAAAATGGATTATTCCTACTTCTGACTTCATATCTTTTCAATATATAATACCTGAGATCCCCAGATATATATATATTTATTACGTGTCTCCTAGAGGTGAGCGTATGATTTTATTGCTCCAACGACCTCTATTGGTAGAGAATGGAAAACACAGGTTATCGAAGGATTTGATGACTTCTTTAGCTACCTCCGAGAGGAAAGAATGGAATTTGTGTGAGTGTATGACTAAAATCATTCACGTAAATAAATTATAATACAATGACTATCTTCATTATATTTATTTCTTATATTAAATCTGCATGTTGTGATATTTACGGTATTTTAAAAAAAAGAATTATCTGCTTGAACTAAGCATGGGAAGATAATATAATTTCCACCCGTGACTATGAATCAGTAGAGACTATTGTTATCCCGCATTGCCAAATCGTAGTCTCTACTATCACGTTGTATAGGCAACAATTACATCACTGCGCTAGAAGATGTTTCCCAGAGAGAACTGCATGGTCACGATTCAGGAGTTAGGTCACAAGTGCATATTTATAGGTGTCACATGTTCAGTTTAAAGGAAAATGACTTCAAAATGTCTTTAATTAATACGAAAATCTTGTTTGTGTTTATTCTTTATAGACTTGTATTCTTTTTTAATTCAAAAGCATACAGTTGTACAAAGAAAATTTAATTTGGAAATTACATTTTTTAATGTAAAACTGACGTTGATATTGCGTTTAAGAAAGCATTAAACAAATGTCGAATAGTCTATTGTTGTACATGAAAATATGTCTTAAAACGAAAAGAAATATTTAAGCATTTAGATTTGAAAGAATTTTGTGTTGTCCGGAAGTAAAAAACGTTAAAACGAGTATAGATTGCCGTTTTAAACGCTTGTGTTAATATACGATACCGTTTAATGTTACTAGTAGTGGCTCATTTCATAACCCCTTGCAAAAAGAAGGAGTAAATAAAGAATGAGAGAAAAAATTAATCGATGGGAATATGTGTGTTCATGACAAGTTCTATGTATAGCTCACAGAGAGAGGTAGATAGTTCATATTCTCACGATTGGTGCATCCACAAATGATAATATTATATTTTCAACAAGATGCAATGAACATATTATTAGTATAAACTCGTTATCTCTACTTGATGAAATTTTTTTTGCAATTTTCACCAAACTCGGTATGTGTATGATTTCTTCACATATACTCTCTAAAATATACTCTCTTCTTACTTCACTTTATAAATTATAAAAAAATAATTACAATTATTAGAACACCAGTTTTGGGTATGTTTTCGCATTCTGTTAACCACAAGATGGCGTCGAAGTCAGTGTTATGAATTACTGCCATTTTCAAGCATTCTTGTTTGACATCCATTTGAAAATGAACGGACAAATTGATAGATTCCCTATAATGCAATTCTCCTCCAATCTTTCTGCAATGCAATGGCCAGTCGTTGGTGTGTCTCGGGCGTATTTTGACGTTGACGTACACACTTATTTAATTCATACCGTTATATATTTGGCTTGGAATGTAGTTTTTTTTAAACAACTTCTTCACTTTAAAAAGGCAGTGTCATGAGCCATCTGACGTTCTGCAAGTAAATTCAAGTTATAATACTCGAAAGACTCCCTTTGTCGGTAAATAATCTGATGCAAATGACGTTTATGGACGTTATCGAAATTGTGTTTTGCTTCTCAAATTCTTCAGAATCACCAATTAACCATATTTTTGTGTGCTAAATATTGTACCCCACACCATCACACTGTCTCAACCGGCTCTGTTGACCTGTGGCATAAACTATAGACAAAAGCGTCCTTTTACCAACTGTAAACAATTCAAAGTGACGTTATTTTCTAATTGTGGTTATGGACAAATTTGTGCTTTTTAGTAGACCAAAGTCTCTTAATATAAGGTTAAAGATCTTGATTGTAAAACGCCACTTAATAAGATTGAGTTCTTTGAAGCCACCAAAAACAGGGGCGATAACTGACCTTCATGGTCGAATGACCACTTCATTGAAACGCTTTACAGTTTGGTGGACTATAAAACCCAAATCAGGGATGTTGTGAATAATCTGTATCCTTGTGGCAAGAGAATGAAAAAAATTCTGACCCGGATGTAGAGATTTGGGGTTTTGGTGTCAACTTGTTGATGCACACATCTTTAGCTCTTTTGACCGGAAGTGGCCCGTAGGAACGAACCAATAATGCTCAATAGGACGATGATGAATATTCTGATGCCAGACTAGTGTTAATCATGAAACTTCGGCTTCAATTTCACGCTCGATGACGTTTTCATTTTCGACACTTAATCAATGCATAATGGTTATTTTTATTCCATTTAAAATTTAATAAGAAAATTTGAAACAATCACTGCATTTGGTTGGTACCACATGACTTACGCCAATTCTGCTTAAGATTTTTTCTAAATAACGTTTTTCCAAAATAGTCTCCAAATGAGTCTCAAACAAACAAGGGGTATAATTTTTTTCTAAAGCCGTAAACCATCATATTACAAGGACGTTTTGGAAAGAAATATCACATTTATATTGTTTAATTTGTTTTCACACTCGACAAAAATTCTCAAAATCACCTGTGCGTTTTGGGAGAGTATATATTGAATCTATCTATCCCTCTTTCCCTCAGTTATCAATTGTAGACCAATTCAACCATAGCATGATAAACGATGTATCTAAATCACTAGCCGTATTACTTTTGAGAATGTTTAAACGGCGGAAATCCCTCAACGCCCACTAATTTTTATAATTGAAATGTTTTAACCTGTTATTGTAATTTATCTTATATATCTATAATGTATTTTAATGACTTATGTGTCTCGTAGGCCTTAGTAGGCCGGCAGGTGTACTTTTAAAAATGTATCAATTATGCTGTAATCTGTATTGTACAATCCTGGTGACACGTAATAATTTACAGCTTGATTATAAATCAATGCACTTTTATGTGGTTTATCCATTTTATTTCAATGCAGAATTGGTTAAAAGCTGACAGAAAATATTTGAATACTCTTTAATAGTGCAATGCATTCGAGGGTGAATTTACATTACAACTACAACAGGCCTTATGAGTTCCGTTGTTCATCTTGTCGATTGTGTTACCACAAGCTTCTCTTCCTCTCGGCAATGTTACAACCTGGAGGGGGATTTAAATATTGAATATATTATCTTATGCACAAATGCAAACAATGGGTGGAAAGAAAATAATTCCAAAACTTGAGAACAATATGAAAACTTTACAATTGGATTAAGGAAATAGGAACTGCTTGCCAACTTCATACTTTGAATTAGCAATTGAGAACTGAAAACAATTTTAAATTTGAATAAAAAAACTGGGAACTGGGAATTTTGAACTGGATAGGGAACTGGGACCTGTATGCTTACAATTGAATTTGAATAGGGAACTGGGAATGTGGAACTATAAGCCAACATTCAAATTTGAATAGGGAACTGGGAACTGTATTCCAACATTCAATTTTGAATAGGGAACTGGGAACTGTATGCTAACATTTAAAATTGAATAGGGAACTGGGAACTGTATGCTAACATTTAAAATTGAATAGGGAACTGGGAACTGTATTCCATCATTTAAATTTGAATAGGGAACTGGGAACTGTATTCCAACATTCAAATTTCAATAGGGAACTGGGAACTGTATGCTCACATTTAAATTTGAATAGGGAACTGGGAACTGTATGACAACATTTAGATTTGAATGGGGAACTGGGAACTGTATGCTTACATTTACATTTGAATAGGGAACTGGGAACTAGGAACTGTATGCTAACATTAATATTTGAATAGGGAACTTGGAACTGTATGCTAACATTTAAATTTGAATAGGGAACTGGAAATTTGGAACTGGCCACAGTATCCTCACTCACTTCACAATTTAAATAGGGAACTGGGATCTAAAAATAGGGAGTTTCGAACTGTATGCTTACTTTACAATTTGGAACTCGGAACTGGAGACCGTATACTGACTGGTTATTAGAAGATTGTTTGTTAGAGGATAGCACGTTGACTGCCGGCCACAAACAAAGAGTCCACACTTACTTGTTTAAGGAATGTATTCGAACTTGCAACACCCATTTCTGATTTTCTTCAATATTCAATTCTCAATTGGCAATACCAAAGAACCAAAAGAAGGTCAAAATGTGTATTAAATTTGCAAGACACTAGGTATACGAGAGCTTCTTACTTTACTAAAGTTTAACTAAAATTATATATCTTTCCCTGTATCAAAATGTTACATATTGATTGATGATCAAAATGCATATTTTGTTCTAGCTCGGTTATAGAGCAAACGAAACTTATCATAAGTTATACATGTATTTGTAACACTGGTTGAGTTCGATAAAAACTACTTAGATATCATGTGACGTAGGATTGTTGACTCATGAACGTAAGAAAAGACACATTGATAAACAACACTTGGCTTGGGAAGTCATATTTTGCCATTTTTATCAATTCTTTTTTGACGATATCACTGTATACGAAAATCAGTTTTTAAAGTTTCAGTGCGTATGAAATAAATTTCGGAAAGTGATGTTGCTTTAAGATACCTAATCATTTGCCAGCCTCGTATCGAGCTAGTATGGACACACTATGGGTATAATCAGCAAAACTTTTGTACGTGGGCCTAAGGCCTTTTACCGAAAAAAAGAATTGGATTTGAATCAGCAAAACTAGACATGCATAACCACAAACATCACGATAGTTGATCCATTTCGCAATACCTCCTTACATGAATTAGCTTTTTGAAACTTACCTCATAAATCTTGTTCATGTAACAATGGTTTCTCTCAGACAATGGCGTAATGGTCACGAGGACTTCAGAGCAGATTTCACAATCCGTAAAAAACAAGGCTTTGGTTATGATTATAAGTTATGTAGTAAGCAATAAACATGATGGATTTGCCTATTGCAACTCTTGATACAAAGAACTATAAGATTCACTGATTGGTTGCAAAAATAGTTTTATTCAATATGTTTTACGTTGAATATAAAATCATGATTAAATAAAGCCGACAAGAAAAAGTTTCTGGGTATGTATATACATATACGTATATATGTAGTTTACGATAAAATGGACAGTCCTATCGTGGTATAAATTGTAGAAACAACATTCAAGGAGATTTTTCAGTGAATAACATGCAATCAGTACATGCTTATAACACAACCAAGTTGAAACTTATTACCGAAGTAACCTTTTAGTTGATCTATATTTGACAACTTGGTATAGATGAGCAGCAAAGGCGAATTTCGCTTCCACAAAAAAAATTCCCCGATAGGACTGTCCCTTTAACATATTCATCTGTTTTTAGTGTAATTGCTGTTAATAGCGAAGGTGTATGTTTAGAGTTAAATCCAACCATTCAACTGTAAACAAATTAACACGAGACAATTTTGTTAAAAGGTTTTGATTAAATTAGTTTGCATCAAAATATGATTCTCAATTGAGGTAGATCTGGGACTTACAGGTTATAACACATCATTTTTCTTGTTGTTTCGGTGTTTTACAATTTACGATTTACTTACATAGAAAAAATAACTTATCCATACGTGATACAATCTATAGAAAAGGTTGTCAGAATGAATACATTCACGTTATACGCGAGGTACATTCGGGTTGGTAAGACAGCTCAGCCCGAGACGATTATGCTAACCTTCAAGGTATTGAATGGATATGTTTTTTCCGATTGTCAATGTTCTTAGATCTGTATAATATATTATCAGTGTATTACTATATGAATGGACATATATCGACATACTTATCTTTAATTGGATGCGTTCTAAACCTACTTACAGTGGGGGAATGTAAGAAAATGCATTGTGTCATCTTCACACTCAATGGTAAAATAGGTGACATGTTACTGAGTACATCCCACCTTTAACCTGTGAACCGTACCACTGTCGTGTACCCGATAAGGAGGGGACTTTTCAAAATGGTGGACGTGACAGGTCAACAGAGGTAGGTGTCTGCTTTCAGTGCTCCCTTCTCCTAATCGACGAGGTTTAGATGGTCATCTTTAACTGTGGTAATCAGGAATAGAATTTCGAATACATTCCTTGCGAGTTTTTGTTAACAAACTGCAAGAAATTTGCGTATTTTAGATGTCAAGTTGATGTTGATCTCACTTTCATTTTCGAAGCGGAGAGGAGACTTTTAAATGCCTTTTTTCATGCCCTTAACGACCTTGAATATCATACATATTGTCGCGCATATCAGTGTTTGGTTATAATAAAGATTTCTGTGCAACTTGAACTGATTTGGTTCAGAAACTACGAAGTTATTGACAAAATAACAAATCAACATGGCAGCGGAGTGGACTCGCCGAATAATCGGCGGAGCGGACCCAGGTGGTCGGATAGGGAGAGGACATTTTTGGATATGGAGGGGACACATTTGGATATGGAGTGGACATCACTTTCAAATTGTACTGTAGTTGAGACAATACCCATGGTAATACACAAACTCCTAGTTTCATAAGAACTATCATCAACCTTTTCATCTACAAATGATTGAAATAGAGGTTTCTCTTTTCTTTTGCAGAACTTACCTGGAGAACGTTTCCGTTGCTGCCGTTGTCACACATAATAGATCACCGCATTCGTTACCACCCATTACAAACATTGAAATTGGAAATATAATGTTTAGAGCCGTCAAGTGAAAAATGGACACTTAACAAAAAAGACTATCAAATAGGCCTAGTTCCTTATGATATATTAGGCATCGACGAGATTTTCAATGTTGATGATAAGTCACTTGTTTGTGCATCACCAAGTCCGAAGATGCATTAAAGGAATCTGTGCTCAATCTCTCATTAGACCCGGAATGCCCTTTTGCTAAAACAATTGAAATGTTCAACGTCGCCATCAGCAAAAGGGCTTTCTGCGGCTTATAAGAGATTGAGAACAGATTCCTTTATTGCATCTATATAAAATGTGTTTCGGCTGATTTGCATTGATTTGACAACGGCAGCAACGGAAACGTTCTCTAGGTAAGTTCTGCAAAAGAAAAGAGAAACCTCTATTTCAATCATTGGTTTATGAAAAGGTTGATGATAATGCTTATGAAACTAGATTACGTCTTCTGTGGGGTTCTTTTGGCTAACTTTACAAAGGAGTTTGTTTATTACCATTGGTATTGTCTCAACTACAGTACAATTTGAAAGTGATGTCCACTCCATATCTAAATGTGTCCCCTCCATATCCAAAAATGTCCTCTCCCTATCCGACCTCCTGGGTCCCCTCCGCCGATTATTCGGCGAGTCCACTCCGCTGCCATGTTGATTTGTTATTTTGTCAATAACTTCGTAGTTTCTGAACCAAATCAGTTCAAGTTGCACAGAAATCTTTATTATAACCAAACACTGATATGCGCGACAATATGTATGATATTCAAGGTCGTTAAGGGCATGAAAAAAGGCATTTAAAAGTCTCCTCTCCGCTTCGAAAATGAAAGTGAGATCAACATCAACTTGACATCTAAAATACGCAAATTTCTTGCAGTTTGTTAACCAAAACTCGCAAGGAATGTATTCGAAATTCTATTCCTGATTACCACAGTTAAAGGTGACCATCTAAACCTCGTCGATTAGGGGAAGGGAGCACTGAAAGCAGACACCTACCTCTGTTGACCTGTCACGTCCACCATTTTGAAAAGTCCCCTCCTTACCGGGTACACGACAGTGCGTACGTCACATTAAGGTTATTGAGCGTATTGAACCATTGGAAGTCTCTAAGCAATGTTCATGCTTATCTCCGTAGCATGAGTTCTGATTGACAACATTCAATGTTATAAGGAGTTGACCTCGTATGCATGAGTGTGTTTCATTGAGTTCTGATTGATGATATTTGAACTAGTCTTGACTGTGGGCTAACTCGGGTATGACTGAGCTGCCTCTGTGGGGAGAGAATGTGTGGGCGAACGAAGTTAGCTAAGGATGGCAACGACTTTCTCTCGCCTGGATTAAATTTGGTGTGTCAAAAAAATTTTCCTAAAAAATTCAATAAAGACATAAATGTCTTCAAAATGTTTTACTCTCTTAGTTAACACCTCAGAAATTTCAATTATGCACGTAAAATATATCAAATTGAGCATTTTAACCGCTCAACATTGCCTCTCAAATCGCTCTTTACCTTATTATCAAAACTAAAAGATAACTAAAACAGTAGAGTTTCTATAGGATGTTTAATAAAAGGCCTCAAAGTGACAACAGATCTTCAAGATGACTTAATTCAAATCAAAGTAATTTTCATGATTACACTTGAAGAAAGATAAGGATTAATATATTTGTGAAAGTTTCCGCAATATCGCAAGACTTGATTCAAATGAAATTTAAGTTCAAACTCAGGATTAAAATAGATAGACCGATCTATTTGTGAAGATTAAGTTTCCTCAATATAGCAGCAAGAGACCGGGTTTGACCTCCGCCATTTCCAGGGGGTGGGGGAGGTGGATTTCCGCCCGACGGTGGTGGGGTTCCGGTGGGTGGTGGCGGTGGGGGTGGTGAGTTTCCATCATTTCGAATTTTCAACATGTGTTCCAGTGCTCGCTCCAGATAACTTCTCTTCGCTGAACCACTTCCAGGCGGTGGGGGTGGTGGAGGTGGATTTCCGCCCGACGGTGGTGGGGTTCCGGTGGGTGGAGGTGGGGGTGGTGGGCTTCCATCATTTCGCATTTTCAACATGTGTTCCAGGGCACGGACCAGAATATTCCTCTTACTGTCGCCACCCCCAGGAGTTGGGGATCCGCCCCCGCCAGATTGGGTACCACCCCCGCCTGTTTCTAGGGCACCGAAGTTGGGAATCAAATGAGGAACTGAGGGAAAATGAAACGTTAGTGTATAAGGGTATACAAACAAATTATGAATTCTACATTAACTATTTGTATATTGGTATATTGTTGCATTTATTATTGATATATCGTCATATATATAGTCAGTTAAGAAATATATCAATATTCCTATACTGAAAAGTTTCATATATCCAGAAACCCCACACATCATTCATACGAACATAGAACAATGAAATCGAAGTCCGTCAATCCGTCTAAGAAAAGATTACGTTTGCGTCATAAACTCCAACTTCTCCCTATAAATTGTCCGATCACAGTCCACAACTACGACCTTTCTTATTTTCGCCATTCTGAACACTCTACATTAAACAGATAACCGAAAACAAATACTTCTGGATAAAACTACTTGAATAGCTTAACATATATAAGGTTTTAACTAGATACTGTACAGTTTCAATGTCCATGTACAACGCCTGTGCAACATGTTACTGGCAACCCGGAAGTCACCTGCAGCTAAGCATTGGCTTTGATTTAACTTCAAACATTGACCGACTCGAAGCATAGCTCGTAACTAATCATTGAAAAGTGTAGACAGCATCAAAGAACAAAGTGTTTTCAAGACGTGTAAGACAGATCGATCGATTTACCTTTGAACCCAAAATGGAATGATACCTGGTAACTACTCACAGAATATATCGACAGCGTGGTAGAACAAACTGCCCGTGTCCTCGAGACGTGTGAGGCCCAGTATCAGTTTGCCCAGTCCCTCCACAGCGTCCTCAAGACTCATACCCCCCGCCTCATGACCTGCAGTAGATACAGATTGCTTCAATTTACTAGAAATATTAACTTGTAGGTACATCGACTTCAGACTAAAATGAAGAAGTTGCGAGTAGGTGAGTAGGTTTAACGTGTTGTTAGAAATGTTCCGCTGTTCAAAATGTGGAGGTTGCTATTCAAAGTGGAAAGACTGATCAGGGAGAAAGGGGGCGAACAGTTGAGGGAATAGATGTAAGGAATAGCCAAGTGAGAGGAAGTCAGTAGCTTTTTTTTCGAAAACTAAAATTTGTTCTGGCTTCTATCCGAAGTCCCGTCAAACTTGGGTAACCCTAAAAGAGGATTTTGGATCTGGCTGACAGGGTCACACAGGGTCACCGAAGCACCAAAATTACCACATCGTTCAAACAGTTGCTACGGATTTTCAACGTTTCAATGAGACGTTGAATGTTCTCTGATGACAAAAACATTGTAAGCTTGTGTCTGGTTTTAAGCAGTCCATGTAAACCTTGCCTCAATATTATCCGTTTCACTCCTATACTGAGTCTAGAAAGGTCTCTTAGAGGGTCGCGTCAGCCGACCTTTCTGCGACCTATGACCCTTCAACGTTATACGTGCGAAGGCAGACTATTGTGGCTTGGTAAGATGAGTTCTGATTGGTCAATTCGATACGTTAATTAACTATCAATGATATGGCACTAATACAATCTGAACGGCCTTCACTATACGATTCGGCAACTGGGCCAATACAAGTAAACTGGGCCAATACGGGCCAAAATGGGCCAATACGAGCAGACTGGGCCAATACGACTCTGAGCATGCGCATATACACAAATGGCGGAAGTCCGAAGCTATCGCTTCAAAACTTTCAACATATATTACAGTTCACCAATCTCTTTTATAATTTTGATTTCAATAAAAAAAATGAAATAAATCACAAAGAAGTTAATTAATAAAAATGTCATTAATCAAGTTTTTCCTTGACTAAAATTTAGTCTATGAAATATATTATTTTTAAAATAATTACATGCTTTTCAACATTTTTATTTCTTTCATGGTCTCATTTCATAATTTCTGTAGCCTAGACTTGCTGAAGGAGAACCTAGACTGTATTAAAGGCTCCTTTTAATTTACAGTCCTGAAGCTGGACTAAGTTTTTCCATATTGGCCCAGTTACAGGTCCTCGGTCCGCTGTATTGGCCCTTGGCTTCGCCTCGGGCCAACACAGCAGACCTCGGACCTGTAACTAGACCAATACGGAAACACATGATTAAAAACATTATAGGAAGGGATGTTGATGTTAAGCGGACATAATAAAGGAACTCACGGCGGGTAAGCTTGTCGCACGACTCGAAGACAGCCTCGAACTGATAGGCTAGACACTTCCAGTCCTCTGCCATCAGTTTCCACGCTCTGTTCAGGTCAGACTCCGGAAAAGGTTCGAATAACATGCCGTCCCAGTCGGCTAGAATGAAACAGAACACCAGAAAATAATAAGTTACATTGAGTAAGAGAGTATATATGTGAGCTAAAGTTTGGCGCCGCTTAGGCAAAGATTTTAAACCATTAGCGGCTTCCAAATATGGGAGAACACATATTTCCATAATTTAAAAATGAATAAGTGTATAAATTATGAAGAAAGAGACAAATACACATAGGGATGACACGAGCTAGTCTCCAGCAACTGTCTATCTACCAGTGATGAAAACTGGTGCAGGCTACGCCTTGCGAGGGAAAATGCTCCATAATCAACTTTTAGCTTAAGGACATCTATAAAACAAATTTTGTAGTAATTTTGACTCCTCTTCAATTACTCAGTTTAAGGATTGATTATTTTCATATTTATTCCTATTATAGAAGTTGTGCTCAACAATAAGTTGTTTTTTGTTGTTGTTTTCGTTGTTTGTTTTTTTTAAAAAGAAAAGTATTTTCTTTCGTCACAATGTGTACAAATATGTTTAGAATATTTAAATTTTTATTTCTCGGTAGTGTGTATTTATCAAACACTTTATTGTTAATAAGAACTGAATTTCATTATTGTTAGAGAATGTAGCAACTCTTCATGCACGTGAAATGTACACAAATCGGTTAAATACATCTACACGTGCAATGCATACGCACATGAATAGGCGAAGGAAATCAGTTGAGAGCACTTCAGATAGTCCGTTTCGAACCCGTCTTCAGCTGAAAACAAAAAGTTCAAATCAAATTTAATAAATTCAAGTCAAAGAAACATGTCAGCAATACCTTAAATATTTCAAAATGCTTGAATAAGTTTATATTATATTATTATTTTATATTATATTTCATTGTATAAGAAAATGGTGTTACGGGTTTGCGATTAAGTAATAATGCAGACTCAGAGGAATATATTGATGACAACTTCTTTGTTCATTGTATGCGACGTTTCGACACAGATTCGAGAGCGACACAAGAATCTGTGTCGAAACGTCGCATACAATGAACAAAGAAGTTGTCATCCATATATTATCTGCATTATTGTCATTCCAACTTCAAAAAAGCCTCCCAAAGAAGCCATCAAGTAGGCTCGTGTTTAACAAATTTACCCGATTTCAGATACAAAGCGGTCGTATGGCAAAATACCTACACTCAATAGTTTTTTCATAAGTTCATTTGAATTGATTTAAAACTTTACGTATTCACATGTACTATTGAAGTAAGTGAAACATTACAACGATTTTTACCCCCTTGATTGTGGTTCATGATTTCCAGCCACAACTTTTCAATAGCGTTTCTGGCATACTCCATGGTTGACGAATAGAGCTTGGCGCTGTCCACAAAAGCATCTGGTACACGGGCCTTGAAATCCCCATCTATAAATTATCAATTATGAATATATTAGTTAATCTCAATTTATTATGTAAATTCTTATGTTTTCAGAAATTGAATTATTGAATACATTTTTTAAGAAAGAGAATTTCGAATGATTGCACGTTAAACAACAACGAAATGAAGTTATTATGCAATAATATGACCTATGATCACTCACATTTTAGATTTTAAGTTTTAGGCTCAACGAAATAAAAGCACAGGGTTGAATTCGTAGAAATATGATAGTTTATGTCTATGATTCACTTTGCCTGGTTACGCCTTCTTTAAATAGTCAATCAGGGGTATCTTTCAAAAGGTGTTAGTCCTTGAAAGGCCTCTACTGCAACTGAAGATACGGTGTAGTACAGTAGGAGTAGTAATGAGAGCAGCGTTTATATCGATACTTCCCGGGGACCGTTCTCTCCCTTCAATTGTTGCTACTAAATCCTGACCAAACCTCTGTTGTTATAGGACCAGTTCTCGGGCTAGAAAAGGGCAAGCAATCAGCGACCGTGTTTCAAAAGTAATAAGATTGAAAGCGAAGGTTATTTCCGAAAAGTTTATCGAATAGTCTTTGCACTTTGAGTCTTTACATAACAAGGTCGAATGCTTTGGCGACTTCCTTGTAAGGTACTTCGTTCACAATAACCACGCTTTGCGTGCGAGAAGTGTTTCATTGGCCGAAATCTTCAAATAATTCGTGGAGCAAAGGTTGGCCGCTATAGGAGACTCTGCCGGAAACCCGAGAAATGGTCTTATTTAATCAGAGGTTGGATCAGTATCTATTTCCTCAGTGACCTTTTTGGGAGAGAAGTGTTTTCATATTGCCGAAATATTCAAATAGTTGAGCAAAGTTTGGCCGCTATAGGAGACTCTGCCGGAAACCCGAGAAATGGTCGTATTTCATCGGAGGTTGGATCAGTACCTATGTCCTCAGTGACCTTTGTGGGAGAGAAGTCCGAGGAACCTGATTGGATAGAGATCCGGGGATGGGGTCGGAAGGATTCAGGTTGTAAACTTACATTCTTGAGAGGAGAATTCGTCCCGCTCCTTCTCAACCAAATCATCAGCAAGGTCTCTCAGGTCATCAACATAACCTTCCACTTGACCCTTGAACTCTCTGATCTTCTCTCTCAGAAGATCCTTGGTGATTTCTGATTATTAAATCATACAGACGATTAAAGTTCATCAACTTGTGTAAATAAGGCAATAGGCTGTTTCACCTATGATTTTAAATGACTCTTTCATCTAGACTTGTGTTTCATTTTAATATGTTGTTGAACATTTTTGTGGCATGGAGTCATGGTAGGTACAAATACTCTCATTATAAGTAAAGGCTCGCTTATGTTAAAATTATTTTGATTCCAATGATAGTTGCTAAATCAAGTAAGATGCTCCTATGATAGATACAATAAAACCATTTAACTTGAAGAAACTATCATTAAGTCATCATGTATTTATTTGAAATGGTGTGAGTGCAACCATAACCCTATTTTATCATATATGGTAATTGTAAAGGTGTTATATCTACCTGGTTCTGGAGGCCCGGACCCCTGAGCCTGCAAGAGACATACATTGTGAAACTTTGTTACCTTAAAGGAGCAGTAGCACGTTTTAGGGGAAATATAAGGTGATGTCAGGAAAATGAAAATTGATGGTTCCAATTGAAGGACAATGTATTTAAACTAAATGGAGCAGTAATAATTCAAATATATAACGTAGAGTTTAGCCATGCAATTCCTTTTTCTTACACAAAATGAATTAAAGGTGATCACTTAAAATGGCCGCCAAAGGATTTTATGTGAATCTTCATACTTTGTCCTCTGACTATGGATGAATGGCTTGTGTAATGAGATTTTTGACACTGTCAAAATAATACATTTAGCATTAACTTACACTTATCAGTGAACATTTTAAAATATAAAATTATAAAAAAAACGTGCTACTGCCCCTTTAAAATGTATGATCATAGTTTAAAACAGCGTATCTGCTAAATGTTGTTTAGTGAATCCTATTAATCATGCTGTGATGATACCATTGTTTACCTTTCACAAAATAATTTTACATGTTACATTTCTTCTTATTATGGCGGTTGATATATATAAAAATGATGAACTGATTTGATTTGATCGACATCAAAGATAACATAATGTTTAAAAATATAGATGCATATATAAACTTTGTGATCAAATGCCGGTCGGTATCATTAAAATTGATTGGAGACTGTTTTCACCTTTTCCAAAGTTCAAATTTCGGAAATAAGATCTTTATATGAGTTTTAAGCCTGTAGAGTTGACCTGCCGTTTTTCCTACCACTTAGTTTGGCTAAAATATTAATTTTTTAAAACAACCCTTACGACGAGCATGAATTTCACGAAGTCATAAACTGGTAGGCAATGATTGGGAATCATCATCATAGGGAATGATTTTCAATTAAAATATTTCGAGTTTTTGATGTATTCTTTAACTGATGTGAACAAGAGTTACAATGTAACTCATTGTGCAAAAAATACTCTAAATTGTTTTTTTCATTAAATGAAATTTTATTTTTATAATTTTTTTTTTTTATATTGATATAATATAAGCTTGCATCACCAACGAAGGCATATTCTATGTGAAAATAAATAAGCGTGCCTCTTTTTAAACATATTGACAACATTCTAAACATGGTAGGGGCCATGATATCACATATCTTATTATATTCTTTCCCTATGAGTTAAGCATAAAAATTACTGTGCATCAACCTTCCAGACAAAAGGATACATGCACGTAAATTATATATTTATCAATGATAAACCTATATGTATATCAAGTTTTGCTAATAAATGGAAATGTTAATTTTGTTTGCACTTTGTATGTATTGTTAAGTTAAGACATAACAAGTGAGTTGTATAAGCCTTATGTTTTGCAAGAGATATGAAATGATTAAACAGAATTTAAACTGCATTTTTTTCAACGCAGACCGACAAAATGAAGCGCTTAAATGAGAAGTCTTACATAAGAATAAGTAACAAAATTAAACTCCTGAAAGTTTTTTAAAGCAAAAATTAAAATAATATTTACTTTTTGTTTCAAACAAATAAATCGTATAACCATTTAACAAAAAGAGAGTCAGTCGAAGATGACCTTGAAAAACTCTTGTATTTATTTTATCGTTCCCATATAGAACAGCCATCTTTCTTCACACATTAAATCATGATAGATAGAATACAAGTATTTGCAATTCTACGTGATGTAACAAGTGGTACATTATTATAGGATATATCTAACTAGCTTCCCCTTTCATATCAAGTTTATGTCCCAAGTGAAATAATTTTAATTTGCCTTGGCGAGTGACAAAACAAAATTATTTCACGAGGGACATAAACTTGATATGAAAGGGGACCGATTTATGTATCCTATTTATTACCAACTTGCATTTCAGACGATTTATTGTTCTTTTAAACAACTTTTTATGTGCATATAAAGAAATGGAACGGCGGATGAATATTAAACCACGTCACAGCCTCAAATATTATCATATTACGACGTTAAATATTCTAAATTCTACCCTATGTTAATTCATAGTGTGTGACTGGTGAACTGAAAGTAATAAGCACTTTAGTCATGAACGAAGCGTACGTCAAAATAACCACGTGGGGGTACTTCGTATTGGAGTTTCATAAGAATTTGCCACATGTACAAGGCTCGTGAGAAAGCAAAATTATTTCATTTGGGACATAAACTTTATATGAAATAGGAAGCTCGTTAGATATCCTTTAAACACATAACAGTGAAATCAAATAACATTAAAAGAACATGCAGTAGCACGTTTTTTGAAAAAATTTATATTTTCAATATTTCACTGATAATTGTACGTTAATGCTAAATATATTACTTTGATAGCGTCAAAAATTTCACGAAACAAACCAATTATCCGTAGTCAGAGAACAAATTATAAAGATTCACATAAAGTCCATTGGCTGACATTTTTGTGTGAAAACCTTTAATTCATTTTGTGTAAGAAAAGGGAATCACATGGCTGAATTTTACATTATATATATGATTTAATAATGCTTCATTAAGTTAAAGTACATTGTCTTTCAATTGGAGCCAATTATTTTCATTGTCCTGACATCGCCTTATTTCCCCCCTAAAACATGCTACTGCTCCTTTGAGGCACGATGGTGTATATATTGGGAATAGAGGAAACCGTTTGATGGTGAATTGAGCATTATTATTATTTCTTCTCGATATGAATTGTTCTTTAGTATATATACTTTTTAAAGAATTAATTACTTCAATGAGCACATATAAATATATATTTTACCTGAAAATAGTATGTGCATTATCAATGGATTATTTCCTGTAGTCTCAAACCAAACTTAAGATTTCGTGATTTCAAATATTTTTACAATGTTTTTGATTATCCAATGTTCAATTTCTTTCTAGAAAGTTTGGGTTACCTCACAATCCCAATACTCATCAAACAAGAAAAACCTTTAAAAAGGCATGCTTGGTGCCACATAGGCAGATGAAGGAGATTGTGATTTGTCCAACAATTCGGGGGATAAGTGAAATATACAACACTGGATAACAGCACTAATATTAACACAAGTATTACTCAAAGTTAACTTCACAAAATTAATTTCTATCAACACGAATTGCTGAAAGTTATGAATATTTTTTACATTCATCAACGATTGTTGGTATATTTCATATCAAAATACACGAGGGTGACAATCTATTTATCATCCAAATTCACTCTTTTTGACATCTCAGAGAAAAAATGTAAATCTCTGAACACAACAACACTAGATTTTCAAGACAGTGATGTCATTGCATATATATAGTGAGGTCACTATGGTTATGATGTTGTGGTATTGTGATGTAGTTACTTGAAGTAAAAGCACTGTGTTGCCATGTAGCGTTGACAATGACAGGAAATTGTGCAAAACGTACTGCCAAAACGATATCTCCTTGTCATGCTGGTTAATTATTAATAGTAGTATAACAGATAATAAAGAAAATACTTTCCGATGATCTGACGGGATTTCAACCCAGGTCCGCTGAGCTTACGTTTGGAACCAGCGATGTGGGTCATATTCTAAATATAGCACGAGTCAATTTCAGTACTCTGATAATAAATACATGTTTTCAACGTAAACATTTAGTGACATCGTTAAGTATGACTTGTCTCGTGGTCTTAAGTGATCTACCTATTAGTAAACATAAGTCTTATTTCGATGTCACCATCGTACTTACACAAACATTACTTTTAATTCGCCAGGCGAGCCCAGCGTGAAATTAATTCGCGTGGGTTATAAAAAAGTGGATTCTACGATTATTGAATGCGAAATAATTAATGCTTTATCTGGAACAAATACAGACTCTTCTTCAAATGAAGATGTTTTTGATTGAGTCTGTTAACATTTATCAGCATCTTTAATAGAAAACATTGTTTCTCTTTTAATATAACATTTAAAGCGAAATCATATTCCACAGTTTAATGTGCCAAATATTTTGTATTACCCACATGGTGACGTAATGCATTTTTTGCTACAGCTCTGTTCATTGGTCTTTTGATTTGGATACAACACATGTGATTGGCGCGGCTTCCCTTTGAAAATATCAAGAGTAATATAGAGAGAATTCAGAAAAGTTTTAGAAAAATCAAATCATAATACTTGGTGCCCTTTGGGGCACCAAGCAATAAGGTTTCACTATCAACGTTACAGAAGCTATATACTACATTGTGTCATTTTTAGAAGTTCTTTTTAGTGTGAATAAATCCTTTGCAAAAATTTGTATGGAAAATCACAAAGTTTTACATCTTTCAGATTCCTTCTGCAAATATCAAACATCATATGCCAATCAAAAGCCACATCATTAAAAAAAACACTTCCCATTTGAAGTTAGATAAGAAGTAGATATGAAGTAACTTGAGGTTTAATATTGTCAGATAACCTTGAAAAACTTACCGAAACGGCAGAACAAACCAAGAGAAGAGCAGCAAGTTTCCCTAAGACCCCCATAGCTACAACTGTTTTACTGGGGATTCAGCTCAACTCTTATATCGTTCATACCATGTTTATTGATATCGGACTGGCTGTCAAAACAAAATCCAATCCAATGGTAATTATTCAACCGGAGAAAATCTTGAGTATGGTGAAAGAAAACTGCATATCATGAGGAATATTGGCAATTAGAACAGAAAGTAAAGGGTCCAAAAGGTAGCCTTGGCTCCCGCAAAGTCTTTTAGAGTACTTTGTGGTTTTGGCCAATACATGAAGAATAATGCTCCATTATGAGTGTTGGGCTTGCTCGGGTCATTTTATATGGGTGATTGTATATGCTTGTGTTTGTCTGTGAGATATCGTAGATTTATTGATATGCATCGTGATCATTGAAAAGAGGTTGATATATCGCCCTTGCTTGATAGTCTTTGGCATGCAGTGAGAACTGTTACAAAAGCAATGTACACAATCCTTGCTATATGTTCGCTCTCTTTGGTGGTGTGCGTATGTGTACGTGTGTGTACATGTACGTTCACGCGTGAGTGCACATGTATGTGCGTGCGTGTACGCGTTTGTGCACATGTGTGTGTGTGTGGTAGATAGAAAATTGTTTGTTAGACCCATTTCCCAAAGTTTTCTGAAATCCCTCGATTCAACACCTCTGTTTATACGCTTGAATGAAATGCATTTGTAGTAAATTGTCACTATTATTGTGAATATTTCCATAAAGAACATGCAGGCCATCGACCAACACATCAATAATCAGAACAGAACAGAAGCTTTACTCAGTATTTTGAGGCCATATAACCTATAGTACAGTAGTTGATTACAATATGATAGTTTAGTCACGTGGTTGAAAATAAATTATTTACGTCTTATTTCAAATACATGTTTAAGGAACATGGACACTGACACTATGGTACTTATATATTTCTTGAATTCCGTAAATTGTTCATTAATTGTTCATCTCTATGTACAGTAGATATCATAGGGAGGTATTTGTCTCTTCGAGTATCGTCAAGGAGAACATGAAATTCATTTTCAACACAGCCTTCAATACAATTGCGTAATTTACAAAATGGTCTTCTAAGATTTAAATCCTGTAATTCAGTTACATATTTTTCAGGAGTAAGTAAAGATTTTATTTTGGAATAGTGACATAACAATTTTGAGGAAGATATTTTACAATGCCAGCTTTGAAAAAATATAGACATCTATATCCTGTAATCTTTGCTTAAGCGTAAAAGTAAATAATCTATCATTTCCAACATCTTGACAAATCCAAACATGGGAAACCCCAGACATGAATAGAATATTTCTTATATTAGACACCCAAGAATATTTACCATTTTTATCAAATCGTTTGAGCATATTATAAAATTGGAGAGGTAATCTATTTGAATTCATGCGCAATAACTTACATCATTTATCCAGATATTTGAGATAATAATATGTATGTAGTTACTGTATCCATATGACAGCATGTGACATTGTCAAAATGAATTAAAGGTGTTCACAAAAAATGGCCGCCAATCGGTTTTCTGTGAAACATCATATACTTTGTCCTCTGACTATGGGTGATTGATTTGTGTTGTGAGATTTTTGACACTGTCAAAATAATACATTTAACATTAACTTACAATCATCAGTGAAAATGTTAAGATATGTACAATTATCAAAAAATGTGCTACTGTCCCTTTAAGACTGTGACTTTTTGCGAAAGTAGATTCATGTACTTATTCAGTACTTGATGTAGTAGACAGAATGAATTTGGTTTCTTTATATAATCGGTTTTACTTTCAATTACTGTCCTCTAAACTCATGGGCAAAAGGAACGCTGGGTATTTTCAAACGAAGGATAAACAAATTATGTATGCCATGTAAATTCGATTTCGAATGTGTTTGATAAAAAGGTATTTGGATAATTATTGTTCATACGTTTAACCATGATGGCATGGAGCGTTTTGTACTGTGGTTGTCTAAACACTGTTGGGGTGCTAACATTGCTGTTTTCAGGTACTTTTTTGTTAATAATTATTTTGAAATTAAGTTTGAATTTCGGAAATGTATATCAGAAGTTTATTTGAGATACTGTTAATGAAAAACATTCACTTTGACTTTTCTGCATTGATATGTCTTCGCGTTATAACGTCTATAAATATGAAAAAAATGACCAATTTGGCCCTCCAATCTCGCTTATTGAAGGAGATAGCAAATTGATGATTTTTTTTGATGTTTTCTAAGGCGCCATGCAAAAACATCAACACAAAATGATTCAAACAAGGCAAACATAGTTGAGTTGACATCTAATGAAACTTTGCCACTCTGCTTCATTCACATTTATCTTACATGGAATAAAATATCCTGACATTTATGTTACCAGCGTTTCTTTTGCCCGTGAGTTTATATCAAAGCAAAAACATAAACATGCATTTCATATCAGAACTAATTTGCTTGAAGGCTTATATAATTAGACGTTGCTGTGTAACATAATGTAGATATTTTCATTTCTTAACATATTGCTTGGCTTCCAATCTAAATAAATTTGGACCAACAGATTTTATATTTTGTCATGACCCAATATAGAGCTGTTGATCTAAATTTATTTAGATTGCTTGGCTCCTGTCATTATCTGTCCGCAGTCATATGGTTTGTCACTGTCCATATTGTATGATATAAGAACATGATTAAAATCGGAAGTATAATAGAAATGAGGAGTAAATGGGCTAATAGCCTACACTTACATGTAGAACAAAGGAAACAATTGTAACGAGATCGGAAGTTTTTCGTTATTCATTCAGAAAGACTTAAAACGTGGTTAGTTCCACCTTGAACCCAAGACTTCGTGTCTCCCGGCATCCTGTCTCAGGGTACGAACGTTACTCCACTTATCTGTACCCTGGGCTCAGAAGCTAGATTAGTTCGCGCGGCCCGACTTTGGATATAGCCAATCAGATCATTTTCTCGCCACATTCTCGATAAATTTCAACGAGAAAATGATATGATTGGCTATATCCCAAGTCGGACCGCGCTAGCGAATCTAGCTTCTGAAACCAGGGTACAATTTAGTGGAGTTAGCGTAACGTTCGTACCCTGAGACAGGATGGTCTCCCGGAAAAGACCTCGCCACCATGCGAGCTATCGTAACTATGGAGTTCACCTTCTTTTGTCCTTGTCCTTGTCTATATTATAATGTTATTAATCAAGTTTTTCTGTATTGGTCCAGTTACAGGTCCAAGGTCTGCTCTATTGGCCCGAGGCGAAGCCAAGGGCCAATACAGAAGACCGAGGACCTGTAACTGGGCCAACACGAAAAACTTGATTAATAACGTTTTTATTAATTAACTTATTTGCACAACATTAGAGAGTTAATTTTTACCGAAATAAAAATTATCAATGAATAGATGAACTGTCATATATGTTGAAAGTTTTGAAGCGATAGCTTCGGACTCTCGCCATTTGTGTGTATGCGCATGCTCAGACTTGTATTGGCCCAGTCTGCTCGTATTGGCCCTGGTTTGCTCGTATTGGCCCAGTTTTCCTGTATTGGCCCAGTTGTGGATTCGTATAGTGAAGGCCGTATAACTTGTATAAGTGCCATATCATTGATAGATAATTTTTTATTTTTTTTTATAATTTTTTATTTTTGTTGCATTTTACATTATTTGCGCATACATATTACAATTGTGAACAATCATCTGAAAAGTAGGTGACAGCTTGACCAAAACTTGTTAAACGAATTTACATCTGAATTCAAAGTTGCTGCATATTTTGTTAATTCATAGTAGTTTGCAAGCTCCCGTTTGATCTCCTTGAAATTTGGTCTTTTGTGTTGCGCTCCTCTGTTAAAAATGTGGTATTTAATGATAGTTATGATAACGTTTAAAGGATTCTTATTTCGTTGGGTGTAACCAAGAAACACCATTTCCATGGCTATATTAATATTTATCTGAGCTTCAGAAAACAGCCAATCTTTCAGATCATTCCAAACGGGGCTTACACTGGTGCATTCCCAAAATAAGTGAACAATAGACTCTGTGTCTTTACTGCAGTAACTGCATAAATCGCTGTCAACGTATCCCATTTTATATAGGCGCGAATTTGTAGGTAAAATATGATGTAGGATCTGATACTGGAACCATTGAAATTTGGTGGCTTTGGTGCACTTAAATGGTACTAGATTATAACTTTTCCGTTCTTGTTTATTGATGTCGTGACCAAATATATGTTCCCATTTTGTGAAATGTTGATTAGTATGTGTATGTTTTTGCATGAATATGTCATAAAAGTGTTTCGAGCCTTTCGGGAATTTTAACAAATTAGCTAGATGAAAGGGAATCAATGGATTGGTAATCTTGTACATATTTGTGATATTCTGTTTCCGGCAATATGTTTTGATTGATTGTAGAATACCTAAATATTCTAAGAAGTTAACATTTGTGGAGTATATCGCACAGAAATCCTTGTGGGTATAAAATTGCCCTTTGTCATCAACGAAGTCATTTACGAATTTTACGCCTTTGTCGTAAAGTTTTTTCATAAAGACAGTTTTTGAACCCACTTGTATGTTGTCGTTTAGCCATACTGATTGGGACATTACATCAACGTTAGTTAAAACACCTTTGTTCAATCCATCCATAAACATCCACCAGCATTGTACAATATCTCTGTAAAACTGATTGGTTATACAAGAAAACATTTGTGTCTTATGTTCTTTACTCATTATTTCATATATACTATGATTTTTGATTGTTGGGGTATTTCTAAAAAATAGATTTCGCCACTTCGACTTTGAGGTGAAGGCTCTCCTTATCATAGTCATTTTCTGGGAATTAATAATCTCTCTTATTTTTGGGCATTTTATTCCACCATTTTCTTTGTCACATATTATTTGAGATCGCTTTATTTTATCGGGTTTATTACCCCAAATAAAACTGAAACACTTTTTTTGGAACTTTTCAATAACTGTATCTGGTGGGTAAGGAAGTGCTGTAAATAAGTGATTCAGTTTTGGAAGTATCAGTGATTTAAGGATTGTATTTTTCCCAATAGGTGTTAAGTTTCGGGCTGACCATATTGCCATTAATGTTTCACATTGTCTAAATTTATTATCGTAGTTCATTTCAACCATTTCTTCCAAATCCATAGAAAACGTAATACCAAGTAATTTAAAAGGCTCTTGTTTCCAATCCAAGTTCCATTTTTGGCATAATTTCATTTTTGATCTTTTCTTTGAGCCCATCCAAATGAGTTTTGTTTTGTCTGTGTTCACCCTTAAGCCAGAAAAACGTGCGTAAAAGTTCAAAGTTTGAAGTACAGCGTAGAGGCATCTCTCAGAACCATCAAGGGTACAAGTAGTGTCATCAGCATATTGCGAAAGAAGATATTCAATGTTTCCTACTTTGATACCTTTAATGTCATTGTTATTTCGAATAAGTATTGCCAATATTTCTACACATAGAAGAAACAAATAGGGGGATAGTGGATCTCCCTGGCGTTAGCCCCTTAAGACTTTAAAGAATTGAGACCCAAAACCATTTACAATTACACAAGATTCAATTCCATTATAGAACGTATTGATCCATTTCTTGATTGATTGATTTGATAGATAATTAATAACAATACATAATATGATTCTTTAACAATGAAGAGTCATCAGAAGATGATATATCCCATCATCCTGTCTCGGGGTACGAACGTTTAATCAAATCGTTTTCTTCTTGAAATTTTATCGAGAAGGTGGCGAGAAAATGATTTGATTGGCTATATCCCAAGTCAGGACCCGCAAGCAAATCTAGCTTCTGAGCCCAGGGTACAGATTAGTGCAGTTTGCGTAACGTTCGTTCTCTGAGACAGGATGATATCCAATCGGTCCCCAATAAATCAGAACAACTATCTCAAATATGTAAGAATAATGAGAGGACAAAGTCGAAATTCTAAGTTCTTATGTTTATTTATTGGTTTTTAAGTCATTTAGAGTTTTCAAAATCAAAATGTTAATAGATTACTCTGGAATTTGATAATTGGAATTTTGAGAAAAAATTTAAAAGGTTTAATCGCGTTTCTTCTGAAGGGCGGCCAGGAGT
Organism: Steromphala cineraria; assembly: GCA_916613615.1. Lineage (NCBI taxonomy): Eukaryota > Metazoa > Mollusca > Gastropoda > Trochida > Trochidae > Steromphala > Steromphala cineraria. The sequence continues at coordinate 64,438,341 of OU744721.1, read as the reverse complement.
TTCTCCAACAGGGCATTGTCTCCCAAACTCTTCTTCTCGTGCTCCCCAAAGGCTGAAAAAGAATATATTTCTGTAAAAGCCCATTCTCTCCCCACAGAGGCAACTCAGTCATACCTGAATTAGCCTCTGTTCTATTACGCCGAGATCCTGGGGTTCCGGCAGATTGCCCTAGCGGCAAAAAGTTGTAACTTGAGATATCTCCCTTATCTGCAGCCAATGAAAACACATTTTGGATATCAACGACTTTGGGAATTCTCAACGGTCGTACAGTGACTTTCGAAAGTATCATGCCTTCAGGTTTATTTTTCATTAACAGTGTGAGAGAGAAATATTTGAAAATCAGATATGGATAGGGTTTTCATTAAAAACATACTGTTTTATAATTGTGTAAATTGTTCTTTATTTTATGATAAATTTTATTTTAATAATCTACCAAATAAAAACTAATGAGAAGGTAAAAAAGCGATGTTTTGTAGAAGGAAGAGTTATCTCCCCTGAATTCCGAATCACCGGGAATAGCCGGGAGTAGCCGAGCTTTTGCGAATGCCCCCTTTTGAAACGGCGTCGCTGATTGCACAACTAACTTCGATTGCCTCCAATCAGATTTCTACCTTTCTATCCCGTGAAGTAGCCGTAATAGAACAGAGGCTAATTCAGGTATGACTGAGTTGCCTCTGTGGGGAGAGAATGGTAAAAGCCAGACAATGTTCATTAGTTGATTTACGTTTCTTAGGGTAACATTTCGAAAGGCAGGAGGTGACAAAAAGAAACCAGTTAATATATTTTTTGAATGTTTCAGTTATGAAAAAGGTTCAGAAATGTTTTTGGTTCGGGGAAAATTTAGGCAACATTTTTCCTTCGGGCTTAATTCAATTTTTTTCCTTGATCCCTTCATTGATTAACATGATGCGAGGGGGGGGGGGGGGGGCGGAGTCACTTAAAGGGACACTCCGATCGGTATTTTTTGTTGTTGAAACAAATCTCTAGAGTATGCAGGGATGCATTTTTTTCGTTGGCACATTGTTAAATCTAGAACAGTTAAAATGTTACCCTCACATATTTGAAGAAGAGTGAATTAATCTTGTAATAGTCATTGTACTCTTGAACTTGAATTTTGTTTCCACAAAAAATACCTCGATAGGACCTTCCCTTAAAGGAACAGTTCTATCGGGATATATTTTTTGTTGAAACAAAATATAGGAGGACGCAGTGATGCATTCTATTCTTTGTTAAATTGTTTGATCTAGAACAACCGAAATATTACCCTCACTTACAAATATGGAAATAAGTGTAAAATAATCTTGTAATAATCATATATACATATAAACTGGGAAGTACAAAAAAAAACAATAGGATAGTAATTACAGACTGCTTCAACAACTACTTACCAACGAGCCTTCCCCTTCTCTATTCTAAATGTTTATTAATTCTAAACAGACAGGCTGTTTAAATTTATTTACAAAGTCAAATAGTCAATCTAAATAGAATATCAGGATAACGTCAGAAAACCACAAAAACTAATTGATGTATTATGGGACCTCTGATTGGTCGAGTTAATGGAAGGTTAAAGGTCACAAAAAGGTAATATTGCATGGAAGAAATGAAGCAGTACGCATATTAGAATCGCAACGGGGTATAAGGAAAGGCTCCCTCTGGTTTAAATGAGATTGCAAAGTACTCTACTTACGGTCTTGGAAAGTTTCATGAAGACCCTCAACATCTTTTTCATAAATGTGTGTTGCTTTTGCCAAAGCTATGTACATAGCCACGCCACTGTTCTTCAGTTTAAATAGGTCCTTCATCGCCTCAAGTACGCCTTTCAGAACGTCCGTCTCGGTCAGTCCAACTGGGTGAATAATAATAATATAATAATAATGATAATATATTTATAAAGCGCCTAACTTCTATCCAGTAGGTTGCTCAGTGGCGCTGTCTACAGGGAAAGGAGAAAAGAATTTGCTAAAATCTATGTAACCAATGCAAGCTGGAAGAGGTGGGTTTTTCAAAGTGTCTTTAAATGGGCTTTGTCAGGAACAGTTCTCAGAGAAAGAGGGAGTTCATTCCACAGTTGAGGGGCTGATGCAGAGAAGGATCGATCACCCATTGATGAATATGTGAATAGAGATACTCTCACGAACAATATATAATATATACCTAAAATGCAAGCTAGGCGAGAAAGTTCCTTCGTGTCGTAAGTTTGATGATAATAATAATAATGGATATTATAATGGCGCTGATAAGTGTTTGACGGTGACTTGTATGCAATAAAATCCTAGGACTAGTACGTATTGATAACAACATGAACCCTTTGCTTAATTCAACGATTTTCAAAAAGATATTTACCAATTCAACATATTATAAGAAAAGACACCGTTCATCATATGTAACCATTTCGCATTGTTCTACTTTGAGAAGCTAAAACTTGCTAGCGACCACCTCTCAACATCCTCTTTCATCCAGGTCTAATGATCAGATAGTCTTCACTCTTCCAGGGACTTTCCATTAGAGAAATATTAGATTACCCGCCCCTGATTCTCTTCCAGGGACTTTCCATTAGAGAAATATTAGATTACCCGCCTCTGATTCTCTTCCAGGGACTTTCCATTAGAGAAATATTAGATTACCCGCCTCTGATTCTCCATTAGAGAAATATTAGATTACCCGCCCCTGATTCTCTTCCAGGGACTTTCCATTAGAGAAATATTAGATTGTCCGCCCCTGATTTGAGAAAGGTGAAGTAAATGCTCAGGTGATTTGACCTAAGAGCATCTGAAACTTGAACACGTGTTACAACATGGCTGTGGTCTCGTTAAAGGGCTTTTAATTCCAGCTCTTAGTTCACACTTTCGATTTCGATTTCATTTGATACTAACCCGCGTTGACTTCTGATTCCACGTTATACACGTCAGATAACAAGTTGTCCATGCAGACCAAGTCTTTGGCCAGTGCAAACAGGAGTTCGTCAGTGTGGGACTCCTCGTGGCCGAAACCTGGAACAGATTTTTGTTGTTAGAGGTGTCTTTTAAAGGGGCAGTAGCACGTTTTTTGACAATTTTTTCATCTGCAATTTAGTTCTGTTGTACGTATAAAAGCCATTTCTTATACCACCGATATTATAACAAATGTATATACATTTAAATGAGATTTAGAAGATATACAAAGAGACACAAGTGTAAAAGTAGAAACCTTCTTGCTCGACAGTCAACCACAACTGATGACATTTTGCCTCCTTCTTGAAATCATTTGTTTCTGAAATGGAAAGGAAAAACGTTATAAATGTATGTTAAACAAACTGTACATGTGTCTGTTTCTGCACATAAATATCTCAAATATGCCTGTTTCTCAAGCACTAGTATACGAGTAATTCAAGAAAAATAATTAATGGTTTATTAGATAATACCCCCTTTCCTCGGTAACCTAGGTCGGTATCAGCCATGGGACTTTCATCGGGAAATTTTGTACTGAAATTATCCGCGCTGATTTGAATTAGCCAATGAACCGATTTGTATTTGCGAGCCCTTCAAAAGAAGAAGTATTATCCTGTCTCAAGGTTTTGGGAGTTACGCTTACTTCACTAATCTGTACCCTGGGCTCAGAAGCTAGATTCGCCCGCGCGGCCCGACTTGGGATAGAGCCAATCAAATCACTTTCTCGCCACCTTCTCGATAAAATTTCAACGAGAAAATGATTTGATTGGCTATATCCGAGGTCGTAGTATATACCCTTTGGTTTAGTGTTAAGGAAATGGGCATGCAGTTTATGTTTTTAGCAAATCCTTTCGTGTTCTCAACCTATCTGCTGGCAAGGTCCGCTTGAAAAATTCAAATTGAAATCCCTGAGCATGCGCAAAAACCTTATTACAAGAACTGAAAAGAAGACGCGCCTTCTCTTGGTCTCGTGTCACTTCTCTTTGGTTATTGAATCAAGGAGGGGTTTTATTCGCAGTATTTCTCATTCGAGTGACATTCTGTGAATCATGGGAACATAAATTTGATATCTATCGATAGAGTCAATTTGTATATATTCTTTCTTTTACAACCGCAGTGTTAAGCTTAACAGAGAAGTTGTAACAAGGTTTTTATGACTTCTTTATGTTCAAATAGGGAGGTAAAGGAACTTTGACTAGACAAATCAGAAAATATTTACAATGTGAGGGTATAACTCGACAGTGTCCATCATAGGATCAAGTTGAACAGTCAACGGGAATCAAGTTGAATAAAAGGGGATTTTAAAACGAGTATCATACCATGGAACATCGTAAACAGGGATTTTTCTAGACTATCCAAAGTGCCTTCATAGATGTCATGTCCCTGCTTCATCAATATGCCCACATGTTGTGCCAGTTGTTTCCAATCTGAAAATAAACAATAAGGTAAACATATTTACATTCTAAATAGGGAATAAATATTTATTATTGCGAGAAAGATAAAAGCGATAGAAAAACTTAAAATGGGGTGATAAATAGTAGATAGAGAAGCGAGACACAGAGAAGAGGAGAGACATAATAAATAGAGGAGAGAGACATAAAGACGGGAGAGACATAATCATTTTACATAGAGTAGAGAGACACATAAACGGAAGAGAAATAGTAGATAGAGAAGAGAGACACAGAGAAGGGGAGAGAAATAATAGATAGAGAAGAGAGACACAGAGAAGGGGAGAGAAATAATAGATAGAGAAGAGAGACACAGAGAAGGGGAGAGAAATAATAGATAGAGAAGAGAGACACAGAGAAGGGGAGAGAAATAATAGATAGAGAAGAGAGACACAGAGAAGGGGAGAGAAATAATAGATAGAGAAGAGAGACACAGAGAAGGGGAGAGAAATAATAGATAGAGAAGAGAGACACAGAGAAGGGGAGAGAAATAATAGATAGAGAAGAGAGACACAGAGAAGGGGAGAGACACATTAGATAGAGAAGAGAGACACAGAGAAGGGGAGAGAAATAATAGATAGAGAAGAGAGACACAGAGAAGGGGAGAGAAATAATAGATAGAGAAGAGAGACACAGAGAAGGGGAGAGAAATAATAGATAGAGAAGAGAGACACAGAGAAGGGGAGAGAAATAATAGATAGAGAAGAGAGACACAGAGAAGGGGAGAGAAATAATAGATAGAGAAGAGAGACACAGAGAAGGGGAGAGAAATAATAGATAGAGAAGAGAGACACAGAGAAGGGGAGAGAAATAATAGATAGAGAAGAGAGACACAGAGAAGGGGAGAGAAATAATAGATAGAGAAGAGAGACACAGAGAAGGGGAGAGAAATAATAGATAGAGAAGAGAGACACAGAGAAGGGGAGAGAAATAATAGATAGAGAAGAGAGACACAGAGAAGGGGAGAGACATATTAGATAGAGAAGAGAGACACAGAGAAGGGGAGAGACATATTAGATAGAGAAGAGAGACACAGAGAAGGGGAGAGAAATAATAGATAGAGAAGAGAGACACAGAGAAGGGGAGAGACATATTAGATAGAGAAGAGAGACACAGAGAAGGGGAGAGACATATTAGATAGAGAAGAGAGACACAGAGAAGGGGAGAGAAATAATAGATAGAGAAGAGAGACACAGAGAAGGGGAGAGAAATAATAGATAGAGAAATAGAGTGGAGAGAGACATTGAGGGAGAAATAGAGCGGGGAAAGAGATTGCGGGAGATAGAAGGGGGCCTAGAACGCTGAGAGATAAATAGAGGGAGATAGAAGGGGGCCTAGAACGGGGAGAGAGAAATAGAGGGAGATAGAAGCGGGCCTAGAACGGTGAGAGGGAAATAGAGGGAGATAGAAGGGGCCTAGAACGGTGAGAGGGAAATAGAGGGAGATAGAAGGGGGCTTAGAACGGTGAGAGAGAAAAAGGGGGAGATAGAAGGGGGCCTAGAACGGTGAGAGGGAAATAGAGGGAGATAGAAGGGGCCTAGAACGGTGAGAGAGAAATAGAGGGAGATAGAAGGGGGCCTAGAACGGTGAGAGAGAAATAGAGGGAGATAGAAGGGGGCCTAGAACGGGGAGAGAGAAATAGAGGGAGATAGAAGGGGGCCTAGAACGGTGAGAGAGAAATAGAGGGAGATAGAAGGGGGCCTAGAACGGGGAGAGAGAAATAGAGGGAGATAGAAGCGGGCCTAGAACGGTGAGAGGGAAATAGAGGGAGATAGAAGGGGCCTAGAACGGTGAAAGGGAAATAGAGGGAGATAGAAGGGGGCCAAGAACGGTGAGAGAGAAATAGAGGGAGATAGAAGGGGGCCTAGAACGGTGAGAGGGAAATAGAGGGAGATAGAAGGGGGCCTAGAACGGTGAGAGGGAAATAGAGGGAGATAAAGGCGGGCCTAGAACGGTGAGAGAGAAATAGAGGGAGATAGAAGGGGGCCTAGAACGGTGAGAGAGAAATAGAGGGAGATAGAAGGGGGCCTAGAACGGTGAGAGAGAAATAGAGGGAGATAGAAGGGGGCCTAGAACGGTGAGAGAGAAATAGAGGGAGATAGAAGGGGGCCTAGAACGGTGAGAGAGAAATAGAGGGAGATAGAAGCGGGCCTAGAACGGGGAGAGAGAAATAGAGGGAGATAGAAGGGGGGCTAGAACGGTGAGAGGGAAATAGAGGGAGATAGAAGCGGGCCTAGAACGGTGAGAGAGAAATAGAGGGAGATAGAAGGGGCCTAGAACGGTGAGAGGGAAATAGAGGGAGATAGAAGCGGGCCTAGAACGGTGAGAGAGAAATAGAGGGAGATAGAAGGGGGCCTAGAACGGTGAGAGAGAAATAGAGGGAGATAGAAGGGGGCCTAGAACGGTGAGAGAGAAATAGAGGGAGATAGAAGGGGGCCTCGAACGGTGAGAGAGAAATAGAGGGAGATAGAAGGGGGCCTAGAACGGTGAGAGAGAAATAGAGGGAGATAGAAGCGGGCCTAGAACGGGGAAAGAGAAATAGAGGGAGATAGAAGGGGGGCTAGAACGGTAAGAGATAAATAGAGGGAGATAGAAGCGGGCCTAGAACGGGGAGAGAGAAATAGAGGGAGATAGAAGGGGGCCTAGAACGGTGAGAGAGAAATAGAGGGAGATAGAAGCGGGCCTAGAACGGTGAGAGAGAAATAGAGGGAGATAGAAGCGGGCCTAGAACGGGGAGAGAAATAGAGGGAGATAGAAGGGGGCCTAGAACGGTGAGAGAGAAATAGAGGGAGATAGAAGGGGGCCTAGAACGGTGAGAGAGAAATAGAGGGAGATAGAAGAGGGCCTAGAACGGTGAGAGAGAAATAGAGGGAGATAGAAGGGGGCCTAGAACGGTGAGAGAGAAATAGAGGGAGATAGAAGGGGGCCTAGAACGGTGAGAGAGAAATAGAGGGAGACTTGGAGAGGAGGAATTGCGAAGAGATAGATAGTTATACAACGTAAATATCTGTTGTATGCCGAGACAGTTTTGGCAATATCAAAAGGAGGCTTAGGCGGTCAAAAACTTCAGATGTTCATATCTCTGTTGTATAATAGTCATTAAGTTTGAGAAAAATATATTTTAAAAGGGTGAAAGTGAGGAAATATTTATTTCATTTTCGAATAATATTGTAAAATGAAAATAATACAAATTCATCCACCAATTCACAGTTAAACATTTAAGTAAAATATTTATCGCCTCATGTTTTATTCGGCAGAATCTTAAGCGAGCATCTTATATTATTACATTGCACTAGGTTTACACGTGTTAAAATAATATTTGCAATACAGGTGTACATCGTTTAAAATTTCAGAATAGATTACCATCGTCACTTCTGTCTTTGGGTTTCAACAATTCTCCGACCAACCCATCAATGCTGCCCTTATATGGGTAGAGGAATTGTTTAACTGCATCCGCACCAGCCTGAACATGTGCGTGGGACAAATCTGTAAATATATAAAAATAAAACTAGTATCAAGGGAATTAATATTCAATAGTATATGATATTTAAAGAAAAACCCTGACAAAAATGACTGGCTAAATCTATAAATAACAAAGGCAGAAATGATACATGAAAACTCTTAACCGAAAAACATGATAAATAAGATTTTGGTTATCTGGTATTCTCCTTTAATTTCAAATCCTCTTCTGATGAATTTCCATCTTCGTAATCGATATCTTCTAAATTTCAAAATTCATCCATCTGTCTGTCTGTCTGTCTGTCTGTCTGTCTGTCTGTCTGTCTGGCTGTCTGTCTGTCTGTCTGTCTGTCTGTCTGTCTGTCTGTCTGTCTGTCTGTCTGTCTGTCTGTCTGTCTGTCTGTCTCTGTCTCTCTCTGTCTCTCTCTGTCTCTCTCTGTCTGTCTGTCTGTCTGTCTCTCTGTCTCTCTGTTTGTCTCTCTGTCTCTCTCTCTGTCTCTGTCTCTGTCTGTCTGTCTGTCTGTCTCTCTGTATGTCTCTCTCTCTGTCTCTCTCTGTCTCTCTCTGTCTCTCTCTCTCTCTCTCTCTCTCTCTCTCTCTCTCTCTCTCTCTCTCTCTCTCTCTCTCTCTCTCTCAATAAAGATAATATCAAAATAATTATACATACGTCCGTAGCCTTCTTCGTCCTGAAACAAAATAAAATATGCTTAATTATTTATGATAATTACATGTACTTATTCTCCAACTTAAGGCACCGTTTTTCGTTCAGAATAGTTCCATGTAGGTTATACTCATTATTATCCATTTGCAAGACACTCCATTTCAAAAAGATATAACATAAAACATAAGTTAGAAGTTCGCCACACTGTTTCAATATTGTAAGGAACTGCTACCCCCGTGTAACGCCAAGCCCCCAAATACCGTATTTCCTTTAATAAACGCTCGGGTGCTTATTTTTTCAGGTGCCTATTGCTTTCATAGAATATTGGAAGTTTGTTCAAAACCGTCTTTTCAAAAAAGATAGCTGTAAAATGTTTACTCAGGGGCATTAATACAATGGTTAGGACCCGCGCTAAATATAGAGACCCGGCGCTTATAAGAAGCCCGATGCTTATCACCCATTCTCAATGAAATTGCACAATTGAATATGTGTTTTTGGCAAAAATCGAAAGTCAATATCAGACTCTTTTATTGATGTTGTTTGAACGTCTTGTAATCATAGAATATGATCATGAATTTCATCAAATAATTCCAATCAGATTTATTGCTATTGCTGTCCAAACATAACATGTCATTGTCTCAGAATTTAACGTTGTAATGCTATTTGTAAGGACCCTGATACCACATCAATCAACCTCCTACTAACATTGTTTACAAATTGTGCACTTTCATTGAGAATGAGTGTTATATTCTTAACTACCAATGGTCCCTCGGCGCATATAAGATGCTCGGCGCTTATTGGAGACCCGGCATTTATTAGAAAATACGGTAGAGCTTACACCATCTATATTTTAGACTGCTATTGTCATTTCCTGCATCGAGGTGAAATATCCACTTGCCATTTATAATTTCGTAGCTTTTATTTCTTCATCTTTGAAATTAAGTGTTTCATGAAGCAAATAAAAGTTTGAATCAAAAGAGGTTTAAAAAAATACGAGTCATGTAAGGTTTTCCCATTCTCTCCCCACAGAGGCAACTCAGTCATACCTGAATTAGCTAATTCAGGTATAACTGAGTTGCCATTGTGGGGAGAGAATGAAGGTTTCCATGCGAGTATTCATTTCTGTATATATCTATTCTTAGCGCAAAACCCCCTGTGTAGGGTAGTCACATTCACCTCGGCAAAGAGAATCCCTATATATATATATATATATATAGGTTAATGTCCTACTAACTCTCTATTCCATGAAAATAATGGAGCTGAGGCCCCCAGGGGCCGAAGGCCAATATTTTGTGAAGAATGGAGAGTCATGAGGATATTACCTGACTTAAATTACACTCAACTAAATGCTCATTCAACTACGTACCTTAAAAAAGCATAAAATATTAAGTGAAAAACTGGAAGTAAAATGTACCTCTCCATTACAGAAAAATAACAATAGGCTGACGACACAAGTGTAGTTTAACCTTGATTAACCAAAGTCGTTGAACCGTGTTAGGGCTTACAACCCAATATTCCATTGTACTAGTTTAATTCCATACCCATATAGTATGAACACAGTCTATTTTAAGCAAATCGGTACGGTGCTTATCCTAAAATCAAACTTATCACTTATGAGCAAGATGAGCTTCTAAAGCCAAAGGCAAATGACCCTGCTCACGGGCAAGCGCAAACTCAGTTCAGTGGCGCAGCTATTTTGCGTCTCCCTTTACATCAACCTGGTTCCCTGGCCTCGTTCCGCGTGCGCTACACTAAGCTTAAATCAAATTGAAGACGAATATCATTTTCTTCTCATCTGTCCATGTTACCTTTCACTACGATGTAAATATATCAAAAGATACTATTATGCCTATCCATGTGTCATAAAATGTTCAACTCTTATGAGCAGTAAAAATGAAACATTGTTACACAATCTTGCCATGTTCATCCATTATGCAATGCTGTATAGAAATCATGTATTATCTCTGTAATATGTATTTATGTTTTCATTTATGTTAAAACTATAGTTTAGTTGTGTACTATAGGCCTGTGGCCTTTTCAGTATGAATAGAGATTGAAGCTTACTGTAGCGCACGCGGAACGAGGCCAGGGAACCAGGTTGCCCTTTAAATATGTGCCTTTTTAACTGTCTAGGTTGTTTGTTAGTAAAGCATTTGACATTCTCTCCCAACAGACATCTCAAGTCGCATTACTCCTAACTAGCTCATAGTAACAGGACTGAGCTATCTCGGTGGGAGAGAATGGTCAAATATGAAAACCAGCTTCTGAAAAAACTTGCTTGTGTAAACGAGTAGGCCTGACTTCGCATCTCGAGGACCGGTACAGTTGCACCCATCCTGTCCGACACACTTCAATATTTGGTTTGTTCATATAACAGTTATTTCAGATTACCTTTGGGAAATAACTAAACTCAAATTTCTTAACGCCTCTTATACTTCCACTGTTCGTTACCGCGCCAATAAATTTAAACCTTCTGATTTCTTCACATAAGTTTATCAAATATGACACAATTAATTGTTTTTACAAATACAAGTTGGCCATAGGAGACTTAATACCTTTTTGGTAAAATTATAGTTACATTGAATACAGATATTAGAAGACTTACATTCTGCTTACTTCATATAAGTATTTATGAAAAAAACCTATCAAGATTTAAATGCTTTACATTAACTAGTTTCCCAGGGGACATTAAATGACTTTTGGTCATGATCATTTACTCGCTAGATGCATAGAGTGTCCCAACATTCATCTCTAAATGTGAAATGGATATGGTAGAATCGACGGGAACGAAATCTTATCATTCATTTGAATCATATCTACATATGCAAAGAAAGTTGTCACGTATAATAAATCCAAGTCAATCGCTAATTTTAATTATTAAAAACCCCGTTTATAAATATCCCTTGACGTATTATTTACAATGTAAATCATGTCTATAAAAATAGTCGTTCGACTTATAATTTCTTTCTTGGGCTTATATAATAATTCTTTACTTCATACGAGAAATACTGACATTTTTAATAATTAGGGCTCCCATCAAACATCTAAAGGACTCATTAAAGAATTTTAAGTTAAAAAATAGTAATAACATTTTAAAGAAGTAAAATTTAAAATAAAAATATACAAATTCTACAAATTCTAAAAATTCTACTTACCCCTCCCCTTTTTTCTTTTGCGTCTTCAAGCTGACTGTCTCTAAAGGAGAATGCACGTACAGTGCACAGAACCGTCAGGACCAGGGCAAATGTCTTCAGCATTTTCGTGCAGTGAATATGTCACCGAGAGAGAAACAAGACCCGATGTGTTTGAAGCAAGCACCCAAGGGACTTATATACCCGCGACATTGTGCAATTGGAACAACCCCATTGAAGCCAGTCACCCGTGCAAGATCTACCCGACTTTCACCCTGTACAGCGGGGAGGGAGGAGCTCAGGTGGCCCTGGCGGGGGAGCTTGGCAACAACATATGGTGAGGGGGTTTAGGGACGGTGAAAGTTTTATTTTACGAAGAGAAAGATTAGCTATCACGTCTCACCATATGAAGACATAAATGACACATTTTCTACAATAAATATAAAAGTATCAATGTGACCCCCCCCCCCCCCCCCCCCCCCCAAAAAGGGATATGAGTTTAATCAACGTCATATAAAGAGCTGGCCAAAAAGATAATCTTAATCTATACATTAAGAATGAGTTCAAACGGAATAAAATGTTAATTATTCATTTGAATATATTCCACAATTAAAAAAGTTTATTAAAGTAGATTTTGACATTTATTCTAAAGGAGTTTACTACCAACAAGGTACTTTTTATTTCTTCTTTTCGTAAGTACTGGTTTAATAAAAGTTGCTTAATTCGTGTTGATGACATATTTGTAAACAGTGCATTACATTAAGGAATTCACTGCTCAATGACTATCCCGGTCATTCAGGTACTATTCTATTTTCTATTAACCTTTCAGTTATTTAGAATATGCACAAATGCTTGGTGAGGGACTTTTCGAAAAACTCTCAAATTTGTTTTTAAACTTTTAGAAGGACGAGAGTCTAAATTCGAACATGCAACCCTCCGAATGTAAACTCAGCGCTTTTATCCTCTCGCAATGGAGGTAACACATACCAAGAAAGTTTGTTTGTCAGTGTGGGACCTGTGTTGTTCGTTTTAAACGGGTAAAGAGGAGGATGCATGTCGGGAACATACCTGGCACGTGCAATGCACCCAGCATGAGTTGCAATTGCATCGCCGTCGGGAAAGAATGTCAATACACGTGCGCGGATAAACCCATTTTAAACGTAGCCTAAAGGTGGCTTTACACTTGCACGACTCTCGAATCCGCATTGGCACGCATTACATCGTGGCAATGCGTATCTTTGTCGTATCGTTATCGTGAATAATTCGTGAACTGCTCATGGATGCGTGCAAATGCGCGAAGAATTAACCAAATGTTTGGTTATTTCTTCACGCACTCCAATGCGTGGCAGGTGCGCAAAGTATTCGTGAATTTGTCTCAACTTGTTCGTAACTTATTCTTGTAGTGTCGTGAAATGCGTGCATAATTTTGTGTGTCACGATAGAGATAAGACAAGGTTGGGCATTTCAAGCAATGCAATTTCAGGTACATCAACCGTCTCTTCTCTTCAAGAAGCGCGATATCTTGGAAGTTATTCATGGTGTTCACTCTGTGACAGTAGAGGATGAACTGATTTTAGGGTACTGCCTTTATATACCTCCAATGCGGGCAGTATCGTACACCATGCGGGACTAAAAAGGACACGATCTTGACAAGCACGCCTGAATTAGTCGAACCTGTGCGTGCAGTTGCGCCTACTGCGTACCAAAACGCAACTTAGTCGCAACAAATGCGAGAACAGAACGCAGCTTTGTCGTGGTTATGCGCCAATTGTTCGTGAAATGCCGGGTAAAATCGCAGCACTTGCGTGCAGTTTTCTGCGGCAAATGCGTGAATTGTGCTTGAATAATGCGCAAATGGGGGGTGTACGCATTGTTTTAATTGTTTTCAAAACAATGTTGCTTCATCTTTTGGCACGCACTAAAGTCTTGAAGTGCGGATCCAAAATGCGTGCAAGTGTAAAGCCACCTTTAGGTTGTGGCCATATCCGATGAGAAAGCATCGATTATTCCATATGTGAGAAATATCTATAAAATGTGAAAAAACGACGGGTATTTCGTGAGGTGAATACACGGTTTAAGATAGGGAATACGTGCAAATATCATGTTGCTCGGAGATTATTTCCATGGATCCACTCCTTCTCATGCATCTACATTACATAATCTAACACAAGGTACGAGCCATTGTAACTCCATAGGTGGTACTGCCATTGCTTATTCTGAAGCATTGCAACTAATCCCGTAATTATGCCTCGTTTAAGCCTGTCCTATCGTGGCCCTAAGCGTTTAATTCGAAGAACGGGTTTCTTTGAGAGGAATTAGAACCGTTTGTTCTAGAAATACAACCCTGATATGCTCAATCCTTAATATCTTTTACACCAGTGGTGTATTTCAGACTTGAGGGGTTGACTGACATTTTTCCTTTCTGTGAATGCAGTGGCGGAACCTGAGATTAAGATCTAAGATTAAGCAGTTAGGTCCTGGAGATTTCATATCCTATATATCAGCCTTCAGGGACTTTCTGTTGAAAACAGCTTAAATCGACGATCAAACCCATCTATCTATCTATCTATCTATCTATCTATCTATCTATCTATCTATCTATCTATCTATCTATCTATCTATCTATCTATCTATCTATCTATCTATCTCCGTCTGTCTGTCTATATTTCTATCTAGCTGTCATTGGCGTTATATGATTGTTTATTGTTTAAAGATGGACAAAGGGCAACAATTGCGGACTTTTGGCATCCCTTTACTCCCGTGAATATTTCGAAGTATTGGTCGTTAACGACGTCGTGGTCGCATTGGAGTCCGGTACACAAATATATCCATGAGCTAAAAAGGTGATATAAAAACATTTGTTTTCTTATATAAGTGCAGTTTTGATAGCTTATGCATTTTGTGCCAAAAGGTACAAACTGTATTGTTTATTGTTTCCAGTTCACAGCTATGTGGCCCGGCTTGCGATCGTCACATGCATGAAATAATATATTTGTGGAAGTATCTGATATTGCGAAATGTACCAACGGGTGTTTTGTGGTTATGCATGGGTTGGTTTCGCTTGTCGCATTACTAGATTATGGGTGGGCGTTTGGTATGTTGTAATATATATATTTGGGTGTCGCCCATTCCAAAACCAGGCTGGTACCTGACTGTCATTGTTGCACCCGTTTTCGCGTTAAAATTGTCTATTTTAGAGCTTATAAGGACACATGTACTAAACATTGATGCAAAATAAATCATTATTTCTTATTTATTCATGATTGACAGTCATCAGTAATTTACGACGACCAAATTTGTTAGTGTATATAAAAATGGCATGATGGGGTTTGCACATAATGTAAAATAAATAGATAGTACGGCTGTACTCAGAATGTGTGCAACTTTTTTAAGAACAATAATCTCTAAACTGAGAACAATGTTGAAGTGTATTTTAATGTCTGTCTCCAACATCACCAATTTATTGTAATAACAGCATAAGCATTTTTGTTGCTATTTATAAAAAATATTTTTTTTGTGATCGTAGTTCATGCTGATCCGGAAAAATACATCCGATCATCTAGAATAAATAACGAGAGCAATCAATTATCTGTGCACCATGAACGTCATTTCCCCTTTAAAGGTATTTCAACCCACATAAAAAAAATAAGATAAGTACAGGCTCTAAATGTTGACATTTTCTTATTACAAGTAATAGTTAATTTAATGACAAACGCAAGAAAATACTGATGTTTACATGCAAATCAAAACAATAACGAATGATTATGCGAATATGTTTGGCACAGACTTCATAACTTGAACCAAGTGGTAACTAGATGTTTCATTCATATCAGTTTCATACCAGGCTTTAAAGGGGCAGTAGCACGTTTTTTGAAAATTTCATATTTTAGATTTTTCACTCAAAATTGTACGTTAATGCTAAGTGTATCTTTTTGATAATGTTAAAATTCTCATTACACAAACCAATCATCTATAGTCAGAGAACAAATTATAAAGATTCACATAAAGTCTATTGGCCGCCATTTTTGTGTGAACACCTTTAATTCATTTTGTGTAAGAAAAGGAATCCCATGGCTAAACTTTACTTTATATATTTGATTTATTACTGCTTCATTTAAATTAGATACATTTTCTTTCAATTGGAACCATTTATTTTCATTTTCCTGACATCATCTGATATCCTCCCTAAACACATGCTACTGCCCCTTTAAGAGGTAAAGTACACAAAATCATTTGGAGTCGCAGGGTTCGTTATGACTGTAGACTAAAATAAAGCCCCTGAAAAAAGTTTGTAACTCATCTGATTATTTCATTTGTTTATTAAGATAAAACATGAGGATACTTAACTCTGGGAACTAGATTTACCATCGTAATCAACCGTTTAACTATAATATCCTTAAATCAACTTTTTTGTATAACAACAGAAATTAATTGGCTAAATAAACACCACAACCTAAATTGCAATTCCACGAGAGTCAAATCCAACTCCTACTTAATTACACCATGTCTTAGGAAGCCAGCAAAAAGTAACAGAACATTATCTTGTAATGTTTCTTAAATATCATTTCTTAAATATCACGCCTTAAAAATCGTTGATTTTGAATCTCATTTTCATGACAATTTGGAAGAGTGAAACGGACCTTTGTTTTGTTGATTTCCTTTATCATAAATGCATCAACAAATGACATTCAAATTATGCGAATTCTGTCAACAACTCATTTTATTAACTAATGCGTGAAATTCCTATTTACAAAACATGTTTTATTGTTTACATTCAAACCCATCTTTATCTACAAGCCCTTTTCAAATTGAATGGGAAGTTTTTTTTCTAAGAAAAATGCAATTCTCAACATTTAATACAGAATGAACACTTTATGGTATGCATGTACAGTATTTGCTGACTTGTATATTGTGTGAATGAAGCTAGGATGTTGGTCGTTGTCTGTTGGCTATTGGCTGCTGTCTGTTTTCTGTTGGCTGTTGGTCATTGGCTGTTGGCTGTTGGCTGTTGGTCATTGGCGGTTCGCTGTTGGCTGTTGGCTGTTGGTCATTGGCTGTTGGCTGTTTTCTGTTGGCTGCCGTCTGTTGGCTCTTGGTTGTTTTCTGTTGGCTGTTGGCTGTTGGCTGTTGGTTGTTGGCTGCCGTCTGTTGGCTGTTGGCTGTTGGTTGTTCGCTGTTGGCTGTTGGTTGTTGGTTGTTGGCTGTTGGCTGTTGGTTGTTGGCTGTTGGTTGTTGGTTGTTGGCTGTTGGCTGTTGATTGTTGGTTGTTGGCTGTTGGCTGTTGGTTGTTGGCTGTTGGCTGTTGATTGTTGGCTGTTGGCTGTTGGCTGTTGATTGTTGGTTGTTGGTTGTTGGCTGTTGGCAGTTGGCTGTTGGTTGTTCGCTGTTGGCTGTTGGTTGTTGGTTGTTGGCTGTTGGCTGTTGGTTGTTGGTTGTTGGCTGTTGGTTGTTGGTTGTTGGCTGTTGGCTGTTGATTGTTGGCTGTTGGCTGTTGGCTGTTGATTGTTGGTTGTTGGTTGTTGGCTGTTGGCTGTTGGCTGTTGGCTGTTGGTTGTTGGCTGTTGGCTGTTGGTTGTTGGCTGCTGGCTGTTGGCTGCTATCTTTTGGTAGTAAATTAGAATAAAACAGCCTTATATTGTTTTTATGTATCAATCTATCTGTTGTTTAATTCCAAGTACATAAAATCCGAATAGGGAACCTTTAAAAGTTATATCCTTTATTTTGAGTGATATTATCGAATAAAGGCAAGGCATGGAAACTGTTATAAAAAGTTATTTACCTAGTTTTACTAATTCTGTTGTTACTTTATGTTCAGTTTACGATGCTCAAACACTTCTTGTTTGTCTTTTGTTACAAGCTGGATAAGGAATATCCCTAAAATGACTTCCACAATTGTGAAGAGATGTGAAATTGAACACTATTATTTCTAACTTCACGTGGTATTTTGTCACGCTGTTATTTGCTTGTCACGACGATGATTGGACGATTCTTCGGTGACGTCACAAAGTCAGAAGCCTAAGTATTGCTTACTTCTATCTTGCACACTGCGTGTGATGATATATATTTAACCGAGTGTGTCTACTATATCATGTTTAGACATAATGTATACTATGTTTTTGAATTTTAAAAGTTTATATTGTGTTTAGGTTTTCTGCCATTAAACTTAGCAAAGCTACAAGAGAAACTTAATGCCATCATGTTTTGGTTAGAAATGTTATATGCTATAGCGAATAATCTTCAAATGTTATATGCATATTTTCCGGATTTTTGTTTTTGTTGTTGATTTCATGTTATTTTATGATTCATAATGAAATGCATATGCAGAAATTAAACCTCATCATGAGTAGAATCTGATATAGATAAATGCACATGGCGTTAAGTATCCTTTTATTACACTTGACACAACGCTTGTTGTCAAGTTGACTCAAAAGGATAAAATAAATCAAGAATCTAATATTTATTCAATAAAACATGTTAGCACTCCATAACAAATCCGTCACTTTTGACATTCGTCTTCCAATATCTTCATAAACGTTTTCAATGTTGACTGCATATTGAATGCTTAACTGTGTGACGTTGTCTAGTACATGTAACCCTTCGCCTTTCAGTGAACCATATTAATATTCAAAGCGAGTTTCACAATAATGAAACTCCACACTGTAAGCACTTTTCACGCTAGATCTACATTAGGAGCGTGATGTGACGTCACGTTGAACCCTAGCCTGACAACGACATGACGTCACGGCTCGCATTGTACACCCAAGGTCGCTTGTCAACTGATCCCAATATATCGGTTACAGCCGCGACCTCAACGCTTCAATGATTTTGAAAAGGGAATAGATCATATGTATTAAAAACATCTATACAAGGTATTCCCCATGCGAAACAGAGATACCTTTCTCATCTGTTGCTATAGGTGACCAGTTCACTCGAGCTACCTTATCGTGAGAATCAGTGTTTCAGTCATCCCGAATTCCAAATGCCGAAGTCATCTTTGAGTTCGAGATGACAAGGCAATTATTTTCTGAACACCAGCGAGAGAAATAGTTTGTAGATAAGTGTTTTTGACGTTCAGTGAACCATGTTCGAAACTTGAATAAGATTATGGGGCATTGTAAGGTTAAATTGTGATTCATCTGTACCGAGAAGTGTTATAGTGTTTTGAAAACACTTGATTTTTGATCGAAGTTTCTTTACTTGTGAATGTCACAAAGTTTATTTAGGAAATACTTCGATATTGGTATTTCCATATACTATAACTGATGTTTGTATATATATTGTTTTTATCTATCTACTGACTTGACTGGGTTTTGGGAATGAATGATTGGTTCTTTTTGACATACTATTTGTGAAATTGAATCTAGCAGCTATATTTCAATTGTGGCATATACAAACGCAAACAAAATGGTGAAGAACTCTTAGATGTTATAATGACGATAAAGATTCCATTCCAAACATATTGTCAAAAGCCCGTTTGCGACATCTGCATTCAGGTTGCAATAATGTTTTTTTTTACTGATACACATATATTGTTTAATTGTGTTTCAGGAGAGCTTTTAGATAATTTTAGTGAGATTTGATCAAATGTTGGTTAAAAACAACAATGGCGCATTTGTTATACGATAAATTTTGTGAGTTGAAACAACATACTCAATTTTTTTCAAAAATAAAGCTGAGGTGGTTTTGCAAGAGATCAATCTTCATTTTAGGGTGTCTCCAAATCACGTGACCCAAAATCACAAGCACCACCTCCGTTCGAGTATATGTATATTTATCTATCATTCTCCGTCGATTTAAATAACAATGTGTGTATGTAGCATTGTTCAAGGGTTCTTATTTCAACACTGCTCCGAATGCATGACCTTAGTCAAAGGTCAAGGTCGTTTTATGGTTCACTTCCTGTGCATTTCAACACCGGCTAGTCGTTCACAATGAAAAGAAGCAAACAACGTTTGGAAATGATCTTCAGTGAAAAGAAATATCTAGGCAGTGATAAATTGTTTCTAAGTTACGCAGGTCAAGGGGTGACTATTTTGCAATAACTAGCCTTCATATAATCCAATAGTTTTTTGATATTTAAATCAGGGGATGTAGACATATTCGCCTACTTGAGCGAAATCATAGGAGACCAAGTTTGTTGAAACTCGACAATAGTATGGTTAGGTCAAGTATTCGATAAGAATGAGTGAATAAGGACATAAAGCAGAAGAAAAGAAATCTCTTGCATATGTACCTTCAAATGCCAAAATAAATGTTTATTGCACCACAATCAAATTTTATTTTATTTTGGCAAAATACAACGCTTCTCGCATTAAAAGGGTGGTTCTTATCCAGTGCCTTTGTCATGATTCAGTAGCCAAAATAATGACGTATGATGTATCTCCCATTCCTACCCCACAAACTCGAATAAGACCACATACTCAACCAACATTTCAAGACTTGATCTGCCTCTGTGGAGAGAAAATAAGATGTAGGGGAGAGCGGGGCACATTGGGACAGAATTTACTCTCTGCAACATATCTTCTATTCTAATTGAATCAAATAAACAATAAGCACAGTTCAATGATGAACACCTTACTAAAGTGAAAATATCACAAACACAACAGCAACTGAGCTAAAGAGATTTTTAAAAATCTATTTTTTGTCCCAATGTACCCCAACTGTGGGTACATTGGGACAGACTTTGGGGTGCAAACAAATTTAACACAAAATATGATTCCATTTCTAATAGTATAAGTCCTTCCAACTACAAATTTGATAACATAAACAATGTTTGACAATTATTGCCAGTAAATTATTTGCAAAAAGATCTGTTTATAATTAAACAAATAAAAATCTATCTTAAAGCTTATAACTCTATAAAATTCAGCATTTTTTGGCATAAACAATACATACAAATGTTCCAAAATATTTATGTATGAGTTAATTTGAAATTTACTTTAATATTTTTTTTAAAGCACTTTTTCATAATGATATAAATCGCATTCTGACAAGACACGATGGGTTAATTCTGATAAATGGTTAAATACAAATATTCACTGAGATTACATCACTCTCGATTGCTTCAAAGATTGAACTGTTCAAAACAAATTCTTGGTCATTAAACTTTAATTGTAAACAATGATATTATGATGATCAACTAGAATCACCTGTATGGGGTGGATTGGGACATGTCCCAATGCACCCCCGTCAACATGTCCCAATGCACCCACACCTACCCTTGCAATGCTTTTGTGACTGCATGACATAACCATGTGACAAACTGGTTTATATCTTTTATCTGAGTACCAATAAATGATTATTCAATAAAGTATCACTCATGCATCAAAAGAAGAATACTGTATTTGAATAAACGAAGGTTTGCTAATAAGAGTCTGAATTTTACAAGGAGATGCAAAAAAACACATTTTAGTCAACAAACTTCTGAATGATTTTACTGCATCCAGTGATGCAACAAAAAGTGCCAGTATGTATGATGTCTCTCCATTGAGACATAATGATAATGTGATTACACATCTATAAATAACGGTTTTGTGGGGTGTCCCAATGAACCCACTGTCCCATTGTGCACCGCTCTCCCCTACTGAGAAATTTAGGGTGCTATAGACTGTTGTAAAGTCAATTTCATTCTGTCTTGTAAAATGATCAATGTTTTTGTAACGCTCTTTTCTAAGAGTCACTGGTTACAGCAAAATGAACCTTTGAAGTTGCAAATCAGGTAAGTTCAGGTAAATTCAGTAACGTTCTGTAAAGAGCCAGTCCGTGGGTACAGACTGGTCCTGAAGAGTATCATTTAAAGAGACACAGAGTATGTTGATAGGATCACATATGTCAAATTTTGAAATCGATGTTATTACATCGGGAACCACTAACTGTTACGGAAAATAACAAGTTTAAGGTCAATCAGTACATTAGAGCGAAAATACGGCCATTCAAAGTCGGGATTTTGATCGAAAACCGGACAATGTGGCTCGAGTGGCGCGCGCAAATTCGCCAAACGTAATTTTGAAACCTTGTCATAAGCTGACAGGAAGATATATTGGATTCGATAGTGTTTATTAGGTATTGTAGCTAATAGGTAGATTAATTGATTGCATAATCTCGAATATTAAACGTATTTGTGATGTTTTCTTGATTTTTCCATAAAATCAAGCATTTTAGAGATATTATGCATAAATGGATATATTTGCATGTCCAGTGATGAGATATGAACTACAATCAGCATATTACATATTTTGTAGCTTATCAAAACCAAATAAAAAATTAAGAAAGATACTCTGTGTCACTTTAAGCTACTTGACGTTGTGACATTAGGGAAAGAATGAAGACGCGATTATTATAACAAACTGCACAATGATACCTCACAATTAGTCATACGTAATTTTGGAAACTTATCTGAGCAATTATTATTGATTATAAATTTTTAAATCTTTTAAACTTGCATTAATGTAAAATGGACTTCAGATTCTACGAATATATTTGACTCTTTTAAGATTCTCATTAAACATGTTTTAATCATATATTTGCTTTTTGGAGGATGAATATGTGTGTTTTTAAAAGATTATATAATCAATTATTACAATTAGAGACATAATTATCTCTGTCGAAAACATTGCTACTCTTATATCAAAGTTATTCATTCATAAGAACGTATTCGTATTTGTTTCCTGCTTTTGTATGTTATGGTGGTATGGTATGGTGTATTTAACAAAGGCAATGGGAATTTAGAGTCGGTTACGCAAATGGCTAGCGGAGGCACACTGAATATAACCGGTTTATATTATATGTGCTTTGAAGAAATCTTACAAAATATTGCTTAGTGCATGTGCACTCTAGCTCCCAATAATACAGTTTCTATATATACGCTATATAAAACGTTTAGGGAAGTAAGGTATTCTAAAGGCTGGACAATACACTGTTCATAATTTTATTATTTTCAATATGAATAACATAGAAAAAGATAAAACATTGCTTGGTGCATGTGTACACGCAATAATACAGTTTCTATATATACGCTATATAAATGTTTAAGGGAAGTAAGGTATTTATGAAGCTGGACAATCACGGACATGTATAACACTGTCATAATTGTATCATTTTCAAAATGAGTAACATGAAGAAAGGGGTAAATTAAGTGAGAAAGGTTTTAACTTTTGATATAACAATAACGACATTTTGTTAAACCTTAAATATGTTATAACGAATCATAAACGAAACATCGCTATCGTGATAACAAAGGACTCAATCATCAATCATAAAAGAATCATCATGATCTCATTTACACTTAAAACCTCTTTAAAGGGGCAGTAGCACGTTTTAGGCGGAATATAGGTGATGTCAGGAAAATGAAAATAAATGGTTCCAATTGAAAGACAATGTATTTAAACTAAATGGAGCAGTAGTAATTCATATATATAATGTTAAGTTTAGCCATGCGATACCTTGTTCTTACACAAAATGAATTAAGGTGTTCACATTAAATGGCCGTCAATGGATTTTATGTAAATCTTCATGCTTTGTCCTCTGACAATGGATGATTTGCTTGTGTAATGAGATTTTTGATACTGTAAAAAAAATACATTTAGCATTAACTTACATTTATCAGTGAAACATTTGAAATATAAAATTATAAAAAAACGTGTTACTGCCCCTTTAAAGGACGAAAAACTTATATATACACAATATGATATATGATATAATATGACATTTTGATAATTGCGAAAATGTGTCAATTATTTGCAATCTAAATAAATTTAGATCGACAGGTTATATATTTTGAAATAAAAAATCTGTTGATCTAAATTTATTTAGATTGAATTACTTGTGACATATCTTCACTATCTTGGAAAAAAATGTAATGAGTATAGATCGACTGAAAACAAATGCGGAAATTGTTTTTCTCAACATATGAAATCACAAGATGGTTTAATCTGTTTATATACACATTTAAAGAATGATCTAAGTATGTCTTCAATGTTTTGAACGATTATAGATGAAAAGATTAAGCCTTCTACATTACAAATAAACAAGTCTTTCATGCTTGTAAACATGGTGGTCAAGATAAACTGAAAGCGCCAATCAAAACCCTTGTACACAATAGAACGAGTGGTGAAAGTCTACTGAGAGGGTCAAGCGATCATAATATAGATATATGCTTGTTAGAGATGTAGTGAAGCTAAACAACGTAATCCACTCTTGTATACCAAACGCACTTACACAATAGGTTTAACGGTGAAAGCGGCTCTACGTACCTAAAGAGTTTGTCAACACATACTTAAACATTACGAAACGTTGTGTCCTATTAAACGTTATGTTTTCGTAAATCTTGCATCTTGTAAATGCTAAATGTTTTGTTTTGATAATCTGAAAACCTCATTTCACAAACCAAGCATCCATAGTCAGATAACAAATCATAAAGATTCACACGAAGACCGTTGGCGGCCAGTTTTGTGTGAACACATTAATTAATTTTGTGTAAGAAAAAGGAATCTCATAGCTGAACTTTTCATCATGTATTTATTTATTTCTGCTTAATTTAGTTTAAATACATTGTCTCTCAATTTGAAATATATTTTTTAATTTTCCTTCTATCTCCCCTTAAAACGTGCTACTGCCCCTTTAAGTATCCGTAGCTTTCAAGTTTGCATACACATATATGTTTTGCTTTTTGAATCAATAAAAAGGCAGGTGCCTAGAGCTATATGTAAATTGTTCTGTTTATTGCTCTCTATGTTTTACTATTTCTCATTCTCAATTTGTAAATCGTCGTGATTTTTCATTCGTATTCAATCATGTAGTATCGTAAAGAATACCGATGGATATGTTTTTGAAGTCTAAATTATTTCAGTATTCTGTGAAATACAAATAAACTCAACTGATATTGTAGAATGTTAAAAACTATGATGATGTTTTGGAATCGAACATGATAAATATTTATTTTAGAAATTATCAGTAAAGAATTATAATTTTGTTATCAATTTACATTATATTGACACTAAGTCTTTGACCAAAGAAGCTATCAAAGTGTGTACATATTTGTTGGAATCATTCCAAAGTTGATGTCGACAACATATTCTTATCTACCAATGTCACATTGTATAGGTATACACTCACATGTACCTAATATATTCCTGACAATCAAAACCTTGAAAGGAACAAGTTATGAGTCCAGGCGTATATTTTATGTTTGACCACAAAGCGTGACTGCCATTCAAGGAGGCAAATAATGGTTTCGAGGTACACTTTGTAAGAAATCCAATATATAAAGAAACTAGATCGCTGAGTCAGTGTTTTCTAAACCATCTGTGGTGAAGGTTTGCAAGTGGGTGAAGAGTTTGTCCAGCTATGATAGTAATAACGTGTTTATTGTTACCCTGAAACCGATGTCAAGCTTGATTCTTTTAAATATATTTTGGTGTGATAAAATATGCTCAAATTACAAAATATCGATAATTTTACGTCTGTTCATATAGAGAAAATAAGATTTTTCGCCATCTCGAATGAATTATATTATCTTAATCATTCTCTTATTATAAGAAAATGCTTGTTTGTCGTAATATCCTGAATTGAACATAATATACTTATAACCGTATCAGTGTATTGCAACATGTTTGGGTTATGCGTCTTCAAAACCTACATCACTATAATTGCATAAATTGCTCTAACCTTACAAGATTTGGTACTCTATCACTAAAAGAAATATATTTTTACACTTTTCTGTATACAATTATACTTGATATATTTCAAAAGCCCATTTTCTACCATTCTCATCCAACAGGGGTAGCTCCTGATGCGATCAAGGTAAGATTATGTTATATGACCTGAGCTGTCTCCGCGGGGAAAAGAACTGTTTCTACATCAGTTGAACAAAATAACCCCCTTAGCTTGTAATATTTGTAACTTTACCTACTAAAGAGGCCGCCCTATCATCCGTTTACGTCCCCCTGGCCTTGGCGAGGTCAGGTTGTAAGTTGATACTTCTGTATAGAATCAGTCTCTCCCCACAGAGGTAGCTCAGTCATACCTAACTCGGGTATGACTGAGCTGCCTCTGTGGGGAGAGAATGAGATTGAAACAAGACTGAAATGGGCTTGACCTTTGACGCTCGATCTATGCTGCTGAAAATGTTTGCGATTATTAACGTGACGCTACATCACTTGATCTGTTATTTACATCCAAAATACAAAAATTCTGAAAAAAATTGAACAAGTGCCATCGGGAGAGATGGCTTATCCCCCCGACCCCACTGAAGTTGAATGATCAGTTTCAGCATATATTTTATCATTTTCACTGATAATTGTCCGTTAACGCTAAATGTACTATTTTGATAGTGTCAAAAATCTCATTACAATCTTCAATAGTCAGAGAACAAAGTTTGAAGATTCACCTAAAATCGGCGGCCGTCTTTTGTGAACATAGGTCGCAGAAAGGTCGGCTGACGCGACCCTCTACTAGACCTTTCTGGACTCAATATCGGAGTGAAACGTGTCATATTGAGGCTAGGTTTACTTAGACTGTCGAACCTTTATAAGCAGGTTATGTCCATAAAAGTGTCAAACTTATTTTCCATGGACAATTTCAGCAAAACAATCACTGAACTGATGCTGCTGTTTTCAGTTCAAATTTCTTCAGACGTTAACAAAACGTTCGTAATAGAGGACAAACCCTTGTGTGGCAAGTTGGCAACACGGCGGTTCAACATGGAACTCTTTTCCTTTGGCTGCAACCAAGTTTCGGTGCAAGATTTGTCTTTGTGGAATCACCCTACAGCCGCACAATAGTTCTTCTTCTATGTAGATGTCATAATGAAATGTAGTTTTGACCCTTTCCTTCTTTTGGGTAGTTTAAGCATGAATATCGTTTGTTGGGTTAAGAAAACTCCCACCTGCGAAAATTAAGGATTTTACGTCTCTTGACAAAAATTGCAAAGACCATGCTTCAAAAACATATTTGTTCCGCCTTGAAATGAAACGGTTCAAAATTTTTATTTATCTCTTGGTTCAACTCTCAACGTTTACATAACAAATGTAATGTACTTACATATGACATATAGAAAAGTTTTTCTTCACTTAAAGGGGCAGTAGCACGTTTTTAGGGGGAATATAAGGTGATGTCAGGAAAATTAAAATTAATGGTTCCAACTGAAAGACAATGTATTTAAACTAAATGGAGCAGTAATAATTCAAATATGTAACGTTCAGTTTAGCAATGCCATTCCTTTTTCTTACACAAAATGAATTAAAGGTGTTCACAAAAAATGGCCGCCAATGGATTTTATGTGAATCTTCATACTTTGTCCTCCGACTATGGATGATTGACTTGTTTAATGAGATTTTGGACACTGTCAATATAATACATTTAACATGAACTTACAATTATCAGAGAAAAATTAAAAATATAAAATTATCAGAAAACGTGCTACTGCCCCTTTAAAGCATTTTCTTCTTTCAATAACTTTGAAATATGTTCAATTGTTGATGTGATATCGATGTAGTTTTAAAATTTTATTCCTTCAAATGAACCCACACAAATGTGCCATTCTTGATTGAAAGAAAGAAAATTTGCCATTTTACCTCTAATATGAGTGTGTAACATTTTTGATTTTGAATAAATAGATTTTGATAATAAAGATAAATAAGTTTTGCCATTTATACAAATATGTATCCTCTGTAGGTTTTATTTCAATAATCATATACACCATTCTTGAACATTTCGCGTCGTCTTACACACTTATCTTACAAGTTCTTGTCATAAAACATACTTTGAACATTTCAAAGAGTATGACTGGAATCCAGCATCGTTTCCCCCCAAAATCTGTATTTACTTGTTTTAAAAATGTCGGACTTTGAAAAAAACCCGAATGTTTAGGTAAATGACCGTAAAGGGCAATTAATAAATATAGGTAAACTCGTTATGTAATGTAGACTTGATGACAACTCAAGAAACCATAGCCAGAAAGACCAAAATATGCAGAACGTGTACATGTAAATTAATCATTAATACTGCCATGCAACCTGTTATTATCAAAATACAAACAAAATTGCCAAATAAAATAGCTGTTGATCTTAATTTTCAGATCGGTAAGGAATGGAACCTTTAAGAAATATTATCCTCTTTGTTCTACACACAGATTGTTGATAAACACCACAGGTTTTACCTTAGTATGTAGTTTGGTTCAATGTTATTCTTTCTTAATTAAATGATTATTTATGAACACCTTGATTACAACTTAAAGTAAAAATTGTCATTAATAGAAACGTTTGGGGTTTGATGTTTTAACTGCATTTAACTGACGCTTCTTATGCAAGAAGGAATGTACAATGTTTTTGAAATTATAAGTATAGTCTTGTCTTTTCTTCCTCTATTTGCTTATTTTACAAGTTTATTCTTCAAAGGTAAACGATGAGCAAAATATGTTTACTGAAGCAACTTTCTTAACGAATCTTCAAACAAGGAGACAGACTTGTCTATATCCGGCGCCATTTGGAATATTTTGAAAAAATAAATCATGACAATTTCAGTATCTCCTGTTTCTAGTGTCGTCAATTGTCATAACTTACAATTCCACTGAAAGCAATAAAATACTTTTTATGATATGTATACATATTTGAGCTATTTTCACAACACAACTTCACACTTTGTTTCTAACTTTTCGTAAATCATGTTTATTTGGTAGTGTTCTGGATAGTTGTGTTTTCGATAGAAAATGCTCATTTTAAAATGTTGGATATATTGGATATTTTCAGATGTGTGTACCGATTTGTATCATGTTGTTCCTGTATTGCAATATACCGATATATCGATAATACTGCATCCTTAGTAGTGAGTATTGTTGAGGCTAGGTTTGCTTAGACTGGTTTCACAACAATTTATCTAAAAGACACTCTTTAGCGTTTTTCCTTATTTATGAAAACAAATGTTACAAGTTGCAAGATTTCTTTTATCAGTAACTATCACTTACAAATTTCAGTTATTTCTTTTTCAATATTTCAATTATTGCTTCTTTAAGGAGCATTTTAGAAGTTGGAATGATGATAATGAAGAAACATATATGGATGACAACTTCTTTATTCATGATATGCGACATTTAGACACAGGTTCTTGTGTCGTTCTCAAGCAGATGTCAATTATTATTATACTATTATCAATTTATGGATCAACCAATTGATTCCACTTATGATAATTTGATTAAGAAAAGGAAAACTGAAGTGAAGAAAGTTTCTTTAATGCATTAGGTAATACAGAGTCAACTAATCTTACAAGTTATTATGAACAGGTATTGTTGATGAATTGAATTATTGTAAATGTACATAATAGTGAAATAACTACTTTTCACTACTGGGATTTCTTGTGCAAAATATTAAAACAGTATTTCTGACTAAAGTTTGTTTGTGATAAACAAAATGAAATGTGGGCTTTATTGATATCATTTTCATCCATTAATAATAAATTATTTAAGTTATAACCATATATACACAAAGAACTTAATTAAGCACCGCCCATTTTGTAAAATGAAATTGGGAGTTTTTTTAATATTGTGATATGTTTGATGTATTGACAACTCTAGATATAACAATTGCCTTTTTATGTACTATTTAATTGACGTAAAAATCCTTATAATACAAAATAATTGAAAATATGAGAAAAAATGTGAGACCACTGAAATTTGGCAAAATATAACTATTGTCTTTGGCGAGAAACCACGCATGAAACCTTGGATTTTTTCAATCAAAAATAACATTTTTGATCCCTAGTTGACATTCAATTAGAGAAATCTTTTTCATCATGCACGATAAAAGCCTAGCAGGACATTGAATTTTCAGTACTTTTTTCAACCATAATAGAGAAAATTTCGAAATTTTTCAAATCTGTGAGTAAATTTGAGATTCTTTGAGTTGGACTTGTGGGTCAAACACTTCTTCTCCCTTTAGATAAGCCATTATCTTAAAGATTCGCCAGTTTTTTCTTAGGGAAGCTTTTTTGAAATTGGATATTTGATAATTTTGTGATTTTGAAGGCTCATACTGCTCTAACGACTAACATTTCCTAAGAGGTCCTTACTGAAAATTGTCAATTCAGTCAAGTGGATAATCATTATCATATTGCAGCAAAAAATATTTACTTTCATTTTCAGTTATAAGTAAACTTGGATTTTCAAAAATACCAAGTCGGGAGAAATAAGTTATCAAGAGACAGTGAATCGTAAATTGAGTGAAGTTTTCATTTCTACATTGCTAAATGATCATTCTATCGAAAAACCGTAATTGTTTTTCTGGAACTTTGTATGGTTTATTAGCAGAAGCTTTTTTCTGAAAACATAAGGGGGTGCTTAACTAAGTTCTTTGTGTATATTATCTTTGTCAAGTGTTGACAATCTTTAAGCTTTCTTCAAGATTCAAAATGCAATTGATGATCTGAATATCATCAATCACTAATCAAAAAGCACTTTATGACATATGCATTCAGGGTAATATATCTGTCAAATATAACCTATCATTTGATACTAAATCTATACTGTACACCATTTAAAGTTTATGTACATGTGTTTACAAATATATTATGAATGTACATATTTACACTTCAACATAATAATATTTAATCGATTAATTAAATAATCGTATACACCATTATCACCCTTTTTAGATATAAAACAACACAAATTTCATACCACCAAAACATCTTACAAGAGATATTGACTAAATACAATTTACCATTCACAAAATCTGCCTCCAATGCCGTAAAATCACACAGATGGATATTTATATATGACTAGCATGAAGAATCAGACTTGAATGATTTTGATTGGCTGATAATTCTTGGAATAACTGGCATTTCGTTTCAAAAACTATTCCACATTGTTATCTTGATTTTGAATCCTTACAACCTAAAATGTTTCATAACTAAAAACTAACATTTGATTAAAGAATTTTCTACTAATTACTATCATTTGCAATTTTACCACTGCAAAAGTCTGTATGTATAATATTTTTTAATCAGACAAAAAGCCAGAATAAATTTTTTTATCAACAATTCAGCTCTTTTATATATTTCTTTTCATTCAAATATCAATTTGTTTTAATATATAAAATGAAATAAATAAACATGACAATTTTGTTTGCTTTTGCATTCTATAAATAAATAGAAAATATTCATATTTTTGTATCTCTCGATACATACATATTTTAATGATATCTACAATGCTTATGACAATTAACATTTTTGTGATTCGGATATTACAGATTTATTTGTTTAATCATATCATCTTCTTCAACCTTGCAAATCTCTCAGACAGAAGCATGATAGCAATGACATAAAGACAGTCTCTTGACTATTAACAAACTTTCCAAGTCATTACATAAGAGACTAAGGATCAAATAAATCATAATCTGTAATATTGAAGATATGATTACATAAATAACTTTATATTTGTTAATTCACATTCATTTACCACTTTTTATTTCATTTCTATTATACATCCTGACAGGTGATATAGCTATATTACTGTCCCTTTTATTGTACAATACTTGATCAAATTACCAGGAAAGATTTTTCAAAAACTGTTTTAAAGGCACCTCTCGATTGGCTTTAATCCGCCATTTTGAAATGTTAGCATTGCCAGAAAACAAATGTGCTGTAGTATACTAATTCATTAACCACATTAAGAAATAACAACAGAGAAGAATATTTTCACCTGATTTGAAATTGACATAAAGTCTGAAAAACACACATATCGTTATAAGATATATATATCAATCAAAAATACCAACAGCTTGAAAGAATAGCACTATTACTGCTATCTTTTCATGAGAATTACTTTGATATCATAATTCATAAACATTCATATTATTCTTCTCCATGTTGTCAGAGGCTCATATCATCTCTCAACTAGTGTTCTCTCAAGAAGCCAGCAACAAATACGTTTTATTTCTGAAGTGTGGGGGTGAAAGTGAATCTGTTGGTCTCATCTTCATAGCGAATTAATAAATGTAGTAATGAAAGTGTGCGGATTGTACAGGAAGTATTTCACATCTCATCGCAGCAACGGATCCAGTCTCAGAGCTCTCTGCAACCTCAGCTCCTCCTGAAAAGAGGTCAAACACATAGAATAAGAAAATTTCAAATTTACCATTATTAACCATTATTCAAATTAGGAATTACAGACTAGAAACAAAACTGGCATTTCTAATAGCATATGAAAATTTCCTTTCAAGACATTCTGATAGTGCAATGAAAAGGGTAATAAAATAACTTACTCAGGGAATCTGAGACAGAACACAAACTTCCATCATTTTGTACTTTCAGATTTTGGCTTTAGTTTAGGTAAATTAAAGATAAAACCATTAGGCCCCAAAAAAATATATAAAATGTTTCCGGTCTTTGCATACAGGCAAAAATGTTGCGATGATACACTTTGGATCACTTTATAACTGTCTTTGAAGGCCTACAAGAACAGAAACGAGGTAAATCATAAAAGTTCAAGTTCAATGGGTTTTTTTTGGTCCGGATCTACATTTCCATTTTCACCCTTGTCAACACCTGGAAAAAAAGGCTTGATGCGAGGGTTTGAAAGTGACGCGGGCAGTAACCAGAAACAAACTACTTTTTTCTCGAGGCCTTATTGACGGAAACTAATTTTTTTACAGGATAAATTAGGAACAGACCAGAGAGGGGTAATCAGGTGCCATGGTCGTCCCATGTTTCCCCAGTCCGTACTCTGTTTCATTGAGTCGTATTGACATGTCTGCTCTCTCTCTTCCCCAGTTCCGAGAATTTTCTGACAACTGGAATAAAAGAAAAACAAAATCATAAACAAAATTAATAACTTGATTAAAATATTTTTATTATAGTGTCATTATAGGCATGAGATAATTTAAAATTTTTTTAATTCTACCATTTTATTAAACATAAAATGTCCATGCTAAAATAAAAAAATAATTCATAGATTTCTGGTTTGTCATACAAATAGCACAAGCGAGTGACAGAAGCCGTACCTGTTTCTCCAGCGCCATGATCCTGGCCTCCGCCCTCTCCAGAGCCTGGTACAGCTCCAGCTTCTCCAGATCGTCTCCTCCCTTGTTGGCGTTCCTCAACTGCTCCTGTATACATGGAAAAAATAAAATAAAATAAAATAAATAAAAAAATAAATTTAAAAAAATAAAAATAAAAATAAAAATAAAAATAAAAATAAAAATAAAAATAACTCTTAATTGTTCGCAATACAAGGTACATTGGAAATTCATTTTGTGCATTTTGCACCCGGCAGCCACAGTGCAGCGCCAGTTAATGCGTTGTTCTGCCTTTACAATGCTGAGTGTCTAGCAAGGCAGCAACAACTCCCACCTTTTATCGTCTTTTTGGTATGACGCGACCGGGAATTGAACCCCGGTCGTCCGGGTGACGAGCGGACACTCTACCACTGAGCTACATCCCAGTTATCACACATTCTAGTAGTGCTTCTTTAAAGATCAAAGGCACCACCCACCCTTAATTCCGCATTCAAGTATTGCTTCCGTAGAGATCAAAGGCTCTTCCCACTCATTTATTCAGTGAAAAAGTATATTTTTTTAGTGATGTCGTGAAACAATAGTCTATGACTTCAAAAACAATTGGCTCTGATGACACTAGCCATGGCCCTGATCAAGGATTTTCAACATATTGCCGAATGTGAAAGAACCTAAATGAGTTAAAATCGACATACTAGAAAAGAAATGTAGTAGCCCGAACCATCATGCAATGCAAGAAAAAGAACGCTCTTATGTCCAATTAAGTCTATGAATTTGTATGAAAGTTGGAGCAAGTGATATCACATATTTTAAAAGAACTCACCTGAAGATCCAAGAGTTGTTGCCGCAGTCGTCTGTTCTCTTCAGCCATGGCGTCCTTGAAGTCAATTGCAACTCCGTCTGTAAATTCAAAGATTGGATTTAGATAGAATTATGTAAGGATGTTTGCCAAAGGGATTGCAAAAAGGTCAAAGGTCAGTCAGATTGCCAATTGCCGTAGGCTTTTATCAAAATGCCAACAAGTCATATAATAAACCAATTAATCATTGTAATCACACTGCCCTTAACAAATTTTGGAAGCAAATTACATTAAATTAATACAAATGATTGAAGTGAAGACAATCTCCCACAAATCCAACCCATACATAAGTAATAAATAGATAGTATTATATGGGTAATTTCATATCACATTCTGTATCAGCCCGAGACCCCAATATCAGCCCGAGAGCTTTAGCTCGAGGGCTGATATTGGTCGAGGGCTGATACAGAATGTGATATGAAATTACCCATGTCATGCTATTTTTATCATATATATTTACAAAAAAAACAACAACGATAAATGTAACATTTTCAAACTTAAATTCATAACATTAACTGAGTGGCTGATGGTATCAATTTTGCTTAACGTGAACTGACACATACCGATAGTCAAAGCTCCTGAGCCTACGCCTATATTGCGACTTTTGAGTTAATTTTTCTCTCGGGTTGAATTTCCAAAATGGAAAATTAATTTGTATCAAGCTGACAAATCCACAAGTGACTGCAGCGTTTTCGGCCACGTTAAAACGTCAGCTGTACAAAGGGAGACAACTCTAAATTCCTCGCGACTTCGATCTATTTTTTGCGTTTCGTTGCCTAGGGTTCCACGTTCAAGTCCCTTGACGACGGGCTGATACAGGTTTTTGCCCTTGACGACGGGCTGATACAGGTTATCTGCCCTGCGGGCTGATACAGGGTGCTTGACGGAGGGTGTATCGTACATTCAAAATCTCTGTATTTATAAGCAAGTATATGATAAAAAGGATTACCAACTCTTTCAGCTCAGCTACTGTGTTACAGTGGTATACAGATTGAACATTCAAATAAAGTCTGTTGCACTCAAAATGGGCGGCAAATATGGCCAAACTAATAATAGATAAATAACTTTTAAGTTAAGGTCAATATCAAAAATAAGTCCACATATCTGTATGTGACAGAGTGAGGTCTACTACTTCCTACTGGCTTCGGCTGGAGAGATATCTTTTAGGCCGAACAGGTAGAGCGTAGGACTCTCAACCCGGAGGTCCCGGGTTCGAATCCTGCGTGGACATGAAAATATTGGATTTCCTTTCCTGCTACATGTATATGCCCTAAAATAGCCAATTAGAAGGAGAAAATACAGGAATCCTCAAGTAGGTGATGGGAACTCTGTTTGGAGGTCCACAATGCTCTCCATCTTACCTCCCTTGTTGTGTCTCAGTTTATGGATGATCCTCTCCAGTTTCTCGATGACCCGCTCCTGTTTGCGGCACGTGTCTTCCAGCTTCTGTAGGCGGCGGATCTTCTCCTGGAGTCTCTGGAGCAGCTCCTGCTGACTGGCGTGGGCGTGGGACATCCTCAGGTACTCCTTCTCCTTGTCATTCTTCTGCAGGGCATAGGGATTTATTACACAGGGGAGACTTGCAAGGGGGATATATACATGATGTATTGATCTTGTGCAACTTTGTGTAATTTTGACATTGTGACAAAAAGCGGGTGCAGAGGTCATTAATAGTGTATTGATTAGCAACTTTGTAGCAACTTTGTGGCTCTTTGACAATACAAAGTGGATGCAGAAGTGAATGTGATAAGGGTAATATTGAGGAGAGAATTATAAGAGACGCAATGGGATATCAACATGTACAACATAATTGCTGTCTGTCAGCTAATTTCTGGATATTTCCAATGGGGTTAACGTTAGAATAGAGCCCTGCAAGCCTATCTGGGTTGTGTGATGGTTAGTGTGATTATGGATATACCAAGTGTTCTAAGACATACAAGTTTTTTAAATGTTTAAAGGGTTTTAGGTATTTCCTCTCCTTGTCCTTCTTCTGTACTGGGTGTACTGATAAACAACTTAGTTGTACTTACACTGATAAACTTACCCCTGAGTTCTGCATAAAAAAATAACAAAGGTGGAAAAGACCATATAAAAGTTGCAAGTGTGGGTCTATGGGAAGAAATTTTTTTGTTATTGTTAAATTTTCTTTCTTACTTTAAATTTGCCCTTTGATTTTGATTCATGGGACTTTTGGTAGCAGATCCATAGCTGGTCGATTGTGTAGATTTATAACAAATTATTTCCTTGGGCAACTGGACTTATGCGGGAAAAGTAAGTTTCTTAGTGGTGAAAAGGCTTGGTAATACGACTGCATGTGCAGAGAAAGACATCAGCTATTTGCTAGTTTTTATCTTTAATAGGGCAAACTTAACGTAATATCTATTTTTAAGAAACAAGTGAATGGTCATCAACATTTGCACAGGAAAACCATGTTGCACTAACCTTTATAAGTTCATTCTGCAGTTTCTGAACTTTGTCTTTATAAGTTTTCACAAGCGATGTTTGTGATACAAACTTCGTTCTTAATTGGCCTGCAACAAAAAAATGTTTGTGAAAAAAATACTTCTCCAATCTTCTTCTGTATGGATAAAAAGTTAAGACAACTCTAAAACTCACAAAAAAAATTTATTTAACCTTTTGTCTTGTTTTGTTCTATGCCTGTTAATAATGTATCAATGTTGTTGACACTGATTGCAACACAATCACTGAGTGTCCAAATTCAAATTACACCTCAATGCAACGATTTTCGAGAAGCCTTTATTACAGAAGAAATGTGACGTCAAAACATTGATCATGACAAGAGTCACCAAGAGAACATTTCATGATAAATACAGATCCCAAGTTTTTTAAGTTGCTTGAGAGGCATTTAGAAGTTGAAATATCAAGAAGACAAGGAATTTTGTGGGTGATCAACTTCTTTAATCTAGAAAGTAGCAGCGTTTCGATATAGATCCTTAAACCAAGCCGTTGCTGCTTTCTACAAAAAGATGTTGATCATCCATAAAATTCCTTGTCTTCACAATTTGTAACAAGATGTTCCATGCAATTTAAAACAAACGTCTGTACCATATCTAGTTGCCAAATCATCTCTGTTGAGCCCCTCAGTGCCGTCTACTCCTTCGCGAGCATCCACAATGAGTTTCGTTGCGTCTGAGTAATAGTTCTGATACTGATTTCTCATCTGACTGTTCTCGTTCTCCAGAGTTCGTACGGTGTTCCTCAACGTCACGATGTCGTGACCCATCCTCGTCACTGCACTTCGGTAGTTGTCCACTTCTCGCATCTGGGCGTCGATAACAGTCACATTGGGGTCTTGTGCCATCGTCCTGTAGAAATAAGTTCACATGTTGATTTTGTTAATTTTGTAATTTTGTAATTTTACAAAGTTGAATTTTTGTTCTATGATGACATTTGATCAGTTGTTATTGTTTAAGACATGTAAAAGATGTTGCTAACAGTTCTGTGTTAATCTTGTATGTGGACAGCTGATGATTGAGATAAGAATTCTATGAATATCGTTTTAATGTAACTGTAGCATTGTAAAGACATATCTACCTATCGATGTGGTTTTATATGATTGTCATCTGGGCTTGAGATTATATGTCTTATGATGACATGAAAATAAGGAAATGTGAAAATATTATTTGACTTTTTCTCCAATAGCAATTGGGATATCCTTATTCAGATATGTCCACAAGATCATCTATACAAAGCTTTTTTAGATGCTCGTTCACCATTGTATGTGAACATGTAATGACATTTAGAAAACTTCAAATTTGACTTTCTGGTAAGTTCATGTTTATCTTTTTACTTTACTTAGATGTGAAATAATGAATATTCTTATATTTTTAAACAAGTGAATAAATCTATTCTAGTATCTATTAAAGCTTAAATCATTGCATACATTTAACTTCAAAATCACTTTTATCACAATCTCGTCATCAAATTAAAATCAAATTTAATCTTGAAGGTTATTTTCACAGCACATTGCTGTCTTAAACTTGTTAAACTGAAATTTCAGTTTGATTTGCTACTTAATTTGTTCATGTACAAAAAAAAATAGAGCCATTGGCTCTGTAGCTCATCAGGCATCATATCAAGTTTGCTTTATACAGGCCAGATGAGCTAAAAATGAAACTGATGTTACCTATTGCAAGAAAACCTATAAAAAATTACAAAACAAATGTATTATTATTCAACACTTTCTAGATCGCCAATATCAGACAGTGAAAGAAGTCCACACTAAAATATCCAAGGAGAAATAAATTTGCCATAGACTGTCATCTAATGGAGAAAAATAGGTTTTTAAGATTGTGACCCCTGTGACCCTATTTGGGGTCATGGGGTCACAAAACCTACAGTTTAGAATCCCAATTGGCCAAGGAGTCTACATGCAGTCTTTCAGCTCAATAGACCTTTAGGAGCTAAAGATGATGATGAATTAAGTTTTAAGGTTGTGACCCCTGTGACCCTATTTGGGGTCATGGGGTCACGAAATCTACAATTTAGAATCCCCATTGGCCAAGGAGTCTACACATATCGTTTTAACACCCCAGTCCTTTTAGAACTGGAGAAGAAGATGAAAATAGGTTTTTAAGGTTGTGATCCCTGTGACCCTATTTGGGGTCACAGGGTCATCAAAGTTACCAATTAGAATCCCCATTGTCCAAGGAGTCTGCACATATCATTTTTAACTCTCTACTCCTTTTGGAACTGGAGAAGAAGATGAAAATAGGTTTTTAAGGTTGTGACCCCTGTGACCCTATTTGGGGTCACAGGGTCACCAAAGTTACCAATTAGAATCCCCATTGTCCAAGGAGTCTGCACATATCATTTTTAACTCTCTACTCCTTTTGGAACTGGAGAAGAAGATGAAAATAGGTTTTTAAGGTTGTGACCCCTGTGACCCTATTTGGGGTCACAGGGTCACCAAAGTTACCAATTAGAATCCCCATTGGCCAAGGAGTCTGCACATATCATTTTTAACTCTCTAGTCCTTCTGGAACTGGAGAAGAAGATGAAAATAGGTTTTTAAAGTTGTGACCCCTGTGACCCTATTTGGGGTCACAGGTTCACCAAAGTTACAAATTAGAATCCCCATTGTCCAAGGAGTCTGCACATATCATTTTCAACTCTCTAGTCCTTTTAGAACTGGAGAAGAAGATGAAAATAGGTTTTTAAGGTTGTGACCCCTGTGACCCTATTTGGGGTCACAGGTTCACCAAAGTTACAAATTAGAATCCCCATTGTCCAAGGAGTCTGCACATATCACTTTCAACTCTCTAGTCCTTTTAGAACTGGAGAAGAAGATGAAAATAGGTTTTTAAGGTTGTGACCCCTGTGACCCTATTTGGGGTCATGGGGTCACAAAATCTACAATTTAGAATCCCCATTATTCAAGGAGTCTGCACATATCGTTTTTAACTCTCTTATCCTTTTAGAACCGGAGGTGAAGATGAAAATAGGTATTTAAGGTTGTGACCCCTGTGACCCTATTTGGGTCACAGGGTCAACAAAGTTACAAATTAGAATCCCCATTGTCCAAGGAGTCTGCACATATCATTTTTAACTCTCTACTCCTTTTGGAACTGGAGAAGAAGATGAAAATAGGTATTTAAGGTTGTGACCCCTGTGACCCTATTTGGGGTCACAGGATCACCAAAGTTACAAATTAGAATCCCCATTGGCCAAGGAGTCTGCACATATCATTTTTAACTCTCTAGTCCTTCTGGAACTGGAGAAGAAGATGAAAATAGGTTTTTAAAGTTGTGACCCCTGTGACCCTATTTGGGGTCACAGGGTCACCAAAGTTACAAATTAGAATCTCCATATGCTAAGGTACTTGTACACAAAATTTCAGCTCTCTAATGTGTATGGTTCATGAGGAGAAGTCGAAAGTGTCAAAAGTTTACGGACGGACGACGGACGACGGACGGACGCCGGACGACAGGCCATGCCATAAGCATATCTGGACTTTCAGTCCTGATGAGCTAAAAATTAAAATACAAAGCAATACTAAGTAAAATCCTTGATTGTGCCAGAGTGACTCATTAGTAAAACAGAGTTACTAAGTATTGACTACTGCAGTAATCTTGTGTTTAAAACACCTGGAACTATACATGAAGCAATAATCCTACAAAAATATAACCTTATATAGCGGGTTGTAGAAGGACTGAAAAGAAAACATTTACATTATTGAACCTAATGATAAAATCAATTTATCTAAAATAAAAACTTAAAATCAAAATAGTTTTTATTGAAAACGGAATCAGTTAAAATGATAAGAACTTGAATGGTTTTGAATCCCAAAATGAAACACTTTAGAGACAATTAGAATCTTCGACATTATTTTATTAAAACAGAAGTGGTTACATGTATTTAACATGTGCTTCACTTTTGTTAAACAACAATACTGTCAGCCAAATGTTGTCTTTGATGTCACAAAAAAGTAGATAATTCACTAGAGTGTTGTACTTGGTTTTAATCTTA
This sequence comes from Steromphala cineraria, assembly GCA_916613615.1. NCBI lineage: Eukaryota > Metazoa > Mollusca > Gastropoda > Trochida > Trochidae > Steromphala > Steromphala cineraria. The sequence goes on along the minus strand of OU744721.1, from coordinate 64,398,365 downwards.
TCGTTACATTGGGATAATTTGTCCTAATGGAAAATCTAACAAAAACATAAAAATGGGTTCATTATTCTTACTTTGCTCATATAATTCAAAGTTCACACTTCCTTGAATGGCATTTACAAGTTGAAGCAATAAGGAATGATAAGAATCTTAATAGATATACAACTTCTGTATTCTGTGTAGAGCATGTTTCTAAATAGATCCTACTAAATAGACAACATTAGGATCTATGTCTAAACTTCGCCTGCAAAAATATACTATACATACTATACTATACTACTAATTATTTGTACATAGCGCCAGTATCCAGCTCAGAGAGCGATGCTCAAAGGCGCTTTGGCTTTCCCTCGATCATTGGATATCAGTCTTTACGACACTTCTTTTACCATCTCTACTCCCGGGGGAGCATACAACACGTGCAGTCATGTGACGCACAGCGTTAATATCGCTCTCAATCCTTACAAGGTACCCATTTACAGCTGGGTGGACTTGGACACATAGTCGCACTATTTGTAAAGAAGTATTATAAAGAAGTTATATATCAATCAAAAAAACTTGTCATTCCTTGTTACAATAAAATCATATGACACACTTACTCATGCAATAATCACAATTAACATTTCTACTGAACTCACTTGCTATGGTCCATTGTTCGATGAGTTTGAGTTGGTTGTGTTCGCTGAGTTTGCGGATCTTTCCGATACGTCCGTGACTTTTCCCCTTGTTCCCTTTCCGTGAAAATATACTGATATTCTGGCAGAATATTGTCCATAGCATCATAGGGCGGGAGTTCCCCATCCCGTATCTGAAATTTGTTACACACAATGTCAGGATAAACAGCCACAGATAACATAGAAATATACTCAAACGCGTTACAGTAACCCAAAGGTGCTGAAAATTTCATGCAAAACATTTCTAAAATATTCAGAACATAAATGTTGATAATGTTGCTAAATCAATCTTTTGAAAGATATCTATCTCAGATGTCATTGATTATCAATCCCTCTCTTTGAAAGTATGATCGTTAAAATCGTATTCTTACTTGGCAGTGATATGTTATTTATCTCCTCAATCTCAAAGGTTTGATAGTACAGGAGAAGAACAAAAGAAGAATATACCATAAATAAGAACACTATCTATTGTCTTGTCCTTATAAATCCGTTTTTGTAATAAAGTCTCTTGGTATTATCAAGAGTTCACATAATGTATGTACAATATCAACTCGTATATTAGATAAAACTCAGGCCTATATCATTTCATAGCATCATTTAAGAGCATCGTTAAAAGAACTTCTAAAGCAGCTATATTCTTGAATGAGGTATTAATGAATTTTTGTAGAAAAAAGGGTTGATGAATATACACTCATGGCAAAAATTGTTGTCACCCCCTAATATTTAATTAAATTGGAGTTTATATCACATTGTATGCATGGCAATGTTGGTTTTCCATGGAAATGTCATTACAGGCATGAAGTTACATTAACTCACACTTTACAATGAACAGTGTCAGCGGTTTCATGTAGACCACGTGCATTTCATTGAAATGATGGAAATTTGTCTCCTTAGGTTTGTCATTTCCATCGATTACTATAGACCTCTTTCATAAGATACAGCTTCACGACTATAGTTTCTGAAAAGCATAGACCATGCCTGGTCCCACTCCACCAGGAATCAGACATGAAATCATTGGCATGAGTCGTGGTGGCGCTTCGAATCGTGTCATTGCTGCAGCATGTAACGTCAGTGTTAGAACTGTTCAAAGGATTAAAAGACTGCACGCCATACAGGGAAATGTTGTTCCGAATAAGTCTTCAGGCCGTCCCAAGAAAACTACGGTTCGTCAGGATAGAATTCTTCTTCGTTTGACCCGACGTCATAGACGTCTTTCGTCTTTGACTCTTGCACAGAGATGGGGGGCTCATATTAATACGCCCATTTGCCGGAGAACTGTAGTGAACAGGTTGCTCCAGCATGGATATAAGGCAAGAAGACCTGCCATCAAACCATTCTGGACACTGGCCAACCGCAGGGCACGGCTTGCTTGGGCGCAGCAGCACCGCAGAATCCAACTTGGACATTGGCGTCACGTCATATTTACTGACGAGTCTCGTTTCCTACTGCATAAGGTGGACAGGAGAATGAGAGTGCGACGTTTACGTGGGGAAAGGCTCAATGACGACTGTCTGCAGCATCAGGTTGCCCACGGCGGCGGTTCTGTACACGTATGGGCAGGAATACACCATAACGGTAAAACAGATCTTGTCGTCCTTCAAGGAAACGTCAACCAGAGGTCGTACAGACGTCTTCTTGAAACCGTTTGCCTCCCACATGCAAGAAGAGTGTATGGCAACAACTTCCTGTTGCAGGACGATAATGCACCAGCCCATCGTACACGTACAGTGAACGCTTTCATTCAGGCACAAGGAGTAACAAGATTGCCCTGGCCTTCAAAAAGTCCGGATATGAATCCGATAGAACATGCTTGGGATCAGCTTGACCGTGCACTTAGAAGACTGGACCCTGCTCCTGCAAATTTACAGCAATTGCGGGCTGCTCTTGTGAATGAATGGAACAATTTGGCTGTTGCAAACATCAACACACTGATAGACAGTATGCCTGCCCGAATTATCGCCCTTGAAAATTCCAGAGGCGGTGCTACCCGATATTAGGCTTGTAAATATACTCTTACATGACTGCAGAATGAAATAAAACCGACAATTGAACTTGAAAATGTAATTTGTTTTATTGATACCCATCCAATTGATACTATATGGATACTGTAAAAAAATGCCCTTTTTCACAGGGACCATACATATCCTAGTAGAATTTCTTAAATTGGCCAGCACAAGACCAAAATACAAGCTGGTATGTTTTACGAATGTTTTTCCCAATCACACAAATCATTCTGACAGTTATTGCATGTTTGATTATTTGTCAACACTCAGTTAAACTTGACGTAGCGTTCTCAGTCTGGGGGTGACAACCATTTTTGCCATGAGTGTATCTGCAAAATATATTTCAAATATACCAATGTATGAACTTGATTTTGTCATTGTACGTATCGGTATGTCTCACCAAATAACATTTCTGTTAGTTTTGTAGATGGGTGTATTCAATAAAAATAAAATGGCAAAACATGAAAAGAGTTTCTATTGAAATATGAACCAAAATGTCACATAATATTATTACACAAAATCAACTATCAATAAATTTCAAGAGAAATTGTGTTAATGAACCCATAATCTATTTCTAAACAGCTGAAATTAACCAGTATTTATTCCGTTCCTTTATAAGGGTGGAATAATGATCAATAACACCAGAAAGCAATATACAGCCATAATTCCCCTGTGTGTAATTGGCGTGACAAGTGTGGCAATCTACAAGGCTTTATTGCAGCAAGATCTCATAATGAAGTATGGAATACAATGCAAGGCAGTCATGAGCAATGCAATCTACGACCATAGTGTCAAAATTGATCAGCTAATCAATATTGTCACCTGTATTGCATGGTTAAATATTGTTTGGGACACAAAGAAATCTTTTCAGTTTTAGAAATATGTACATATTATTCTTAGTATGAGCTTAGAACAAATATACAGATAGAAGAAAATAAGATATTTTGTTGGTTTAATTATGCTATGTACGTTAATCTGAGGTTAAAAAGTTCAAAGTATAACGTTTTTGTTTCAATGTTTGAAAAAAGGTCAAAAGGTTTTGGGAAAATGATTTTGTTGACATCATATCACTTTTCTTCATTCTATTGTTTAGAAACAAAAAACCTTAAATCAGGATGACATGTTTTAAAGTTAGTGATCTGTCAAACTACTAAACATCCATCAGGATGGAGAGAAACTGAGGCTGAAGACCAGATAATCCACTAATATACAGTACAACTATAGACTATCCCAGAGGATGAATGAATGAATGAATGAATGAATGAATGAATGAATGAATGAATGAATGAATGAATGAATGAATGAATGAATGAATGAATGAATGAATGAATGAAGGAACAAATGGTAAAACTATAGACTATCCCAGGAAATTGAATGAATGAATGAATGAATGAATGAATGGGAACATTTTTAGACTATCCCAGGGGAGGAACATAAATGAATGAGTGAATGGTAAAATTAAAGACTATCCCAATGAATGAATGAATGAATGAAGGAATAAATGGTAAAACCATAGACTATCCAAGGGAATTGAATGAATGAATGAATGAATGAATGGGAACAACTTTAGACTATCCCAGGGGAGGAACATAAATGAATGAGTGAATGGTAAAACTATAGACTATCCCAATGAATGAATGAATGAATGAAGCTTTAACATGTTAGCAATTGAAAAATAATTGCAGTAGTTCTACTTCCCCGTGTTTTATTATTCTATTTGCTAAAGCAAGTGAAGTGATATTCAAGAATGAGTGATCTGTATGTTTAAGACTTGCAGCGCAGAACTTAAGTGCAGTGACCATATCCTTATGCTTTTTATTGTTTTATTTTAAGATCTATTATGCTAACATAGAATAATCATAAGAAAGCTTTTTTCTCATAAAAATTATGAAAGATATTATGTAACTCAAAAATGTAGAATATAAGTTGAATGAGTTTTTTAAAGTTAATATCTGACAAAGCTTATGAATAGCATATATATGTTATCTTGTTAAAAAAAAATGAAACTTTAGAAGCATTGTATGAAAAGAAATTTAGGATATAGAAAAGTAATTCAACATTGTTAATTGTAGAAGCAACTATAAACTATCCTTGTAATTAATTCAAACAGTTAACTTTTCTTTTAATGTGTAGATATACGTATACAAGACTATAAGTATACTTGGAAAGTATACATACAAAAAGTTGCAACATTCATTTCGAACACAAAACTTGACATCTGAAATAGTTTAAATATTAATCATTAGATATTTCATTAACACTAAATATCTAAACATTAAAAGAAAAGTTTATTTATACGTATTATGTTCTATTCTAGTAATGATACCAAAAGAAAAACTAATGAGATAGATTTTAATAACTTAAAACCTGATTTTTCAATATTATTATCCTCTTACAAGTTAGCAATGTCATATTTTTCATGAATGTATGTATCAAAGTCATAACAACTTAAACTGATCTTTTATAACAACAATAACAATTTTAACTGCTCTTAGACTTAAACTTGTATTGATAAGTTAATGTTAAAAGTTTTAAAGTTTTTAACAGGAAATAACTTTATGATTTTATCAATTATCAAACAATACACCCCCTCGAGTGAGTCTCTTAAATCCAATAACCCCCTCAAGAAGTAGAGATAACAGAAGCAATATAATCAAACTTACGTCTGCTGTGTAGGGTCGATAATACATGGTAGCCATATTGTCTATTTGGCTGTCACAACACTCACAAGCACAGGTTCAAGTGTTTTTCACTCCTCAGAATTAAAAAGTAACTTTCCACAAACAATGCCTAAAACACAAGCTCACATGTTGCAGAATATCTTTCATTGAAACCATTAAAGAAAACAATCGATAAAGCAGATTGCGACGTGGTTAATCTTTAATTAGATCTCTCTGACCCGTGAGCTGTGGATTGTTTACATGTTGCCAAGGGCAACTTGAGGCCTTCTCTACCCATGCAACAGGTCGTAGCACCCATACAGGTAAACTGGCGTACCTGTCACAATACCTGTGGGCACACACTAGGTCGTTAGCGGCTCTCACCAGGCATACCTGTATTTAGGTGATATTGTTGTATAGGTAGTAAATTGGGTTTACCTTTCAGGTGAATCAACACAAGACATAAGTTTGATAGAGAAGTTCTACTTTCTAAGGTGTTTGGTTTGTTTGTTAGGATAAGTGTTCAGTTTAGGCTACCTGTGTTGGTTTATAGGTAGTAAATTGGGTTTACTTTTCAGGTGAATCAACACCAAGATATAGTTTGATACACATAATAGCTTTTACTTTCTTAGATGTTGGATTTTTCAGGTGATTCTTCACCAAGATATAGTTTGATACACAAAATAGCTTTTACTTCTAAGATGTTGGATTTTTCAGGTGAATCTTCATCAAGATATAAGTTTGATGGACAAGACAAATTATAATATCTGAGAAGCTGGGATTTGTCATGGATTAGTCATAAGACTTGAAGGCCAATGAGAAAATATACTAAAACAATAGGTAGTAAATTGGTTTGGTGAATCTTCACCAAGATAAAAGTTTGATAGACAAGATAAATTACACTTTCCGAGATGTTGAAGTTTGTGTTGTAATATTGAGTATTTCTAGACTTTAAGGGGCAGTAGCACGTTTTTTTGATAATTTTACATTTTAAATATTTCACTGATAATTGTAAGTTATTGCTAAATGTATTATATTGACGGTGTCAACAATCTCATTACAAAAGCTAATCATCCATAGTCAGAGGACAAAGTATGAAGATTCACATAAAATCTATTGGCGGCCATTTTTTTTGAACACCTTTAATTCATTTTGTGTAAGAAAGGGGAATCGTATGGCTAAACTTTATGTTATATATTTGAATTATTACTGTTCAATTTAGTTTAAATACATTGTCTGTCAATTGGAACCATTTATTTTCATTTTCCTAACATCACCTTATGTTCCCCCTAAAGACATGCTACTGCCCCTTTTAAGGTTTTAGGAAAGTTCTCCCTTAAAATTAGGTAGTAAATAAGGCTTAATGATCAGGTGAACAAACAGAATTCAAGTTAATCATGCTATGGAACTGTCTGCAACAATAAGTGATTACCAGGTTTTCTTAATACGGGTGTATCAATACATTAGGCCCTGAAGAAAAATATTGCAGCTTGTGTTAATTTATTTTTTCATTCATAGTAAGATACAGTACAAGCACTGACTTAAGAAAATAACAAACTTCCCCAGGGATTCAGGAGTTTAAAAATTACTTGAAGAATGGGAAGAACTCTGTCACGGTTGTTGAACTACAATGAAAGTTGATATTTTTGAAGGGCATACATAAGGGCCTATAGATATACATGTATGTATGAAAACTGTGTCAAACAGATTAGTATGATTGGTATAAGATACAAATGCTGTAAGAAAATTAGAGGGAGTTAACTTTCTGTTTTATTACATAAATGAATACATATATGTATTATGTATACCCTATTTGATGTTTTTACTGCAAATGAATTTCAGAAAAAAATTAATGAAATTAACAAAGAACTGATAATGGTAATTATACTATATTAAGTTTTAATATATAAACATATACTTTGGAGTGCTCTCTCACAAAGTCTAAGCCTAATACCATGGCATATAATTCCCATATCACTATACTCAAGTGCTTCCATAAATGAAAACATTCAGTGAGCATTATATCCTTTCTGAGCTAAACCTGTGCAGTGAAGCATGTATTTGTGAATGTGCATGCTAAATAGTGCATTGTGTTCAACGTTCAAGACTTGTGTGCAGGGTATGAAAGAGGGTATGTTCTATTGCAAAGTGTAAACCCAAGTATGTGTCGTTACACGTCTTTGTTGAATTAGTAACAGAATTTATCCTTTATTCGTGTTTGAAAAGGTATCATAAGATGATTCGAAGAAAGATTATATCTTTTTAAAAAATTAAAAATTATTCTGTTTGATATAAGTTTATATCTCCTTCTTCTTGAGTATTGAAATATTTCTAATCTGTCTACTTAATATGATGTTTCTAAAAATTACAAATACAAATTCAAATATTAAATATTACTTCTAAGAATTACTATTGAGTCTGTATCAAAAGATGATCTTAAAGACAAAAAAAATTAGGCAGATATAAAAAGGTAAAGGCACAGTAGCATTTTTTCCCCCAAAACAATAGATCTACAAATTTTCCCTAAAAAATAAATTTGTTAGAAAAGTACATCAATGTGAAAAAAGACATGCAGAGTATATAAATGTAGCTCCTATTATACAACAGAAACCTAAATTATGTATAAGCACATGATAAATATGCTATCTTCAGAGAGTTCAACATTTCACTAGTCATTTCGCTTATCGACAGTACAATAAATCTTCATGTATGTGAAAACTGCAAGCAACAAGTTTTGTGTGGATAAATGTAAATCTTTGAGTTAGGGGAATAGATTTTTTAAAACTAACTGAACTTAATATCTTTGTCGAAGGACTCTTTATATTGATTGAAAGAATGTGATTATCCTGCCATTTTTAACAATGTTTTCGTAAGATCGCTGTATTTTCATAATGAAATGTGCAATATTGAACTTGAAATTTTCCGAAGTAGAGAAATTCTGCAAACCTGAAAACAACATGACTTTAATTCTAAAACAGTTCAAATTTATTATTTTGAATATTTAATTTGGTAATCTGATCATTATCGCATAATTTTTGAAAGTCCTTTTAAAGATGTAACCTTTTCTGTTTGAACATTATTTTGTATCAAGAGAATCATATATCAAACATTGGACGTCAGACTGATGATAAAATGGTTTTGTTGTGAAGCATTTGTCAGGGCACCTTGTGATGAATTGTGGGATTGTATTGTTACCAAGGTGATAGTATTGGGCTGTTACCACCACAACCTGATAACATTCTTTAAAGGGGCAGTAGCACGTTTTTAGGGGGAATAAATGGTGATGTCAGGAAAATGAAAATTAATGGTTCCAATTGAAAGACTATGTATTTAAACTAAATTGAGCAGTAATACTTCAAATATATAATATCAAGTTTAGCCATGCGATTGCTTTTTCTTACACAAAATGAATTTAGGTGTTCACACAAAATGGCCGCCAATGGATTTTATGTGAATCTTCATACTTTGTCATCTGACTATGGATAATTTGCTTGCGTAATGAGATTTTTTACAAAATAATACATTTAGTATAAACTTTCAATTATCAGTGAAAAAGTTTAAATATAAAATATAAAAAAACATGCTACTGCCCCTTTAAACAGAACACTCAATTGAACAATAAATGGAACATCTTGGCAACAGTGGACAGTATCTAATTTGTTCTCTAAAAATGAATACCTCTAAAAAATGGTGTTTTGTTTCAGGAGATGATAAATCTTTGAATTAACATTTTACCATTCTTACACTCACAGGAACAGGGTCATTCTTTTAACAAATATGTTGAACAATTATTCCTGAAAACATGATATTTGTCAACAAAAGTATAACAAGAGCCATCAGGAGAGATGGTTGATTTGAGGTTGAATGATCAGTTTTAGCATATATTTTTATATACTGATTGTGTGAATACTGTTGTATGCATATATGCAGCTAATTTTGTTTGACTTTTAAATAACCATCATAGGACTATTATAAACCACATCTAGGTCTTCTTAATTAGAAAATGCTTATGTTATGTCATCATCAAGTTCCTCATGTTAATGTGAAGAGAGAGCAAAACAACCATCCTGTTTGATTGAATATGCTGTTTGGTCAAAACAGCTTCATTCCTCGGTGAGACACAGTTTAGAAATTAATGTTAATGTTGGAATAAAGAATGTTGTTGGTTTAAACTACCTGCAATTTGAAAACACCCAAAGGCACATTTGTAAACAGTTTCATTGAGCTAGCCTTAATGGTTTTTAAATTCTGCGCCGGAAACACATTCCTAAATTTTATTTCCAAGGAAACAGGGAAAATAACAAATTCCAAAAAGTTGAAAATCCCAAAAGGCACAACTATACATGTCATGATTGGTCAATATACTAAATTTCATTGAGCTAGGCCAAACTGTTTTTGAGTTCTGCTCAGAAAACACATTTCTAATATGTGTTTCCATGAAAAAGGGGAAAATAAACAATTCCAGAAAGTTGAAAATTCGAAAAGGCACAAGTACATGTGATGGTTAGTCAACCTACCAAGTTTCATTGAGCTAGCTGTAATCGTTTACAAAATCTGCTCCGGAAACACATTTCTTAGTTGCGTTTCCATGGAAACTGCAAAAATATAAAACTTCAGAAGGTTGAATACCCCAAAAGGCACAACTACATGCGATGATTAGTCCAAGTTTCATTGAGCAAGCTGTAATGGATTCAAAGATCTGCTCCAGAAACAATGTGATCATGTGCACAGACAGACAGATGGAGGGACGGACGGACAGACGGAGGTAACCAATATATCCTCTCGCAATATATGCCAGGGGGATAATAAATTCAATGTTTGGGAAGACGTAACATAAGTGCTCAAAGTGACAATTGAAATATGAAAAACGTGGAAAACACACATGCAGTATTAAATAATTACAAACTAGCATAAACCAACAAACCCAAATCACTTATCTAAGATCAAGTAAAATCCTTTGACAAGCATATTTTGTGAAATCTTGGAAATAAGGTACAAAACTTAACTCAACTACAAGAAACAGTTTTCAATCAGTGCTATCAGCAGTGATAAACCCATTCACCATTTAGTAATATAGACTTCAAAGAAACTACAATATATGCAACTATTTCAATACAATCAATTCAAAAACAATGTGTACAATATGTGATATACCACAAGTCGTAAAATCTATATTTCAAAAAATAGTTTTTGAGTGCTATTTACTAGTGACTACCAATGCTATTACGTCAAGTGATGAAACTTTTCTTGAACATGTGCAAGTGCAATAATTTCACCAGATATTATCTGGTTCACCCTAAATGAATAAAAAAAATTTTTAAAAGTTGTACAAGTGCAACTACACTCATCTCAAATGAAAATGACCTTCCAAATTTTATTGCATCATTAATTATCAAATCAACTACAGAATATCTTTCTATTGAAAATAAGGTTGTCATAGTATTTTGTTGTGTATATTTTACAAACCATACAACCCTTTTCCAAACCAGCTGAATTCTCTCCCCACACAGACTTCTCAGTGCGATCAAGCCTCTGTTATATTACGGCAAGATCCCAGGGTTCTGGCAGATTGGCATAGCGGCAAAAACATGTAACTCAATATATCTCCGATATTTGCAGCCAATCGAAACATGGATTAGATATCCATGAGTTAGAGAATTCTTAATGGTCGTATTGTGACATGGAAAATATCATGCCTTTATGTTTATTTTTCATTAACAGTGTGAGAGATAACTTTGTCGAAGCATACAGGAGTGACCGAGGTTTTGCGAATGACCACTTTTGAAACAGCGTCGCTGATTGCACAACTAACTTTGATATCCTCCAATCAGATTTCTACCTTTCTATCCCATGTAAAAGCCACAATAGAACAGAGGCTAACTTGGGTATGACTAAGCTGCCTCTGTGGGGAGAGAATGAACCAGTTGCAGAAGTGATCCTATTTCACTACTGACTACCCTGTTCACCATAAGTGAATAGATCATTCAATATGTACAAGTGCAGCTGATCACCAGTGATCGTATATATAACATACATACAGTTGTAAGGTGCATTGAAATCTTCCGATTTCTGACACTCATGCCAATGTCCTCCACCGCACAAACAGCTATGTGCACACGATCTTACCTGTATCTTGGAAGAAATCTTATCCACTGGCTTCGGCTCTTTCTGGATTCATTTAATCATAATGACAAATAAAAATCCTAACGATATAATGGGTGAATGTTAAAGCCTGATATTATCCTTCAATCCATATAATCTATTTCACTTTTCTTTTATTCAGCCTCTTCTAGATTTTCCATCATGAAACATTGATATCTTGAACAAATATGCTATGCATAAAAGAAGTTGTTAGATGATTTGCTAACTAGGATGAAATACATAGTAATGCTCTAACTAAATCTATTAAGAGTAGGTTATAGTCTAGCATCAGAAAGAAAAAGACATAATGCTGTTGTATGATATTTACTAACTTTACTATCTATCTATAACAAAATCGTAACTGAAAACACTAATTGAGCATAGACTATAGAAAGAGTGTTAACAAGATTTACAATTTCATAGTCCTCAAACACGAAAAGTTATTTGCCTCTAGCCTCTGATACCAAAAGCATTTGCAAGAGGCTTTTTGATTGGCTGACTGAAATTACATTTGAAGCGACTGAATATACCGTATTCGACCTATTAAAAGCCCTGGGTGGTTAACAACTTGGAAGAGGGGGCGCTTATTAAAATGTCTTAATAAATCATTCAGTCGAATGATAAAGATGTTTGTATATTATCGATCTGCTTATTTTTTTTAGCGAAAAGTTACAAATCCAATTACCGTGATCAAAGAAGAGGACTTAAATCAAGTCTTCAAATAATTTTTTATGTAAATTCCATAGATTTGTCATGTTAGGTATGCCATGAGAGGGGGTGCTTAATTTTTTCGAGTTAAAAGCAACGTTAGGGGGCGCTTATAGGGAGTGGGCGCTTATTACGTCAAATACGGTACAGGTTATTCTCAGAACGTTGTGTTGGTGACCCAACCCAAGTCCATATCCTGGCACAAACAATGTTTTAAAGTGAAGAAGTTCCACATTTGCAACTTTTATTCATTAGACCAATATTGTAGAGGCACTCCATCATCTTCTTTACAGACTTTTTCACTTTGATTTTGATTTATATATTTTGATTCAAAACATCCAAAATGTTCTTCAATAGATAACAAATATAAGAAAAAATCTGTTTTTTCATGACAGATTCTTTCTGGCTGCCTTTACTTTTCAAAATTACCAATTCATGTGCAACAGTCAGGCTTCTTACATAATTCTGGCGTTAAACCCTCATATTGTCACTGTACAAAACTGAATCAGCCAAAAATAGAATTAGTGACTCCAATCAACTCTTTGGGTGGCTCCACTATCAGAAGGCCTTGCTAAGTACATTTAATCACACTGAAGAGGATGACCAACAATGATACTACTAAATTCAACTCACGTCCACTCCCTTCCGAGGTTTCTTCTGCAGAACCCACTCTCCCGTCTTGACAGGCGTCTTCGGAGTCGGTTCGGGCTCTGGCTCTGGACTGGGGGATTCTGGGAGATCTAGTCGAAGCTGCTCAGGGGAGTTCCGATAGTAGGTCGGAGCTGTGTCCGTAGGTCGCAGGTCTATTTCTGGTAGGTTGTTGGGATTGCTGTAGGACGCCATGGAGTCCGGGTGCTGCGGAGAGGATCATTGAGGGATGATATCATTGGGTATTTTATCTGTCTTAGTAATTATTCACGTCAAGTATAACTAGAAATATGTGCATGTGATGCACTGTGATGTCCCCCGTACAAACTTTTAATCAGAAAATGACCCTAACCACAATATGTACTAAGTTCAAATTGTTTCCATGAAAACCCCAAAAAAATTCAGAATAACCAAAGGAGCAAAAGGCACCACTCCTAGATCTAACCTGATACCAAGTTTCCTAAAAAATATTGAACGGTTTTTGAGATATGGTCCGGAAACGAAAGTGTTACGGAATTACGGAACCACGGAACCGAAAACATTGTGTCTCCCACAAAGCTTTGAGGGGGACATAAATAAAGGATATGGTTATTTGCTTAAAAACCTTAATGTGAGTATCGAAAGAGAAAGTTTCTGGATAACAACTTCTTTATGATGAGTTGTAGTCAAGGAAAACTTTCCTTTATTCTAGTTTTTTTTCTTTACGAAAATTTGAAAAAAAATAGTAGATTCATTGAAAAGAAAACTTTCATATGATAAATGAATATTTATATAAAAAATGAATAGAATTTTTAGACAGATTTGACATTGATTGATAATAACTTTCAGTATTTGAAATAGACTAATTTTCAACATGATCTAAACTCACATCAGTTGTGATGAGCTTGAGAATTAAGCCCACTGTAGGGGCTCTGCCTTCTTCTGTTGTCAGATCTGTGCCCTGAAACAAATTAAAATGTCTCTTAGTCGTTTTGCTGTGAACAAGCTATCAGTTCACCAATCTAAGACTTTGTAAACTCAGGGATCAGCGCCTTTAGCTTGCTTTGTAACCTCTGTCGTTTTTTTTAGAAGTAGATTGCATATTTTGACGTATCTACTTGAAATAAAATCTTGAGAAACCTAAAATTCTTTAATTATATTTTAAATAACACTTGACTTTAATTATAAAAATATCACATCCATAATCCTGTAATCTTGTTTGAGTCTACTTTATATTACATAAGAATGGCACCAGTATATAAGGGAGATTTAATTAAAAAGGAAAACAAAATCACGAAAAAGCTGAAATTCTGCAATATTAAGATAAATAACTTGTCAAAAAACATTCCTGTAATTGTTATTGTATTCCCTTTACAAGGAAGTTCAAAAAGTAAGCTTTTCACCTGTTTTAAGGCAGATCTAATCAAACAGGGAAGCAAAATCATTTGAAAAAGTTGAAATTGATCTGCAATCCTAAGATAACTTGTGAAACAGCATTCCTGAATAGTTATTGTGTTCCCTTGACAAGGAAGTTCAAAAAGTAAGCTTATTACATGTATTAAGGTAGATCTTATCAAAAAGAAAAGCAAAATCATGAAAAGGCGGAATTGGTGACAATTTGAAAAAAAAACAGCATCACATTCCTGTTATTGTTAAAGTATTCACTCTACCATTCTCTCCCCACAGAGGCAGATCAAGCAATGAAATGTTGATACAGCCTCTGTTCTATTACGCCAAAATCCGATGGTTCCGGCAGTTTACCCTGGCGGACAAAATGTGCACCACAATCAATTTGAATTTCTTTAGCAAATGACAACGCTTCTCGCGTGGAAAGGGTGGTTCATATCACAATGCCTTTGTCAAAATGATATTTTAGAACAACGTCGCTGATTGCACAACTAACTTTGATTGCCTCCAATCAGACATCTCCCATTCTATTCTACAAAGTCGGCGTAATATAACAGAGGCTGTATCAACATTTCATGACTTGATCTGCTTCTGTGGGGAGAGAATGTCACTCTACACGGACGTTGAAAAAGTAATCATTTCACCTGTATGGGCAGTCCCTCTATCCGTAGTCCATTCTTGGCGCGGTCCTCGATGAGGTGAGTGTACATGCTCTGATCCAGCAGGAGGGAGGAAAACCCGACCGGAGACTCGATCTTCCAGTACTCGTCATTCATTGCTGCGTCGGGGAGAGAAAGAGGAGGATGAGGAGGATGAGGAGGATAAATTTATTTTATTTTATTGAAATATTTTATTTCTTTGATTTCTTAAGATTTATGTTTTATCAACATCTCCAACAACGTGGCCACGGCCAAGACAAACAAAGACCGTTTCCACTTTGTTTCAAACAGACCATACCAGTTGAAAACATTTTGTCCCTCCAAAATCATTTTGATTGTAATTGTTGGGTTCTCTTCAATATGCAAAATGTTTAATGTAAATGTGTGAGGAGAGGTGATTATCAAAAACCAAAGAAAAACCATCTTTGTATAATATTTGTGAAGAAAATATATTATGAATTCAATGTGATTTCCCAATTCCAATCTCCAGAAAGCATTGTCAACAAACATAACTAATTTTTCAATTACGAATAATATCAATGCATACATCCAAATAATGTCATAATATGCTGTCCATTGTATTGCAATTTCAATTCTTACAAAAACCGCAAAAGCTAAATTCACTTAACTCTGTCTTTACGTGACTGATGATACATTATTCATACTGATCAGCAAATGTCTTTTTGGTAAATAATAAATCAAAATAGAAATACAAGTTTTTGGGTATACTGCTTGTCCCTTTACAGAATATCTGCGTGAGGGAGTGAGGGAGTAAGGGAGTGAGGGAGTGAGGGAGTGAGGGAGTGAGGGAGTGAGGGAGTGAGGGAGTGAGGGAGTGAGGGAGTGAGGGAGTGAGTGAGTGAGTGAGTGAGTTTTACGCCACTTGGGCAATATTTCAGCCATTAGCGGCGTTAGAGAATCTGTGAAGACTGACCAGAGTGAGCAAGGTAGTACTCAATGACGAGAGCGGCGGAAGGGGTGAACATGGTAGCCTTGTCCTTCTCGGCAGAGAACATGTACGGGTGGTTCCAGGTGGGGTGACCCTCGGGGTGGCCCGGCAAACTCACCTGCATACGAGGAGAGACATATCAAATTAAGAGTCAAATATATCACATTATAGCAAAAAACCAAAGCAGGTCTACTGTAATGCAGCAAGTCTAGATCTTCTAATGCCCCACCCCAGGGTCGTCATGTTTGGACATAAAGCTGGGTTGTGAAGGATGACGAACAAGAAATCTTGTGCAAGCAAGACCAATATAACAAGACATGGTCATCAACATCATCAACATTTCATTAAAGCTCCCAATATTTGCCTACAGTAATTGCATTTACCTCATTTTTGAACTCCATCATGGTATTTATACTCTTAAGACACACAGCAAATTTGGTTATCCTATTTTAAATAGTTTCTGAGAAAAAATTTCCCATTTGATGACTCGATCCTCAGACAGAGTCAAAAAAACAAAAACAAAGGCAATAACTCTGCAAAAATTTTTTTTGCGGTTCTGATTTTCGAACTCCACCAAGATATTGATACCCTGAAGATACAAAGCAAATTTGGTTACCCTATCTTAAATAGTTTCTGAGAAATTCGGAAGCACGAACACACAGATTGACGCACGCACAGCCCAAAGCTTCCACTTATTGACGGGGGGTAATAACATAAAGCCCAAACCAAGTCTGTGACATTGTAGCAAATCAAGACCTCATTATGCCCTGTGGCAAGGTAGCCATGTTAAGAACAAGGGCAAGGGATGAGAATATAGTCTTTCTTCAAGAACAATACAATAAAAGCATCCAGACAAATATATCAAATGAAACGAAAACAAAAGCAAGTCTATGACATTGCCGCAGGTCTACACCTATGCCCCACCTGAGGGTAGCCATGTTTGGAGCGTGGCTGGACGGTGAAGGACGAGGGATGAGGAGAGGGGAAGGTCACACTGGTCATGCTCACTCCCGCGTTCTTCGGGTTCGTCATCAGGTTGTCTGCCCTTGAAGGAAGGCGTGCATATTGTAGGATAAATCATTAGTTTATTTAATCAAATGATCTTGGTTATGAAACAAAAGGGCAGAACTTGTGTGCAATAAATGAATTACTCTTAATATATGTGACAAAATAAAGACATGATTCAGAATTGTGGTGCATCAAGGCTAATTGCAATTTATCCTGCTTCATGCATTTACCTCAATCTTGTGTGCAAGGATAATAAATACATTTGTCCTCAAGTGTGGTACAAAAAGTTACTATTGCAACAACAGAAAGAGGGCCGTGGGAAACTCAATTGAGAGCTTAAGTTGGCAACATCAGACAATAATGAGACCTTCCACAAAAAATAATTCATAAAAATGAAATCATGAACAGCCATTGCAATTGTCAACCCCATCCTCTCATCTCTTGTGACAGTGAATCCCCAATAATGGAAATATTAGGATATAACACTGTAGAAACAGTTCAAGACATTTTTATACCATACATGGTGAGGAAATAAACCTTCCATATTCCTGCAAAAAAAAAGGAAATAATTCTGCTTGTTTATCTTACTTGTAGTTGTAATAATCCGGCACAATCCTGGCAACAGCTACCATTGGTCCCCACGAACTCTTCAACTTCTTCTGTACTGACCTCAGGTATACCTGTTAATTGGAAGATCATTCCTATAATACAATTGTATCAAACTGGAGTGAGTACTGTATTCGACCTATTAAGCGCCCTGGGCGGTTAAAAATTTGGAAAGAGGGGATGCTTATTAAAATGTCTTAATCGTTCAGTCGAATGATAATTTCTTTTGTATATTCTCGATCTGCATATAGTTTTTAGCGAGAAGTTACAAATCCATTTACCGTGATGTAAGAGGAGGACTTAAAACCAATTTTTATGTACAATTTCATAGGTTTATCATGTAAGGTATGCCTGGAGAGGGTCGCTTAATGTTTTTTTAATTAAAAGCACCGTTAGGGGGGCGCTTATAGGGAGAGGGCGCTAATTACGTAGAATACTGTATACAACTTCCAAGCTCAGGTGGAACTTGAGCCAAGGACCTCCAGGTTATAATGTCAAACACTCTACCAACTCAGAGCAAAGGGGATTTCAACTAGCCAAGCAAGTAGGAATTCTTTTAATCTGATCCTGTCACATGTACATAAAATGGAATTTAATGAACATTTTGTGAACTTTTTTAAATAAAGGTCTTCTTGCTGAATATATAATGCTTATCATTCCTGCAGGATTTACTTTCTGAAATCATAACTTATAACAATAAAAGTAATAATTTGGAACATCAATATTCCACTTATAGCAGGCAAAAGTTACATTTATATCTCTTACTAGTGTGAATAGTTAATAGTGTTTATAGTCACACTAACTAGTTGTCAATTACAATAGTTAATTTGAATTAACGACCCCATTACTGCTAAATCCAATCATCAACATACCCAATTTCTAAAATTATGGGTCTGAAAGAATAACTGTGACTATTTTCATATCTGCAGTTGTATTAATGGTATTACATTGATAAAATAACTCAAGCTATGATGTTCTCCCACTTCATTTGTCATAAAACAGTGTTGTTCCTAAGTGATCAGCTGAGAGGATCATATTGGGAATATTTTAACTGATGGGCCCCTTTGCAATGGTAAGGGTATCCTAAATCTAATATTTTTAAGGGATACAAAGCAAAAAGGGTGAGCAGATTTCTCCAGGACCCCCTCTGGGAACAATACTGCAAAATTTATTCATATTTTGCCCTCGTCATTTTTAAAAACATTTGTCAGGGAAACTTTTAAAGGGGCAGTAGCACGTTTTTAGGGGGAATATAAGGTGATGTCAGGAAAATGAAAATAAATGGTTCTAATTGAAAGACAATGTATTTAAACTAAATGGAGCAGTAATAATTCAAATACATAACGTAAAGTCTAGCCATGCGATTCTTACACAAAATGAATTAAAGGTGTTTACACAAAATGGCCGCCAATGGATTTTATGTGAATCTTCATACTTTGTCCTCTGACTATGGATGATTGGCTTGTGTAATGAGATTTTTGACACTGTCAAGATAATACATATAGCATTAACTTACAATTATCAGTGAAAATTTAAAAATAAAAAATTATCAAAACACGTGCTACTGCCCCTTCAACCCGTTTATTCATCCGAGGGGAATCTAGAGTCCTACCAATCAGAACTCACCTCCAGACCCAGGTAGTTGGGAGATGAGAGTTCCTTGGGTAGTTTACTCAGTTTCCTCATCACAGACGCGTACATCCTCACACCCTCTGGGCTGTTCTTCTGGGGCTGGAGGGAACAATGTTCAGATAAAATGTTAAAGACAGATCAAGGAACTCAGGGATTTGCCTATTGAAAAGATCAAGGATAAACACAAAATCCAAAAGGTCAAACCCTCTGAAGCCCCAGTCCTGGATCAGTTGTTGGTAAGGGGTTAAGTCTTTGGGAATATTTTGAATAGAATATACACTAATGAATATTCTTCGAAAAATTATAAAAATTGGATAAAAAGTCCTGTGCAAAATAATTTCCATAAAGTTCCTTCAAGAGCGTTTTCAACCCTCTCTTCCACACATCTAAGACATTTTTCAAAGAGATAAGAGCAAAACTGCAGCAAGTAGAAGCATATAACCAATTTAGTTGAATGAAATGATTTCATTACATCAGGCTTAAGTCAACAATGATGAATATGATGCAAGTTATTACCACAGGTTATATGTACAAAATGTAAAAAATGGTGGTAGATTTGGTCATATGAAGGATGACTTTGTGAATTTCAAGTTTAAGGTCTCGTTCTACAGTTTTTTCATTGTGAACGGGGGCCAAAGAGTTCCCACTTCAGATAGCAAATAGAGGTCTGACAGTGTTTTACCCCTAAAAGAAAAGTTATTTGAGGTATTAGAATAAGTCTTTCTTTCAGAATTAGCTAATATACTTGGCTGTTAGCCTGCAACAGTCATGTATTGCTATGCCAATTGCGGAAGGTCAAGTGACCCACTCAATGGAAGCTGTTCGGTCGCTTCCGGGTCCAAAATCCCAAGAATTTCAATGTGTGAATTTCATGTGGTCTATTTTCAAACAGCTGTAGCAAAAAATTAGCAAGGATTACCTATAGTATTTCATTGATTTTTCCATCAGAAATATGCATATCTTACTGCTGCTAGTGGTCGCTAGTGATCTATTTGAGTCGTATGGGACTGACATGCCAATGACCGATGGCGATTTAACATTGGAGTCTATGGGGAAAAAAACTGTAGAACGAGACCTTAAGAAAAAAGGGTGTGCAAAGATGTGCAATTACTTTTATCAAACAGAGCAAAATAAAGGACATCACTACAAATTAGCGTACCACGACCATCTCCATGTGGTACTGATGAAAGGGCTGGAGATGTCCCACCGGAATCTTGTAGTTGACCAGCGTGTGTTTGCTGAGAGCGTCACCCACCGATAGCACCATCGCTGTAACAAACATTCTCCATCATACACACTTTCAATTATATGTTAGCTCTGACTCTATTTTCCTAATGTTTATTCAGAAATAAGTGATGGTCTGGTGAAGGGGGTCAAACCCCCAAAACATGTAACTGCGAAATTCAGCCCCTCCTGTTCCTTCGGCGGCTGACTTCATGGGTTGATGATGGTTATCCCCTTCTTTTTTTAATTACTACCAACTTTTGTTGGTCCCATCTCTGCATCCTTTAGTGGATCCTCATGCTGTCGTCCCTACCAGAACTTTTTCTAAACAGGACGTCAAGCGTCTCATAAAACTTTATTCAAACATGTCCTAAACTGGAGAAATTTGACTACAAACTGCATTTTTAGCAATTGTGCTTGTGCTTGTGCTTCTTGGTGGCATCACTTAATAGGTTCTATTTTGAGAACAAGACCAGTTATTGGTTTTAAAGAGGAACTGTTTTTGTTGTGAAATGAAATATGATTTATGTGTCATCCAATTTATGAAAGTATGGAATCAAAATAATATGTCATGAAATCACAGATTAGTGAGAGAGATTTGAAAGAGAAATTTTCATAGTCATAATCAGAAGAAACCATTTTTTTGTGACCAGTTTATAACTCATAAAGCTAAAACTAAGTAAATAGAGAATTGGCCAGTTGCTAAGAAAACTTTGTTCTCAAACTTCTTAAACCCACATGTCAAGAGATAATGTCTCTGAATCAAGTCTCACTAATGATATTCTCCACATACATGTATTTTATTATTAAAGATTACATAATTGTTGACAACATTGGAATGATAAATCAGCCAGGAATTATAGGAATTTGATACGTTTAATTGACATAAATAAAATTTAATAATAAAGATCTTACTCTCATCTGGAGCTTTGTTCTCATCCAGTTCCAGAGTCAACATCTCTTCCCAGATTGGAGCGCTGCTAGGTCGTATTGTCGCATGCGTACGTCCGTTTGCACGCACTCGTCGGTCATCATCCGACTTGGTTTTACTGAAAAGTATAAACAAAACTACAAATTTCAATTACCCTTTCAACACTATAAGCTAGAAATCAGGCTCAAAAGTGAATTGATTTTGGTTTCTTGGTGAAAGGGTTAAAGATCCATTATCAGAGTTCTATATTTATAAAAGTAATTTTACTGTTTTCCTTGGATTTTTTTGCTAAATTTTGCCAACAACCTATGGAAAATCGGTCAAAAATTCATTAAATAGGAAATAATTTATCAAAATGACCAAAACAGCAGCCGACATGAAGGTGAGTCAAGTGTGGCCATATCACAACTTCCGGTTTCAAAATGTACGCTTGAAAACAGTCTTTGTCGCGCACGACAAGATTTTATTTTATTTTTCTCGGAATTAGGTATTCGTTGCTGCCAAAGTTGATACACATCGAACGCAATTACGGCAGTTGAGACACGGTATAAATCCTGCACACATAATGATTACGTCACCAAAAAATGCTATGTCTTTTATACAGGTGATACTGTGCTTTGGGCGTCAAAATAAATATGTTACTGTTGATAAAAAAAATGTAAATAGTTATATTTCACCACAAAACGCATGCAAGTATGATAATGGGGCTATAAGTATACTATTTTCACTTCCAGCTATTCAAAATTATAAATTCAAGCATAAAAATAAAGATAAGAAAAGTGAGTAGTTCTTGGCACATCCTGTTTTTAAGGGTAATCAAAGACTTCATATGTGTTGTTCTCTACCCACTACTTCAGCAGACATTACTACAAGAATTAATAATATGAAAAAGCATGTAATGAAAACTTACATAGAGGCATAAGCGACTGGTTTGTTGCCGTTAGGGGTTGTGGGTAGACTAGAAGCCCCGTGAAGGATGACATCAATCTGTTCTTTACCAGACTTGGAGACATGGCGCCACCATGGTCCAGCGCTGAATGTACTGTCGTCTCGCTTGGGCAGTGGAGACTCGGCCATCTGGAAGTGTTGGTTAAATGTTCTCTTTAGTTTCTCTAGTTTATCTCTTTAAATGCATTGACATTTTTTTCAAAGTATACCCATGACAAGAAATAGAAAACTTGAGAACTTGAATGCACCTACAGTGTTGATCCTAGAGGGGGTCCTGGGGACATTTGCCCACTCTTTTGGCCTGGTGTCCCTAAAAATATTGAGAGGTAAGATATTTTTTCCATTGCAAGGGTCCCATGTGCTCTCAATATGTCAAAATGACCCCCTCAGCTGAACACTTAGGAACAACACTGCACCTTAAGTTGACATATGTGCCTTACATTGCAACTAAAAGCATGGGTCAATCACGATGAAATCCCAAATAATGGTTAAACAGTAAGTGATTCACATACATACACGCCTCTCTTTGTATACTCAAAAGAAAATTCACAATTACTAATGTATTGAACAAATGCTCCAATGCCTCTACTCTGTGGAAAAGGGAAAGCACAAGAGATAGAGAAAATGAAGAAATTTGGGAATGAGATTTTAGATAATAAGATCATTAGAGGCAGAGATAAGGACAAGATGGCAAGACAGGTAGAGGACAGGACATGATGGCTAGATGAATCAGGATGAATAGAGGACAAGAATATAACAAGATAAGATTGTTAGAGAACAAAAGGATAAGATGGTTAGATGACAAAAGGGTAGATGGTAAAAAAATAAGATGAAAAGATTGAAAGATGACAAAAGGATAAGATGGTTAGAGGGCAAGATGATAAGATGGTTAGAGGTCAAGAGGATACAATGTTTAGATTACAAGAGGGAAGATGGGTAGAAATAGGTGGATAAGATGGTAAGATGACAAAAGGATAAGATGGTAAGAGAGGGCAAGTTGATAAGATTGTCAGGGAACAAGGGATAAGAATATCAGAGAAAGAATCAGAAAAGGAGGATAAGATGATAAAAACATTAGAGAACAAGATGAAAAGATGATCTAAGAACAAGATGATAAGATGATTCATGTAAGTATGTAAGTAAATACTCACAGGCCTCCCGTCGCTGAGTGGAGGTTGAGGAGGACTCTGTGGCAGGGTGATGTTCATCGAGTAGTTATCTCCCCATGAGCTGGTAGGTGAAGGTCGTCTAGGGGGCGGGGGTGTTTCATACCGCACTGGTCGGGGTGTCGGTTCTGGTCGTGGTGTCGGGCGAGGGGTGGGGGTAGGTGTTGGTTCGGGTGTTGGGCGCTTTTCCTCTTTCTTTGGTGTTGTAAGTGACTCTCTTAAAGCAAATGTGCACCTTAATCTCCCACAATGCATCTGGATATTGTCAGTTCTGACGGTTCTTAGCAGCGACACAATGTCTGTGTAATGATACATGTCGGCCCCCGGTTTGACGCGAAGGTTAATCCGAGGTGCATTGGTTCGCGGGTAGATTGCAAATTTTCCTTCTCCAACCTTTTTTCCCACTTCATTTTCACTGTAGGGGAGGCTGAAAGCTTCGATAAGGAGATACACATCATGATTCTTGTCGTTCTTGCAAAATCCTGCAACAAATAAATAAGCAATAATTAAATGTGATGTGATTTATCATTTACTGAGAGGGTTTGCTGCAGGAACTGACATAAAGAACAATAATTATTTGGTGAAATAGCATCAAATTCATACTATAGAGAACTCTTTTTCCATATTTTGGCCTTGTAAATCATCGTTAAAAATCACCCAATGATTGGGAAAGGCAGCGGCCATTGGCCATTTTGCACATTGGATTAAAGAATGGCCCATTAAAGTTTTAAAGTTTACTTGTGATATAATGGGCAATGGCCCATTTGAAATTAAGAAAAACCCAAAGATGTCAAATGATGTCAAAGATGTCTTTCCCAATCCCTGACCACCAACTGAAGAAATACTTAAAACATATTATTTTCAATATTGATTATCAAAAGTTTATCATCAAATCAACATTACAAAAGCAATTCATTAATATAATACATATTTACAGCTGTGAGTGTTCAATTTTCATAAATATCTTATTTCACTATAATAACTCAGTATTAAACAAAGATTTGTTAATGATTTCTGTATTACGGTATTCTTTAATGTCAACTGCCTATGTTCAAAACATTGCAACAATGAATCCGACTATGAATGGTTGTTTTGAAATATTTACCACAGACAAAAACTTATTCAAAACAATATTCATAGATTTCATTAAACCATACCAGTCTCAACGAATATATGGAGTGCTAAGTTAACCCCCAGTGATTAGGAAAGACAGGGGATCATTATGCACAGTGCCTGAAAATATGGCCCATTAAAATTTTAAGTTTACTATTGATATGATTACCCATTTGAAAATGAGAAAATTTACAAAAAACCTGAAATGGCCCATTGTCAAAACTGTCTTTCCCAGCTCCTGAACCCTAGTGTAATATATGATCAATGTTTATTGAAGTTATTGGTTGTGAAAGAGATTTACATTACAAGATAGTGAAGCTTTTGTGTTCCAAAACCTGTCGGAGATCAGACAAAGTTATTACACATAAATCCTTGGACCATGTTACAGATTTTCATTATTAGCTGTTCTGCTGATAAACATGCTGAGATTACTGAGTTGTCTACTATCGATTAGAGTTTACAATGTATTTGTAATCAGACAGGTCACAACTTAAAGGGGCAGTAGCACGTTTTTTGAGAATTTTATTTTTTGAATTTCTCACTGATAATTGTAAGTTAGTGAATGCTAAATGTATAATCTATTACTTTTATAGCGTCAAAAATCTCATAATACAAACCAATCATCCATAGTCAGAGAACGAAGTATAAAGATTGACATAAAGTCCATTGGCCGCCATTTTTGTGTGAACACCTTTTATTCATTTTTATAAGAAAAAGGAATCGCATGGTTTAACTTTACACTTTATATTGGATATATTATTGTGTCGTTTAGTTTGTTAACTTTACCTTTCAATTGGAATAATTTATTTTCAATTTCAAATTTCAATCAACTTATATTCCCCCTAAAAACGTGCTACTGCCCCTTTAAAGTAAACCTCTTGAAATCAAACCTTTGTAACTTCAGAAAAATGTACAAGCAATTGCCAAATTTAATCTAATACTGTTTGTTTTTTTGGCCAAAGGACCATCTTCAATATTACTTGATTACAGCTGAGATTTATTAAGTTGAATATACCCAGCATTACCTTTAAATTATTGAATCAACAAGGAGATTGTTTTTATGTTTGACTGTAGCGAATATGACATTTTGTCAAAATTTTGATTTCTTTAAATGTTACATTGATTGAAAACTTTTAATTTGTTATTTCAACTGAAGTATGAAAATGAAAATAGAAAACATGTTTTAGACATTTTACATTAGCACTGTAAACAATTTTCATGTTCCTTTATCTTCAACAAACAAAATGTATATATTGACATAACTTGTAAATATGAACAGAAAGAACACAAAAAATCATATACAAAAACACAATGGTTTAGCTGTTTTTCAGGTTGTATAAGAAAAAGATTGAATGAATATATGATTAAAGAGTCTAACAAATTATCAAAAACAGAGAAAATAATGAAACAGAATGGATCCTGTACTTTGAGAGTGGGTTAATTAAAACTTGAAAATGTATATACTCATTACTTATACCAATTGCAACTATCATATTTATTGAACTGTGATCTTTATTTCCAAATGATTCAATCTTCATTGCTGAATTAGATTTAAGCTCTGCCAGCTCAAATGAACATCATTCTACTACTCTCTAGTACCTGAATGTAATTCAAAAAGCTAGAAAACGAGTCTAAGAATTATTTCATGACAAAAGATCAAGGACAATTATATATGATAAAGGGATCATATAAATATTTCATACGATGACTTGCTTGCAGTTTATCTGCAGCAAAATAATTGTTTATAGTATGAAGAATTAAAGTGAAACAATAACATTGGTGGTGGTTCTCACAGGAAGTGGTTTCTGGTATAAATAAAACTGAGTGAGATAAGAATTTTACTTAAATGACATCCGTACCTTTGGGTAGTTTGAAAGAGAAGAACCTGTCGTGAAATGTACAAAGTTCAGCATCAGCAGTTTGTTGAACAACATCTGTAAGTGCCTCGTTTTCGTAAACATACTCATCATTCGGTGGTTTCTTCAAGCGAATCCTGGTAAAATCCTTGGTATGAAGACTCTGAACAGTAAGCTTGAGAAAATACTTTCCTTGGTGATTAAACTGGGCATCATGAATTTCAACATCAAACATTAACTTCTTCTGTTCGATGGAAGTCATCTTGTTTCTTTGTTTTTCCTCTTGAACTTTCAGCTGATACTCATTGTACTAAAACCTTAACAAAAGACTTGACAAAACAAATCTTTGACGTTACTTTCAGCCAATGGCGAGACAGTCACTATGGGCATTGAGATTCCCTATAAACACCAGCAAGTTTTGTGTACACAGAAATGCTGAATGCTCTTTTCACTAACAGATACCATTATGCGCTTCAATGAGTTAGTCACCAACTCTGACATAGGTTTACTTATCAGTCCTATTGTTGTGTGCTTCACATTTTAAAGTAGCGCTATCAGATTGAATTTCTACACTGCTTAGAAAGTTAACTGAATGCAAACAAAAGCAATGGTTGAATAGCTAACTGCTGTAGGCATGGTGCTGTCATTGAGATCACAGTCAATAAAGCCCCACCTATTCATTGGACACATATTAAACTGTAAAACACGTTGTGTGTGCGCGTTTTGTAGATTCTTCGCAGTAGGTTTGGTCTCCAATATGAATGCCTTCTGAATGCTCAATCAATGTCAACATTGCCATTCACTACCGAAGCACGCCTGTAGGGATTGATCTATGGATATCCTGGTTATATTAGCGACGGTCCGGACGTGTTGATCAGATAAATGTCTTCTAAAATTGAGGAAATGAAGATGTGATCAAGTCTCTTAGTTTTCAATAATTTTAAGTTGATTTCACATACATCTTGCCTCGGAGCGAGTTGATGTAAGCCAACTTAATGAATCGAAGTTGTTTAGTAACAAAACGGCCACATATTTCTCAAATAATTGATATAAAGTCTTATTGAAAGTTGAGAATAAGATGGTTTACAGCAAAAGTCTTTGTTTGGAAATGACATAAATAAAAATAGAAAGTTTGAAGACGCGCCATTTTGAATACCCCACCTGACAATCACGTGACAGGCATTCGGATAATATCGTTTTGGTTATAACTTAATAATAATAAGAGTACTTATAAAGCGCAGACCTCCATAAACAAGGTTTATGCTCAATGCGCAATTACAAAGATAAAATATATACATATATATACATATAGAACATGAGGTTGAATTGAAATTAGAAGTAGCGTTTGAACAGATGAGTTTTGAGATGGGATTTGAATACAGAGAGAGAGGGAGCACATTTGAGTTCATGAGGTAATGAATTCCAGAGCAATCAGCATTGTATCTGAAGGATCGGGCACCAAAGGACTTTAGATTGTAACGTGGGACTTGAAGAAGAAGCAGAGTGGAAGAGCGGAGCGATCGAGGTGGAGCATATGGAGTGACTAGGTGCTGAAGATACTGGGGAGAGAGCTTGTAGATTGATTGATATGTCAGAGATAGAACCTTAAAGTCAATCCTTTCTTGAATCCTAAGCCAGTGTAATGAGTTTAAGACAGGAGAGATGTGGCATGTTTTTGGGGTACGAGTAACAATTCTTGCAGCATGGTTTTGAAGTTTTTGAAGTCGGTCGATCTGTTGTCTGGGTATTCCACAGAGGAGGCTATTGCAGTAGTCGATTCTTGAGAAAATAAGTGATCGGACAAGGAAAGCTGCAGTGTCTTGGTTGATGAGATGTCTGATGTTGCCAATATTTCTAAGGTGAAAGTGACAGATCCTGCAGAGATTGTTGACATGATATTCCATTGTGAGTCCCAACTTGCATCAACTTGGACGGCGACTAGTTCTTGATTCGGAGAAATAAAATCTAGTCGTGCGCGACAAAGACGGTTTTCAAGCTATTCATAAACTGGAAATGGTGAGATGGCCACACTTGTCGGCTGCCGTTTCGGTCATTTTGGTAAATTATCTCCTATTTGATGAAGTTTCAGTCTCAGTCAACCTAGCCTCAATATTATCCGGCTAGGTTTACTTAGATTGGTGAATTTTGGTCCGATTTTCCCTACAGGTTGGTTGCAAAAAATACAAGGAAAGGAGTAAAATGACTTTTAGCTCATCTGGCATGTATGGCATGACATGTTGTCCGGCGTCCGTCCGTCCGTAAACTTTGTACATTTTCAACTTCTTCTCCAGAAGCATATAAGGCCTAGAAATCTGAAACTTAGTGTACAGACTACTTGACTAGTGAGGATTAAAAATTGTAGCTTTGGTGGGTCTGTGGTCCCTAATAAGGGCCACAGCTCGGGGCCACGACAAAAAAACTATTTTCATCTTCTTCTCCAGAAGCATATAAGGCCTAGAAAGCTGAAACTTTATGTACAGACTCCTTGGCTAGTGAGGATTAATAATTGTAGCTTTTGTGGCCATGTCGCCCCTAATAAAGGCCATAGTGGCCACACCCTTAAAATCTATTTTTATCTTCTTCTCCAGAACCATAAGGCCTAGAAAGCTGAAACTTTGTGTACATACTCCTTGACTATTGAGGAGTAAAGATTTGCTGGCCCTGTGGCCCCTAATAAGGGGGGAACCACATTGGCAACACCCTCAAGCAAAATCAAATGTAAAGCCTGATGAGCTACATAATACATGAATTGTTAATTTTTGTGTACTACGAGGTATTACAATTTTATTGAGGATTACAAATTGTAGCTTTGGTGGTCCTGTGACCCCTAATAAGGGCCACAGCCTAGGGGCCACGCCCTAAAAACTATTTTCATCTTTTTCTCCAGAAGCATATATAGGCCTAAGGCCTAGAAAGCTGAAACCTTGTGTACCTGTTGTAGACTCCTTTTAAAACATTGCACATTTTTTATTTGTTTACTTCTATTTATTGATATGACTTTTTATTTTCCTCTCCGAACCGTTTGAAATATGGAGAGAAAAATTACGACATTGACCTCGCTGAAATACCGTTATGCCATCATTTGGCGCGAAGCGTCGCATGTGACTGTTGAAACAAATGATGCTCATAGCGATGTGTTTTACATTATTTTGCAATTTTTAGGAACAAGACTTGACAAGGAACAAGGACAAGGACTGCAATAGGCCAGGCCGAACATACACATAATAAAATTAAACACTTCACAGATCAACATGGTGCTAACAACAGTGACTCTCCCAAGGGAAACTTAAATAGTATGACAGAAACAAACATTAATCTTATTTTTTGGAATATATTATACATCAGGTATCATTAACAAACTCTCTGAATCTGACTTTATTAAATACTTGCAAAGCTTTGATATACATGTACTAGATTTAACTGCAACTTGGTCAGATGATCTAGACTTGCAGACTGTCTTTCCAGATTATTTTTCGATTTTTAAAACAGCTGAACGAATTTCAAACTGCGGTAGACCTTCCGGTGGTATATCATCCTGTCTCGGGGAACGATCGAACGTTACGCTAACTCCACTTATTAGTACAGATTAGTGGAGTAAGCGTCACGTTCGTTACCTGAGACATGATGGTGGTATATGTGTTTTAATCAGGAAATAATTTGAAAAATTTGTTCTCTGGTCCAAAATAACTGATAACACAATATTTATTATGTTTGACAGAAAGATGTTTGACTTAGACCAGGATTTGTTATATGCATGTGTTTATGTTTTCCCAGAATCATCAACTTGGTATAACAAAATATTGACATCTTGTAAAAACGGTATAACTTTATAGTCTCTTAGATATACTTAGTGATGTACACGGAATGTGTTTCTCTTATGCTAATGCTGAGGAATAAATGGATGACAACTTCTTTGTTCATTGTATGCGAATTTCGACACATAATCTATGTCGAAACGTCGCATACAATGAACAAAGAAGTTGTCATCCATATATCTGTGTCGAAACGTCGCATACAATGAACAAAGAAGTTGTCATCCATATATTATCTGTGTCGAAACGTCGCATACAATGAACAAAGAAGTTGTTATCCATATATTCCTCAGCATTATTGTCATTCCAACTTCTAAAATGCCTCTCAAAGAAGTTTTTCTCTGATGCGGCGGAGATTTCAAAGCAAGAACAGGTACAGATGCTGATGTAGATGATGATTGACTTGAACATGTTGAAAACCAAATTGTTCTGTACTTGACTCTATATGAGATAACTCTAATCTAAGACGATACTCCGCCGAAAGAGTTATAAACAACTTCGGTAGATGTTTACTTGATCTCTGTGCTGTACTTAATATCCACATAGTGAACGGGCGATGTGGGTCTGATGCTAAGATCGGAGATTTTACTTTCATTGGCAATAACGATGCTAGTGTCGTAGACTACATGATTTCGTCGGCACCTCTATTTGATTATTTTACAGACTTTGCATTATTGTCGCGAACGGAGTCAGCACATCTCCCTGTCACTATGATATTACGTACGCTTCATAATAGAGACTCCGTTGACCATCACAATATGTATACAAATGCTTTTAAATTCATTTGGGATAACGACAAACTGGAAAATTTTAGACAAAATATGTTGTTGGATTCTGTGCAAGATATGTTAGACATATCTGTAGAAGTAGCGTTCACATGTATTGATTCTTACATTGACCTGATTGTAGATGCACTTCATATCAGATATGTAAAGAAAGTGTAAAAATATGAAAAAACGATTTTGATGCCTAGTATGATCAGAAATGTAGAAATTTAAAAATAAAACGTTGTCAAAAACTGAACAGGTTTAGAAAACGTAAAGATAAAATCTCATTGGAAATTTGTCATGAATCAAGAAACAAAAATAATCCTTGCTGTTAACAAAAGGGCAATGCTTAATATAAAGAAAAACAAAGTAAAATTGAAAATAAACTCAATGACTCCAAAATATCTTGGAAAGGACTGAAAACTTTAATTAGAAAAAGAGTTTCTAAAAACAACATCCAAATACATGAATGGTTTCGCCACTTTAGAACACTCTTCTCTGGTGAAAATATAGATATGGAGAGCAATACTGAAAATTTGAGCAACATTTCTCATTAGACAATGACCCAGACATGTGAAATTCTTGATTCTCCAGTATCAAGAGAAGAGATTATAAACAGTATTAACAACCTAAAACTATATAAATCTCCGGGAATAGATTATGTAATTCCTGAAATTTTCAAATACTCTTCTGATCTTGAATTGATTTTTAATTTGATATTGGAAAGAGGGACATTTCCTACTCCTTGGTCAATTGGGATTATAGTTCCGTTGCATAAGCAAGGGAGTTTGAATAATGTTGATAACTATAGAGGAATAACACTGTTAGGTATAGTAATATCTATGAAAATGTCAAAGCTTTTGTTAGGAATGCATTTTCTGAAACTTTTTATGTACATATAGGGGTGGAGCAAGGTTATGTTCTCAGTCCTCTTTTAATTTCTTTCTTTATAAATGAACTTGTTGTTCAAATTGAAAGTAACTGTGCACATGGTATTCAGTTGCATCCCAATATGTTTAAGCCGTCTGTTTTTGTTTGCAGATGGTGTAAACATATTTTTATTCAAGAAAATTAATATGGATGGGTAAACAAGCCGCAATGGCTTATATAAATACCTCTCCATTACAAAATAAAATTACAAATATTATTAATAAACATTATATGATACATGAAGGAGAGCAAGCAACCTGCGTATTGAACTAAGTAAGCAAAGTATATCATTTCTCAAACCTATGCGAGTTGATAATGAAGGCATGGATAGATTTAAGAATCATAGAATTTATTAATTTGCTTTGATTGGGTATTCCATTTAAAACAGAATTTAAAGTATAGCCGTGATTATAGAAACGCATTTGATATCTTAAGGTGAAATAGTTTGGACAAATAAAAAAAAATAGTGTAAGGCGTCTTCATAGGGGTGACCACAGGAGCAGGATGAATCAAGCGATATATGCCGTTCACACATATGTGCATTCAGATCACTGCACCCAAGTCTGAGGCGTGTATGGACTATTTGGCAAAAGCGTGTTCTAAAATTAAGGTCAAATCTTATGTGTTGTTTTGTTGATTGCAGCAAGTTTTTGAAGTTGCCAATAGTTTTAGCACCAGAAATGTTCTCAGGTAAATTATTCCATAGTTTTATTGTATCAGATAGAAAAGAATTACTGTACAAATTACTGCGGCAGCGTAAATTCTGTATGTTATTACGGTTTCTAAGTCTATGGTCACTCAACTGCTATACTCTTTCTGGTAAAAGATCACATTTAAATATTCTGGTGCCATACTGTTTGTCATTTTGTATAATAATGATAATTTACTTGCTTTTCTACGGTCAGCTAGGGGCATGGAATTAGTTTCTCCGTAGATTAAAGCATGACTTGTTCCTCTAACTGCCCCGCAAATAGTCCGTAAGCATCTAAATGTAAATTTTCAACAATTTTTTCTTGTTCTTTAGTGCAATTATCCCAAATGGGCGAACAGTAATCAAACATTGGTAATATGTAAGACTTGTATATTTGCTCTAATGATTTTCTTGATAATCTATATATTTAAGGCTACGAATGCAATTTACTAATAGACTTATATTTTTAACTAATTCAGCAATGTGAGAATCTGACTGTAATGTAAGTCCTAAATGCTTGTGTTGTTCAACTTCAGTAATATCTAATCCTTGCATTGAAAGTCTAGGCCTCGGTCCTTTATGACGTCAACGCGAGAATAAAATTGCTTCAGTTTTACCAAGATTTAAACAACTTGCCATATTTCAGCCCAATGCGAAATCTTATTTAAATCATTATTTAAGGAAGCGGCAGTAAAATCGTGGTTATCAACAATGATATACACTGATCGATGTGTCATCTGCAAAAAGACGAATATTATTATTAATACCATCGATGATATCATTGATGTAAACTAGAAACAATAATGGCCCCAGGACGGATCCTTGTGCCACCCCACAGTGATAATTTTTGTATCTGATTGGTAATTGTCAATGGATACTCTCTGAATTCTACTTTCAAGATAACTAGAAAACCAATCAAGTAACTTGCCCTTAATGCCGCATGCATCCCCCCATGCCAGACTTTGTCAAATGCCTTACTTATATCACAGAAAACTGCCCTGACCTCTTTGCCGTTGTCTAATGCACGAGATATAAAATCATACAAGTATGTCAGCTGATATACAGTACCATCCCCGGGCATGAAGCCAGATTGCAAATTAGTTAATACCTTATTATCTCTGAAAAAGTTAAACACGTGTTTAAAAATACATTTTTCAAATACCTTAGACAAGCAGCTGGTAAGAGCTACGGGTCTATAATTTTTGCATTCATTTAAACTTCCTTTTTTATGGATAGGAAGAAGCTTCCTTCCATATTTTTGGAAATTTGCAGTTAATTAGTGATAAGTTAAATAATTTAGTAAGAGGGATAAACATGGATGAGGCAATCATTTTGATAAATCTTTTACCTATTTTATCCGGTCCATTAGCTTTAGAAGTGTCTACTGATACTAATATGTCTCTCACTTCTTGCTCAGTTAGTTTAATTGTCTCAAGTGAATTGTCTACTTTACATTCAAGTAAAGGAGTCTCCTTATCAGAATCATCAACCTGTGCCTAGTTAGCAAAATATTCGTTGAACACATTGGCTTTGGCTTTTGCATCATTAATCAAATTATCATTATGAACAATCGGCGGAAAATTCTTATGATCACTTTTTGTTTTCATATACTTGTTCACTAAGGCCCACCAACATTTAGAATTTCCCCCTTGATTAATCTTGTCATCTAATTCTGAAATATACTTCGCTTTGGCTGCTCTCACAGCTGTTTATAGATGTAACTTTATTTTTTAATTCCATCAATATCAGCTCGATCATAATAGTAAACTTTTCTTTTGAATGGTAAAGGAATTCGATCGATGCCCCCAACACACACAAACACTGGACAGTGATCACTGCAAAAAGGGTCAAGCACACCTGAAGTACAAATAAAATTGGAATTTGAAACAAAGATTAAGTCGAATAATGAACTAGAGGTTTGAGTGATCCTTGTTGGTTCTGTAATAATTTGCTGCAAGTCAAATGTATCAAGAAGATTATCAATCAAATAGCTCGTCTGATTATGTATATTGATATTAAAGTCACCAACAATAATAGTGTCCATGTTCATTTCAATGCCATTACCTATTGATTGGAGAACTAGTTCCCAGTAATGATTGCTTTTATCAGCTCTATAAAAATTCCCAATTAAATAACTCTTAGACAAATCTGTAGATGTAGCGTTCACATATATGGTTGACCTCGCTGAAATACCGTTATGCCATCATTTGGCGCGAAGCGTCGCATGTGACTGTTGAAACAAATGATACCCTTAGCGATGTGTTTTACATTATTTCGGAATATGTGCAATTTTTAGGAATTTTTGACTCTATTATGTGTTAACTCTAATCTAAGACGATACTCCGCCGAAAGGATGATAAACAACTTCGGTAGATGTTTACTTGATCTCTGTGCTGTACTTAATAGCCACATAGTGAACGGGCGACGTGGGTCTGATGCTAAGATCGGAGATTTTACTTTCATAGTCAATAACGATGCTAGTCTCGTAGACTACATGATTTCGTCAGCACCTCTATTTGATTATTTTACAGACTTGGCAATACCGTCTCGAACGGAGTCAGCACATCTCCCTGTCACTATGATGTTACGTACGCTTCATAATAGAGACTCCGTTGACCATAACACTATGTATACACATGCTTTTAAATTTATTTGGGATAATGACAAACTGGAAAATTTTAGACACAATATGTTGTCGGTTTCTGTGCAAGATATCTTAGACAAATCTGTAGATGTAGCGTTCACATATATGGTTCACACATTGACCTGTTTGTAGATGCACTTTGTGTGGCAGCATCACATATGAAAAGAAAGTGTAAAAATATGAAAAACGAGTTTGATGCCTGGTATGATCATGAATGTAGAAATTTAAAAATAAAACGTTTTCAAAAATTGAACAGGTATCATGAATCAAGAAACAAATATAATGCTTGCTGTAAACAAAAGCGCACTGCTAATTATAAGGAAAAACAAAGTAATACAGAAGATAATATCAATGACTCCAAAATATTTTGAAAAGAACTGAAATCTTTAAATAGAAAAAACAACATCCAAATACATGAATGGTTTCGCCACTTTAGAACCTTCTTCTCTGGTGAAAATACAGATATGGAGAGAAATACTGAAAATGTTGAGCAACATTTCTCGTTAGACAATGACCCAAACATTGAGCCCACAGGTGAAATTCTTGATTCTCCAATATTAGTATTAACAACCAAAAACTAGATAAATCATCGGGAATAGATTATGTAATTCCAGAAATTTTCACTCTTCTGATCTGTTATTAACATATCTTAAATTGATTTTTAATTTGATATTGGAAAGAGAGACATTTCCTACTTCTTGGTCAATTGGGATTATAGTTCCGTTACATAAGCAAGAGAGTTTGAATAATGTT
This sequence comes from Steromphala cineraria, assembly GCA_916613615.1. Taxonomy (NCBI): domain Eukaryota; kingdom Metazoa; phylum Mollusca; class Gastropoda; order Trochida; family Trochidae; genus Steromphala; species Steromphala cineraria. The sequence continues at coordinate 64,362,462 of OU744721.1, read as the reverse complement.
GATAACTATAGAGGAATATTTAGTAAAGTTTCCACATCGATAATAAACAAACGATTAATTTTTTGGGGGGGAAAATCAATGAATAAAAACGACTCTCAGGCCGTATTCCGGCAAGGATTTACAACAATACAGTTGTAACAATACAGAGTGTGATACAAAGATACTTAAATAATCAAAGCGGGAAACTATAGGCATTGTTTGTAGATATTTTAAAGGCATTCGATTGTACAGAGACAGAAGCTATGGGGACTATGTAACACAAATGGTCTTAGCTTCAAAATGACAAATTTATTGAGTAACATCTATGAAAATGTTCAAGTTTGTGTTAGGAATGACAGTGCATTTTCTGAAACTTTGATGTACATATAGGGGTGAGGCAAGGTTGTGTTCTCAGTCCTCTTTTAATTTCTTTCTTTATAAATGAACTTGTTGTACAAATTGAAAGTAACTGTGCACATGGTATTCAGTTGAATCCCAATATGTTTAAGCCGTCTGTTTTTGTTTGCAGATGGTGTAAAGATATTTTTATTCAAGAACATGAATATGGATGGGTAAACAAGCCGCAATGGCTTATATAAATACCTCTCCATTACAAAATAAAATAACAAATATTATTAATAAACATAATATGATACATGAAGGAGAGCAAGCAACCTGCGTATTGAACTAAGTAAGCAAAGTAAATCATTTCTCAAACCTATGCGAGTTGATAATGAGGGCATGGACAGATTTAAGAATCATAGAATTTATTAATTTGCTTTGATTGGGTATTCCATTTAAAACAGAATTTAAAGTATAGCCGTGATTATAGAAACGCATTTGATATCTTAAGGTGAAATAGTTTGGACAAATGAAAAAACGTAGTGTAAGGTGTCTTCATAGGGGTGACCACAGGAGCAGGATGAATCAAGCGATATATGCCGTTCAAACATATGTGCATTCAGATCACTGCACCCAAGTCTGAGGTGTGCATGGACTATTTGGCAAAAGCGTGTTCTAAAATTAAGGTCAAATCTTATGTGTTGTTTTGTTGATTGCAGCAAGTTTTGGAAGTTGCCAATAGTTTTAGCACGAGAAATGTTCTCAGGTAAATTATTCCATAGTTTTATTGTATCAGATAGAAAAGAATTACTGTACAAATTACTGCGGCAGCGTAAATTTTGTAGGTTATTACAGTTTCTAAGTCTATGGTCACTCAACTGCTATACTCTTTCTGGTAAAAGATCACATTTAAATATTCTGGTGCCATACTGTTTGTCATTTTGTATAATAATGATAATTTACTTGCTTTTCTACGGTCAGCTAGGGGCATGGAATTAGTTTCTCCGTAGATTAAAGCATGACTTGTTCCTCTAACTGCCCCGCAAATAGTCTGTAAAGCATCTAAATGTAAATTTTCAACAATTTTTTCTTGTTCTTTAGTGCAATTATCCAAAATGGGCGAACAGTAATCAAACATTGGTAATATGTAAGACTTGTATATTTGCTCTAATGATTTTCTTGATAATCTATATTTAAGGCTACGAATGCAATTTACTAATGGACTTATATTTTTAACTAATTCAGCAATGTGAGAATCTGACTGTAATGTAAGTCCTAAATGCTTGTGTTGTTCAACTCCAGTAATATCTAATCCTTGCATTGAAAGTCTAGGCCTCGGTCCTTTATGACGTCAACGCGAGAATAAAATTGCTTCAGTTTTACCAGGATTTAAATCAACTTGCCATATTTCAGCCTAGTGCGAAATCTTATTTAAATCATTATTTAAGGAAGCGGCAGTAAAATCGTGGTTATCAACAATGATATACACTGATGTGTCATCTGCAAAAAGACGAATATTATTATTAATACCATCGATGATATCATTGATGTAAACTAGAAACAATAATGGCCCCAGGACGGATCCTTGTGGCACCCCCGCAGTGATAATTTTTGTATCTGATTGGTAATTGTCAATGGATACTCTCTGAATTCTACTTTCAAGATAACTAGAAAACCAATCAAGTAACTTGCCCTTAATGCCGCATGCATCCCCCTATTCCAGACTTTGTCAAATGACTTACTTATATCACAGAAAACTGCCTTTGCCGTTGTTTAATGCACGAGATATAAAATCATACAAGTAAGTCAGCTGATATACAGTACCATCCCCGGGCATGAAGCCAGATTGCAAATTAGTTAATACCTTATTATCTCTGAAAAAGTTAAACACGTGTTTAAAAATACATTTTTCAAATACCTTAGACAAGCAGCTGGTAAGGGCTACGGGTCTATAATTTTTGCATTCATTTAAACTTCCTTTTTTATGGATAGGAAGAAGCTTAGATTAGTTTGTCTGTTAGATTATCGACATCATTACATTCAAAGACAGTGTCCCAGTCTATGTTGTTGAGGCCTCGATTAATTCCATCAATATCAGCTCGATCATAATAGTAACATTTTCTTTTGAATGATAAACGAATTCGATCGATGCCCCCAACACACACAAAAACTGGACAGTGATCACTGCAAAGAGGGTCAAGCACACCTGAAGTACAAATAAAATTGGAATTTGAAACAAAGATTAAGTCAGTCTAAGTAAACCTAGCCTCACTATTATCCGTTACACTGCTATACTGATAATAGTGAGGCGAGGTTTACTTAGACTGAGATTAAGTCGATTAATGTACTAGAGGTTTGAGTGATCCTTGTTGGTTCTGTAATAATTTGCTGTAAGTCAAATGTATCAAGAAGATTATCAATGAAATGGCTCGTCTGATTATGTATATTGATATTAAAGTCACCCACAATAATAGTGTCCATGCTCATCTCAATGCCATTACCTATTGATTGGAGAACTAGTTCCCAGTAATGATTGCTCTTATCAACTCTATAAAAATTCCCAATTAAGTAACTCTTACTTTTACACACAACTTTAACCCAGATTGCCTCTAGCCCTAAGGGAGTCAACTTATCGATAGGTGTAACAAACAGGTTCTCTCTGACATAGATAGCAACGCCACCACCTCTCATTGGTCTATCCTTCCTAAAGGGGGCATGGTAACCGGGAATAAGGATGTTATTATTACCTTGTGCTATTCAAGTCTCTGTCAAACAAATAACATCATAGTCAGCTAATTCTGCCTGGATCAAAGCTACCCTTTTCTCTTAAACTACGCACATTCAAATGAACAATTTTAAGATCAGTATCACCAACTGGGCCCGGGTTTGGGTGTACATCACCACAACAAAGTAGTAATAACATTATCATCAAAATCTGAACTTGCGCGTTGTACAGGCTTATGGTATTTAGGGACACTGACATTTTGATAAGCTTTGCATAGGAATTTGCTTGTAGAATCATACCAAAAACCCCAATTGTCTGTCAATATAACGATATATCAACCGGCATTGTCAAATGGGATATTAAACAGATCAAAGTGGAGACAGACGGGGTTAATTGTCACACCTTGTACGATACGCTCAGGTAATTGCTTCCATTCCACATTTGCCAACTCAAAAACTCTATACATGTAAACAAAAACAAAACAAGAAACAAATAAATAAAACAAATTGAAAAGAAAATTTTCCATAAACAATTATGGAAAATCTCAAACAAATAGGATAAGTACTTGTTGAGGTACTGGGGGGGGGGGGGGGGGGGGCAGGAATAGACTGGTAATACACAGGGGTATCGGAAATCGGAATAGGGAATCAAAATCAAGCGCGGGATCACCAGAAAACAAATACAAATGATTTAAGAGCAGTCTTTGGAAATCACCTAGAGATAATGATGTAAGTCGATCTTATCGTAATTATTCCATAACAGATTCACACTCATGATGAGAATTGCAAGATGCACGGACTTCTGGTGCTAACAGAAGCTGAACAGAAGCTGAACCGCTAAACAGATACTGATACATCACGTGACATCAGAGTCAGTTAATGTCACACTGGGTTACAATGTGTAATGAGAATTTCACACAAAAGTCAACAGTAGGTTATTTTGTGATATATATAGATTATATTTTTGGCAGTTTTTTATGGTGAGTACTTCACCAGTTTAGGTTGTCCATCATGATGTCGTTGAAATGAACAACTTCCAGGGAAGCAATAGGGAGTAATCCATAACATGAAAACGTAGAAGGCACAGTATATGTATTGTTCGCTCAGCTTTCGTCAACACATTCATCAGGAAGAAATGAGATATATCAAGAATATCAGGTATGAGGTTGAGGTGTAACAAATTTTGCCTGACTGTATATATGGAAAAGACAAAAAATATTGTTTTTCAAGAAAGGAGGTAAATTATTCAAATCGGATATTATTGTATTATAAAGGCAGTAACATAGAAACTACATCTTCGTTAATTTCACTAATCATCTTTCATGATCAACACATGCAAAACATGCAGCTATTCAAGCACGTAAGGTATTTATAAGCATATTAAGAAATTATAAGGTACTCGGGGGTTTGGAATCCTTTTTCAGAATATTTGATAAGATAAATCCGATATTACTATATGGTGCCGAAGTTTGGGGGTCCAGGTATTTTGATTGTTTAGAAAAAGTTCATTTATTTGCCTGCAAGAAATTTCTGTGAAGACGAGCACATCTAATGTAATGGTATATGGCGAATGTGGCAGATACCCTCTCATCATTTCTTCCCAAATCAGAGTTATAAACTATTGGATAAGATTATGAAATATGCCGTCATATTGTTTGCCGAAAATGTGTTATGACAGATGCTACTTAACTCACGTGCATAAGAAACGTTGTTACAAATGTCCCCAAAATATTTTTATTTATCATTTTCTATTTAATGACCGTGAACATAGCTCACTCTCAGTAACAGGTCGCCTGAACACTCAATTTGATGACTTGGCCACAAAAATGCATGGGATGCACGTGCTTTACGAGAAAATTTACTTAAATCAGCTAAATTTCCCGCATGTACAGAAAAATACCCGTATGATTGTGGGGTAATTACCTGTTGCAAAAATAATTTTCATTAATTGACTTTTAGTTTCTAAATTGTATTGTTATAGCATAGAGTTAGGAAATCATGTCTGCTACGCTTACGTAATTATCATTCATCTTTAGGTTGATTAGTTTTTGAATAACGACTGATTGAGTGACACATATACAACTTTTTAAGTGCCTGTCCCATTGACTGCCATGTTGAATGTGATGAGTTTGCTATATTTTGATGTATATATGATGATTAAAGAGCTGCAGTTTTCTTAAAAATCATCTCACAGATTTATGAAAATTATGTACTTGTAGCTGAGATGATTTCTCATTTTGTCAGTATTTTTCGGCTGCAATTCGATCAAAACTCAATCAATGAAAAGTATTCCTGCAACAGGTAATTAACATGTAAGTCAATGGGAATTTCAAGAGTGATGACTCATTTTGTCCCGGTACTGTATGTACATCACAAAACAACGACCTTCACCTTCAATTCAAAGAACTACATCAAGACATTGTCAAAGATCTCCGCGAAATTGTTGAAACCATTGTTAATCTCTACATACCAAAACAAGATCAAGCTCAGTTAGGGAAAGACATCTCGAGACCATAAGGGACGCCATGTTATAAAGGGACCATTCGAACGGGGTATTTTTGTGTGGAAACGAAATTCAGGAGGAATTTCCTGTTTACAATTATATAAGATTTTTACATGATAATTTCACACTTTATTTCGAATATGTTTGTGAGATTAGCGTTTCAATTGTTAAAGATTCAACAATTTGACAAAGAATTAAGTGTATCGCTCAACAAATAAAAACATCGTGAAATGAAGCCAATCATCGAAGCTACGATCGCGAAATGCATAACTACGACAAAATGCTGTCGTAACTGAGAACTTTTATAATGCCCTCGGAATTATTTGACAATATGCTCATCTTCTATCAATCAAGAATTATTTCTTAATTTTGTTAATGAATTAGCATTATACAGCACATTTTTTTCGCAATGCTAACGTATCAAAATGGCGGATTAAACCTGATCGAATGTTGCCTTTAAGCGAAACTCAAGGCTAGATGTTGCTGGGCACAATTGCAGTGGTTGATGGTCTCCGACAGTGACGCCCATCTTTGACGTATACAACGAATCAGTTCTCGTCCGAAAAATTGACCTTAATTACGTCAATGTCAGCTAGGGACCTTTTACGTAACGTCAAATCAAAGGGGCTTGTGAATATCCCTGTGTTGACATAGTGATACGTATTTTCTCATTTTATTGTAATTGCGAAAAAGGCTGACTGACTCAAATTACTTAATTTTCAAAATGAACATATGAAATATTCCTAATATACAAGAATCTTTCGATGTTTCGAATACTTTTGCAGTCCTTTTAAGTTTGGTAGATACAGTAGAACACGGATATAGCGAACAATCGGATATAGCGAACAAATGTTCAAGTCCCGTCCCTATATAATATCATTAACCGTATTTCCTCTAATACAACCCGGGCCTCCATTACAACTCGGGCCTCGAATATAACCCGGGGGGTAAGGGGGTGCTGACATTGATACAACCCGGGTCTCGAATAGAACCCGGGGTCTCGAATAGAACCCGGGTCTAACATAAATACTGGTATAATATGTCGATAGTATGTACTTAACGGAAACCGTATATTGCAGGGATTGATACGGATTTTGATAAAAGAATGAATATCAACAGAAATGCCACGAGATATGTAGAACTAGATCAATAATTTTCCATGAAAACGCCATTCCTAGAAGATTTTGAAACGTCAATTCAGACCTGAAGAAATACAACCCGGCCTCCATTATAACCCGGGCCTCGAATAGAACCCGGGGGGTAAGGGGGTACTGAACGAAATAGAACCCCGGGGTTGTATTCGAGGAAATACGGTAAGTTATATAGATAGTATTATATGGGTATTTTCATATCACATTCGGTATCAGCCCGAGACCCCAATATCAGCCCGAGAGCTTCAGCTCGAGGGCTGATATTGGTCGAGGGCTGATACCGAATGTGATATGAAAATTACCCATATCATACTATTTTTATCATATATACTTACCAAACAAACTACAAAAAGTAATTGTTACATTTTTTAAATTTAATTCAATAACATTAACAATCATGTGGCTGATTTTATTCGTTTGGATAACTACCGATAAACATTCAGCTCCAAAGCCTACGCCTTTGAGTCCATTTAATCTCTGGTTGAATTTCCAAACTGGAAAGCGAGGTATCAAAGTAATAATCAAACTGACAAATCCTATCCGCAAGTTAGTGCAGCGTTTTCGCGATGTCGGCCACGTTCTAACGTCAGCTGTACAAAGGGAGACAACTCTAAATTCCTCGCGACTTCGATCTATTTTTTGCGTTCGTTGCCTAGGGTTCCACGTTCAAGTCCCTTGACAACGGGCTGATACAGGTTTTTGCTCTTGACGACGGGCTGATACAGGTTATCTGCCCTGCGGGCTGATACAGGGTGCTTGACAGAGGTTGTATCGTGCATTCAAAATCTCTGTATTTATAACCAAGTATATGATAAATAGATAGTATTATATGGGTATTTTCATATCACATTCTGTATCAGCCCGAGACCCCAATATCAGCACGAGAGCTTTAGCTCGAGGGCTGATATTGGTCGAGGGCTGATACAGACTGTGATATGAAAATACCCATTTTATACTATTTTTATCATATATACTTACCAAACAAACAACGGAAATAATTGCTACAATTTAAAATTTGAATTCATATCATAGAATCTAATTTGAGTATCCACTTGCTAAATGGTAAGTGACAAAAAACCGATAGTCAAAGCTCCTGAACATACACCTCTTGCGACTTTTTAGTTTATTTTTCTCTCTAGATATTTTCCAAACTGGAAAGTTAGATTGAATCAAACCGACAAATCCTATCCGCAAGTGACGGCAGCGTTTTCTTCGCGATGTCGGCCATGTTCAAACGTCAGCTGTACAAAGAGAGACAACTCTAAATTCCTCGCGACTTCGATCTATTTTTCGCATGCGTTGCCTAGGGTTCCAGGTTCAAGTCCCTTGTCGACGGGCTGATACAGGTTTTTGCCCTTGACGACGGGCTGATACAGGTTATCTGCCCTGCGGGCTGATACAGGGTACTTGACGGAGGGTGTATCGTGCATTCAAAATCTCTGTATTTATAACCACGTATATGATAAATGCGTATAGCGAACACCGGATATAGCGAACTAAATTCTTCGTTATATCCGAGTTCTACTGCATTGTGTTAGCTGCGATTCAAAGAAAACGATATACGCTACATTACATTATACGGTGTAATTATACCACAAAGTTTTAAATCCGATACGTGTTCAATACAAAATCCTTGTGATCTAGTTTAGATAAGTCAAGGTCTTGGATCAAATGAAGACATGAAGCCTCCCTACGTGACTGCTTAGCATGACTGCTCAAATTAGGATTGTGTTGGTATGAAAGAGGAAGTTGATATACCGCGTGTGGTCGGGTCGATGTTTGAAAGTGAGACGGATCTGACCCCAACAATAGCGTGAATCTATTTAGGCGACTTACTATATTACTTTAAATAATTAGATAACATCATTTCACAATGTCATGCGAAGAGGTGGTGAGGTGAGGTGAGGTGATATGGGGTTTACCGCCGTTTTCAAGAGTATCTCACTTATATCGCGGCTGCTAGTATTATTGCAAGGAGAAAGCCCGCAACACCATCGTTTTTATGTATTGCGGTGAAACCTGCGAGCATCGGCTGGAACTAGCGAACCATGGGTGGTACTGCGCCGAGACACAACCCAGGTTTTCTTTAGCCACTGCCCGAATATCTGTCTTACTGACCGAGACACAACCAAGGTTTCTATCTAGCCACTGGCCGAATAACTGTCTTACTTACCGAGACACAACCCAGGTTTCTATCTAACCACTGCCCGAATAACTGTCTTACTGACCGAGACACAACCCAGGTTTTTATCTAGCCACTGCCCGAATAACTGTCTTACTGACCGAGACACAACCCAGGTTTCTATCTAACCACTGCCCGAATAACTGTCTTACTGACCGAGATACAACCCAGGTTTCTATCTAGCTACTGCCCGAATAACTGTCTTACTGACCGAGATACAACCCAGGTTTCTATCTGGCCACTGCCCGAATAACTGCCTTACTGACCGAGACACAACCCAGGTTTTTATCTAGCCACTCCCCGAATAACTGTCTTACTGACCGAGACACAACCCAGGTTTTCTTTAGCCACTGTCCGAATAACTGTCTTACTGACCGAGACACAACCCAGGTTTTCTTTAGCCACTGTCCGAATTACCATCTTACTGACTGATTACATGTATAGATAAAGAAATAAAGAGTCATAAGCTAACTTTTCAAAGAAATCCCCCAACACATGAATTTTGCACTAAGATAGAGAAGTAGGTGAACAAACTTTCCGGATGCAGATGAATATGCATATAGACAACACCCGGGTGATATATCTGTCAAACGCCTCTCTGATTCCGTCCTGTAGTCGCACAGAAAGGTAGGCCTGTCATTTTCCCCAGAACAATTAGGATTCATATTTTTCGAGTTTCATTTTTTTCGGGGGTGGGGGGAGGTTGGATATGATTGTTTTTAAGTTTAGATTATCATACATGTAGTTTGACCAACTTGAATCACAAACACTGACATTTATCTACGTCGTCAAACTGATAATTAACCTATGGTTGAAGTATTAGTTGATACACTTCTTGTACGTGTTACTGTAGAACGTTCAAATATGAGTTAATGTATGTTTACATCATAGGTATACATGTGGCAACAGAAATAATAACATATATTTATTTTAGCTGATTATCAGGAAATTTTGTCACCCATTCGCAAAACCAATTTAATGTGAACACATTCTGATCTTTACATTAAGATGAAAGAATTCCCTTAGCCGAAAGAAAATAATAACTTAGGAAGTTGAAACGTTTGCTGCAGAACTCTTGCCAATTGGTGTTTTTACATCATGTTTGCTTGTGCTGTCTTCATGTACCGTATAGCACTGTATTACATTCTTATATGTTCCTAGTTTGAGCTGGTGTTTCATCAGTTTAATGAACTAAAACCAATTTAATGTGAACACATTCTAATCTTTTGATTAAGAAGAAAGGATTCCCGTAGCCGAAAGAAAATAATAACTTAGGAAGTTGAAACGTTTGCTGCAGAACTCTTGGTGTTTTTACATCATGTTTGCTTGTGCTGTCTTCATGTACCGTATAGCACTGTATTACATTCAAGATTATATGCTCCTAGTTTGAGCTGGTGTTTCATCAGTTTAATGAGCTTCAGACACCCTTATTTAGAGACAATGTAAGCCTGATGTAGCAAATAGAAGTTTTGTTCAATGTTTTGGTTAACAAATGATCTTACTCACTGAAATCTTAATTTTCACACAGAAGTGCATGTACACTACATCTCTCACGACGGCTTTAGCAATCATGGTACATGTCTTTCTCTGGAACCACTTTATTATACCCCCGCTACTCTAAAACTATACCACTTACAAACTTCAAATTTGGTATGGCAGTAGCCTATATAATGCTGTTGTGCCTTTTAGGGGTTTCATCTCAATGGTTCAAATAAGTTTTGAAATTTTGACCAAAAACCGTCCGATTTCTGGACTATGTCTCGTTTCCGGAGCATAATTAAAAAAACTATACCACTTGGAAAATTCAAATTTGGTATGGCAGTAGCCTATATGATGCTGCTGTGCCTTTTAGGGGTTTCAACTCCAACGTTCAAATAATTTTTGAAATTTTGACCAAAAACGGTCAGATATTCGGACTTTGTGTCGTTTCCGGATCATAATTTAAAAACTATACCACGTGGAATTTTCAAACTTGGTATGGCAGTAACCTATATGATGCTGTTGTGCCTTTTAGAGGTTTTAATTCCAAAGTTCAAATAATATTTGAATTTTTTACCACTGCAAAGAATACATATATTGGAATGTTGATACCACTGCAAAGATTACATATATTGGAATATAAATTGACCTACGTGGAACTGAATGGAAGGTGAGAGTTTGTTGAAAACATTTATTATCATTGTTATACCAGTTCACACCTATTCAGACAAATTAAATTTTAAAAATACGGTAACAATCCTAGGACTTATCAGAACATATGACTTTTCACTATTTTCGTCAAGGAAAGGCGGCCAAACTACAGGCGGGGGTATGTGAGCTGCGCTCACTTTTGCCTTGTTGTGAGACCAAGCTACGTATACAATGTCCGTTAGAAAAAGAATGTCTTTATTAGTATAGATCGATTAATGATCACAGCGCTTATACTTTAAGTCTGCACAACGTGAAAATGTATTTGTTCAAGGTCAAATAAATACTATTGATTTGCAAAATCAGATTACTTTGCAAAGCTCCAGAAAAGCAATTTTTACATTTTATCAAGATGAAAATACAAATTCGCTTCAGACAATGAAAATGTTTCAAGAACTGGTGGTCGTGTTGCTGTTGGGAATAGGACAATGGGACGCTGTAGATGGTGGAGACGGGGTAGACACGATGGAAGAGATACGGGAACGTCTAGGCAATCCCGTACCCCAGGTACTTCATTATTATTTTTATTATATGGATATTTATATAGCGCGCATATCCAACCACTCGTGGTTGCTCAAGGCGCTTACATTTCCCCCCTGGTTAATGGCATACTTCACAGACTAATGAATGCCGTGTGTCTACCTAATATGTGTCTTTTGAATAATTTCATGAATTTCGGCTATACATTTGTTTCTACATGTACATATTCGTGAAACGACTAGTTTAGAAAAAGTTGATTTACATTTGTCACCCAGTTTTTTTTTTGTCAATCACTGTCAAATAGAAGCATCATATTGTGGCTTTTTTGGTGAACGATATGAGGCCATATATACTAATTCTATCCACTTCTTTGTACCAAAACAATTTTGAAAACTTGACATAGTCGATATTCAATAATAAAAAATTGATGAAACCACATCGTGACATTTTTCTAAACAACCGAGATCCCGGACCGAAACGTTCAAACCGGTAGGACCGTTCCTTTAAGGGGTATTAGCACGTTTTTTGATAATTTTATATTTTGAAATTTTCACTGATAAGTGTAAGTTAATGCTAAATGCATTATTTTGACAGTGTCAAAAAACTCATTACACAAGCCAATTATCCATAGTCAGAGGACAAAGTATGAAGATTCACATAAAATCCATTGGCGGCCATTTTATGTGAACACCTTTAATTCATTTTGTGTAAGAAAAAGGAATTGCGTCGCTAAACTTTACGTTATATATTTGAATTATTACTGCTCCATTTAGTTTAAATACATTGACTTTCAATTGGAACCATTATTTTTCATTTTCCTGACAAAACCTTATATTTCCCGTTAAAACGTGCTACTGCCCCTTTAAGCGGGGCAAAGGTTGTTTATGATTGTCTTGCCCTTAATATCACAAGGCCTCTCAATGCTGAGGGCAGTTTACAGTTTAAACACTGATAGTACAAGCATTTGTTGACTTTGAGAATTTTTATGTCATCGAGGACGCCTGAACTTAGCTTTATGCTGAAATTCTTAAATTGAGTTTTAATTTTCAATCAAAAGTGTTTTTAACGAAGAGGAGTATATTCTACAGTCATAATTCTTCCATACAGACCTTTATGTTGAAAGTTCTAAAGTCACTCCGTGAGTTGTCAGGGTTCAAATATGCCAAACTTTACCAAGAGTGTCATGTGATCGAAAGTAGTGACTGTTGCAATAAAGTAGCATTTTATTGCTCATCGACGTCGTATGGCAACACCAGGAAAGTATAAACTCGTGATGTTGATCGAAAACCGGACAATGACGCGCGTCAACCACTCAATAGTAATTTTCGAAACTTATCTGAAGCAGTCAGAATGACAGTTACGATTTGATCATATTTGATAGAATATATAACTAGAATTCAGGTTAATTGGACGTCTGGATTTGGCTTTATGTGATTGTTTTTAGATTTTAATTGAAAACAAGTATTTATCATATCATAATTGCCAATTGGGGACAGTCTAAGTAAACCTAGCCCCAATATTATCCGTTTCACTCCTTTACTGAGTCTAGAAAGGTCTAGTAAAGGGTCGCGTCAGCCGACCTTTCTGCGACCTATGATCCTCCAACGTTATACGTGCGAAGGCAGACTATTGTGGCTTGGTAAGCTGAGTTCTGATTGGTCAATTCGATACGTATACGTGGGCTGACGCGACGCTCTACCAGGCCTTTCTAGACTCAATCAGGTGGAGTGAAATGGATAATATTGAGGCTAGGTTTACTTAGACTGCCCCAATTGGCAATTGAATTGAATATGTGAGATATTTAAATATCATATTATACAATTTACGTTCATATCAGAGCACAACATATCTTGATGAACATCACGGCGTTGCTCTTCAAGATATCATGTTTTTCATTGTTCTCTGTGTTCCTCTTCAGCTGAAAAAGGAGATTGACGATCTTTGGAATGCCATCGATGAAATGAAAAGTAAGTAATTTTTTACATCCAGTATCGTATCAGTGTCCACAGGTCTCATTCATTACCCTGACAAAGTTCAAGCAAAATGCCTTGCTTCAGCTCGTTTTTGACTGCTCTGTGTAATGTTGTTTTATCGGGAAAGGAAAGGCCGAAATACACAGTCCACGGACCTTATATCAGGGAAGTGTCCATGTTGTTGTTGTTGTTGGGTTGGAGTTTAACGTCTTCTTTCACCATAAGGTCATGTCGCCGACGTGGGGTCTATGCCCTAGTTATTTCCGAAAAAAGGACTGGTATTATATGAACATTTCGTACATCTAGTGTCCCTATCACGTGGTGCGTGGTATTTCATTGACTGGTAATATATGGACATTTCTTACATCTAGTGTCCCTATCACGTGATGCGTGGTATTGCATTGACTGGTAATATATGGACATCACTTCCGGGAAGTGTCCCTCTCACGTGATGCGTGGTATTTCATTGACTGGTTATATATGGACATCACTTCCGGGAAGTGTCCCTCTCACGTGATGCGTGGTATTGCATTGACTGGTAATATATGGACATCACTCCCGGGAAGTGTCCCTCTCACGTGATGCGTGGTATTTCATTGACTGGTTATATATGGACATCACTTCCGGGAAGTGTCCCTCTCACGTGATGCGTGGTATTTCATTGGCTGATTATATATGGACATCACTTCCGGGAAGTGTCCCTCTCACGTGATGCGTGGTATTTCATTGGCTGGTTATATATGGACATCACTTCCGGGAAGTGTCCCTCTCACGTGATGCGTGGTATTTCATTGGCTGGTTATATACATTGGGACACGAGGGAGAGAAGCTAGTTAAAAACAATAACGCTGATGTTATTCAATTTTATCTTTCTCATTTATACAAGCCACCAGGACAATTTATTGTAATTGTCACGTGGAACCGTAGGGAAAATTACAGAGTATTTACTTTGCATGTTATAGTGAAACGTAATGACTGACAATGCAACGTTAGAGTTTTGTTCAACGGCATCCCTTAAAGTGCAGAACAGTGACACAGAGTATCTTTCTTAAAATTTTATTTGGTTTTGATAAGCTACAAAATATCTAATATGCTGATTGAAGTTCGAATTCATATCTCATCACTGGACTTGCAAATATATCCATTTATGCATAATATCCCCAAAAATGTTTGATTTTATGGAAAAATCAAGAAAACATCTCAAATACGTTTAATATTCGAAATTATGCATCCAATCTACCTATTAGCTACAATACCTAATAAACACTATCGAATCGAATATATCTTTCTGTCAGCTTTGTCCGGTTTTCGATCAAAATCCCGACTTTGAATGGTCGTATTTTCGCTCTTATGTACTGATTGACCTTTAACTTGTTATTTTCAGTAACAGTTAGTGGATCCCGATGTCATAACATCGATTTCAAAATTTGACATGTGTGATCTTATCAGCATACTCTGTGTCTCTTTAAGGGAAAGACAACTTAAACTTTTGATGGGTTGACGAATCTTGACAACAACATTGTTATAGAGGCAATGGAGACGTTTCAGACCCTCAGACACGTTTTTCTGAAATTATGTGTTTGTGCTTCAGTGCATGTAAGAGTATCTGCTGTTAAATTATAGTCCCTTCATCACGATATTATCAAGATTACCGTATATAAGGAATGAGACAGCCCACGGCCTATCTGCGTCAAATTGAGCGAGACTGGAATGGTGTCTGCCCGAGTTCTGCTCTCTCTCTCCGCCTGGCTCCATGTTACAGGGTTAAACGCTTTAAATGTCTAGTTAAAGTTTCATGAAAGAAACTTCAATGTAATATTTCTATAATATTATGTCTTGGTTTATCACTTGTTCTGCTCCGATCTGGTGCATATATTTGTTTTATGTATGTTCTGGTTTTGCTTTTCCCCAGAAATAAAAATATTGTCAAACCTGGCAGGAAATTAGTCAACATATTTCTTAAATGTACTAATATTATCTCTGCCCTCAGTTATCATGGGCAGCCTGTTGGAGTGTGGTACCCCAGCGACGGTTCACAATGCCAATGCAGAGATATCCGTAGTCGAGGGGCGCGCTACAGTAAACTATGCTTGTCAGGACGGGGTCGTCCCTACTGGTGGTGTGAATCACAGGACGTGTTCAAGCGGGTTGTGGTCGAATATTGGACAACTTTGTGCTGACGGTGAGTGCAGTTCTGATAGTCTAACAATTAGACTCTGAAATTATTTTTTTTCAATAAAACCGATATTTGAAAACAAATGAATAAATTGAATGAAAAGGAGACTGTAATTGAGCTCTCAACCCTTATTATAGACTTGCTTATGCTTTTATTTAATTTTAGGGTCTGGCTGACAGAAAACAGTTCTGGTAGTGCTCCGAGGAATAAAATCGTCGTCGTAATCATAATCGTTGTCGTCGTCGTTGTTGTTTATGTTGTTAACATGGAGTGATGGTTTGTTTCAGTGCGTGAGTGCTATATCGTGATAGACGGACAAGCAGTGTACAGCGGTACCAGATCCTACACTGACTGGGGCTACACGTGTCAGAGGTGGGATTCCCAATATCCTCAAGAACATAACCAAGGCGAGGAACTTTTCCCACCCACAAATGGTTATGGTAACGAGACCAGGGAGAGCGCAGCTAACTACTGTCGTGACCCGGACTTTGAAGGCTTCCCTTGGTGTTACACGACCTCGCCTTGGGAGCGATATCAAGGCTGTGACATTCCTCTTTGCTAATATCATTTCTAGAAAAGTCGTCTTACAACATATTTTATATATCATATAATACCCCGATGTCTATCAAACGAGATACCTAAATATGTATTCTCAACAATTCTTAGCTTTGTTGTCGTTATTTTAATCCTCAATCGTTATCTCTATTCTCTATTTAGTAATGAACATCCCCTTCTTGATAATACCTACTGCTGTTACCCTTGTATTTTTAATATTTATTCAATGACTATAATTTATAGATATTTTAGTTATTTGATGTGATATTCATATTCGTACTTGTTAATGTTCCAGAGCTCACATGAATGTAAATCAAATTTCCCTTGTGGATAATACAGTCTTATCTTATCTCTTAGCAACAGCGGCAACAAAAGATGACAAAGCCCTTTAGTTCGAGATATTCCGGGTTCACTCTTAACGGCATTTTATTATTGAAAAATAGCATGCGAAACTTAGCCTTTGATAAGAAGCTGTGAGCGATTCGAGGGAAATGAACTGATACATATCAGTCTATAGATACAAAATACGTTAGTTGCAACTTGCAAGAAGGAAGAAGATTGATTTATGCATCAACAAATATAACAATTTTAAGAATTAATATATATTTCCAACTTAAAACTAATAAAGGTCAGACCTGTAGTAGCATCCTGTCTCAGGGAACGAATGTTACGCTAACTCCACTAATCTGTTCCCTGAGACAGCACTCACATTAACCCCCTCTTCCCCTTACGGGCCTAACCCTACCCCTCCTCCCTCTCCATACCGAACCCTTTAACCCCCTCACCCCCCCCCCCCCCCCCCCCCCCCTAGCCTCTACCTCAATCCCTACGGACCTTACCCTTCCTCCTCCACCCTCTCCATACCCTCCCCTTTAAAATCCCCTAGCCTCCCCCTCTCCCCCTACTGGACTTACCCTCCCCTTTAAAATCCCCTAGCCTCCCCCTCTCCCCCTACTGGACTTACCCTGTGAATTCATCTAGGTTGTCCTACCGGTTCCTCATTACGTTTATATAAATACTAATTGCTTATGTCATAACCCATGATGATCGCACACGTCGTGTGAAGTGGATGGAAATAAATATAATGGTGGAATTATTGTTTGTGTTTGATTGTTTTATTTGAAGATCAAAGTTATTTGATGAACAGACAGCTATAAGCATAACTTGTTTAGTTTACCGAGCATACGACCCCACTGCGACCGATTTTTGTCTCCCGGTCGTGCACACTCTCACTCACTCTCACTGACACCGCACTGGAGTCTTGGGAAGATCCCCATGCTCACACAAAATATCTTCCACACTCTCCATTGGTCGCATGTTGTCGTAGGGGGGTTTGCGATTTCGATGGTCCGTTTTCAAAAACATCTGCGATCGATGAAATTGATTACTTGCTCTCAAATTCGGTCGTAAAGCGCTCACATCGGTCTCAATGGGGTCTTGGTACGGTCATGTGTCAGTCGCATGAACTCGGACCTAGGTCGTGTCCACTCGCAATGCACTCGCGCTAATTTATCACTGGCGATCAAATAATGCGATCAGTGGAGAGCGCTTTAAGACCCCATTGCGACTGCACTGCGAGTGCGAATTCCTATCCGTCTTTTAAAGCGACCAATCAAGAGTGTTCCCGCGCTAATTCGCGACCAATGGCGAGCGCTTCTGCGAGCGCAATGCGACCGATTTGAATGACATTGCGACAGACACAAGGACTATAAAAACCCACAACTGGCGGTCTTTGGTCACCTAGCTGTCAACATCCATCGAATCGCTTCCGATAGTAGGCCCTACTGCCGTTGAACATCATGGGTCGAACGAAGAGAACAACTCGGAAGAAAGTTAATCAGCCGACTCGTGTGACATCAAAAGAAGGTGACCAGAGGTCAGCTACACCCGTCTTAGAAGAGAGGTCTAATACACAAGAAGACGTGGTCGGGCCGTCTACCTCTCACGTAGACATACAGCCTCCGAGCCCACGCAGCCCGTCACCTCCTCCTGTAGACAGAGAAGAAGATTTGACATCGTCAAAGTAGAGAAGAGTGGACAAGAAAACAGTAAAACTGTCCCCTGAGCACGAGGAAGAGGTTATAAATGTGCGTCTGATTGGTGTCCAGTATCCACCCATATGAATTTGTAGTCGTGGTCAACTAGTGCAAGAAGAACAATGAAGTAGCAACTTTTGTAGACACACCAGTAGTCGCTTCCACGTTTTCCAGGGGCACGGATTTTGATGTGTTTCCCATCGAGAACACGAGGTACTTGCCATCCTCTTCAAATTCTTTGGCTATTTGCTTCAACTCTTCTTCTGTAGTAGGTGTCTTGAATACCTCGTCTCTGTAGACAAGGGGAATCATGCGCTGAACCGATGTCCTGCTGACCCTGTAGGCATAGGTCATACTTGCATACTGGTCACCGGTGGCTAGATGTCTTAATGTCAGTGCGACTTTCAACCCTGCATCCTAGTCGGTGGGCCGAAACCTGTACAACACCTGTAAATGTAGGTTTTTAACATGTAAACAAAATTATCAAGGTTTAAAGGCAATTTTCTCATTAATGTACACACTTTGGAAGTAGAACATTGATCATTTTAGCTTGAAATTATGTCTTTTATTTAATTTTGATGAGAAATGTTATTCACGCTTTAGCTTGAAGCAAACTTTCACATTTTTAGCACTCGGCCCACGGTCTATCCAGAGTGGCTCTGTAGTTGCTGTCTTCACCAACTAAATAGGGTCCTACTCTTTCCAGGATTTCGTCAAACAGCTCGACTGGCATCCTCATGTAATTCTTCAACAAGTGTGGATTTTCCTGCTTCAACAACTGCGACCAGCTGCAATCATGGCATTCGGAGTTTGAGCTAGCATACAGATAAGATGGAAAATGAAAAGGCCCTGGTATTTGCTCTGGTTTCTGAAACCAGACAAGAACTACAGTATATCGGCGACTGCACCTTAGCTATGATGAGACACCATCACCGAAGGAGAAGGAGGCGTCGACGGCATTCGATTTGGGTACGAGAGTGGCTCACCCCTTTGGAGAGGCAAGAACACAGTCAGTACTACCATCTTGTCCACTGTACACTAATCGAAATATCTTATCGATGGAAAATAAAATAAAGATTTATGTTGAAATGATATGTAAACCTTGAACTTCAATAATGAGATCTGCTGTTAATTCATTCATTTTAAAGACATTGTATGCTTTTCATTTGATATTGGTTTGATTTGACACAAACTTAAATACCATATTCGTATATAAATGTATTTGATAATCTCCAAAATATATTATAGTTACTTGCAGTCAATGGGGAAAAACGACTCTATGCCTTTGCCGAAATATTAGAAAATTACTTTTCAAATAACACGCCAATACTAAATGAAATTTAAGAAATGAATTAAATCATGTGTTTATCCACACGGTTATAACATGTTTGAAACATATCAGTTAAACTTGTATAACAATTGTAGCTTGCGCAGCCAGTTATACAAAAGTTAAACTTACGAGTTTGACTACTGAGATAACCCAGACAATCGAGGTCTTACATTAGGTTCTCTATAACAAAGGTCGGAGTTTGGGTCGTTTGAAATTTTACAACCGACTCAGTTCTTTCCTACCCTTTCACGTTAGCTGTCATATCAATATAAAAATAGCTGGTTTGCGATTGATCAATTAGATAAGACATGGTCAGTGAGCATTATTAAGATTTAAGGATGTTTGCTATCGTGATTTGTCCGCGAGAATACGGGCTTTTGACAAACATTCTTTATTCTTCATATTGCCTAAGGATCATGTCTTATCCATAACTTAATCGCTGGGTTAAATCGTTGAAATTAATAATCGCGGGCAATTATTCAAGGATTTACGGTAACATGTGAATGAATCCAGATTTAGCTTTGTAGTTACCGTATTTCCTCGAATACAACCCCGGGGTTCTATTTCGTTCAGTACCCCCTTACCCCCCGGGTTCTATTCGAGGCCCGGGTTATAATGGAGGCCGGGTTGTATTTCTTCAGGTCTGAATTGACGTTTCAAAATCTTCTAGGAATGGCGTTTTCATGGAAAAATATTGATCTAGTTCTACATATCTCGTGGCATTTCTGTTGATATTCATTCTTTTATCAACATCCGTATCAATCCCTGCAATATACGGTTTCCGCGAAGTATATACTATCGACATATTATACCAGTATTTATGTTAGACCCGGGTTCTATTCGAGACCCCGGGTTCTATTCGAGACCCGGGTTGTATTAATGTCAGCACCCCCTTACCCCCCGGGTTATATTCGAGGCCCGGGTTGTAATGGAGGCCCGAGTTGTATTAGAGGAAATACGGTATATTGGAAACTGCTGTACTGAGATGGTGCAGTGTGGAAACTGTATGGTGCACTGTTGACAAGGGTGTAAACGAAATCACTAGATATAGAAATCAAATCTTTTTTTTTCAAAATATATCTATACAAAATTGTATGCAGTGTCCCCGTTGCTTGGGAAAATTGGGAAATTAATTTTAGATTATTTTTTTTAATTAATAGATTAACTGTTATGATTGATTTATTGTTTTCGGATAGGGCAGGGATTAGAGTGAGCGTTTGTCAATTGTTATATCAATTGGGGACATAATCATTTCATAAAACACTTGAGGGTCATCAGACTTGACAATTCTATAAAGCATATATTGGCATTGGACATGGTGATATCAAGTCATTCCTTAGTGCTAGAAGAAGTGTGAAAAACGTTCTACAGCATGACACGTACCATCAAACATTTTTTAATTTGCAAATAACTATGGGTGAAGTACGGAGGCCAAATACATTTGGTTTCTGAATAAATTTATGTATTTTCGTGCGTTTTGGTTCTTGTTAGACAACATGTTCTGTTATGAATCCTCAAAACCTTGAATAATTACAGGTTGCTTTTGATAGTGAACCTCTGATGACGTCATCCGTACCGTGACAGTTTATTAGACATCTTTGAAAAGCATTCTTCTATACATGGAACGTAACTTTATTTACGTTTGACTTAAGACGTCTTTTTCACTTTTAGAACCAATCCGTGATTTTCATCACATATTGTTTTGGTTTGACACGAACGTAAATGGCATAATATATGATATTTATTCGAATTAGTTAGTCCTACAAATTGAAACAGATGATCAATACTAGGTTTTAATGGAAATCTTAAATCAGTCATATATATTCGCGTCCAATTTACACGAATACTAAAGTACTGCCAGTAATGCTAGGAAAATGTTTAGAAGTTTTTTAATTTGACTGAAAATTCAAACGATATTTTGTAGAAATATCTGCTTAAATCATGACTACCTGCCTAGAACTTATATTTGTGATTGTAGAATATTTTCAAAGATGGTTTTAAAGGAGAAGAACTTTTTGGAAGACAGCTACCTGAAGTATTTTCAGAGTCCAAGGATCAGGATTATATTATCAAAGAAAGTATTATACCCGTTTCAGAAAATACGAAACACCCTTATTAGTTGTCCTTATATGTTGTGGAAAACACGACAGGTAAGATTGGGTAGTTGTCGGAAAAGCAAATATTTGATACCATTTGATATGCCAACTTTAGCTTGAGGCAGTATTTCTTTTTAGTTTGTTCATTTCAGATTCGCTTCCCAAGTATATGTATTCGAACATAGGAAAAGAATGGACTAGTTTCTGTTCATGTAGGCATGAATTCAAAGGTGATATTTCGCAGTGATAAAGCAATACATGGTTTAACACCAGTCTCTCGCTTGCATGGTTTATTTTGGGGGGGGGGGGGGGGGGGGGGGCAACTCGCCTCCAGCTCGTTGCAAAAAAACAAGCTAGGGGCGCATAAAGTCCACTCTTGAAGGAATGTTCATGATACCTTATGATATGTTTCCATTTTTAGCTCATCTGGCCTGTAAGGCCCGATGGGCTTATGGCATTTCATGGTGTCCGGCGTCCGTTCGTCCATACGTCCGTCCGTCTGTAAACCTTGTGGAGTTTCGACTTTTTCTCCAGAACCATAAGGCTTAGACTGCTGATTCCTTGGCTAGTGAGGATTTTAAATTGTAGCTTTTGTGGCCATGTGGCCCCTAATAAAGGCCATAATGGCCACACCCTTAAAATCTATTTTCATCTTCTTCTCTAGAACCATAAGGCCTAGAAAGCTGAAACTTTGTGTACATACTCCTTGACTATTGAGGAGTAAAGATTGTAGCTTTGGTGGCCCTGTGGCCTCTAATAAGGGGGGAACCACATTGGCAACACCCTCAAGCAAAATCAAATGTAAAGCCTAATGAGCTACAGAATACATGAATTGTTAATTTTTTTGTACTACGAGGTTTTACAATTTTATTATATTTTATCGCAAGGAAAGTATATTACAATTTATTTTGCGTCAATAACCTCCCCTAACACTAGTCAAAGACGTTGTTTTAGACGGACAGGGATACTGAATACTGCAATTTAGACATGACCCTCCATCTTCCAAATGGACAAAATGCTTACGTAAGACAACAAATTCCAAATACCTATATAAGCAAATGCGTTGAGCAACTGACACCTTTTTCTATGTGAACACATAGTATATTTACTTTTGCACATATATGCAACTTTGCTTATGTGAGCAAATATCCTAATATCAATATTTGATGACATGTGAACTCGGCCTACGACAATATTCGATTCGAGGACATAGACCATTCTAGCCCAGCGGATAAGTGCAAATTTTTAGCTGAATTGTGCACATCTTGATGTAAGGATGAAATTTGGCATGATTGTAATTTAAACCTATGTTATAACATACAGATCGAGAGGCCTCGCAAATTTTTCATATTTTTCATTTCTTGGGTAAAAAGGTGAAAAGTGATTTTTTTCCACTTATTTTGCTCTAATATTTTTTCTGAACTCTAAAAAACTTATTCATCATATGTGACGGTGTTGGAAATTCAAAGCTGATCATTTTTCATTTTATGCATGTGTTTCTAACTTTAACGGTTCGGTCTACAGAATTCATAACACTAAAACTAGGACTGCTGCAAAGGTATTTAGGTCTTCAAGACTCTGCTTGAACTACAAACCAATGGTTGGTCGTCAATTTCCTTCCGGGCTTTTTAAAACTAGTTTATGATAAAAACATATCCACATTTTATTTGAATTTAATGGGTTTTGTAGAGTTTAATATGCAAACCAGAGCGGTTAAAGGAATGTTTTGGGTCAATCCTGTGTGAGATGCCAACAACTAATTAGGTCTGGCAAGGGCGTTTAACTTGGAAGCTAGGGCAACTCTCCGAGAGGCATCCTTTTAAAACAAGCATTTCATTACAGGGCAGTTGAATTCATGTTTGAGTAGAATACTCAATATGATGTGGTGAACTACCAACCTTCCAAATAGGGGTTTACGGCGACTCTGCTGAAGAGCTTGAACAAGAGTTGATGTAACAAGTGTGTAATAGCAGGTCTTTTAGTGCATTGCAATTTGCAAATGTGGAAGAGCTGCTACATGCAAATTCTTGATGATGCTTTGCTAAAATCAACTTTCAATGAAATTATGGTCTGTGTAAGATGATTGGGTATTATTTTTAATAGTCTGACGACCATTTCGGAAATATTTTTGCTTTCTTATTTTAGTAACTTTGCTCTTGTTATACACCTTTTGATTCAACATCTGAACATGCTATTTCAAAATGAAAGGAAGATAGTTAATGTATGATCTCCTCTCATAAAGAATGAGCCAGATAAATGTTCATGAATTATATCCCCTTGAAGTTGCACTTAAAACTAAAACAGAAGATTGCATGAAAACAAACTGTAACATAAAGATTTCTTCACATTTATGCATGTCAGAAATAGTTGTATTCTTCGATTTAAACCATAGGGGAATTAGCCCATGAAAATAGATAAGTCTGTTAATTTGAAAAAAACGAGACATCGACATATAATATGATTTGTCATCAGAAGATAAAGACTTACTAATAACATGATAACATAGATTTAGATTTTTTGTAAGTTATCACCATCAAACAAGCATCTATGTTCTGTTGGTCAGGTCAAAATCATTCCTACATGCTTCTTCTCATAAGTCCAACAAATATATACTACCTGGAGGTCTAGTTTGAATCGAAGGTATAGTTTGAATCATGCTGGACGTGAAAAAATATTCGATTTTCACTTCTGTTGCACAAGATTGCAATTATAAGAAGTAAAAAAGTTTTTAGAATTGCCATGAGTTGAAATTTAGTTTTTATTTACATTAATATCTGCTTTCAAATATCTGTTCATATTGGCACACAAGGATTTTATTTGATCATGTATAATGTACATGTAATTGTGATGTTGAAGTGAGACTCAAACCATCTGCATGTCTATCTAAATCTTCATGAGTTGAACCCTTTTATTTACGTAACTCTCTGTTCGTCAATGATCTCAGGCAGATATACTTAGTTAAGAAGATACTATATAAGCTGAGTCAAAAACTAGTTGGTGCCACAGACACGAAATTTGAAGCCAGTTAAACCAGACAGATATCAACTACCTCAAATATTCTATTCAATTCAATTGCACCCTTATGTTTAGAAGTAAGATTATAAAAATCAAATCCTAGCCTCTGATAAAATATTTGACAATTTGGGTTTCCCAGTGCTTCTTGTTTCTTAAAATAAGTCAAAATAAGGCGGACACCTTTCCACGCCAATTTTAAAAAGGGGTTAGGATAGGTGTGGTCTGGGGTCAGGACCAAATTACAAAGCTCCCAAAAATTTTAATCAAGATTCAGCCTGACAGACAATGCCTTTTATTACGTTAAAATATGATATAATTGCTCCTTTACGAGCAGATAAGAAACACAATTTTAAGGTAACAAACTGTCTAGCACTTAATGAATAACAAGGCATTGAATATTGCCTTTTATCAAGAACAATAAATTTTGGCAATTGTCATGGCATGGCAGGAACACAGAGACCATGCCCTAAACAATTTTTACTTAAAGCAATTAAAAAATCTAGAAACTTATGCCCAGACATACTTCCAAAACTCAAATTTAAAAGAAATCTTTGGTTACTTTGGGTCCCCTTATAAGGCACATGGGGGCTAGACATTAAAATTATATTTTTCGTCAATTTCTCAAGAATAAAAAGCTCTAACATTCTGACTATATATATGAATATATATATAATAATTGTACAGTTATTAACTGTTCACACAATAAGAGATTGCACAGGCAATGCCTATCTATTTGATTTCATGAATTATGCTACAGGGCAAATGGCTCTGTTCTTTCATAATCCTCATATAAATAAGCAACTAAAATATTTGACATTTATGTCACCTCCAGCAAAAGTACAACTTCCTTGGTGCAATTGTTATCCTCCAAACATAAACAAATAAGTTTCATATTATATGAAAATAATTTAGAGGTTGTAAAAAGCTTCACACCTATATTTCTTAAAAAGCTTATACATACCGGTACATGTTCTTCAACATTCTCAATATATTGCTGTTGATCAGTAAGGAGGGTAGCCACAATACAATGACATGTCTGCTGCTTAATCTTAGAAACATAAAATTTCAATAATATCTTACAAACATTAATTCTTAGCAACTTAATGATGCCCTTCAGAGAGTTGCCCAAGCTTCCAAGTTAAACGTTCTTGCCAGACCCAACTTCATAAAATTAGCGTTATTTAGTTGTTGGCATCTCACCTGGGATTTACCCAAAACATACATTTAACAGCCATGGTTTGCATTATAAAAAAACTCTATTAAACCCATTAAATACAAATAAAATGTGGATATTCTTTTATCATAAACTAGTTTTCAAAAGCCCGGAAGGAAATTGACGACCAACTATTGGTTTGTAGATCAAGCAGAGTCTTGAAGACCTAAATACTGTTGCAGCAGTCCTAGTTTTAGTGTTATGACTTCTGTAGACCTAACCGTTAAAGTTAGAAACACATGCATATAATGAAAAATGGTCAGCTTTGAATTTCCACCACCGCCATATATGATGAGCAAGTATTTTAGAGTTCAGAAAAATATTCGAGCAAAATAAGTGGGAAAAAAAAACCTTTTTAAATGGAAGATTTACAGGGTCGATAAATATTTGTTGCCATCAGCAAAGAACAGAGATGAAAGGGTGACCGTTGCTACAATAACGGCAACTGATCATGCCAAATGCCAACCGCAATATTTGCTACAATAACGGCATCTGATCATGCCAAATGTCAACCGCAATATTTGCTACAATAACGGCAACTGATCACGCCAAAGATCAACCGTCATCTTACATTGCCGGTTTTATTGTAAATCCACGCCTATGGGTGCTACACTCAATTTTACGTTTATTATGTTTTACAAGGTATGCGAACCCGTTGTTTTGTGCGAAAAAATAATGTTATTTATCAAGTTTTTTCCGTATTGGTCCAGTTACAGGTCCGAGGTCTGCTGTATTGGCCCGAGGCGAAGCCAATACAGAAGACCGAGGACCTGTAACTGGCCCAATACTGAAAAACTTGATTAATGACGTTTTTATTAATTAACTTCTTTGTAATTTACTTGCACAACATTAGAGAGTTAATTTTTACCGAAATCAAAATTATCAATGAGATTGATGAACTGTCATATATGTTGAAAGTTTTGAAGCGATAGCGTCGGACTCTAGCCATTTGTGTGTATGCGCATGCTCAGACTTGTATTGGCCCAGTCTGCTCGTATTGGCCCTGTTTTGCTTGTATTGGCCCAGTTTTCCTGTATTGGCCCAGTTGTGGATTCGTATAGTGCAGGCCGTATACATTGTATAATTGCCATATCATTGATAGTTAATTAATAATATAGATTATGATCGCATATGTCATTTACTGTGGAATTGAACATTCTATCATATCAAACACACATACTACT
This sequence comes from Steromphala cineraria, assembly GCA_916613615.1. Classification (NCBI taxonomy): domain Eukaryota; kingdom Metazoa; phylum Mollusca; class Gastropoda; order Trochida; family Trochidae; genus Steromphala; species Steromphala cineraria. The sequence goes on along the minus strand of OU744721.1, from coordinate 64,335,336 downwards.
GTACGTGTTTGGTCAAACACTATATACTTTCTCTCAAGCACTGATTTACACAGTTAAAAAATCAAACTTATTAGTATTCATTTATTGAACAGACAACAAAACCAGCCATACATTTAATTGCGTTTTATTGAGGAGCAAGAGCGACTGTTTTCATTAAAATGATTGATTATTGTTTTCAAGCTCTCTCTTTCTCTCAGCCAAGGAACTTCTTTTTTGGAAAATAAGGCGTTTTTGATACATTGGTTCATTCATTACATAACAAATAATCAAACTTTGGATATTAATGTATGCAAATTTTCTGTTTCAAATCAAAATAGAGGATACTGTAACCATTTTATTATGAAAATGGACACAACTCACTGCTGCCTTGCCACCCACTTCTACAATAGGGAAGCGGATTTATATCTTAACATCGGTTTGTTACCCGCCGCTTTATCAAAGCAGGCGTTTATATTTTTTTTAAACTTGTGTTTGGACGTCTAATTAATGATTAACGTTAATTTGGGAATGTCTGTGCAAATTTCCTTGGCTGAGAGATTATGCTGCAATACATTGCGGACACAGCGGGATTCTGCCAAGGCGTTTGTTTTGTCTTATTAACATATCAAAATGTAAAATTTAAATAAAGAAATCCAAAATATTCCGATCAAATATTTTGGTGACTGAAGATGTATACCCTTTGGCATCTAAGAAGGCGCTAAAACGGCAACTGATCACGCCAAACGGGGGGGGGGGGGGGGGGGGGGAAGGGGGGTTGTTCAGGTTCGGACTTGGAAATTGTCACCGGGGTGGTTTGGGGTATTGTTAGTTTTATTGACTTATTGAATCTAAAACTGATTTTCAAAAGGGGGACCCCCCCCCCCGTCTCCCCCGCCCCAACTAGATTCGCCACTGTGATTTACAATCTCACTGTTTTGTCTTGTTCAAAGTTAAATCAAACAGAGCCCGTGACAGTGTCGCGCATTGTGCTGGAAGGTAGTTAAGAGTCACCAACGGCTGTATAGGCTGGATAAGGTCTCTCGCAGACTGCATGGAGGTTTGTGGAGCAACTCTTGTCATCAAACAACCACTTGTCCCCGTACAGGGTGAGGACCCAGCAGTCATACCAAATACTGTTCGGGACGACATATCTCTCGTCAATGAACACATTGTCGTCCCATTGACCGTACGAACTCCACCAGCCACTGTACGTTTTCCCGCCAACCCACACTCCACCGTCTATCCCGTCTGCGAAAAGGGATAGAAACTTCATTAATACATGAGGAAATCACAAAACTTTGATTTAGTTTCTTACCCAAGGATATGCCGGGTATTTAAGTGTTCATAATTGGTCACGGGTAGTACAGTTTTCTAAAAATATCTCGACGGAACTTTTCTTTACATCCATTCATGATAAGCTTAGATCTTCTATTTGAACTAGTTGCGAGATATAGATGAACAATCTTTAACCTAAAATGTGAAAGTCACACGTCACTACAACATTTTAGAAATAAAACCATACTGCCGTAAATGCAATATGTTTAATATGTCCGAGTAACTCTCCTTTTTTTTAATAAAGGGGACGAGGCCCCCAGGGGCCGAGTCCCATTATTTTCAAGGAATTGAGAGTTACGAGGATATAACCCGACTTGAATTACACTCTTATTTGATGCTTATTCAACAACTTATTCAAAAACATATATATAATATTTGAATTGTCAAGTGAAAACTTGATCTAAATGCAACGCTCCATTACAGACAAATAATTGAACAAAAGAACAATAAGCTGACGTCACGAGAACTGCTCTTACTTAATGACTCTATCCTTATTCCTATCTTGTCTAACGCAGCGAGAGATAGTCAAGTGTTTCTTTTTCTTCCTGGTTTCTCGATAGTGCGTTAAATAGCAACAATATTTATTATATCGAAAATAATTTTGGCGACAATAAAACAATAATTAATTCAAATTAGAGCGTAAGTTGCAAACACCTTAGAGTCGCCAAACCACAAGAACTTAAGAAGTGAGTATACCCAAGAGTGGCGTATGAGTACAATTTGGACATTACCGACAGAGCGTGTCTTTTGAATGTCACTCTTTCTTTCCCTTTTTACGCGTCAAAATGGTCTTTTATAAGGAAAAGAAATATAACCAACTCGATGCTCGTAATTACAGAGTATCTGTCCTTCGTGAATTTTTGTTTCAATCTGCTCGCTGAGGCTCGGAGTTTATAAAAATAATAAACTCAGGACAGCTGCAGATAATCCGTTATTCATCGGAACTCTTTGATTTTTGAATATTAATAATAATTCATACTCAAAAATGTATCCTAAACGTCCAATGGCCGACATTCTGTTACTTTATTTGGTGTTTTTAAAATGTCATATTGAATGTGTATGTGAGTTGAGGGGGTTTTGTAAGCAATACTGATAACCAACTGGGAGGGCTTTATAAACTGAGTGAGGGCCTCAAAGCAGGGTATTATCTTTTCTTACAAAGCCCTCCATCGAACAAAAGGGGAAAATTCCACAGGGATTAACACAGATTTCTGAAACTTGAAGTGTGTTATGGTGCATGTATTTTTGTACTATTTGTGTAACAATAAAATTTCTTTTGACAAATTGGAAAATATATTACCGTCTTCAAAGGTAATGAGATTTTATGAATTAAAGACACTAAAACTGTTATATATCCTTAAGTCATTGTGGTAAGAAAGTGAAACAATGCATACGTGTCATTAAGTAGTCTGCCACCATATCGATTTGATCCTGCGACTTCAATAACGCTAACCTGGACCCCTCGGGGCAGCTTGATGCGGCATCCGACTTCATCATGGGATCGAGTATTAAGAAGCAATTCCAGTGGCCGGGGTCGGACATAAAAGGAGCTACACAATCTGAAAGACACAGTTTTCAGAAATAAACAAAAAGGAAATACCAGCTGCACTGCAATTGCAACTGGTTCATTCAGATTAAGGAGGAATTATCAGTTATCAGGGTGATATATAACAATTATAAAGAAAAAGAAAAAGAAAAACATTTGCAAAAATGAATAAAAAGGGTTTTTGCATTTAACAAGATAAGGTCTTACATTTGTGATTAAGGATGTTGGAGTTGTAAAAGACAATGGGAAAGAAGAGAAAAGAAGCATCTTGTTGAAAATGAGATGATAGGACGAGGGTAGTACCCATAATATCACTTGAGGTTCATCAGAGATTGATAAAAAGTTGACCATAATAGTAAAGAGAGTGATAGAACCATATCATCAGAGATTGATAAAATAAACATGTCACTAGAGGTTTATCAGAGAGTGACATAAACCATGATATCACTAGAGGTTTATCAGAGAGTGACATAAACCATGATATCACTAGAGGTTTATCGGAGAGTGATAGAAACCACGATATCACTAGAGGTTTATCAGAGAGTGACATAAACCATGATATCACTAGAGGTTTATCGGAGAGTGACATAAACCATGATATCACTAGAGGTTTATCAGAGAGTGACATAAACCATGATATCACTAGAGGTTTATCGGAGAGTGATAGAAACCACGATATCACTAGAGGTTTATCAGAGAGTGACATAAACCATGATATCATTAGAGGTTTATCGGAGAGTGATAGAAACCACGATATCACTAGAGGTTTATCAGAGAGTGACATAAACCATGATATCACTAGAGGTTTATCAGAGAGTGACATAAACCATGATATCACTAGAGGTTTATCGGAGAGTGATAGAAACCACGATATCACTAGAGGTTTATCGGAGTGTGATAGAAACCACGATATCACTAGAGGTTTATCGGAGAGTGACATAAACCATGATATCATTAGAGGTTTATCGGAGAGTGATAGAAACCACGATATCACTAGAGGTTTATCAGAGAGTGACATAAACCATGATATCACTAGAGGTTTATCAGAGAGTGACATAAACCATGATATCACTAGAGGTTTATCGGAGAGTGATAGAAACCACGATATCACTAGAGGTTTATCGGAGAGTGATAGAAACCACGATATCACTAGAGGTTTATCGGAGAGTGATAGAAACCACGATATCACTAGAGGTTTATCGGAGAGTGATAGAAACGATAATATCACTAGAATTTTACCGGAGAGCGATAGAAACGATATTATCAGTAGAAGTTTATCAGAGAGTGATAGAAACCACGATATCCGAAGAGGTTTATCAGAGAGTGATAGATACCATTATATCACTAGAGAATTGGAGAGAGTGATAGAAATCATAATATCAATAGAGGTTTATTAGATAGTGATAGATATCATGTGTTCAAAAGAGGTTTATCAGAGATTGATAGAAACCATGATGCCAGAAGGGGTTTATCAGATAGTGAAAGAAACCATGATATCACTAGAAGTTTATCAGAGATTGATATAAACCATGATATCACTAGAGGTTTATCAGAGAGTGACATAAACCATGATATCACTAGAGGTTTATCGGAGAGTGATAGAAACCACGATATCACTAGAGGTTTATCAGAGAGTGACATAAACCATGATATCACTAGAGGTTTATCAGAGAGTGACATAAACCATGATATCACTAGAGGTTTATCGGAGAGTGATAGAAACCACGATATCACTAGAGGTTTATCGGAGAGTGATAGAAACCACGATATCACTAGAGGTTTATCGGAGAGTGATAGAAACCACGATATCACTAGAGGTTTATCGGAGAGTGATAGAAACCACGATATCACTAGAGGTTATCGGAGAGTGATAGAAACGATAATATCACTAGAATTTTACCGGAGAGCGATAGAAACGATATTATCAGTAGAAGTTTATCAGAGAATGATAGAAACCACGATATCCGAAGAGGTTTATCAGAGAGTGATAGAAACCATAATATCACTAGAGGTTTATTAGATAGTGATAGATATCATGTGTTCAAAAGAGGTTTATCAGAGATTGATAGAAACCATGATGCCAGAAGGGGTTTATCAGATAGTGATAGAAACCATGATATCACTAGAAGTTTATCAGAGATTGATATAAACCATGATGTAACTAGAGGTTAATCAGAGGTTGATAGAACCATTATATCCAAAGAGGTTTATGATAGATTGACATGGACCATGATGTCACAAGAGGTTGATCAGAGATTGGTAGTATCCATGATGTCAACACAGGTTTATGAGAGTAACGTATGAGCTGCAATGTCACCTGAGGTTTATGAGAGATTGATATGGTTCATGATGTCACAAGAGTTTTATAAGAGATTGATCTGAACCATGTTTTCACAGGGGGTGTATGACAGATTGATTCGAGCCACGATGTCACTAGAGTGCCATGAGAGATAGATGAAACAAGTATGACAGATTGATTCGAGCCACGATGTCAATAGAGTGCCATGATAGATTGATGAAACAAGTATGACAGATTGATTCGAGCCACGATGTCAATAGAGTGCCATGAGAGATTGATGAAACAAGTATGACAGATTGATTCGAGCCACGATGTCAATAGAGTGCCATGATAGATTGATGAAACAAGTATGACAGATTGATTCGAGCCACGATGTCACTAGAGTGCAATGAGAGATAGATGAAACAAGTATGACAGATTGATTCGAGCCACGATGTCACTAGAGTGCCATGAGAGATTGATGAAACAAGTATGACAGATTGATTCGAGCCACGATGTCACTAGAGTGCCATGATAGATTGATGAAACAAGTATGACAGATTGATTCGAGCCACGATGTCACTAGAGTGCCATGAGAGATTGATGAAACAAGTATGACAGATTGATTCGAGCCACGGTGTCACTAGAGTGCCATGAGAGATTGATGAAACAAGTATGACAGATTGATTCGAGCCACGATGTCAATAGAGTGCAATGAGAGATAGATGAAACAAGTATGACAGATTGATTCAAGCCACGATGTCAATAGAGTGCAATGAGAGATAGATGAAACAAGTATGACAGATTGATTCGAGCCACGATGTCACTAGAGTGCAATGAGAGATAGATGAAACAAGTATGACAGATTGATTCGAGCCACGATGTCAATAGAGTGCAATGAGAGATAGATGAAACAAGTATGACAGATTGATTCGAGCCACGATGTCACTAGAGTGCCATGAGAGATTGATGAACAAGTATGACAGATTGATTCGAGCCACGATGTCAATAGAGTGCCATGATAGATTGATGAAACAAGTATGACAGATTGATTCGAGCCACGATGTCAATAGAGTGCAATGAGAGATAGATGAAACAAGTATGACAGATTGATTCGAGCCACGATGTCACTAGAGTGCAATGAGAGATAGATGAAACAAGTATGACAGATTGATTCGAGCCACGATGTCACTAGAGTGCCATGAGAGATTGATGAAACAAGTATGACAGATTGATTCGAGCCACGATGTCACTAGAGTGCCATGAGAAATTGATGAAACAAGTATGACAGATTGATTCGAGCCACGATGTCACTAGAGTGCAATGAGAAATTGATGAAACAAGTATGACAGATTGATTCGAGCCACGATGTCACTAGAGTGCCATGAGAGATAGATGAAACAAGTATGACAGATTGATTCGAGCCACGATGTCACTAGAGTGCCATGAGAGATTGATGAAACAAGTATGACAGATTGATTCGAGCCACGATGTCAATAGAGTGCCATGATAGATTGATGAAACAAGTATGACAGATTGATTCGAGCCACGATGTCAATAGAGTGCAATGAGAGATAGATGAAACAAGTATGACAGATTGATTCGAGCCACGATGTCACTAGAGTGCAATGAGAGATAGATGAAACAAGTATGACAGATTGATTCGAGCCACGATGTCACTAGAGTGCCATGAGAGATTGATGAAACAAGTATGACAGATTGATTCGAGCCACGATGTCACTAGAGTGCCATGAGAAATTGATGAAACAAGTATGACAGATTGATTCGAGCCACGATGTCACTAGAGTGCCATGAGAGATTGATGAAACAAGTATGACAGATTGATTCGAGCCACGATGTCACTAGAGTGCAATGAGAGATAGATGAAACAAGTATGACAGATTGATTCGAGCCACGATGTCACTAGAGTGCCATGAGAGATTGATGAAACAAGTATGACAGATTGATTCGAGCCACGATGTCACTAGAGTGCCATGATAGATTGATGAAACAAGTATGACAGATTGATTCGAGCCACGATGTCACTAGAGTGCCATGAGAGATTGATGAAACAAGTATGACAGATTGATTCGAGCCACGATGTCAATAGAGTGCCATGATAGATTGATGAAACAAGTATGACAGATTGATTCGAGCCACGATGTCACTAGAGTGCCATGAGAGATTGATGAAACAAGTATGACAGATTGATTCGAGCCACGATGTCACTAGAGTGCAATGAGAGATTGATGAAACAAGTATGACAGATTGATTCGAGCCACGATGTAACTAGAGTGCCATGAGAGATTGATGAAACAAGTATGACATATTGATTCGAGCGATGATGAGAGATTGATATAAGCTATGGTGACACTAGAGGTTTAAGATAGATTGATGTAAGCTATGGTGACACTAGAAGTTTAAGATAGATTGATATCAGCTATGGTGACACTACAGGTTTAAGATAGATTGATATGAGCTATGGTGACACTAGCAGTTAAAGATACATTGATATAAGCTATGGTGACACTAGAGGTTTAAGATACATTGATATAAGCTATGGTGACACTAAAGGTTTAAGATAGATTGATATAAGCTATGGTGACACTAGAGGTTTAAGATGGATTGATATAAACTATGGTGACACTAGAGGTTAAAGATAGATTGATATAAGCTATGGTGACACTAGAAGTTTAAGATAGATTGATATCAGCTATGGTGACACTACAGGTTTAAGATAGATTGATATAAGCTATGGTGACACTAGCAGTTAAAGATACATTGATATAAGCTATGGTGACACTAGAGGTTTAAGATACATTGATATAAGCTATGGTGACACTAAAGGTTTAAGATAGATTGATATAAGCTATGGTGACACTAGAGGTTTAAGATGGATTGATATAAACTATGGTGACACTAGAGGTTAAAGATAGATTGATATAAGCTATGATGACACTAGAGGTTTAAGATACATTGATATAAGCTATGGTGACACTAGAGGTTTAAGATACATTGATATAAGCTATGGTGACACTAGAGGTTTAAGATAGATTGATATAAGCTATGGTGACACTAGAGGTTTAAGATAGATTGATATAAGCTATGGTGACACTAGAGGTTTAAGATAGATTGATATCGACCTTGATGTCACAATAGGTTTATGAGAGATTGATGTGACGTCACTAGAAGTTTATGAGCTATTGATATGAACTATGATGTGACTAGAGTTTTAAAAGAGATTGATATGATATTTCTTAATGTCATTTTAGGTTTATGAACCTTTGATTTGAGCTATGATTTAACTAGAGGTTTACCATAGATGGGTGTAACACAATGTTAAAATTGTACCTGTTCGGGTACTCTTTTCGCAGAGAAAGTCTTTTTCAGTACTGCATAGTTCATCCCTAAACATTAACTCGTATCCACCAATGTCAATGCATTTCTGTGAACTGTACTTCGAGTCATCTGGCGACCAGTGGTCCATGTCATCGATGTCCTCCCCATCCCCCCAGAGGTTGATTTCATACCACCCATAGTAGGTTTGGTAACCATCCAGCCACACTGCAGACGACCCCACTGAATCGATAAAACAGCGAGCTAGAGCAAGGGCATAGTTCATAGTTCAATTGTTCGACAAAACAAGACATACCATGAATGAACTCGTGATTCATTGCACTAATGCAGAGTAGACCTCTTAGATGTAATATGCTGATGAGTTGAAGCGTCAAAGTCTAGTCAAACAGTTTATTGTAGCGAAGGCCTCTAGCCCATATACAAATGTATACAAGGATGTGAACATAGTGCACATAATACATATAAATACAGATAATAATACACAGCTCAAATATTTGGTCATACAATAGCAATTGGAATATCTTATTTTATCTCTTAGGGCTAATTTCATATCTTAAGAGTTAATTTCTACGTTTCACACTATATGTTCGATAAATAACGACAAATTACGAATAACATTTTCATTTTAAAAAGACATTAGGGATTTAAAGGCAATGTCAGGTGGTTTAATGCAGGAATCTATTTTCTTCTAAAATGGGGGCCCTCGGCTCCATTATTATTTTAGGAATGGAGACTACTTCAGCTTGTCAGTCGATTGTACATAGAGACTTAAACATGATATTTAGACCATGGCATGTTATGACACGAATAAAATAATTAAAGAACAATTCTTACGATAATTAAGTGCATTAGTCAAATGCATCGTCACCGATGTTAGCTCCAGAGCCGACGAGAGACTTGCCAGCTTGGCCCCGTCCAATAGGCATTCCATCTTCGCATCGTGGTAGCTTTTTTCTTCTGAACTGTACAACTTGAAGCAGTAGTTAATATTTGGGTCATATGTGTATTCCCCAGTGCACATGGATTCCCCTGTGAGTTCTGTAAATATTGGTAAGCATAGTTTCGTTTTACACATCCTGCTACATCAGTGTATATGTCTCCGCTAATGCTACAACCTATCCCCTGATATCCTCCTACAGCATTCTGCCGTATCGCGATATATTGCAAGCCAATCAAATGATGCCCTTTCAGCGATAGCGGCAAACTAGTTTCTTGGCTTCGTTCCGCGTGCTCACCTCGTGATTCAAATTTACCAATAGGAGTACTATTAGATAATAAATCTGATTCTCATTGCAGTCTCCCGCTAAGCTCCAAATCGCACGCTCTTAGATTTCCACGTGCGACATCACTAGACAACAGTGTATGGAGTTCAAAATAATTTGACTGAAAACAGACAGGCTATAAATAGCGCTGAGCAACCACCCGTCAGCGATACGACGAAAGACTATAGGAGGATATCAGGGGATAGGTTGTAGCATTAGCGGAGACATATACGCTGATGTAGCAGGATGAGTTTATCGTTTAACACTAACGCGACGACCTCCAAGGATATTAAAGTTCAAGCCTAACCAGTCTTCATGTACCTCCTTGATAGGCATTCTAGAAGTGACGATGATGAAGAAGATAAAGGCAATATTATGGAAATTTCCCAAACTTGAATAAAGAAGTTGTATATCCATAATATTGCCTTTATCTTCTTCAGTCTTCATGTAAATGGTAATGAAAGTAATGATTATACTATGTTTGGCGATTTTGAATAATTTCTTTTAATGAATATCGCTCTATGTTGTATCTAGGGTCTTACCAAATCATAACTGACACCTAGTAAAGCCGAAAATATTAAGGAAATGACGGAATGCCTCATTTAATAGCTACAGATAGAAATGGAACAAGAATACATTTGTTGAAAATTAAGGTCACGATGATGACACACCGTTTTGCATTGTCAATTCCTCCCCAGAACGTCCATAGAATTTAAGGGATGTAGACAATTTTAGACGTTCTCATGTGATCATATAATGCCAAAAGAAACTAAAGAACAAAACCTTTAACAGCAGTCTGAAGAAAGAATGTGTACAGACACCAAAAAATGAAATTTAATGATCATCACCATCTAAATTAATAAGAAACTTACGTTAACAGCAGTATGAAGAAAGAATGTGTACAGACACCAAAAAATGAAATTTAATGATCATCACTATCTTAATTAATAAGAAACTTACGTTCACAATTATACGATCCCAATGTGTTCTTGCACTTTTGGTTTGCAGGGCATATGTTGACAAGATCACACTCGTCAATATCTGAAATGGAAAACGTTATAAAAGATTGACGAACTATTCGTAATATTAAAAAGACCATTTACGAGCATTTTGTCTGTGGCTGTGTGATCAACGGGTTAACGTCTTTTATTAACCATTTGGTACTTAACGGACATTTTGGGTTATTATAATGATCTATATGTGGTATATCGTATACCGCAACTTCATCTATTAACAAGATCCATTTTATCGAAACTCAAATTAAGTAAGATAATGGGATCAAACGAATCAAAATCAAGTATATTTATTCCATTCGTCGAAATGTATCTCTAGGTGTAATTGAATTTAAAAGATCGTGCAACAATCGTGATCTAATTCCCTCTTCATTGTTGTAAATACTATCTTAATTCTACATCATTAGGACCCGAAAGAGTCCAAGTTTCGTCATAAGGTCCAAGAAACCTTCAATATTATAGGATTTGGACTGGCACTCCATACACATACCTTATATCATCATATCAGCTACACAGAACACCTGGCTTAGCCTAGATTATAAGCCACTGCTGCCATTCAGGATGAAACCTGGCAGTACCATATTGATCCACATAGTTTAACCATAGACTTGAAACACGGTATGATACTAAATCCCAAATAAACCCAATGGATTGCAACCTCATTAACTACACAAATGGAAATCAGTCAAGCCACGAGAAAGTAACTTGAGTGACCAATAACATTGTGAATACCATACCGTTCCGTATTTTGATAAACCAATTGTGGAAAGTAAATTCTTGAGAAAGAACCGACACACATATTCCATTATCGTTCATGTTTATTTACAAATAATAGAGAGGTAAAATGACATGATTTGATACAAAAAAGGATCTCTTGTTGGTACCAATGATCATTGAGGTTCCCTTGGATGGTAATGAGGTCCATCTAGCAAATCATGGAAATGCACCCCTAACCATGTCCCCCGAATATTGCGACGAACCATTGCTGTTTGTCATTGCCTCCTAACACGTGAACATCTGCAGCAAAATCTACTCTTGTCAGAAACATTTGCCTTCCGCCAAGATGCATTGTTCTGACCAAGACGCTCAATACAGAGGCACGTCCCGCTGGTGTATGAGCTGGTGACAATCTGGTACGTCCGATGGCTCTTCTTGCTCTGTATCCTGCCGCTCTCAGTCGATTAGGGACAGTCTTGCAAGAGATGGCTCTCCCTGGTGACCAGTGTTACCCCCAACAACGTGCTTGATTCCCAAGATTGGCGCCTAATGTAGCACTACCCATCAAGGCTCTATCCTCTCGATCGTTAGCTTACGGGGTCTGTCAGGTCTTGGTGGATCTTTCACATCGTTTGTAACCGTGCATCTTTTTTAAAGATTAGCAATAATGGAACGATGTCTCCCAATCTGAAGACCAATTTAAAGACCCGACATTTCTCATGCAAATAAGTTGCCACCGTGTAGCTGTGACAATTGTCGATGTGCCAGGTAAATTATTGGGCTGAACATTCAATTGATATTGACGAAAGTGAGTTGTAAATGCAACCAGGAAAACTTTCTTTGCTTTGATAAGGCAATTTACGTGCGTCATGGATGCATCACGTACTTCATGGATCACTATAAGAACCTCAAGATTTGTTGATATTAAAATTTGTAAGATGACTTTAAATCTTTCGTAAGGAGGTTGGATTCAAAATATTGATGTATTTAGAAATAAAATTTGGTCTTATCTTTATGTAAAATATGTCTTTTATCTCCTAAAATACCATGTAATCAGAGTATCTGTTACGGAAGAGCCCTCACGTTATGGGATCCAAAATGAAATAATTATTCATTTAGGAATACTCGATTTCATGTATTAAAATTTTATTTAAAATTACGTTTCATATAGTTAATACCAACCTGAAAAGATTCAAAAGAAAACTTTATGTCACCAGTGGATAACAGAGATACTCACAGTCACTTATCAATGAAATTTAATATTCATTGGAGATAACTCTTCATTTACGTTATTATCCTTTTTTCTAATATCTTTTCATAAGTTAAAATGAATTTGATTATAAAACAAATACTTATGTTAACAGTTATAATACAGTCATTGTTTTTTTATCAAACTAAATCATAATTATTTTTTTCTGAATTTGCCCTCTCACTGTAAGTGAAAAATAATAAAAAAGTCTAACTTATTCCATATCCCAATCTGACCAATAATGATGCTCACTAACAAAGCTATCCAACCTCTCTAAGGTAATTTGTTTAGACATTTAATAGAAATGTAATTTGAACACTGGTTAGCTTACTATCTCTTAAAAAACTATTTTAAAACCCGTGTGATTTATTCATGATTTATTGATTGATATATTTATATATATTTCATGATTTATATAAAATGGAGAAAATGAAATAAATATATGACAATAAATGGTTCCAACTAAAAGACAATGTATTTAAACTAAATGAAACAATAACAATATCAAAAGGTTAATGTAAAAGTCAGCCATGCAACTCTTTTTCTTACACAATATGAATGAAAAGTGTTTAGACAATATCAATATTATACATTAAGCTTTGACGTTCAATTGTCAGGAAAAATTTGAAAATATAAAAATTTTCATAAAAGGTGCTACTGCCACTTTAACAGGTTTTCTTTATATCTGGGAAAATATTAAAGGCATGTTTGAATGTTGTCATTAATCTTTTCAGTGTTTCAATAATATATCTTTATCTTCAATTTCAAAATTAACAAATGTGTATTGTCGAGACTCGTCATAAAAATAATTTTAGAAAAAAAAACAATTGAGGGTGGATTTGGCATTTATGTCATGAATATGAACACCAAAGAAATTCTTTTATTGAGGTATGTCTGCAGAAACGAATTCGGAGGGACTTTTTTGTTGGTTGATACACATACATACATATATCTTTTTTGATAATTTCTATCTATGTAGAATGAAAGATTAGATGGTATCAGTTGGGGTTCTCTTGTTTTCAAAGAAAACGTGAACGTGAAAAGAAAAACATTGAGATGTGAAGCCATTTATTATAGTGGTTTTGCCAGACCTTTCTGATAAGTCTCATTATCAAATTGAGTTAATTTGTGAAAGCATTGTTAAAAGCATTGTTAAGAGCAGAATAGCTGATTAAAATCTATACAACCTATTGAAGCTATTTAAGTAAGGTATACCTTCACACGGTATTCCGCTGTATCCCTCAACGCACTGACACACATAGCCTTCCTCAGTGTCCTCACATTCCTCGTTCTGCCCACAGCTATATGACCCAGTTTCACATTCATTCTCATCTGAAATATTAAATTGATTCAATTGGTTAATACAATTATATCGTATTATTGTATATCTACCTCTCAAAATAAGTTAAGGGTCAAACCTGTTTTCTGCCTAAACTAAAAGGAATGCCCAACCCATCCACGACAAGTTAAAATACATTCCTCCATCGAAACTTTTTTTAACTATCTTTAAAGGGTCATTAACCTTACCTGAAATAAAACCTTGGTAAAATTTTACGTAGATGGGTTTTTTGGGGAAAATCTCTTTTTGATTTGAATATAAGTCTTGGTTCACACTCAATTAATTGCAAATTACAGTAATGCACAAAACATATTTTAAATATCAAAATAAGACCGACGTGCATGAATCTCTTGTACAAACGACAATCACATGTAGTCCCTATCCCCAGCGCGAAAGTGTGTCATGCTAAGTGTGTTCGTAACTGTGACAAAGGGTTTGAAGAAGAATGCATCCGATTTCATTGCTGCAAACGAGAGACAATTTTCGTTGTTTATTTCCTCTTTATAGCCAAAACCCTGAAATCTAAAGTCTTTTTAAATACACTATTTCGTTGCTAACTACTGAACAATGTTAACAATGTTTATGTTTAAGTATGTTGTGCCATGATAAGTAAAGACAACCTTCACAAGATGTTCCGCTGTATCCCTCAACGCACTGGCACACGTAGCCTCCTTCCGTGTTAGAACACTCCTCGTTCTCGCCACAGCTATATGACCCAGCTTCACATTCATTCTCATCTGAAATATCAAATTGCTACTTTGGTTTGTTTTCGAAACAATTCGCATGTTTCTGCCATTAGCTTATCTAGCCAATCGCAATGACTTCAGCTAAAGCTTTCCATATACTGCAAGGTCCATTTTTACTCCGGTGTACCGTTTTGCAGACATTATAGAAAAGATACCACTATTTAACAACGGCGATATTATTGGACTGGTTATAACAGGGTTTATCTGTGCTAAACTGGTAACAGAAAAATACAAGTAGGTTGGCTGTATTCAAGAAAACTGGAAACAGAGAAATACAAGTAGGTTGGCTGGATTCAAGAAAACTGGAAACAGAGAAATACAAGTAGGTTGGCTGGATTCAAGAAAACTGGAAACAGAAAAATACAAGTAGGTTGGCTGGATTCAAGAAAACTGGAAACAGAAAAATACAAGTAGGTTTGCTGGATTCAAGAAAACTGGAAACAGAAAAATACAAGTAGGTTGGCTGGATTCAAGAAAACTGGAAACAGAGAAATACAAGTAGGTTGGCTGGATTCAAGATTCAAGAAAACTGTATACAGAGAAATACAAGTAGGTTGGCTGGATTCAAGAAAACTGGAAACAGAAAAATACAAGTAGGTTTGCTGGATTCAAGAAAACTGGAAACAGAAAAATACAAGTAGGTTGGCTGGATTCAAGAAAACTGGAAACAGAGAAATACAAGTAGGTTGGCTGGATTCAAGATTCAAGAAAACTGTATACAGAGAAATACAAGTAGGTTGGCTGGATTCAAGAAAACTGGAAACAGAGAAATACAAGTAGGTTGGCTGGATTCAAGAAAACTGGAAACAGAGAAATACAAGTAGGTTGGCTGGATTCAAGAAAACTGGAAACAGAAAAATACAAGTAGGTTGGCTGGATTCAAGAAAACTGGAAACAGAGAAATACAAGTAGGTTGGCTGGATTCAAGAAAACTGGAAACAGAGAAATACAAGTAGATTGGCTGGATTCAAGAAAACTGGAAACAGAAAAATACAAGTAGGTTTGCTGGATTCAAGAAAACTGGAAACAGTGAAATACAAGTAGGTTGGCTGGATTCAAGAAAACTGGAAACAGAGAAATACAAGTAGGTTGGCTGGATTCAAGAAAACTGCAAACAGTGAAATACAAGTAGGTTGGCTGGATTCAAGAAAACTGCAAACAGAGAAATACAAGTAGGTTTGCTGGATTCAAGAAAACTGGAAACAGTGAAATACAAGTAGGTTGGCTGGATTCAAGAAAACTGGAAACAGAGAAATACAAGTAGGTTGGATTCACACAGTGACCGAGAGGATGCCCCGGCTGGATTAAGTTCGTACCCCAATAGAGACAATAGTTTTACAATTTTTGTCCTCAAAGCATGGTCGATTTTTAATCAGACTACCATCAGCTTTCTACCAACAAATCTAGAGACAAACTTTATGCATACCAAAACGGTTAATGTGTGAAAATAACTCGGGCCAAATAGTAAGGACTGCAGGACAACTCATATGAAAAAAAGCCCTATGATTCCGTAAAATGAAGTTTCAATTGTCAGATTTGCTTAGGGTGAATGTGACTTTACATATATGCTGGAGGTATTTATAGCAAATTCTTTCAATATAAATCGAAACGGTACGTGGATTATTTAAAAATTCTACACTAGAGTTTTACTTGATGTGTAATAAAGCAATACAAAAATATATTATACTTAATAAAGTTGCATTTATTCTATCAAAAATATGAGTTAGTATGCTAAATTGAATAACAAACAAGGATAATATTATAAGTTATTTATTCTATAGGCCGATACATATTTGTAGGTGTAATTGAATATCAAAGATATCACATTTTTCCTTTTTTAATCTTTTTCATTTTAGTTACCTGAAAAAAACCTCGCAGTCGTCATATGATTCCCTTTACCTTATTGTAAAAAACCCAACTCATTACTACACTATTTGGATCAAAAGACTTTTATATTCATCATGAGATCCCTTTCAAGCGTCAGTATTATAGATTTTTGATTGAACTAAATAAACCTCAGTCTAAGTTAACCTAGCCTCAATAATAGTCGCTATACTCTCGTTATTGAGTCTAGCGAGATAAAGTAAGAGGTCACGTCAGCCGACCTTCCGGCAACCTATGAACTTCCAACATTATATGTGCGAAATCAGACTATTGCGGCATGGTAAGCCAAGCCCTGATTGGTTAATTCGATAAGACGGCTGACGTGACCTCTTACTACACCTAGCTAGACTCAATATCGGGAGTATAGCGACTTTTATTGAGGCTAGGTTTACTTAGACTAAAATACACCTACCAAACCTTTTATCGTACAGTTGCTTTATAAATGCCACAAAACCGGGTTGCATTTTGTACCATTTTGAAGAAGACACAAAAAGTTAGGTTTTTTTAAAGGAAAAAGTACATTCTTTCTAAAGGGAAAACAGCGTAAAAGGAAAAAGTATATGAAGCCATGTATTATGCTTTTAATTGTAACACGTTTTGTTATGGAAAGGCCTTGCTAATAGCACCTATTATTCACTTTTCGTCAACTTTTGAAAACGAACATGGTCAATACCTAGAAATTGCGCAACAGTATTATGGCTGATTGAAGTTGATAGAACGTTCTCTATAAATATAGGTTACCTTCACAAGGTGTTCCGCTGTATCCTTCCGCGCACACACAAGTGAAGCTCCCTTCAGTGTTCACACACTTCTCCTTCTCGCCACAGTTATGAGTTGTGTCTGTACATTCATCCACATCTGAAAAATCAAACTCGTGCCTAACAGAAGGAGGGAGGGTCGCACTCATCTATTACTGACATTATCATCTATAATACTTAATTCCATTTTCCTTTTCTGTTCCGGTAAATGGCATCTTCACCTGATCAATCAAGGAAACAAATATGTGCTACATAGAAATGATAAATTGACACTTGACGAAGTGTCATCTTCCATATCTCATAATTTACTCGTAAACACCAACATGTACCAGTGCATTATTGTGTCATGCTAAGTGTGTTCGTAACTGTGACAAAGGGTTTGAAGAAGAATGCATCCGATTTCATTGCTGCAAACGAGAGACAATGTTTCGTTGTTTATTTCCTCTTGATAGCCAAAACCCTGAAATCTAAAGCCTTTTTAACTACACTCTTTCGTTGCTAACTACTGGACAATGTTAACAATGTTTATGTTTAAGTATGATGTGCCATGATAAGTAAAGAATACCTTCACAAGATGTTCCGCTGTGTCCCTCAACGCACTGGCACACGTAGCCTCCTTCCGTGTTAGAACACTCCTCGTTCTCGCCACAGCTATATGACCCAGCTTCACATTCATTCTCATCTGAAACATCAAATTGCTACTTTCGTATGTTTTCGAAACAATTTCTGACATTAGCCTATCTAGCCAATCGCAATGACTTCAGCTAAAGTTTACTATATACTGCAAGGGACATTTTTACTCTGGTGTACCATTTTGCATACATTATAGAAAAGATACCACTATTTAACAACGGTGATATTATTGGACTGGTTATAACAGGGATCTGTGCTAAACTGGTAACAGAAAAATACAAGTAGGTTGGCTGTATTCAAGAAAACTGGCAACAGAAAAATACAAGTAGGTTGGCTGGATTCAAGAAAACTGGCAAATTCTTTCAACAGAAATCGAAACGGTACGTGGATTATTTAAAAATTCTACACAAGAGCTTTACTTTATGTGAAATTAAGCAATACAAAAATATATTATCCTTAATAAAGTTGCATCAATTCTATCAAAAATATGAGTTAATATGCTAAATTGAATAACAAACAAGGATAATATTATTAGTTAGTTATTCTATAGGCCGATACGTATTTGTAGGTGTAATTAAATAGCAAAGACAACACAGTTTTCCTTTTTTAATCCTTTTCATTTTAGTTACCTGAAAAAAAACTCGCAGTCGTCATATGATTCCCTTTACCTTATTGTAAAAAGACCCAACTCATTACTACACTATTTGGATCAAAAGATTTTTAGATTCATCATGAGATCCCTTTCAAGCGTCAGTATTATAGATTTTTGATTGAACTAAATAAACCTCAGTCTAAGTTAACCTAGCCTCAATAATAGTCGCTATACTCCCGATATTGAGTCTAGCGAGATAAAGTAAGAGGTCACGTCAGCCGACCTTCCGGCGACCTATGAACTTCCAACGTTATATGTGCGAAATCAGACTATTGCGGCATGGTAAGCCAAGCCCTGATTGGTTAATTCGATAAGTCGGCTGACGTGACATCTTACTACACCTAGCTAGACTCAATATCGGGAGTATAGCGACTTTTATTGAGGCTAGGTTTACTTAGACTAAAATACACCTACCAAACCTTTTATCGTACAGTTGCTTTATAAATGCCACAAAACCGGGTTGCATTTTGTACCATTTTGAAGAAGACACAAAAAGTTAGGTTTTTTTAAAGGAAAAAGTACATTCTTTCTAAAGGGAAACAGCGTAAAAGGAAAAAGTATATGAAGCCATGTATTATGCTTTTAATTGTAACACGTTTTGTTATGGAAAGGCCTTGCTAATAGCACCTATTATTCACTTTTCGTCAACTTTTGAAAACGAACATGGTCAATACCTAGAAATTGCGCAACAGTATTATGGCTGATTGAAGTTGATAGAACGTTCTCTATAAATATAGGTTACCTTCACAAGGTGTTCCGCTGTATCCTTCCGCGCACACACAAGTGAAGCTCCCTTCAGTGTTCACACACTTCTCCTTCTCGCCACAGTTATGAGTTGTGTCTGCACATTCATCCACATCTGAAAAATCAAACTCGTGCCTAACAGAAGGAGGGAGGGTCGCACTCATCTATATCTGACATCATCATCTATAATACTTAATTCCATTTTCCTTTTCTGTTCAGGTAAATGTCATCTTCACCTGATCAATCAAGGAAACAAATATGTGCTACATAGAAATGATAAATTGACACTTGACGAAGTGTCATCTTCCATATTTCATAATTTACTCGTAAACACCAACATGTACCAGTGCATTATTGTGTCATGCTAAGTGTGTTCGTAACTGTGACAAAGGGTTTGAAGAAGAATGCATCCGATTTCATTGCTGCAAACGAGAGACAATTTTTCGTTGTTTATTTCCTCTTTATAGCCAAAACCCTGAAATCTAAAGCCTTTTTAAATACACTCTTTCGTTGCTAACTACTGGACAATGTTAACAATGTTTATGTTTAAGTATGATGTGCCATGATAAGTAAAGAATACCTTCACAAGATGTTCCGCTGTGTCCCTCAACGCACTGGCACACGTAGCCTCCTTCCGTGTTAGAACACTCCTCGTTCTCGCCACAGCTATATGACCCAGCTTCACATTCATTCACATCTGAAACATCAAATTGCTACTTTCGTATGTTTTCGAAACAATTTCTGACATTAGCCTATCTAGCCAATCGCAATGACTTCAGCTAAAGTTTACTATATACTGCAAGGGACATTTTTACTCTGGTGTACCATTTTGCATACATTATAGAAAAGATACCACTATTTAACAACGGTGATATTATTGGACTGGTTATAACAGGGATCTGTGCTAAACTGGTAACAGAAAAATACAAGTAGGTTGGCTGTATTCACGAAAACTGGCAACAGAAAAATACAAGTAGGTGGGCTGTATTCAAGAAAACTGGCAACAGAAAAATACAAGTAGGTTGGCTGTATTCAAGAAATCTGGTAACAGAAAAATACAAGTAGGTTGGCTGGATTCAAGATAACTGGCAAATTCTTTCAACATAAATCGAAACGGTACGTGGATTATTTAAAAATTCTACACAAGAGCTTTACTTTATGTGAAATTAAGCAATACAAAAATATATTATACTTAATAAAGTTGCATCAATTCTATCAAAAATATGAGTTAGTATGCTAAATTGAATAACAAACAAGGATAATATTCTAAGTTATTTATTCTATAGGCCGATACATATTTGTAGGTGTAATTGAATATCAAAGATATCACATTTTTCCTTTTTTAATCTTTTTCATTTTAGTTACCTGAAAAAAAACTCGCAGTCGTCATATGATTCCCTTTACCTTATTGTAAAAAGACCCAACTCATTACTACACTATTTGGATCAAAAGAATTTTAGATTCATCATGAGATCCCTTTCAAGCGTCAGTATTATAGATTTTTGATTGAAATAAATAAACCTCAGTCTAAGTTAACCTAGCCTCAATAATAGTCGCTATACTCCCGTTATTGAGTCTAGCGAGATAAAGTAAGAGGTCACGTCAGCCGTCCTTCCGGCAACCTATGAACTTCCAACGTTATATGTGCGAAATCAGACTATTGCGGCATGGTAAGCCAAGCCCTGATTGGTTAATTCGATAAGTCGGCTGACGTGACCTCTTACTACACCTAGCTAGACTCAATATCGGGAGTATAGCGACTTTTATTGAGGCTAGGTTTACTTAGATTAAAATACACCTACCAAACCTTTTATCGTACAGTTGCTTTATAAATGCCACAAAACCGGGTTGCATTTTGTACCATTTTGAAGAAGACACAAAAAGTTAGGTTTTTTTTAAGGAAAAAGTACATTCTTTCTAAAGGGAAAACAGCGTAAAAGGAAAAAGTATATGAAGCCATGTATTATGCTTTTAATTGTAACACGTTTTGTTATGGAAAGGCCTTGCTAATAGCACCTATTATTCACTTTTCGTCAACTTTTGAAAACGAACATGGTCAATACCTAGAAATTGCGCAACAGTATTATGGCTGATTGAAGTTGATAGAACGTTCTCTATAAATATAGGTTACCTTCACAAGGTGTTCCGCTGTATCCTTCCGCGCACACACAAGTGAAGCTCCCTTCAGTGTTCACACACTTCTCCTTCTCGCCACAGTTATGAGTTGTGTCTGTACATTCATCCACATCTGAAAAATCAAACTCGTGCCTAACAGAAGGAGGGAGGGTCGCACTCATCTATATCTGACATCATCATCTATAATACTTAATTCCATTTTCCTTTTCTGTTCAGGTAAATGTCATCTTCACCTGATCAATCAAGGAAACAAATATGTGCTACATAGAAATGATAAATTGACACTTGACGAAGTGTCATCTTCCATATTTCATAATTTACTCGTAAACACCAACATGTACCAGTGCATTATTGTGTGTATGTTTGTAACTGTGACAAAGGGTTTGAAGAAGAATGCATCCGATTTCATTGCTGCAAACGAGAGACAATTTTCGTTGTTTATTTCCTCTTTATAGCCAAAAACCCTGAAATTTAAAGCCTTTTTAAATACACTTTTTCGTTGCTAACTACTGGACAATGTTAACAATGTTTATGTTTAAGTATGATGTGCCATGATAAGTAAAGAATACCTTCACAAGATGTTCCGCTGTGTCCCTCAACGCACTGGCACACATAGCCTCCTTCCGTGTTAGAACACTCCTCGTTCTCGCCACAGCTATATGACCCAGCTTCACATTCATTCTCATCTGAAACATCAAATTGCTACTTTCGTATGTTTTCGAAACAATTTATGACATTAGCCTATCTAGCCAATCGCAATGACTTCAGCTAAAGTTTACTATATACTGCAAGGGACATTTTTACTCTGGTGTACCATTTTGCATACATTATAGAAAAGATACCACTATTTAACAACGGTGATATTATTGGACTGGTTATAACAGGGATCTGTGCTAAACTGGTAACAGAAAAATACAAGTAGGTGGGCTGTATTCAAGAAAACTGGCAACAGAAAAATACAAGTAGGTTGGCTGTATTCAAGAAATCTGGTAACAGAAAAATACAAGTAGGTTGGCTGTATTCACGAAAACTGGCAACAGAAAAATACAAGTAGGTGGGCTGTATTCAAGAAAACTGGCAACAGAAAAATACAAGTAGGTTGGCTGTATTCAAGAAATCTGGTAACAGAAAAATACAAGTAGGTTGGCTGGATTCAAGATAACTGGCAAATTCTTTCAACATAAATCGAAACGGTACGTGGATTATTTAAAAATTCTACACAAGAGCTTTACTTTATGTGAAATTAAGCAATACAAAAATATATTATACTTAATAAAGTTGCATCAATTCTATCAAAAATATGAGTTAGTATGCTAAATTGAATAACAAACAAGGATAATATTCTAAGTTATTTATTCTATAGGCCGATACATATTTGTAGGTGTAATTGAATATCAAAGATATCACATTTTTCCTTTTTTAATCTTTTTCATTTTAGTTACCTGAAAAAAAACTCGCAGTCGTCATATGATTTCCTTTACCTTATTGTAAAAAGACCCAACTCATTACTACACTATTTGGATCAAAAGAATTTTAGATTCATCATGAGATCCCTTTCAAGCGTCAGTATTATAGATTTTTGATTGAAATAAATAAACCTCAGTCTAAGTTAACCTAGCCTCAATAATAGTCGCTATACTCCCGTTATTGAGTCTAGCGAGATAAAGTAAGAGGTCACGTCAGCCGTCCTTCCGGCAACCTATGAACTTCCAACGTTATATGTGCGAAATCAGACTATTGCGGCATGGTAAGCCAAGCCCTGATTGGTTAATTCGATAAGTCGGCTGACGTGACCTCTTACTACACCTAGCTAGACTCAATATCGGGAGTATAGCGACTTTTATTGAGGCTAGGTTTACTTAGACTAAAATACACCTACCAAACCTTTTATCGTACAGTTGCTTTATAAATGCCACAAAACCGGGTTGCATTTTGTACCATTTTGAAGAAGACACAAAAAGTTAGGTTTTTTTTAAGGAAAAAGTACATTCTTTCTAAAGGGAAAACAGCGTAAAAGGAAAAAGTATATGAAGCCATGTATTATGCTTTTAATTGTAACACGTTTTGTTATGGAAAGGCCTTGCTAATAGCACCTATTATTCACTTTTCGTCAACTTTTGAAAACGAACATGGTCAATACCTAGAAATTGCGCAACAGTATTATGGCTGATTGAAGTTGATAGAACGTTCTCTATAAATATAGGTTACCTTCACAAGGTGTTCCGCTGTATCCTTCCGCGCACACACAAGTGAAGCTCCCTTCAGTGTTCACACACTTCTCCTTCTCGCCACAGTTATGAGTTGTGTCTGTACATTCATCCACATCTGAAAAATCAAACTCGTGCCTAACAGAAGGAGGGAGGGTCGCACTCATCTATATCTGACATCATCATCTATAATACTTAATTCCATTTTCCTTTTCTGTTCAGGTAAATGTCATCTTCACCTGATCAATCAAGGAAACAAATATGTGCTACATAGAAATGATAAATTGACACTTGACGAAGTGTCATCTTCCATATTTCATAATTTACTCGTAAACACCAACATGTACCAGTGCATTATTGTGTGTATGTTTGTAACTGTGACAAAGGGTTTGAAGAAGAATGCATCCGATTTCATTGCTGCAAACGAGAGACAATTTTCGTTGTTTATTTCCTCTTTATAGCCAAAAACCCTGAAATTTAAAGCCTTTTTAAATACACTTTTTCGTTGCTAACTACTGGACAATGTTAACAATGTTTATGTTTAAGTATGATGTGCCATGATAAGTAAAGAATACCTTCACAAGATGTTCCGCTGTGTCCCTCAACGCACTGGCACACATAGCCTCCTTCCGTGTTAGAACACTCCTCGTTCTCGCCACAGCTATATGACCCAGCTTCACATTCATTCTCATCTGAAACATCAAATTGCTACTTTCGTATGTTTTCGAAACAATTTATGACATTAGCCTATCTAGCCAATCGCAATGACTTCAGCTAAAGTTTACTATATACTGCAAGGGACATTTTTACTCTGGTGTACCATTTTGCATACATTATAGAAAAGATACCACTATTTAACAACGGTGATATTATTGGACTGGTTATAACAGGGATCTGTGCTAAACTGGTAACAGAAAAATACAAGTAGGTGGGCTGTATTCAAGAAAACTGGCAACAGAAAAATACAAGTAGGTTGGCTGGATTCAAGAAAACTGGCAACAGAAAAATACAAGTAGGTTGGCTGTATTCAAGAAAACTGGCAACAGAAAAATACAAGTAGGTTGGCTGTATTCAAGAAATCTGGTAACAGAAAAATACAAGTAGGTTGGCTGGATTCAAGATAACTGGCAAATTCTTTCAACATAAATCGAAACGGTACGTGGATTATTTAAAAATTCTACACAAGAGCTTTACTTTATGTGAAATTAAGCAATACAAAAATATATTATACTTAATAAAGTTGCATCAATTCTATCAAAAATATGAGTTAATATGCTAAATTGAATAACAAACAAGGATAATATTATTAGTTAGTTATTCTATAGGCCGATACGTATTTGTAGGTGTAGTTAAATAGCAAATACAACACAGTTTTCCTTTTTTAATCCTTTTCATTTTAGTTACCTGAAAAAAAACTCGCAGTCGTCATATGATTCCCTTTACCATATTGTAAAAAAAAAACTCATTACTACACTATTTGGATCAAAAGACTTTTAGATTCATCATAAGATCCCTTTCAAGCGTCAGTATTATAGATTTTTGATTGAAATAAATAAACCTCAGTCTAAGTGAACCTAGCCTCAATAATAGTCGCTATGCTCCCGTTATTGAGTCTAGCGAGATAAAGTAAGAGGTCACGTCAGCCGACCTTCCGGCGACCTATGAACTTCCAACGTTATATGTGCGAAATCAGACTATTGCGGCATGGTAAGCCAAGCCCTGATTGGTTAATTCGATAAGTCGGCTGACGTGACCTCTTACTACACCTAGCTAGACTCAATATCGGGAGTATAGCGACTTTTATTGAGGCTAGGTTTACTTAGAGTAAAATACACCTACCAAACCTTTTATCGTACAGTTGCTTTATAAATGCCACAAAACCCCTTAAACATAATCCCGTGTTGCATTTTGTACCATTTTGAAGCAGAAACAAAAAGTCTTTTTTTCAAGGAAAATGTACATTCTTTCTTTATTCGCTATGATCGTAACGTATATGAAAAATTGACAAGTTGTTTTGCAATGGCATAATTCGCGCCTGTCCCAACTATAAATAAATTGAGCATTGCCGTGTTTCATTCATACTGTCATGAAAGGGACAGTTCTATCGAGGTATTTTTGTGGAAAGAGGATATTATAGTTTATACATATAAAGTTATCAGTGCATGATTATTGCACATGTCGATTTAAATATACTACTTAAAATAAGAATTTTGTTGGTTTTTTGGTAAAAAAAAGCGCACAATCCGTCAAAATACAACAACACTGAGAAGTGAAGCAGTTAATCTGCACTAGGATTATGAAAAGCTTTTTTAAGGAATTGAAAAGAAAAATAATTGTCTAATCATTAATCCATTAAACGTGTGAACATCTATCAATAAATAGTTAAATGATAATAAATAATTTAAATAAAAAAGTTTAAAACAGCCTTTTCTTGACAAGTCGAACGTAAAATCGAACGTATAATAATAATTACTGATTGTTATTAACATCTACACAATATATGGTATATACCTGAACAATCGAAGCCGTCCCCATCCCAGCCCTCTTGACACGTGCACGTGACTGAGGCGTCTGTATCCAGGCAGTCAGCTTTGATATGGCACGGTTCTTTTGCACAGGTGACTGCAACACAAACCCAAGCTTGATGCAGAACGACTCTGTGCCTGATTCGTTATGTTTTGTAGAAATGAGAGCGAAAATAGACGTGAGAAACAGGAGGTTTTGCCTTCCACAAATGGGGTTTACCATTCAAGCCCCTGGATCATCAGTTGCATCGCGTGGTTGATAAGGTTGCCAATGTTGTATTTGAGTGCCAAATTGTACTGGAAATGTTACATCTGTATGGATATAGCATACATTTTCTCATCTGCAATTGCATTTGCTAGTGGCATGCTCACGAAATGTAATTTCCTACTTTTTTAGTAGTATATGCATCATATGAAAAGAATAGGTTTATGATATCACGGCCTTGTAGTTATAACGAGCTAGCACATTACTAAATAACGTAAAAACAACCTTTAAAAAATAGTAATTTTAATGTTTTTATTCAGAATAGTACTCACGCCTTTCAGAAAATCCACCGAAGGTGGGATTGGACAGCCCTACTAAGGGTGCAGTGAGGCCTGGAATCGGAAGCGGCATCGGGGCAGCAGGACTGGGTCCAACTGGAGCTGCGTACAGGAGATATTCATTCACACTTCGTAAATAGAGAATACCACACGAGGTCTCTATACAAGAGATAAATGTTCACACTTCGTAAAAAGAGAATACCACACGAGGTCTGTATACAAGAGATACATGTTCACACTTCGTAAATAGAGAATACTACACGAGATGTCTATACAAGAGATAAATGTTCACACTTCGTAAAAAGAGAATACCACACGAGGTCTGTATACAAGAGATACATGTTCACACTTCGTAAATAGAGAATACTACACGAGATGTCTATACAAGAGATAAATGTTCACACTTCGTAAATAGAGAATAGCACACGAGGTCCGTATACAAGAGATATATGTTTCATTACAATAGAAATGTATGTTCACACTTCGTAAATAGAGAATACCACACGAGGTCTGTATACAAGAGATACATGTTCACACTTCGAACTAGAGAATACTACGCGAGATCTCTATACAAGAGATACATGTTCACACTTCGTAAATAGAGAATACTACGCGAGATCTCTATACAAGAGATACATGTTCACACTTTGAAAATAGAGAATACTACGCGAGATCTCTATACAAGAGATACATGTTCACACTTTGTAACTAGAGAATACTAAGCGAGATCTCTATACAAGAGATACATGTTCACACTTCGTAAATAGAGAATACAACAAGAGATCTCTATACAAGAGATATATGTTCACACTTCGTAAATAGAGAATACTAAGCGAGATCTCTTTACAAGAGCTACATGTTCACACTTCGTAATTAGAGAATACTACACAAGGTCTCTATAAAGAGATATATGTTTCATTACAATAGAAATGTATGTTCACACTTCGTAAATAGAGAATACCACACGAGGTCTGTATACAAGAGATACATGTTCACACTTCGAACTAGAGAATACTACGCGAGATCTCTATACAAGAGATACATGTTCACACTTCGTAAATAGAGAATACTACGCGAGATCTCTATACAAGAGATACATGTTCACACTTCGTAAATAGAGAATACTACAAGAGATCTCTATACAAGAGATACATGTTCACACTTCGTAAATAGAGAATACTACGCGAGATCTCTATACAAGAGATACATGTTCACACTTTGAAAATAGAGATTACTACGCGAGATCTCTATACAAGAGATACATGTTCACACTTCGTAAATAGAGAATACTATGTGAGATCTCTATACAAGAGATATATGTTCACGCTTTGTAAATAGAGAATACTACACGAGGTCTCTATACAAGAGATACATGTTCACATTTTGTAAATAGAGAATACTACACGAGATCTCTATACAAGAGATATGTGTTCACACTTCGTAAATAGAGAATACTACAAGAGATCTCTATACAAGAGATACATGTTCACATTTTGTAAATAGAGAATACTACACGAGATCTCTATACAAGAGATACATGTTCACACTTCGTAAATAGAGAATACTACGCGAGATCTCTATACAAGAGATATTTGTTCACACTTCGTAAATAGAGAATACTACACGAGATGTCTTTACAAACGTGATATGTTCACACTTTGTAACTAGAGAATACTAAGCGAGATCTCTATACAAGAGATACATGTTCACACTTTGTAACTAGAGAATACTAAGCGAGATCTCTATACAAGTGATACATGTTCACACTTCGTAAATAGAGAATACTAAGCGAGATCTCTATACAAGAGATACATGTTCACACTTCGAACTAGAGAATACTACGCGAGATCTCTATACAAGAGATACATGTTCACACTTCGTAAATAGAGAATACTACGCGAGATCTCTATACAAGAGATACATGTTCACACTTTGTAAATAGAGAATACTACGCGAGATCTCTATACAAGAGATACATGTTCACACTTTGTAACTAGAGAATACTAAGCGAGATCTCTATACAAGAGATATGTGTTCACACTTCGGACATAGAGAATACTACGCGAGATCTCTATACAAGAGATACATGTTCACACTCGTAAATACAGAATACTATGTGAGATCTCTATACAAGAGATATATGTTCACGCTTTGTAAATAGAGAATACTACACGAGGTCTCTATACAAGAGATACATGTTCACATTTTGTAAATAGAGAATACTACACGAGATCTCTATACAAGAGATATGTGTTCACACTTCGTAAATAGAGAATACTACAAGAGATCTCTATACAAGAGATACATGTTCACACTTCGTAAATAGAGAATACTACGCGAGATCTATATACAAGAGATACATGTTCACACTTCGTAAATAGAGAATACTACGCGGGATCTCTATACAAGAGATACATGTTCACACTTCGTAAACAGAGAATACCACACAAGATCTCTATACAAGAGATACATGTTCACACTTCGTAATTAGAGAATACTACACGATGTTTCATTACAATAGAGATGTTGTATGTTCACACTTCGCAAATAGAGAATACTACACGAGGTCTCTATACAAGAGATATGTGTTCACGCTTCGTAAATAGAGAATTCTACACGATGTCTCATTACAATAGAGATGTATGTTCACACTTCGTAAATAGATAATGTTACATGAGATCTAATTAGATACGAAGCGATTGATCTTGCTGAGGAATCTGACCGAGCTTAACAATTAGGAAGATCCCAAGTTTCGTATAATTCGTGTGTAATACGAACGAGTGTGGAATTGTGTTTTCGTAGTAACTCTAACGACATTTCTTTTGAGCTTTAAGCTTAGGAACAGCATTAAAAAGGCAACTGTCTGTAGCGATGAAATCAGCTGATAACTCTGTTTCACTTGTCCAGGTAATTAAACAAATCGGTTTTATAATGTAGATAAAGTATATGAACTGATAGAATATCTTAAAAAACATAAAGTTGTGATAAGGTTTGGTCATCTTACTTGGGTAATATATTGGTTGCTTTAACCTAGACAATAGGACACAAACTTATATGCATTCATTGAAATAGAAAATAAAAAACACAAAGAAATAAAAAGTGAGGAAGGCACAAGTTGTAGACGCAAAGTATTTGTATCAATTTCAATTTGAATATTTATTTTGAATACTAATATTCAAGGTGTGCTGTAAATATTGGAACGCGGTAAAGATCCTGCTTACAGTGCAATAATAAACATCACACAAACATTCTTAAGCGTTAAAAAAGTTGAACGGAGAAATATGAAGCGAGAATTGTGCACAAAGAAATATTGTAGCACACGTTGCATCTGGTAAAATTTCGATACGTTTGATAGGAGAAACCAGCGAAATAAAAAAAAATTGGAACATAGTATACCACAAAGAAACACCACTACGACTACTAACTTCTAAGTGATTCCAGAATAGCCTCATATAAGACTACTGCGTGCTCTGGGCCACGAGGTCTTTAATAGTCTATAACATGCCTCGGGTGTAGACCTTCACATTTAGCACTAAATAGTAGTATGATCAAAGAAGTAAAATATTAATTTTCAAATAGTCAATGAATAAATTTTATTTTAAATATATGATAATGCACCATTCATGAATATTCACGCATCGGTTATTACAACCATGTTACTATACATGTATCGGCACATGCTTGCGATATTTTACGGCCTTGCATATGTTTGGTCAAAAGGCTTCATAGCAATCGGTACAATTGAAAAGTAGTTCTCGACGAGAGCAGTGATTCGGCTGCCGACTACGCGCATATAGTCATCTGTGTGAACAACACCTTCAAGTATCGAGATGCGGTAATATTACTGAATAAAGACTTTGACTTTGACTTTGACTTTTATAATCGGGGTGAGTACCTAAATGGATGACTCCCTGGATGTGATACATAGGACATCAACTAATATGTTTTGAAAAAGAAAGACGTGCAACTGCTCATTTAAAGATGTAGTCATATCGGCTTTAAGCCAGACAGGGTTAAGTAATATGATTGATGTCTCTCTAAAGATTATGACATTAAGATTATACATTGGTCATAAGAAGTGAAAAAATATATAAAAATAAAAGTTGTGCAACTGTCCCTTAAAGGGGCAGTAGCACGTTTTTAGGGGGAATATAAGGTGATGTCAGGAAAATGAAAATAAATGGTTCCAATTGAAAGACACTGTATTTAAACTAAATGAAGCAGTAATAATTCGAATACATAACGTAAAGTTTAGCCATGCGATTCCTTTTTCTTACACAAAATGAATTAAAGGTGTTCACAAAAAATGGCCGCCAATGGATTTTATGTGAATCCTGATACTTTGTCCTCTGACTATGGGTGATTGGTTTGTGTAATGAGATTGTTGACACTGTCAATATTATACATTTAGCATAAACTTACAATTAAAAGTGAAAAATTTTAAATATAAAATTATCAAAAAACGTGCTACTGCCCCTTTAAAATAAAATTAATGTGCTATTCCTTACGAGTACATGTCCCGTGTTCAGTCATGGCTCCATCAAGATCGCAGGAAATGCTCAGATTCCTCAGGTTATCACACTGGTACTTCTGAAGGTAGTCAAGTCCCTCGTCCAGAAGAGGATCGTGTATCGCCTGCCAGCCGGTCGGTGGCATCATGTGGCGACACTTGGGATCTGCGTGGAAATAATGATACAAATAAGTAATTATGATAACTTCAGTGTCTGCTTGTGGTAGATACACATATATAACAAGTAAAGATGGACAGAAACTGGTCAAACAGGTAGAAATCTTATATCTGATTATTTTATGCTTATCTCCAAGTGAGACACTCATTATAACATGGATTATATTAGCCTGATGAACTTCAAAAACGATGTCGCTTATGTTTTGTCATGACCTGAACAGCCATTGATATAGGATATTGTCAGGGACAGAGAAGGGAACAGAGATAGGGTATTGTTAGGTACAGAGAATGGAATAGAGATGTGACATTGTCAGGGACAGAGAAGGGAACAGAGATAGGGTATTGTTAGGTACAGAGAAGGGAACAGAGATGTGACATTGTCAGGGACAGAGAAGGGAACAGAGATAGGGTATTGTTAGGTACAGAGAATGGAATAGAGATGTGACATTGTCAGGGACAGAGAAGGGAACCGGGATACGGACAAAGATCAGACTTCAGATCAAGAGAAATGGACAGAGATAAAACTTACTAAGGAAAGAAAAAATAATGAAAATGTCGAAAAAATTAATTAATTTGGGTTGTCATATATAGCAGAACCATTTAAATCAGAAGGGAACAGAGACGCTATGGACAGAACTGATTTTGTTTATTATGACACAAGATATGCACATATAAAGCAACCGTTGGAATCCAATATAAAGCAATATAGCATACAGTTCTATCTTTTACAATTTTGTGTCCAAATAAGGTTTCGGGTTTATAAAAGCTTCGCGTTCGACTTGAGTTTATACTATGATCATGACTTTCTTGCCTAATCTTTATTTGTTGGCGTATTTGTTTTAAAACCACCCAGATTCTGCGCCTATGGAAATAATTATAACCATAGTTTGCAAGTTGTCCGAGTTGTCCCATCCGAGGATTACACTGTTGCTTCATTTTGTATAAAAGATATATAATTATCTTTTGTTGTTTAACGATTCTTTTCTTTCAAGTGCAATTTTCGTCAAATTCTAATAGTTGATTCGGAATTCGGATGTTTTTGTTCAAACAGTATCGGTAACTAAAGTGGTAAAATTTGTTTTTTTACGTCATTAGCTTGGCCAATCAAACATCAGCGAAGATATCACTTATGAAACGCAAGAATAAGAATTGTTTAAAAGTGTCTTTACATCTGATATCATGACTCTTTGGGAGATAAGAGTCCTAGTAACTATGATGAACAGGACACTTTTATAAATGATTTCCAAGGAGAAAATAAATAAATTCAGATCAACAGTTTTTTTAATATTGTTTATATTAGGTCATACTGTTTATTTCACACTAGCCTATAATGTGAGTCGTCCCGCTGAACTCAGAAACTACGCCGCTAGTCAAACCGGAAAAGATTACCTTTCTCGTTGGAGGTTTTCGACAGCTAAACGCACTGTTTTCGAAGTTGATGCTTTAGGGAGTTCATCTTCATTAGGAAAACGCCGATCATTTTCGTAATAAGTATTATATATCATTGACTATCTTGATCGAAATTCATCTTCCCACGGCAAGGGGACAATGTATCGAGATATTCTCCTCGTTTTCGACCTTGCATACAGCATAGAACACCGTTGAAACGGAGCTCCTATCGTGATCACGAGTAACGCCCCTTACCAGCTCTTTCAAATAATGGCCAATGAAATTGCCGTTTACAAGCGAAACAAATTCGAAGTACTAACAGGCAATTTTATGAACACTATTCGAGTGAAATCAAAAATCAAACTTCAGACCGCTGGTTTGGTTTGTATCACTCAAATTATAAGTTTCTCTTCCTTTTAGAAAGCATTTTTTTAATCGGTTTGTTTTAAGAGTTGCTTATTTTGTCATTTCTAACATTTTGTCAAAATTTCGGTTATTCAATTTGAATCCAATAGAAAAATACACGAGGCATTATTTCACAGTCGTCTACATTTGTCTAATCGGATTATTTTATAAATAAATAATCACGGCTAAAGCATTGCATTTTTCAAATGAAATCCAAAGTTGATTTACGAGAAAGAACTTTATGTATGTGTGTATGTGTGTATGTGTGTATGTGTGTATGTCATGTATGTATGTATGTATGTATGTATGTATGTATGTATGTATGTATGTATGCGTGTGTATTCGTATGCGTATGTATGTGTTAATGATTTTTTTTGCATATATGTATTATGCGTGTGTATGTATGTATGTATGTATAGTACGCACGTATCTATCTATCTATCTAAATGCCTCTTCCGATGACGAAACTATGACGTCACACAGGGAATTCCATTCCGATTTCGCAAAAAAATAGAACAGGTGCTCTTTTGTTCGCAACGCAAAGCAACGCATTGGGAAAACGGACGTAGTGTAAACCTCGCCTATATAACCTATATTGTTCCACGCTACGTCCGATTGTTTGGACGCATTCGTTGATTAATGCGATTTGCCGTTCACACTAGACGCGTCAACGTGCGTTCGATAACAGTCCATATCTAGATTAGACCACGTATTCTAGTGTTGAACAAAATGGTGGCAGAATCCTGCATAGCAATGTTGTTTAAGGGGAGGAGGAGGAAAAAAAGGATGTTATAAACCTTGTTTCAACTGAGCTTAAACGACAAGAAACCTCATTGTTTTACCCATGTTAATTGGTAAATCTGTACACATTGTAAACTTTACATACAAGTTGTCATGGTCATCATATCATTCAACCATATATATAGAATTACTCTTGTCTTCCGGGTATCATATCACTTAAATCAGACAAATCAACATATAGCAGTTCAACCACTGTTCTTTCTAAGAATCATATCTTGATGAATAAATTGTTGGCAACTTACTTATCGCAATGTATTTACAGTTGGTTCCCCAGGTGCTTGCGTCATCTGATGTATAGTCAATTGCTTCTGCAACTTCCTTGAAGATGTGGCAATTGTAGAAAATTTGCTCCTGTCCTCTTGATTTCACATTGAACACGTTGAAACTCAACGAGCTAAAGGGGGAGCCGGGAGCGGGGGCGGGGGCGGGAGTTGTGGTTTGGGTTTCGATTTCATCTTCAAGCGCGACGCAGTGAACAGCCACGACACATGTTGCATCGCCCATGCAGGCCGACTGACAACCCTTATCATCGATATTTTCCAATGTTTCATGGAAACCGTAAAGGAAATTGAATCCGTCCCATAACCCGTCTTCAACGTTGACGAAGTGAATACTCGAGGTCTTGCCTAAGGGTATCTTCATTGCTGGGAGGCCTGGCTGGGTCGCTCCGTTAGATCCACCTAGAAGATATGGATAAAACACGATCCTGTGGCATTAGTTATGGATGGCACATAGTCCACGGGCATTATCAATAATAAAGGATGTTTGCCCTCGTGATTTGCCCGTGGGCAAATCCCGCGGGCAAACATCCTTTATTATTGATAATGCCCACGGACTATGTGTTATCTATTTTATAAACCGCCAACTAGTTATAATAACATTGACATGACCGATAACGTAAAAATAACTGAGGCGGCCGTAAAATATTTTTTTTAAAAACTAAAACCTTTGTTATAAAAGGACCTAACAAACGATGTATGTCAGCGCTGTCATAATAGCTTAGTGGTCAGAGCGTTGGATTTCAGCGTTCGGCGGTGTAAACTCTGCGGGTTCGAGACTGCATATCGCCAAAACATTTGCGGTGTCAAATTAGATTTGTGATATTTTTCAAAAGTGATAGTCAGTTGACACTTTGACTTTAACAAGAAATCCTTAATTACATCTTTCGAAAATAATTATTTGAATGTGATATATCATAATAGGTCAGAGCGTTGGGTTTTAGCGTTCGGCAGTGTAAACTCTGTGGGTTCGAGACGGCATATCGCCAAAACATTTGCAGTGTCAAAATTTGTGATATTTTTCAAAAGTGATAGTCAGTTGACACTTTGACTTTAACAAAAAATCATTAATTACATCTTTCGAAAATAATTATTTGAATGGGATGTATCATAATAATATCCTGCCTTGCAGGGCGATTATGTTGATAATAACCTGCATCCGAGGGACATTACTCGAATAATTCCCTTGCCGTACGAGTCAGAAGGAAATTAGAATATATAAAGACCTCAAAGAACAATGGAGTGGCGTCAGTAAAGGTTAATAATGCAGAATATAGGATGCTTGCCTGCGGGATTTAGCCCAAGGGTCGCATGACTTATCTAATTTACAAAAAAAAAACATGACACATCTTATTCAATTCATAAACCGACAACTAGTTTACATTGGTTTGACTTAAAATGGGAAAAGATAGGGAGGAACATAAGTTAAGGTTAAGTGTCAAACCACCGAATATCAGACCTTTAGTTATAAGATCGCCTAACATAACGCCTTAATAAGCGTTTCCGCAAGGCTTAATGGTCAGATCATTAGGTATAGCATTTGGTAATGTCAGCTATAGGGATCCGGGACAACAAACATTGTTAAGTAGCAACATTAGATTTGAGGTGTTTTTCAAAAGAGATAAAAAGTAAGCATTTTGACTTTAACAGAAATCATCAACTTTATCCTTGAAAAACATTTATTTGACGTGGGTAACTTATCAAAATATCCTATTTTTGATAATCACCTGCACCCGAGGGAATAATTCCCTCTTCGTGTAAATCAGGACGAAATTAAGATTAATATAGACCGCAGAGAGTGGGGTTACTAGAACAGTATATACCTGGTTGGCCAGTCGTGTCTGTTGATCCCGGGTCAGTCGTGTCTGTTGATCCCGGGCCGGTTGTGTCGATTGATCCCGGGCCGGTTGTGTCTATTGATCCCGGGCCGATTGTGTCTATGGCTCCCGGGCCGGTTGAGTCGATTGATCCCGGGCCGGTTGTGTCTATGGCTCCCGGGCCGGTTGAGCCGATCTGTCCGACAGCACTAGGGATAGATTGTTGTGGATTAATTGCTGTCCCTGGAAGTTGAGGTCCCGCGGGCGGCTGAGGCAATAGGAAACTTCCTGGCCCCTGGCTTTGAACATTCCCCAGGAAGAGGAAAAGCGAACAGCATAGGAGTAGGCTTGTTCTAATCATTTCGTCAAAAGCTCTGGAGCCTGTCTTGACACTAACCGTCTGTACCAATCTTTATACTCGTATATGCTGGTCACATGTGTGGCAGATCATTTTCATAGATTTCCAGATGATGGTATCATATTTGCAACTCATTACTACCAGATCATACCAACCCCCTTATCATACATTTGACAATTCTAATATTTTTGTGCTTGGCACGAAATAAGCATGTACGTACGTGCCACGTTGTCAACGTCGTCAGTGAGCCTTAAATCGCATGAACAACTTTCGAGAAGATCGCCGCTCGACAGCTGTAGCCATGACTCCTAGGCTTGGCATAATAATTGTTTTGAACGCTCCCACTATACTCTGTTCTTTAAATTTCTAAATCTTAAATGAGTTGTGGTTGAAATCATGACCACTGACTAAGTTGATATAGGTTATAACCATCAAACGATCAGCGAGATTGTAATCACAAATGTTCACGAAAAATAGGTTATTGCACAAACACCAAATGGTTACGGGTATGCTTAATACTGTATTTGTACTTTGATAAACAAAATATAAAGGCTAAACCAAATGTGTTATTTGTAAAATTATTTAAGGGTGTAAATCTTGTAGAGGGCGTTCAGTAATGCCTACATGGAAGAATGCCTACATTCTTATCAAAACATCTTTATGCACCAGTGGCATGATAACCTTCACCCTATTAGCAAAGTGGAATGTTCCACCTATGCCTGCAATGAAACATGTTTTTTCACAATGTTTCTATGATTTTTGTAGTACTTTTGAGTTTCTAGACACTCAAGCCAATGACATATGGACCAAAACTTACATTTTAAATATGAATTTTAGCGGTCAACAAGGTATCTTGTCTTGATGTCTTTTCTAGTGTTTGAAATTTGGCAAACTATCCATTTGTTTCATTTTGAATATGATATACTTAACAATCGACATATGGGAGGCCAGGAAAGCTCCTTTAACATATAAATGTGTTTTCTGTTTTCTCCAAGTGAAAGTTATTGTTGTACCATTTATTTTCATTTATCTTTTTTCATATTTATCCATATATTTCGGACTTATTTACATTCGTACAATAAGTGTAATATTTATTCTATATTGGATTTGCAAATAGAACATTTGTTTGATTTTTTTATTTCATCTTTGTAAGTGTTGACAGAATTCTATTAATTACTCTGTATTGGAACAAAGATTGTTTTACACTATGATATGACCATTCTCTCCCCACAGAGGCAGCTCAGTTATACCTGAATTAGCCTCTGTTCTATTACGCCTAGATCCTAGGGTTCCAGCAGATTGCCCTAGCGGCAAAAAGTTGTAACTGAAAATATCTCCCTTATTTGCTGCCAATGAAAACACCTTTAAGATATCCATGACTTGGGGAGTTCTTAACGGTCGTATAGTGAGATGGAAAATATTATGTCTTTATGTTTGTTTTTCATTAACAATGTGAGAGGGAAACAATTTGAAAATCAGATATGGATAGGGGTTTTCATTAGAAAGAAACTGTTTTATAATTGTGTTAATTATTATTTGTTTTATGATAGATTTTATTTTACTAATCAACCAAATAATAACTCATGAGAAGGTAAAAAGCGATGGTTTGTAATAGGAAGACGTACCTCCCCAGGATGTTTAATTTCAAGGTAAACTGTGACGAACCACACGGAGATGGCCGAGGTTTTGCGAATGACCACTTTTGAAACGGCGTCGCTGATTGCACATCTAACTTCGATTGCCTCCAATCAGATTTCTACTTTTCTATCCCATGTATTAGCCGTAATAGAACAGAGGCTACATTCGGGTATGACTGAGTTGCCTCTGTGGGGAGAATATGTGATATGACCTAAAGGTATTTTTTTCAATTTTTCCCAAGTCTCTTCGTCTATGCTTTCATTTAGTTCATTTTTGTCATGTTAAAGCTTTTGTAGTTTTTATTTCGACACGAGAATGTCATATATATCCCTGCATCCTGTTGTATAGCCAGACATATTTTGTAATTTAAATGGGAGAATTTGGTTTAAATGTGAACTTTCGCATACACTGTGAAATTTTCCATTTTTAAGAAATTGCCATTACTATGATTTTTTTTGCAAATCGGTTAGGTTCTCCCTCTCTTGGAATAATGTTTATAGGGTATCATTTTTTCGTCCCTGCTTGTAGAGTCAACTCTTACTTTCGTAACCTATCTGCTCGTTAATTCTCTACTGTAGGCAATATTCCAAACTATTTTGATCAGTCCACGTGGCGCTGTCACAACAAACAGTGTAGGCATTGTTCCCTGTAGGCGTTTTTCCTTGTTTCCTTATTAGCCAGCGACTAAA
The DNA here is from genome assembly GCA_916613615.1 of Steromphala cineraria. NCBI lineage: Eukaryota > Metazoa > Mollusca > Gastropoda > Trochida > Trochidae > Steromphala > Steromphala cineraria. The sequence continues at coordinate 64,296,371 of OU744721.1, read as the reverse complement.
ATTACTGCAATTTCATTTGCATAATACACGCGCATTTCACCTGCATATATAGCATATTCTATCAAAGTTGCCTTAGGCTTGGAGCACACTACGTCCAAGTTTTCTTACGACGGGTCATGCGATGCGCAATAAACGCAAATAATATATATTTCATGGACCGAGCAAACTGCGATCGTTGCGACAATGCCAACCCATGCGATGAAAATATATATACTCATGTAATCTTAGGATAGTAATACAAGGGTGCAATACGGAATAAGTCTTCAAATTCCGTATTGCACGGTAAATTCCGTATTGCACGATTGCCGGTTCTACTTTTTTCAAGCTTCGGCAATTCTCGTAACTTTCCGTACGTAACAATCATTTTCCTTATTAGAACATCGGATTTGACGTATCTCAATGCATTGGTAACAAACTTACTTTTTAATATGATATTGAAGAATAGTGAGAAACTAGTGTTATCGTTAGTAAAGAAACTGCAAAACAAAACTCCGAGAACATCGCCAGCGACACTACGCCCTTGGAAGTTGCCTCTCAAAACTTTTTCTGTCGATCATGAATATAAGGATAAGTTCTTATATGTAATATCACTCTCTATTGGACTCAAGACAGGCAGGATTTCGGTCCGACCACAGGACATCGGATAACATATTCATCTTTAGAACCTTGATTAAAAAGTTTAAACAGATGAAAAGAAAACTATATACCTGCTTTGTTGACTTTCGCAAGGCGTTTGACTCTGTATGGAGAGACGGTCTACTATTCAAAATGTATAATTATGGCATAACAGGTAAAATATTTAATCTTATGCATGATATGTACTCTGAGGTGACATATGCCGTAAAAACTGAAAGCGGAGTGGCTGAACCAATTTCATCATCAATTGGTGTTAAGCAAGGATGTGTCTGCAGCCCTACCCTCTTCAACATATATGTGAATAATATGAAGGACTACCTTGAATCCGGCAGTGAACATGCCCCTAACTTGGATGATCAAAGTCTCACACATCTACTTTTTGCGGACGACCTCGTCCTTTTCTCAAAATCAGCCAAAGGACTCCAAAATAGTATTAATAATCTAAAAACATTTACAGAAGATTGGAAACTCAAGATAAATCTCTCTAAAACTAAAGTGATTATTTTTGGTGGTACAAGGGTCGATACAAATCATTCATTTCACTATGATAATTCGGCCATCGACGTTTGTGACTCATATACCTATCTAGGAGTAACTTTGCACAAGAATGGAACTTTTAAAATCGCCATTGAAAGTCTTAAAGGGAAGGCGATGCGCGCCTGGTTCAAGATCAGATACAGCTTATCTTCATCAACTCAATTCCGCCCTGATGTTCTTCTCCGTCTCTATCGTTGTCTTGTTGTTCCAATCGCCACCTATGGTGCAGAAGTGTGGGGCAGCGATATGTTTAAATCTTCATTGGATCTCTTCCAAAATTGGAGTAAGTTGACTTGTAATATTATAACCATAAAGATTGCCAAGTCAATCCTAGAAGTACCAAAGCGCACCTGTAACATTGGATGTCTTAGCGAGCTTGGACTTTACCCTATATCAATAACCATACTCTCAAGCATGTTTAACTACTACAGAAGATTGATAAGGATGGACCATAACCGACTCGAATATGCTGCTTTACAAGAAGATAGACTTCTATCAAAATCATCTTGGGTCTCAACTATTGAGCAAATTCTTCAAAACGCTTTCCCTACTTCAAATATTGTCAACATATCCTCACTCCAATTTACAGAATTTATAAAGTCTCAATTTGTTAACTTGTATCTACAGGAAATAAATCAGCTTCCGTCTGATAAAGGAAAAAAACTTCGCCTGCTTGGGCACATTGGAGATTCATTTCAATATAAGGACTATCTATCGTCAATTAAGAACAAGGAGCATCGTAAAGTTTTAAGTAAATTACGACTTAGTGCTCATCAACTAGAGATAGAGAGGGGTCGATACAACAACATCCCAGCTGATAGTCGTATTTGCAAGCAATGCAACCTAACGGAAGTTGAAACAGAGGAACATTTTATATTGTCATGTCCTAAATTCCATAATAAACGTTCAGACCTCATCTGTTCAACAGGTCTGACGAATGCGGGGTTGCCAAAGAAAGATCTCCTAACTGCCATATTAACCCTTATAGTGCCCGGCCTTTGACGCTATGCGCTCACGCAGTGCCGCTAACTTTTGGAGTAAACTCGAGATTTTGGTCAACGTTGACAAAAAATGTCCCTGAGGCGTTATCTATGTTCGGAAATTCATGAAATTTAAAGTGAAGAAAGCTGAGTTGTTTACCATTCAATCAATGTAATTTTAAATCATAAGTGACAACAATAAAAATGATTTTAATCTAATTATAAACTTCAGAGACGTTTTTCATGCAAATGTTCAGCCGAGGAACGTTAGCATACCCTTGTTTCTTCGATTGTAATTAAATTGCCGTTATCTACAAAGTGATTAAATTGTCATTTATCAAGAAAGCGGATTTCAGTGATCACGTTGATGTGTTTACTTCCTACATGCGACCGATTGTTCACGAAATAATACAAGTTATCCTTTTGTTTTCATTTGTTGAACATTGTTCGCCGTGACGTCATAGACAAACTAAGTGCAGTAAATGTACGGTGCACGCAAAGTCCTTGCAATTTTTCCACAGCCGGTGCACATGACTGAATTTCCATCCACAGAAAGTTATGGATTCGATCTTGAAAATGATATAATTTTCGGAAACATTAGAGCTGAAATTATGTTGCTATCACAAGGTCGAAAACAAAAGCAGTTTCAAGCAGACAGAATCATGATTTGAGTCGCATTTTTGCAAGCGCATAAACAACTCAATATATATTGTTGTAAAATAAACTAAAACGATGAAAAAGTACAGATTATCAAATTAGAATTCATAAGCAAACTATTGGAACAGTTTTCCATGTATGTTCTAACAGAAAATTCAAAACGATCAATCAGACAAAAGCGCGAAAAAATAGCGAGAACACATGACGGCAGTTTTGGTATTGCGTAATTGGCAGAATTCCTTTTCCACATAGATTTAACATTAGCATGTATTTTCAATCTCAATCACAGTTTAAATTATGGTAAACATATATATATAATATAACTTTCAATAAATCCATAATATATCAAGCAAATTTGGTCACTGCCAGATGTATATCAAACTATACTCTCGAGTTAAAACAAAAAAAGAAAAACACCAGCTTGGTTTAAAAAATCATCAAAATCAAAATTAGATTTAATAACAAATCTAACTATAATTTACCCTGAATAACACAAAGGAAGGTTGCAAACTATATATACGATCAACTGGATATAATGTCTTTACTTGACATGGAAGAAAATTACTAAAATATTTAAAGATAAAACAGGCCTGCTTCCCGAAAACGGCCGACTTGATTGACGGGTCGTCCACTCGCGGCTTTATGCACGATGAAATTCGCGCATTAAATATGGTGGGAAGGTTGTCGTACTCCAGTGTTTACTCTTTAAATTTCTCGGGTGCCTAAAATTTATCAAGCAACACTTTTATCTATAATGTTCTTCATCTGTATCAAGTTTTTCGAAAGTCAACATTGACGCTCTTCAGCGTCGTCTGTTACTGGCCACGCCCCTAGCTCAGCGAACAATGGGTTCCAATTTTGAGATCATATTGGTGAATAGACCAGTAACTTTTTGTTTTTTGATCAAACTTTTATAAGCACACAATTTGTTTCACATTCTCTATTATATCAGATGTTGTATTGCATCCAGGGATTCATTCATAAATTCACAATCAATGACAAATAAAAAAAACTATGTTCTTAATATATTTCAAGAAATTAATCAATTTAAAAATTATATTGAGACTAGATTAATTTTGCATAATTTTTAAATTAAAATATCGTAAAAACTCTTTATCAGTTGGACGAAATAATTCAAATGAAAAAAATAGATTGTTAAAATGGGATTGAATTAATAGAGAAAATAGAATAAAATATAATAAAAATCGAGGATGTATACAGATTTTTTTTTTATATTAATGTATTTTTTTTCAATAAACATGCATGTTGATATTTATCATAGGCCTACAATAGGAATGTGCGATGGCCCTTATAAATTGAAAACATGCGCCCTGATCACTGGGTTTTTTTTTCATTTGAAAGATTTAAGGAATACTGTATAATCACTTTCCATCTGACAAATTTCAGACATAATTTGCAGAATGCCACTTCATTTTATTCCTGTTCAGTATTTTTGTAAGCGTATCATATTAATTAAGATATATATATGGCTTTGATAAATATAAGAAAATGTCAAATTCAATGAGAAAGACAGCAAAATCAAAGTTCGACATGACAAGAGTCAGCCGTCATCATCTAGATTTTTATTGCCAAGGTCACTGTCATTGTAATCCAAAGGATTTTAAAAATATTTTTTTTATTTCGGCAACGAGGGATTTCCCGTACTATAAATAGCGCTAATGGTCACGAGCAAAGTAGACCGGATATGACGGCAGAACTTAACTGGTTCCCTGTTGGACTTGCGCAGCCAGCTTAGCGCGTTTAGCCAACAGGCGGCGACCAAAATTAGTGGTACAAATTCGTACCATTTCCTGTTGTGCGTGCGCAGTTACATTTTGACGGACGCTCGCATCAAGATGGCTGACGGCGTCGCTTCAGTATGTATTCAATGTAAACAAAGACCCCACACATTTAGTTTTGGTCACATGGACTTATAAATTTAACCAGCAATGCCCCTCAGCACTCAGATTCTTAAAATCTTTACATTTTCTAACAGAAATTAGTATTTTTTCAATTACACATACAATTCTATAGCGGGTACTTCCCATCACTAGAGTTATTGTAGGGCTGAATACGAAAGGCCGATGGCGATTTAATTACGTTAATTCAGATGTGTTTTAGTCGCTGAAGTTTGGCAGAAATAATTGTTTTTGCCCAACAAATGCATATGATTTGAATTTAGACTATTAAAGTAGCGTTTCAATCGGCAATCAGCAATGTTGTATACTTGGTAAATGAATGAATCCTGTGCCAGTTCGGACAGTGACGTTATTTCCATAGACTTGCATGTTTAATTGGTGTAGCATAAATAATTTTCACTCATTTAATTTCCGTCGGATTCTGTTCATTTTTTGCCCATTTGTGACGAATCATCTCAGCTACAACCTCATAAGTTCAGTTTCATTTTGAATCGATTATCTAAGAAATGACAGTAATTCAATCAAATTTTTTACATATTTGTGAACAAGTTAATAAATAATGGCGACCTATGGGACAGGTCTCTTAATTTTGTACATAAGTCGGTAAATCTGACGACGTTACATAAGTAATAGGATAATAAAATATAAATTATGTACTTCAAGCTGAGATGATTTAAATTCAACATGCCAAGTTTGAACATAATACAACAAGAATCTTTTTCATGAAAATTATTTATGCTACACCAATTTAACATGCAAGTCTATGGAAAAAACGTCACTGTCCGAATATAACTGGCACGTATACATGTATGTTGTACTTCACATTTTGCAGGTAACATCCTTGGCTTAATTTCCTCCTGTCCTTAATTCCATGGAAGACAATGTGAAAAGGTGAGAAAACAAGTAACATAATAAATATTACTATAATATGTGGCACCTCTTTGTATCGCCTACAAATCTCAATATAATATCATATGACCCTAAAATATTTTAAGCTCCCCAGATTTTTTTTAGATGCAAAACTATAGGCCCAAAGCACCAGTTATGAACATTAATATTTCAACTGTGCTGCTCCAAGACTTTGTAACCAACTTCCTGTCAACAAGATGTCATCCTCACTGACTGTTTTTAATTCACATTACAAAGCTCATGTATTTTCTAGCTATTATTCCTAGGCTCTATTTCATCATCTTTTCCCCATATACAGTACTGTACATAATCTGTGATAACGGTATTATCTTTAGATTTATTTCATAGTAGACTATTTCATGTCATCACCACAATTTTCTTACTTTTCAATGCACAGCTTGAATCCACTGAGAACTTGAAGGCAAGCGGTCATTTCTTGGCCTGGCTCATAGTGCCGAGGCAGATGCAAAGAATAAAGAGGTACCTAGCATTCCAATTCTTAAAACAAATAGTCTATGTCATTTGAAGGATCTAATAAAGAAATAAAATTTGCTGTACCCCAATGTGTTATGTAATAAAATATAGTTTTTCCCTAAACTTTGTTGTGGCGTCAATAGTCATACTCCACAATAGTTTTTTTTTTGCGGTTGCGTGATGCAGATTTCCTTGATTTGTCTTATTTTAAAATGTAGCTCAAAATTTTAAGAGTATTTGTATACAAACAAACAAATTCATTCCATTTTAGGTATAATGACAATAATGTTGTTTTAGGACATTATATAACATTGTAATACATGATTAAAATGTGAGCTCTCCACCAAAAATTAGGCTTTCATATGAAAATTTTATGTCCATTGCATTAATGATTCTGTTAGTGATTTAAAACACATATTTTCAGAACTTTGATATGCACCAATGCCATGAGATGAAGACTATGGATAATCCTCTAAATTCTGAAGATATTTAGGTTAGTAATACCTTTTATATATGGATGTATTCATGGATTTAGTGTGAAGTTATGGAGGTTGATTTCCATTTTTTCTTCTGTATTCAATTTATCAATCAAAATGAATATTACAGACAATGAATTATTATCCTAATAACTTGGCTGAGTGAAAGTTGTAAATTGGAAATATGATATTTAAATGACTTTCAATTGGTACTGTAATTTTGCTTAGCCTTTTGCGTAATGAAAATTAATGAGATGATTCAAAGTTGATTTGTTCCAGTTGATTTGTTCCAGTTGTTCCAGTTGAAGTTCCTTCTTGTTGACTGCAATCATTATATACATTGTCTCGTGGGTTTATGTGAGGAGCTTGTGTGGTGTAATATAATTACACTTGCCCTCGTATAAATAAATGGGATATGATTTAAACCACAATTTGAAGACTGCTGATTAACAAAAGTAAATCTTATCCATATACTATTACATATATATATATTATTACACTTGCCCTCGTATAAATAAATGGGATATGATTTAAACCACAATTTGAAGACTGCTGATTAACAAAAGTAAATCTTATCCATATACATATATATATACACTCATAATTATTTCATGATGCAGAGAAAATTTGTCTATACAAATTGTGTAGATGCACAATGTCAATGATTTCATAACCTTCTACTTTCAGGAATCAGATCTTCAACAGGCTCTCTCTGATTACAATCGTGTGCTTGTTAAAAACATTGAACTGTGTGCGTGAGTAAGCCCCAAAGCATGATGGGACGTGGAACAGGCTAGATGGTGGCATGTTTACACCTCGTAAATTTCCTGATAAAACGTGTGTTGTGTGTAAAGTAAACAAATCATCCGGACAAATAAGAAAGATTAATTCAGAAGCTGGTAAGAGAAAGCGCTTGGCGGATCTTTTGCTGAAGTATGGATCACTAAACGTCATTGAAGGTTGCATTTGTAGAGCTTGTGAAAATAGATTATATACGTTACATGATAAATGTGAAGACTTCAGAAGTCAGTGTCAGCAACCATTAACATTCTTAAGTGTCAAAAGGTGTGCATCGTTGAATGACAGTGAACAATCAGATAAAGTATCAACTAGAGTCAAATTATTCAGCTCAGATTGTGGAACTGAAAACGATCATACCTATGTCAGTGGAATTTTTCAAGACAGTGAACTTTCTTCCTCTTTTTTGGATGGGAATGACCCTGAATTGTCTACCTTCTTCAATAGATCGATTCCGACCTTAACTCCAATTCGACCTAGACCTAAAAGTTGTGAATATCAACAGCCACTTTCAAGTACTCCAGTTCAAGCACAACAGGACCATTTTCATGCACGTACAGTCACAGACTCACAAAGCTCAGTGAATGAAAAGGATAAAGAAACATGTGACCATACATATATTAAAAAAGCTATACATATAAAGTCTCAAAAGACAAAAGATAATGGAAAAACCATCACATGTGATGAACCGTCCCTAAAGCTCTCTCCATTTACAAAATCATTGCTGGATTTTGTCCACGAGACCATTCACCCTAGTTTAGATAATGATCAGTTAAATGTATCAGAGATCAAGAAAATTGTTTCATCTTTGACTGTTTCAAAAAGTGAATTTTTCAACTGCATAAATTCACTGCCAAGTTTGAAAGGTAATTTCCAAAGTTTCTTGATCAAAGACCTAAGTGCCTCATTTTCAAAATTAAAAAATCGAAAACATGGCTACCTCAGTGAACTTAGAAAGAAGAGCTATGAAGATTTAAAAGATGTGTCGTGGGAGGGAATAGTTGCAGAAGCAATGGATATCTTTCCATTGTTCGTCCAGGTATGTCTGGCTATGCTCCTTCCTCTCCATGAAGCAATGGGACCCCGACAAAGTGTACTTCTTCAAGGTTGTGTCCCTAAGCTTGGCCTCCTATATGGAATACTAGGCCAACACCGGGATAAAGAGCTCAGCAGGATACAACGTCTCAACAGCATGTTGTTGTTCGACAACATATGCGACCAAAAGGTATGTTTGTCAATAAACAGATTGTGTCTTCTACATCCAAATCCATTGGGCAAATCATAACGGATTATTCTCAAAATAAAGAGATTTCAGATAACAATATTTTACTTTCACAACATATTTTCAAGAGTAGGTCAATTGTAAATAAGAGAATGCACACCTTCATTCTCTGGAGAATACATTCTCTAACAAAACCTGACGGAGATATGCAATGTTGACATGATTTTGGGGAAATTTGCATATGCAAATTTTGTAAGACTAAACACTTCTTCAATAGACATAATTGATAACGCTATATACCCCCACTACTTCGTTGGTGGGGATATAATTAAAATCATGCTATATAATATAAATGAAGATAAATATTAAACAAAATATGATAACTTTCAGGTGTTCGATCGTTTCAACCCTCTTGGAATCTGCCTGAGTCATGAGCGAAGCCTCGAAATACTCGACCACCTTGGAGGAACATTCAACAGGGAACTGATTGACACGATTAAAGAAAAGCGGGTCATTCGAATAATAGGGGATAACATCAACTGGATGACCAGGGTTCATGACCAAAGGAAAGATAACAGAGATCACATGAATCATGCCTTTGGATCAGCAGTTATTGTCCAGACCCTAGCATTTAATGACCTTCCCAGTGTCATACCTCAAAGATGCTACATGAATGCACCTCTTAATCAGTTTTTGCCATCAGAAGCTGACTACAACATGCTCCGAAGTGATTATGTCATCCTCATTTCACGGATAGCATCCAGACTGGTACCAGGTCTATCTTTTATGGGTGGTGTCTTCCCCAAACACATTGAAGGGACGCATTCAAGACAGCTGAACAAAATCAACAGCGTTATACCACTACCAGTACTTCACTGCAACGAGCAACGCTATGATGATGTTGTGAAGATCATGGACCATTATGAAACTCAGCCAAGTTATTAGGATAATAATTCATTGTCTGTAATATTCATTTTGATTGATAAATTGAATACAGAAGAAAAAATGGAAATCAACCTCCATAACTTCACACTAAATCCATGAATACATCCATATATAAAAGGTATTACTAACCTAAATATCTTCAGAATTTAGAGGATTATCCATAGTCTTCATCTCATGGCATTGGTGCATATCAAAGTTCTGAAAATATGTGTTTTAAATCACTAACAGAATCATTAATGCAATGGACATAAAATTTTCATATGAAAGCCTAATTTTTGGTGGAGAGCTCACATTTTAATCATGTATTACAATGTTATATAATGTCCTAAAACAACATTATTGTCATTATACCTAAAATGGAATGAATTTGTTTGTTTGTATACAAATACTCTTAAAATTTTGAGCTACATTTTAAAATAAGACAAATCAAGGAAATCTGCATCACGCAACCGCAAAAAAAAAACTATTGTGGAGTATGACTATTGACGCCACAACAAAGTTTAGGGAAAAACTATATTTTATTACATAACACATTGGGGTACAGCAAATTTTATTTCTTTATTAGATCCTTCAAATGACATAGACTATTTGTTTTAAGAATTGGAATGCTAGGTACCTCTTTATTCTTTGCATCTGCCTCGGCACTATGAGCCAGGCCAAGAAATGACCGCTTGCCTTCAAGTTCTCAGTGGATTCAAGCTGTGCATTGAAAAGTAAGAAAATTGTGGTGATGACATGAAATAGTCTACTATGAAATAAATCTAAAGATAATACCGTTATCACAGATTATGTACAGTACTGTATATGGGGAAAAGATGATGAAATAGAGCCTAGGAATAATAGCTAGAAAATACATGAGCTTTGTAATGTGAATTAAAAACAGTCAGTGAGGATGACATCTTGTTGACAGGAAGTTGGTTACAAAGTCTTGGAGCAGCACAGTTGAAATATTAATGTTCATAACTGGTGCTTTGGGCCTATAGTTTTGCATCTAAAAAAAATCTGGGGAGCTTAAAATATTTTAGGGTCATATGATATTATATTGAGATTTGTAGGCGATACAAAGAGGTGCCACATATTATAGTAATATTTATTATGTTACTTGTTTTCTCACCTTTTCACATTGTCTTCCATGGAATTAAGGACAGGAGGAAATTAAGCCAAGGATGTTACCTGCAAAATGTGAAGTACAACATACATGTATACGTGCCAGTTATATTCGGACAGTGACGTTTTTTCCATAGACTTGCATGTTAAATTGGTGTAGCATAAATAATTTTCATGAAAAAGATTCTTGTTGTATTATGTTCAAACTTGGCATGTTGAATTTAAATCATCTCAGCTTGAAGTACATAATTTATATTTTATTATCCTATTACTTATGTAACGTCGTCAGATTTACCGACTTATGTACAAAATTAAGAGACCTGTCCCATAGGTCGCCATTATTTATTAACTTGTTCACAAATATGTAAAAAATTTGATTGAATTACTGTCATTTCTTAGATAATCGATTCAAAATGAAACTGAACTTATGAGGTTGTAGCTGAGATGATTCGTCACAAATGGGCAAAAAATGAACAGAATCCGACGGAAATTAAATGAGTGAAAATTATTTATGCTACACCAATTAAACATGCAAGTCTATGGAAATAACGTCACTGTCCGAACTGGCACAGGATTCATTCATTTACCAAGTATACAACATTGCTGATTGCCGATTGAAACGCTACTTTAATAGTCTAAATTCAAATCATATGCATTTGTTGGGCAAAAACAATTATTTCTGCCAAACTTCAGCGACTAAAACACATCTGAATTAACGTAATTAAATCGCCATCGGCCTTTCGTATTCAGCCCTACAATAACTCTAGTGATGGGAAGTACCCGCTATAGAATTGTATGTGTAATTGAAAAAATACTAATTTCTGTTAGAAAATGTAAAGATTTTAAGAATCTGAGTGCTGAGGGGCATTGCTGGTTAAATTTATAAGTCCATGTGACCAAAACTAAATGTGTGGGGTCTTTGTTTACATTGAATACATACTGAAGCGACGCCGTCAGCCATCTTGATGCGAGCGTCCGTCAAAATGTAACTGCGCACGCACAACAGGAAATGGTACGAATTTGTACCACTAATTTTGGTCGCCGCCTGTTGGCTAAACGCGCTAAGCTGGCTGCGCAAGTCCAACAGGGAACCAGTTAAACGATGAGGATGGTGGTATTTATGCCAGTTCTCAACTTCGTTATATACGGCAGGCTTTCAAAAATGAGGCTCTTGCCATACCCTGTTGGAAGTACAGCCAGCGTGTCTCCGTCCAAAGCACTTCGAATACACTCGATCTGTTTAGGTCGGTAGGAATCATAATTTACGTTTCTGTTTAGGTTGATCTTTGCAAGAGCGATTTTCGTTTCACAAACAAACTCCATAGATGCCGCCATTTTCCGCCAAGAAACGAGTCGGCCAATGAGAAATGGTCTAGCTGTCGTCCAATCAGAGTCAACGATAAATTGGCCGCCGCCTGTCTACTCTTTAGCGTAGACAGGAGCCCAGTCTACGGCAGAACACGCGAAGACGTCACGACTCGCGTGTCTCGTGCTGTTCACCAGACGACAGGTGATTGTTCCGCGCCAGAATGAAGGTTCGATTTGAAGTTGAAACAAATTCTCGTAATCCTTGGCTTGTTTATTCCTCAAATAAATCGATTAAAATCATCCTCAAAGTTTGAAATAAAAAATATATGACAATGACATATGAATGACACTATTTTGACATAATGATTGTTATTTTCATAGGAAAAAATCATGGTTAAAATATATTTATCCAGAGTAATTAACGCTATGGAAATGACTTTTGCAATCCGTTAAATTTTATTCTATATTTAGCACATTTCGAGGCAAACACAAATATCAAAATGGTAATGTGATGTACTCTTTCGTTTCACTAAAACCAACAGACGTCCGTACCAAATTAGCTAATAGAAATAAGATCTCACGAAAGTGGTATCTACAATGTCACCGCCATTCTGTCAACAAAACAGCCGCGCAATGCAACGTGTACTACATTTTAAAATTATACGTTTTGCAATCTTGCACTCATCAAATCATGAAAACATGGACTCATACATAAACAAAAATTAAAATGCTATCTTTCGATGGTATTTTCAGGTAACGTTACTTATTTGTTCGATGTAAACGGGCTGTCAGGTCGCGAATCGTTTTGAAACTTTTTTGTACCGATCAGATTTGTCTGTGACCCGAAGTGTTGGATTGTTTTACTATGCGGCCCCGCAATTTTTGGATTTACGATAATTCAAATGATACGCATGACCTGTACATCGTTTATCAACTGTAGAAAATGTATCAGTCATTACATTTCTCGAAACATCATGGGTGTAACAAAATATCCAAATTAGAATCAGATGTAATCTGTCCACTGCCAGTTTGACTGGCCATTTTGTTTATTTCCATTCAAGAGCTGGCAGTGACGTATGCTGGTTTGCCAAATACTTCTGAAAAGGTCTGCTGCATATTATTGCTAATTGATTACCATATTCGTGTATGATATCGATTTCAGTACCCATATAGTATGTTTTGTCAAGAATTTACATTTGAAAAAGAAATCTAGGAGCAAGTAATGGATCATAGTAATTTTCCTTTGTCAAGGAATGATGGCAATTTTTACCAAATCAAAAGTAATAATTAATTAAGTCGGTTCATTAATTATTAGAATGCATTTTCCATTGTCAATATGTGATTTCAAAACTAGAGATACTGTAGATTTTGGTAATACTTGGGATTTTTTCTGTTTCATTAAATTTTGTCTGTTATGCTGGTGAATTATTTACACTAGAATTTGAGAAAATTAACCCCATCGGCCATGCCCAAGGACCAAATGTGTCCCAAATAGGTATTTTCATAAAACAAAATTTCTCTGTTAATATCAGGTTTTGTAGTACAAAAGTGGTATCAAATTAAATCCAATTTGACAGTGATTCTGAAAATGTGGGTTTCAGTTAGAATTGGTTGAGATATTTTTACCCATGCATTGAAGAGGATTAACCCCTATCGGCCATGGTCATGGACCATATGTGTCCTTATCATTGTATTTTGTTAAAAACTTAATATCTCTGTCAATATCTGGCCAAATAGTGTAAAAGTGGTATCACATTGATGACTTTGTTATGGAGATTATTTAAAAACAGGTGTGAACTTCAATTGATTGATATAATTTTTCATTTGCATTGTAGAAAACTACCCCCAATGGCCATGCCCAGGGACCATATGTGTCTCGATAGAATTATTTAGTGAAAAGCATGATATCTCTGTTAATATTGTGTTCTATATTGCAAACGTGGTACCAAATTGAAGCTATGTTTATATAGATTCTAAAAAAATGACTGTCAACTTGAATCGGTGCAGGATTTTTTCAACAGCCCAGGCTGTATATTGGGTTATGGCTAGGGACCATATATGGTCCTGCGGCATTATGGGGAGTTTGGGGGGAGGGGCACATATATGGTCCTGGGGCACTATAAGGGTTAACCCTAAGAGTCACCATGCCTCCAAAACCACCAAATTGTTGTATGAATTATATCAATACAGATTAGGTTAAATGGCATGCAGTTTCATTGTGTATAATAGCATATCTCTGTTATTTGTTATGTATATATTATGTATGTCATGAAATGTGTTTATTCTCGTTTTGTACACTGCCCAAGAAGGGTGTTCTCTGTGCAAATAAATTATCTTATCTTATCTTATCTACGCCCTTATGACGTCATAGCCTTCAACGATTATGACGTCATTTCCATGGTGACGTCGTTTGAAAGGATCCCGTCGCTCGGAATCCTGAACTTACGTTTATCACATTCAGAACTTCATAAATAATTACTAAGGATAAACTTTTGTCACTGTATTTTGTTTTCACACTTGAGAAAATTGCCTTCTACGTTTAACTACGCAAAATAAAGAGAAAATAAAAAGATAGTTGAGGTATCAAATCATCAGTCGAGCGTGTTATGGGTGTCGCCTTGTTCGCATTATGTAATTACTTTTACAAAGGTTTAAAAGAGAGTATATAATAAATACAGAACGTCATACGTGTGCATTTGGGTCATTTGTATTGAACTCGAAGATGTCATGGACGCGGAGAAACAACTCGTTCTTCGAACTCGTTGTTTCTCCGCGTCCATGACATCTACTCGTTCAATAGAGTAGAGCCGTGCTATTCCGTACAGTCGGCTAATTCCGTACACTTCGATATTTTGCTTCGTAACGTCTCCCGTTTATTTTGAAAAGTGTAAAAAATAATTCTCGTCCAAGCAAAATCTGTTTTGTAAACATGCCTACTTATTCAGGTTGTCATTTTCTGTCAAACATTCAATAAAAATGGTGATTGGTTGAATAAGATTGGTCACGCCCATTTTTGTACCCTGACCTTCATAATTATTGTCATTCAAGGTCGTTCATTACTTTACGCTATTCGGGCCATTCCTTAATCAATTTGAACTTTTATATATAATAAAATCATTGGGATAACATGTTTGGAACTTGATAAACATTCTAAAGTCACGCCTGACTCAAAATACTGTATTTTAAAAACGAAATAAGACCTAACAAAAGTGTACGGAATAGCACGCAGCTAAATTTACTTCTTTTGCAGGGTGCTTGTTATTCCGTACACCGATTTTCGGTTTAACCCTCTCACTGCCACCAAGCAGAAAATGATTTTCACCCATAAAACTTTTTAAAACATTCCTTTTTAAATGTTAATTTTAAGTGTGAACCTTTGAATTAGTTTGATTTGCTTTACAACATACATTAATGACAGGATAGTATCAGTTTAAGAATTTTAAAACGAAAATGCAAAGTTCATAGCTTTTCCCTCGTTAGACATTTCGCATCAAAACTAAAAGAAATCAGTTATGACATCTGATTTGGATTCTATTCGTGTATATATCTTGCATACATCTTCAAGATTCGTTTAGGTCAATTACCTTTAACAATCTATGTATATTTGATAAAATTATCACATATTTCGATATGTGTACGGAATAGGCAGTTTTCGTGTACGGAATTACCAGCCAAGTGTGCGGAATTTTCGAACAGTGATATATCTGATATATTCGTTGACACACTAAATAAATAAATTCCCCTGTTAATACTAAAAGGAGAATCTAATATTTAGGTCATTCAGCTTCGTTAAATCAAATAATAATGAGATTAATATAATTTGCAATAACGCCACGAGTGTTCTTTTCCTCGGGTGTACGGAAAAGCACGGTTCTACTCTACAAACGACCCAAATGCACACGTATGACGTTCTGTATATGTACTTCATCGCAACTAAGCAAAGGGTTTTTTCCTTCCATTGGAATAAAAGTACGGTATGCATCATGAATGCATGTGATTACGTTTCCATTCATATTTCATATTCTATCGAAACAGTGTTTGGTATTTAAATACTACTGCAAAAATTATACGTGCAGACATTCTTTCTTTCAAGATCCAATGTGCCCAGATAATCGCAGTTAGAACAAAGGAATATATAGCAACCAGACCGGAAGAGGGTATAACTACACAGTTACATTGCTACCTTTAAAGGTGAGTATCATCCTGAATTTTATGCTACTAGTATGTGCCATATGCCTCGTACTTATAGACTTGCATTATCACCATTTAGATGTGGTGTCGCTCCTCTACGAGATGAAACTGGAAGAGATGATTGTACTCCTCTTCAGGATAGAACGTGTTTTAATTGTTAAAATTGTATTGAAGATGAACGTCATGTTTTATTACACTGCACTCTGTATTCCTGTGAAAGAGACTATCTTTTAAGAAGATGTGATCAATTCAACAATATGATTTTTAATGATGTTGATAAAATGAATTTTTTCATGTCCAATCCACAAGTGTCTAACTATACAGCTATAACCTGCTTTCTTATTCTAATATTCGACATTTTTTTAAAAGAGTTGAAATTTTCATTACCCGGAACTAGGTCGATTTTAATCAGACTGGCTCAGCTGCTTGATTTGCGAAATATTTCGGTTCTCGAAATCGTACGTGGAGGTTAATGGCGAAAGGATGAGGGATATTATTATGATGTATTTTTTAGGAAGGTTGTGATAAAATTTGGAGGGAAAAAAAATTAATTTTTTTTCAATAATAATGGCCAGTGTTAATCGACTATTACCAATTACCTCCTTTTATTACAATTATTATTTGTGATTAAATTTGGAAAGTGTTTGGAGAGTGGTTTTTTTTTCCAATAATAATGACCAGTGTTAATCGACTATTACCAATTACCAACTTGTATTACAATTATAATTTACGTAACATATACGCAGGTGAGTAAAAAAAACAAAGGTACGCATCTGCATGAGTGTTGTGGTTAATTCAGCGCGCAGTATAAAAACTATTATGTTTAAATAAAACAAAAACTGAGGTCCAAGTATCTATTAACCCTAGAATCGAGGGTAATCTTTTTTCCTTGACAATTAACATTAATGTTGTCTAAATTGTGCTTCCTAAATATTACACCTTGTTGAAAAAAGATGTGGTTGTTCATTTGACTTTCACTCGTAAGACGCCAACTAAAGCCGCCTTTTTGTCAGAAAGGAAGAATTTTTGTAATTTCTATCCCAGCAGTAGCTTATACCGTTGGATATAGTCATCGCCCCTCCGTCCGTAATCCCCTTTCTTTTCCGGAGCAGAACTCCAAAACTGTTAAAACTAGCTCAATAAAACTTGGTATGTGGATGAGTCAGCATGTGAATATGTGCCTTTTTGCTATTTTTTAACTTCTTCAGATTTTGGCGGTTCCCCATCTTCCGCACGCATAGGGCGAGATATGCATTTACAAGAAATTCTCATATTCTTGTAAATGCATATCTCGCCCGATGCGTGCGGAAGATGGCGGTTTCCATGGAAACATAACTATAGCTGGGATTTGTCATCTTCTGATGACTCATGTTTCTATTGATAATTATCAGTCACAAAATGTTTGTCTTCTTTATTACTCGTTATGATGAAAGCAGAGCAAACCATAATCAGTGATATCACGACACACACCAGCTATAATACGCCTCATGATCTTCTCTTATCTGCCAGTTTATCAGATTTTAAAACAATGGGATATTAAATATCACTTGAATAAACAAAATGAGAAATGAGAGTCAACTTGATATCATAGTGGTTTTAAAAATAACCAAGATAAGAAGTACTTTAGTCACGATTCACGATATCCAAACATTGCAAATATGTTTTGTTTGT
This sequence comes from Steromphala cineraria, assembly GCA_916613615.1. Taxonomy (NCBI): domain Eukaryota; kingdom Metazoa; phylum Mollusca; class Gastropoda; order Trochida; family Trochidae; genus Steromphala; species Steromphala cineraria. Next base: position 64,278,541 of record OU744721.1, on the reverse strand, counting down.
TTAATTTTTTTTATTTTTTTTATTTTTTACTATATGTTTTTAAGACCTGTATCAGAAACTCAGAAACGTTTGAAGACAAAAGTTCAAATTCAGAACTATTTATTTACATTTTGAAAGCCTCTTTTAGAAAGAAAATCATTGAACTTAACAAAAACATCTTTTAATTAATGTAAACTTTCCTTTATGATGTATTCACTCGACATTTGAAACAATTTAAAGATATTTGCGTGCAAGATTTGATTTCAGTGCAAGAGCACTGCACCATACCGTTCGTCGTACAACATGTCGTTGCACGTTACTTTGCACTAGAAACTCGGCATTCCATCCGACTTCAACGGTTATAATCTAAACCTTAAATCATATTCTAATGACACTTTATTCTTTTTCAAATTGTTAAATCATGAACAACTGAAATGATAACCATAGAACATATACGAAATTAAGTGTGAAATAATCATGTAAAAATCGTATATATTAGTTAACAGGAAAGCCCCCCTGAATTTCGTTTCCACAAAAAATAGACCGCTCGAAGTGCTTGTCAGTGGCTTTGATTATTTTCGCTATTTTTTTTTTTTTTTTTGAAGGGCGGATTGGAACAAATGTCCAAACTTGACATAGTTATTAACATAACAAAATAGAAAACAAATCGAATATATAAAATTTTACGTGTCGTGTGCAAAGGGAATTCCCTTGTGGAACAAAAAATACCCGGTCGAACTGGCCGTTTAAATTATGACAAAACAACATCGTATATGAATACATCTGGTCCACGGCGAAAATAACACATGAGAAAGCAACGTTCCCTTAAACTGTAGGACATTGACCAATCATAGTTCACACTTCCCTCAATCTTTCACCTATCCAAATCTTTACCATTCGTCTTGCCAAATCTGAAACAATGACTTTATCAAATTCGGCAACTTGTTTACAACACAGGAACCCGATATCGTAAATAAAATGTAGGTAAAACGTGGGTAAGAAAGATCCGTCCCCTATATGTATATAGAGTAGGAACGGATTTTTCTTTCCCACGTTTTACCTACATTTTATTTACGATATCGGGTTCCTGTGGTTTACAACCAGCCGAGACTTTTTTATCAATCTTTTCCCCAATGTGTCTATTTTCGACCAAGATTAAACCCAATTCAGCCGTATAACAGGTTTCCAAATTCGTGAAAAAAACTAACATAGAACCATTTAACAACAATGGAGCAATATAGTATCATAGAATGCAAATCTATTAACAGTCACTGTCACTTTCAACTCATTGGAGTATTTATAACTGTTTATGCAACTTGATCGCACCATGTTTTGTTGGTTTTGAGGTTACAACATCAGCATTTGAAAACAAGATAAAAGAAATTACAAGTTCACATTTCTGTTTGCATTCCCGGACAAACGAAAAAAACATTTAATCTTAATGTTGTTCTAAATTTCTAGATATGACTTTCAAACTTTGGCCTTCATAAACAAATGTATCACATAACTGATGACCTCCGATATCCTTTGGATCACTTGTCAAGACAAATATATAGATAATGTTCTTGGTGTCCAGCTTGGACTAAATGATCGAAATAAGACGTTTTCATATATATATCATATTTACATGTTTTAAATAACAATAAAATATTGATTTCGATATCAGAGGGTACGAACCCCGGTGACGTCAAGGCACAATTTCAAAGATCCATATTCAAAATTTAGTGAATTGCAAATTGCAATAATTGTGAAATTTTTATTGTATTTTCTGGGGTTTTTTTGGCAATATTTTGCGGCCAATCTAAAATCTAAAAATTTTTTTTAGATTGGTGACAATTTACTAAAATGACAGAAACGGCAGACCCGGCATGTCGACATGAAGGCATGACATGTTGCCATCTCACAAATGAAATATATACTTGATAACCGTCCTTGTGGCGCATAACTAGATTTTCTTTTCTTTTTCTCTGAATCAAGTACTCGTTGCCGCCCAGGTTAATACCCATCGGACGCAATTGCGGCTACTGAGACGCGGTGTAAATCCAACAAACAGGATTATGACGTCCTGGATGGGTTCGTTAAATGATGTGATACTTTTGCAGCGAGTACTGTACGAAGTATTATATTTTTTATAACAACATGTTAATATGATATCAAATTTTAACGGAATATTTTTCTACCGAATGATGTATTTCTTTTCTCAATAGCTATATTTCATCCCAAACCACATGCAAATATGACTACTATGGGGCTTAAGTGAGAAAGTACTACAGTAGAACTCGGATATAACGAACTCCAAGGAACCAAAGAATTTAGTTCGCTATTTCCGGTGTTCGCTATACGCATATAATTTTAATGATTTTATAAAGGGACGGGACAATTTTTTTCGTTATATCCGATTATCTATATATAAAACAAATAGCCTATGTAGATTAATACATGTTGATGACGTATCTCTATTGTGTTAACAGCAGATGTTTTTAGGGCAGACAGAATATGAAAGTATGAAAGCTGTGTTGTTCATTTGACGGGTGAACCGAAGAGCGCACATGGAGAACATGCCTAGCACGTGCAATTTACCCCGTTGTCAATTGCATCGCCGTCAGGAAACAATAGCAATGCACGTGCAGGGGTGACCCCATTTGGTCGTGACCTAAGGAAGTGTCGCACATCCGAAGAGTGAGCACCGAATATTGCATTATTTTATTGGCAAAACGTTCGAAATAAATGTCAAATTTGAAAAACGACACTTCTTAGTTTCATGAAGTTTTACACGGACTAAGATTGGATGCATTTCCATTACATATATATACAAATATTCACAAATGAACAAAGATTTGTCATCTCCAAACAGTTTTGTAAAATAAGATTTATATGGATTCAAAACTTCTTTGTGTTTTGTTTTCTGTTTAATCCTTTTCTAGAAAAGAAATCAAAGAAGAGCAAAGTACAAAATAACATATCAAATAACTGATGAAATGTTGATATCTATTTAAATTCATGACGGGACATGAATGATTAATCACTTTAGTCAGCGACATGAGAAATCGAATACACTATTTGAACAGTGAGTGAGATTACTGATAAGGAAGTTTTTCTTCACGACATTGATTATATTCCAATTAATCATACGATATTAAGAGGGCGTAGAGTTCAAAGTTTATAGGGGCAGTAGAACGTTTTTAGGGGGAATATAAGGCACAGGGACGTGTAATGTCGAAAACAGCAGAGTAAAAAGCTTTTTTACTCGACGATCCAGCACATACTACTATATAAAAAGTCGACGACCCAGTACATACTACTATATAAAAAGTACTTTTTATATAGTAGTATGTGCTGGATCGTCGACTAAAAAAGCTTTTTACTCTGTTGTTTTCAACATTACACGTCCCTGTGATATAAGATGATGTCAGGAAAATGAAATAAATGGTTCCAATTGAAAGACAATGTATTAGAACGAAATGAAGCAGTAATAAATCAAATATATAATGAAAAGTTCAGCCACGCGATTTCTTTTTCTTACACACAATGAATTTAAGGTGTTCACATAAAAATGGCAGCCAATGGACTTTATGTGAAACCTCATAATTTGTTCTCTGACTATGGATGATTTGTTTGTGTTATTAGATTTGTGACACTATCAAAACAATACATTTAGCATTAACGTACAATTATGAGTGTAAAATTGATAATATCAAATTTTCAAAAAAGTTTTGTTTTTAATAAAGATTTGGTTCTTAAGTTTCACTTACTCTCGCAACGGGGGTCAAGAAATTCTTAGATTTAAAATTGACTTTGATTGAATCACCGAGATAATTTCTGTTTTGCACGTGGTGTTTTTTCTCTTAAAGTATAAGCCAAAAACGGTCCAGAAAAGTTAAACCGGACAGAATATTATACAAATTGGAATCGCAATACGGAATACACTAACCTACGCGTTCGACTTTGAATTGAAGCAAGAGCAATGGTAATTCCGTTATATGCCCCAATGCCGCTGATTTCCAAACATTATGTGTATCCCCTACTTATATCTCGTAGTTCTATACATATACTGCAATCTAATCACAATATAGCAATTAATCCTTATCAAATTAATATTATATTATATAATATTATATTATATTATATTATATTATATTATATTATATTATATTATATTATATTATATTATATTATATTATATTATATTATATTATATTATATTAAATTAAATTAAATTATATTATATTATATTATATTATATTATATTATATTATATTATATTATATCTTATCGTATCGTATCGTATCGTATCGTATCATTATATTATATTATATTATATTATATTATATTATATTATATTATATTATATTATATTATATTATATTATATTATATTATATTATATTATATTATATCTTATATAATGGTTGAAATAATGACCTCTGACTGAGTGATACCTGTAATAACCATCCAGCGATCAGCGAGATGGTTATCATAAATATTCATAAATAAGTCAAGGTCATTGTTCCATATACACCACATGGCAACGGTTGAAACTTTGTTCCTTTCATAATAAGTTTTAGTGTTAATCAAATAAAAAGTTTTTAAAATAATGTCTAATGCTGAATAAATATAAATATAACATTACTTCATAATCGTTTGCATACTCATAAGACACGCATTTCACGTGCAGATTGAGAGTGTCCTGACTTGGTTGTCAGACAATTCTTAACCAGTACCTAACTGTGTTGAGTGAGTTCTAAAAAAACTAGCATTCTCCATCTTGAATAAAAATGAAATATGTCAAAAACAATTTGTCAAAAGGTCACAGAAAATCTGCTAAATGTCTCCGGAGTTTCCTAAATTAAGCCGATATCGTCTATGAAATGTATCCGTCTGTAACAAACACATTTACGTGAGGCTGCCCGGATGTCGTTTATTTCACCTTGAGCTGCACGGAATTCATGAATTTCACGTTTCAAACAATCGATGCAGCACAACATCGACAACACATGGTGGTTCGAAGAGGTGGGGATATTGGAGCCAAGTCCTGCTTCAAACAAAATTATATCTGTGTTTTACGTATTCTCAAGACGAATTTATTGTGGGTTTTATCGTAAAGTATCATTAACTCTTTCAATTGTGTTCTTTTTAATTTTTTGAATTGGACTGTGCAATTAGTTCATTTTTGGGATAACATTTGACAATAATAAAATAACATTTTTTGCGTTTACTTTTGGAAATCATTTTGAGATGAGTCAAGATATCACGTTAAGGAGTTTTACTTTTTGAATTACTTTTTGAAAAAACGTGTCTCACGAACACAATCACATGCACGTGAATCCCGCCACCCATGTGTTGCACTAACCATAAGTTTCAAACAATCACAAGGTGTTTAAGGATCGGTTCCGACTTCATTTCTACTTGTTTCACTTCTCATTGACAATGGCACGAATGAAAATTCCAAATGCATTGAGATGGCAGATCATTGGGCTTCATCGGGCAGAACGTTCTTACAAGGAAATTGCCAGAAGAACTCACTTCCACTACACCGTCATAAGCCGTCTGGTCAGGAAGCATGCACAAACAAATGATGTGAGGGACCTTCGACGATGAGGAAGACCAAAAGCTACCACGCCCCAGTAGGATAGAGCTCTGTTAGGACATGTTAGACGCCTGCCGTTTGCTTCAAGCACCTTTCTGAAACGGGTATGGTTACCTCATCGCCCATTGACAACAATTCTCACGAAATGTGCACAAATAATGTTTTTACCTGTCTTCGGCATCTATATTGAGTAGAGCAACCAAACTCTGAGAAATCGCCTCAAAGCTGCCGGGTTAAGGGCCAGTAAGGTCATCAGGCGTCCAATGCTCACAAATCACCGCAGACGTGAGCGTATGTTATGGTGTGTGGACAGGCAGAGGTGGAACCTGAGATCATGGAGGAGAGTACACTGGATCGACGAAAGTCGTTCCTCCTGTATGCTGTTGATGACCGAGTGATCTGACATAACCAAAATATATGTTTCCAGTCACAAGATCTTGCATAATCTTAAATCAACTGTAGAAGTTAAAAACGAGTGTACATTGTATACCCGTTTCCCAACAAGAAATGAACAAAATGTGTTTACAAAAAAAGGGTAACCAACAGTTACCACTGAATACTGATATATTCATCTACGATGACGTAGAGTAAGGTTGACTTAAGAGATTGGTGACAATACATTATGCATTAGCTGATAGTTATTTGACAACAACTTTAAGAAACAAACTTTTTAAAAAACGTGATCATGCCCTTTGAAGGTAAAATTCTCTGAAATCACCAGCAAACATCAAAAACCCTTCTTTTAGCTCCAGAGTACTAAGGCCGTGTTCACATGCCACCAAATGCGTATATGAGTATATCTGCACACAATGTCATGGGTAATAGAGAATACTAAACGATTTCCCGTTAAATAATATTTCTATAAAAACGAGTGAGTGATTTGATGTTTGAATTCTTCACGATATAATTCGATGAGTGATAAACAAAATACTAAACTCAGTCTTGTGTAATGCCATTTCTATAAATCTCATGAACGGTGCCGCCCACCCATTTCAGAAAAATGAAATTAAATGGAACGTTGTTGAATATCTTCTATATTTGTAATTTGTTATCTTATGAAAAGATTTGCCTCGAAGGTTGTTATGTGCTAAATTGCATTGTCATCCGCCTAAAAGATGTCTTTGAGAAGTGTTAGGTTGAATAAGTAGAGGAAACCCCAAATCCATGGAGACTGCTAAAATTCATTGTAGCTCTTATTCACCCAATATTATTGGTGGTAGCTCTTATTGATTCAGTGTTAACTTGAAACTGTAGCCTGGAAGATCAAATCATAAATGTTTGCTAGTTAGCCCAGGATGCTAATAGGTAAGGGTAGGGGCTGTCAAACATATTTCACAGGAAAGAGTCATTTGCACAAAGGTTCTTATGGAAATGTGCTCAGAAAAACAGCCAAACTTTATCGACAGTCTTATGACACAGGATGAAACCTGCATTCATCACTATGACACTGAGACTAACGTCCCCAGCCCCTGAGAAGTCACAAGTTCTACCTTGTATTATCTCTCATGCTCAGAGCCTTTTTAGTTCAGCATGAAGTTTTGCTGACTGATTTACTTAAAATATTTCCATCGATTACAAGGAATGACAATGCTTCACTTACGAGTAGCTGTCAAGCCGAAAGGGACAGCTCTATCTGGCACGCCAATATGTACGAATTTAGGTTTGTAAGTGGAATAATTTCCGGGTCGGGTATCATCACTGCCTCCGACGATACACGACCCGCAAATATTGGCGAGTTTTCGGAGTTTATTCCTTACGTAATTTGTATATATTTATAACTCAACCGAGTTGAAACATGTTATTAGAGCTAACATTTTTCTTGATTTATATTTGACAAATTCGTTATGAAGAATGCACAGTCGTCGAAATAACAACAGGCACCACTCTTCCTGCGGCATAACAGGGTGTTTTTGGTGTGTTTTTTATCGTGAATCAAAAAGGTGTGCACCTACTATCAATTCTATAATATCAATAAAAATAGTTTATTTTTAATGAAAAGTTAAATCGATCTGCCTTTTGATTGTGACAATTCCCAAAGTTTATATCATATGGTTCACACCAAACTTTATTTAAAATGGAAATCTGTTTGACAGATTTCAATTGAAAATAAAAGATAAACAATTTTGAAGATATTTTACTGAAGGCCATAAGGGCCTGCAGATATTTGAAACTGCAGGCCCGAGACATTTACGGCTGGCCTCGGGCCTGCGGGTCAGCGACTATTTCGAAAACTGCTTCGAACCATCTGACTTCCAAATCGTTCTAGCCAGTAATCAGGGAGGGAAACGTGCTTTCCAGAGAATAAAACACTGATTTCTGAAAAACCCATATATATACAGCCTCTCCCAGGCCATTTTCAACTATTGCCTTGGTCGCGAAAATGTAACCATTAACTACTGAAGGTAGACGGTGTTGTCTTTGGAAATTATAAGGCACTCCTTCTGGGCTCACAGCTCATTGGTGATGACATTTTGGGATGCAGCATGACAATATCTCAGAAGACAACCATAATGTCGAAGAACATAATTTCTCAGATTACGTTATCGGTCAAGGAGTTACCTCCATTTCTGTGTATTCTGTCGAGTCAAATAGCTTCTATTCACTCAAATTATTTCTCGGCACATGACCTTCAGTCTCTAAAAAATCCAAACCAGAGCTTTTTTTTCAAGTCAGATACGTGTCAGATACTTTAGAAATGATACCATTTTGATATGGGCAACTGCAATTTATTATGGGATGCCAAATGGGCTTTAATCGGTATTTAGTAAGCTTACTATATGAATAAGTAAGCTTACTAAATTTCGAATATGATGACTTACTTAATCACATCCGGTTTGTTGATATGTCCCATCACTGACTTCTCCCAAGAATAAAAAGCAAAGGTTGTAAATTGTTTTGTATCAAGCTTTTGATAAAACAATATAATTCACCAACAGTATTTTTGACGTTATTGCCCTTGACTGTGAAATAGAGTAGATTACGGGGGTATGTATGCTCACCATTTTCTTGTAACTATTTGGTGAATAAAACTCATAGAATTGTTTGTAAATGGTCAATACCAGAAACAAAACAGTTCCCTGTATTAAGGAGGTCTTATGATTCTCACCTTTATCAATGTAACCATTGTGGTTTGTATTATAAGGTCGTCGGGTTAAGCATATGGGCGACAAGTTTAAAGTTTAATAGTATTACTTGTAAATTTGTTTTTAGATAAACATTGTTCTTAGAATGAATCAAGGCATCTAGTTTTACAAAATACTCGTATCTAACGATGAATAACTTATGAACTGTGAAAATAACACTTTGTGACAATTCTACCATGTTGCCACAAAATCAGTTGTTAAATCAGTTAAAATAAAAATAGTTTAAGCGATTTTTCAAAAGAATTTATTAGTAAAGTTTGTCCATACATACAACATATATGTGTACAGTTTTCGAGTTCAGTTATCACGATGTTGAACTTATTTTCATGAATGAGCCTATCTAGTGAACTTTTTCCACATTTTCTATGAATTACATGATGCATAATGTTTCAACTGTGCAAAAATAAACATCAAACATTAATAGGAGACATTAAGTACCGAACATCTTCGTGCCTGTTTAATACAGGTTGTTTCTGACGGAACACGTCATAAATTGATAAAGAATTCATCGTTATTCCGAACATACGATATCCATGGAACAGTAAATAATTCAGTCCTGTATAAGCTTAGAAAGAATATGAGACAATTCACTACAACGAATCGTGAGAGAGAGGATCTACAACATTCAACGCACTTTAAGCACATTAATATCCAGCCTGTACCTTAGGAATGACAGCATTTCATCAAAATATGTACAAAGTTGTGAAGAAGTTTATATATATATCAATATCCATTCTGATAAATGTCGTCAACATTGTTGTCTACGTCTTCTACAATGTTCAATATTTGAAAAAAGCAATAGCGATAGCGAACAGAAACATAACGAAGCCAACAAGAGTCGCCTGTCCAGATAGCCGTCTATTCCTCTAATGATATATAAATACATATTTAAGCCACCACTGACCAGTAGTTGTAAATATGTCCGATAACAACACAAGCCTTTGTCGTAAGATCGCACATCATGAGTAAAGAAGTTATCATGCGTCTATGTCGCGGATTCTTATGGGATACATGTAGCTGGCTACTAGATGGACAGTTAGAGTTAGATCTGGGTGGGCTTGGTCATCAGGTTAAGTAGATACATTACATACACACACACACACACACCCACACAAACCCACACACACCCACACACGCACGCACGCACGCACGCACGCACACACACACGCACGCACACACACACATACATACATACATACATACATACAGTCTCTTGGTTAGGTAAGCATCAGAATAACCCATCCCAACCTTTCACACAATAACGGTGGGCGGATATGGGGAAATTACGTTTTATATCTTTATTTTTGTAGAGAAAGACTTTGTTTTTACATAGCAAAAACCACTCGTTATTTAGCTCACAGATATCATATAAAGGTGCTTTTGGTGTTTTGCATTCATATTGCTCCATTTTCCCGATAGCATGCAATGTCAGTTTCTCCCTCCTTTGTATGAGCAATTGATTTCTACCAATACCCAAGTGATTAAGTTGATATATTTTAAATCTCGAGCGAACTAGTTTTACCTTAAATTTATTAAACGGCCCTTTGAGGTAACATAAGCGCTTCTTTTTAGTGTTGATGAAATACAGTTTAGAATTTAAGACATCAATACCTTGCAATGAAAAGTATTTATAAAGCCTGTAAATAAACCGAGGATGTTCAGATTTACCTGTTATTTGTACAGACATGACTTTCATTTTCTTATTCATATCCATAGTAAAAATCAATTTTTTGAAATATTTCACCAACTTTAAAATTCGACCACTTACTTCCGTAATTAATATAGATTTACTATCACATCTACGCGACCAAATACTGCTGTTCTCAGCGTAGATAACCATTTTCCTTTCGGTATCAATGACACAATGGATTGCATTTCTGCATGGATTTGACTTGAGAGTATACATTTTTTCTCTATTCAATGAATACATGTGTTGCTTCGCATTCTCTGAGGTTGTTAGGAAGAAAATGTTGTTGTCAGCTTCACTTCCGAAAACAACAGAATCGTTGCAGCGAAATGACACCATACCATTGAGAGGATTGTTCTGATTGGCTGGATGTTGACCAACCATGTTTTGTAACCGCGGATTATGAGGGATTTTCTTGTGATGAACGGTATGATTATCTGCTCCTGTGTGGATCCGTTGGCGTTTTGTCTGTTTTCGAGTTTTATGAACTTCCTTCGAAGTGACTTTGTTTTTTTCTTGCGTTAATTCGTGGATTCTGTGGCGTTTTTTCTGTTTTCGAGTTTTATGAACTTCAGTCGAAGTAATTTTGTCTTTTTCTTGCGTTATCTCGTGGATTCTGTGAGGTTTTGTCTGTTTTCGAGTTTTATGAACTTCAGTCGAAGTGACTTTGTCTTTTTCTTGCGTTATCTCGTGGATTCTGTGAGGTTTTGTCTGTTTTCGAGTTTCATGAACTTCCATCAAAGTGACTTTGTCTTTTTCTTGCGCTATCTCGTGGATCCTGTGGGGCTTTGTCTGCTTTTGTGTTTCGTGAACTTTCATTGAATTGACATTGAATTTTTCTTGTGTTGTCTCTTGGTCCCTGCGGTGGGTTTCCCGTTTTCGAGTTACATACACTCCTATCGAAGTGGTCCCTTTTTCTGGTTTATCATTTAGAGTAATGCCCCCTTTATCAGGGCTGGGCTTAGTGATTTCGGTACTTGATGGATATTTGTGTAATTGATGAGTATCTGACTTGTCGGTGTCTTGCTCACACTGCTGTTGACATTTACAGAAACCGTCACTTCCAAATACAATCTCTGTACAACAAGGTTGCTGAAGAGTGATGCGTACAGCCAGACTTATTCTGAATATTTCAAAGCCAGAAATATATTGACCGCAACTCGAGTTCATTACTGATATGTCGCTACATCCTCTTTCAATGCAAGATAGATGTCCCATAACCTTACATCTCCAATGATCAGTGTTGTGGGCTGTAGGATACAGAGACGAAGTTTGGTGTCGACTCTTGCACCTCCAGTACAGGTAGCTTCCTGTGGGCCGTGAATCGATATTGAATATCAGGATTCCAAACAGAATAATCATCTTATAAAGCATATTAGGCGAGAAGACTTCTCTCATCTTGTCACACTGTGTTTCACTGCTCCCACACTGTGTTTCACTGCTCCTTATACGCTATCTCAACATCTAACGACTTTAGGTTTTAACATTTTACTGAACAAACCAATTATTTTCTGTTCTGGTATCATCTACCCCTTATCACGAGGACTCCCGGGGACATGCAATAATTCGTGTTTTCATAAATGAAAAATACCATTTTGTTCGGAAGGAATATTCAGAAAGCAATTAGTCCACACATTAAGACTCAAATTATTTAGGATTCTTTGAAGGCTAATAGCTAACCCGTAACACGAGGTTTCTCAGTGACATGCAGTGTTCCGTGATTTTCTTGTCTACACGATAAAAATCTTTTTCTTTGATATAAACACTTTTAAAATTTGAATTATTTAGATTGTGTTGAAGCTAATCTAGCTGAAGCTGAATCTAAGTGACTTATAACATCAAATAACTTTCAAAGAATACTATGTCACGTTCATTTTTTTTCTCATGCCTAATCAGGTTATTGTCAATCATGCGATGTATTTTCTTTAAGAACTACAGACCCGTGCCGCTTATTTTTGTACCGTGACGTTTTTTTTCGTAGACTTGCATGTTAAATAAGAAATACAACACAATACCAAGGAAATGTTTGAGATTTTAGAATGTGTTCTAGTGGGAAATGATATAAAAATGAAGAAAATGTGTAATTAGTAAATGCTCGCTTTTGTAGCCGAGAGAACCTGTAAGTCAGAACACAGACTTGTCACAAGACCCTTGTTCATGGACGACAATGCCAGACCCCATCGTTCACTTGCTGTAAACCAACATCTGGAAAATAATAGTGTCACACGAATTCCATGGCCAGCAATGTCAAAGTCAAAGTTCCCCAAAATTACAAGTACCTTGGCCTTCCCTCGATTCAAGAATTATATATTAGTGAATCCTACAGCACAGAGAGGAGAAATTTGTTGTTTTAATTGATGTTTACAGTCAGATGCGCATGATACTGTTTGATTAAGTGACAAAGTTTATATCACATGGTTCATATGGTATTAATTTAAAATGGAAATCTGTTTGACAGATTTCAATTGAAAATAAAAGATAAACAATTTTGAAGATATTTTACTGAAGGCCATAAGGGCCTGCAGATATTTGAAACTGCAGGCCCGAGACATTTACGGCTGGCCTCGGGCCTGCGGGTCAGCGACTATTTCGAAAACTGCTTCGAACCATCTGACTTCCAAATCGTTCTAGCCAGTAATCAGGGAGGGAAACGTGCTTTCCAGAGAACGAAACACTGATTTCTGAACAACCCATATATATACAGCCTCTCCCAGGCCATTTTCAACTATTGCCTTGGTCGCGACAATGTTACCATTAATACTGGCTACTGAAGGTAGACGGTGTTGTCTCTGGAAATTATAAGGCACTCCTTCTGGGCTCACAGCTCATTGGTGATGACATTTTGGGATGCAGCATGACAATATCTCAGAAGACAACCATAATGTCGAAGAACATAATTTCTCAGATTACGTTATTGGTCAAGGAGTTACCTCCATTTCTGTGTATTCTGTCGAGTCAAATAGCTTCTATTCACTCAAATAATTTCTCGGCACATGACCTTCAGTCTCTAAAAAATACAAACCAGAGCTTTTTTTTCAAGTCAGATACGTGTCAGATACTTTAGAAATGATACCATTTTGATATGGGCAACTGCAATTATTATGGGATGCCAAATGGGCTTTAATCGGTATTTAGTAAGCTTACTATATGAATAAGTAAGCTTACTAAATTTCGAATATGATGACTTACTTAATCACATCCGGCTTGTTGATATGTCCCATCACTGACTTCTCCCAAGAATAAAAAGCAAAGCTTGTAAAAAAAATTGTATCAAGCTTTTGATAAAACAATATAATTCACCAACAGTATTTTTGACGGAGTTATTGCCCTTGACTGTGAAATAGAGTAGATTACGGGGGTATGTATGCTCACCATTTTCTTGTAACTATTTGGTGAATAAAACTCATAGAATTGTTTGTAAATGTTCAATACCAGAAACAAAACAGTTCCCTGTATTAAGGAGGTCTTATGATTCTCACCTTTATCAATGTAACCATTGTGGTTTGTATTAAGGTCGTCGGGTTAAGCATAGTTTAATAGTTTAATAGTATTACTTGTAAATTTGTTTTTAGATAAACATTATTCTTAGAATGAATAAAGGCATCTAGTTTTACAAAATACTCGTATCTAACGATGAATAACTTATGAAATGTGAAAATAACACTTTGTGGCAATTCTACCATGTTGCCACAAAATCAGTTGTTAAATCAGTTAAAATTAAAATAGTTTAAGCGATTTTTCAAAAGCATTTATTAGTTAAAGTTTGTCCATACATACAACATATATGTGTACAGTTTTCGAGTTCAGTTATCACGATGTTGAACTTATTTTCATGAATGAGCCTATCTTGTGAACTTTTTCCACATGTTCTATGCATTACATGATGCATTATGTTTCAACTGTGCAAAAATAAACATCAAACATTAATAGGAGACATTAAGTACCGAACATCTTCGTGCCTGTTTAATACAGGTTGTTTCTGACGGAACACGTCATAAATTGATAAAGAATTCATCGTCATTCCGAATAAACGATATCCATGGAACAGTAAATAATTCAGTCCTTTATAAGCTTAGAAAGAATATGAGACAATTCACTACAACGAATCATGAGAAGAGAGGATCTACAACATTCAACGCACTTTAAGCACATTAATATCCAGCCTGTATCTTAGGAATGACAGCATTTCATCAAAATATGTACACAGTTGTGAAGAAGTTTATATATATATCAACATCCATTCTGATAAATTTCGTCAACATTGTTGTCTACGTCTTCTACAATGTTCAATATTTGAAAAAAGCAATAGCGATAGCGAACAGAAACATAACGAAGCCAACAAGAGTCGCCTGTCCAGATAGCCGTCTATTCCTCTAATGATATATAAATACATATTTAAGCCACCACTGACCAGTAGTTGTAAATATGTCCGATAACAACACAAGCCTTTGTCGCAAGATCGCACATCATGAGTAAAGAAGTTATCATGCGTCTATGTCGCGTACATACATACATACATACATACATACATACATACATACATACATACATACATACATACATACATACATACATACATACATACATACATACATACATACATACATACATACATACATACATACATACATACATACATACATACATACATACATACATACATACATACATACATACATACATACATACATACATACATACATACATACATACAGTCTCTTGGTTAGGTAAGCATCAGAATAACCCATCCTAACCTTTCACACAATAACGGTGGGCGGATATGGGGAATTTACGTTTTATATCTTTATTTTTGTAGAGAAAGACTTTGTTTTTACATAGCAAAAACCACTCGTTATTTAGCTCACAGATATCATATATAGGTGCTTTTGGTGTTTTGCATTCATATTGCTCCATTTTCCCGATAGCATGCAATGTCAGTATCTTCCTCCTTTGTATGAGCAATTGATTTCTTCCAATACCCAAGTGATTAAGTTTATATATTTTAAATTCCGAGCGAACTAGTTTTACCTTAAATTTATTAAACGGCCCTTTGAGGTAACATAAGCGCTGCTTTTTAGTGTTGATGAAATACAGTTTAGACTTTAAGACATCAATACCTTGCAATGAAAAGTATTTATTAAGGCTCTTAATAAACCGAGGATGTTCAGATTTACCTGTTATTTGTACAGACATGACTTTCATTTTCTTATTCATATCCATAGTAAAAATCAATTTTTTGAAATATTTCACCAACTTTAAAATTCGACCACTTACTTCCGTAATTAATATAGATTTACTATCACATCTACGCGACCAAATACTGCTGTGCTCAGCGTAGATAACCATTTTCCTTTTGGTATCAATGACACAATGGATTGCATTTCTGCATGGATTTGACTTGAGAGTATACATTTTTTCTCTATTCAATGAATACATGTGTTGCTTCGCATTCTCTGACGTTGTTAGGAAGAAAATGTTGTTGTCAGCTTCACTTCCGAAAACAACAGAATCGTTGCAGCGAAATGACACCATTCCATTGAGAGGATTGTTCTGATTGGCTGGATGTTGACCGACCATGTTTTGTAACCGCGGATTATGAGGGCTTTTCTTGTGATGAACGGTATGATTATATGCTCCTGTGTGGATCCGTTGGCGTTTTGTCTGTTTTCGAGTTTTATGAACTTCCTTCGAAGTGACTTTGTTATTTTCTTGCTTTAATTCGTGGATTCTGTGGCGTTTTTTCTGTTTTCGAGTTTTATGAACTTCAGTCGAAGTAATTTTGTCTTTTTCTTGCGTTATCTCGTGGATTCTGTGAGGTTTTGTCTGTTTTCGAGTTTTATGAACTTCAGTCGAAGTGACTTTGTCTTTTTCTTGCGTTAACTCGTGGATTCTGTGAGGTTTTGTCTGTTTTCGAGTTTCATGAACTTCCATCAAAGTGACTTTGTCTTTTTCTTGCGTTATCTCGTGGATCCTGTGGGGCTTTGTCTGCTTTTGTGTGTCGTGAACTTTCATTGAATTGACATTGAATTGTTCTTGTGTTGTCTCTTGGTCCCTGCGGTGGTTTTCCCGTTTTCGAGTTACATACACTCCTATCGAAGTGGTCCCTTTTTCTGGTTTATCATTTAGAGTAATGCCCCCTTTATCTGGGCTGGGCTTAGTGATTTCGGTACTTGATGGATATTTGTGTAATTGATGAGTATCTGACTTGTTGGTGTCTTGCTCACACTGCTGTTGACATTTACAGAAACCGTCACTTCCAAATACAATCTCTGCACAACAAGGTTGCTGAAGAGTGATGCGTACAGCCAGACTTATTCTGAATATTTCAAAGCCAGAAATATATTGACCGCAACTCGAGTTCATTACTGATATGTCGCTACATCCTCTTTCAATGCAAGATAGATGTCCCATCACTGTACATCTCCAATGATCAGTGTTGTGGGCTGTAGGGTACAGAGACGAAGTTTGGTGTCGACTCTTGCACCTCCAGTACAGGTAGCTTCCTGTGGGCCGTGAATCGATATCGAATATCAGGATTCCAAACAGAATAATCATCTTATAAAGCATATTAGGCGAGAAGACTTCTCTCATCTTGTCACACTGTGTTTCACTGCTCCTTATACGCTATCTCAACATCTAGCGACTTTAGGTTTTAACATTTTACTGAACAAACCAATTATTTTCTGTTCTGGTATCATCTACCCCTTATCACGAGGACTCCCGGGGACATGCAATAATTCGTGTTTTCATAAATGAAAAATACCATTTTGTTCGGAAGGAATATTCAGAAAGCAATTAGTCCACACATTAAGACTCAAATTATTTAGGATTCTTTGAAGGCTAATAGCTAACCCGTAACACGAGGTTTCTCAGTGACATGCAGTGTTCCGTGATTTTCTTGTCTACACGATACAAATCTTTTTCTTTGATATAAACACTTTTAAAATTTGAATTATTTAGATTGTGTTGAAGCTATTCTGTGAATCTAAGTGACTTATAACATCAAATAACTTTCAAAGAACACTATGTCACGTTCATTTTTTTCTCATGCCTAATCAGGTTATTGTCAATCATGCGATGTATTTTCTTTAAGAACTACAGACCCGTGCCGCTTATTTTTGTACCGTGACGTTTTTTTTCGTAGACTTGCATGTTAAATAAGAAATACACGACCCCTTTTACATGGATTTGAAAGGGTTTCCCCTTTATTTTGGACCACAGGGTCACCAAATGTAACAATTTAGAATCCTCCTTATCTAACTTAGGAGTTTGCATACAAAGTTTCAGCTTTCTAGGCCGGATGTTTCTTGGGGGAAAAAGTGAAATTAGGTTACAGGGTGTGGCCCCTGAGGCCCTTATTAGGGGCCACAGGGCCAAAAAAGCTGTAAATCATATTCCTCACTAGTCAAAGAGACTATTCACAAGGTTTCAGCTTTCTGGGCCTTGTGGTATGTCTGTTTAAAAAAAATACACCTTATACAAAATAAGCCTTAAAGATACAAAGCCAAATTTTGATTTTTTTTTTCCGAATAGAAGTCATTCAATAAAGTTATATAACAAAATTTCAAGCATTCTCAAATGCTATGCCAGAATGTTTACACATACTGGTCCTCCCTCCATACTTTATTTAAAAATTAAAGTTTTGTTTGTGTACCTCGACCTACACTCCTAACTCCAGCATTCTATGTTGCTCATTGACAATATTATATTTGCATATCATATCTGTGACTTTTTGAGAAATTTGTCATGTTTCTTCAACAAACAGATTTATTTGACATTGTATACTGCATTATGTATTATGCAGAAGGTTCTATAATACGTATACTCTATATTGTATGTCTATCATGCCTATGCTTCAAAGATAAAACATTTATTTAAAAACTTCAGTGTTGGCTAATGATTGAAAATGACATAGATTTGCTTGCTTCTAAACTCCATTAGTATCAATGTCAAAACGTTGCAAGCACTAAATAATGAATTTTTAAATCCATAATATTGCCTTCTTATATTATGGTTGAAATGGTTTTAGTGAAGAACATTGTGAACAGTTTAGAAATTGACTGCGATGGATTTGGAAGTCGTCGTATAATAAATGATACCTATCATTAATATTAATTAATCAAGTAATAATACGTTTTGAGCTCTATTTTTCAAGGATTTTGTGTAGCATATTACTTAGAAAACAATCGAACCGCTACATTATGCATCTGAAAACAAAAGATTTATGTTTATTTAAATAATTTCTAAAACACTTTAAAATGAAGACAAGACCAACCGATAGTTGCTTGTTCTGGATTTAACTAATATAACGATTTTTCTCAGTGACATGCAATTCGTCTGGGCTTTTTTTTTCTACATGAAATCTATTCTTTTTCTCGGAAACACCGCCCGATATATAGTTGCTTGTTCTGGATTTTGAACTTTAAACTGCAATTTCAATATCTGTTACTAATCATTATAACAATTTTCTCCGTGACATGCAATTCTCCTGGACTTTTATTCCTACATGAAATATATTCTTTTTCTCGGAAACACCGCCCGATATATAGTTGCTTGTTCTGGATTTTGAACTTTGAACTGCAATCTCACCATCGTTAACTAATATAACGATTTTTCTCAGTGACATGCAATTCGTCTGGGCTTTTCTTTTCTACATGAAATCTATTCTTTTTCTCGGAAACACCGCCCGATATATATATAGTTGCTTGTTCTGGATTTTGAACTTTGAACTGCAATCTCACCATCGTTAACTAATATAACGATTTTTCTCAGTGACATGCAATTCGTCTGGGCTTTTCTTTTCTACATGAAATCTTCTCTTTTTCTCGGAAACACCGCCCGATATATATATAGTTGCTTGTTCTGGATTTTGAACTTTGAACTGCAATCTCACCATCGTTAACTAATATAACGATTTTTCTCAGTGACATGCAATTCGTCTGGGCTTTTCTTTTCTACATGAAATCTATTCTTTTTCTCGGAAACACCGCCCGATATATATATAGTTGCTTGTTCTGGATTTTGAACTTTGAACTGCAATCTCACCATCGTTAACTAATATAACGATTTTTCTCAGTGACATGCAATTCGTCTGGGCTTTTCTTTTCTACATGAAATCTATTCTTTTTCTCGGAAACACCGCCCGATATATATATAGTTGCTTGTTCTGGATTTTGAACTTTGAACTGCAATCTCACCATCGTTAACTAATATAACGATTTTTCTCAGTGACATGCAATTCGTCTGGGCTTTTCTTTTCTACATGAAATCTATTCTTTTTCTCGGAAACACCGCCCGATATATATATAGTTGCTTGTTCTGGATTTTGAACTTTGAACTGCAATCTCACCATCGTTAACTAATATAACGATTTTTCTCAGTGACATGCAATTCGTCTGGGCTTTTCTTTTCTACATGAAATCTATTCTTTTTCTCGGAAACACCGCCCGATATATAGTTGCTTGTTCTGGATTTTGAACTTTGAACTGCAATCTCATCATCGTTAACTAATATAACGATTTTTCTCAGTGACATGCAATTCGTCTGGGCTTTTCTTTTCTACATGAAATCTATTCTTTTTCTCGGAAACACCGCCCGATATATAGTTGCTTGTTCTGGATTTTGAACTTTGAACTGCAATCTCACCATCGTTAACTAATATAACGATTTTTCTCAGTGACATGCAATTCGTCTGGGCTTTTCTTTTCTACATGAAATCTATTCTTTTTCTCGGAAACACCGCCCGATATATATATAGTTGCTTGTTCTGGATTTTGAACTTTGAACTGCAATCTCACCATCGTTAACTAATATAACGATTTTTCTCAGTGACATGCAATTCGTCTGGGCTTTTCTTTTCTACATGAAATCTATTCTTTTTCTCGGAAACACCGCCCGATATATATATAGTTGCTTGTTCTGGATTTTGAACTTTGAACTGCAATCTCACCATCGTTAACTAATATAACGATTTTTCTCAGTGACATGCAATTCGTCTGGGCTTTTCTTTTCTACATGAAATCTATTCTTTTTCTCGGAAACACCGCCCGATATATATATAGTTGCTTGTTCTGGATTTTGAACTTTGAACTGCAATCTCACCATCGTTAACTAATATAACGATTTTTCTCAGTGACATGCAATTCGTCTGGGCTTTTCTTTTCTACATGAAATCTATTCTTTTTCTCGGAAACACCGCCCGATATATAGTTGCTTGTTCTGGATTTTGAACTTTGAACTGCAATCTCATCATCGTTAACTAATATAACGATTTTTCTCAGTGACATGCAATTCGTCTGGGCTTTTCTTTTCTACATGAAATCTATTCTTTTTCTCGGAAACACCGCCCGATATATAGTTGCTTGTTCTGGATTTTGAACTTTGAACTGCAATCTCACCATCGTTAACTAATATAACGATTTTTCTCAGTGACATGCAATTCGTCTGGGCTTTTCTTTTCTACATGAAATCTATTCTTTTTCTCGGAAACACCGCCCGATATATATATAGTTGCTTGTTCTGGATTTTGAACTTTGAACTGCAATCTCACCATCGTTAACTAATATAACGATTTTTCTCAGTGACATGCAATTCGTCTGGGCTTTTCTTTTCTACATGAAATCTATTCTTTTTCTCTGAAACACCGCCCGATATATAGTTGCTTGTTCTGGATTTTGAACTTTGAACTGCAATCTCACCATCGTTAACTAATATAACGATTTTTCTCAGTGACATGCAATTCGTCTGGGCTTTTCTTTTCTACATGAAATCTATTCTTTTTCTCTGAAACACCGCCCGATATATATATAGTTGCTTGTTCTGGATTTTGAACTTTGAACTGCAATCTCACCATCGTTAACTAATATAACGATTTTTCTCAGTGACATGCAATTCGTCTGGGCTTTTCTTTTCTACATGAAATCTATTCTTTTTCTCGGAAACACCGCCCGATATATAGTTGCTTGTTCTGGATTTTGAACTTTGAACTGCAATCTCACCATCGTTAACTAATATAACGATTTTTCTCAGTGACATGCAATTCGTCTGGGCTTTTCTTTTCTACATGAAATCTATTCTTTTTCTCGGAAACACCGCCCGATATATAGTTGCTTGTTCTGGATTTTGAACTTTGAACTGCAATCTCACCATCGTTAACTAATATAACGATTTTTCTCAGTGACATGCAATTCGTCTGGGCTTTTCTTTTCTACATGAAATCTATTCTTTTTCTCGGAAACACCGCCCGATATATATATAGTTGCTTGTTCTGGATTTTGAACTTTGAACTGCAATCTCACCATCGTTAACTAATATAACGATTTTTCTCAGTGACATGCAATTCGTCTGGGCTTTTCTTTTCTACATGAAATCTATTCTTTTTCTCGGAAACACCGCCCGATATATATATAGTTGCTTGTTCTGGATTTTGAACTTTGAACTGCAATCTCACCATCGTTAACTAATATAACGATTTTTCTCAGTGACATGCAATTCGTCTGGGCTTTTCTTTTCTACATGAAATCTATTCTTTTTCTCGGAAACACCGCCCGATATATAGTTGCTTGTTCTGGATTTTGAACTTTGAACTGCAATCTCATCATCGTTAACTAATATAACGATTTTTCTCAGTGACATGCAATTCGTCTGGGCTTTTCTTTTCTACATGAAATCTATTCTTTTTCTCGGAAACACCGCCCGATATATAGTTGCTTGTTCTGGATTTTGAACTTTGAACTGCAATCTCACCATCGTTAACTAATATAACGATTTTTCTCAGTGACATGCAATTCGTCTGGGCTTTTCTTTTCTACATGAAATCTATTCTTTTTCTCGGAAACACCGCCCGATATATAGTTGCTTGTTCTGGATTTTGAACTTTGAACTGCAATCTCACCATCGTTAACTAATATAACGATTTTTCTCAGTGACATGCAATTCGTCTGGGCTTGTCTTTTCTACATGAAATCTATTCTTTTTCTCGGAAACACCGCCCGATATATATATAGTTGCTTGTTCTGGATTTTGAACTTTGAACTGCAATCTCACCATCGTTAACTAATATAACGATTTTTCTCAGTGACATGCAATTCGTCTGGGCTTTTCTTTTCTACATGAAATCTATTCTTTTTCTCGGAAACACCGCCCGATATATAGTTGCTTGTTCTGGATTTTGAACTTTGAACTGCAATCTCACCATCGTTAACTAATATAACGATTTTTCTCAGTGACATGCAATTCGTCTGGGCTTTTTTTTTCTACATGAAATCTATTCTTTTTCTCGGAAACACCGCCCGATATATAGTTGCTTGTTCTGGATTTTGAACTTTGAACTGCAATCTCACCATCATTAACTAATATAACGATTTTTCTCAGTGACATGCAATTCGTCTGGGCTTTTCTTTTCTACATGAAATCTATTCTTTTTCTCGGAAACACCGCCCGATATATAGTTGCTTGTTCTGGATTTTGAACTTTGAACTGCAATCTCACCATCGTTAACTAATATAACGATTTTTCTCAGTGACATGCAATTCGTCTGGGCTTTTCTTTTCTACATGAAATCTATTCTTTTTCTCGGAAACACCGCCCGATATATAGTTGCTTGTTCTGGATTTTGAACTTTGAACTGCAATCTCACCATCGTTAACTAATATAACGATTTTTCTCAGTGACATGCAATTCGTCTGGGCTTTTCTTTTCTACATGAAATCTATTCTTTTTCTCGGAAACACCGCCCGATATATATATAGTTGCTTGTTCTGGATTTTGAACTTTGAACTGCAATCTCACCATCGTTAACTAATATAACGATTTTTCTCAGTGACATGCAATTCGTCTGGGCTTTTCTTTTCTACATGAAATCTATTCTTTTTCTCGGAAACACCGCCCGATATATAGTTGCTTGTTCTGGATTTTGAACTTTGAACTGCAATCTCACCATCGTTAACTAATATAACGATTTTTCTCAGTGACATGCAATTCGTCTGGGCTTTTCTTTTCTACATGAAATCTATTCTTTTTCTCGGAAACACCGCCCGATATATAGTTGCTTGTTCTGGATTTTGAACTTTGAACTG
This sequence comes from Steromphala cineraria, assembly GCA_916613615.1. Lineage (NCBI taxonomy): Eukaryota > Metazoa > Mollusca > Gastropoda > Trochida > Trochidae > Steromphala > Steromphala cineraria. The sequence goes on along the minus strand of OU744721.1, from coordinate 64,255,070 downwards.
CAATCTCACCATCGTTAACTAATATAACGATTTTTCTCAGTGACATGCAATTCGTCTGGGCTTTTCTTTTCTACATGAAATCTATTCTTTTTCTCGGAAACACCGCCCGATATATATATAGTTGCTTGTTCTGGATTTTGAACTTTGAACTGCAATCTCACCATCGTTAACTAATATAACGATTTTTCTCAGTGACATGCAATTCGTCTGGGCTTTTCTTTTCTACATGAAATCTATTCTTTTTCTCGGAAACACGGCCCGATATATAGTTGCTTGTTCTGGATTTTGAACTTTGAACTGCAATCTCACCATCGTTAACTAATATAACGATTTTTCTCAGTGACATGCAATTCGTCTGGGCTTTTCTTTTCTACATGAAATCTATTCTTTTTCTCGGAAACACCGCCCGATATATATATAGTTGCTTGTTCTGGATTTTGAACTTTGAACTGCAATCTCACCATCGTTAACTAATATAACGATTTTTCTCAGTGACATGCAATTCGTCTGGGCTTTTCTTTTCTACATGAAATCTATTCTTTTTCTCGGAAACACCGCCCGATATATAGTTGCTTGTTCTGGATTTTGAACTTTGAACTGCAATCTCACCATCGTTAACTAATATAACGATTTTTCTCAGTGACATGCAATTCGTCTGGGCTTTTCTTTTCTACATGAAATCTATTCTTTTTCTCGGAAACACCGCCCGATATATAGTTGCTTGTTCTGGATTTTGAACTTTGAACTGCAATCTCACCATCGTTAACTAATATAACGATTTTTCTCAGTGACATGCAATTCGTCTGGGCTTTTCTTTTCTACATGAAATCTATTCTTTTTCTCGGAAACACCGCCCGATATATAGTTGCTTGTTCTGGATTTTGAACTTTGAACTGCAATCTCACCATCGTTAACTAATATAACGATTTTTCTCAGTGACATGCAATTCGTCTGGGCTTTTCTTTTCTACATGAAATCTATTCTTTTTCTCGGAAACACCGCCCGATATATATATAGTTGCTTGTTCTGGATTTTGAACTTTGAACTGCAATCTCACCATCGTTAACTAATATAACGATTTTTCTCAGTGACATGCAATTCGTCTGGGCTTTTCTTTTCTACATGAAATCTATTCTTTTTCTCTGAAACACCGCCCGATATATATATAGTTGCTTGTTCTGGATTTTGAACTTTGAACTGCAATCTCACCATCGTTAACTAATATAACGATTTTTCTCAGTGACATGCAATTCGTCTTGGCTTTTCTTTTCTACATGAAATCTATTCTTTTTCTCGGAAACACCGCCCGATATATATATAGTTGCTTGTTCTGGATTTTGAACTTTGAACTGCAATCTCACCATCGTTAACTAATATAACGATTTTTCTCAGTGACATGCAATTCGTCTGGGCTTTTCTTTTCTACATGAAATCTATTCTTTTTCTCGGAAACACCGCCCGATATATAGTTGCTTGTTCTGGATTTTGAACTTTGAACTGCAATCTCACCATCGTTAACTAATATAACGATTTTTCTCAGTGACATGCAATTCGTCTGGGCTTTTCTTTTCTACATGAAATCTATTCTTTTTCTCGGAAACACCGCCCGATATATAGTTGCTTGTTCTGGATTTTGAACTTTGAACTGCAATCTCACCATCGTTAACTAATATAACGATTTTTCTCAGTGACATGCAATTCGTCTGGGCTTTTCTTTTCTACATGAAATCTATTCTTTTTCTCGGAAACACCGCCCGATATATAGTTGCTTGTTCTGGATTTTGAACTTTGAACTGCAATCTCACCATCGTTAACTAATATAACGATTTTTCTCAGTGACATGCAATTCGTCTGGGCTTTTCTTTTCTACATGAAATCTATTCTTTTTCTCGGAAACACCGCCCGATATATATATAGTTGCTTGTTCTGGATTTTGAACTTTGAACTGCAATCTCACCATCGTTAACTAATATAACGATTTTTCTCAGTGACATGCAATTCGTCTGGGCTTTTCTTTTCTACATGAAATCTATTCTTTTTCTCTGAAACACCGCCCGATATATATATAGTTGCTTGTTCTGGATTTTGAACTTTGAACTGCAATCTCACCATCGTTAACTAATATAACGATTTTTCTCAGTGACATGCAATTCGTCTGGGCTTTTCTTTTCTACATGAAATCTATTCTTTTTCTCGGAAACACCGCCCGATATATATATAGTTGCTTGTTCTGGATTTTGAACTTTGAACTGCAATCTCACCATCGTTAACTAATATAACGATTTTTCTCAGTGACATGCAATTCGTCTGGGCTTTTCTTTTCTACATGAAATCTATTCTTTTTCTCGGAAACACCGCCCGATATATAGTTGCTTGTTCTGGATTTTGAACTTTGAACTGCAATCTCACCATCGTTAACTAATATAACGATTTTTCTCAATGACATGCAATTCGTCTGGGCTTTTCTTTTCTACATGAAATCTATTCTTTTTCTCGGAAACACCGCCCGATATATAGTTGCTTGTTCTGGATTTTGAACTTTGAACTGCAATCTCACCATCGTTAACTAATATAACGATTTTTCTCAGTGACATGCAATTCGTCTGGGCTTTTCTTTTCTACATGAAATCTATTCTTTTTCTCGGAAACACCGCCCGATATATATATAGTTGCTTGTTCTGGATTTTGAACTTTGAACTGCAATCTCACCATCGTTAACTAATATAACGATTTTTCTCAGTGACATGCAATTCGTCTGGGCTTTTCTTTTCTACATGAAATCTATTCTTTTTCTCGGAAACACCGCCCGATATATATATAGTTGCTTGTTCTGGATTTTGAACTTTGAACTGCAATCTCACCATCGTTAACTAATATAACGATTTTTCTCAGTGACATGCAATTCGTCTGGGCTTTTCTTTTCTACATGAAATCTATTCTTTTTCTCTGAAACACCGCCCGATATATATATAGTTGCTTGTTCTGGATTTTGAACTTTGAACTGCAATCTCACCATCGTTAACTAATATAACGATTTTTCTCAGTGACATGCAATTCGTCTGGGCTTTTCTTTTCTACATGAAATCTATTCTTTTTAACGGAAACACCGCCCGATATATAGTTGCTTGTTCTGGATTTTGAACTTTGAACTGCAATCTCACCATCGTTAACTAATATAACGATTTTTCTCAGTGACATGCAATTCGTCTGGGCTTTTCTTTTCTACATGAAATCTATTCTTTTTCTCGGAAACACCGCCCGATATATAGTTGCTTGTTCTGGATTTTGAACTTTGAACTGCAATCTCACCATCGTTAACTAATATAACGATTTTTCTCAGTGACATGCAATTCGTCTGGGCTTTTCTTTTCTACATGAAATCTATTCTTTTTCTCGGAAACACCGCCCGATATATAGTTGCTTGTTCTGGATTTTGAACTTTGAACTGCAATCTCACCATCGTTAACTAATATAACGATTTTTCTCAGTGACATGCAATTCGTCTGGGCTTTTCTTTTCTACATGAAATCTATTCTTTTTCTCGGAAACACCGCCCGATATATAGTTGCTTGTTCTGGATTTTGAACTTTGAACTGCAATCTCACCATCGTTAACTAATATAACGATTTTTCTCAGTGACATGCAATTTGTCTGGGCTTTTCTTTTCTACATGAAATCTATTCTTTTTCTCGGAAACACCGCCCGATATATATATAGTTGCTTGTTCTGGATTTTGAACTTTGAACTGCAATCTCACCATCGTTAACTAATATAACGATTTTTCTCAGTGACATGCAATTCGTCTGGGCTTTTCTTTTCTACATGAAATCTATTCTTTTTCTCTGAAACACCGCCCGATATATATATAGTTGCTTGTTCTGGATTTTGAACTTTGAACTGCAATCTCACCATCGTTAACTAATATAACGATTTTTCTCAGTGACATGCAATTCGTCTGGGCTTTTCTTTTCTACATGAAATCTATTCTTTTTAACGGAAACACCGCCCGATATATAGTTGCTTGTTCTGGATTTTGAACTTTGAACTGCAATCTCACCATCGTTAACTAATATAACGATTTTTCTCAGTGACATGCAATTCGTCTGGGCTTTTCTTTTCTACATGAAATCTATTCTTTTTCTCGGAAACACCGCCCGATATATAGTTGCTTGTTCTGGATTTTGAACTTTGAACTGCAATCTCACCATCGTTAACTAATATAACGATTTTTCTCAGTGACATGCAATTCGTCTGGGCTTTTCTTTTCTACATGAAATCTATTCTTTTTCTCGGAAACACCGCCCGATATATAGTTGCTTGTTCTGGATTTTGAACTTTGAACTGCAATCTCACCATCGTTAACTAATATAACGATTTTTCTCAGTGACATGCAATTCGTCTGGGCTTTTCTTTTCTACATGAAATCTATTCTTTTTCTCGGAAACACCGCCCGATATATAGTTGCTTGTTCTGGATTTTGAACTTTGAACTGCAATCTCACCATCGTTAACTAATATAACGATTTTTCTCAGTGACATGCAATTTGTCTGGGCTTTTCTTTTCTACATGAAATCTATTCTTTTTCTCGGAAACACCGCCCGATATATATATAGTTGCTTGTTCTGGATTTTGAACTTTGAACTGCAATCTCACCATCGTTAACTAATATAACGATTTTTCTCAGTGACATGCAATTCGTCTGGGCTTTTCTTTTCTACATGAAATCTATTCTTTTTCTCGGAAACACCGCCCGATATATATATAGTTGCTTGTTCTGGATTTTGAACTTTGAACTGCAATCTCACCATCGTTAACTAATATAACGATTTTTCTCAGTGACATGCAATTCGTCTGGGCTTTTCTTTTCTACATGAAATCTATTCTTTTTCTCTGAAACACCACCCGATATATATATAGTTGCTTGTTCTGGATTTTGAACTTTGAACTGCAATCTCACCATCGTTAACTAATATAACGATTTTTCTCAGTGACATGCAATTCGTCTGGGCTTTTCTTTTCTACATGAAATCTATTCTTTTTCTCGGAAACACCGCCCGATATATATATAGTTGCTTGTTCTGGATTTTGAACTTTGAACTGCAATCTCACCATCGTTAACTAATATAACGATTTTTCTCAGTGACATGCAATTCGTCTGGGCTTTTCTTTTCTACATGAAATCTATTCTTTTTCTCGGAAACACCGCCCGATATATAGTTGCTTGTTCTGGATTTTGAACTTTGAACTGCAATCTCACCATCGTTAACTAATATAACGATTTTTCTCAGTGACATGCAATTCGTCTGGGCTTTTCTTTTCTACATGAAATCTATTCTTTTTCTCGGAAACACCGCCCGATATATAGTTGCTTGTTCTGGATTTTGAACTTTGAACTGCAATCTCACCATCGTTAACTAATATAACGATTTTTCTCAGTGACATGCAATTCGTCTGGGCTTTTCTTTTCTACATGAAATCTATTCTTTTTCTCGGAAACACCGCCCGATATATATATAGTTGCTTGTTCTGGATTTTGAACTTTGAACTGCAATCTCACCATCGTTAACTAATATAACGATTTTTCTCAGTGACATGCAATTCGTCTGGGCTTTTCTTTTCTACATGAAATCTATTCTTTTTCTCGGAAACACCGCCCGATATATATATAGTTGCTTGTTCTGGATTTTGAACTTTGAACTGCAATCTCACCATCGTTAACTAATATAACGATTTTTCTCAGTGACATGCAATTCGTCTGGGCTTTTCTTTTCTACATGAAATCTATTCTTTTTCTCGGAAACACCGCCCGATATATAGTTGCTTGTTCTGGATTTTGAACTTTGAACTGCAATCTCACCATCGTTAACTAATATAACGATTTTTCTCAGTGACATGCAATTCGTCTGGGCTTTTCTTTTCTACATGAAATCTATTCTTTTTCTCTGAAACACCGCCCGATATATAGTTGCTTGTTCTGGATTTTGAACTTTGAACTGCAATCTCACCATCGTTAACTAATATAACGATTTTTCTCAGTGACATGCAATTCGTCTGGGCTTTTCTTTTCTACATGAAATCTATTCTTTTTCTCGGAAACACCGCCCGATATATATATAGTTGCTTGTTCTGGATTTTGAACTTTGAACTGCAATCTCACCATCGTTAACTAATATAACGATTTTTCTCAGTGACATGCAATTCGTCTGGGCTTTTCTTTTCTACATGAAATCTATTCTTTTTCTCGGAAACACCGCCCGATATATAGTTGCTTGTTCTGGATTTTGAACTTTGAACTGCAATCTCACCATCGTTAACTAATATAACGATTTTTCTCAGTGACATGCAATTCGTCTGGGCTTTTCTTTTCTACATGAAATCTATTCTTTTTCTCGGAAACACCGCCCGATATATAGTTGCTTGTTCTGGATTTTGAACTTTGAACTGCAATCTCACCATCGTTAACTAATATAACGATTTTTCTCAGTGACATGCAATTCGTCTGGGCTTTTCTTTTCTACATGAAATCTATTCTTTTTCTCGGAAACACCGCCCGATATATAGTTGCTTGTTCTGGATTTTGAACTTTGAACTGCAATCTCACCATCGTTAACTAATATAACGATTTTTCTCAGTGACATGCAATTCGTCTGGGCTTTTCTTTTCTACATGAAATCTATTCTTTTTCTCGGAAACACCGCCCGATATATATATAGTTGCTTGTTCTGGATTTTGAACTTTGAACTGCAATCTCACCATCGTTAACTAATATAACGATTTTTCTCAGTGACATGCAATTCGTCTGGGCTTTTCTTTTCTACATGAAATCTATTCTTTTTCTCTGAAACACCACCCGATATATATATAGTTGCTTGTTCTGGATTTTGAACTTTGAACTGCAATCTCACCATCGTTAACTAATATAACGATTTTTCTCAGTGACATGCAATTCGTCTGGGCTTTTCTTTTCTACATGAAATCTATTCTTTTTCTCGGAAACACCGCCCGATATATATATAGTTGCTTGTTCTGGATTTTGAACTTTGAACTGCAATCTCACCATCGTTAACTAATATAACGATTTTTCTCAGTGACATGCAATTCGTCTGGGCTTTTCTTTTCTACATGAAATCTATTCTTTTTCTCGGAAACACCGCCCGATATATAGTTGCTTGTTCTGGATTTTGAACTTTGAACTGCAATCTCACCATCGTTAACTAATATAACGATTTTTCTCAGTGACATGCAATTCGTCTGGGCTTTTCTTTTCTACATGAAATCTATTCTTTTTCTCGGAAACACCGCCCGATATATAGTTGCTTGTTCTGGATTTTGAACTTTGAACTGCAATCTCACCATCGTTAACTAATATAACGATTTTTCTCAGTGACATGCAATTCGTCTGGGCTTTTCTTTTCTACATGAAATCTATTCTTTTTCTCGGAAACACCGCCCGATATATATATAGTTGCTTGTTCTGGATTTTGAACTTTGAACTGCAATCTCACCATCGTTAACTAATATAACGATTTTTCTCAGTGACATGCAATTCGTCTGGGCTTTTCTTTTCTACATGAAATCTATTCTTTTTCTCGGAAACACCGCCCGATATATATATAGTTGCTTGTTCTGGATTTTGAACTTTGAACTGCAATCTCACCATCGTTAACTAATATAACGATTTTTCTCAGTGACATGCAATTCGTCTGGGCTTTTCTTTTCTACATGAAATCTATTCTTTTTCTCGGAAACACCGCCCGATATATATATAGTTGCTTGTTCTGGATTTTGAACTTTGAACTGCAATCTCACCATCGTTAACTAATATAACGATTTTTCTCAGTGACATGCAATTCGTCTGGGCTTTTCTTTTCTACATGAAATCTATTCTTTTTCTCTGAAACACCGCCCGATATATAGTTGCTTGTTCTGGATTTTGAACTTTGAACTGCAATCTCACCATCGTTAACTAATATAACGATTTTTCTCAGTGACATGCAATTCGTCTGGGCTTTTCTTTTCTACATGAAATCTATTCTTTTTCTCTGAAACACCGCCCGATATATAGTTGCTTGTTCTGGATTTTGAACTTTGAACTGCAATCTCACCATCGTTAACTAATATAACGATTTTTCTCAGTGACATGCAATTCGTCTGGGCTTTTCTTTTCTACATGAAATCTATTCTTTTTCTCGGAAACACCGCCCGATATATATATAGTTGCTTGTTCTGGATTTTGAACTTTGAACTGCAATCTCACCATCGTTAACTAATATAACGATTTTTCTCAGTGACATGCAATTCGTCTGGGCTTTTCTTTTCTACATGAAATCTATTCTTTTTCTCGGAAACACCGCCCGATATATAGTTGCTTGTTCTGGATTTTGAACTTTGAACTGCAATCTCACCATCGTTAACTAATATAACGATTTTTCTCAGTGACATGCAATTCGTCTGGGCTTTTCTTTTCTACATGAAATCTATTCTTTTTCTCGGAAACACCGCCCGATATATAGTTGCTTGTTCTGGATTTTGAACTTTGAACTGCAATCTCACCATCGTTAACTAATATAACGATTTTTCTCAGTGACATGCAATTCGTCTGGGCTTTTCTTTTCTACATGAAATCTATTCTTTTTCTCGGAAACACCGCCCGATATATATATAGTTGCTTGTTCTGGATTTTGAACTTTGAACTGCAATCTCACCATCGTTAACTAATATAACGATTTTTCTCAGTGACATGCAATTCGTCTGGGCTTTTCTTTTCTACATGAAATCTATTCTTTTTCTCGGAAACACCGCCCGATATATAGTTGCTTGTTCTGGATTTTGAACTTTGAACTGCAATCTCACCATCGTTAACTAATATAACGATTTTTCTCAGTGACATGCAATTCGTCTGGGCTTTTCTTTTCTACATGAAATCTATTCTTTTTCTCGGAAACACCGCCCGATATATAGTTGCTTGTTCTGGATTTTGAACTTTGAACTGCAATCTCACCATCGTTAACTAATATAACGATTTTTCTCAGTGACATGCAATTCGTCTGGGCTTTTCTTTTCTACATGAAATCTATTCTTTTTCTCGGAAACACCGCCCGATCTATAGTTGCTTGTTCTGGATTTTGAACTTTGAACTGCAATCTCACCATCGTTAACTAATATAACGATTTTTCTCAGTGACATGCAATTCGTCTGGGCTTTTCTTTTCTACATGAAATCTATTCTTTTTCTCGGAAACACCGCCCGATATATATATAGTTGCTTGTTCTGGATTTTGAACTTTGAACTGCAATCTCACCATCGTCACAGATAGAGCATTGTCATTTAATCAAAATCGTGAGTAAAATACGCTATATCGCGGTAATACTATCTAAGTTTGACATCAAGAGAACTATTCGATAGCTGATTTAAGCGATAATCAGTTAAATATCTTCAAAACATGATAGAATTACAAATATCAGAAGACGAAGTGAAGATTTTTTTCGTTGACACCATGCCAGTGACCATGCCAAGGGCAATCTACAAACTCAAGTTTCCATGTTACAAAGCTTTTTCTGAAAATCGAAGCTTCCTACGTAAAGTGGTGTCAGACAAGTTGCTTAAACGCCTTTTTTGAAGGAGCCAGCATGAAATTTTAAAATTACTTCAATTTTCATGATGCCAGAAACCTCTGACCAGATTTCAGATGCTGGGTAGAAGTAGTTTTATGGAAGAAAAAGTGAAAGGTTCAGAAGGTGGCCGTATGAATATAATTAGCCTAATAAATGATAATAATTTGTCATAATAACTTATGAACTACAGCGTCAATGGTTCTATTTGAATATTTTTGCTTAGAAGTTACTTGAAAAAACATTCGAACAGAAAAAAATGAAATATTATAGTATAAGAATACATTATAGACACAGGAACCTGAGATCGTAAATAAAATGTAGGTAAACCGTAGATAAGAAATACCTACCACTCTATTATACAGGTGGGGTAGGTCTTTCTTCTCTACGTTTTACCTACATTTTATTTACGATATCAGGTTCCTGTGATTATAGATTCACTTAAATTAATTTCTTAAAAACTTTGAAAATGTAGACACGCACTACCCAAGGTTGATTGTTCTGGATTTTGAACTTTGAACTGCAATCGAACTATCGTTAAGAGAATTGGCATTCAATCAAAATTGTGCGAAAAAAGACATCTTATGGTCACTTACAAAACATGTCATTCTAATTTGTTTCCAATGTATTCAAATTACACAAAATCAGGGCCATAGTCGCACTACCCAAAGTTAATTTTCTGGATTTTGAACTTTGAACTGCAATCTCACCATCGTTAACTAATATAACGATTTTTCTCAGTGACATGCAATTCGTCTGGGCTTTTCTTTTCTACATGAAATCTATTCTTTTTCTCGGAAACACCGCCCGATATATAGTTGCTTGTTCTGGATTTTGAACTTTGAACTGCAATCTCACCATCGTTAACTAATATAACGATTTTTCTCAGTGACATGCAATTCGTCTGGGCTTTTCTTTTCTACATGAAATCTATTCTTTTTCTCTGAAACACCGCCCGATATATAGTTGCTTGTTCTGGATTTTGAACTTTGAACTGCAATCTCACCATCGTTAACTTATATAACGATTTTTCTCAGTGACATGCAATTCGTCTGGGCTTTTCTTTTCTACATGAAATCTATTCTTTTTCTCGGAAACACCGCCCGATATATATATAGTTGCTTGTTCTGGATTTTGAACTTTGAACTGCAATCTCACCATCGTTAACTAATATAACGATTTTTCTCAGTGACATGCAATTCGTCTGGGCTTTTCTTTTCTACATGAAATCTATTCTTTTTCTCGGAAACACCGCCCGATATATAGTTGCTTGTTCTGGATTTTGAACTTTGAACTGCAATCTCACCATCGTTAACTAATATAACGATTTTTCTCAGTGACATGCAATTCGTCTGGGCTTTTCTTTTCTACATGAAATCTATTCTTTTTCTCGGAAACACCGCCCGATATATAGTTGCTTGTTCTGGATTTTGAACTTTGAACTGCAATCTCACCATCGTTAACTAATATAACGATTTTTCTCAGTGACATGCAATTCGTCTGGGCTTTTCTTTTCTACATGAAATCTATTCTTTTTCTCGGAAACACCGCCCGATATATATATAGTTGCTTGTTCTGGATTTTGAACTTTGAACTGCAATCTCACCATCGTTAACTAATATAACGATTTTTCTCAGTGACATGCAATTCGTCTGGGCTTTTCTTTTCTACATGAAATCTATTCTTTTTCTCGGAAACACCGCCCGATATATAGTTGCTTGTTCTGGATTTTGAACTTTGAACTGCAATCTCACCATCGTTAACTAATATAACGATTTTTCTCAGTGACATGCAATTCGTCTGGGCTTTTCTTTTCTACATGAAATCTATTCTTTTTCTCGGAAACACCGCCCGATATATAGTTGCTTGTTCTGGATTTTGAACTTTGAACTGCAATCTCACCATCGTTAACTAATATAACGATTTTTCTCAGTGACATGCAATTCGTCTGGGCTTTTCTTTTCTACATGAAATCTATTCTTTTTCTCGGAAACACCGCCCGATATATAGTTGCTTGTTCTGGATTTTGAACTTTGAACTGCAATCTCACCATCGTTAACTAATATAACGATTTTTCTCAGTGACATGCAATTCGTCTGGGCTTTTCTTTTCTACATGAAATCTATTCTTTTTCTCGGAAACACCGCCCGATATATATATAGTTGCTTGTTCTGGATTTTGAACTTTGAACTGCAATCTCACCATCGTTAACTAATATAACGATTTTTCTCAGTGACATGCAATTCGTCTGGGCTTTTCTTTTCTACATGAAATCTATTCTTTTTCTCGGAAACACCGCCCGATATATATATAGTTGCTTGTTCTGGATTTTGAACTTTGAACTGCAATCTCACCATCGTTAACTAATATAACGATTTTTCTCAGTGACATGCACTTCGTCTGGGCTTTTCTTTTCTACATGAAATCTATTCTTTTTCTCGGAAACACCGCCCGATATATATATAGTTGCTTGTTCTGGATTTTGAACTTTGAACTGCAATCTCACCATCGTCACAGATAGAGCATTGTCATTTAATCAAAATCGTGAGTAAAATACGCTATATCGCGGTAATACTATCTAAGTTTGACATCAAGAGAACTATTCGATAGCTGATTTAAACGATAATCAGTTAAATATCTTCAAAACATGATAGAATTACAAATATCAGAAGACGAAGTGAAGATTTTTTTCGTTGACACCATGCCAGTGACCATGCCAAGGGCAATCTACAAACTCAAGTTTCCATGTTACAAAGCTTTTTCTGAAAATCGAAGCTTCCTACGTAAAGTGGTGTCAGACAAGTTGCTTAAACGCCTTTTTTGAAGGAGCCAGCATGAAATTTTAAAATTACTTCAATTTTCATGATGCCAGAAACCTCTGACCAGATTTCAGATGCTGGGTAGAAGTAGTTTTATGGAAGAAAAAGTGAAAGGTTCAGAAGGTGGCCGTATGAATATAATTAGCCTAATAAATGATAATAATTTGTCATAATAACTTATGAACTACAGCGTCAATGGTTCTATTTGAATATTTTTGCTTAGAAGTTACTTGAAAAAACATTCGAACAGAAAAAAATGAAATATTATAGTATAAGAATACATTATAGACACAGGAACCTGAGATCGTAAATAATATGTAGGTAAACCGTAGATAAGAAATACCTACCACTCTATTATACAGGTGGGGTAGGTCTTTCTTCTCTACGTTTTACCTACATTTTATTTACGATATCAGGTTCCTGTGATTATAGATTCACTTAAATTAATTTCTTAAAAACTTTGAAAATGTAGACACGCACTACCCAAGGTTGATTGTTCTGGATTTTGAACTTTGAACTGCAATCGAACTATCGTTAAGAGAATTGGCATTCAATCAAAATTGTGCGAAAAAAGACATCTTATGGTCACTTACAAAACATGTCATTCTAATTTGTTTCCAATGTATTCAAATTACACAAAATCAGGGCCATAGTCGCACTACCCAAAGTTAATTTTCTGGATTTTGAACTTTGAACTGCAATCTCACCATCGTTAACTAATATAACGATTTTTCTCAGTGACATGCAATTCGTCTGGGCTTTTCTTTTCTACATGAAATCTATTCTTTTTCTCGGAAACACCGCCCGATATATAGTTGCTTGTTCTGGATTTTGAACTTTGAACTGCAATCTCACCATCGTTAACTAATATAACGATTTTTCTCAGTGACATGCAATTCGTCTGGGCTTTTCTTTTCTACATGAAATCTATTCTTTTTCTCGGAAACACCGCCCGATATAAAGTTGCTTGTTCTGGATTTTGAACTTTGAACTGCAATCTCACCATCGTTAACTAATATAACGATTTTTCTCAGTGACATGCAATTCGTCTGGGCTTTTCTTTTCTACATGAAATCTATTCTTTTTCTCGGAAACACCGCCCGATATATAGTTGCTTGTTCTGGATTTTGAACTTTGAACTGCAATCTCACCATCGTTAACTAATATAACGATTTTTCTCAGTGACATGCAATTCGTCTGGGCTTTTCTTTTCTACATGAAATCTATTCTTTTTCTCGGAAACACCGCCCGATATATATATAGTTGCTTGTTCTGGATTTTGAACTTTGAACTGCAATCTCACCATCGTTAACTAATATAACGATTTTTCTCAGTGACATGCAATTCGTCTGGGCTTTTCTTTTCTACATGAAATCTATTCTTTTTCTCGGAAACACCGCCCGATATATATATAGTTGCTTGTTCTGGATTTTGAACTTTGAACTGCAATCTCACCATCGTTAACTAATATAACGATTTTTCTCAGTGACATGCAATTCGTCTGGGCTTTTCTTTTCTACATGAAATCTATTCTTTTTCTCGGAAACACCGCCCGATATATATATAGTTGCTTGTTCTGGATTTTGAACTTTGAACTGCAATCTCACCATCGTTAACTAATATAACGATTTTTCTCAGTGACATGCAATTCGTCTGGGCTTTTCTTTTCTACATGAAATCTATTCTTTTTCTCGGAAACACCGCCCGATATATAGTTGCTTGTTCTGGATTTTGAACTTTGAACTGCAATCTCACCATCGTTAACTAATATAACGATTTTTCTCAGTGACATGCAGTTCGTCTGGGCTTTTCTTTTCTACATGAAATCTATTCTTTTTCTCGGAAACACCGCCCGATATATATATAGTTGCTTGTTCTGGATTTTGAACTTTGAACTGCAATCTCACCATCGTTAACTAATATAACGATTTTTCTCAGTGACATGCAATTCGTCTGGGCTTTTCTTTTCTACATGAAATCTATTCTTTTTCTCGGAAACACCGCCCTATATATAGTTGCTTGTTCTGGATTTTGAACTTTGAACTGCAATCTCACCATCGTTAACTAATATAACGATTTTTCTCAGTGACATGCAATTCGTCTGGGCTTTTCTTTTCTACATGAAATCTATTCTTTTTCTCGGAAACACCGCCCGATATATATATAGTTGCTTGTTCTGGATTTTGAACTTTGAACTGCAATCTCACCATCGTTAACTAATATAACGATTTTTCTCAGTGACATGCAATTCGTCTGGGCTTTTCTTTTCTACATGAAATCTATTCTTTTTCTCGGAAACACCGCCCGATATATAGTTGCTTGTTCTGGATTTTGAACTTTGAACTGCAATCTCACCATCGTCACAGATAGAGCATTGTCATTTAATCAAAATCGTGAGTAAAATACGCTATATCGCGGTAATACTATCTAAGTTTGACATCAAGAGAACTATTCGATAGCTGATTTAAACGATAATCAGTTAAATATCTTCAAAACATGATAGAATTACAAATATCAGAAGACGAAGTGAAGATTTTTTTCGTTGACACCATGCCAGTGACCATGCCAAGGGCAATCTACAAACTCAAGTTTCCATGTAACAAAGCTTTTTCTGAAAATCGAAGCTTCCTACGTAAAGTGGTGTCAGACAAGTTGCTTAAACGCCTTTTTTGAAGGAGCCAGCATGAAATTTTAAAATTACTTCAATTTTCATGATGCCAGAAACCTCTGACCAGATTTCAGATGCTGGGTAGAAGTAGTTTTATGGAAGAAAAAGTGAAAGGTTCAGAAGGTGGCCGTATGAATATAATTAGCCTAATAAATGATAATAATTTGTCATAATAACTTATGAACTACAGCGTCAATGGTTCTATTTGAATATTTTTGCTTAGAAGTTACTTGAAAAAACATTCGAACAGAAAAAAATGAAATATTATAGTATAAGAATACATTATAGACACAGGAACCTGAGATCGTAAATAATATGTAGGTAAACCGTAGATAAGAAATACCTACCACTCTATTATACAGGTGGGGTAGGTCTTTCTTCTCTACGTTTTACCTACATTTTATTTACGATATCAGGTTCCTGTGATTATAGATTCACTTAAATTAATTTCTTAAAAACTTTGAAAACGTAGACACGCACTACCCAAGGTTGATTGTTCTGGATTTTGAACTTTGAACTGCAATCGAACTATCGTTAAGAGAATTGGCATTCAATCAAAATTGTGCGAAAAAAGACATCTTATGGTCACTTACAAAACATGTCATTCTAATTTGTTTCCAATGTATTCAAATTACACAAAATCAGGGCCATAGTCGCACTACCCAAAGTTAATTTTCTGGATTTTGAACTCTGAACTGCAATCGAACTATCGTTAAGAGAATTGGCATTCTTCATACCCAAGAATTAGGGACATTCCCAAGGGAGGTAATTTATCGACAATTTGAAGCGCCAGGGTACGTAAAATCTGCGTATATTGCATTTCAAGGGAGATAACTCCTTCGGGCGTTCTGACAAAAGCCAATGATTTTATTTTGAACAACGTTTCACACAAATTGCTGTGAATACTTGTGAATAATCAATTCGTTTTAGGTGATATTGATATAAACACACATATTTGTTTTTGTTTAACATGTTTCACCTAATGTATTTCGATTCTTATAGACATGCATGAAATATGATTACATTCACAGACAAATAAGGCATCCAAAGTGTGTTTTCTATTACCAATATGTCATTAGGTGGTACATCTAGTGACAAAATAGTAATGCTTGTATGTGAATTGTTATTCACATGCCTGTTATTTTAACATTTAAAAGCACGAATTCACTTTATGAACCGATCTGGCCATATAGAAATATGTTGAGAGTGATTTCACTATCCTATAAACATATATACAAGCCTTTTAAAATAACAACTAATTAAAAGGTACCGGTAAGTTGAAGCAGCAATTTACAGCAAACATCAATGTGATCCAATAACACACATGTAAGTGATATATGTTATTCACATAAAGTTGAAATGTCCGTTTTTGTATCCAGACCTTGTGCATGTCTCCTAAAGAACAATGAAAGTTTCCTTCAAATAAAATGCTTATATTCTATTATTGCAACACGTTCTCAAGTGTTTATTCAGTCACATTTAGAAAATGAGTGGGAAAAGCTCATCACGATCTGTAAATTTAACCGCCAGAACATTAATATTTTAACATGCACAAAGTAATGAGAACATATTTTTTAAAAACTCGTAAATTAATTGTTTGTGTCTATAATAGCATTTTCAGCCTTTTCTGGGCAAATAAAATAAGAAATTCGCATTCTTAGCACAAAAAAAACCCCAAAACAACCAGACGTCAGTTAAGTGATCTTCAGATGAAAATATCATAAAAAAATAATTGTCAAGTCAAATCACGCAATTTCATATTATTTTGATTATTCCTAATATCTTCATTTATTCTCTATTATACTCATTATTCTGCTTGTTATAAAAGAAATACTTGGTATAATAAAAATATGGTTTATCAACTAAAATGATGTATAAGTTTATATAAAAACTATATTTGAAGGACATTGAAAAAGATCTTAAATCTACTAATGTTTCTTCCAAAAGATTAGAAAGTTTTGACCGGCTTATTTGGAAGTTATGATTTAAAGATTCAAGAAACATGAGGTTACATTTGAACATCAAAACAGGATTTCCAATTGATATTCATGGATCTTTGATCTAAAATGTTGCAAATGATTTAAATAGAAATGAATTTGTATTATGGAAGTCAGTAATGTTTAGACAGACAAAGCCAGAGCAAGTCTAGTCGATCGCTTACTGAGTGTAGAGACAGCGAGGAAGGTTCTGTGCCGGATTGAGTATCAGGAGCCGAAATTTGATTTACTCAATCAAACTAATAGACTAGCATTAGATATGAACAAATATGACTGAAACGATATTGATTACTTTCTGACATAAATATTTATTTAAAAAGAGTCTTTCGAATACTGATCACGTTGTCTTGAACAGAGACAAGAGACTAGACATAGTCTTCATGACTGTGTAGTGATGGGAGCTTTAATAAAGTCTAGGTCCTCATTCAGCAAGTTTATTGTGACTTAAAATACATCTATGAAATCCTAAAGGGATAATACTAATATGAATGAAGACACATTATTATCGACATCGATTTATTCAACTTTTTATGAAGTCCACATTAGTCTAAAATGTCCTTAAATCTCATTGCTGTATGGTTTGGACAAGGATTTTTATGACAGATGTAATTCCTTGGTTTGGAAAACATCTTGGCATTCAAGTTGGTCTTTTGAAGAGGTAGAAAATTCTATTGATAACATTTTGAATTCACAGCAGAGTAACTAAGTATACCAATAATGCCTTCAGAATTTCTTTTCTTGACCATTAGCTTATATTATTCATTTCAAATCTTGTTGGAGATGTTCACGTAAACAATAAAGGGTAGCAGTTTTAAACTATCATCTATTAATCGAATGTGTCACTACATGTAGATCCAATTTGATCAAAGGAACTTCTGTCAGCATATTTTTGGATGACGTAAATAAGATGATTAAGTAGTGCATCATGATTATTTAAATATGGTTCACTAAAATTGACAGAGAGAACTGCTAGACCCTCGTATATTCAGTCTCTGAAAAACAATAATTCTCAAAACAATTATATTTTTATGTACGAAAGGAGCCTCGAAGAATTAGAAATTTCAGAGACTTATAACCACAGCTGGGTGCTTGTTACAAGGAATCGTCAGATAAGCCACATGACTGACAGGAGAGTTTATTGACCCCGTTATTACATTCTGAACTCCCTTGGTGTAGGAGGGCAATTAAGGGGCAGTGCTTCTATCCTGAAGGTTCCTGCTAGCCTTGTCATGGTCTCTTCTACATTATATCATCCCTTTAGAGCAGTAGAGAGAGTGCAAGCAGATGGATCTTCAGTTAAAGTCTATATATCCTCCCAGGAGGACTGAGAATCAAGTTAATGAGGTTTACCAAAACTGGTTTGCACCTCACATTGTTGGGTGTCTTTCTCTTAGCAGTCCAAAAACAGTTCAACATCAAGTTTATACGAGCGATTGTAAATGCACACTTAAATCTTTAGCTTTATTCAGCTATGTTCCAGAAATGATATCCCTTATGTGCACCCAGTTCAAATTGTGTTCATGAAAACCAGGTAAAATATAAAAAAATCAGCATTACCAACGTAGCCAAAGGCACCACTTAACAATTTGATCAAACCACATGTAAAAGATTATTGAACGGATTTTGAGATATGGCCCGGTAAGAAAAGCATTTCGGAACCATGCACGGAATTAGGGAACCACAGACGGAGCTGAAACCATGTATGCCTCCTGCAAAGCTTTACGGGTGACATCACAATGTAAAAACATTTTCATTGACAGTGTTAACTAATATTCTAAATATATTAATCATATAACTGTGTAAGGAAATGGCATATGAGTGAAAAATCATTGTAAATAAGGTATTATGATGAGAGATAAAATATATACTTAAACATATCTTTAAATAAGTTTGCTATAACTTTTATAGAATATTGATATAGATGATAACCTACATAAGTAATATTAATGGACAATTTTGCAAACATGTACAATTTTGCATAAGCTATGTCACATCACTTTTAGCTAATCTTATTCCGTTGATGTTTTATGGATGAAGGTTGAATATTGCAGTTTCGTGTCATGAATTACTATTTAAAAATCTGTAAGAAATATTTGGTGAAAATACGATCTTTGGGTCATAAATTGTTCTCGTTCAACCTTTTCATGGATTTTGTCCAGCAACATCTTTGACATATTGCTTTAAGCCCCAAAATGATAACGTTAAACACATGGAATAAATAGCCATGTCCATTTTACTTGATTACCATAAAATGATAAGTTGAGTATGTAAAAACGAAAAGGTATATTAGGTCAAACAATTATAATTTTAAAGTATTTTCTTGAAACCTATTGATTATATCATATTAGAACCCTCATTCAGTGTGTTTTTCCTTAATTGGTTTGAAACATGTTCCAAAATCATTCATGGATATCTAATCAATTTATGATGGCTGTGGTGGTACTAAATTTAAACAAAGAAACTATTTATCTTGTGCGAAGGTTATGCGATTAACGTAATATATAAGATGTAAAACCAATTATGTTTTTTCAAAAAACCTTTCACCATGATATGGTTTATCAAGCAGTCTAAGGAACGAACAATGCAGGAGTTTTACCCCTACCCACTCACTAACTCACACAAGATGCTAATTAACAAGAAAAGCCTTTAAAAAGGCAAGCTTTGGGGCACCCGGTTATGTATCACTATATAGAACCAGGAGATTTAGGTTAGGGAGGACGGGGACAGGGTCTTTTACTTGAATAAATTGTTCAAATCGGAGACGCATATTTTTTGCTCTTTGTTTTGATAGTTATCAGTACACTATGTACATAGTACAACATCTCGTTCGTTCCGCTTAAATTCCACCCAATGATAGATACGTCTCCTATCTCAATTATGATATAAATTTTTATGATATAAAATATCTAAACATTAATACGGTAATTCAAATCTATGTTGCTTTAAGTTTAAAAGATAGCTGACGGTGAGTTAAATACAAGAGTCAGTGATTAATTAATCAGTAGAGAAATTGTTGCGCTAGTAAACTTTTCGTGATACATTGTTTTCCAATACCCGCAAATTTAGTTTAAACCGGACGAATTTCCCATTGACTTTCAGGTTAATTACATGTTGCAAGAATAATTTTCCTTAATTGAGTGTTGATCATATTACAGCCTAAAGTTGCTAACAAATTTAGAAAAGATCTCAGCTACAAGTTCATAAGTTTCATTATATTATAGGATGACATTAAAGAATATATAGAGAATCTCACCCATGTGTCTTCTGATATCAAATATATCAACACAAGTTGATAAAAGTAACAAATATCCGAGGCTTGTTTTTCTTTTTTGGCAATAGGATAATTTTGATGTTTTCCAAAGAGTGGGAACATGATGGAAATTTAATGATAATTGAAAAAACCTTTGGAAAATATCAGCTAGTTGCACTCTGCACTCTTTTAGAACTACACCTAGCAAATTATCAGGTCCACAGGCTTTATGTGAATTTATCTTAGCAAAAGAAGTTAACACATCATCTTTAGAAATATCTAACACCTCACGTGGTGGGAGTGATTCAAGTACAATGTTTCTTTCTTCTGAAAAATTACAACTATCAAAGCGATATCTCCTGTGAAACACAGTTTTGGATGATAATTTATCATACGTTAGGTAGTCTTATGCACAGACCCTTGAGCATATAATTCACCCCATGGAAGCAAGTCTAGATCTGGACAGCTCTAGGGTCTTATAACATGGGGATAGGAACTAACCAGGATTTGGATCAGGTTACAAGCTGAATGCCTGCAGAGCCCTTATCTTGCCTGAGGGTGTTGCTGGAATCTGAATCTGTCAACAGTCATTAATTAACATCTGGTGTGAGCTAGGCTCAAGCAGTAAATTGTTATAAAAACAAATCTTAAACCAGTGTGGGTATTACAATTCATATATTGGTGAATCAACACTTGATTTAAGTATAGTTACATACTTTGATCAAGTTGTTTTGCTGGATAATTACAATTGACACTTGAATCTATACTCTGCTGCAAATGAAATCAACTCATATGCTTGAACAAGTATAATAGCTGTTTTAAAGGATAGAATATGCACAAATGAGGAAATGGAGCCATTAGGAGCTGATATTGAAAGTGCAATACTGAATGGACTAAAACAATTACAGAAAGACGAACTGAGACAGAACCAAAGAGATGTTATTCAATACTATTTGAATGGAGAGGATGTTTTGTTTTGTTCTCCGACAGGGAGTGGAAAGTCCTTGACTTTTGAAATCGCACCACTTCTTTTCCAAGAATTACAAAAAACTAAGAAAGCGTTGGTGATAGTCGTGTCACCTTTGATTGCCCTCATGAAAAATCAGCATGACCGAGCACAGAAACTTGGACTCAAATCTGTTTATCTAAATGATATCAAGGAAGATCTCGATGCTTCATGTAATGAGGATGATTTGATATCCACTGTTGAAAATTTGAGTATTCAGGATATTAAAGCTGGAGAAGCTGATATTTTGTTTACAAGTCCAGAATCAATTCTTGGAAATCTCCATTTGTCTGAGGCTCCTTTTGAAAATTTAATAAAATAATGTTAAAAAAAAATAAAAAAATTCAGAGACTAAATATAAGTCTATACGTTAGGCCCTGTCGATACTTTCTTCGAAAGACACCTTTAATCGTAAACAAATCATCCATAACATTATGTTTTGAAATTGCATTGAGTGAACGATCAGTCATTGACAAGGCGGGACATTTAGCGTTAGCGTAAAATTGAAGGAACCGAATTCCTAGTTGATACAAAAATGGAATGTCGTTTCCGAATGTGGAATGCAAAAAAATACACCGAATAACTACAAAACAGCTCACATGCACATGCAAAATTGATATTTTTTAAGGGTGTAAACTCTCATCCATATATTTTTGAAAATTTACGATATATTTTACATCATAACATTATTATAATAATCAGTTTCCAAATTAAAGCTTGCCAATTATTTCGTACCACCCACATGGTCACGTGGGTATAAATTTGCAACAGCTCTGTACATTGGTCGTCGAAATACCAGAATATGCTTAAAACAAATATCATTGGCTGAAACTTCTCTTTGAAGTTTCCAAGAGTATTATAGAGAGAACCTTCTGCCATTAGTTTTCAATATCAAATGTTACATAACTTTGGGGTCTCTGGACCCCAAAGCAATAAGGGTTGACACATTCATAGCCAATAAAGCTGCCTCGGTCAATATGGATAACTGGTCTCAATCATTTAGCTGGTCACCTATACAACCCGTATGGTATAGACTGTAGTTCACTACATATCTAAACTTGCTTTTATGCTTCAAGATGTTTTATTAATGATGTAAAATGTCATCAACTACAGTCTGACTAGCTAGTGATAGACTAAGGGAACCGCCAATATGAGAATATATTGAATGGTCAGTACCGAGTATGGACATGTGGAGGTAATCACTGTGTTAACATTACCCCCTGCCACGGTAACCCCTTACAGGCAACAGCTGTGATAGCATGGTTCAGTGAAAAGAAGAGTCCCATTACGAGATTTAATCAATTTGAAGATATAGCCCTTACTTAAATCGGATATGATGTGATAACATTAGCCATCCAGTTTTATTTTCATGACTCAATTGTAGTACAAAAGTACGTTGACTGAATATGCTATTTTTTTCATTGGCTTAAAATCTATCTTCTCTGGAATATTTGTCAAGTGATTATTTGACCCTTAAAGTGAATTATGAAGTAAGACACGCTTACAATTATAAATGTTAAATTGAAGTTTATTATATTATTTAGATTTCTCTTCTTATATAAAATTTCCGTTTTATTGATGTTTTTTAAAAAACAATTTCGATTATGAGACGTTGTGAAGTAAGCCCTCCAGTAGTATTACTACACTATTTTATTTGATTTTTGTTTAATTGTTTGCAATTGTTTTACAAAACAATTTAATATCAGAGCCTTGAGATGAAAGAAATATTTATAAAATGTGAAGAAGTGCGTTTATGTAAGGAATAACAACACTGTATGTGAAATACTTGAGTCAATTTTAGTTACTTTGGTTTGATTAAATTTAAATAAAATGCTGTATAATTTTTATCGTAAATAACGTTTGTGTTCTATAAAATGTTTAAAAATACATTTTCAGACAGATTGACAGAAATAGTTTATAAAGTGACACAAGTATACATAGATATAAATATGATATGACAGTACAAAATTATGTTTAACTACAAGCCATAGTTTCAATTATTAGTTTGGCTTATGTGAAACTGTTAAACAGTTAAACGTATAATATAGCACGCGAAGTAATAATCATATTTAAGATAGTTCAAATTAATTATCATAATATTAAAAAGAAATAATCTTGAAAACATTTACAATCATTCATTCTTGTATTTCAAAATCCATCACGACCCTATTAACCTTGGGTGTTATCGCATTGCTATAGCATTACCCGCTTATGGTCCAGCTTAGGGAAAGGGAAGCAACTCTTCTGCTTCATGGAAGTTGATACTTCTTTTTTTTAGCATATTTTTCATTCGCGTGCGCACCTCGACATTAAAGCTTAAGAGTAATGTTTTTACATTTTTATATCAATCGATATCTCGAGAATAAGAATTTAACCTAGCACAGATCTACAAAGTTATGGTTTTGCCACAAAACAAGTTCAAAATCGGGAAATTCGGCATTTTATGTCAATTTGGTATAGCGTTGTGTAGCACGGATATGGGTAATTTGTTTTTCAAACGGCACCATGGGTATTCACTGTAAAAATATAGTAAAACTATCCTCTTGTAGATTATTGAATGTAGTTACATGATTGGACCTAGCACGGTGTATCACGTTTTAACTTTAGCAGATACAGGACTTTTAAAATGTGGTCCTACAGAAATCATCACCATTTCACGCTTCGCTGATTCGGGCGCTTCACTCACTTTTGAGCCTAGCAATGTCCACAATTCTTGGACATGTTTAAAATTGTGCGAAAAAAGACATCTTATGGTCACTTACAAAACATGTCATTCTTATTTGTTTCCAATGTATTCAAATTACACAAAATCAGGGCCATGGTCCCACCTGTAAACTACAATTTTCTACAATCCCAAAATCCTAGAAACCTATCTAGAGTTCAAAAAATCTATGATAGGTATTCTAGAAGTTGAGTCGATGATGAATAATGAAAGCCATATCATGGATATACAATTTCTTTATTCAGTGTTGTGTGTGAACTTAGGAACTGACCTACACTTTAGACCTGTCTTAAAGGGGCAGTAGCACGTTTTTTTGAAAATTTTATATTTTATTTTTTTTCACTGAAAATTGTACGTTAATGATAATGTATTTGTTTATAGTGTCAAAAATCTCATTACACAAATCAATCATCAATAGTCAGAGGACAAAGTATAACTATTCACATAAAATCCAATGGCGGCCATTTTGTGTGAACACCTTTAATTCATTTTGTGTGAGAAATAGAAATCGCATAGCTAAACTTTATATTATATTTATGAATTATTACTGCTTCGTTCAGTTTAAACATAGTCTTACAATTGGAACCATTCATTTTCATTTTCCTGACATCACCTTATATCCACCTTCAATTATCGTTGAATATGTTTATTGGACTTTTTTCTTAAACAAGCACGACCTATAGTTGATAGTTCTGGATTTTGAACTTTGAACTGCAATCTCAATATCGTGAACTAAACCTTTTAACGACGGTGACATGCAATTCTTCCGTCCATTTCTTGTCTTCATGAAATAAATTCTTTTGTTTTTTCTTGGAGGGATTGCCACATAGTTGTTTGTTCTGGATTTTGACCTGAAATCTCACTATCGTTTAGGGGATTGTCATTTAATCAAAATCGTGAGAAAAATACTCTTAATCACGGTTATACTATCTAAGATTGACATCAAGAGAACTATTCGATAGCTGATTTAAACGATAATTAGTTAAATGTCTGCAAAACATGATAAAATTACAAATATGAGAAGATGAAATGAAGATTTGTCTGTTGCCTTATAATATTTGATTAAGGGCCAAGGACAATCTACAAACTATCTAGAAAATTAGTATTCCATAGCGGATTTAAACGATTGTTAGTTAGATTGTTAGATGGTCAATCAGAAATGCTATATTTGCTTGTAAATGACAACCACGTTCATGTTGTCATTGTGTTGTCAAGTACATTTTAGACTAAATAAAACAGTGATTATTAAAGGGGCAGTAGCACGGTTTGTTTTAAATTTCATATTTTCAATATTTCACTGATAATTGTATGTTAATACTAAATGTATTATTGTGATAGTGTCAAAAATCTCTTTAGTCCATAGTCAGAGGACAAAGTATGAAGATTCTCATAAAATCCATTGGCGGCCATTTTGTGTGAACATCTTTAATTCATTTTGTGTTAGAAAAAGGAATCCCACGGCTGAGATTTACAATTTATATTTCGTTTATTACTGCTTCTTTTAGTCTTTTTTAATTGGAACTATTCATTTTGATTTTCTTGTCATCTTATATTCCAACTAAAAATGTGCTTCTGCCCCTTTAACGCTTGTTATCTCAAATGCATGGTTTTAAATGTCACATGTCAAGGACTTTTTTAATATATCCGTGTGTTTTTGAGTAAAAAATTTCATTTAAAGGTGGCTAAAGGTTCTTGAAATATTTGTTCTATTCTCTTAAATATTAAAAAGAAAAGGCAGCTTTTAAAAAGACATTATTCCTATAATATTACACTTTCTTAGACCCACTTTGTAATAATTGCAATATCAACCAACTCTGCCATTTTTTAAAGTTTCCTTAAATGGTAACTTATCAGCACATCAAGATGGGGTTCTCATGGCGCACCCTCCCAAGAGAATTCCAAATAAATAAACTTGGAGAGTGACATTTCCATAACATGATAACAGTATGCAAGCAAAGTGCATGGCATGGAAGTTGAATTTAGTAAAAACCTTATTTTTCCATAAAAACATATTTCTATTCCAAGGTAATCACTTCAATTGTTATACTTGTGACACCTTATGGCGCATCCATTCCAAACAAAAATTGTGTATCCAACCCTGTAACTTTTCTTCATGGTCCAATGACTAGGTAGTCAGAAAATAAGAATAGAGATTCAGTAATTATCTAATTTTTACTTGAATTCTACCTTTAAAATACACTTTGTGGTTTTACCATTTTTATATTGTTAACAAATATTATTCGTAAAAAAATTTTATTGCAATATTTGTATGAAAATTCAAATTATAAGAGTGCCTCTTGCTTTTAATTTATATTTATAGCCTGTCTGTTTTCAGTCCAACTATTTCGAACTCCATACACTGTTGTCTAGTGATGTCGCACGTAGAAATCGAAGAGCGCGCGATTTGGAGCTTAGCATGAGACTGCAATGAGAATCAGATTTATTATCTAATAGCACTCCTATTGGTTAATTTGAATCACGAAATGAGCTCGCGGAACGAAACCAAGAATCTAGAAAGGGCGTCATTTGATTGGCGTGCTATATAAAGCGATACGTCAGAAGACTATAGGAGGATATCAGGGGATAGGTTGTAGCATTAGCGGAGACATATACGCTGATGTAGCAGAATGTATTGAACACTGACACAGTGAGATCCTGGGCCTAGATTTTCGAAGCTGTTTCAGTGCGAAGAAAGTCATAAGCCAATGTTAAAGTATGGTACTTATGACTATCTTAGCACCAAGAGAGTTTCAAAAATCTAGGTCTACGAATTTAAAATGTTGGAAGCGGTCACCTATTGTAAAGAATGTTTTTCACCTTCGGAGACGACCGCTTAAAAAGTCAGTTTCTTTTTTAATTCTGAAAGTGGTGGTTTTGAATCTCTCTCTCCCCACATTGAATCTGTCACTGTAATATAAGTTACAACAGAATCATTTCAGGATTGAATATTCTTACGCCTTTGGCAAAAACAAAACCAGATATATATGTTTAATTTTAAATATTGTAGTCAACTTTATTCAATAGAACAAATGTACA
Source organism: Steromphala cineraria (assembly GCA_916613615.1). Lineage (NCBI taxonomy): Eukaryota > Metazoa > Mollusca > Gastropoda > Trochida > Trochidae > Steromphala > Steromphala cineraria. The sequence goes on along the minus strand of OU744721.1, from coordinate 64,227,961 downwards.
TAAATAACAATCATTGTCAAATGAATATAGCACTAGATCTTTGCAAAGTTAGTAGGACCAAACAGAAAAGTATACCGTTTGCGCCAATAAGCTTCTGTAGTCAAAAGTAAATGATGTAATTATCATTTGTTGCACATCAATAAGAAGACGGTAATGATGGTATATTGATTTAATAAATTCTTTCAAAAGTAGTTAGTTTGTATCCTAAAGTTTGCAGTTAAATCATACCATTACATCATGCAAGAACAATACAAAGAAGTGGAGACCTTATCTTTCAAAACCGTCACTTTTTTCCTGAAATTGAAAAAACAAGCAAAAATTACATTTGCATATTTTCATACTAAAATTTAGAAATGACTAAGAGTATATGTTAACTCAAATGTTTTGAAAAGAAGGTGACATTGATAAATATTGCTTTTCTTATATAATCTTATGAGAAATGGACATTTAAAGACCTGTGTATGGAAAAATGGCCTATTAGTCTGATGACTATTTTTTCATACCTCAATAAAGAATTACCAATGATTTAGCAAAATACTGTAATTTTTGTGTTCAGTTCAACAGAAAATAGATATTCATTTCACCTATAAAAGGAAGAAAATGAAAGGCATTTTGTGTCCTAGTCTTAGTTTTACCTAATTTCAGCCATTTTGGCGCTTTCCCTCCACCAGACTGTGAACCTCCTGTTGAGCTTGAGTTGGACTTCACCTTTGACCTCTGGGTGCCTGATGTTGATGGCATTTCTGGGTCAAGCTGATTTTCATTGCTCGGAAGGCTAGAGAAAATCAACAACAATTTTTTTTAAATTGCTTTGTATAGATGAAATATTTCAGCGTTCAAATGATTTATACAGTTATTGAAGTAGAATTATAAAGCTACATGACACGGCAAAAGAACTGTAAGAAAATACTCAGACAACTTCTTAAATTGGATTTTTTAAAGTTGTTTATGTGAAGCAATGAAAATTCATTTGAAATAAATGAATAAATTCATTAATGCAATATGGTATAATCCTACGGCACATTTCCCCTACCTTTGGAAGGCAACTCTCTCTGCCACGTCTCTAGCAGATACTTCAGCTCGTACTGCCTCAGACAGGTAGTGATCTGAAACCAGTCATTGTTCTGGGTTAAAGGTGCTACAGTTAAAATGTATATTCACAAGTGTAAGTTTTTCATTTTTAGGGAGCTCTATCAGAACAATAACAATCAGTTATTTATACAGGGCAAAAGTGAGCATAAATCACATACCCCAGCTGAGATTTGTCTGTAAAAAAATTGCTCACTTTTGAAATAACGTATTGTTACACCTAAATTATTGTAATCAATTATTGATTACAATAATGAAATAACAGACATATATTAGTCATGTGAATGAATGATGATAACTGTAAATTCTAAGGGTGAGTCTAAAAACGGAAAAATGAGATAGATAGAATTTACCATACCCAAAAGGGCACATCTTCACCAAATAGGTAACATGCATACCAAATTTGAAGTTTCTGAGTCAAATAGTATTCCATCCTGTCTCTGGGTACGAAGATTATGCTACCTGTTTGTGGAGTTAGCGTAATGATCGTACCTTGAGACAGGATGATAGTATTCAAGTTGTAATTTGGAGTACAAGGAGCAATTACGTCATTGTGGGTATAACAAAGCGGGAAATTTTAATGTACTCGGTCTGCAAGACTTTCAATGTATCAAAATTGTCTCAAATGTAAATATCTACAAGTTTGGGACAAAGCAATATTCTTCTTCTAGAGATAAACTAATCCATAATAGTTATAACGACACTCAGAGAGCTTACCACAAGCTTGTTCTGAACCGAAGTAGATCCTTGTGGCTGGAACAAGCTCAGCCTGTAATAGATTAAACACAATATAGCACGTGGTCTTCAGGAGAGATGATCTCATGAAACAGAAAATAAATGTTAGCAAATGCACAACAACAAAATTCACAATGGCCCGATCCATTGCATTTTCTGTTATGAGTAAACAGGATAAACAAAACCAAGTTGTTAGCAGACCAAACACAAACCCCTAGCTAATGACAGCAAATGGTTTTGAAAGACACCTTACGATTTGATGGATTTGTTTATGTCAGTCATGGAGAGAAAGGAAACAATAGAACAAGGTCAATTTTATCTAGAGTTGCGCCTTTTATTGATCAGACCTATTCATTTTCATTAGTTACAATTCCCGAAAGAGAGTCAAACTGGGAGGTTCGGCAAATTTTGCAACAATTGATCCTGCTGCAGTTGTGCCTCTGCAGAGAACTTCAACACATACCATGATATTCCTCGGGCTAACAGCCTTATCACTATATAACCAGCCAATGAAATGGTTTGCATTCAGTACGACCCAGATGATAATTCATGAGTATGTGATTCAAGTTATCCAATGAGAGTGTTATTACGAACATCTAAGGCCGCGCTGCTGCAGCTACTGACAAGCTCACAAGCAGCATTCCTTAAGATATAGGAGGCATTGGTAGATAACAGTGTATGGAGTTTGAAATAATTTGACTGAAAACATACAGGCTATGAATAGCGTTGAGTATCTAGTCCTCAGCGATACGAGGCATTGGTCTTTTGAATAACAGACACGTGTTGGAGCCGTATTGGAGACATTGTTGCAGGATGGAAACAATTTGCAGGTAAAACGGGGATCGGGGGCAATTAAGCTCTTTGGATATACATCAAGGGGTAAAATTCCTTTATATTGTCCCAGAAAACAAGCATATCAATGTACTTACCTCAATCAAAGTCATTGTTTTGTCTTTGAGAACACATTTAGGCGGTGTGGTATCTGAAATGCAAACTGGCATGTCAATACCAAAAAAGCAAAGAGCATAGCAAAACAGCAAAGCATTCTTCTTTTGTGCCTGTTTATGTTTTAAATTAGGAGGAGGATTATAAATCTGTCATGTTATACTTGCCGCTAATGACTGCAATATTGCCCAAGCGGCGCTAAACAATAACTCACTCAATAGAGCTATCCGCAGGAAGACCAGCAGTATTTTGTTGTTACATGATTTAAGGATTAATTAAGCACTCTTCAGAATATTTTTGTTTAATTGTACGAGGAAGAATGTATAGGGTGACTGGGTACAACCTTCAATTAGTTTTCAATTATCAAAAAAAAGGAGGTCCTCCATTCAGGTTCTAACCATTTTGTTTGTAAAATGTCTACCAAGCTGTTACAACTAAGAAGTTAATTTTACTTACATAAATAAAACTTAGTTGATTTATCTTGTAAATTTTCTTTCACAAACTTCTGGACTGCAAAAACTGCAAACAAACAATCCATATGCAATGAATAATCTCTGTGTAACATAATTTGAATGTAAAAGAAGTAAAGTTATCATCACATTAACAGTCTTGCTGTGCCTTAAATAGATGTCAGTGGCTTATCATACTTGAAAGAGATATTCTGGTGAATGGTGAATTATCAATCTGAATAGCATGTTATCAAAATGTCCGTTTTGGTTTGTTACAAGGCTTTAAAGAGGCAGGAGCACGTTTTTTCATTATTTTATATTTTAAACTTTTCACTGATAATTGTATGTTAATGCTAAATGTATAAATGATAGTGTCATAAATCTCATCACACAAGAAAATCAGCCATAGTAAAAGGACAAAGTATGACGATTCACTTAAATTCCTTTGGCGGCCATTTTGTGTGAACACCTTTAATTCATTTTGTGTAACAAAAAGGATTCGCATGGTTAAACTTTACATTATATATTTGAATTATTCCTGCTCCATTTAGTTTAAATACATTTTCTTTCAATTGGAACCATTAATTTTCATTTTCCTGACATCACCTTATATTCCCCATAAAGTGTGCTACTGCCCCTTTAACCCTTACGATGCGGGTATATATTTTTGCTCTACAAACCCACGTGGCGGAATTGTTTTGTCCGGTGCCAGCCACCGTTATATCCTGATTGACCGCTTATTTATTTTTGTGCGCGGATATACATATGATACATGGAAATGAAGACATTCTCTCTTCTATACGATGATGTAAAAATTATTAAATTATCTCTAATGGTTCGTGAGATATAAATGCCGCAAGGTGGGTACCCTCAATCATTTTGAGGTTAAAAATAAAATTTGCGGCACTTGTCGCAACGCTTGCCGTTTCTGTGTTTTTGTGCGCGCATATACATATGATACATGGAAATAAAGACAATTCTTTCTTCTACACGATGATGTAAAAAGTATAGAATTATCTCTAATGGTTCGTGAGATATGAATGCCGCAAGGTTGGTACGCTCAATCATTTTTGAGAAAAGGTTTGATATTTTATATCCGGGAGCAGCCAAGACTGCTTGCAGTCAATATATAGCCTTCTCCTGAAAGTTACGGATTTCGCCAAGAGGGCTTACGAGCCATTTTATATTTTGTCCGTAAATATCACGCGCCCCGCATCGTAAGGGTTAAGTGCAATAACTTCTTTTTTATATAAGAATCCATTTGCAGTCTCAGACCAAAGGTGCTGGAGATTACATGTGATCTATACAGCAAAACATGTGTACAGCAATAAGTCATTTCATAAATGATTTATAGAATAACTCCTGTAATTAAAGAGCAAAAGAGCAAAAGAATAAAATTTGGAATTTTAATTGTAGGTTATTTTGAGAATCTCATAAATTATCTTAACAGTAGTTCAATTGATCATGATGGATAAAAAGGATAAAAACTTTATTAGAAAGAGTAGGGTTGAAGAAAATCTTGTAACACTGAATATTTCACTATATGCCAAAAATACCTTATACTTTTATATAATTTCCACAAGGACTGTAAACCTAACCCACCGGTTTCTCTGGGCTTGAAAAGGCCTTGGAGGACGAGTTTATCAGGGAACTGGACTCGTATCACGACCTTCTTGTAATGGCTGTACTTCTCTTCAAGCTTCGCTTGTCTCATGGATTTCGTCATCAGCGGTGCTTCGTACATAGTGTCTCTGGAACATTTACAATACAATAGGACTAACATATCACATAACATATTAATCACCTCATGATAGTTCAGGGCCCTTATTTCACAAAGCAAGCTTTACAAAGGTTGACCTTAACTCCCATACTTTAACATTGCACGAAGGCTACCTTAAGAACTTACAATCACCTTAGTGCTTTGTGAAAGGAGGCCCAGCAATAGTGTACATTATTATGAAACAAATTGAGGCTTAATTATTTTTGAAATAAAATAAAATTTGAACAAACCTGTAGAGGTTTCAGATTCTTTGAAGGGGATCCTCCTTGGGGTACTTACTGCATAAAATCTGTATTTTTGCTATATGACAGGTTGTGACTATTTTTTACAATTAAAAAATACCAAAACATCGTTAAAAAACGTGTTCTGTTATCTGTTGTTACCACCCTGCATCCAGCCCTAGCCCTAGCGGCGTCCCTAGCGACAGGGGCAGATAACTCTAAACCAGCCTCTTATCAATCTTAGCCAAAGCCAGACAGAATAAGGGGAGGTGGGTGGCCGTACCCCAAGGAGGATCCCCTTCAAAGAATCTGAAACCTCTACAGGTTTGTTCAATTCTTTTTCAGAAGGGTATCCTCCTTGGGGTACTTACTGCATAAGAAGACTCCCAGAGACTAATCTTCGGAAGTGGAATTCTGTCTGCAATAATTAAAATAAAACACAAGGAATTAAAGCACACTCACCAAGTCACGTGACCTTGCCACTGCAATGACCGTGGAGGGCTACCCCTGGGTTATAATGGCTTTACACCGATAAACTCGGCAAAAGTAAGAGTTTAGATCAAACGTCCCTCCCCCCCCCCCCCTTCTTTTTGAAAGAAGCTACTAGGGGACTTTCGGAAAAGGTAACGTTAACCCCAAAGAAAAAACACCCGAGGATGATTTCTGCCAGGGTTCAAGAAATAACTGTGCGAATGGTTAGTGGTTAGTGGTTAGTACGGTAAGTACTTTGACACTAAAAACAACGGCACTAAGGAAACAACAAAATCTCCTATACAAACATATACCGAAAGCTCAATCAGCTAGAGGGTACACGCCCCTGCCCACTGGAGAGAACCGACTTGCCAAACCGAGCACGCTCGCTGGAGTGCATGTCAAGTTGGTAATGCTTGATGAACGTGCTCGGCCGGCTCCAAATAGCGGCCGAACAGATCTCTTCAATGGGCAGGGACGCAGCGTAGGCCTTAGAGGTCGCTACCGCCCTAACCGAGTGAGCCTTCAGCCCCTCAGGGGGTTGAAGCCCCTTTTTCTGACATAACTCAGACAGATGGTGGAGACTATCCATCTAGAGATAGTTTGCTTGGAAGCAGGATCACCTGCCTTCCCTCTACCATAACAGCAAAAAAGCTGCTTGTCTTTACGCAGGTCTTTTGTCCTCTGAACGTATTTCTTCAGTGTCCGGCGCACATCCAAGATGTGCGGCGTCGAAGCCCTTGCCCCCGACGTAGCAGGTTGGAGCAAGGCCGGAAGCTCGATAGGAGCAGACACGTGAAAAGAATGTGCCACTTTCGGGCGGTATGAGTCTGGTAGTCTAATGCTGACTCTGTCTTTATGGAAGACAGTCAGCTCGGGATCGGAAGACATCGCGTGGATGTCTCCCACCCGCCTGCCAGACGTAACCGCCACTAAGAAGGCCGCCTTCCAAGTCAACAACTGAAGAGAGGCTTTATCAAGGTCCCGAAAAGACGGACCCGACAACCAATCCAGTACGTAAGGAAGATCCCAAGTCGGGCTGACCCGCCGCAAAGGCGGACGGATCCTGTCCACACCCGCTAGGAAACGCTGGACCATGGGATGGCTACCGAGAACGGTGCCGTCCACAGGAATGTGAAATGCTGAGATAGCCGTCGAGTAGCCTCGGACTGTCGAGGCAGCCAGGCTGTCATCGAGCCTGGACTGCAAAAACTCAAGCACCGGGATCAGACCCGCAGAAAAGGGATCGAGTAGCCCTCTATTTGCACCCCAGCGCGCATAGCAGGCCCATCTATCCTCGTACTGAACGTTCGTGGAATCCCTCCTCGAAGCCAGAATTGTATCTGCAACTCGTGCAGGAATTCCGCTCTCCTGGAGGCGACTCCTGACAGAGGCCAAGCCACCCACTGAATGTTGGGATTCGGGTGTGGCGCCCCTTCCTGCCCCTTCCTGCGTCAACAGTACAGGAGGCCGTACAAGAAACCTGAGGACCAACAGAAACGACGTCTGGGCCGTCCAAAGCGGCGCCAGCAGCTCCAGTAACTGTGCAGGCTGGTCGGCCAACTGTGACAGAACTCTGGGAATCAAGGGAACTGGTGGGAACGCCCACAGAACCTTGCCGGTCCAGTCGATCGCGAAGGCGTCGGCCGCCAGAGCGTGAGGGTCTGGAATTCTGGAGCAGAAGACAGGTGTCTGGTGCGTCCTCCCGGACGCAAACAGATCCACCTGGAATGACCCGTACAACTGGGAGATAACCTCGAATGTCCCCCGGTGGAGCAGCCATTCCTGAGGTGCCAGGATTCGACGCGACAAGGCGTCCGCCCGGACATTGTCCACCCCCGGAAGGTACACTGGAAATGTTGTACCGATCGCACCAGAGCAGGAACTCCCACGCCTCCTGAAGGAGCGCTGGGGATACCGTTCCGCCCTGCTTGAGGATGTAGGTCAAGGCCGTCTGGTTGTCCATTTCTAGACGAACCACTTGGCCTGTCAGCAACTGGAGGAACTGACTGAAGACTCTCCTGACAGCACGTAACTCCAGCACGTTGATGTGCCTCTTGGACTCGTCCAGAGACCACAGGCCCGAAGCTGAGTGGTCTCCGAGGACTCCCCCCCAGCCTGAGAGGGAAGCGTCCGTCTGAACCGTGACTGTCGTCTGAGGATTGTCCAATGGAATACCTCTGTTCAAATTGTCCTCCTCTGTCCACAACTCGAGATGGCCCAACAGCCACTCGGGGACAGCTACTGACTGTTCCAGGCTGCCTGCGTGTGACCACAGCTGGGCTAACGCCTGTTGAACCGGTCTCATGCGCAGGCGAGCTCGCCAGACAACATCCACTGTCGCCGCCATGTTTCCCAGCAGCCGAAGCCACATGCGTGCGGGATGCGCGGGACCTGCGGTCTGAGAGACCTTGACCACCCGGTCTGGCGCTAGGGACACTAGCCCCGTCGCCGTCTGGAACCGGGCCCCCAGGAAAACAAGGTCCTGGGAGGGTTCGAGGTCTGACTTCTTCAAATTCACTATCCAACCCAAGCGCAACAGAATGTTCAAAATGCTCTGGGTGGCCTCCTGATTCCACAGCTGGGACAAAGCCCTGATTAACCAGTCGTCCAGGTACGGGTGACAGCACCTGCCCTGCGATCTGGCAACCTGTGCCGGAATCAGCATCAGTTTGGTAAACACCCTTGGCGCTGTCGAGATGCCGAAGGGGAGCACACGAAACTGGTAGCACACCCCGTCGAAGGCGAAGCAAAGAAACTTCTTGAACTGGGGGTGCATTGGAACGTGAAGATAGGCGTCCTTGAGATCGATTGACGAGAGCCAATCCCCTGTCTCCACGGACGCTATCACTGACCTCAAGGTCTCCATCTTGAAAGAAGGCACTTGCAACATCTTGTTGAGGTGCTTCAAATTCAGAATTGGCCGGAAGCCTCCGTCCTTCTTGGTGACTAGGAAGTACGTCGAGTAATAACCGATCTCTTCCTGTCCCTTCGGGACCACTTCGATAGCTGCCTTGTCGAGCAACGCTGCGACCTCGGCTCGAAGAATTTCCGCCTTCTCCAGAGAGGATGGCACCAAGGTGCTCCTGACTCCTGTAGAAGAAGGTGGCCCATGCTTCCAAAGAGGCAAATGTCCGTCCCTGAGCGTGGACAGGACCCAGGCATTGGACGTGGCCTTCTCCCATTCCGAAAGGAAATGAGACAGGCGGCCTCCTACTGGAAGACTCGGTACCAGACAACGGATCCCCGCAACCGGCGGCACTCCGGCCCCCTGGCGGTTCACCAAGACACTGTCTGCCGACACCGGCGGCCCTAGGGCCCCCTGACGGCTCGTCGAGGCAAAGACTGCCATCGAAGGTTCGACAACCTCTCGATGGAACACAGACTGAAGCGGTGGGGGAGTTAGGGACCCTTGTAGGCGCCCCCTTTCCCCCGAAAAGGCTGCTGCTGCCCCTTGGAGCGCTGCTGCCCTTTCTGCTTCTTGCCCCGCTTCCCTGGCTGACCCCGACCTACCCCTCGTGGGATAGAAGAGTTCCACTCGGAGTAGGTCTTGGCCGGAGGTCCAAAAGGAGGATCAACCAGGGGGGACTTTCGCTTGAAGCCAGCGTTACCAAGGGCGCCCTTTACGTCCTTGATATGTGAAAGCTGGTCAGCGGTGTCCTTAATGACTTTGGTCGCTCCCGGGAACAAGGTTTTACCGAGTTCGAACGGGAGAGCCATTAGTCTTTTCTTGGTGGGCTGTGGCAATGTTGAATAGTTCAGCCACACCCGGCGCAGCCCCATCACTGTGCCCATTATCTGACCCGCGGAGCTCCGGATAGAGTCGCGAGCCAGATAACCATTCGCGTCTGTCAATTGCCTCTGGAGAAGAGCTTGGGAGCTCTTCCCCTTCCCTTCCTTCAAGGACTCTGCCTGGAGAGAAGCCAGGTAGGCCGAATGCACGGCGACACGCATCTGTTGGCAGCTGCCCCGGAACGTTCCTTCAAACGTCCTAAACAGCTGCTTCAAGAGCGCGTCACCGGCACGGAAGGGGGGCACGCACCGGCCCTGGAGTCCAAGAGACTCCAGGCTGACGGAGGCCAACACATCGTCGTCACATAACGGCACTTCAAACAATCCCTCCTCTCCCAATGGGTACCGCTTGTGAAGCTCCGGAAGGTCGAAGCGCTTGCGGGTACCCAAAAGGAGAGGAGTGACCGAATCGTCCATTACATGATCGAGAATGCGGAGTCGCACCTGTGGGGACTTCCGCGAAGCGAAAGCCCCACCGGGGAGCCGGAACTCAGCAGAGTCGGCCTCCTGTTGGGGAACAGCGCAATGCGGGAAAGCCTTGGCAATCTTGCCACGAATCTCCCGCAAAGCAGAGTTAATTGACAGGTCGACCGCATCAGACTCCGCATCACTCTCAACCTCCATGTCAGACTCCGAACGCTCCGACAACAACGTCGAGTCTGAATCCGACTCGCTGTCGTCGTGAGCGCCCACAGTCTGACCGGGAGGCAGGAGAGGAATACGAAATCCCGACGCAGTCGACCCATCCTGTTCCACAACAGGTGGTCGAGTGCCGAGCCCAGGTGCCGTCCCCTGCACCGAAGCACCGGGGACAATACTCTTGGGGTCGCCGACCGTACCCCCTGACCCGGACGTACCAGGCGTAGGGGGAGTAGGTCGTGTGATTGTCGCCGAGGGAGCACCGGCCTTCCGGTGCTTTCGACTTATCGTTCCCGGTGCACCCCCCGGGCCCATGCCCGAGCCAGCACCGGAACCGACGACGTCCACGGTGCCAGAGGTACCGGGCGTCGGGGCATCGGGGCGTGAAGGGGGAAGAGACGCGCGGATTTCCTTACGGACCTCCTGCATCAGTTCCCCCAACAAACCCTTCATTTGCCCCTTAATGAGTGCATTAACGTCAGTAGGTGTGAGAGAGGCATTTATGTCCCTGGCAGAAACCATCCTCACCCCCACATCCGAGTCAGAACTCTGAGAGCCCGACGGGATGGGAGGCGAGATTACCTGACGCTTCTTTTGTTTACTGGGGGGGGTAGCATTTCTTACATCCTCTCCCGCAGCATGCAGTCTCTTGAAGAAGGCCAGATCCAGGCTGCGACGCTTCTTCGTCCTGACCGAGAAGCCCGAGCACGATGAACAGGAGGAGTCGTTGTGGTCGTCAAGGGCGAGGCAGATGATGCATATGTCATGCGAATCTGACTCGGGAATGCGACTCCCGCAGTTGGCACATTTCTTGAATGACTGCAAGCAATCATATCAAAGAAAAGTTACAACCGTGCATGCGCGTATGTAGATAGAAAGATACATGTGTGCATGACAACAAAAGAGAGAGAATAATAATAATCCTACTCTAAGGCATATAAGTTATGTATAAAAGCTTCCAAAAGCAAGCTCATAACAAAAGCCTGAAATAAAAAAGAACATGTAAACAACATGTCTTGCCGACCTAGAGAAATTTACAACACCCAGTAAATTGACGAAGGTGAAGAAAAAATCTCAAATCTAAGGGAGCTTATTTATTACGAAAATAAATACTAGCAAGTGCCAAACAATAGCGAAATCCATACGAAAGAAGAACTTATCCTCTAGTCGGAAAAGGACTTTCGAGAAATCGCCATGTTTGTCATTTTTCTCCGCCATTACGCAACACGTGGTGCGCACGGTTTTGAAAAAATTCTAAGTCACAACGCGAAGAAATGCGAGAAAATGCGGCCTATTCTAATCTTTATAAAGATTAAAGGTCACCATCTTTTCTTCTACAGCTTTGTCTTTGTCCTCGGACATTTTCTTAGCTTCAACTTTGTCAACAAACTCTTCAGTGAAAAAACAGAACGTCTGTTCGTCATGAATGACAGATTGATAAGAGGCTGGTTTAGAGTTATCTGCCCCTGTCGCTAGGGACGCCGCTAGGGCTAGGGCTGGATGCAGGGTGGTAACAACAGATAACAGAACACGTTTTTTAACGATGTTTTGGTATTTTTTAATTGTAAAAAATAGTCACAACCTGTCATATAGCAAAAATACAGATTTTATGCAGTAAGTACCCCAAGGAGGATACCCTTCTGAAAAAGAATCTTTAACTTGCTGAATAAGAGGTCATTTTATCTTTGACCATATAGATATAATAGCCTACATTTAGATGAAGTATATATTTTAAATCCTAAAAAGATATCTTGAAAAAAAGATGTGGCAATTTAAAACCCTTTTGAAGTCTAAACCCTTTAAAGTTCTCTAATGTACAACATTTCTGTTTTAACTTGTCTTTCAATCTTCTCCATATGAGACAACAAACTTTACTTGATTTTTTCACTTAAAGGATAAAAGATATAAAATATCTTAAAATATTTTACATACGCTTTATTTTTCAAATCTGTCATCAACAAGCGCAAATCACTTTCTGTGACCTGGAAAAAATCGTCCGGGACGTCCTCTAGAAGAAATCAGAACAGAGATATGAGTCTTACATCCGATCAGATATCTATGTGATTGTTAAGAATGATATAGATGATGACTATTGTCAATAAACACAATACATAGAGATTATTACCCGAGGAAGTGTGTCATATGACTTTTATGAAACGAGTGTGAATTTGCAAGAGTTTCGTAAAAGTCATATGACACAAGTCCTCGGATAATAATTTCTTTATTAGCGATTCTATTCCATTTTACCATCGTAGAAATAATAATAATATAATAAACTAGTCATTTATATAGCGCCGTATTTCCAGAATTCTGCTCAAAGGCGCTTCAGTCGTATGCTCTCTGGAAGCGGAATGTTTTTAGTTTTCCTCTGAAATGTTCAAGGGTCTCTGTGGATCGTAGATCCTCCGGGAGCTTGTTCCAGAGGTCTGCACCAGCTTTGGAAAAGGAACGATCTCCAAAACTTGCTGTTCGGGTTATTGGAACAGACACAGTCAAGCTTGATGTGGATCTTAGGGTCCTACTTGGTCTGTATGGTATGATGAGCTCTTGGATGTAGCTTGGAGCGAGCCCATGTAGTGCCTTGAAAACCAGTAGCAGGACTTTGAACTGTATCCGTTCATTTATTGGCAGCCAGTGCAAACCTTTTAATACTGGACTGATGTGATCATACTTCCGGGTTCCTGTGATCATTCGAGCAGCACTGTTTTGTACTCGTTGAAGTTTGCCCAGTTGGTTCTTGGGTATGCCATACAATAGGCTGTTGCAATAGTCCAGCTGGGATGTGACAAAAGCTTGAACTAACGTTTTAACTGCATCTTCAGTCAGATATTTCTTGATTTGACTTATGTTCCTGATGTGGTAGTATGATTTACTGCATATTTTCCTGACATGGCCCTGGAAATTCATCGCAGAATCAAATACAACCCCTAGATTTCTTGCTGAATCACTTGGTGCAATACTGCAGTTCCCTTGCGACGGCCGGCTACAGTGACGTCACGAACAATGATGTTATGACGTCACAAGCGAAAAAATATGGGAACTCGCGCTATAACAATTGTTGCTCGGCAAAAGTGATATGTGCACTAGTGCTCATATTGAAAATATGTCACCACTTATTTTCAACCGTATGGGTAATAAATACCTGAACTTGAAGTTCTGGAGCCAGGCTCATCAAGACTGAAGACAACAGTCTCACGATCACAGGGCTGAAGGGTAAAAGATAATCAATAAGCATAAAGATAAATGCCATTTAGATAGTGAACAAATGTAACAAGGTTATATAGTGGATGGCGAAACGGGCGAGTTGGTTAGCTGTTGGTATGGTCATTGCTGGTGGTGTTTTTTGACTCTGAGGGTGTGGGTTCAAATCCCGCTCAGCTCGAAAAATTACAAGAATCTGTACTTTTCAAGATAGTGTGATCCCAAAAATAACATTGTTATAAATAAGCATAAAAACTGATATACAAAACTCTAAATGTGAATCAATTATACATGCCTAATGTCAAGAAACTTGTGTGAAAGTAGAAATAACGATAGGGAAATCGAAAATGAAAGTGATAGAAATTGTTTTTTTTACTTACTTGATATTCCTCTGGGTTGACTTCACTGGAAAACAAAATCAATGAATAGACATAAAATATTGCAAAAAGTTAAAAATACTGTAATCATTTATTCAATGAACATTTCAAAATCTGAATATGTGTAGAACTAGATCATTATCTGTATGAGGTATAACAATGAAACTAAAATACATTGTAACAAACATTGACGCAGAAAACTTTGAAAAGAAAATTTCTGTTAAATGAAGGAGAAAATGAGTAGTCAAAAACAAAAATTACCTACCTAAGTTCATTTTTATACAGGTTTTTGCCTTTTGTAGATTCAGGGAACTACAAAACAAAGAAAAAGAGGACAAATTTTTATTGAAAAGACGTCAACAGTTAGCAAATATCATATTAATGGACCTTTTGCTTTTGACCTTGGTTCATAAACAATTTAAAGAACATATGATCAAGGTACTCATATATGTGAGGGTAAAAGACATGTACAATATTCAAAAAGAATTGGATGAATAGTTTTCAGCAATCGTCTCTGACAGGGGACAGAATGAATATTTCGTTGTGCTATATAATTTTATCATGATCAGGGGTATAATAAATCTTTTTTCAATATAACAAAGCCAAAACAAACCATACCTTGAATTCTGAGAATTGGTGTTGCGGTGTCGGGTCTACAGGTTGTATTGCTCTCCGATTGGTTGGTTGCTGAGGCTGCTGGGAAGCGCCTCCCATCAGGTTACGCAGCATCCTCTGTGCCAAGGATCTCGCCATCTGGATATGTAGGAATTATATAGAGGATACTTGAGGATTGTTGTCATTCCTTTGAATGTCATGGGTTGATATTTCCAAAGTTGCCAATTCACCAGTGAATTATAAATTTTTCCCATGTCAGAAAGTGATTTAATAAAATGATTTCCTAAAGTTCTAGAATACTCCTTAACCAAGTCATCTAAATTGTAAGTGAATCTCAAAGACCTAAATCTGTGTATTATATCCTACCATATTCGATTCTGACTTGAAAGGCAAAAACAATTTTCATTTCGGTAAACATAACACATATTCCATTTTGCACACTAAAAGTACAACTTTACCCAAAAGGAGAAAAGTTGTTACTCTTTAGCATACCAACCTGTTGTTGATCAGGCGCCAGGTCCTGGAAGTCTTGTGGCGTGAATATCTCCACGCCTGGTATGTTCAAGCTCCGCAGCTGCTCTATCGCACTCTGCCCATTTGATCCTGCAGGCTGTTGGCTCCTTGCACTGGACCTGCTTATTGCATTGGTTTGACTCTCGCCTCGATCAATGTCCATTGATTCTTGACCACTTGTATGATTATCACACTGTTCAGCGTCCATATTGGATTCTTGACGACCAATTTCAGTCACAGACATGGGATCATCAGTCTTTGAGTCTTTGGACGAATCGTGTAGTCTGAGATTACTGGTAGACATCTTGGATTCCGCAGCTGAAGAGCTTCCTGATTGACTCTCTGAAGAAGAGCTTACTTGCATCTCAGAATGTTTCCTTGCTGCAATTTCTCCCAGTCTGGCTTCTTTCACCATCTCCTTTTCAACCTTGTTCACAATTTCAGCGATTTCAGCATCCTCAACAGGACGATGAACTAACCTGTGGAATAGTTTTAAATGTTATCAAAGACATTCAGTTCGAAAATGTCATCTTTTCTTTTGTTCCTCTTGGTTAAATTAATGTTTTAATGAAATCCATTTTGAATTATGTTCTATTATCCTAGACTTGTACATATTGATTTCATTTTATTGAAACAAAATTATATATTTATAATATCAAAAGGTATCCTTGGGTGTCAATGACCATACCTTGACAAGGAAGTACAGTAGAACACGGATATAAAGAACTCAGAAATAGCGAAGCGGAATTTTCAAGTCCCGCCCCTATATAATATCATATAAGTTATATGCGTAAAGCAAACACCGGATAAAGCGAACTTACTTCTTCAGTCCCTTGGAGTTCGTTATATCTGTGTTCTACTGTATTACATAATTAGCCTCCAACAGAAATATTCTTTGCCATTTTATGTCTGAAAAACAAAATCTGAGAATAGCAACAAAATCCACCAGGAATGAGTTCTCACCTTATAACAGCTCTGCCTGCAGTGAGACCAAGTTTACGTAGAGTTGTTCTCTGAAGAGCACATTCCCCTTTCACCTGCACAAGACAGAGGGGAGATGGTTTGAACTTAATGTTGCGTGTTTTATCACAGCTGCTAGTATAATTGCAAGGAGAAAGCCTGCAACATTATAGTGGCTATGAATTGCTCTTAAACCTGCGAGACCTAACAGACCATGGGTGGTGCTGGGTAGAAAAGTTTCGTGGCGGGATTCGAACCTTGGACCTCCGAAACCGAACCTGCTAACCAATGTATTACCTCGCCCCCGGATAAGAAAAAGGAGAATTGCCATTAAAGCTAATGATTATAGCCAAACCTTTTGAAAACTGGCAGGTACCGTTAAATTGTAACCTAAATAACCAAAAAAAGTTTTTTTATTTTGATGTTTGAGTAACAACATATATGCTAAGGTGGATACTAAACTGCAAAATCTTTACATACAAATGTTTTTTAAAGAAAATACAGAAGCATCACTGTCATTACTGCAAAGAGATTGTCGCTTCATCCTCATTAGTGTAATTAGTGTTAATTAAGATATCAGATATAATTAAGCCTCAAATACATTTGAGATCTGATGTTTAAAAATGTACCTAACCATTTGTGAAAGAAAAAATCTAGAATCCTTATTTAATTTTTTTTATCTTTTATACACAGAACAAGCTGCATCTTTTGAGAATGACTCGTATAAGTCTGTGATGGGACTCATCTGAGTTTTGCCTTGTAAGGGAACTGAAATAAGGTCAAAATTTAAGTTCACTTCAAGCTGAGAGGAAGGAAATAATCACCTCTTCGACCATGTAGATACAGACAGGATGAGTGGGAGGAGTCCGGCTGGAATCAATACACGTCAGCTTTCCTTTATGCTCACTGTCAACATGAAAATAATCTCTTTTTATGATGACATGAGGTTTCCATCCCAATATTTGGAACTTTATAATCATCTTTAGGGTTAGAAATGGCTCACAGTTACTAGCGGTATATCCGGTAGCAGCCGATTGTAACATAGCGTAGGAGAGCAAGATGAAGGCTTGCATATTAGTCTACTTTGTGGTTTAAGAAATCAAAGAAATTTGGCCATTGTCAACACTTACAGATAACTAAATAATTGATTGTGTCAACTATCTGTGGAGATATAATTAGTTCACATCTTGGATGATTCTGTTTTGGTTTTTTTAATTTATGTCAGCAAAGTGAATTGTGTCTAAATTCAGAAATAACAAGCAGCTGACATGGTCGAGCTATATCCCCCGCAAATTGCACAATATGTAAAGGTTTTCCTTATCATATTGCCGATTAATTTTTGTTGCACAAATTAACTAAAAATTTCAAGGATATGAAAGAAACTGTTCTAATATAAAAACTAAATCATACCAACTTAATTCGACTTAACTGACAAAATTAAAATCAAACGAATGAATTTATGTATTATGTATTTGGATCTCAAAGATGAGTTTGATCATATTTAAACAAACATATTTTCAAAATTGTTCTTCATGACACAACAACATATGATTTTGTATCTCCATAACAAATTTGATCAAAATGTGATGATTAGTTTAGTTGTGAGATAGACAGGACTTGTAACAGTTTTCCAACAGTCCTAATTTTTTGCCAAAAAAGGCCAAATTTTATAAAAAATATTTTCAAAATTGTTCTTCATGACACACCTTCATATGATTATGTATCTCCATATCACATTTGATCAATATGTGATGATTAGTTTAGAAGTTATGAGCCGGACAGGACTTGTAACAGTTTTCCAACAGAGTCCTCATTTTTTGCCAATATAGGCAAAATTTATAAAAATATTTTCAAAATTGTTCTTCATGACACACCTTCAGATGATAATGTATCTTCATATCAAATTTTATCAATATGTGATGATTAGTTTAGAAGTTGTGAGCCGGACGGGACTTGTAACAGATTTCTTACAAAATTTACCACTTTTTCTCCAAAATCCTAGTATTTTAAGTAGATTTTCAGAAAATTGTTTCTCATGACACATCATAACATGTTTCTTCATGTCCATAACAAATTTGAATTGAAATGGTTGATTAGTTAGAAAGTTATGAGCCGGATACAAAGTGTAACGGACGGACGGACGGACGGACGGACGGACGGACGGTACCCATTTTAATACCCCCCGCAACTTCGTTGTTGCGGGGGATAAAAATAACAGAACATGACAAATTATTATATATCATTCAGTGACATTACTTTTCCCGATAATTATCATGTGTACAGATAACAATCTTTATCAAGTATAGGTCAAATTCACATCATGATCATATGAAAATCTAATTGGACCATTCCAAAATTGACACATAGTTTTTTAAAATAAGTCACATGGTTTTAATTGTAATCATTGAAATAATTGACTGAATTTTCAGATTTCATCAAAATAACCTGTTTATTTCTAGATTTACTCTTACCTTGATTGGTTTTCCCAATGAACAAGGATATCCCACAATGCAGTGCTGGGAGGAAACTCCTGCTGTAACCTTTGACCTGACTCAAGCTGAAGAGCAATAAGCACCATCGCTTCAGCTCTAGACTTCTCCAATTTGAGCAGCTCAAGTTTTGCATTGTTAGGGAGATTTGCAAAGCGGAAAGACAAGCTGAGATCAAGATCTTTCCTTCCATGGCTGCAAATACATAAATACTGTGACTGTATTATAACCACGAGGCCGATATTACGTAATAAAATTCTGATTCGGAAAAAAATATATATATATACATAAGGCAGTGACAATTAATTTTAGAAATATGAAAATTACACTCATGATCCAATAATAAATTTATTGACTTCAATTCCTCATAAGAAGTAAAGTGTAGTATAGTCTTTGTATAGAAAACGTACCAATGAATTTGCATATAAATAAAATAATACTTGAAATATAATTATTTTTGAACTGCCGATCCTCATTATTTCACCTTGCCAATTGAGCATTTAAGTTAGAGAATTGTATTCATCTTAGATAAAATGTTGATTAACAAACGATCATCGTTTCCCTTCACTATTATTGATTTTATTACGAGGGTGTATGTATTGCCATTGGAACAGCAAGAACAAACAGGGTTGGTTTCAAAAGTTTAATTTGAATTCTCATCGACCTCGCTGTCACTGTTAATACTGTCACTGTCAACAGATATGATGACTGGCTTCACTGTTGCTTTGTTCAAACCGTCAGGTTCCCTATAGGATTGTTCAACTTCGCCTACCACTTTCTGGACACATTTCTGTGTTGATATTGTAAGTTGTCACAAAAACACAAGATTGTTTTTATTGAGCTTTTTAATTACGATATTATGTTCTTTGCTGCTGCATGACTTGTGACAAATGGTAAGGGGTTATAGACAAAACGGAGACACGGAAAAACGGCGACATTTTGGACGGAACGGCGACACACCCCAAAATATTTATGGACAGAACGGCGAAACATCTTTTCAATGAATATTTAGACCAAAATCGCTGAACAGAACGGCGACGGATTAGGATTAAACGGCGACAAACATTTTTTTAATATTTCATTTTAACTTTGATTCGTTTACCTTTCATGTCTGATATGTTTGTTTACGATGTTTATATGTAGATATATGTTTACACAAAAAAACTAAGTAAGTATATTTCCCTTGTTAATTATCGCAACTAAATGTGATGACAACAGAAATGAATAAAAACCAAAATAGTTCAACTAACAGAAATAGCAAATGTAAGAGGAAACAAAATTGGTGGAATGTTATTTGTTTGTATGTTTGGGTCGAAATATTAAAATAAGATAGTTCTTATCTAGAAAACTGTTACAAACTAATAAAAAAAATATATTTGTGTCGCCGTTTCATCCATTACAATTCTGTCGCCGTTCCAACCAATTTGTCGCCGTTTCAACTAAAATTGTGTCGCCGTTTTGCCGTGTCGCTGTTTCGTCCATATCCCATGGTAAGTAGGTTTTTTCATGAAATCATATCTGTTTGTTTTTAGCAATATTCATTATTATTGTCAACATTCAACAAGACAACACAACACAAACATTTAATGTATTTAATGATTCAATAGTAAGCGGTATAGCGTCTTGGAGCGAAAAAGCCCTGGAACCCGAGGAAGAAAGCTTACCGATTCATGAATTTGACAAAGCTTACCGATTCATGAATTTGACATAAAAGATTTAGGTATTCCCATAAAATTTCTGTTAAATTGAAACATTGCCAATTAATTGAAACTCACATAAGTTTGTAATCTTCCACTGGTATAAAACCCTGCTTTTTGCAAACTTCCTCCAGCACCTTGAGAGATTAAAAATAAACAAAATAATAGTCATTAAATTCATTAAGCAAATATTGCAAAAGGTTTTATTTTCTTTCACTGCACATCATGAGAATTATTTCCATTCGCTATTTTTTTTCTAAATATATATTTAATTAAAATGTCGTTCTCCTCTGTGGATTGATTAATAGGTAATCAAGGAAATAATAAAACCTAACTAATTATTGTATTTTCAATTTCGTTTGTAAAAAAACCATTGATCTTTCTATGAAGGTTATTATCGAATACCTTGAAAGATATTTCTGATGTTCTACTAGTTAAAATAAATATTGCTGTTTCACTGACCTGTAATAATTTAGAATTTGGAGTTATCTTAACATTTTGTCGCCTTCCATTTGGACACAACACTTGAAGGGTCGCCATTTCTGTAAAATAGAGTTATCTGCCCTTGACGCTCCCAGTTTGTAAAGAGGATTTTCATTGGATGATATTTTGAAAGAAAATATTTTAAACCAATCAAAAGCATCTATTCATAACCCGGTAAAACTGACTGTAAACACGAAACAAGCGCATGAAGTTGGTGTTTTGTGTTTCTTTCAGGAACAATATTTTGATTCACCAGCGATTGAAACATATTTTATGAGCGGCAAAGTTTAAAGAACAGTAAGAATTACAAGAACTACAAGGAAAATAAGATCACTGGTGCCCATATAAAGGTAAAATTGATTGAGATTCATTCCATCAACCGTACAAAACAAGTGTCAACACGTCTCTTGTCAAGCGAAGAGATCCTTTTCGTGTAACGAAGAGGTTATTTAGATATACAACATATGATTGATGAGATGACTGAATGATTTGAAATGTTTTAACTGTCTTTTTATTTCACTTCTTTACTTCTATAATGTTTCTATCCACCAACTTAGATATAATGCAGTCAAATGTACGTAAAATGTTTCCAAGCAAAAATTATGAAAATATTCAGTTTAGATCCAGGGGTATTCCTAGTCTTCTTTTTATTGTTGCATGACTAATTCCTGTAAGCAGAGTATATTTTTCAACAACATTTACTTATCACTACCCCCTACCCACGATAGCGGCAGTCAATTTCTGTAGAAGTGGGGATGTTTCGTTTAAATTAACTTAAAAGGTGAGATTCTCCCATGCACTGATCTCCTGAATGTTGACTTCTTACTTCTAACTTCACTTCTGACACGTATTGTTAAAATCTATAATTCCAATTTTTCAGAACCATTATGGGCAGTCTTAGTGGTGGCAGCAATGGATCTACAGACCCGGGTACGTTAATTATCCTGATAACATCTGAAATAATTTTAAATTAATCATGATAAATAGAAGACAATATTACAAATTATATACTGGAAACTATAAATATGAAAAATATTTTATATGTTTCTGTAACAGTACCATTTGATGAAGTAAAACGTAATGAAAGAAACTGACAATATAAAATTTATTACAGTTATTGAGAAGTTAATATTGTTACTGTAATGATGATGTGAACATTTATGTCTTTAAACACTTTATTCCCCTACAGTTACTCTTGCAAACAAACTGCTTAGACTGTGCAACAGCTCTCGCCGAGTACGCAGTTTGGATGATATCAGATCTTCAATAATACTGGATCTTTATGTTGGGTTCATGGCAGAAACACCACACGGTAAAGCTTTCTCAGAACAGACTCAAGCAATGTTATTTCTGACAAGGTGGCTCATTTTAGTTAGAAAACTGAATGATTATGATTCTGACATTTGCTGAACTGAACTGAACTTTATTACAAATCAGGCCGCAGGCAGCGGCATATGATGATACAGATTATGTTACATACATTCACATACAAACAGATAGATTTACAATATATATCTAAAAAATTCTGTGTAAGGTTTGTCTGTGTGGCTAAACTGCTTATTTTGATGTGTGATTTAAAATGGCTTATTCTTCGTGGTCAATCGCCTAAGTTCTATGGTTCAATTATTTATTTTTTGCAAAAGGTTTAAAAAATTAATATTTACTGTATTCATGGCAATCATAGGATCAGTATTTCACCAATCTTCACTTG
This sequence comes from Steromphala cineraria, assembly GCA_916613615.1. Taxonomy (NCBI): domain Eukaryota; kingdom Metazoa; phylum Mollusca; class Gastropoda; order Trochida; family Trochidae; genus Steromphala; species Steromphala cineraria. The sequence goes on along the minus strand of OU744721.1, from coordinate 64,205,794 downwards.
AAAACTGATATGTACTGTGGGTTTTGAATTTTTCTATTTAATTTAATATGGTAGTGAGAAAAATAATTCATATGTTCATGCAGGTCTGGTGGAGACTCCAATAACGCAAGAGGATGAAATACACAACTGCCAAGTGATAATTGACCAGTTGGCTGCCAACCTTCACACCTCTCTCTCCCATATCAGGGGTCGAGGGGTCATCGAGGGTGACCCCGTGGTTATACAAAATCTCCTCGAAATCATCTCAATGCTTGCCGACATCATTCTGAACAAGATTGACAGCGACATATCGGTTGATATGGATGGTAGGTAGTTGTTTGTGGCACTGATATCAATTTACTTTTGAAGGAATTGCCACATATGAGGTTTTGTATTTCATGTTTATATTCATACTATTGTCATCCATGTGAGCTTTGTTATGTACATATCAAAACCCATAGTTTTGTTCGCATTAACAATTACGACACAATGCCGCATCAAATAATTTGGTTTGAAGATACTGAAATATGTTTTTCAAAATACATGAGAAAACACATAAGAACAAAGGATAAAGTTATTTGGGGGTTTTTGGTTTTATTTCCAATTATTTGAAAACAAACTTTTTCAACCCGTGAGGTTTTATGTGCTTCATATGATAACTCTTATGTCACAGTGTAAGTTAAATTACTGCCGAAGTGACATCAACAATAACCCATGCACTCTCCCATCCACCCATCTCACCATCTCACCCATCTCACCCATCTCACCCATCCACCCATCTCACCCATTCACTCATCTCATCCATCCACCCATCTCACTCACTCATCTCATCCATCCACCCATCTCACTCACTCATCCTCCATTGCAGATACTCAGCTGTCTGATCGCTTCATAACATCAGGGGATGTTTCTGATGAACTGTCCAGTCGTGAAGTAAGATGGGATGCACCCAAAAGTTCTCCATCCAAATATTCAGTTCAAGAAAGGTATAAAAACTAGTGCTTCTTTATAAAATTGATAACTTTAGTTGTCATAATAGCTTTCTTCCTTAAAAGGTTTCATTTATGACTCTTCTATATCCATTTTCAATAATATATAGCGGATAAATAGTTTATCTAAAGTGAGTATCGATCACTCTATATTTCTAATGATCATTGAAAATGATTTGACTCCTTTCTATCACCGAAAGTGTGGAGGTAACAAAAAATGCATAAATGTAATTCTCGCAACAGCATCAACTTTCAAATTATTTTATGACAAATCTTTTATGCAGAAACCGAGTAATACACTATTTACTTTATATTTATACATAGTATTTTTGACCTCTAGAAACGGTATCAAAGAATATGCTCAAGTGCGTGAGGATTCTCCACCTATAGTTGTATCTGAACTGGACAGTGGCAATGGTAAGTTCATCAATATTTATATGAAAGTCGTCAGTTTTCTTTTACAAAATAAGAGTTATGAGTAAACTTTTAGTCCTGAGTTTTGTGATGGGTGATTTTTCAAAATATAAGCAATGTTATGAACTCTTGCCTTTTATCTGTTCCATTGTCTTTGTTCGATACTTGTTAGTTGTCATGAAAGAGTCTCGGTCATTATCATGAAAAAAGATGGGTGATCATGAATGCAAGAATGGCTTATTTGAGAAAGATGGTATGTTTTGATATATATAGTTCAAGCTGTCAATGGCTGGAATATTGTCCAAGAATGGCGAAATCATGAACGTCTATATCCTAATGGCAGGTAACTCCAAGAAGCTGATAGAGAGATCCTCTAACCTGTTGGACCGAGCCAACAACCTGTTGATGCGAAGTCGAGAACTGAATCAAACTCACTTCCCGACCCGAGACAGGTCACCACCTCCACCTGTCGTCAAAGAGAACACCTGGGTCTCACCAGGTAAGTCTACCTGCATTGAGCACCATCATTTGGTTGATGTACAAATTTATTGCAAGTTGTCTGTCTGTGAACATAGCTTATAACTGACATATTGCCCAAAGCTCACTAAATATTAGCTCACTCAATCATTGTGTTGGTGATATCATAATGGTAATTCTTATAAATATAGAGATTATTACCCGAGGAAGTGTGTCATATGATACACTCCCGAATGTAATAATTTCTTTAGTACCGATTCCATTCAGCTTACCATCTTAGAAATATCCAAGAAACGGGCCGCTTCCCTTGCGACCGCAGGCTACAGTGACATCATGAACAATGGTGTTATGACGTCACAAGCGAAAAGATACGGGAACTCGTGCTACAACAATCGTTGCTAGGCAAAAGTGATAAGTGCACTAGTGCTCATATAAAAAATATGTCACCACTTATTTTCAACTGTATGGGTAATAATGGATGATATTTGTTAGGTCGACTCGACTCTACTGACGACCTTGTCCGTGAAGGCCAGTGGGTACAACAGAGGCTCCAGGACGTGTGTGGACCGTTGCAGCAAAAGGTTAGAATAATAAAATATTTCACAATTCAACTAAAATTCTTTTGTAAATACTCCATGACATTATTGAGACAGCATGATTGTTTTGATGATGTTATGACCAGCTTACAAGTCAGCAGGAAAAGAGATCTACTATTCACACTAAAGTCTTTATTGTTGAAGAGAACGACCGAGCTGCCATCTTCCACGAAACCGTCCATGTTCGACCAGATCGGAGTACGACCGAAGGTGACATCAGAGCTTTCAGCTGGAGCAGTAGAGCAGGACAAGTCTGTTGGTAGAGTGCCTGAACATCGAACTATCACTCATCATCTTTATCATCATTATCCTTCACTTCATCGAGGTGTGCAGTGCTATAACCTTTGTGCTTTTGTCTTGTGTTTTCATTTTCTGCGTGATACTGTGTATTTGTTTTGTTGATTATTTGTAAGTTTCAAAGTGTTGGTACTTTTGATGCTAATGTTAAGAATAAATGTGTTTTTTTGTTGCAAGATATTCAAAAGAAATTGTGAAATTAACTTAGTTCAGATTTTCCCAAATGAAATAAATCTGTATTTTCTATAGGTAATGTGTATCCAATTTCAACGAATGTGTATCCAATTAAAGAAATCTGTATTCAATCTAACTGAATGTGTATTCAATGTGATACTTATAATCAAAGAGATTATATAAACATTCTAACCAGGTTATGGATTAAGATATTTCTTCTTTTTTTTTAGAAAATCTTTGTCTTTGTTGCCCTGTGTTTTGGATCCAATATCTAATCTGTGTGTTTCATTTATTCATTTGATGTAAAGGAATGGTCATGGATTTACAAAGTTTGTTCAAAATCTATTATGGAATGCAATTTAACATTCCCTGTCAAGCACTTGTCACTTCCATAATACAAGCCTTTGCTCATATTAAAGTAAAAAGCACAATTCTTTTGGCTAAAGGAATTTGACAGTAAATCGAGAAAGACTATTTATTTTCTTCCATCAAAACTTTTAATAATACAACGTCGAGCCTAATTTCAAGACAGAAAGAAATTGTTTGTGGTTACATGAAGTATTTGAGACATTGTTTCAATTGGTAGGAAATGTTTTTAGATTTCTCAGCCACAGCACCTCTGCCAAGACGAAGCCCGACCTCCGAGAAGGATAGATTCCGATCTACAGTTGGTCCGGTGGGATATGCCGACAAACATCGAAGCAACCGACTCCCGACGTCTACAACTGCAGCAACCACAACAGCTACAACAGAGAGGTTGGTTCTTGGCATGATTCTCTTTGTTTTCATGAATATATTGTGGTTTTATTTAACTGGCGCACTATTGTTGTTTCCTGATGATCCAGCTAATTGTGGTTAAAAACACTTTTAAGGAACTTGATAGATTTTAAGGGTGCGTCATGTAAATTAATGAGTTTTTTGTGAAATGAAATGTACTTCTTCATAAAACTTTAATATTTTGTTTTTGCTTTTTAGTGGAAAATATATTGTCGTTTAACAATCTGTTTCCCTGTTATTACAGAACTTTTATTAGTTTCAATCAAAATTTGAAAATATCCTTACAGTATAACAAAGTATGCAACTTAATCAAGGTTCAATTTTCTTTCAAACAAAAAAATATTATAGATATTATAGATTTCTTTTCTTCCATTACTCATCAATGGCACTTGCTTTCTATTGAACAACAAAGGTAATCAAATAGAAATATACTAATGTCTTTTCTGATAAAGTTTATTCAGTAATATTTCTTTCTAAGAGAGAATGGTTTCACTAACCAACTAACCCATTATAGACACAATTGTTTTTTCAATGGAAACATAGAAATCATCTCACGAATATTATCATTGTTTCCCGATCTCCCCTCAGTTCCCGTCCTCTGGCCGCCAAGGGTTTAGCATCCTCGTACACAGATCTCAACAACCTGGTGTCCGAGACTGCAGCCTACGTGCGTGCCGCTGTCAGCACCAGCCCCGTTAGAAGCAAGATCGCCCAGGACCTCATGGTCGACTACCCTATCAGTAGCAGGTTCACAGGGGCAGCGCTCACAGAACGCAGGTAATAATGATAAACAATTGAGACATTTATAATTGCTGAATTCACACCACAAGGAGGCAAGCCGAAAGCTCTACACATATCATTCCCATATGTCAGAGCAGATTTTATTTTTATTTTTTATTCTCAGGGAGGCAATATGCAACCGACTGCCTCTGTAGGTGCTTTTATGATCATCTATCATATTGCCTTACTAACTTAATAATAAATTAGTTTCTTTTATGAATCCTTAAAAGTTTCATCATATTTTCTATAACTTCTTTGAGAGGCATTTAGAAGCTGGTTGATGAAGAAGAACAAGTTCTTATGGATAGTCAACTTCTTTATTGCATGAAATGCAACTTTTTGGTGTAGATACTAACACTGTTATAGGCATTATAGGCTGTTAGTATTTACACTGAAACGTCGCATTTCATGCAATAAAGAAGTTGACTTTCCATAAGAACTTGCTCTTCTTCTATATTTTTTATAGTTTTTCATTTTATTTCAATCTAAAGATATCCATCTTTAAAATTAGCCTTTTTTCCAGAGTGCCTCCAACAACATTGACTGAGCGAGAAGATCTGCGTCTAGCCCAGGATCTGAACGTAGGTCGGTCTCGTCCAACCACGACCAGACCAGGGATCAGGGATGCGGGACTCGATTACAGTCAGGTAAATAACCAATCATTCTGTTCCAGGCAAATAGATATTTCTTCTCTTTTACATAGTTTATCATTTTTCTTGATGGTCATCTCAGCCAATGTATCTTATTTCTTTGTATGAATTTTCCCAAAAAAATATGTTTTCATCCAATAATTTGTGTGAAAAGAGTATTTTTATTAGACTTTTTACAAAAATTTGCAAGTTGTTGATATGTTTTTTACTTGTTATATCTTGTAGACGTCCCCAGGTGCCGGAAGTAGGAAAGTTTCCTTCCTTGAAGATCGGTCTTATGGAAGTAGTGATTTGAGTCGAGAGAAGATTTCTAAATCAAGGTAACTTCTCTTCATTCACTGTTTAATCAATTCAATAATGCTGGCCAATTAGATGACTACCACACTGGACCCCCACATCAGCACATCCCTTGCACCACATTCGGGATCCTTGTCATAGTTCATAGTATAAAATTTTGTACAAAGATCATTAAATAACTTCTCAAAACTTCATTCAACACTAAGCAAATATGTCCATTGTTAATTCAGAGATTCGGAGGAGGATGTTGGTACAATAAGAGTGGACATACAGAGGAAACCAAGGCCAAGGCCATCAAGGGCAGCGACTCTGCCTATGAGAGCCGGAGAGAAGTACGGCAGTTACACAGACCTGGGATACCTCAGTGATACAGAGCTCGAGAACGGAAAAAAAGATGCAAGAATCAGAAAGAAGTGGGTGAAGTTAAAATGGAAGTTGTAAATCCAAATAACTCTTCCATTAAATCTGACCAAAACTATTTCATATCTTAAAAAAGTTTCTGTGTAAGAATATATCAATTACCATTCGAATAACCCAACATAGTTGCACCTGCAGTTTAACCTATCTATCATTTCTAGCTCATGGTTGGTATAAAATATGCAATTATTTCAGGTGTCTAATTTTTTACCAGTGTTCGTTATCAAAACATAAATATAATAAATAAGAAACCAGGCTTTAACAGATTGTAGTAAATATGTTCCTTATCCATACAAACAGATTCCACAAGATCATCAACGAGAAACTAGGAGAAAACAACAACGCCTCTGCCGTCTCCAGGAAGACCCGAGGCGCCAACAAACAAGTGCGATTCCAGGGCGGCAAGACAAGAACATCTGCTGCGGATTCTGTGCCGACGGTTGCTGCAGTACAGAAGAAGCCCAAGAAGAAGGTTCGGGGAGTGCTGCTTGATACACGACAACACCTGCTGAAGGAGAACCGCACACAGAAGAAGAAAACTCAAGTCTGTCTATACTGGATGATTTCATCTCTTCATTCTTTGTGCTCTTATATGATGTGCCCTGTTCTAGTCTTGTACCCCTTTAATGCTATAAACTTGTTGTATTGTTGGTAAATGAAGTTTATCTCCTTCAACAAGCTAGACTGAGAAAAGCAAAAGTTTTTTGTATGTAAATTTCTTTGTGCTCCTATACACTGTGCCCTGTTCTAGTCTTGTTCCCGTTTAATGCTGTAAACTTTGTATTGTTGGTAATGAAGTTCTTCTCGTTCAACAAGCTAGACTGAGAAAAGCAAACGTTTTTTGTATGTATCTTGTTATGTGATGAATATTTTGTGTCTCTTTATCAAATAGGGCGTCTTAATGGATATACAACTTCTTTATAGACAGCGCAAGAATTGTGGTGGAGAATTTTATACAACAAAGGAGCCTCTACTCCCTAGTAAAGAAGTTGTAAATTCATCAATATTTGCTATTGTTGTAATACCAATATCTGAAATGCTTCTCAAACAGTATGATTTGCTAAAGATTTTAAATGGGTCATTAAATTTCAATTTCTTTTTGACATAATGAATAGTCTTTGAATATTTTACCTTTAAATTTAGCTGTCACAGATTTATGAATAATGCTTTCACAGATCCTGAAAAAGATGTATGAGGAGGATCTGGATGATTTGTCGGAAGAGTTCCGCGATCAGATGGGCAGGACAAGAAAAGATGCCAAAGAAACGGTTAGCTTTCTTCACAAAATTCAATTTAGATGAACAGTAGTCTCAGAAGTTTGGTTTTTTTCAATATTGACAACATTGTTAAACAATTCATGTTATTATTAAAAAAATGGAGCCCAGAAGCAGCTTTAACCTAAAGCTGAGCGATCTAGACTTGCTATACCTTTCTAGACTGGGTTGGTCATCATTTAAATATTTTTGCTTTAGGGTCTGGATGACAGACTAAATTCAATTTCTTGACCCTTTCAGTGTCAAGATGACATCAAGGTCTGAGTGTGTGCTCAAGAGCAAAAGTAATGTTCGAAGAAGGTCTCAGTCTGCTTTTCATCACTTGTTTATTTGCCGTGGATTAAATTAGAATTATATTTGATTTGTGTGCTGAGTCGCAAAGATTCTTGACTCACACCTTGGGACACCTTGAATTCTGATTTATTGTTGTTGTATAGATAATCTATTTTTACTTTCTTTTCCTTCAGGAAAATGAATTTAAGAAAAAGATTTCCACTAAATCCAAGGGAGCAAGTGTACCAAAGAAAACAGAAGTCACAATAAAAGGTACTGACTGTGTCCTGTGCATGTCCAGGTCAATCACAATTGCGTACAAACTTATCTGCAATAATAGATTATCAAGCCAGATGAACCTAATTGCTTATCTTTGCACACATACTGTTGTATGTTGATTCTTATAATTTATTACCCATATGGTAGACAATAGGTAGTGAGTATAAAATGGAATAGATTCTGTAATATAGAAATTACTACCCAAGCAAGTGTGTCATATGACTGTTACATAACTCATGCTAATCAGTGTATAACCCTTGCTCTCCCTTGGGTAATAAAAAAATTCGCACTCGTTTCGTAAAAGTCATATGGCACACCTCTCAGATAATGATTTCTTTCTTACCGATTCTATTCTATTTATTCCATTATATTTGAAGCACCTCCTGTTTCAGTTGTCCCTAGTAAGAAGGCTCGCATGTCCAAGCCGACAGTTGCCAGTAAGGTCAGGAAGCACAGCACTGGTTCACGGGTAGCAAAGAGAGCAGGTGAGTTAGTCAAATTATCTTCTTTTCTTAACAGTTTTCCGTCAACATAGTCAAGTGCAGTTGCCACTTGTTAAGTACAATTAGTACTACATTAGTATTTTCTACTGATGATTTAGAGAATAACCAACGAGGTACGAGTGATTACGGGATATCTGCCCGAGTCAAAATAATGTTCACAGTCGCGAGCCTTGGCGAGCGACTGAACATTAGTTTGACGAGGGCAGATATTCCGTTATCACTCGTACCGAGTTGGTTACTCTATATCTTACCCATTTGTAGTGAAATATAATTAAAAAACGCCTGAAAACATGCGATTGAGAAATCATAGTGATGCTGTAGTAAGTGATACCAATCAGCTGATCAGTATTCATACGCGTATCCAACCGAACATCTCCAGAGTGAATTAGTCAACAACGCATCGGAATCTAGTTCAGTTTCAAAAAAATACAAAAACGACGAAAATATTGTCACTGAATGATATAATACACCTTTCAACCTTGAACAAATTAACAAACATAAAACTCTTAACAACCAACATTATTTGACAAAGACAATAAGTATTGAAATCAGCCGGTCGTCACGCCGTACTACCACTGCGATGTGTTGATGACGGCACAATGTTGTAACGAAAATGTCAAAAACCTGTCAATTTTTTTCAACTATAATTGAAAAAAGTGGCAATATATTTAAGAGAAACCTACAAAGAATGCATCAAAACAAGTCTGTATGTCATGATAATCAGGTAATCTGAAGTTTGAACAACATTTGTTTCTTTCGATGTTACTTTCATTCACGTCGCAGGTGTCAAGAAGGATAACTCTATTCGGCCTGTGATCACGGTAGGATTGTTCCCAGGGCTGATCGACAATGAGTATGTTGATTTGTAAAAGTTATTGCTATCAGTAATGTATGTGTTGAACTTAAGTCCCTTTAGTGTTTAGGTGTAAATAATTACTAATGGATCAGTGAAATTTTTGTGCTTGGCTAGATTTCATGAATTTCGATGGCAGCCATGTTTGTTTACAAACAGACAGCGCTTATTGTACCTTTGGAAAAAGCACAATCTTGAGACCACAATGAAATTTAACACGTAGACAAATAGTTTCAAATAATACTGGGTTTAATTTCAAACTGTAAGTTATATGATTTACAGTAATATTCATCGATCTACGATTTTATTTTTAACCTAATCGACATACGTTCGACACGTTCAGTTTATCAATGAAACGTGAAAATAGTTCCGTCGACCAATCGTCTTTCATTCTCTTAGGAACCGACCAATCAACGTTGAGAATCACTAAAAAGCACATGTGCGGATATCAAAAAAATATCCACTCGTGTATCCTCGCCCGTATGGGTAATATACAATGATATTACCTTCCCTGAACCTTGCCATCCCATGACCCCCATGGTAGTATTGATGGCCTGGGATAAACATGAGACATTGGTAATCTAGGATATAAGTATTCAATGAATTTCTTTCTCTCTTTGTATTCAATACACCTTCTCACTGTTTGTATTGTGAATGCAATGGAGGAGATAGTATATTAACAAATTAGTCTTCAGCATGTCTCAATCAGTTTTGTTGGACTCAAATACTGGAAAATATCTTCTATTCACTATTTGTTTTCCATGCACCTTATAACTGTTTGTGTTGTGCCTACCAGTGAGTGTGACTGACGATGACGACCTGATGCCAATCCTACTGGAGGAGTTCCCCCACCTTTACCTGTCAGAACATACCTGGCACGAGCTGTGGAGGCGCGGCATCAACCAGATAGACCAGCTCACGCGCACCTACACGGAGAACAAACGCAAGAAGAGTCACGCTCAAGTACAGGTACGGACCTATTTTGTTCTGGAATTTGTAGACCGATAGCAAGGTCACCTTTTAACATGCTTAACAAATTCAGTTTGCCAGTTTTGAAAACATGTAGATACATATTAATTGTGCAATAAGTTCACGGTCACTTACGCTAATAACAAGTGGAAGAAGACTCACTCTAAGTACTTACCACAGTAAAAACAAAATGTATTATGCGTTGTATTGTGTTTTGTTGTCTACACACCAGTGATGACAAAAATATGTTTTGAGAAACAAATTAAACCAATTCTTTACAGTTATCAGAATATCAGTTATCTCTTTGCATATTTTGATACTCATAATTTAAGAAGGCAGATTTGTTCCCAACTTAGCATGATATTATGATGATGGTTTGTATTTCTGTTATTAAAATATTAAAATGTTATTCAAGGTGGAGGAAGCAGAAAAAAGACACGACATTCTGGTGAACTTGGTGCAGAAGCAACTGGAACATTCCAAAAGACTTGTAAGTAAATTTCATAGTTCAAAATTTAAGACTTGGTTCTTTTAACCCATTCACCCCTACAAGCTGAAAACGTAATTGTGACCGATTTCTTAAGGATGAAATTTACCATCTCCCCTATACAGGAGGACATAAAGGACCGACGCAGTCAGCAGGCGGCGGTACAGAACAAGATGCACGAGAAACGGATGCAGTCGGCTCGAGCGAGGAAGTACTACAATGAGTACCAGGTCCGTCAACGTGCCAAGATGCTCCGCAGGAGGACCAGGGAGGAAATGGTAAGACTTCTACGATAGGTAGTCGAGTAGCTGATGTTATAAAATTACAAGTTCCTAGGATAGTCGATGTTAGTCGATAGTTGAAAAGCAGTGTGTGATGTTTCCTTGCAAATACTAATGATAATTGTTATCATTACCAATTAATATAATACTGATAAAAGTGTAGGGCTTGTGGTTTTAAATATCAACCAGACCTCCTTAACTTAAACAAGCCCTGCAATGTGAAGAAATTTAATGATTCTTATAACTCTAATAAATCATTCAAGCCAGGCAGGCTTGAGTACCTCTTAGCAATACAGGCGGTCAGACATCAGATGAACAACAGCTGGTTTGCTCAACATCTAGTATGGTGATGTAGGCTTATGCACCTAATCCATCTGTGGGAATAATTCTGACTCTTTCCAAATTTTCAGATATTCAAGAAGCTGTTTGACGAGTGCCTGACTATACAGAAGGATCGTATCCAGGAAGTGAGGAAATACGCCCGGGAGCAGCGAGTCAACCACGCAGAACAAAGATCCAATGAGATCGAGTCAATGGAGAACTAGTATCCTTGTCACTCTTAGACTAAATTGATATCAAACAGTCGTAAGTGTTTATTGTTACCAGTTAAATCTTTACTCACTACTCACAGATACAAGCTAATCAGCATTTTGTTGTAAAATCCTTTAAAATTTGAAAATTGTCCCTTCTGGTTTGTATTCCTTCCAACCAAGCTAATAAATTGCTAGAATCCTTTGGAAATTGTCACATCAGATTCTGTCTAGACAATGGCAACTGTTCAGTTGATGATGTTTACAGTGTAAACAAGGTGAGGTGAGGTGAAATTGGGTTTATCGCTGCTTTCAAGAGTATTTCGCTTATATCGCGGCTGCTAGTGTTATTGCAGGGAGAAAGCCTGCAACACTGATATGGATATGTATTGCAGTGAAACACGCAAGCATCAGCTGGAACTAGTGAGCCATGGGTGGTACTGCACTGAATTCAGTGTAACAGTGTAAACAAAGCAGTGAACCCATATGTCATCTGACCATGTATAGCATTCAGTTGAATTGTTACTAACAATCAACGGGCATAGACAATTTAAAAATCTTGAAAGTTTGAGAGTTACCCCCCTTGACTGTCCCAGCTACAAGGATCAGTTCAGCATGCTGGCGGAGAGGGTCTCGAAGGAACGAGCCGACATGGAGGTCAGAGAGAAGGCACAACAGAAGGTACTGTCTTGTTTACAAACTTCTTAATTACTCCAAGCTAACTCATTATTTGTCTCATGCAGGGTTAGATATAAGCACTTGTCTGGTAGCCCATGGCTAGTAAATCAAACTTGTAGTCTATGGGACTAGTTGAATCAAAAGAGATATGATAATGTAGATGTACTTGGCAAGATGGAATGTGTTTTGGCCTGTAAGAAATGCTCTAGTATGAATGGCTTAAACTGCATACCGTATATGACCGGGTATAAGCCGACCCCACATATAAACCGACCCCCTTTCTCAACCCCCCAAATTCCAGTCAAAACCTAGTATCTCATGTATAGACCGACCCCCCTCTTCGCAGATCTATTTTGCTGACAGTAAGTCGATATGATGCCCGTTGCATTGAAACTAAAAGCTCATGAATCATCAAATGACACGTTAATTTTAAGACGTATATTATTTTAAAAAACTATAAAAGAAATTATAAGTGTTCACTTACGGTGTTTGTTGTTTGTTTTAATCATATAACATATTATTCTCGGCAAATTGTTAACGAACGACAGTCAACAACCTTTGGTGCATGAAGTGTTTGCTGGAAATGAGATATTTGTTACAAGCCTTTTCATTGGCTAAATTATGTAGGTCAACCAATCAGCAAGTCGGCATTAATTAGCAGCCCCATCTAAGGACGGGTGTAAAGGTCAAAGATCAAGGTCACGAGCTATAAAATCACTAAAAAATTTCCTTGTAAACACGATAACTTGAAAAGTTTTTGTGCTATTAAGCTCTTATTTAGTATTTATCATCCTTGGAAGACTTAACAATTTTGAAAGGTTTTCGCTACAATCTGTCAAAGGTCAAGGTCACAGCAAGGTCACGACTTCAGCATGGTTTAGCGAAAATGCTTTATTTTAATTATGAACACTTTCAATCAATACATGATTGTTATACTCAATGAAAAGTGTTCATTGATTGTGTGACCTTGAAGGTGAAGGGTGTCATTTAACTTTTCCAAAACTTGTGCAAATTTATGTGTACTCATATTCACACTGGTTTTGTTAAAGTCATATGATTCTCTCTGCTAGATAGAACACTATCTTATGAACACTGCTCGTGTCTGAAATGCACCACTGAAATGCCTCTGGTGGATGTTGTAGATGTTGCTGGGGATGAAGAAGGACCTGCGGCACCGGATGGAGAAGGAAATCAAAGACTTCCAGGAGGAGATGTTCCGAGACGAGGACGACGCCTACTTCAGACAGCTGGACGCAGACAGACTTCGACACGGACTCCAGCTCGCAAAGTTCCAAACTCGAGTTTAGTTAATGGATGACATGACCCAGCTTTGGACTCCAGTTTAGATTTGAGCTTGCTATGTTTCCATAATGATGAATATCTAGTGGGGAATTTACAAATCTAGCAATGTCCTACCATGGTTTTATACTGAAACATGAAACATGAAACAATTATGCTATGGCAGATCGTGGGGTGGGGAGTGTTCAGGGGTTAAAAAACACCCTTTGGAAAAACGATTTTAAAAATACAAAAAAAAAGGGTGGTCCCCCAGTCCGAAAAATGTCACTTTTCAAAAGAACCCCTTTTCAATTTTTTGGCTCTTCCCCTGTTTAATCTGAATATCTTTCAGACTTGTATCTTGATGTAAGCCATGAATGTCAACTTCAAAATCTTCTGTAGAGTTTTGAGTATTAACTTCATGTGTTCATATGTCAATATTTTGTACATTCTGTAAGCTGAGAAAGCCATGGGTCAGTTCTGAAGGCAATGTCAATGTCTGCTGATTATCTCCTCAAACAATTAACTGTGATATTGTATTTATTGTTTGTATTGTAGAAATGATTTTATGATAAATGTACAGTGTTATTCCTGAACAATATCTTTTGGAAATTTACCAGTTTTTTGGCTTTGTGTCTCGTAAATTCTTTTCTGAAGGAACAGCACTGGTGTATCATTGTGCTTTAAGAGTAGAACATTTGAGGAATTGTAAATAATCCAATAAATAATGACATAATTATAAGCGAGACTGTGTTACTAGTTGATATGTACTTGAATGTATACGGAGAAGACATCTATGTTCTCAGGTTTTGAGAAAGCAGAAGTGTAAAAGTATCCATTTCATATTGTATTCTGATGTTATGGCCTGAAAATCAGGACCTTAATATTTCTTAATAAAAATGAAGGATATGCTGCATTCACAAGTGCTGAAAAAAAGTGAGAAATGGACAATATTATAATCTATAATAATTATTGTCTTTAAAATTGTGTGAATCCTCAAAAATATAAGTAAAAATATCATGGATGGCAACTTCTACTTACTGGTAATCATCAAAATATAGTATAGGGTGGTAGCAAGCTGTTGTCGATTGATGAAATGTCAAACTTAACATCATATGATTGGTTTTACAGTGTTTTAGGAGATGTAGTTTTAATGTCCTATAGCACAGGTATGATAGCCTACATTTCCCATCGATTAATCAAATAATCACAAATATACCTTTGAAAGAAGTGTCTACACCTTTTTTATTGATATTTCTTCTATTTTTTTTTCAACTGAGATTTTCTATCATGTATTTTGAAATGGATCATAGTATATCACTGATGTAACCGTCCATTATAGCACAAAGAATTAATTCTCAACTACCGTACTTGTATGTATCAGCTTTATTTCATGACTTTGAAGGTATATTGTTAAAATTCATTTTATATTGACAAAATTTGACAAAAATACTTAATTGTAAATACCATAATAAACACTTATTTATACAAACAACTTTGTCATTTGAGTTTTTAGCTCATCTGGCCTGAAAGGCTCGATGGGCTTATAATAATAATGGATCATATTTATATAGCGCAAGTCTCCCTTGGGACTCATTGCGCTTTTGTCTCACAACTTTTGGAGATGTGATCTAGGGGAAGGCCTGCTTAAAAAAAGAATGTATCTGTCTGACCGTCCATCCATCTGTCCGTAAACTTTGTACATTTTTGAGGCCCAGAAACTTTGTTTACATACTCCTTGACTAGTGAGGATTATAATTTATAGCTTTGGTGACCCTGTGGTCCTTTATAAGGGCCAAAGAAAGAGGCTAGACCCATAAGACATATTTTCATCTTCTCTTCCAGAAGCATAAGGCCTAGAAAGCTGAAACTTACGGTAGTGTACAGACTCCTTGACAAGTGAGGATTATCATTTATAGCTTTGGTGGCTCTGTGGCCCTTTATAAGGGTCATGGTCCTTAAAACCTATTTTCATCTTGTCTTCCAGAAGCATAATGCCTAGAAATCTTCTGTACATACTCCTTGACTAGTGAGGATTATTAGCAGCCCCGTCTATCAGTTTTTGTGAAGTTTCCATCGCCGCCGCCGCCGCCGCACTCGTACTACTAGCTATAACTTTTTTCCACTAAGCTTTCCAGAACTCTTATTCATACCTTACTACTCATACCTCGGGGGAACGATTTTGACATGTTCACTTTCAAGATCAAAGGTCAAGGTCACGAGATATGTATTCACTCTAAGAATTCCTTGTAAACGCGATAACTTGAAAAGTTTTTGTGCTATGAAGCTCTAACTTGGTATATATCATCCATGGAAAAGTAAAAAATTTTGAAAAGGTTTTGGCTACAATCCGTCAAAGGTCAAGGTCACAGCAAGGTCATGACGTAAGCATGTTTTAGCGAAAATGATTTATTTTAACTATGAACACTTTTAATCAATACATGATTGTTATACTCAATAAAAAGTGTTCAATGATTGTGTGACCTTGAAGGTCAAAGGTCAAGGTCATGAGATATGAGTTATTACAAAATGCACTAAACTGGGGTATAACTTTATCCCATTTAGCTTTTCAGAACTCATGAACATGTCTAAATGTTAATACTTCCAGGGAATCATTATGACATGTTCACTTTCAAGTTTAAAGGTCAAGGTCACGAGTTATAAAATCACCGCAAAATTCTTTGTAAACACGGTAACTTGCAAAGTTTTTGTGCTATGAAGCTCTAACTTGGTATATATCATCCTTGGAAAAGTAAAAAAAATTGAAAAGGTTTCAGCTACAATCCGTCAAAGGTCAAGGTCATAGCAAGGTCATGACTTAAGCATGGTTTAGCGAAAATGCTTAATTTTAACTATGATTACTTTTAATCAATACATGATTGTTATACTCAATAAAAAGTGTTCAATTATTGTGTGACCTTGAAGGTCAAAGGTCAAGGTCATGAGATATGAGTTATTGCAATTCCTTGTAAAAACAATAACTTGAAAAGTTTTTGTGCTATAAAGTTTAGATTTTGTATATATTATCTCTTGAGAAGTACAACATTTTCAAAAAGTTTTTGGTACGAACTGTCGAAGGTCAAGGTCACAGCAAGGTCAACATATATGGAGAAAATGGATTAATTTAATTTTTAACACTTTATTTCATTACAATAATGTTATACTCAATGAAATGTGTTCATTGATTGTGTGACCTTGAGTGTCAAAGGTCAAGGTCACGAGAAAATTCCCAATTTGGTGAGGCCTGTGAAAGGCGGAACAGGGTAAGGCGAAACCCCAAGTTCGGGGGCTGCTCTGCTTTTGCGGTATCCCGCAAACGCTAATCTAGTTATTTATAGCTTTGGTAGCCCTGTGGCCCCTCATACGGGCTACAAGTCCATGCCCTTCCATCTTCTTCTCCATAAGCATAAGGCCTAGAAATGTTTTATAGAGACTCCTCAGATAATTGGGATTCTAAAATGAACATTTTGTGACCTTGTTGCACCCACAAATGGGGAAACCACATTGACCACACCCTAACACAAAATTTAATACGAAACCTGATGAGCTACGGAGCCAATGGTTCTATTTTTTGTCTATATTTTTGTTTTGGTTTGATGAAACAAATTTAGACAAACTTCCTCGAATACATTCAGAGTTAACAGCACTGGAGCAATATGTTTGAAGAAGAATCACTCAGTACCATACATGATGGGGGATCGTAATAAAGTCCTTAAATAATAATGCACACTCAGTAATACACATCATGGGGGACCCGTAATAAAATACTTTCAGAGTGCACACTGAAAAACACAATTGTTCATAAGGGACTCGCAATAACATATTTTAGAATAATGCACACTCAGTATATACATCATGGAAGACTGGGAATAAAGTGCTTTTAGAATAATGCACACTCAGTAATGCACATCATGGGCGATTTGCTATAACATACTTTTAGAATAATGCACACTCAGTTATACACATCATGGGGACTCTTAATAAAGTCTATTTATAGTAATGCACACTCAGCTATATACATCACAACTTCCAAATGTCTCATCAGAGGGTCAAATGTAATAATCTGAATTGTGTAACTTACAATTC
Source organism: Steromphala cineraria (assembly GCA_916613615.1). Lineage (NCBI taxonomy): Eukaryota > Metazoa > Mollusca > Gastropoda > Trochida > Trochidae > Steromphala > Steromphala cineraria. The sequence continues at coordinate 64,188,456 of OU744721.1, read as the reverse complement.
TCCGTTTTAAACATGGATTAATGAAAAAGAAGAAATATATCCTGTTTCATAGAAAACACTTCAAAAGAGTTATTTAAAAATGGCAATTGACAACTATTCAAGGCAAGAATCGGAAAGGAATACTTGTATCCATGCTCCATGAGCAAAATTGTCTTTTTAGCTAAAATGGCTTTCATTTCAACGGAAATATTTCATGATCAAAACGATAATTAAAACCTTTTTATAAGACTAGAGCAAGCCATAATGTGAAATCTCCTATATGATATCTGTTCAATTAATTGTTCTTAGTCGGAAACCAAAAAAAACCATATTTCTATTTCAAAATATCAAATGTGACTATCTAAGTCATATCAGGTTGATATTTGACAAAAACATTTGATGTATTAATTGATCTTAAAATATTTACAAACTCGGCAATTATTTTCTGAATTAGTTTCTATAAATAGATATTAGGAATGCCTAATCACGTGACTGTTGCTATATATAGAACGAGAAAATACCTTTCGGCAATGAAAACAAGATGGCGACAGACGGAGTAAGCATTTCTTCGCCTGTGTAGAAAATGGTAAATAAAGGAGGAAAACGCCAAATAATGGCTCATAAGCTTGTGTATATATTGTCATAAGAAACTATGTTCAAAACGAAGAGTAAAAACTTTAGAAATTATAGTGTCTCCAGTCATTCTTAACACGATCTTTTGTTCCTAAACATCGCCGAGTCAAGGTAGGCCTAAGTCAAGGCAGAGTTGTCAGTGTTATATAAGCTTGTGATTATGTGTATTTCAAGCACAAACAAAAAACAAAGCTTCTAATTTGATCCATTTTTCTTATTTTGAGAGAAAATAATATAATTTGACGGCTCCTGAAAATTCACAATCAAAGATATGATCTGGAATGGTGTTGACAGTTCAGAAATTAAGCGTTTACAAACAAGAATGATGTTGAAAATAATCAACCACTTTGGCCATCTGGCATTGTCAATAAGCTAAACTTACTGAAGAGTGAATTGCTCTCAAGCTCAAATATTTTTTACAGATTATTGTAAATTTTTTTATGAATAAATTGCTTAAAATAAATTCTATTTTAAATTGATAAAAAAAAAGATTATTAAAACTTGACTTGAAAAGTTTTGATGATTATCAGTGTTTAAAATATAGCCCATCTACCAATCCTTAAACTGGCTACTTTCTGTCGGGACTGACAACCTTTTGGTCAGGACTGACAACTTTTCAAAATTTTCTTTGTTTTCCCCTCAGGAGTTAAACAATTAATTTTCAGGACAGGTTAGGTTTTCAATCTATTTTATACACTGTTATTATCATATTGATAAATATTTGTTTCAGATAGATTCCAGTTTGTCAATAAAATAAAAACAGATACACCAATACCATTTTAAACACAAGAACAATGGCTAGTTCGGCAACAGGATCGGACTGTAAGAGGTCTGCCATCATGATAGAACCTGAGCCCCAACCAGGAACATCAAGTATGGCGGATGAAGAAGAAAATAGCGAGGAAAAGACAGAAAGACTTGGGTTCCAGGTCAACACTGGCCTGATTCCACAAGCACAGCTCGATGAACATTCAGAGTTGCAGGGACTCGGACTTAATGTTTTCAATCAGGAGGAATTTGAAGATGGTGAGTGATGAAGTTAGATTATCATTTTCATTTTCGACTTAATTATTAGCAAGATCTAGAGAGGGTACAGGAAGTAGTTTAGAAAGTTGATGAGAGATAATAACATTAAAATGTTGTCGGAATGTTAATGATTTGAGATAAGTTCATGGCAGAATAGTTAGTACAGTTGATTCACTGCCAAACACATAGACATTAGTTGTGATATTGATAATTGAAGTGTTATTTATACAAACTAAACTATTGTTCACCGAGCAGTAAATTTGGGTATCTGGTTTGAAGGTAAAGGCATAATGACAAGTAACAGCAACTAAAAAAGTCCTATGGAGTTTATAATGAAAAAAATGAAAGGATGTTCAACCTTCTACCTAGTTTATATTGTTAGTAGCACTTTGAGCATGTAGTATTGAGAAATTTCCATGTAGACATTATTATATTTTTCAATATATTGTTTGATGTCAGGTGTCACCGAGCAGTAAATTTGGATATCTGGTTTGAAAGTAAAGGCATAATGACAAGTGACAGCAACTAAAAAAGTCCTATGGAGTTTATAATGAAAAAAAAGAAAGGATGTTCAACCTTCTACCTAGTTTATATTGTTAGTATCACTTTGAGCATGTAGTATTGAGAAATTTCCACGTAGACATTATTATATTTTTCAATATATTGTTTGATGTTGTCAGGTGTCATGGCGCAGGTTGATGAGGCTATGGCCAAGGAAGAGGAGGCAAGACTTCGGAGAATTCTCGCTAAAGAGATGAAAGCTGTTGAAGATGACTTCAGGTAATATGAAAATAATGAAAAAATATAACGCTCTTAGTAATGTAATGTAAGTGTACCGACAATTAGTTATGAATGTTGGAATAGGCATATGATTATTATGCCCCCGAATCGGAGATTCCGGGGGTATATTGTTTTTCACCTGTCCGTCTGTCTGTCCGTTTGTCCACAAAAACTTTAACCTTGGTCATAACTTTTGATTGGTCAGAGCTAAGTCTTTGATACTTGACATATGGATCCCTTGTGATGAGACCTTTCAGATGACACCATGACATTTGACCTTGTGATATTGACCTTGACACAGCGAGCAGGATGCATCCGGGGGCATTCGTGTTTCACAAACACATCTTGGTTTTTTTTCTGTAATTGTAAGCTTATTTTTATAACCATTACATTTGCAAGATTCTGGTCACCTTGACCCGGAATTCGACCAAAAGTGATATTGACTTGACTTTCTGAAAATGAAACCAAGTATGTCAATCCATTGTTTTATGATGTCATGCTATTGTAATCATGATGTTACTTGGCCCGCCTTTGATAATTTTTGAAGATTTACACTATTCATAATTGTTCTTTAGCATGGCCAATCAGGAACTGACGCACATCAACAAAGTCTTGGAGTCATTACCTGAATCTACAGAGGGAGTGAGCAGAGATATCCGCCACACTATGGAAGCTGTCAGGAAACAGAGAGATAACAAGGTGGAATTAATTGAATATTCAAAGCGATTTGAGTGATAATGCATTACTTGAAAGCTATGTCATTAATTTACCTACTGTAATAATAGGTACAGTACTTCAGATTTTATGAGATTCTTGTGGCTCACAGGGGCCTCTCACTCAGTCATTTGAGGGGTCAATTTCTTTTTAACATACAATTTCCTGGCTACTTAGATGAACTTGCAATAGCGTTATCCTACAAATGTCATATAAACATAAATAATTACCTAAATTTTCCTTAACAAAAGATATTTTCACATATTTTTTTCTTTTAAAAAAGTGTGTAGCATATATCTTAAAATCTTTGCATGGCCCTGTATGACCCCTGCACTTCAAAAGTCATGGGCCATTGATAAAAATCATGGGGGAATGGCCCGGGCCACTGTAAATCTGAAGCTCTGTTGGTATGTGCTTTAGATCATAAACTGGTGTCTAACAAGAACCTTATTTTGATAGGAAACAAAATAAATTAATTAAATGATTATGATGACCTTTTTTTTACTGATTATGCATTACATGAATTCATTGCCCTTCTATATTTAAAGATATCGTAATAAGTAAATGTTTAGTGACACACCAGTCACTAACAAAAATCTTTATCTTATAGTTTCTTCTTTCTGTTGACAGATGAAACACCTGAAGAAATTGGAGTCTAGAAAAACTGTCCTGCAAGGAAAAATAGACAATGTTAAAGCTGATGCTGAAATTCTTGTTGGAGCTCTTGGTCAAAAAGGTATGGAATATATTATCTCATTGTAAAATTGTATAGTCTCAAGTCTCAAAGCTCAAGAGAAGAGGCATTGTTCTGGCTGGTAAAGCTTAATGCTGTTTCCTTTGAATGTTATTTTGATCAACGTTAGACTCTATGTAAAAATGCCACCTACACAAAACAAAGAAGTTGTATATCCATGAAAATACTTTTCATTCTCAAATGCTTTTTTGTTTATGATTCAATCCTATCCTAGTTTACATATTTTTTATGATTTTTTTTCTCTAAATGAAAGATACATTCAATAAAGTATTGAATATTGTTCTATTTCATGTTTGAGAAAAGGTTTTATTCAATCTGTGTATCATTTCCAAACAGCAATTTGAGAAGGATTTTGATTTGACATTTGTGTGATATAATGTTGATCAATTTATTTGGGTTTTCATGAGGTAATGTATATGATTGTAACCTTCTTTAGTTTTTATCAATGCACACATGTGTTCATCTGTTATCATTTCAGGTTCAGAAGTCGGCAAGAAAACCAAGAAGAAAGTCCCAGAGGAATCTGAGAGAGATCGAATGATACGACTAGGTCACATGACTCCATTTGGAACTGTTATCAAGTCAAAAAAACTTCCAAAAATACCTAAAAAATCATCACAATCTGAAGGATCAAACAAAGGAAAACACAAACTCTCAAAGAAGACATCAAAGAATGGAGAAATTCTTGATGGTCCTTCGCCAACAAAAAAGAAAAAGAGTGAACGATCAAATCGATTTGATGAAAAAGATTTTAGAATCTATGATCGAGAAACAGACTTCACTCAAGCTAGATATCAGCGGAAAGGTCGTACCTGCCCTCGTCTGAATCACTCATTTCGTGACCAGAGTGCATCATGGGAAGAGGAGGAGATGTATCAGGACAGCGGAGATGAATATGTCCCGGACCAGAATGAATGGCAGCAATCGAGTCCAGACATGGACGAGGAGGGTGATGCTTTAGGTACTTCTTTAGAAGTTGTCTGGATAGATAAGGGAGAGTTCTACAGAATTTTACACTTCTTTATTACAGAAGTGTGATTTCATGATGCTAACACTGTTATTTATTGCTTGATGTCGGTGTTAGCACCTACACTGTTATAACTATTTCAAACAATTGCTTGATAATATGTTAGCATCTGCACCATAATGACTTTTATCAAACAAATGCATATTCTTATACTGATATTTGATCTTTTTAATAACATGCATATCATATTTACTATTTTAACCTGTTAAACTATGATTGTGAGCAGCATTGTAGCATTCATCATTATCCAGCATTTTTAAATTCTCCATTTTGTACAAGCAACATTGAGAACATTGAGAACTGCAACCATGGGAAACTAAGGATGCAGATTGTTTATATAGACTGTTGAATAAGGTAAGTTTACTGAAAATTTTTCTCTATTTGACCACAGCCAGTTTTCATTTCAGATCCCGAACAGAAAAAGGAGAGGAAAAAATCTCTTCGTGAGAAGCATGTTCCTCCAGCTTATATTGATGAATTCATGAAACTGAAGCCGAAGAAATCCAAAGCAAAGAAGGACAGTTCAATACATAAAGCAAAGGATGATGGAAACGAAAGGTTCTACAAACGTAGAATTGAGTAAGTAGAAACATTTCCTTCCTGGTATCAACACTTTACCTGTTTATACAACAAAAGTCAAGGACAGTCCTGACAAGTGTCACTGTTATCAGATCCAACTTCATGAATTATTGAAGGAAGCAAATATCAAAAGTTTATCGTTTATCAACCAGTCAAGAGGAGACATGGCGATGAGATTTTATTCATTGTCAAAGGTCATTCCTCAGTTGTAGTCAGCATTGATATTGAGTGTTGGTCTTGATGATTTTAGGGGCTTTGTCGTGATATGTATTTGACGATGAATAAGATCTTTGAATCATAGATTGTGATAATGAGCACTTTTGGGTTATTTAACCTTGATTGACATTGCTTGTTTATGATGAATTAATTTCATATTTTAGCCATATTTCTGGCTTATTTGGGATGAAAAATAATAGATTCTGATGATCAGTCACTTTTATGTTTTTACCTTACTGGAAGATTGCTTGTTTATTTTATGAAATTAACTCTTTTCATCCCTAAGGAACCACTGTATTTTTTTGCTGGCTTGTTAGGGGTGAAAGAGTTAACAAGGACTAAGATTATGATCAATCCCCTTAGTAAATGATAATGATCAAATCCCCTTAGTAAACGATAATGATCAAATCCCCTTAGTAAATGATTATGATCCAATCCCCTTAGTAAACGATTATGATCAAATCCCCTTAGTAAACGATAATGATCAAATCCCCTTAGTAAACGATTATGATCAAATCCCCTTAGTAAACGATAATGATCAAATCCCCTTAGTAAATGATTATGATCCAATCCCCTTAGTAAATGATTATGATCAAATCCCCTTAGTAAACGATAATGATCAAATCCCCTTAGTAAATGATTATGATCCAATCCCCTTAGTAAATGATTATGATCAAATCCCCTTAGTAAACGATAATGATCAAATCCCCTTAGTAAATGATTATGATCCAATCCCCTTAGTAAATGATTATGATCAAATCCCCTTAGTAAACGATAATGATCAAATCCCCTTAGTAAATGATTATGATCCAATCCCCTTAGTAAATGATTATGATCAAATCCCCTTAGTAAATGATTATGATCCAATCCCCTTAGTAAATAATTATGATCCAATCCCCTTAGTAAACGATTATGATCCAATCCCCTTAGTAAATGATTATGATCAATCCCCTTAGTAAACGATTATGATCAATCCCCTTAGTAAATGATAATGATCAAATCCCCTTAGTAAACGATAATGATCAAATCCCCTTAGTAAACGATAATGATCAAATCCCCTTAGTAAACGATAATGATCCAATCCCCTTAGTAAATGATTATGATCAAATCCCCTTAGTAAACGATTATGATCAAATCCCCTTAGTAAATGATAATGATCAAATCCCCTTAGTAAACGATTATGATCAAATCCCCTTAGTAAACGATAATGATCCAATCCCCTTAGTAAATGATTATGATCAAATCCCCTTAGTAAACGATAATGATCAAATCCCCTTAGTAAATGATTATGATCCAATCCCCTTAGTAAATGATTATGATCAAATCCCCTTAGTAAATGATTATGATCAAATCCCCTAAGTAAATGATTATGATCCAATCCCCTTAGTAAACGATTATGATCCAATCCCCTTAGTAAATGATTATGATCAATCCCCTTAGTAAACGATTATGATCAATCCCCTTAGTAAATGATAATGATCAAATCCCCTTAGTAAACGATAATGATCAAATCCCCTTAGTAAACGATAATGATCAAATCCCCTTAGTAAACGATAATGATCAAATCCCCTTAGTAAATGATTATGATCCAATCCCCTTAGTAAACGATTATGATCAAATCCCCTTAGTAAACGATAATGATCAAATCCCCTTAGTAAACGATTATGATCAAATCCCCTTAGTAAACGATAATGATCAAATCCCCTTAGTAAATGATTATGATCCAATCCCCTTAGTAAATGATTATGATCAAATCCCCTTAGTAAACGATAATGATCAAATCCCCTTAGTAAATGATTATGATCCAATCCCCTTAGTAAATGATTATGATCAAATCCCCTTAGTAAATGATTATGATCCAATCCCCTTAGTAAATGATTATGATCCAATCCCCTTAGTAAACGATTATGATCCAATCCCCTTAGTAAATGATTATGATCCAATCCCCTTAGTAAATGATTATGATCCAATCCCCTTAGTAAACGATTATGATCAAATCCTTTAGTAAATGATTATGATCCAATCCCCTTAGTAAACGATTATGATCCAATCCCTTGTGTCTACCAGAGAGTACCAGAAGGAGGAACTACTGCGGAAGTTTGACCGGCGGGCAGCGGAGGAGAGGGGGGAGGAGGTGGAGGCGGAACCGGACGAGGAGTTTGACGGGGGACTCCGGGTCCCGGGACAAATCTGGAGTAAACTCTTTCAGTAGGTGTTTAGTATAATTTTACCAAAATATGTTTTTCTAGCTTTTGACTTTTATGGAAATCGGATATTAGGGATCATCAATACACTTTGGGTCTCGAAACTTTGGGTCAAGTAAACTCAACGTAGGTCTACGTAGTACTTTGAGAATATTACAAAAAATTAAATTATTTATCGCTTTTGTTTTGAAAAGCTAATTTTGTATGAAGTTCTGATTAGGGGTTAATCATGACAATTGAAGATATTGTTTTTGGGAGTTTATGATTTGTGTACATCTGCAGGTACCAGAGAGTAGGAGTTCGGTGGTTGTGGGAGTTACACTGTCAACAAGCAGGAGGAATTGTGGGAGACGAGATGGGGCTCGGAAAAACCATCCAGACTATTGCATTCCTAGCTGGGCTCAAACACAGCAATCTACACAACAAAGACTTTCCGTAAGTTGTCCAGGTTCATTTTTTTACACAATTATTTTGTGAGGTTTTCTTGTGACCTTCCTTGCAGCTTTCAACATGAAATAGTGAACAAAATATTATCTGCTTACATCAATCTTATTAAGCATAAAGGGTGCAGGCAAACACTAGCAATGTGATTTCGCTACCTGTCCATGTAAACCTATTGCGGTGCCATGTACTTGACAATGAGAGGATGTTAAGATCTCTCACATACAATATCTTAAGTGGAAAACAATTTTGCATGATAAATCTACATTTATGTAATATCGGCCGTCTCAACACATGCACAGCCCTTGCTCAATGACAACACAACTGCATGGTTCGGGATACAGACGCCAGACGACGATATTTATTACCTCCCTTTGACTACATGTCAATCAGCACTCACTCAGAAGGAAGCTCTCATAAAAAATACCTTTCAGTAGGCTGTTAGTCATTACAATTTACATTAATTTTGTACAACTTCAGGTATTCTGGACTGGGACCAAGTATCATTGTGTGTCCAACGACCGTGATGCATCAGTGGGTGAAGGAGTTCCACAAGTGGTATCCTCCAGCAAGGGTCGGCATCCTACACTCATCCGGCTCACATGGAGGCAGGGAGGTAAGGGAGATCACTCATGTAAAGGGAGATAACTCTCATGGCTATATTCAAGTCTTGGAATTTTTGAAAAAATAGTAGAAGAAATGAGGTGAATTTAGAACTGTTCATGGTACTTTATGGCCAAACTTTGATATTATAAAAATTGTTTTTGCATAGATTTTAATGCTTAAGAATTTTTCCTTTGTTTTGTAGGACGAGCTTGTTCACACAATTGTACGTAGTCGAGGTGTGTTGGTGACATCCTTCAGTACACTGGTGATTCACCAGGACTTTGTGCTCCCCTACAACTGGCACTATGTCATCCTGGACGAGGGACACAAGATACGCAACCCTGACGCTCAGATCACTCAGGCATGCAAACAGGTAGCTACATATTTAATGAATGATTGTTGACACAAGTATTATTCTGACAAAGGTGAAAATTAGAATGATAGGAAGCAAAAACTTCAGGTGAAACTTCAGAATTTAGACATGTTTAATGATTATATTAAAAAGGTATAAAAAGCCAATAGTGTGTTACTGTTAATCATTCTTTTGCATAGTTTACCAACTCTTTAGTATGTATTGAAATATGACTCGTTTGATGTTTAAGTTCAAGACGGCACACAGAATCATCCTGTCAGGATCTCCCATACAGAACAACCTGAAGGAGCTTTGGTCTCTCTTTGACTTCATCTTCCCGGGGAAACTGGGCATGTTGCCGGACTTCTTGCAGCATTTCTCTGTACCCATTGTACAGGGAGGATACGCTAATGCTACACAAGTACAGGTAATGCAGTGTTTTGGTCATTAAAAGGATATTGACTTCAATTTTGACAATGCACAAGTTGATCTGTGTTATGTGAAGAAAATATTGTGTATGTTCTTATAATATCAGTTCAAAATGAGTATTGCCATCCTGTAACAGGGTTCGAACGTTCCGATAACTCCACTAATCTATACCCTGGGCTCAGAAGCTAGAGTTACATAAACTCGTACCCTGAAACAGGATGGAGTATTGCTTCCCTGAGTCCTAAAATAACAAGAGTGTTTGCAGTTGACATTTGACTCCTAACTTTGTGTATAAAAAAGCCCATCAACAACCATTGCCTTGTTACATTTGCTTTGGACTTAAAAAATTGGAAAATGTTTCATCCCCAGACTTGGTTTAAATAAAATTAACCATCTGTGTTATTTCTTTCCACGTGTACAGGTGGAGACAGCCTACAAGTGTGCCACAGTGCTGCGAGACACCATCAATCCTTTCTTACTGAGGAGGATGAAGGCTGATGTCAAAGTCAATCTAAATCTACCACAGAAAAATGAACAGGTAGGACACTTGACAATATCTTATTCCAATATTTTTGTAAATGTTAGTATTTTATTTGAAATTGACTTTGACAATTGACAGTTGTTAAAATGCTGATATTATTTGTGTATTCAGGTGTTGTTTTGTCGACTGTCGGAGGAACAGAGGGACGTGTATCAGGAATATCTCGACTCCAGGGAGTGTCAGGCTATTCTGTCCGGCAAATTCATGGTTAGTATTTTTCCTTTGTAACCATTGAATTATAAATGTCCTACAATTGTGAACAATGGTTGTGTCTATTAAAAAAAGTCTGGATACTGTCGTCTTTGAATTTTAGCACTTAAGAGGAGTAGGAAGAACAAAGGGTATGCAAAATAATGATGGGTCTTCTTTATGAAGGATTTGGCAGATTAATGTTTTGATAAGCATATATTTATATAATTCAAGATTTGAGACTCTATGCAAAAAAATAGCGTACCCTTTAGGAAACAAACTCTATCCCAAAAGTCATCTCCACCAAAAATCTTAACAAAAGCAAGAAAAGAAGAGCTACAGAGTCAATGGCTCTGATTTTCAACTTATAACTTCTGTATCAACTATGCAGATCTTTGCGGGTCTGATAACTCTACGTAAGATCTGCAACCACCCAGACCTGTCCACCGGAGGACCGAGAGTGCTGGTTGGTCAGGATACTCACGGAGACGAGGAGCTGGACTACGGCTTCCACAAGCGGTCGGGGAAGATGATTGTCGTTGATTCTCTCCTCAAACTCTGGAAGACTCAGGATCACAGGGTCCTCCTCTTCTCTCAGAGCAGAACGGTAAGTTCAACATTATCATCTGAATATTTGGAGTCTTGAGTAGGATATCTATGTCCTCGTGAGTTTGTGTTTCAAATCATTTAGAAGGTCAATTAACAGGCATAACAATAACTCTCAGAGTAGAACGGTAAGTTCAACATTTATATTCCATAGTCTTGGGTAGCACATCTATGTTTGTGTTTCAAATCATTCTGAAAGGTCAATTAATAGGCATAACAACATTTATGTTATTAAATAAATGTATCTTTCTCTACATAACCATGCATTCCTTCAATGACCTGTAAAGTTTGCTGTATGATATTCCGAATATTTTGAGTCTATGTCCTTGTGAGTTTGTCAAATCTTTCTAAAAGGTCAATTACCAGACATGACAACATTTATGTGATCTTTATCAATGTACAGTAAAACTCGGATATAACGAACTCCAAGGGACCAAAGAATTTAGTTCGCTATATCCGGTGTTCGCTATACGTATATAATTTTAATGATATTATATAGGGACGGGACTTGAAAATGTGTTCGCTATATCCGTGTTCGCTATATCTGTGTTCTACTGTATCTTTATCTTCATAACCATGCATTCATTCAATGACCTGTAAAGATTGCTGTATGATTTCATGTTTAGTTAAATATAACGTCAACATTATTTTAACTTCTTCATCCAAAGGATAAAGATACTTTTATCGCTTTTTATGATTTTAGATATGCCAATGAATTAATGTTTGAGATTCCTGCTGAATTGTAATCTTAAAGAGTATTAATTGACTGCTGAGTGAAAGAAATTGTTTATTTCCCAGATGCTGGATATAATGGAGTCATTTGTGCAGAAACGGAAATACACATACCAGCGTATAGATGGGACAACTCCAATCTCAGGTCGTCAGCAACTTATTGACCAATTTAACCAGGTGATTATGGAACCAAATTGTTGATGATACGTTTTTTTCAACAAGTGTTGAAAGTGAAATTAGCACACAATATGTTTTTTTGTCTGATTTCGGTTTGTTAGTTTAAAAGGGTTAAATGTTTGTTTGATTTCACAGAGAAGTTGGTAGTATTAAACAATGTATCACCACTTTCTAATAAAAGCTGACAATTTCAATTATTACCCTGAAATCTACAAATGCTGAAATAATAAGCACTTTCTGGAAAGAATTAAAGCTTCAATGTCAATTAGAGATTTGAGGATAATTCTACTCAATTTGGTCCTTCTTAAAGAGGAGATTTTATCAAGATATGTAGAACAAAATGGCAAACATTGGAACAATCACTTTATCAACAATGCAAGTTCTATTAATTTTACTCCATTTGGTCCTGAAAGTCCTGAAAGTTGCTAAAAGAGGAGATTTTTTCAAGATGGCAGCCATTGGAACAATCACTTTATGAACAATGCATGTTCTATTAATTTTACTCCATTTGGTCCTAAAAGTCCTGAAAGTTGCTAAAATAGGAGATTTTTTCAAGATGGCAGCCATTGGAACAGTGACTTTATGAACAATGCATGTTGTATCAATGGTTACACTCTGTTCTCCAGGACCGGTCTATCTATGTGTTCCTGCTGACCACGAGGGTCGGGGGTCTTGGGGTCAATCTGACCGGGGCCAACCGTGTCATCATCTTTGACCCCGACTGGAACCCTAGCACTGACACCCAGGCTCGTGAGAGGGCATGGCGCATTGGTCAGACGAGACCGGTCACCATCTACAGACTCCTCACCTCAGGCACAATCGAGGAGAAAATATACCATAGGTAATAGAAGTAGCATTATTGACAGTCTAAGTAAACCTAGCCTCAATATTATCCGTTTCACTTTTATACTGCGTCTTGAAAGGCCTAGTAGAGGATCGCGTCAGCCCACGTAAAGAATTGACCAATCAGAACTCATCTTACCAAGCCACAATAGTCTGCCTTCGCACGTATAACGTTGAAGGGTCATAGGTCGCAGAAAGGTCGGCTGACGCGACCCTCTATTAGGCCTTTCTAGACTCAGTATAGGAGTGAAACGGATATTATTGAGGCACTGTTTACATAGACTACATTATTGACGATGTTATAGTAGAAGAAGTATTTTAAAATCTATGAATACAAAGGTAAGATCTTTGATTGATATCTGTGGTAGAGAATAAGCTTGGTTTTAATCCTCTGAGAGATAAATACAGACAAACATCACATTGATTATTTCATGACTAATTGATCAATGTTATTTTGTCACAGGCAAATCTTCAAGCAATTTCTGACAAATCGAGTGCTGAAGGATCCTAAACAGCGACGTTTCTTCAAAGCCAATGACGTGTTTGAACTGTTCACACTGACCGATCTTGGGGACGGTGAAGGGACTGAAACAAGCGCCATATTTGCTGGAACAGGATCAAATGTAGCCATCCCTAAGGCAGTGAAAGCACCAGAGAGGAAAACATCTGTCAACAGATTTGATGAAATGAAGGAAAAAGAGACTAAGATAAAGAAAGAGGATTCATTTGCAATGTCCTTTGACACGGATGAAATGGATAGAATGAGAGAGCTTGCAAAGATGTTGAGTCGGAAAATGGAGGATGCAAAGAAAAAAGACAGTTCAGGGGCAAATGGTGATAGTTGTGCAGTGAATGATGACAGTTCTGCAGCAAATGGTGATACATGTAGTTCTGCAGTAAATGGCGTTGCCAAGATAAAAAAAGAAAAAACAATAACATCAAAATTAGATAAGCACATCAAGTCATTCTCATCAAAACACCAGGAACAGGTCAGCAGGAAAGAAAGCAAAAATAAGAAGAAGAAGAAAAAAGATGCAAGTAAGTAAAAAAATACTTGTAGATATAAGATTGTGATCTTGAGAATAAAATGGCTATGCTTGATTTGATCAAGCATCTATTTGTGACTCGTGACAGGCATATGCAGCATTGAAGGCATCAGCATTTCTACCGGAAGTAGTCAGCATACCCATAGGATAGCTTCTATTAACAGGGATACAGAGTTTTGGTTTATTTGCCAGACATGTCTGAATAGGAATAATAGACTATTGGCATTTCATTTATGTCATAAAAAAAAAAAATTATTAAAAACTTCTTCTGTTGAACATGCATTGCATTATATGATTCATGTTTATTTTTATTTTATTTTTTTTTTCATCAAATCATATAATCATGTCACAAAAATAAGTTGCGGACAAGGATGATATATGTCTGTCATTATAGGCCTGGTTCGCCTATCTATTCATTTCAAATGAGCTTGTTCTGCACACGCCTTCTGACCACCCAATGAAATGCTTCCCTGCTTTTGCCACTTTGACTCTGTCTTGGGTTTGTAATTATTTGAAGCTGATTGAACTTTTAAACATTTTTAGTTGTGATTATTTTATTTTCTCTTCTCTTAGTCTTTAAAAATTCTTGAATTCAGAGTTTGAAGGTGAACGCATTTCTCACCTTGACAAGAAGTCCCAGTACGAGCTTGCAGATAACGAGGATGAGAAGAGAAACGATGATTATGTTCTGAGGCAACTCTTCAAGAAAACAGGTATTTTCTGACAACATCCTTACTATTTTGACTAACAGCTTATATGTTACATTGTTATATTTTAAATCAAACTATCTACAATAGTAACAAGTCTTGTACTTTCACTCTAGCCTCTTGTCTGTCGGGCAACACCGCCAGCACTGACAATATTAATAGCTAACCAACTGACCAACCAGTCCTCAACAAAGTGTTGATAAGACCATCAGACGCAAAAACTAAATACAATAACTGTCTTGTAAAATGTTGAGGGCCAGTGCAAAGAAATTTGTAAATACTGTTTTCAGTCTTTAGGGTATTTTCCTTGTATAACAAGTATTCCAAGAGTTTTGCAGCTTGACACAATTGCAGCAGTTTTCACAACAACTATTGACATAAAGTTTAGGGCAAGTAAATAGAGTGACAATATTTGGAAAGAGCTAACTTCTCGTTCTGTTCTTTGTTTGCCAGGTATTCAAGGAGCCCTTCAGCATGACACAATAATGAACTCGAGTCGACCGGACTATGCACTAGTTGAAGCAGAAGCTGACAAGGTTGCCAAACAAGCAGTGAATGCACTCAAGAAGTCTCGCTCTCAGTGTTATTCTGCGTCAACGGGAATTCCAACGTGGACCGGACAACAGGGGACCAAGTAAGGAATGCTTGAAATCATTTTATGATTTTCGTTAAAATCTGAAAAACTTTAAAGGCCTGTCAACCTTTCTTTAAGAAGGTTCATCCATTTCAAATACAATTTCTCAATAGATAATTTTGAAAGGTAGCGTTTGAAAGAGGATTTGGTTGCAATGCAATAAATTTTTTGTCTAACGTAATGCTGTTTTTTTGTTATGATGTCATGCTTTGAAGGAACCTTAAAGGAATTGTTGAAGTTCTGAAAGTATGTGTTGGAGTTAGAGCTGAAAATGGGGACCTTGATTGATGTTTATTGGCTAATTCAAATACATTAACATGTATCATTGTAGAGTTTTAAGTCAACATCATGAAAATCCTTAAAGTGACACAGAGTATTTTTCTTAAAATTGTATTTGGTTTTGATAAGCTACAAAATACCTAATATGCTGATTGAAGTTCATATCTCATCACTGGACTGGCAAATATATCCATTTATGCATAATATCTGTAAAATGCTTAATCTTATGGAAAAATCAAGAAAACTTCTCAAATACGTTTAATATTCGAAATTATGCATCCAATTAATCTACTTATTAGTTACAATACCTAATAAACACTATCGAATCGAATATATCTTCCTGTCAGCTTATGACAAGGGTTCAAAATTACGTTTGGCGAATTTGCGCGCGCCACTCGAGCCACATTGTCCGGTTTTCGATCAAAATCAAGACTTTGAATGGGCGTAATTTCGCTCTAATGTACTGATTGACCTTTAACTTGTTATTTCAGTAACAGTTAGTGGTTCCCGATGTAATAACATCGATATCAAAATTTGACATATGTGATCCTATCAACATACTCTGTGTCTCTTTAATGGGATCTGTTTTAATGGTACTCAAACAAATTGTTTTTCATACAGCTAATTTTTCTTAAATGAATGTGATTAATTTCCAGACCTCGATTTGGCAAGAAGAAGAACAGTCTCCTAGCAGATAAAATAAAACCTCAGGCAACAACAACAACAGCAGCAGTAACAGCAGTAGCATCACCAGCACCATCTACCTCCACAGCATCACCATCTACCTCTAGCAAGGTGAGCCTACATATAGTTAAATAATGATGATATTATCTTACAATGTTGACCAGCTTTGACTCCCTAGCTGATGGGGATTTTGGTTTATGGATTTGAAAGCTGAAACATTATGTACAGGTTCTTTAGCTGATGAGGATAATGAATTATAGATTGGGCTTGTTAAGGGCCCCAGAGGTCATTCCTAGAACCCATATTGACATCTTCATCTCCAGAACCAGCAACTTAAATTTTAAACTTTGTCAAAAAAGACTCCTATTGATGAATTATTGTGTTGTCCCCTCAGGGCCATTTGTATGATAATTTATAGAGAGCTTGATAAGCTACAAAGCCAATGGCTCTATTTTTTATTTATATATATTCACCTTGAAATCATTGATCATTACTTTGCTGATGTTGATATTTCGGATATTATGATGTACCTCTTGTTCAGCATGATATTAATCATGAATGTTTCACGGCAGGAACCTTTACCTCAAGAAGACAAACTCTTTGACGGCAGCATGTCCGGAACAGTGGCTCTCACATCAAAGGCAGCAGTCATGTCTTCAGACGACCTTCTTTCAAAGATGAGAACTCGTCAAAACCTTTCAAAACAAGCTGATGAGGAACTTGCAGGCAATCCTGATAAGGTTGACGAGCGAGATCTCGAACTGATGACCGATATTCGGAACTATATTGCTTTTCAGTGTCATCTTGATGGTCAGGCGTCAACACGTGAACTCTTGGACCAGTTTGCAAAACGTCTACCAGCAGATGGCGCCCCAAGGTTCAGAGCAATGCTCAAGGAAATCTGTGATTTGGACAAATCGAGTGGAGTCGGTGTCTGGAAACTCAAACATGAATTCAGATGATGAATAGGAAATAGTTAGATAGTGATAGAGGAACTTGTGATACTGTTGGAACATTCAGCAGACCAGTAACAATAATCATAATCATAATCATCACAACGCCGCTCATAGTAGAAATACTTCCTAATAACTAATCATCAATTTTTTGTCAGTTATAGACTGAATGGCTTAAGCTTATGTAGGATTACTTGTGTGTAGTTATCTGTATAAGTGTGTGAAAGTAGTCAGAGCACTTAAATATTGACACATGAGTTGCCAAATTTCAAAATGCCAAAGAAAAGCAACAGAAGAGTTAATGAATAAAACAAGTGAAAATATAAACAAACAGGGATACTTGTGTTCAGCCACAAGGAAAATCATACCTTCTTTTTGATGTCTAATTGACAAGTAGAAGTCAGCCCTCAATTTTTTTATTGCTGGTTTGTTAGTGGTAAAACATTAAGATTGGTTACTTGTTTCATTCACCAAGAAATTAGCTAAGAATGTGTTTTCATATTGCCTTTGTTAATTGATTGTTTATGTGTATTGTAAAAACAAGAAGAAACCATGTGATAAAACCTATCATCAGCTGGAACTGATGATGGTTTGTAGGAAATCTGAATTTCTATTTAATCTCAGCATCATAACATCCTTTCATGTGTTATCATCTGCATTGACATGATTATTCTACTACATACTTGTTTAAGTAGATATGAAGAGAGTCACACAATGTTTTAAATAAGCATTCCAAACTTGCCTGGCAATAAGAACCCACACACAAGAAAAGCTGTGAAACTTTGAAACTGTCTGCATTATTAATCACTACTGATTTGACTTATTTCTTAGATACTCTCCTTGTATCAGTCATTTGTCATCATGTTAAGATTCAGATTTTATTTTTGAATATTTTATATCAATATACACAGGTACTCTTTTATATGCAATATTTTACACTGTCTCAGGCTAAGACTATATTTAACCAGTTACAATGGCAGCAAAATTTCAAGTGCCATTCTGTCTGGGAAAGTACTCAGGTGATTTTCAATAACTGTCGTTTCTTTAGTATCAAAACAGAATCTTTAATATAGATATATATAATTGATTCATTTTGTATAGTTTTACGAATAAAAGAGACACAGAGTATGTTGATAGGATCACATATGTCAAATTTTGAAATCAATGTTATTACCCATATGGTTGAACATAAGTGGTGACATATTTTCAATATGAGCACTAGTGCACATATCACTTTTGCCTAGCAACGATTGTTGTAGCGCGACCCCTGTATATTTATGTCTGTGACGTCATAAAATCATTGTTCGTGACGTCACTGTAGCCGGCCGTCGCAAGGAAAGGAAGCCATTTTAAAACTATTTTTAAGAGAATGAAATGGAATAGAATCGGTAATAAAGAAATTATTACCCTCGAAAGTGTGTCATATGACTTTTACGAAACTCGTGCAAATTTATGTATAACCCTCGCTCTCGCTCGGGTAATACAAAAATTCACACTTGTTTCGTAAAAGTCATATGACACACTTCCTCAGGTAATAAATAGAGGATACTAAACGACCTTCCATTTAATACTATTTTTATTAAACAAGTTAATGATTTTGTATAAAACGAGCGAAAGCGAGTTTGATACCAAATCATTCACGAGTTTAATAAAAATAGTATTAAATGGAAGGGAGTTTAGTATTCTGTTTATTACTTGCCCTAAAAATCAAACGTATTTGCCGATAAGTCGCCGAAACTAACATTTTCGCGACTCTCCAACCGTTGTGACGACGGTGACGTCACAACAATACACTACTGTGACGTCATACTTTCATTGTGTTATTACACTAGTTTAATATTGCCGTATAAATATTACACTGCGGTATCTTACATGGGCGAGTGATAATCTCTATTTATTACATCGGGAACCACTAACTGATACTGAAAATAACAAGTTAAAGGTCAATCGTTAAATTAGGGGGAAAATACGGCCATTCAAAGTCTGGATTTTGATCCGACAATGTGGCTCGAGTTGCACTCGCAAATTTCGCCAAACGTAATTTTGAAACCTAGGAAGATATATTCGATTCGATAGTGTTTATTAGGTATTGTAACTAATAGGTAGATTTATTAGAATATGAATGTATTTATGGTTGTTGGTCTAGAGTCTTATACATCTTTTGTACTGAAGAGATCTATCACTGTATATGAAGATAACATTGTGTACTGTATAACCTTGATTGTCTTGTATAAAACTCAGGCTTTGATCATGCTACTAGAAATGTCATACTAGATCATTAGTCACTAGTCCCAAATGTCTTTCTTAAAAGATTTTCAACTTTGCAGTTCTGTAAAATGTTGTGTGGACTTAAACAGAACCCTGGCCTCCAACAGAACACAAGGGGCACACTGCTGATCAAAAAGGAACATGTTACATTCAAGGAAATACAGTTTATTGTGAAATTTGTAAAATAACCTTCAAAAATCATTGAGTCTTTAAAGGGCATTATAAAGTGGAAGACTCAAAATGCAATATTTTTCATAACAATTTTGTAATTTTTAACATGCATGATATTTCAGAATATATGCAATTATTGGCATAAACTAACCTCTGGGACGAAGTTAGCCCTTCTCTTCTTTCCTCGGAACGTACCTGTAGAAGTCTAGATTAAAAATATAGAGAAAAAACCTAAGTCATAATTACCATTAGTGGTATGCAGCTCCCTTCTTCTGGCTGGAGTTCTCTCCCTTGTCTGAGTGATGATGTGTCATATTCTCTTCTACACTTCCACACTGTGGATGTGCCTGTCAGAAGTCTGGATTTGTGCCTTCTAATCAAGCCTTCTAACAACTTTGAGATTCATTCTATGGTATGTGTTGCCGACATTGGGTCATTGTGTGACAATCGCATTCGTTTTTGTGTCTTTGAACTGTGTTTTTCTGTGAACTTGTGAACATTTTGTGTGATCTTCGTAGTTTTTCCGCGAAGTTGTGACGTCATCATCATGTCTTCTCAGCGTAAATGTGTCTCATGTCAACATTACATGTCCGATAAAGACCCCCATTCATTGTGTGTTCTGTGTGATAAACAACCCATATGTTCTCCTGACAATAGATGTCTTTTGTGTCGCGATCTTGACGACGATGTTTGGGAAAAACTTTGTGCTATGCGCCTCAAGAAATCCCGTAAAAACTCCATCAATCCTATCTCTCCTTCTCCCCAGAAAGATAATGCTTCTCAGATCACTCCCTCGGGGAATATTGCTAAACCTACGGATCAAACTTTAGATCTTACAGCTTTTTTGGCGTCATTCAAGAAAGAGATAGTTTCCTCCTTTCAATCAAGTTTAAAGGATATGGATAAGAGAAATGATGAGAAATTTGCCAATCTAAAGAAAACTCTCTCCTACTCTGCTAAACCACGCTCAAGCACTTCTTCTAAGGTCGACTCTTCCCGGAAGAGTTCTGCCGATTCTGTAAACATTAAGTCCAAGTCGACTAAGCGGGCCGCCGATACCCGTGATACGAGTGTGACGGAGGGTGATACGGTCAAAAGGCAGTGTTTACCGGGTACGGGCCTGCCTTCTGACGGCCGTGGGGGCCATGTTGAAGTTTCCCTGAACCAGTCTGGCGGCTCAACGGCCACAGAGCTGGAGGGGACTCGCAATGTTGACACCGTCAACCCGCTCTGTATCCCTCCGGGGACGGTTCGGGCCGGGTCACATGTGAGTGACGGCAAGCCCGTCGACGGTACGGCTTCGGTAACTGGCACGGTCCAGGACACCGTTAGCACGGCCGACACGTGTGACTCGCGCCCCGGCTTGCTATTGACAAGGCAGCGCACGGACGGCACGGACTCGACCGCGGATATGGGTCACGGCTCTACTAACAAGGTCGTCGATCAACAAAAGGGCACGCTTGATTTCATCGACGTTCATTACCCGCCGTTCATACCGGTGATTACGGATCCCGTTACGGAGGATAAGCAACCCGTGGACGTTAAGCTACACTCTCATGAAGGACTTGCCATTATTCCACCGGCCGATATTACGGACGTCCCCGACTTAACGCCGTCATGGTCCTTTGTTGACAAGATTGCCTTACTGCACAAACTGAAAGCTTGTACTGTTCCATCTTCACTTGATGATGAACTTGACCGTACGTTACCGGATGAACTAGGTTCTACGGGCATACTTCCTCCTAAACGGCTACCCAAAAGATCGTTGCCTCACTCTACTGTTGTAAAGACCGGCTTACAAGTCGTAAATGCTAACTTGGCCAGAGCTAAGGATGCGAGTTCCCTGCCTAAGTTTCCCGTTAAGCAAGCGTATCTTATCCATGATAGAGCACTCCCAGCCGCGGCTCCCGATGTGGACAAGGATTTCGCCCGTCTTGACACCCGTCAGAATCAGCGTTTTCTTGGAGATAGACTCTCGATCTCTCGCAAGGATATCAAGGAATTAGACTCGGCAGCTCGCAACTCCGTTGATATCTTATCTTACATAAACTGGTTTGCTGCAGGAGTTAGGCAGCTTTTACCTCCAACTTTCCAGGATTATACCGGAATCAAACCTTCCACTTTGACGGTCATGAGCGCCGAAGAGGTCGCCTTAGCCCACTCTTTCCTGGATGTGATCTACCAAGCTGCAGGGGATGCCACTTTAGCCCAACTCTCTTCAGTCGCTCGTTTTACTGCCTTGGAAAGATCCCGTCTCTTAGGTACTGTTAAGAACTTACCTGCCGACGCTAAAGAGGACTTATTTCAACAACCTCTGAACACTGACTCCATGTTCAACGGCCAGTGCGCTCAAGCTCTAGCTTCCCAGGAGGCTCAGACCAGCCGGTCACTTAACCAGCAACTCGCCTCTGCTCTCCTTCAACAGTCAAGGAATCAACGTGGTAACCCTCTTGGCAAGAGAGGGTTCGCTCCGTCTACCCCCCGACCCCCCCTCCACCGCTCAGCCTTCGACCGGGCCTCCAAGCCTTACAATCGTCCTCCTCCCTCTTCCTCTCAGTCTCAACCTCCCAGGGAGTTCCATCAACAACCTCCGAAATCCAATTTTCGTGGCAGAGGAAGTCGTGGTTCCAAACCCTCCTATCGCCGTTGACTCTACTCTCAACACTCACGCTTTGACAAACCCTTACGAACCGGAAACGCCCACGGACACTCTCTTGAATTTCGACTTCGATACGCCAGTCGTCACCTCTCCAGTAGGGGGGCGATTGCAACGGTACACCAGGAATTGGAACCAGATCACTCAGGATTCGTGGATTCGATCCGTGATCTCCGAAGGTTATCAACTCCAGTTTCAGACGCGCCCGCCCCTAGCCATCCATCCGCAGGGAAGAAGATACGTCTTACAAGGGAAGCGTCTGTCAGCTGCTCTACTGGCAATAGAGCAGCTGTTGCTGAAGGAGGCTGTCGTAGAACTCTCTCCACAGGATACATCCAAGGGATTCTACTCCCCAGTTTTTCTAGTCCCCAAGAGGGACACAGAGGAGATGCGCATGATAATAGATCTAAAGATTCTCAACAAGAACTTTCTATCTCCTCCTCCAAGATTCACCATGGAATCTCTGAAGAATGTACGCAAGCTAGTACAGTTGGGAAGCAAGTTTGTGAGTATGGACTTAAAGGATGCCTACCTCAACATACCTATTCACCCCTTGTCTCAGAGATACCTCAGGTTCGCCGTCAACGGCCGCAAGTTCCAATTTCGCGTCCTCCCCTTCGGCGTGTCCATCGCTCCGTGGTTGTTCACGATGATCATGAAACCGTTACTTCTCTTTCTACACCTCAGAGGAATTGCCATTCACGGTTACCTGGACGACTTTTTAGCGAGACATCTGTCGACATCGATGCTCATCAGACACACCAGATTTGCGATCCATGTCTTCTCTCATCTCGGATGGTTAGTCCACCCAGACAAGTCCGAGCTTACTCCTACCCCCAGGATCAAGTTCCTGGGAGCTATCCTCGACGCAGACAAGGGTTATATCTTCCCACTCCAGGACCCTTGGCTAGTGACACGGACTTTAATCCTCTCTCTCTTGATCACTCGATCGGCCACTCTAAGGAAATGGATGTCGCTCCTAGGATTCCTCACCTCCATTCAGGCCTTTACGTTTCGGGGTCGTTTAAACCTAAGACACACACAGACATGGATAAACGACAACAGGAGTTTGCATCTCGATCTAGCCATAACTTGCCCCCCTCATGTATGTCAAGAACTCACATGGTGGACTCAGGAGTCCAATGTACTCTCGGGAACAAGGTTCACGGACCCCCAACCGCAATTTACCATCTTCACAGATGCATCGCAGGAGGGCTGGGGTGCCCACATGGACGATTTGGAGACGTCGGGCATATGGACGCAACAGGAAGTGGGACTTCACATCAACCTGTTAGAGTTACTTGCAGTAATCAGAGCCTTCAGTACGTGGTGGAGGAGACTGTACAAAGCCAGCGTGATGATCGCGTCGGACAACGCGACGGTGGTCTCTTATATCAACAAGCAAGGCGGCACCAGATCCCAGAGCTTGATGACCTTAACTCGTCGTCTGTTCTCTCTAACAGACCAGTTCAAAGTGATCCTCAGGGCAAGACACATTCCCGGGAGACTGAATGTGAGAGCCGACACACTGTCGAGAAGGAATCAAGTAATCCAAACGGAATGGACACTGAACAAGGAAGCCTTCCAGCTAATTTCAGACAGATGGGAGACCCCGAGCATCGATCTGTTCGCGACAAGTCGGAATCATCAACTCCCTACGTACATCAGTCCCATCCCGGATCCCCTTGCCTGGGCAGTGGACGCCCTCTCCACCTCTTGGGACGGCATGGTAGCCTATGCGTTCCCCCCAATCAAGATCATTCCAGACGTACTAGCAAGGATTGCGTCACAGGACTGCCTAGTTTATCTAGTCGCCCCAGCTTGGCCCACGAGGCCGTGGTTCCCCAATCTGTTGGACTTATTGACGGACTTCCCTCTCAATCTACCACTCTGGGAGAACCTGCTATTTCAGCCGCACTCTCTAAGGAATCACGGGAATCTATCAACACTCAACCTTCACGTGTGGAGATTATCGTCCAATCCCTCAAGGCACAAGGTTTCGGGGGAGAGTCTTCGGAAGCTATTGTCAAGTCTGTCAGACCATCCACAGCAAGACTCTACGACGCTAAGTGGCGAATCTTCACAGAGTGGAGACGACAACGAGATTTGTTAAACTCTGAGATTACTATTCCCATGATCGCGGATTTCCTTCTATACCTAAGGAATGTGAGGAAACTGAAACATGGCACGATAGAGGGTTACAGGTCTGCGATAGCCTCAGTATGTGACATTCAAGGAATTTCTGTTGGTCCAGACAAGTCTTTACACAGGATGATTAGGTCATTCCAGATCAAGGATATCACCACTCCCTCAGTGTTTCCCAAGTGGGACCTGTGCATTGTGCTCCAGTCTTTGATGAAAGGTCCATATGAACCCCTGAGCTCTGCGCCCCTCTTATTTTTAAAACAGCCTTTCTACTGGCTTTTGCCTCAGCCGCACGTGTCTCTGAACTCCATGCTATCGACAATTCCTCCATAAGATTTGCTAGCGATAAGTCGGAAGTATCTTGCCGTGCCTTACCAGAATTTTTAGCTAAGAACCAGGCTTCAGCTGAAGGACCACTAGGTACGAGAACGTACAGAATACCAGCTCTTCCTATCTCTACTTCGCGCTCTAACAAGGAAAGGTTACTCTGCCCAGTCAGATGTTTAAGATGGTATCTCCAGAGAACAGCTCCTTTTCGAAGAAACAGGAGAAGATTGTTTTTATCATGTAAAACAGCTATGGATACGGAGATTTCAAAGAACACTATATCCTCATGGCTTAGGAAGACTATCGTGTATGCCTATCAGATCATAGACCAAGATACGGTGAATATCAAGTTTTCTCCGCATGAGATTAGAGCGCTATCTTCCTCACTATCAGCTTGGAAATCAGTTTCTATCCAACAGCTCGTAGCTACTTGCCAATGGAAGGGATCCAATACGTTCATATCTTCATACCTGCGGGATATAACACCTTCTCTATCAGGAATCAGCGAGTTGGGCCCACTAGTGGCGGCTCAGCGCGTAACTCAAGGATAGGAAAAAGAGAGGGGGGGGTCGGGGTCGTCGGGAGGATATTCGACGCCCGATCTCCAAAGTACTACTTGACTCCATTTAAGGTGAGGTTTGACTGTGACTGAAGTTTGGTGATGGTTGCAGCGTGTTTCAAGGACTGGGTGTGTTAACACTTGTTGTGGACCGGTATATCCACCAAACTCCGACACTTGTTCTAACACTTATTCTAACACTTATCCGAATATGACGTATGGATAAATAGACCGGAAGTGACGTCATAATAAACCGGAAGTGACGTCATAATGACGTCAGAACCGGAAGTGACGTCATAGGTAGTTTAAGAGATTTAAGTAATTTCGGAATATTTGAAGGTTTTAAGGAATTACGTCATATCCGGACCGGAAAGAACCTAACATAATTACCTAATGGTATGCACTCACAATAACATGAATTACTCAGGTGAAAGTGATAATAAACGATGTTTAGCATGAGGTCAGTTCTTGGTTGTTTGTGTTATTCTTACAAGAATTATATTTAACCTAAGATCCTGACTATTGGGAGTAATGTAACTAAAGTTGTTTCTAGTTATTGGCATATTAAGTAAAGGGACATCGCCTGGATCCCTCCTCCGTTATGTGTAATTCGGGCTAACTTCGTCCCAGAGGTTAGTTTATGCCAATAATTAGGAACAATTACATGTATTGTTAGTAATTATTAGTAAACTCACCTCTGGGACGAACAATGTATCCCACCCAGAGTTTACATATCTCTAATTCCTCCCCGCATGTGTTCCAGGTGATGTGGTTTTTGATGTTGAACGTGCAGTACGAGAATATGTCACATCATCACTCAGACAAGGGAGAGAACTCCAGCCAGAAGAAGGGAGCTGCATACCACTAATGGTAATTATGACTTAGGTTTTTTCTCTATATTTTTAATCTAGACTTCTACAGGTACGTTCCGAGGAACGAAGAGAAGGGCTACTTCGTCCCAGAGGTGAGTTTACTAATAATTACTAACAATACATGTAATTGTTCCTTTTCTGGTAAGTAAGGGTATTGATGTTGAAATATTGTGTATGTTTACAAAAAAGTTGTATAATCTTAAATATTGTTTATCTACATATTCCTACTAAAGATATTTTATTGTGTCAAAAGCCAGCTCATCAACAGTCTAAGTAAACCTAGCCTCAATATTATCCGTTTCACTCATATACTGAGTCTAAAAAGGTCTAGTAGAGGGCCGCGTCAGCCCACGTATCGAATTGACCAATCAGAACTCAGCTTACCAAGCCACAATAGTCTGCTTTCGCACGTATAACGTTGGAAGGTCATAGGTCGCAGAAAGGTTGGCTGACGCGACCCTTTACTAGGTCTTGCTAGATTCAGTATAGGAGTGAAACGGATAATATTGAGGCTAGGTTTACTTAGACTGGCTCATCAAACATATCATTTATTCATTGTAAATACCATTGTTTTAGAGTATCTGTTTGAGGGATTAAACAGCTTTGTGATTGTTTGTACAATGTTTTTGTACGTATATTCATTGTACATACCATTTCATGCAGAAGGAGAGTACGAGGAATAAACTGTGATTTACCAATTCTACTTTTGGCTCTTTTTTATATGCGAGGATTATCAGTTCCTATTGCAACAA
Organism: Steromphala cineraria; assembly: GCA_916613615.1. Lineage (NCBI taxonomy): Eukaryota > Metazoa > Mollusca > Gastropoda > Trochida > Trochidae > Steromphala > Steromphala cineraria. Next base: position 64,161,575 of record OU744721.1, on the reverse strand, counting down.
GCACACAGAAAGAATTGATATTTTGACTTTCTAAACATGTATATAATACAACAATAATGAAATATTGCAGTATTGGGTCTCACATATAAAATGTCAACCATCAGTTGAAGCAATAAAAATTTGTCATAACACTGCAATAAATCATGTCACAGGTCACAGGATCGAGCATCGCTACAACTTTGATAATTAACCATTACCAAAAACTAAAAAATGGCTAAAAATATTGATTCCATCTAGGTATAAGCTCGTTTCATCGAGAGGTTACCTCTCCACATGGTCTGACTGCAGCCTCAATAGTTGCACGTTCTGTCCTATTAAGCTCAGCCTACCAATCACATGGAGCCCAGCAAAGGCCTGTTGTTTCAGTAACTAAGTGCAACTCCATCCTTTGAACCATTCTTCATGGTACTGACTAGGGGGGTTGGGTCGTTTTGACTTTACATGCTGCTTTTTTTACTTAGGGTTGCTTCTCTTTTAACTTTTGCCCCATTTGACTTCCATTTTGTGACCCTTTTGACATGTTCCCTAACCCAAAAAAAGCCACAAACCAGAGAAATGTGTGTACAACTAAGAGCATACATTGATTTAAAATCCACATTGATGCACCAGAATCCTTTTCAACTTTCAATCTTTATTTCGATACTCCAAAGGCCTTAGGCCTGTAGTACATTACATATACATTTATTTCTACATATTCATAATATTTATGAAACAATGTGTCATCTATATACCTTGCTTGAAATAAGCACATGGACAGGTTTTCGATCTCTTTACTATTCAAACTGTTTGCAGATTGTTGAACTAGCATATTTGGATAAAGATTTTCTTTAATATATTTCTTTTGGACGTATTATAGCTAGGACATAAAAAGTAAGAAATTACATAATTTGCAGAATCTTTCATCCCTGTGTACATTGAGAAATTAAAGAAGATTTGCTTTCTTATTTTCTGCTTCAATTTGAATAAAACAACCTATCCACAAACATTCATTTGCAAGCAAGTGAGGTTAAATTGCATTTTGGATAAATTATTTCACAGGAATTGTTACAAATATAAGTTTCTATATATTTCATTTACAAATTTTTAAGTTTTACTTTCTCAATATTTTTTTTTATCGTCAGATAACATTATTTTTAGCGGTATGCGAGAATGTGACAAATTATCTCCCTTACGCGGAAGTATATTTTCGCGGGAAAAATGAAAAAACATTTGTGATCTGACACGATGTGCATCTAATATTTATTTGGGATTGTCAATATACGGTGTGGGGTAACATAACGAATCGATTATCATTTAGAACTGACAAGGCATTTATTTAGATCAGTGACACAAGAGCGATTGGATGTTTTGCGTGAAACACAGTCCGTTTCAGTCATCATTACATGTATGATCTAACTCGTAATAATTTCGTGAACAATGTATCATTTGTTAAAGATTTGATCTGAAAGAAAACTGTCAATTTGAGTTGACAATACGAGTTTTGAAAAAAGAAGCATATCCAACTAAGAAATTATAGTGCTAGTCGTAACGAAAACCTCGTTCTTTGAACTGTCACCCACGCTGTCAAATATGTTGCATCAAGATTCAAACGTAAACAAGTGTCTGAAGTGGCAGAACACTGACAAATGTTTCATAAAATTCGGTACTGTTTTGACGAATATATATGCCATGTCATTAGTTACCCATGGTATACTTTCCAAATATTTTTAATAAGACGATTCCAATCAGATAAATATATTTTCAGATAATATAATTTAACTTCAATTCTTGTATGGTGACAAAATGTCTCTAGCATGGATCCTCAACAAATATCATAAATAATTCAGGACAGGATAGTCGACTCTATAATCACTTTGTAGATGAAGCAGATTGAAACCTTGAACGAGACCTTTAAATGTACTTTAAATAAACTTTGAAAACTTTTTCACTCAAATTTGTATTTGAAGGATTGGTATGAAAGGGAATTCAAAGTGTATATTGAAAAAGTGAAATTGAATTACTCTTTGACAAATTGCAAAGTTATGATACAGTTAAGTACATGTAGGAAAACACATAAATGAATGTTTTTAACAGAATTCTACCCAGGTGAAAATCATTCATCATAATTAATTTGAAAACCGCCACATCTTTTGATAGGTGCGACAATTTTCCATGCATTTGAAAATCCGACACAGATTTGTGGCCTGCCATGGATTCGAGTCTTACATATATACAAAACATCGTGAACAAATCTCCAATCTTATTAAAATATGATCTATTTGCTACACTACGCTACGCATGTAGATCATACCAGGCTCAGTTATAACAGCCGTCAGAGTATCCTTTGACTCAGCCAATCAGCGACTTTGCCCCGTAACTCGGGTTGCTGGCGACGGGTATTCATATCTAATCTTCAGAACTCTTAAAACAAACATTTCGGACTATTTCTAAATGTCGGCAACAAATATTTCCTGTCATGTCCGAATGAATTACTCAAACTGTGCTTTATATCGCTCCTATCAATTTGTTGGTCCAAAAACGTCCAGGTAAATACTTTAATGTTATCATTATCGAAGAAATCACCGTAAACGGGGCAAATTCAAACAGCAAGCTGTAGATGCTATTTTTGGAACAGTCACGTTATATAAACGTTTCCCTTTAAATCTTAAATGAAACGATTTATGCTCATTAAATTTGTTGTATTTTGTAGCCATAAATATACTGACACAAATGAGAAGACCAGAACTGACATTAAAACATTAGATAAAGTCTTGTTGATTTGATATAACACATATTCGATGTACATATGCAAATTAGAAAGAATCTTGTTCTATCAAATAGTCAAACATTACAACTGAATTAGTGAATGTTACGACATATGCAAATTACCTAACACTGCTTTTTGGGAAAATCGAAAGGTCTTAAATCGCTTTAATCTCTTGAATTGTCCTTTAAGAGACGTACGATTTGATTGGTGGATGAAATCTTCCTCACATCAAGCGGTCAAAGGTTACCCTGACGGCTGGACTTACGGGGCCTTGTGAGATCTTTAATCTGCGTAACGTAGTGAAGCATTTAAGATATCATTTTAATGAGATTGAACAAATCTCAAATCAATTTGTAGATGGAAGTCCCTGATGCTAAGCAGAAGAAATATTTGAACAGGCTTCAAGAGCTCTACTTTGCCGTCTCTACAAATACTGGCACCCCATCTCAACATGCGGACAATCTTCGGGCCATTACTTCTCATCTAAGCCTTGCGAAGAGTCAAGGAATGTATGTAAATGTATAAATGTGATTAGCTAGCTTTATTAATTTAATGTTTTAGGTTGAATCAAAAGTTTTTTACAGAAGAAATATCATACCATGACTGTAAAAACAATTTTTCCTTAAACCTTTTTCGTTAATCGAGAAGTAGTGTCATTAAAAAAATTTTAACAATGAATAAAATTAGCTGGCTTTATTAAATTTAATGTTTTAGGTTGAATCAAAAGCTTTTTTTACGGAGGAAAGAAATATCATAATATGACTGTATAAATCATTTATACTTAAAGTTTCGTGTTAATCAAGAAGTAGTATCATTAAAAAAATGTTACCAATGAATAAAATTGGGAAATTTAGATAAAATTTGGAAAATTTAGACAAAATTTGAAATTAGGATGATAATTTGGAAAATTAGGATGATAATTTCTCGTCTGCATGGCCTACTTTCAGTGTGCCACAGGGGGCGGATTCAACTCTCCTCAGAGAATATGAGGATGAATATGGGGGAATTGTTGATGCACTGGATGAGAAAACAGGTGGAACTTTGTTTGCTGTCTGATAGATCATCATAAATGAAATTTTTATTTCATGATGTTGTTACTCATTTCTACCATCTGAATATTATCATGTCATCAATGATAAGAGAATTATAATTGTTATATTTGAATATTCAAATGTTTAATTTGTAAATTGTTGTTTTTCTTTAAGGTTTGAACAATAATGCCAAAGGAGCTCTTTCCCTTTGTGAAAAGCACAAAAATGGTGAGTACCGGTACTCATTTTTAAAACTTTGTTGAATTTCTATACAAAAAATATTTTGGATAATTGATTATGCTACCGGTATATGTAAAAAAACATATTGGTAATGACTTAATAAGATATCTTGTTTATCTGAAAGCCTTAACAAAATAGTTGAGGAAGTATTTTCTATCATGTTTTACTTCCTTCCCTCTGTTTATTTTAGAAATTTGTACATGTCTTCTACACATCTAGGACATTGTTACTCTTCAAACTGCCTTAAAGAAATGTGTTAATTGTACATTCTATTTTTCTGAGATTTATACTTTTAAGATTACAACTTATTAGTGTTTTATAAGTTTCAGCATCTATTTGTACTCAGTCCTTTATGAAGTTTGGATCTTCTGTTCATCAAAACTATTTAGACATTTACTAATTGGAAGAATTTATTAGTACAAACTTACAAGGTAGGAGGGTATTAGAGAGCCAGGCATTATAATACAGAGGACACAAGAATCTGTGTCGAAACATCGCATACAATGAACAAAGAAGTTGTCATCCATATATGCTTCTGCATTATTGTCATTCCAACTTCTAAAATGCCTCTCAAAGAAGTTAGCTAGGCATTAGTTTAGCACTGTGTTGTTTGTTGTGTTTCTAGAGAGTCAACAGTGGAAATCCAGTCTAACACTAGAATCTTTGCAATCAAAAGACTTTTATAAAAAGCTACGAACCCAATCACAGGTAGGTGGAAATGAAATTTGATTTCTGTAGAGAAGACAAAAATGCAAAATGTTTCCTGAGCTATTATGTATATCATAATCACCTACCAGGTAAAAAGATAATGGTACCGATGAATTAATTATTTTGTTTTACTATGTTACAACATACTTGTGTATCAATCTAGGACTCTCATCTTTCAGATTAACATTTATCATATGTGTTAAGGGATAATATAGATGATTCCTTACAAATCCATTTCCATGTCACACACACAAGACATTTTTTTTAAAAATATTTGCCATACCAGTCTGATTTAAATCAACGGAGCTCCGAGGAATAAAATAGCAAAAATATTGTCTCTATCGCGGTTCGAACCAGTGGGGATGTCCTCTCCGTCTCTGTCCAAATGCACCCACCTCTATCGCATCTTTCTGACTTGTGCTCATTAACCAATTGCAAGGCGGGCAGCAAAAGCTTTCGATATCATGCTAGGGCAGCTTACTCCAGTGTACCATTTGTTATACATTCAAAGCCGCTAAAAGCTATTTAATAATAAGGATGTGATTGGATAGCTTATGACTGGGTTTGTCTGCGCTAAACTGGTTATAGCAACATGTGACAGAGGTGGGTGCAGTCAGACCGAAACGGAGAGGATATCCTGGCTGGTTCGAAACCGCAATAGACATTTTTTTTGGTGCTATTTTATTCCTTGGATCTCGGTCGATTTTAATCAGACTGTTTGCTATACTTTTAGGCAATTTCACAATACTACCAACCACCAGGGAGTGAAAATGATCCCATCTTCAAAGAAACCAGAAAGCCTCAAGAGAATCTAGCACAAGCCCAACCAAAACCTCTCTTCAGATCAGGTTTCCAACATAACAACAGTGGTAATAATGGTAATAGAGAAGAAGTGTCAGTGTCAGGAATCCGTAACCATAACAACTATGGGCATGAGAGGACCAATCAGAATCCGAGAGATGGAACTGAGTCTGCTAACACAAATGACAGGAGAGCTGATAATGGTGTCAATTTCCAACGGAAACGACCACTTTATTCTAATAATGGTAATCAATTTTTTTTTTAAACTTGCATCAGCGGTTATATTTAAAGGGATCAATCGTCCTTATCGAGTTGGGTATTTTTTGTGGAAACTAAATTCAGAAGGTCTTTCTCTTTCACAATATATATGATATTCACATGATGATTTCACACTTAATTTCAAATTTGTTTGTGGGGTTAACATTTCAGCTGTTCAAGATTTAACAATTTGACAAAGGTTAAAGTGTATCGCTCCGAAAAAGAAAAACATTGTGAAATGAAGCCAATCATTGAAGCTACGACCGTGGAATGCATTTTACTACAACAAAATGTTGTCGTAACCAGGGATGCAGAAATCGGTCTATTTGCCGGACATGTCCGACTGGGAATCCAGTTTGACCGATTGAAAAAGTGACCTGTCGGACATTCAAGAAGTCATTTGGCCGATCGAAGATAATCAAAGAATTATTAAACAAACAGATAAACAAGCCTGCGTTGACCAACAAGCAATCAATAAAGGTCAAATGCCCCGCTTGTGTCGGTCATAATTGTTATGAAATATAATATCAAATATTCACGCATCATTCACGTACTGTTAAATTCCAGCAGAAATCACGATGTACGTGGCTTCACTTGCATCAGCGATCGGGAATTGAAATATTTGATTCCCAAAACATTATCAAGAACTAACGCTTTATGAGGCTTGTTATCCATTCTAAATGTTTTATATGACATATTTCCAAACTTATTTATCATATTTAATCGACGAAGTTCAAAGAAATCTTTGTCAAATATACTTTCGCGAAAGCACGTTGTTTTACTGTACTTGGAATCTCAATCGTAGTTTCTTGACGACACATAACTATCAATATTCATTCGTGGTCATTATCATAATATTTGCAAAATTTTCTTCGAAATTTATTTACGTAAATATTTCAACTAACTGCATGTATTTTTTTAAAATGTAATATATCGAAAATATTTAACAAATATTTGAATATTTAGACATGTATTATTGTATCGACAATGTGTTGTCATGAATTTATTACAACCACGTTTCAGTTTCACACATCGTTTTCAAATCGACTTGCTGATTGGTTGACCTACTTTTCTGGGCCAATGAAAAGGCTTGTAACAAATATATCTCTTCTCGTAAACACATGCAGCAAAAGCTGTCGACTGATTATTCACGTTCCTTTTTCATGAGAATGGTATCATGTAATCTGATTAAAACAAACAACAAACAATGTAAGTTAGCATTTGCAATATCTTTATGATTCTTTTTAATAATATACGTCTGGAAAAGTGTTAACTGATGTTTAAGAAGACCTGACCAACATATAGTCAAAAGTATCGATGTCAAAATCGATGCAACTCAAAATCAATGCAACTCGCATCAATGATTTTCTTGAATGGGGTCTCAATTTCATGATTAATCTCGAACCAATGCATATTTTTCCACGTGTTAATATTTTACTTCCGGGTCGGCTTATACGTGGAATGTCCGATTGGCAAAAATTTGAATCTGCATCCCTGGTCGTAACTGATAACTTTTATTATAAATTATAAATTATAAATTATTTGTAAATCTGCTCCACTTCTATTAATCAGGCAGTTAATTTTTAATTTAGTTCATGAATTACCATAATACAGCACATAATTTTGTTTTCTCGCAATGCTATAACATCAAAATGGCGGATGAAATCTGATCGAGTGGTGCCTTTAAGCACTTTTAAATATTAAAACATCCATTAGGTGTCACTTGATTCTCTTCATGTTTTTGCCACTAATGGCTGCAATACTGCCCAAGCGGCGCTAAACAATAACTCACTCACTCATAATGTTTATGCACTTATAAAACAATATTTTAAATCAAAATATACTCATGCAACACATTTCCTTGTTCTGTTGTTTTGAGAAAGTAATAAATCATGTATTCATATTAAACAATAGTTTACAATTTAAATATAAACAAAACTCCATTTTGTTACTTGATGTGTTTGGTTTCAGCAAACAGAGGCGGGCATAGTAATTTTAGTACAGGTCAACCATCTCTCTACAAACAGCATCAGGTTAGTATTCTACAATTATTGACTTCAGTTGAGGTGAATCCAATGGTTTATTACCTACGAGGGCAGTCATATCGAGGTTCATATTTTTCATATGTTGCCCTACGGCAAAATATCACTTTTCCATTGTGACGTCACGTAATAAACAATGATTTGACGTCATCGTTCACCTATGACGTCACAAATGATACGGGCCGCCGCCCGATAGTCTGCCTATGCTGGTTTTGAGCATTTTCTTCAATTTTGGGACTACGGTAATAAACAGAATATTATATTCGTGCCCATGACAGACTATGTTTACAACACTCATGTCTAAATATCAGTATATCCCTCGCTCTCGCTCGGGAAATACTAATAATTAGCCACTCGTGTCGTAAACATAGTATGTCATGGACACTCATATAATATCCTCTATTTATTGACCTCGGAACAACAACAACTATTTTATTATATGATTCATGAAAGTTTCAGTTATTGTGAAAACTATTCAATTATATTAAGTCTTTTTTGGAAGCAACTCTTAACGGCGCTCCTTGCAGTAACGATCTATTTTTAGCTCCAGGTCATTGAATTGTTATGTTGACCTCACGTGACATTTCCCACGGTCAACATTAGGTTTGATCACTGTCAATGACCATCTGCTTTGGCCAATCAGAAAACAGATCACTCGTCCATCATATAATAAACATATTTAGTTTATATTATCAGATTAAGAAATTAATCTATGTGTAGGTGTAATATTTTTAGCACAATTAACTCAAAATTAAGTCATTTGTAGGATATAACTTTACATATTTTCTTGATTTTCTATGACCAGCGATCTGTAGATCCGGAACCAGAAAACCAGTTTGAAGAAGAGGAAGAGAATGCACCCAGTTTTAATAACCCATTCAAAACGGCGAAGCAACAACTGGTAGGTTTATTAATAAATTTTAATAAAAGTATATTACCTTGAACCGGTACTTTTGTCCATATTTTTGTGTTATTATTGTTATACTCATATCAACTATATGTGATATCATGCAATCCATATGTTGGCATGTGGTCCTGTGCATAGCTCAATGACGGTTCAGCAACATCTGGTATTGTTGCTGGATGGATGGGTTAAAGGCACCACTCGATCGGCTTTCATCTGCCATTTTGAAATGTTAGCATTGCGAGAAAACAAATGTGCTGTATTATGCTTATTCATTAACAAAATTAAGAAAGAACTACCTGATTGATAGAAGAGGAGCATATTGACAAATAAATCATAATCAAAACTAGCAGTTACGACAGCATTTTGTCAAAGTAATGCATTCCACGATTGTAGCTTCAATGATTGGCTTAATTTCACGATGTTTTTATGTTTTGAGCGATACACTTTATTCTTTGTCAAATTATTAAATCTTGAACAACTGAAATGCTAACCTCACAAACATATTAATTACAAATTAAGTGTGTAATTATCATGTAAAATCATATATAATTGTAAAAAGGAAAGTCCTGAATTTTGTTTCCACAAAAATTACCTTGCTCGAATGGTCCCTTTAATTGTTCGGTGAACTGTTATTTGAAAGGTAGCATCATGTTTCACATTTAGATACAAATTGAAAGAGTTTTTGTTTCAAATGGGTCAATTGCTGGATTAACTGCTAGTTTGAAAGGTGACACTCTGTTCCACATTGAGACACAAATTGGTCAAGTGCCTATGTACAAAATGTGCCTCTGTTTACCCAAAAGGGAATACCGTATTCGACGTAATAAGCGCCCAGGGGTGTGAATGACGACCGGAAAATATAGACTACTCAAATGGAACTGTTTTTAGATTGTCTTTGACAACTGATACAGACGTTCAAAACATACTTACACATTATTGAGTAGAAAGTAATATATATATTGCCGCTGTTGTATCCTTTGATTTCTCTTGAAACAAAGTGAATACGTTTACCGCTGGTACATGGGCGGTTATCAGACCTATAATTACAAAACCCTTTGGGGGGTGCTTATTGGAGCAGGGCGCTTATTACGTCTAATACGGTAGGTACCTGGTCAGGGTTGTGTTGATGGAGACCTTATAGCAACAAATACCGGTATGTCAGTAAGGGTTAGACTAAGGTAATAAAACATGTGATAGTCGAAAAAAAATTCGCCTTATATAACGAAATATTATTAATTTTCCAAGCATCAACAGTACTAGTTCCAGCTCTTGAAACAGAAGGAATCATGGTTTTAATTCAACAGGTTAAGATTCAATAGAGTTCATGTTTTGTAATTAAAGGCAATCGACAACCAAAAGAAGTTTGGACGAGGTGGAGGCCAACAAGGGCAGACAACTCAGGCTAACTATGGAACTGGGAAGAAATCACTGGGTACAAGGTATGATGCTTCTGGAATGATGCTTTAAAGAATTATGCTTAGTTTAGAACCAAGGAAACATTTTAATTGACCATTATTTTTGTTGTTTATATCTTCTCTTGAATGTACATCATTGTTTGAATATTGCCGATAGCTGTCTTTTCATAAAACTCGTAACCATAATATCTTCTTTCAATTATTCAGTTTGACTAAACCTGCCCGCAACAGGGACCCGCATTTATTTTACTATGTATCAAACTATGTTTTAAGTTTTGTTTATTTCCAACTATTCTTCATGTTATCATACATGGATATTCTACCTCATATCATGCCATTTTAATTTCCATTAAATATCTTTTTGTTTATGTAGTCACTCTTTTTTTGCAATCAGCTGAAAAGTCACGCATTTTGTGTTGTTTGGTAAGGCTTTTATTGTCTGTTTGTTTTTCATGAATACAATATAAAACATTTTCTTTAAGACGAGGTCCTAGCAGCAAGTTTATTCCACCCATACCTGGTCGAGATGATAATGGAAGAGAGTAAGATTCCTTACATATTATCCTTTATTTCTTTAATTCGTCTTTCAACTATACTAGATATACTACCTAAGGATGCGCGGTATTATCGATATATCGGTATTTTGCAATACAGGAACAAGTATAATCGGTACACACTTTTGAAATTATCCAATATGGAATGTTTTAAAATGAGCTATTTCCTTCCATCAATTACTAACAAAACAAACAAATGTAAACAAGATTTATGTAAAGTTTGTTTCAAAGTGTGAAGTTGTGTTGTGAATATAGCTCAAATATGTATACAGATCACAAACAGTGATTGAAAAAATATCCTTTCCGAAAAGGCTCATAGCTGAGCAATGATGATCGTTCTCAACGCTCATATTTAAGCATGCAAATTCTTGAATTAAGGAAGTACCAATATGTTGCAATGCGTATTGCAAATTGCTTTTCTGTATCGCAATATATTCCAATACAGAAAGGAGAATAATACCACCTCATAGACTTGATGCCTTAAGCCTATAATACATGATGCATGTAAACAATTTCATTGTGATTAAAATAATTGAATCATACAAAAAAATTATACAGTAATCATTTTTAAGGTAACTTTGTTCATATATATGTTTTATTCTACTCCAAGACTAGTGTATCATTCTATCTTCCCCTAATAGACCATCTAGAGGCAGTGGAAACCATGGAAACACTGGGAACAAGGGAGATAATCCAGATGAGCCTGTTGATGAACGCCTCAAAGGAATTGACCCTAAGATGATAGAGCTTATCATGAATGAGGTATAGTTTGTAAAGTTTTATGTTTCATTTATTATTATTGCAAAATCTTTAACAAAGCAAGAGGCTAAAATGTGATTAAAGGCTGTGCTTGTATATCAAACTCTTTTGGCATTTAGAAGTTGTTTGAGGAAGTTTTAGAGTTGTTACTAAGTAAAAATTAAATCTAAAGGATTTGTTTCTTATCTAAAAATCAACGTTAAAGCTGTTAATGGCAAAGAATCCAATAAAAAAAATGTTTTGAGTTTAAATCTGAGAAGCTGATCATAAATATTTGAAAATATCCCATTTAAAGATGATATTTTTTTACTTTCAGATTATGGATCATGGTCCCCAGCTTGATTGGAATGATATCGCTGGTCTAGAGTTTGCCAAGAAGACCATCAAGGAAATCGTAGTGTGGCCGATGTTAAGGCCGTGAGTAGATATTGTATTTGAAAATACTTACTGCAATCATGTTTGTTAGTCTATATTAATACACAGCTTTGGCGTAGTCTTGGGCATATAGCTATCGGCGTGTCCATCCATCTATCCGAAATGGTTTACGGAATATGACTTAAAAAGTATAAGACCGTCGCTAATGGCTGAAATATTGCCCAAGCTAGCACTAACTCACTCACTCACTAAAAAGTATAAGTCTCCGAAAATACAAATTTGGTATTGATGATACCAAATTTGTAGTGCAGATGTGTCTTTTAGAGGTTTTAATGCCAAGGTACCAAAAGTTTTTGAAATTTTGACTTGAAAACGACAAAATGTCTGACTTTGATCCCTGCTTACTTTTGTTGTTTACCAAAAACTTTGATAAATATTTTGCGTGTGTAAACTAGCTTCCACTGACTAGTGTAGGTAGATATATATATATATCGCTAAGAACATTGATGTAGGGGACTTCCTAATAAATTGGGAGAATTGTGTTTATCAGAGTATCTGAGCTGTTGCTACATAGGGCCTAAGAGGTACGAGTATCATACTGAATGAAACCAGAAACATACGATTTTATTTAGCCTGATATCCAGCCTGCTAACGTTAGGAACTTTTGTCAAGTTGTGTTTTTGAACATGAGTATGAAAAATACTATAAAATATTGTATTCAATGGTCATACATATTCAGTGGAAGTAACTGTAACTAGAGTAGACCTTTAATTCTAAAACTTCTAAGAAACAATGAATCTAAGGCTATATTTTGGTTCAGTCTGAATAAAATCAGCCTAGTTCCCAAGAATAATTTTTTTTAAATATTTTCTCCATCGAAAATCAAACTTGTTAATTCGTTAGACATGCTCTCCACAGAGTCAGACCGCAGCCCCGTAGCTCTGGCGTTAACTCAGCTGACCAATCACAAGCCGCCGGCAAAAGCCTTTGATATCAGCTAGGGGCAAGTAACTCCTGTCAACCATCTATTGAACACGATCATTGCTAGCGATCATAAGCAAGACAATGTGATTGGTCAGCTAACGCCTAGGTTTCAGCTGCACTTAACTGGTAAAAAACATGGGAGGTACGGGGTGCGGTCAGACCTAGTGTAGAGGATTTCATATCTCCGTAGAGTCAATATTTTCAACCTTTTATTACTCAGAACTAGGCCGATTTTAATGAGACTGTATTTTGGTTTTACAGTGATATTTTCACCGGACTCCGGGGACCACCAAAAGGTTTGCTACTTTTTGGGCCACCAGGAACTGGAAAGACTCTGATTGGTTAGTTTCGTTAATACTAGTCCGGGTAAAAAATAATGACATACTTATTTGCATATACATATCTCTTAGCTAATTATATTTGTCACATCTTAAGTTTTCCAGTTGTAGTTGATGTGTTGTTATAATCTCATTGCACATGACATCGCTATAGCTGGCTGTCACAAGTTCAGCAGGCTGGGGTTTTTTATCTTTAAAACATATATAATACAAAATACAATAGATATTCAAGAAATAAGTATGCTCAGAGGTGTGAAATTTGACTAATTGAAATTCATGCAAATTGTGTGTATCTTCACTCTCGATCAGGTTATCAAAAATTCATTTTGGGTTTGTAAATATAATTTGACACATCCTTGGGTAATAATCTCTAATTATATACTTGATATATTCTGCCTCATTTTATTCACATTAGATATCTATAACTACATTTAACAATGTATCAAGCTTCTTTTTTCTGCTTCAGGTAAATGTATCGCCAGTCAGTCCAAGTCCACCTTCTTCAGCATTAGTGCGTCATCCCTCACCTCCAAATGGGTAAGATTTCTTCCTGTTTGGGTCATGCCGACCCTGTAAGGTTTTTTATGTTTACCCTAATTACCTCGTTAATTGGGAATGTGTTAGCGGTTGCAATTTACTTTCAGTCATGAATGGTGTCAAGGAGAACAGAAAAATGCGAAGCAATGTTATTTAATAAGTAGGGTTTCCGCTGGTTCTCTAGTCTGAATAGCTGCTAACTGGAGGTCATTTTCTGGGACTTGAGGCTTCTAAACATAACATGTATTAAGATATAAATTTGTCAAGGAAAATTGCAATGCTTTTACAAAGTGTGCATGACCCATAATGCTGTGATGAGGTCACAATGTTTTAAACTGACTTTTAATCTAATGGCAGTGGTTTATTTTTGTGTTTTTCTCGTTGACAACTAACAAAGAATAGTATGCTTACTTAAGTCTCACCATGTTATCTTATACAATTTATATCCAAGTTCATTAAACAAAAATATCCTCAGTGAAAAAGTAACAAAGAATAGTATGCTAACTCCAAATGGTTAAGATTTCTTCCTGTCAGGGTCATGCCGACCCTGTGAGATCTTTCATGATAACCTTTGTTTAACTTGTTAATTGGAGACTTGTGAAAGTTTTTCAATTAATTTCTAAGGTTTCAGTTCTGAATGGGATCAGGGAAAACACAAAGTTTGTACTTTAAAAATGTCAGAGCAAATCTAGATAATGACCTTCCAAAATAGTTCTATAGTCTGAGTTGGGTTCAAGGGGACTCCTGTTCATTTTCTGGTACTTGAGGACTGAATAAGGGGAGATCACTCTATTCACTTTACTTGTTTTAAAATGTTTGTCATGGTAAAATAGCAATGCTTTGACTTTTTGTGCATGACCTTTAATGCTGTGATGAGGTCACAATGTTTTAACTCACTTTAATCTAATGGCAGTGCTTTATTTATATGTATTTTCTCGTTGAAAACTAACAAAGAATAGTATGCTTACTTAAGTGTCACCATGTTATCTTATACAATTAATATCCAAATTCATTAAACAAAAATATCCTCAAACATTTTAAATTTTGATATGCCTATGTGGAAATATTAAAAATCTAAAAAGTTATCTTTATGTTTGTGTCTACCAGGTTGGAGAAGGAGAGAAGATGGTTCGAGCACTATTTGCGGTGGCGAGATGTAACCAACCAGCTGTCGTCTTTATTGACGAGATCGACTCCCTCTTGTCCCAGCGGTCTGACGGTGAACACGAGGCATCCCGTAGAATCAAGACCGAATTTCTTGTTCAGCTGGTACGATAAAATCTCTTCCCACAAGGCATTACTTGCTCTCGTCTTCATCCCTGGCTTGATGCATTCCAAATGAATTTTGAGTTGGATACATTGCCCGCATTACTGGTAGTAATAATCCTCCAGGATATTTCTGATAGATTTCAACGTGCATGATATTTCTGATAGATTTCAACGTAGATTTCAACGTGCATGATATTTCTGATAGATTTCAACGTGCATGATATTTCTGATAGATAGATTTCAACATGCATGATATTTCTGATAGATAGATTTCAACATGCATGATATTTCTGATAGATTTCAACGTGCATGATATTTCTGATAGATAGATTTCAATGTGCATGATATTTCTGATAGATAGATTTCAATGTGCATGATATTTCTGATAGGATCCTCCAGTATATCTGATATGAAATTCTCTCTTCCGAGCTAGCCTCCGTTCTTATTAGCCTGATACATGTGGTTGAAAGGTAGAGGTCTGATTAGTGGCAATCCAAGTACTGTCAGTTGTGCAATCAGCGACACAGTTTCAAAAGTCATCATTCACAAAGCCTGTAGTTCCGTATGCTTCGGCAAAACGAATTTAACATGCAGGGGAGATAACTCTTCCTTTTACAAAACAAAAGTATTTTTTTAAGGTTGATAAGTAAAATGAAATTGATCATAAAACAAATGATCATTTACACA
This sequence comes from Steromphala cineraria, assembly GCA_916613615.1. NCBI lineage: Eukaryota > Metazoa > Mollusca > Gastropoda > Trochida > Trochidae > Steromphala > Steromphala cineraria. Next base: position 64,145,924 of record OU744721.1, on the reverse strand, counting down.
GTTATAAAACAGTACTATCTTTATAAGAAAATGATCTATATTTTATTTTTCAAATATTTTCCCTCACACTTTTAATGAAAAATAAACAGTTTATATCTGAATTAGATAGTGATAAGAACTACAAATGTCGGCAATATGATAAACTTTCTTGAATACAGCATCCTCATGATTAATTTGATTTAAACTGCATGTGTAATTCAGTTCAGGAGAAGTTATTTTAGAGAAATATAGGTTTAATTATTTATAATGTTCGATTTCACTGTTGTAGCTTAGAATATATGAAATATATGGAAATCATTCTCATGATGGCTTTCTGAACAGATTATGTGTTTAAGATTAAGAAGATAATGGTTACAAAGCTTCAGATATGTCAGATCTTGGTTGTTGACAAAGCAGATAAAAAATCTTTACTCTCTTATCTAAGCTAATCATCACAAATATTTTCATAAATATTTTACCATTGTTTTCAAATCTTTACAATCACTTTTGTATGTTGTCAGTCTCAGATCAAGTAAAACCTTGCAACAATATTTGCCAGTATGTTAATGCGAAAGCTATGAAAAAATCTTCTTGTGTTATTTTTACTGAGGGTTTTATCAGAAATGAGTAGTTTGCACATTTTATGTAAGAATTGAATTTTCAAGGATATACAGTAATTCAAATGTGGCTTATTCTGACTGCAGGACGGTGCAGGTACACAGTCTGAAGACCGGATCCTTGTCATAGGAGCTACCAACAGGTGGGCAATCATTTTAGTTAATACTCCATTAACCGCCCTACAGCAAATGGCTCACTCAACAAACCCAACCCATTAGCTCCTCCTTCATAATTTGGTTGCCTATGCATATAAGATGCAATTACTATAATTGACCTTAGAGAGTTATTATACCCCCGCTACGACGTAGTCGGGGGTATATAGCGCTCCGCGTGTCCGTCCGTGCGTCCGTGCGTGCGTGCGTCCGTCCGAAATCGTTTCCGGAGCATTACTCAAAAACTATACCACTTAGAAACTTCAAATTTGGTATGGAAGTAGCCTATATGATGCTGTGGTGCCTTTTAGGGGTTTCAGCTCAATGGTCCAAATAATTTTTGAAATTTTGACCAAAAACGGTCTGATTTTTTTACTTTGTCTCGTTTCCGGAGCATAACTGAAAAACTATACCCCTTAGAAACTTCAAATTTGGTATGGAACTAGCCTATATGGTGCTGTGGTGCCTTTTAGGGGTTTCAGCTCAATGGTCCAAATAATTTTTGAAATTTTGACCAAAAACGGTCTGATTTTTGGACTTTGTCTCGTTTCCGGAGCATAACTGAAAAACTATACCCCTCAGAAACTTCAAATTTGGTATGGAACTAGCCTATATGGTGCTGTGGTGCCTTTTAGGGGTTTCAGCTCAATGGTCCAAATAATTTTTGAAATTTTGACCAAAAACGGTCTGATTTTTGGACTTTGTCTCGTTTCCGGAGCGTAACTGAAAAACTATACCACTTAGAAACTTCAAATTTAGTATGGAAGTAGCCTATATGGTGCTGTGGTGCCTTTTAGAGGTTTCAGCTCAATGGTCCAAATAATTTTTGAAATTTTTACCAAAAACGGTCCGATTTTTGGTCTTTGTCTTGTTTCCGGAGCATTACTAAAAAAATATACCACTTTGAAACTACAAATTTGGTATGAAAGTAGCCTATATGGTGCTGTGGTGCTTTTTAGGGGTTTCAACTCAATGTTCTGAATAATTTTTGAAATTTTGACCAAAAACGGTCCAATTTTTGGACTTTGTGTTGTTTCTGGAGCATATGTAAATACCAAATGACTCGACACTTCAAATTTGGTATGGAAGTATACAGTCGAACCTCGGATACCCGAACTCCGTATATCCGTAAATCTCACCTTACGGACAAAATTTTTTCAAACAATGTGTCTATAATTCTTAAGAAAAATGACCCAGTTAACCGGACGATTTGCTATCCGGACGATTTTCACCTGTAACCAAAACAAGGTTCGACTGTATAGTGCTGTTGTGCCTTTTAAGGGTAATTCCAGGGTTCCCAGAATTTTATTCAAAAACTAAATAACCGGGGATGTTTTGAAGTGAAATAGTTTTTAGGGTTGCAAGATCATTGTGTTCAAAGTCATAATCATTTCAAATTAATGTTACGTGAAGCCGGTCAAACTACAGGCGGGGGTATGTGAGCCGCGCTCACTTTTGCCTTGTTTCAAACAGCAATTATTTGTCACTATTGGAGTCGGACTATCATTTTGTTTAAAACTCATTTAAACTTCAGCACCAAAAGTTGTGATTATTTCATTTGACCATATTGAATGATTTCCAATTTCAAAATACCAACTAAAGTGTACAAAGCTTATGAAAATAAGAAAGAGAAATATATGGATGACAACTTTCTTTGTCATACATTTATTTCTCTTTTTTAGCTCATCAGGTCTGAGATACCCGATGGGCTTATGGCATGGCAAGGCGTCCGGCGTCCGTCCATCCGTAAACTTTTCACATTTTCAACTTCTTCTCCAGAACCAATTACTCTAGAGAGCTGAAATTTGATGTGCAGACTCCTTGGCCAATGGGGATTCCAAATTGTAGATTTCGTGACCCCATGACCCCAATTGGGGTCACAGGGGTCAAAACTTTAAAATCCTATTTTCATCTTCTTCTCCAGTTCCAAAAGGTCTAGAGAGCTGAAAAGTTGTGAGTAGACTCCTTGGCCAATAGGGATTCTTAATTGTGGATTCCGTGACCCCATGACCCCAATTGGGGTCACAGGGGACAAAACTTTAAAAACCTATTTTCATCTTCTTCTCCAGTTCCAAAAGGTCTAGAGAGCTGAAAAGTTGTGAGTAGACTCCTTGGCCAATGGGGATTCTAAATTATAGAGTTCTTGAATCCATGACCCCAAATGGGTCACAGGGGTCAAACCCTTAAAAACATTTTCATCTTCTTCTCCAGTTCCAAAAGGTCTAGAAAGCTGAAAAGTTGTGTGTAGACTCTTTGGCCAATTAAGATTCTAAATTTTGCATTTGGTTACCCCTTGACCCCAATTGGAGTCACAGGGGTCAAAGCCTTTAAAAACTATTTCCATCAAAAGTCTGATGAGCTACAGAGCCCATGGCTCTATTTTTTATTGTAATTCCAATTTTTAAAATGTTCTCAAAGAGGTTCGATCTTATATAAGTTATACCATTCAGAGGCAGGGTACACAGGGAGATATCCGCCTTGAGCTTGGTGTTATGCGACGAGCCGAAGGCTAGCGAGAGGAGGATATCTCCCTGTGAACCCCGCCTCTGAATGGTATAACAAATTTATCTTACCGAATGTTAGACAAAACGCATATAATATGAAGATAAAGAGTAAGAACTTCGTCAGTCATAATTATTGTTTGTTCAAAGCTACATATCAGTTGATCCAAAATAACCAGCTTGATCATGTGTTTGAGGTAACATACATTGTACATTTCAAGACGTTCAATCTGCATGCTTTTTTCATGCTTTTTATGTGCCGGGGTAAAATGATTTATAACCCTGCCCAAGAGGATAATGTTGTTTATCGTACCCTATAGACCCCAAGAGATAGACGAAGCAGCGAGAAGAAGGTTTGTGAAGCGCCTATATATCCCTCTACCGGACATGTCGGCACGGCAACAGATAATCAACAACCTCCTCTCCACCCAACACTTCACCCTGTCCGACCAGGACGTCACTCACATCTGCCAGAAAACTGATGGTAATTTTATACTTTTTAGCTCATCTGGCCTGTAAGGCCCGATGGGCTTATGGCATGGCATGGCATGGTGTCCGGCGTCCATCCGTCCGTAAACTTTGTGGAATTTCGACTTCTTCTCCAGAACCATAAGGCCTAAAAAGCTGAAAATTTGTGTACAGACGCCTTGGATTAATAATTGTAGATTAATTTGGGGACCACATTGGCAACACCCTTAAAGCGTAGCTCCCGGATAATTTAGACTAATTTATCCAAGCCAAACTGTACGTTTATAATCATGTTTTCATAATATATAGTTCATATGATGAATTTACGTGAGGTCATTGGAATTTTAAACTAATCAAAAGAGTGATTAATTGCGATTTCAAAAATAATTATAAGCTTCCTGCTTCGATCGTGTTGTTCCGTAGATTTTACCGGAAGTTACGTCAACTGTGGAAAACAAGAGTGACGTGGCCGCCATTACTAACGTAAACAACACCACGTTTTATTTCAGTGATCACGTTCTTGTCGTTATTGGCCCATCAAACAAAGTTTTAGTGATTACATTTTAATGTCTGCTGTATGAAAGGATATCCTAAGTGGAGGAAAAGCTATATGATTATTTTGGCAAATTTTATGGAAACTATTATCCGATATATTGACAATGTCATACTCGGAAATCTGCTGGCAGTGCTGCGGTCTTCACTGTTTGACTCTGGTGAGTTAGTCGTTGTGTCGTTTTTCCTTATATGTTATCATCTGTTTGTGTATGGAATCTTTCATTTTCCTTCTTCGTATAAAACTTCCTTTTGCCGGTGTGAAAATGTTTCAATTATTTAGCCTTGAAAAAAACCCATCACCTGCCCGTGGCTCTTCGTATTTGCAGTATGTCGCCTTTGGTTTGTTTTCGCCGCATGCATTTCTTGATAAACGGCATATAGACGTCCCATTTACATCAGTGTACGACAATATACGTTGTAAATATGATTTATCGAATTTAAATTTTGTTGTCCAATTTCAAAATCGTGATCTGGCATCACTCACTAAAAATAAATTTTACTATTTACTTACTTTGAAGCCCATGCAAACAATGAATGAAGTAATATTGTCTTCGTTTCAATTTTCATAAATACATATATTATTGTTTATTGGAAGAATGTGAAACATAAAATGGAAATATTCATTTGGAAATAAATGTGACTGAACAAAATTTATATTTATCCAGTGATTTCTGGGACAATGATGATGTATATGTTTTAGTTATGTTTATATGAATTTTCCATGATTAACAAATATGAAGCATTTGTTAAATATAATTGAAACTAAAAATAATCAATGCATGTGGGGTTTTTACTCAACTATTTTCTTTTAAAAATTCATATAACATAAAAAAATATTTCATGTTCCATATCAAAAATTGTTTGTTATTTGAATGAACAGCACATTTATTTTCTTTATTTCAAACTAACATATGTCATATTTTCTTGAGCAATCACTCAAAGTAATAATGACAGGTATAAATATTTGGAGTGGCTTTTCTGGAAAACATTTATTTATTTATTTCTGTACTCTGATATCCCCTCAAAAATTATGTCACCTAAACAGGAAAGACAACATTGTACAAATACAGATAAATACACATATGATAATTGGCAAAGTTATTTGACTTTTCCACAAAAAGATTTGACTGTAACAAGAAAATAAGATTTCAGTTATTTATAAATTATAATTATCATTATGCAGTTATTGATACATGTACAAATGAAAAGGCTTGTTTGATTTTTTAGTATTAATTGCAGACTACTTTAGGAATTTAACAGTTAAGTTTGTAAACTATTCAACAACAAAATAAAAAAGTATCATTTTTAAAATAACTATCATTATAATAACCTGTTATAAAGTTTTCCTATCAAACAATCAATCTGCAGCAGACAAGTCAAAAGCATTTGTTGCACACTTGTTCTAAAAAATAAATATTGACACTTTGATACCAAACATACAAACTTCAGGATCCCCTTTGTCACCTATCAATAAATATTTAATATAAAAAACTTTACTTAGATTTAGTTAGTCACTTAGACTGGAAGACTTAGAGCTTCATGATATCCCCCCCAAAATTATCATTAAAAGTATTAATTTGATATACAAAATATCTTCATTTCATCAGTCAATTTTCTTGTTTATGTGAAATTCAAAAACATTTAATTTATTAACAAATATATGTTTTTACCAAGAGGTCTGAAACAATGATCAAAATATTAATTGAATTACAGAATATAAGGAATAATTTTATTCTATTAATATCTAGTGTATGTGCATGTATTTATTCAGAATCCAGAACGATTTTTAATATTATTTTTTACAGGCAATGCTCAATAGAATCCACAATTAGAAAAACAGCAATGAAATCAAATGGAAATTTAAAAAAATGTGAATGCTATGTGCATATCCCCAGAAGTTTAGCTATAAGAAGGCGCCAACATATTTAAATTTAATATTTTATAATAAATAAAATAGTTATTGTTAATTATTTACCTCCATGCAAAAACATTTTGTGTCATGGAGGGGACTTGAGGAAAATATTCATAATCAAAACTTTCTGCAGAGGAATTTCGAATTTATTTTTTGCAAAATGTTGATATTAATATATAATTCTAATATTGTAATAATTCTATAATAATATTAAATATGCAATTCATTTAATAAACAAATCTGAATAATTTTTGTTGTATATTTCCCAGCTTACAGCAGAGTAGCATCTTATTAACATAGAGAAAAATTTCAGAACTATTTTTAATTTCAAAACTCTGAACTACAGTATTATTGACTGAAATCGTTGATATTTAATTTCAATTACTGATAAAAACACTTATAAAATGCAGATATAATCAATCTAAATTTTATTTTGATAATATATTAGATAAATACTTCGCATATATCGTAACATATGATCGGTAAGTATTATGATATTTATAGATATTTAGTGAAATTGTAAAATTATTGAAGGATATTCTGGACGATTTCACGTCCACCTGTTACGACATTGCAATGCAATTCATAACATATTGTTTTGATAACTTTTCTTTATTTATACGTACAATGTAAAAAAAACAAAAACATTTCTTATAATTTGGTATTTCCTGTCGGTGTTCTGATGAAGTAGTCCTTCTAACCCGGACTTTGCTATCGAGCTGTATTTTGCAAAATCAAACTACAAAAAGACAGAAACAAAAGACGCAATTTCACTGATAAACAAACCCACATACATTAGAAATTGTTTATATTAAAAAAAACGATGTTTTCCTAGATGTATTTGAAGTGAAAATCGCATTGTTTCGCTGTACGATTCCATTGAAGGGATTCATTTCCGGGTTGGTTAATAGATAGTTATAAAATTTTATGGTCAATGTTTGGGTTATTCCTTTCAACTATTGCTTCAGAGAGTTATTTACAGACATTTTGCAAGTTTTTACATGGATTTGTCAAGTGGTATGGCCGCTACAACCCTCGGTGTTTATTTGTCTGTCAGTGCTAATAATACGACAGACGCCATTTTGCGAGCCGTGTTTTCCACAGTTGACGTCACACATTCCATCGGCAACAATCGAGATTTTTCCGGTCTTTTCCGTAAAACAAAATGGCCGACACGTCAAAAAGCGACGTAAACAGTACAGTTTTTCGCCTTCTTTTACGATTTTCATGAAATATACTTGATTGTGATGGCAAAGAGGTGTATTGAATTGATCGCTTATACCTTATCAATGCGATTTTTACGTCTTCGAAATGTACATGCTAAGCATTGTGAAGATATATGAACAAAGTTGGAGCAAAATCACCCGGGAGTTGCGCTTTAAGCAAAATCAAATGTAAAGCCTGATGAGCTACAGAGCCAATGGCTCTATTTTTGTTCAGTAATCTTTGTAGACCAACTGGTCAATGATTAATTTAATAAAGGACCGTATGAATGATAATGTGAATGAAATGAGTTTTTCAAATACATAAATGCTCTCCTTTAAGATTAGTATTCATTATCGAAAAATGATTTTATGTTCCTCTGATTTGACAATACAGAATAATTTTACACTGCAGGATTAAAAAATCACATCTATTGATAAGAATATTGTAAGAATATTTTTATGGTTTGATTTGTTAAAATATTCATTTTTCCCTGGATGAAGAAATAGTAACTTAAACATTATGTACAAACAGCATTATTGGTATGAAAGAAATATGCAATGAAACTTGTTAAAACTTCAGAAGTAAATTCTGCAGAATTTCTGTCCTTAAATTGTACAAATGTAATGTTACAACAGTCGAATATGATTATTTTACCCCATTTACTGCTGTTCTTTGAATCAAGTAGCTCAGTTGTAGAGTGTCCGCTCGTCACCCGGAAAACCTAGGTTCGATTCTCGGTCGCGTCATCCCAAAAGACGTTAAAAGATGGGAGTTGTTGCTGTCTTGCTTGACCCTCAGCATTGTAAAGACAGAACAACTCATTAACTTTTACATTTCTTGTGGAAACTGAAACACTTTAAAATTGATCAAACCATCATGATGTTGTTTTTCAAAACCTTCATTCAAAGTGTCCTTACATTTAACTTTTTGAGTTGGTTTGGCAACCTGTCTGTTCAAAATAGAAACCAATTGTCCAAAATCTTGAATACTGCATCAAAGATTATTGGGCTTCCCATTGAAAAGATCTGCAGTTTTTATAAGAAGCAGTTATCAAAAAAAGGAAACAAAATTTTGGGTGATTCTACCGTTCCACTTTTCTTGGAATTTTCAACATAACCTTCCGGACGTCAAAACAAATTATTGGGATAGCTTCCTTTGGACAAACTAAAATCATGTATTGTCTTTTGTAATCTCTCTTTATTTTTCTCTCACAGACACTAATAATCCAAAAGCAGGAGTGTTAGAAACTCAATGATGTTTTCTCCAATTTAGGTTACTCAGGCGCCGACATGGCCAACTTGTGTCGAGAGGCTGCGCTCGGCCCTGTGAGGAGTATTCCATTTGAGCAGATTGAAACCATCACTGCTGATGAGGTATTTTTAAACCTGTCTTTAACTCTTATCACTTGATCGCTAAATTTTCATTACTTAACTTTAAAGGGGCAGTAGCACGTTTTTAGGTGGAATATAAGGTGATGTCAGGAAAATGAAAATTAATGGTTCCAATTGAAAGACATTGTATTTGAACTAAATGAAGCAGTAATAATTCAAATATATAATGTAAAGTTTAGCCGTGCAATTCCTTTTTCTTTCACAAAATGAATTAAAGGTGTTCACACAAAATGGCCGCAAATGGATTTTATGTAATACTTTATACTTTGTCCTCTGACCATGGATGATTGATTTTTGTCACTTTTCAAAATTAACATTTAGCATTAAGGTACAATTATCAGAAAAAACATTGAAATATAACATTTTCAAAAAACGTGCTACTGCCCCTTTAAAAAAATACAAAAGCATAAAATGTTAACATGTTTTGCACCACTTGAAAAAAATAGGACAACACATGTTTAGAGAAAAGTAATATCACATTTAAACCAGAAAAAAATCCTGGTTTCCCAGTGAATAATAAACAATAATTTGGCCTGTCATGGGGCTATGGTCATCTTTCCCATATCAGCTTGCTGATAGTAAATAAACCCCTAGACAAAATCTTATTCCAGGTACCACCCATCACGTGTGCAGATTTTGAAGAAGCATTTCTACAAGTACGTGCAAGTGTTTCTGAGAAGGATCTAGATCTCTACATCCAGTGGAACAGCATGTTTGGAAGCTTTGGAAAAACATAGACCACCTACACTTACTGTCGTTTTGTTAATAAATCATTGTTATACATTAAGAAAACAAATTGTTTCTCTTTTATCATGATTTTAAGAGATTATTGAAGGATTGTGTTTGTTTGCGAAAAAAAATGCAGGGAACTAATTATAAAGGAAGGATGCTCCTACATGTGAAGGAGGCTCCCACAATATCTTGTGAAACATTGCACATGTTTTCAAGGTTGGTGATAGGCTACGTTGGGAGTTTATGAAGACACCAGTTGATATTGGCGATTTTGACTTTAACTTTCCAAGTCTTCATGTCACAATAGTTCATGAAGTTTTGTTCCAAATTTCTTCAAATTTATCTTGTTAAACATTGCACATGTTTTCAAGTTTAGTGACAGGCTACATTGGGAGTTTATGAAGACACCAGTTGATCTTGGTGATTTTGACTTAACTTTCCAAGTCTTCATGTCACAATAGTTCATGAAGTTTTGTTCCAAATTTCTTCAAATTTATCTTTTGAAACATTGCACATGTTTTCAAGGTTGGTGATAGGCTACATTGGGAGTTTATGAAGACACCAGTTGATATTGGCGATTTTGACTTTAACTTTCCAAGTCAACATGACACAATATTTCATGAAGTTTTGATCCGAATTTCTTTAAATTTGGTGAATGGCAACAAAGGTAAATAAAATGCCCTCGGCATTGTGTCCTTACAGAGATAGCTCAAGTCATAACATCTGGATCTTACCTCTGTTGTATTTAGAGCAGTTCTCAAGCTAGAATGAGCGATGCCTGATGCATGTTAGTTGTGAAATCAGCAATGCTTTTGTGATCATTTTGAAAGTCTCCGTCATCACTGTATGCTAAATAATTATCAAACTAAGATTTACCTAAATAATTATGTTTTTTGCACTTTCGGTATTCTTAAAAAAATAGTTACAAAACTATCACTGAATCATGATATAGGCCCAAATTGATTATGACAGAAGTGTTTTCATTGGCTGGAATGGTTACAGATAGTTTTTATTTTAAAAGTATTCTGCTGGGTGAATGTAACAATATCACAAAAAATGCTCTTATGAAAAAAGTGGTTAGATCAGAATTGTAACAACTTCTAATGAGAGAGAATGCAACTCAAGGTGATTATAGTAACCAGGACCACCTTTTGAATGCTTGTAAAAGTGAAATCTCATGAAGATTGAACCTAATGTATTTAATTTGATTACATCTGGAGGACCAAGAGTACAACAGTTCATGTTGACATTGTGACCTTTTTCGCTTGTCTGACCTGTAAGGGGCCATGACCTTAAAACCTATTTTAATCTTCTTCTCCAGAAGCATAAGGCCTAGAAAGCTGAAACTTTGTGTACAGACTCCTTGGTATGTGAGGATTATAAATTGTAGCTTTGGTGACCATATGGCCCCTTATCAGGGTCTTTGTGTACAGACTCCTTGGTATGTGAGGATTATAAATTATAGCTTTGGTGACCATATGGCCCCTTATAAGGGTCACAGGGGCCACGTCCCTTTAATCTATTTTCATCTTCTTCTCCAGAACTAAGAGGCCTAGAAAGCTGAAACTGTGCTTACAGACTCCTTGACTAGTGAGGATTATAAATTGTAGCTTTGGTGGCCCTGTGGCCCCTTATCAGGGTCTTTGTGTACAGACTCTTGACTAGAAAGGATTATAAATTGTAACTTTGGTGGTCCTGTTGTCCCTAATATAGGCCACAGAGGCCACGCCCTTATAACTTATTTCCCTCTTCTTCTCCAGAAGCATAAGGCCTAGAAAGTCTCCTTGACAGTGAGGATTAATTATTGTAGATTTTGTGACCCTGTGGCTCCTACTAAGGGGGGAACCACATTGGCCACAAGCTAAAGCAAAATCAAATGTTATTCTTATTGTAAAACCATGACAACTGTATGTATGTGTAATCAATGGAACCAATAAAAAAAATGTAAAGCCTGATGAGCTACAGAGCCAATGGCTCTATTTTTGTGAAGTTTCCATTGGTTGATACAGAAGGGGATGCAGGGTGCACACCCCACTATAAGTGGTAATATATAAAGTGACATATTTACAAGCTATTAAGTTTATTTTCCTGTAGACACCTATTCTTTGTTCTTAATTAATCATTTTAATGGTTTTACCTATGGTAGCCAAACCAAAATCCTTGTTGCCAGAGACACTTTGATCACCTCTTTTCAAGAATGCAAGAGCAAACATATTCTATCATTATTCGTTTTACTTATTGATAGTGAGATACAAGAACATTCTCATGGTAGATTATTAAAAATAGTACATGTCTTAATTCAGGCATAGGTCATAGCCATGTAAGACTCCCATTTCACCGAGCTTACGACCCCACAACGACCAATTTTTGTCTGAGGTCCTCGCAAATTCAGTCGTAATTTGGTCATCTCAGTCTCAGTGGGGTCGTGTTACAGTCATATGTCAATCGTCACCACATGCAACTTGATTGTTTCAAATCGCACTGGAGTCTTCCCACATGAAATCTCACAGCAACTGCCCTCTTCGATCCGTCATTTGATGCGATTTATCTAGAGCGTATTTGCGTAATGAGAAACTAATGGAAAGCGTTTCTGTGAGCGCACCGCAACTCATCTTGTCAAAAGGGACCTAACGATTTTCGAATGCTAGATTGACTACAAATAGCAAGTAAATGATGATAACACATTCAGTTACAAACGCATTGTTTAACCACTCAGTTTTACAATCTAAATGACAACAAAACCAGAATGAATTTCATTAGTCAATTTAACATTTATATTGTACATTAATTCAGTGTTATTTCATATAATAATAATAATAATAATGGGCATTTATAAAGCGCTATATCCATACACAAGGTGCATGCTCAAAGCGCATTGAAAATAAGAAAATTTAAGGTGATGAGATGAAATGCTATGAAATAAAGCCTAAAAGTAATACTGGTAGCATTGATTAAGGATATTTATAATTAGAGTCTATGGGTAGAATCTATGAATAATAGCTAGAAAATAGATGAGTTTTGAGCTGTGTTTTAAAAACAGTCAGTGAGGATGACATTTTGATGACATAAGGAAGTTGGTTCCAAAGTCTTGGAGCAGTACAGCTGAAAGATTTAAGTCCATAACTGGTGTTTTTATACTTTGGCATCTGGAGAAGCTTCAAATTCTGGGATCGAAGATCTTTTGCAGGGGTATAGTCCTCAAAGGAATTTAAAAGATATGCTGGAGCCATATTATGTTGACATTTGTAAGTAATACATAGAACTTTAAATTTGATTCTCGCTTCGATGGGAAGCCAATGTAGACACTTAAGCACAGGTGTTATGTGACATGCTTTTGGTGTTCTGGTCACAATTCTTGCCGCTACGTTCTGAACTTTCTGGAGCTTGTACAACTGACGTTTACTGATTCCAATCAGTAAGCTATTACTATAGTCAAGTCGTGAATGAACAAGCATTTGCACAAGTATTTTGGCGGCATCTCTGGTTATAAGATGACGTATTTGACTGATGCAACGGAGATGATAATAGCAAGTTTTACAGAGTTTATCTATGTGTGAGTCCATTGAAAGTTGAGAATCAATGATGACTCCAAGATTTCTTGCATGGTCAGTAAAAGGGATTGTAGCAGTTCCGATTTCAACAGAGGTAGCTTGAATATCACGCAAATTACGTTTAGTTCCTACTAACAGTGCCTCTGTTTTCTCATCATTTAACTTCAGCATATTTGATGACATCCATGACTTGATATCAGTTGTGCAATCAGTAGTACGTTGCAGAGCCTCCTGTACATTTTCTAGCTTGAAACTGTCAATCAGTTGCGTATCATCAGCATAAGACTGATGATCCATTTTATTATCCTCTATCACTCTAGCAAGACTATTAGTATAGAGTACAAACAGCACTGGACCCAGCACAGATCCTTGAGGTACTCCACACGCAAGTGAAAAGCGTTTAGACTGTCACTCTGCTTGATGTATAACCACGGTTTGTGATCTGTTTTTTAGATACGATTCAATCCAGGAGAGCGCAACATTTGTTACACCCATCTCCAGTTGAAGTTTCGAAAGTAGAAGCTTGTGATCCACAGTGTCAAAAGCTGCCGACAGATCTAAGAGTGTTAATGCAGCAATATTCCCTGAATCCACCCGACTTCTTAGTTCGTCCATGACTCGTAGCAAAGCCGTTTCTGTACTGTGGTTATCACGATATGCAGATTGGAAATCATCCATAAGCTCATATTCTTGAAGATGATCCTTAATGCACCTATTTCACTACGAGAGGAATTCTCACGAATCGCCACGATAGAGAAATATTTCACATTCGTGAACATTCGTAGACAAATCATGATTTATTCTTGTGATTCGTAATGAATTCGTGATTGATTCGGCAATATTCTTACAATTCGTGGCATTCGTGAAAAAAAAATTGTTTGTCAAAAGATTTTCCCGAATCGACTACGAATTTTGTTATTGTAGTTGTCTCGTAAACTATTCGTAATTAATTCGGGTCATTCGTAACAAATTCATAACGAGTTCTTGGAAATTCGTGGTTGATATTTTTGATGGTCTCTCCCCGAATTATTTACGAATCATCTACGAAACATTCACGAATTATCGTAATCTATTCCTACATCATTTGTGATATCGTATCATATTCGTGAAAATTCGTAGTTGTTTCGTAGTTATATCGTACAATTCGTACATAATTCGTAAGCAATTCGTATTGGTTTCGTAGTGTTTTAGCATGAATTTTCGTAAACGTTTCGTACAAGTGAAATTGCAGTTCACGAATGTTGCCGAATATTCAAGAATATTCACGAATTTTTACAATCACCTATTCGTGGCGATTCGTGAGAATTCCTCTCGTAGTGAAATAGGGGCATTAGTCTTACATTCACGGCCTTTTCAATGATTTTCGATATAAATGACACATTTGATACAGGCCTATAGTTTCTCAGATTGTTAGGATCCAAGTCACTTTTCTTTAAAAGAGGCTTCACAATAGCAGATTTAAGAGAGTCTGGGAAAACTCCACTTGATATACTTGAATTCACCAGATTCGTTATGAAAGGAAGAAGTAAATCTAGATAATCCATCAACATAGAAGTGGGAATAGGGTCCAGCGAACAAGTTGTTTTCTTTGATGCTCTTATAATCTTCTCAATTTCTTGTTGGGAGAAAGGTTCAAAAGTGGGCAATTCATGGCGAGTTGATGATGCATCAGGAATTTCAGATTGTTTTGACATACTTGAAGAGTTTTTCAGATCTTCCTGAATATCCTTGATTTTGGTATCAAAATATTCAGCGAAGTCATTAGCTAGAACCTCATCAGAATCATATTCAGGCAGTTTCACATTGTCTTTTTTACCGAGGAGTTTATTTACGAATTTGTAAAACTTGTCAGAGCATCCTTTCATTTCCAATATTTTATTATTACAGTAATCAGCTTTTGCTTTCCTAACAACTTTATTAAGCTCCTGTCGTCTGTGCCGATAAATCTGTCGATGTATCTCAAGTCGAGACTTGCGCCATTGACGTTCTGCCACTCTGCACTCTCGCTTCGCGTTGAGGACTTGATCATTGTACCAGAAAGAATCTGGTCTCATCCGTACATTCTTAAATTGAACTGGAGCATGTTTATCCAAAAGACTTATCAATGTAGAGTTATACATGTCAGTCAGCACGTTTGGATCTGTTGATGTTTCACTAAACAAGGGGGAGTTTAGAATGTCTGCTTTAAAACCCTCTTTGTCTATACTTCTTAAATTCCGACATGTAATTTGCTCAGGTTTGGGTGTAGGTATACTCATGTTCCATTTCATGCTGACGAAACTGTGATCCGACATCTGCTTATCGATTACTTTGACATCAGTAACCAACGATATTTTTTCAGAAGTAACAACCCAATCCAGTGTATGACCAGACTTATGGGTAGGTGCAGAGACAAGTTGAGTAAGGTTGTGCACAGTCAACAATTTCACTATCTTGTCTCTTTCTAAACAATGCTTGTTGTCAAAATGAACATTAAAATCACCCAAATATATTGTGTTAGTTTTGGTATTTGTTTCAATAAGTTCTCCAAATTCCTCTAAAAATTCAGAACGAGTAAGCTTGTTCTTCTTAGAAGGAGGTGGTCTGTAAATGCAAATTACTTTGACACTTAATTTGTATGAAGTAACCCGTACAGATAAAATCTCAAAGGATTTATATCCATCTGATATTGCGGAGCTTTTCTGAGATTCAACTTGTATCATAAGCAACAGGGACACATACATGTATTATCACATTCCTACCATGTTCATCTGGTCGAATCCTATTGTGTTCCTATCTATAATCAATTATATACATGCATGGTTGCTTAAACATATGCGGCGATTACGGGCTGTCGGATAACGGTCGCGGTTAGGTGGAGGATGGTATAAGTTTGAAATAATTGTCATATTGCAGTGATTGGTTGCTAATAATACCTTAAGTCAATTTATCACAATTAATATTTAACCCATACGTGTTAGTTGGATCCCATTTAGGCTACTCATCCATATCTGGCCCTTGAAGATATCAAGTATGTTCTGATAGGCCAACTTGTCTTGCAGAAATGCTAAACGGATCCCATGTATTTCTGAGAGAGCAAGCCAGGACAGAATCTTGAAAATCATATTTCAAAATAAATTCTCACTTTGAAACAATTAAAAACGAATTTAATATCCATAAAATATATCGAACTCGTGTTCTCCACCTGTACTTGTACTTAAAATAAATTTCTCTGAACATTTATAAACAATTGTATAATTTTCAAATAACATAGATTTATATAGGGTTATGACTTTTTACATTCATATGCTCGACCGGCTATGGATATACCTATGCATTATACATTAGTTCGTGGATCAAAGCGGGTCGTGATATCCATGTCAATGAATTGCCTATTATATCTGGCAGGAAATCGCGCATAAAAACACCATTGTACCATTTGTGTGGTCTGTTTGTTAGTACATAAACGTGAAACCAAGCGTGAGGCGGAACATGGTCACAGGGTCCTTGTTCAGATAAAGATCTGTCTTATTTGCTTTTGAGTACTTCAAATTTCACGCTGCTTGGTCTTATAGCTCTGTGATTTTCTTTTGAAGGGTGTTATTCTCACGCTCTGTGGTTTTATGTTTTATGTCTTTCATACTGACCTTTATCCTAATACACACTGCCCGTAAACCTAACGAGATGTGCGGAAATTGAGATAAATATTGTAGCAATTTAATTTATTAGAGTGTTAAGAATCAGAAATGGATTTCTCTCTTACGAAAACTTCAGGGTACCCTTTTTGAAACAAAACTTCAGAGTACCTTTTTGGAAACGAAACTTCGTGGTTTTAATGTTTTTCGCATTCATCCTTTGGTTGTTCTTAAGAACTAAATCCATACTTCATCATCATTGGATAATATGCTTGCTCGCTCATTGTCAAAGTTCAAGGTATATATGGTAGAATCACACATTTCTCACAACTTTTCTGTTAAATAAAATTATTTTTCCTTCAAAGGTTAGAACACACCTATCCTCATAACCTTAGAAAGCGAGGAGCCAGCATGATTTAAATCTGTATTTAATGTCGATTCAACCACTGCTGTGTTAAACGAAAGCAAATATTGCTTGTAGGAACAGATAGCATATGTTTATCAGATACCGTTAACTCATGTGGGTAGCATGTATACAAGTCATTATCCACACCAAGGTGCTAAACGAACACAAATATATGATGGAGCCTCGGGTATAGTTTCATATATAAAGTGTTGATATGTTGTGAAACTAGCCCGCTGAATATAACCTTAGGTCGTTCGGTCTCTAAAAGGGACAGTAGCACGTTTTTAGGGGGAATATAATGTGATGTCAGGAAAATGAAAATTAATGGTTCCAATTAAAAGACAATGTATTTAAACTAAATGGAGCAGTAATAATTCAAATATTCAACGTAAAGTTTAGCCATACGATTCCCTTTTCTAACACAAAATGAATAAAAGGTGTTCACACAAAATGGCCGCCAATGGATTTTATATGAATCTTCATACTTTGTCCTTTGACTATGGATGATTGGCTTGTGTAATGAGATTTTTTACACTGTCAAAATAATACATTTAACATTAATTATCAATTAACAGTGAAAAATGTAAAATATAAAATTATCAAAAAACGTGCTACTGCCCCTTTAAGGGGGCATACAATGTCTTTCTAAAGAATCTCTGATGTTTAAGACCCATAAAGTACCATATGTACTGATTTAATCCAAATAATTCTACTTCTCTTGCTTATTCATCCCAAAATTAAAAATGTATGTTATTACATATTTTTCAATGATAATCGAACGAGGATCTTAAACGTGATTAAAATCGAAACCATAGTTTCATTTATGTATATGATAACAGAATGATGCGAACAAACAATTCGATGTCCGTTATAAAAACTATCTCTCTCTTTCTGTAGATCTCGATAAAGTTTTCCACATTTTTCGAAATCACCCAATAAAGAAATGGAATGTGGTTCAGGTTCAGGTAACTTCAGGCTTAAAACTGCAACAATCATCACCCTTAATGATAACTTAGAATCCAAGTTTGGCAGTTTCACTCTCTTTTTTCAGCAATTTTATTTAGGCATCACTTTGGCGGTCAGTGATATTTCTCACAAATATTTTAGGTGAAAACGGCGTTGCGCCAGCCGTTAACTCCCCTGTCTTCGTTATTTGACGTTAAAATAAAACTCTGGAAACTTGACGGTCCTTTACTTCGTGATTCCGATTACACTGTGTGGTTAGAATCTAAACTCTGTTTCAATACGCACGCTTGTTCTCATGTAGCATAAAGACCAAAAACGGAATCAAACATCTTAGCAAACCTCAAGCAAGTATGGTTAACAAGTACCTTCAAATTCAAACGACGTATAGAGAATGAAATCATTGTTTGTCTGATCCGAATCCGATAGAACATGTATGGAACATTCAAAACAAAATATTAGAGTCTTGTCAAGACAAGAAAGGAGTTCTAAACTCTGTTTCAATACGCACGCATGTTCTCATGTAGAATAAAGACCAAATAACGGAGTCAAACATCTTAGTAAACCTCAAGCAAGTATGGTTGACAGGTACCATCAAATTCAAACGACCTAGGGAATGAAATCATTATTTGTCTGATCCGAATCCGATAGAACATGTATCGAACATTCAAAACAAAATATTAGAGTCTTGTCAAGACAAGAAAGGAATGCTAAACTCTGTTCCAATACGCACGCTTGTTCTGATGTAGCATAAAGACCAAAAACGGAATCAAACATCTTAGCAAACCTCAAGCAAGTATGGTTGACAAGTACCATCAAATTCAAACGACGTATAGAGAATGAAATCATTATTTGTCTGATCCGTATCCGATAGAACATTTATGGAACTTTCAAAACAAAATATTAGAGTCTTGTCAAGACAAGAAAGGAGTTCTAAACTCTGTTTCAATACGCACGCATGTTCTCATGTAGAATAAAGACCAAATAACGGAGTCAAACATCTTAGTAAACCTCAAGCAAGTATGGTTGACAGGTACCATCAAATTCAAACGACCTAGGGAATGAAATCATTATTTGTCTGATCCGAATCCGATAGAACATGTATGGAACATTCAAAACAAAATATTAGAGTCTTGTCAAGACAAGAAAGGAATGCTACACTCTGTTCCAATACGCACGCTTGTTCTCATGTAGCATACAGACCAAAAACGGAATCAAACATCTTAGCAAACCTCAAGCAAGTATGGTTGACAAGTACCATCAAATTCAAACGACGTATAGAGAATGAAATCATTATTTGTCTGATCCGTATCCGATAGAACATGTATGGAACATTCAAAACAAAATATTAGAGTCTTGCCAAGACAAGAAAGAAATGCTAAACTCTGTTTCAATACGCACGCATGTTCTCATGTAGAATAAAGACCAAATAACGGAATCAAACATCTAAGTAAACCTCAAGCAGGTATACGGTTGACAAGTACCTTCAAATTCAAACGACCTAGGGAATGAAATCAGTATTGTCTGATCCGAATCCGATAGAACATGTATGGAACATTCAAAACAAAATTTTAGAGCCTTGTCAAGACAAGAAAGGGAGATCACTTAAGGAATAATACTGTATGCCACAACAGTAGACACTAGTTTCGTTAGAAGAATAAATCAAACTGTGCTGTTTTATAGAATCTAGATGCTCACATGCACGTTTTGGATTTTGGTTATTGGCTGATTTCTTTGTTAATAATGACAGCTACATATCTCCAAATTCAAATCCATTCTTCGTCATATGATATAATGCGTCTTGCCCAGCACGAACAATTTGTATACATCTGGACAAAAATAGCCAGAATACGGTATTCAATTATGAACCCCGTAAATATTAAAACAATATATAAGACTAAGATATAAGAGTTCGATCAATAACTTTTTTTTCTTTGTAGGCGGCATTCTTTTAAAAGCTTATATAACTTGTTTATCGGTCACATTTAGGAAGTTTGAGTAACTGGTTCATACCTAGTGACATTGAATATTTGTTACAACTTTTTACTTGGGTTGGCATTTGCCACTTAACTGATTTAAGTTTAAACGACTTCACTTTACTGGCATATACATATATAAAGTTGTCTTGTTTTCTATATGAATATATCACCAACTAACAACTGCACGTTATTACCACGAAACAGATTAGCATTAAAATTGTCTTTTCTGTAAAAATGATTTGCGATAAACGCAACATCGATATATAGCATATAGCATTTTAAAGAGTCATAATGAATGTCAAGAATGAAGAGATATATATTAATAACAACTTCTTTGTTCATTATATATAGACTAGTATTTGAGTTTTCAACGGTTTCTTGTGTCGTTATCAAGCATGCATCAATTAACTGATGGGTAGTGATGGTATATATCAAAATATTCCGCCGTTTTGGCTTCTTCGGGTTAGTTTCGATTGAAGTGTTGGACATCTTACACTAAAAAGCAAAACAAATCGAAATATAACAACAAACTGTGTTATCATTGTTAATGTTTAAATAAAAGTAGTGTTTTGGGTTTCGTTTTGGTGTGCAATTTATCCAGTCTGAGTAAACCTAGCCTCAATATTATCCGTTTCACTCCTATACTGAGTCTAGAAAGTGCCTAGTAGAGGGTCGCGTCAGCCCACGTATTGAATTGACCAATCAGAACTCATCTTACCGAAAAAGAAAAGTCAGCCTTCGCATGTATAACGTTGGAGGGTCATCGGTTTGCAGAAAGGTCGGCTGACGCGACCATCTACTAGGCCTTGCTAGACTCAGGATAGAAGTGAAACGGATAATATTGAGTCTAGGTTTACTTAGACTGCAATAAATCATGAATTCTACTTATTATCCATTATCAATAATGAAATTCACGTAAAAAACGTTACATATAATTGATAAAGAAATATTTAAACAGCAGAAGTTACTGAAAGCATGTCCATTCTGTACCGGTAGCAGGTGCTTACCAAACAAATAATGTGGTTTTTTTATTTAGGAAACTCGGCGACGTTTCTATCATACAAATAATATGGTATCCAAACAAATTAGGAAAAGATTTATGACAGAGTAAGAATATAAAACAATGCCACTTTTACAATTTTTACAATTCGCAGAGATTTCGTTGATAAACATGCAGTCATTATAAATACTCTTCTTTTAGGATACAGGAAATATAAGATTATGTCAATATTTCCTTTTTTTAAGAGAAGGATTGCGCGAAAAGAAAGTCGAAATGTTTT
Source organism: Steromphala cineraria (assembly GCA_916613615.1). Lineage (NCBI taxonomy): Eukaryota > Metazoa > Mollusca > Gastropoda > Trochida > Trochidae > Steromphala > Steromphala cineraria. Next base: position 64,124,617 of record OU744721.1, on the reverse strand, counting down.
CATTTTTTGAGGAAACATAATCCTTTCATAATGCAAAACAAAAGTTTTATCAAGGCAAAGGATTGACATAAATTATCTGGAAGTTAAACAGAATGACACCGGATACAGATAAGGAGGTTAGAGGTATATATCACACGTGATTATGGGTCACAGAACCAGTCGCCTCTGGCTGGAACCGGTAACAACGAGTTCTAGATGACAAATAAAGCAAGTTGACTTACCTGTGTATATACCAAATTACCGTGTATCTTCTGATTATACATGTCCCGATTGTAGGTCTACTTGTCTATGTCATATAGTTTATGGAATCACTTCCAGCTGATTTTTATTCTCAAAATGGCCTACTCATGTTGTAGACCTATTAAGCAATGATGAGGGCAAAGGATATATTTTCATTGTTAAACCGAATAACATTTCAAAAATGGATGCTTAAAATTATAGATTTAATTAAATTAATTAAACTTTGTGCATTTTTGGGAGTTTAAGATGCAGTGTTTGATCCACATAACCATATCCTGTAACTGGATGGACTATCAAGATGGCATCCTCTTATCAGTCCCTGCTTATCACTATCATCTATTTACGTCATCCATTTGTTAAATGACCTTACCAAACGATGGCGTCATATGATTGAATTTCATTCACAAAGTATCTTATTTTCACTCGTAGGTCGATGATGAATTTCACAATTGGACATCATGTTCTTATCAGTTTGACAATAGGCCATAAAAACTCGAAATATTTTATTATAAATCTTACCGATGTTCAATACTACTGAAGTGTACGTTTGCCTGGCAGTTTGTCATTTAATACAATGAATTTCACCATTGTCACACTGATCTACATTTAAGTCTATATGTTTGGTAGTAGTCATTTCCGTTTCAAAGTTTTGCCTGACACATGATGCCACTTTAACCTTTGAAACAGTCCTGTTTGAATGTATTGTAAAAGTTTAAAGGGGCAGTAGCACGTTTTTTGATAATTTTATATTTTAAAATGTTCACTGATAATTGTACATTAATGCTTAATGTATTTATTTGGTAGTGTCAAAAATCGTATTACACAAGTCATTTATTCATAGTCAGAGGACAAAGTTTGAGAATTCACAATAAATCCATTGGCGGCCATTTTGTGTGAACACCTTTAATTCATTTTGTGCAAGAAAAAGGAGTCGTATGGTTAAACTTTACGTTATATATTTGAATTATTACTGCTCCATTTAGTTTAAATACATTGGCTTTCAATTGGAACCATTAATTTTCATTTTCCTGACATCACCTTATATTCCCCCTAAAAACGTGCTACTGCCCCTTTAAAGCGTCAGTGCTAAAGGACGATGCTAAAATACTGAAGATAACCACAAACCTCCTAGGCATCATCATTGGCATTAAAACGTAACAGTAACAGCGTTGCCATGCTCAAAAGTATAAAAAAAATGAAAACAAATATATTCCTTTCTTCTTTATTCTTTCATTTATTATTCAACATTTTTTCACAAAGAAGAAGAAAAGGCATCCTGTTACATCCGCGTATATGTTTCCGTTACACATATGTGTCGGAGATAAGAGGAAATATATACGGTGATTGATGTAGCAGGATAATTGTTGCAGTTTTGACTTGGAACTTTAACTGTCGAGATGTTTACGTAAATGGATGCCCATGTTAAAGCATATAAGTACATGCGCAAACTAAAATTTATTGTTTGATTATGTCTATGTCCTTTGTTGTGTCCAGTTCATGTGTTATTAATCCGATGGATTTACTGGTGAGACATTTGCATTTATCTATTTATTTATTTCGCCAAAACAAACACTTTCGGGAAAATATTTTAAACCCAAATATATCTTTGCAAAATTAATAAAATTAAATATATTATATCAGCGACCCATCTCGATTGATAAACTATGGTTACGTGCTACTGTCCCTTTAAGACTGATAATACCTCAAAATTATAACGAATCAAAAATACCCCAAAACGTAGCAAGCATAATACAAAAGTACACAAGGACACAAGAACTAAAGACACCAATGAATCTCCTGTGTCAAACAGTCGCACCATGTGCACTCGTGTAGAGCAATGGATGTTATAGTTGCATGAATACAAATTGAATTTATAAAAAGTCACATAAACATGTAGAATAATGTACTTCCTATTCGTCTTTATTAGAGTCCCAATGCAGGTGAATGAAGTGCAGCCACGTGTAACAGCTGAATTAATGTAAGAGCCGTATATCCTCGAATAAACCTCCCGGCGTTTATAATCGAGACCCAGCTTTAATTCGAGACCTAGGCACTACGCGGTTTTACAAGGTTAACAATTCCAAGGTTTCTTGATATACCATATTTCCTCATACGCCTGCCTTTAATAGACGCCCTGGCATATTGCTTTCTGAAATAAAAAGACGGCTGCCTTAAAGGTATAGTCCTATCGGGGTATTTATTGTGGAAACCAAATTTAAAGAGATATTTCAGTTTGTATATAATAATGCTATAAGTAAATGATTACAACCCAACCAAGTTGAAACATGTTACTGGAGGTAACATTTTTGTTGGTTTATATTTTACAACTTTTATCTCGAATGCTTATCAATATTCCTATACTAAAACAACTAAATGATAAGAACGAAAATACTGTACATGTATGCACTCACAGGGACATGTATTGCCCAGTCTGATGTATTGCCGATACCATAAGCTATTCGACGATCAAGCCCCAATGACTACAACTATGAATTTCATTGCGCTCTGATATTGTCAACTTCCTATGCAAAGCATAAAACGCAAGTTTCCAAAAAGTTCGTTTTCTGCCTTGCTGCAGACCCTTGACTTTTCTGTGCTTGCCCTTAGCTCTCTATAGTTTACTATGAGAGAAAGCAATAGTCCAATCAGAGAGCAACTGGAGGTTGCTAACAATCGCCTGCATGTAGGGCAGCACAGAAAATGCAAGGGTCCGCAGCAAGGCATACAACTGACAGTTCCAACAGGCGTTTAGGCCTATAGGCTTTGTGAAGGGAGATGTGATATTGTCGGCAAACGCGAAACTTTCTAGTCAATTTATAAATCAGAATGTATGCAACACATTATCTTATTATCAAGAATGAAATTGTCACCTTATTCAGTGGCGGATCCAGGATTTTGAAAGGGGGGTGAGATTGTTATTTTCATTGACTTGAATCTATAACTGGCTTGCAAAAGGGGGGTCCCCGGAACCCCTGAACCCTCCCCCTCCCCCCGGTCGATGCCGTTATGCGCCCTAATCCCCCAAACAGTTATGTCCCAGTTTCTTTCTGTAGCCATGCAATCCTCAAATCGAGGAACTACGGTAGTACACAATGCAGCATTATATTATGCAAGCAGTGTCTGTTTATCTGTTTATCTGACGGTTACATCAGAGTTGAATCTGTGTATGTACAGTAAAGCGGGATACCATGCTTCTTACATGCGTTGTTCTGCACGAGGCAACACGCACAATAAGTGTTCAGTGCACTTGACTTCAAATGATTAGTTATTGTTCATGGAATATAGGAGGCCGTTATGCATCTTTACGTTAATATGCATGGGTTGTAAACATTGCATCTTCCATTATTGATAATAATTTCAGAATTTTTGACGCCTACACGAAAACATGAGCTGATTCTTTGTCGAAATTCATAACCATCCCATCTAATGTAAACCAAGGATGTGCATAGAATCTGTCAATATTTTCGTAAATTTCTGTTACGAATGTTTGTAAAATAATTTCTTTTTAAAACCACGTGCTTGAAAATTCAGTAACCAGTCATTGATTATCATGTGTATATATTATGTCTATATGTAGGCCCACTATGGGTTGTGTATTGCTTAGTTCACGAGTGTTCGCAATCGGATTTGATTACACAATGTTAGTAAACTCTGTTTTTACCAATTTTAGCAAACCAACCAAAACCAAAGATAAGCCTCATCGCCTTGTCTTTATTCAAGCCACACCGTTAGTATTACTAATGATATCTCGAATGCTTATCAATATTCCTAACGTTAAACGCTCATACTAATAAAACAACTAAATGATAAGAATGAAAATCTCCTATGCTCTTAACAATATACAAATTGATAACATATCGCAACAAAAAGTAGCAATTTTAGATGTAAGACTTAATCAACTAGCTTATGAATACACCAGTGAATCAATATTGTTATTACATAAGGTTAAATCGCGTGCAATGTTATATACTGTTACAATCAGCTGATCGCAGGAATCCCCCTGCTTTGTGAAGCTAAAAATAGCTCATTCCGACAACGTCACTGCCAAGAGCCAATAAAACAGCTGCAGTGCATGTGTCACGTGGGGTCGAATCCTTCTAGTCGCAAACTCTTAGCAGTGCCAGTCAAGCTTGAGCTCCGAACGATGGAGAACCTAACCAAAAGTGAAACACTAAATCTGCGTAGGAAACATGTTGGGTAAGTTAGCAAATGATTTGTAACAAAAACAAGTAAGCCTAGAATTGATCTATCTAGCCTAAGCCCTGCATTGTTCACACAAGCAATCGTGAATGCACGTTATATTATCGGCGAAGGATCAATGTCATGACATCGAGTGTCGAATGCATTTCGTTTGCAAAATGAAAACAAAGATTGAGGGTTACAGTGCATTTCAAGTTATACCTATAGACAAGATTTGCCTGTTTTATCTTATTCCAAAAATGACAAAATGTTTGCAGATATAAGGATATATGATAGTGACAATACAACACATATAAAGGTCTCTTTTGTTCACAAAGCTGCATAGAATGAAGCCTGTATACGAAATAAAAATAATATATTCAAGATCATGAACTGAGAACTGTTGTTGAAGTGAATATCCTGTACAGTAGTGTACATAGAATATTCGTTTTGTTTTTGTAAGATAGCGCTGCTGTTACATTTAGCGATAAAGAAAAGTCTTATAATGATTTATACAACAATATCAGATTGCATTAAATTAAATTTAGCATTAAGAATATTGTGTGTAAACAAGAAGAGCGATGCAGAAGTTAGTGACCAGTTACCTAGTAACAAAGATCTACATATCATTAATATGATATATGAATGATGAAAAGTGGTCTTATAAACAAGGTTAATTAATGTGTTTATTACTTACCACAAGAAACAAATTGTTAATTATTTTTTTATTGCTTTTGGCTAGAGGTTTAATTTATTATACCAACCACACAAAATATTTTTATAATGAATATATATTCTGTACATTCCAAAATTGTGGCAATCAAATGATTGCATATGTCTCAAGAATACCTCCTTTTGATATAAAAAAAATCACATTTATCAAAGCTTTGTACATTGTAGAATTATTACACAAATGTATGTCAGTTTGATAAAATACGTACACAACTTTATTTTGCCACCGATTAGTCTTTTACCATAAGCTTGTTGCATCAGTATTATGACCTGTAATTTCTCCTTGACCTTATGTGTTGCAATGTCAACTCTCTCTACCACTTCAGTCCTAATTCTCTCCCTTTCTTATAAGCTGCTTCCAGGTCCTTTCAGAAAATTTAAAAAAAGATTTAGAGTTTGAAGAGTAATACTGACTAATAACCCTTAATTTAAATGAATGAAAGATATTTCCTTTCTATTTTTCTGATTCAGTCTTGCTAAAATGACTTTACAACTATCCTGCTGTTATGTATCTCCAGTTGCATGACTATTGTTCAAATGTGGTATTCTTTTACAGGATAAATTGTATTCAGTTTCCCTGTCATTCCCTAGGAATATTAAAGGATGTTTTATAAAACTATAAAGAGCTATTGTAAAATAACGAATAACAATATACTCAGAAAAACCAGCATGCCCTGCATTCCCTATTTTTTACAAGATCTAGTGAAAACAAGCAAAGGAGGCAGAATATTTTATGATACACTACAAACAACCGAAAATCAAAATACTAACAACAAATACAGGAAAAAATGGAATATCGTTTTTAACGAACAAATATCTGATATTGACTGGAAATATATTCATAAAATACCTTTCAGGGCACTTGTTAATGTAAAACAACAATGGTTTCAATATAGTATTATCCACAGATGCATACCAACAAATGAACTGTTATCAAAAATGAAATTGATTGACACTAATCTTTGTACTTTTTGTAAAAACGAAGTGGAAACTATAACACACATATTTTATGAGTGCAAGATAATTAAAGAAATTTGGAGTAATGTTATTAAATGGATTCAACTGAAAACTGGCACCCTTCTCCACTTTGATATGTCGAAAATACTATTTGGATACCCTGAGAAAAGAAATGACGTAGTCAATCGTATCATAATTATCACAAAGTACAACATTTTTAAATCAAGATTAGCAAACAGACATCCAAACATGTCGTACATTAAACAAGATGTTGAATCTACATACACCCTAGATAAATACAATGCAAAGATAACTTGTAGCGAAACACCTTTTGCCACATTTTGGTCTTCTTGTCATATGTTGTTTAGTTGATGTCTTATCTGCATAGCTGACGCTAGTATTATTACTATATATCTGCAATATTGATATTATAATTCTATGCTCAACGATGTGATTGATCTTTGTATGTTGACTTTGTACCAAAAACAGTGAAATAAAAAAAAAAAAAAAAAGAAGAGCGATGCAGAAGTTAGTGACCAGTTACCTAGTAACAAAGATCTACATATCATTAATATGATATATGAATGATGAAAAGTGGTCTTATAAACAAGGTTAATTAATGTGTTTATTACTTACCACAAGAAACAAATTGTTAATTATTTTTTTATTGCTTTTGGCTAGAGGTTTAATTTATTATACCAACCACACAAAATATTTTTATAATGAATATATATTCTGTACATTCCAAAATTGTGGCAATCAAATGATTGCATATGTCTCAAGAATACCTCCTTTTGATATAAAAAAAATCACATTTATCAAAGCTTTGTACATTGTAGAATTATTACACAAATGTATGTCAGTTTGATAAAATACGTACACAACTTTATTTTGCCACCGATTAGTCTTTTACCATAAGCTTGTTGCATCAGTATTATGACCTGTAATTTCTCCTTGACCTTATGTGTTGCAATGTCAACTCTCTCTACCACTTCAGTCCTAATTCTCTCCCTTTCTTATAAGCTGCTTCCAGGTCCTTTCAGAAAATTTAAAAAAAGATTTAGAGTTTGAAGAGTAATACTGACTAATAACCCTTAATTTAAATGAATGAAAGATATTTCCTTTCTATTTTTCTGATTCAGTCTTGCTAAAATGACTTTACAACTATCCTGCTGTTATGTATCTCCAGTTGCATGACTATTGTTCAAATGTGGTATTCTTTTACAGGATAAATTGTATTCAGTTTCCCTGTCATTCCCTAGGAATATTAAAGGATGTTTTTAGGAATTAATGCCCTAAATATATTTTTGAGTTTAAATGAAATAGCTTATTTCATGGAAAATATGATGCAGATAATAAATATGATATTCCTCCTGTTAGAAATTACATAAAATTCAACTCACAATGTACGGTGTTAATCACTTCCCTTACTATCTAAGCAGTTGTACCACATAGGTTAAACAAAATATGAAGTAAGTTTGTGTGTTCCTTTCTTGACAGAAAGCTCGTACAAAACAGTTACAAGTCAATACCTCCTGGATTCCAAAGAGGAGTTTTAATTAATTCTTCATCCAATTTTTCTGAATTCTGCATACAATTCTGAAAATCAAACAGTTGAAAAGTACTTTAAGTCAGGTAAAGTTTACCTTATCATTTTGTGCTGATAGTCACTGGTAACTCTCAAGTCTCGATCAAACTTAATCAAAGTATTTCTAAGAGTAAAATTCTTTCGTAATAATAAGTGTTAAATGACATACTTATGACCAATTTTTTGTTTCATTTTGGAGGTGGTACACTATCGTGTTTTTAAACATAAGTTTCTTTTTTATTTTGTCATAAAATAAAAAAGCACTTTCAAGTAAGTAATTGTGTGGCAATAAAATGGTAAATTCAACATGTAATTTGCATGAAAATTCCTCCCTCAATGAACCTCACCTTTATCTGTATAAGTAGCTTTCTGCAATGTATACCACAACCGCAGCATCACGGAAATACAGAATTTTAAATTTCTGAAGAGACTGATAATTCATGCAATAGATAAGGTATCAGTGATCAATCTACAAATATGACCCTCTGAGTCCATTGACTAAAAAAAACTTGTGAGTCCCAGCACATTTAAATGAATCCTTTAATAAGTAAGCACATAGTGTCACCCAAAAACTCAAAGGACTCAAAGCTTAAATTTCTTCGTAAATTCCTTTTTAAATTTCATGAGTATTTGAAGCAGGACTTGCAGGTAAATTCTTAAGCCTATCTTTCTAATCTAATTTAAATGCATGAGTAAGGTTAAAACCTGTTATGAGATTTAATTTTGAAGTAAAGCTTTGGACAGTTAGAGAGGTCAAGGACATAAATTCATGATGTATTTATCATATTCATTTATTTCATTAATGAATAAATCAATTAAGCATAAATTTACATTTTGACACTTTTTATTGATAAAGTTTAGACCTAGAATAAACTTATGTTTATTTCAAAATTAGACATTTCAACACTAACCTAATAAGTATCTAGTTACAATTCCGTTTAAACCAACAATGGAATAATTGTCTGACAAATCTAGATAAGAAATTCAAGGTGACAGATGTACAAGCCTACTAAGGGTTCACCGCAATGTCCCGTCACCAGGTGATGAATAGATTGCAAGCATTACAGGTAGGACAATGAATCCACTGTTACTAGCTCAAATGTACCTGTCCAGAATAGGGTTTCAAAAATAAATTAGACTTCAGTACTCAAAGGGTCAGACTTGATTCTGGCCAGAGCACCCACAATTCTTATAGTTATACAAAAGTAAGAGACAGTGATCAATCTACAGATATGACCCTCTGAGTCAAGGGACTCTCTACCAAAACGTCTTGTGAGTCCAAGCTGATTCAAATGAGTCCTTTAATAAGTAAGCACATAGTATCAAAAAAAAAAAATATGCATCCCAGGACTCACAGCTTAAATTTGTATGAGTCCTTTCTAAATTTTATGAGTATTTGAAGCAGGACTCGCAGGTAAATTTATCCCTGAGAGATAAAAGCCATTGAAGCCTTAATGAACAAAAGTTCATATAATTATTGTTCAGGCAAGAACATATTTGCAAACTTGTTGAAGTTCATATGTCGAAATGTTCATAAACAGTATATTAACAATGGCTTGAAATGGGCATCATTTTGATTATCTAACTTCACACATCACAGGCAAACAGTCTAACATAACGGAAAAAGATAACAATGACCTCGGGTTGTTATTCTTGTGCCCTTGAATCCCAGAAAAAGTACTTAAGTTCAGCTTGGCCTGACTCCGACTTGAGTACACAAGTACTTGAAGTACCGGTGTGACTAGATTAGCGCCTACGGGACACCGCAAAAGCAGAGCAACCACGAAACTGGGGGTTTTGCCTTCCCTTGTTCCGCCTTCTACAGACCTCAGCAAATTGGGAATTGAGCTTGACCTTTGACATTCAAGGTCACACAATCAATGAACACTTTTCTTTGAGTATAGCAATAATGTAATGGATAAAAGTGTTAATAGACTATAGTTAAAGCATTTTTGTTATACCATGCTGAAGTCTGGACCTTGCTGTGACCGTGACCTTTGACAGATTGTAACTGAAACTAATGATATATATATATATGATATATTTGATTAGAGCTTCATAGCCCAAAAAGATCTTAGCTTATCATGTTTTCAAGGAATTTTTCAGTTATTTCATAACTCGTGACTTCGACCTTTGACCTTGAAAGTGAACATGTCAAAATAATCCCTATAGGTGTTAACTGTTACACATGTAAATAAGTTCTGAAAAGCTTAATGGCATAAAGTTAAATCAAACTTTGGTGTACATTGCAGTAACTCATATCTCGTGTCCTTGACCTTTGACATTCAAGGTCACACGATCAATGAACACTTTTCATTGAGTATGAGAATAATGTAGTGAGTTAAAGTGTTAACAGTTAAAATAATCCATTTTCTCATTACATCCTGAAATCGTGACCTTGCTGTGACCTTGACCTTTGACAGTATGTACCCAAAACCTTTTCAAAAGTCCTCACTTTTCAAGTTATCGTGTCATAATATAAGGCATAAGCATAAGCATAAGCAGTAAGTTATGAATAAAAGTTCTTGAAAGATAAGTGGAAAAAAAATATAGCCCTGTTATTTAGTCAAGAGGGCATGCAAAATAGTAAATTTTGAAAGTATGTTTGTACTGGTAATATATAACACGTATCACAATACACTCTCCTTATCTCAATATATTGCAATACGGAAATAGGGAACGATACCCATCCTTATTTGCCACACCTTAACGCAAATGAGCTATAGAGCCTGATGAACTTCCAAGTCAATGGCTTTTTTCCCCCTGTTTATGGTCTAACCTTTTGACTTATATATTAGATTGCAAATGTCGCAGGTATGAACAGTGCATCCCTTGTTGCCTGCTAGACTTATCTGTTTAGAATTACAGTTCATTGCCTGTTTAGTTGTATCCTCTAAATCTTGTTTTTGTTTGTATACTAAAATATTTCTGGTCTTTTGTTTAGACTTAAGTTGTAAAATAGCAAACGCTGCATTAACAATGAATCAGATTTTGCCTGCTAGATTTACTAGTTCAGAATTAAGTTGTTTATGTCACCTGTGTTGCTCCTGTGTTCTTTTTTTTTGTTTACAAATATCTTTTTTCTGCTACATTTACCTGTCCAGAATGAAGATAGTTTTACCTACCATAGTTGTATCTCCTAGGTCTTTTGATGACCTACACTCGTATACTTAGCAAAACAAGTTTTGCATCCCCCTTCACTTACACCTTAAATTTATTGCTTTGACAATGCCAGTATAAATTAATTAAATAATAAACAGACGACATATAGATGAGATGTTTTATGAATAATTTATAATTTTCAACTATTTTAATTACTGTTGACATTTTAAGAAATACCCTGAAGTTGCAATGGTTTACAAAAAATAACTATTGTTTGTGTGCCAAAACTATGCAAAAAACAATAGGTTTCAGTTTATGAAAATCTGTCCCCTCTTTCAACAGTTATTGAAAGTTGTTGAGAAAAAGGTTGTAATCAAATCATTTAGTAACATATATATATATATGGCTTAACAAATAAACCCAAGATGAAAGATGGCTAACATTGAACAGTTATAAATAACCATGGAGAGAAATGACAATTGTAAATAAACTTTAATCTTCTAAGAGACACTCAATGAGGTGTTTGACTAACATATGTGCCAAACTCAAAAATCAAGGTGTCATTTGATGAAGAAGTACCGATTGTTGCCAAAATTATTTTTAAGCTAATAGTATTATAGTACGCGGTATTTCAATTTTGTTACAAGTGGATGTTGCCATCAAAAAGAGGTAGATGGATCAGTAAAATATTTTATTAAAAACATTGTTTTATGAATTGCTTTAAAGTTACATGAAAGATTTGTGTCCTATAGATTCTAAACAATAAGAAAATGTGATGGAAAATATTTAATTCAGTATTTTATAATACCAATTTTGTGAAAGACCTCTTTTGGAAAAAATCATCATTAATATAATTTGAAAATACAGAAAAAATAACTTGCAAGTTCTTCTTATATTAAAATAATCAATAGAAAAAGTAACCAATGACATCCCTGCTTGAAAGATTTATATGAACCCTCATACAATTATCTTGGATAAAAAAAAATTTTTTGGACACAGTTACCTGACCCAATAAGAGTTAAAAAAACTTTTTAATCTATTTTCTCTTTGAGTGGGATGATATTACTTCTACTTTTATTCACCTTGCGTTTGTTAATGATTTTGTTGCATGTGATCAGAGATCTTGTCACATGATGAGAGAAAAAATCTATATGGACAAGGAAGCTGTGCTATTGTCCATTCTGCTGCGGGCTGATTAGTAGGCCAGTTCTAGATTCTGTTGATGGACACTGCGTGATATTGGAATGGTCTTGTGTGTCAGGGACAGCGTCTGACGTTTGTCTTTGCACGTGCAGGCTATTGATGCCAGTTCCTGCACTTACCATGTGAACCACAGCAGGGACACTGTGTTCTTAGATATGTAGACAACCAACAGGTAGGCAGGAACTTGCAGGATTCTCTCCGGTCGAGACACTATCTGTTCCTAACTTCCAAAACATGTGGATGAGAAACAGGTAGGTGGACAATGGTTGCCTGGAAGAAGTGACTTATGTGATAGAAGATAGACCTGGTGGTAGTGACTTATGTGATAGTTTATTGTAGTGACGTATGTGATAGATGTTGGGAGTGACTTATGTGATAGATGATGGTACTGACTGATGTGATAGATGATTGTAGTTAAACTACTTTGACTCATGTGATAAACTCTGATGGTAGTGACTTATGACTCTAATTGTAGTGACTTACGTGATAGGTGATGGTAGTGAATAATGTGGTTGTTGATGGTAGTGTTTTATTTTATAGATGATGATAGTGACTTGTGTAATAGATGACGGTAGTGACTAATGATGCTGATTGTAGTGACTTATTTGATTTTGATGGTAGTGACTAGTGACTTATGTGATATACTCTTATGTAGATGTCGATGATGATGATGGGTAGTTTATTTTGAGAATGACTCAGAGCAAGAGGCGCATATGCACTAATGTCATATGTTTTTGTTGTTGAGTTTTGATTGACCTTACTAAAAAATACTCAATCATATGGATTATATGGAAGTTGTCTGTTGACATTTTGTGAACTGCTTGATAGTGTTAAAGGGGCAGTAGCACATATTTAGAGGGAATATAGGGTGATGTCAGGAAAATTAAAATAAATGGCTCCAATTGAAAGACAAGGTATTAAAACTAAATATAGCAGTAATAAATCAAATATATTATGTAATGTTCAGCCATTCGATTCTGTTTTCTCACACAAAATGAATTAAAGGTTTTCACATAAAAATTGCAGCCAATGGGTTTTTGACACTATCAAATTAATACATGTAACAATTATCAGTGAAAAATAGGGGAAAAAAATGTTAAAAAATGTGCTACTGCCCCTTTAAAGCGAGTCTGCGTCCCCGTAAATGTGATGCATCACATTTATTAATTAGTAGCCTGCTACCGTGCGCCGAGTCTCTCCTTAGCTCCGCAGCAGTGTTGATTATTCATCGCTGTACGGAGCTTGACTGTGACAGAGAACCGGTTTACGTAAACTCTTCGGTTTCTCTGATTGAATTGTTTGTTTAATCAAATACATTGTTTAAACCGCTATATTGCGGCTTTAATATATCATGATTGATTGAGTTATCTCACTGTGACAGTGAGTTGTTTTGGTAACAAATTAATGCATCTACAAATTCTGAATAGAATAGCTTTTGCATATGTCATAACATTATTAAATCATCATTACAACACATTTTCTTGTATTGAATAACTGTTTTCAATTGGAAATTTATAATTAATTTCCATTTCAATTACTAAAATATAAAACAAATAAAATAAAAATGTGTTGTCTTTCAAATGTCCTGTAACAATAGACATGCAACCGCAAGAAAATATTCTTTGACATATAATTAATAATTAACATTATTATTTTAAAAAATAAATGTAATCTATTATATACCAATTCGTTTATTAAACAGTGTGCTGTTTCAAACTGCGTAAGAAATATCAGTTATACGTAGTTTCCAAAATATGATAATATTCACGATAATGTGAGGATAATGAAGGGTAGTCCAGCAAAATAGATGTCTCCTTCGGGTGCGCAGTCATCGCACATATACCGAAGTTTAGATAATCATTATCTAAATGAGGGACAGTCATGTAATTTGAAAAAGCATCGATTACGATTTGGTTATTTGTCACCAATACGTTATCGATAACACAGACAGACAGATATAGTTTATTATAGTGTCACAAGTTAAATATACATTGTAAAAAGCATGATTAAAAGACATAATATATATTTAACAACCAGCCAATTTTTGGCTTATGAGACACTTTACAAGATAAAACAGTGTACAATATATTCGTAAATATAGGTATGTAAAAGTAGCGATAATACAGGCTTAAAATTTAAAAAAAAATAGATAAATAAGTAAATACATGTAAGAGTTATAAAAATAATTGCCTTCTAAAAAACATATTCCTTATTGTTGTACTGATACATTTAATGCGTTTTGGGCTGTTTTCCGATAAATAGGTCCTAAGTCCCCGTTGCATTATAACAATCTAAATTAAAATTGCTTCTTTGATCATTGTAAAAGTGGCATTCTGAAATAAAATGAACTTCTGTTTCAACATTTTGACAAAATCGACAAATTCTACTCTCTAATGGGGTGGGGGGTCTGCAGTGTCGTCCTGTCTCTACGTATAAGGGGAGGCTTCCACATCGTAGGCGATGGATTATCTTCGTTTTCTCTTGATTAACATTCAGACGCCATTTAGAACACCACGTTGTTACCACATCCAATATTCGCTGCAGCTTGTAAAGTTGAGATATTTTGTTCTATTTAATTTTGTATTCTGTAGATCGTAAATAAGAACCATATAAGAAGTGATCAATAATGGAAATTTGTTGCGGACGATGAAACGTTCACCTACTGATTTTCCTTAGTCAGATATAATGTTCTACAGCCTCATTTGGTTTTGAAAGCTAGACATTCTGTCGGGGATTGAAATAACGTTTAATTGGCGGCAATTGTCTTGTATGTGTATCCATCGTCCACTCAACCAGAAATGATGGCGCCATCAAACAGTGACCCGGCAGTTATATGACCTGTTACGACACATGACTAGAGTCACTGGACGTCAATAAACTGACGTCTCACACCTGTTATCTGTTACATCCGGCTCCATAATACACAACATCAAATGACAGTTCCCCGTTATATCAAGTGTTATTTCAGGCTGTTCAGTGTATCACACATATTCAAAACGATGTTATTTAACCATGAAAAATCACAAAACAAAATGAATAGATGACAAAATTGTTTCAATTTCCAAACCTCTTACCTTTCCTATCTATTAGATGTCTCGGCAGTTATTATGAGCAGCAACGTTTTTATAAAGTGATTGGTTTAAACATTGTTTTTTTTTTAAAACAATAAACACAAACAATTGGCGAACGGGCTGTACAACGCTTATTTGAGTATCCACTCTTATTCACGATTCATAAATCTGAACACAAACACAAGAAATTGTGAAAATTCAAAAGCTAAGGGATCCGTTTAAATGTTTACATGTAGGTTTTCAAATGTTAATTATTTGGTATGCCTCATTTTGAAGTTGTCTACGGCATCAGCTAGATGAAACCAAATTAATTGAAAAATGATTTAACCCACACTGTTACTCTTCACTACCGTATAGACGCAGGTTTCGCCAATCATTTGTAGCAAATAGTATACGTAGCTTAATAGAAAATTCCCGTGTCCTTTCTTAGTATAAACTATCCAATGAAGTTGAATGGTATTTTTTTAGAATTTTTGTTTGTTTAATGATTGATTATCTTCATATTTTACACTAGACAGAAATTATTCTTCAATTTGATAACTTTTTAAACAAACTTTTCAAAAACATTTGTATCACAATTTGTTGATAAAATTAAGTGTTTTATAAATTTAACTAAATTGAAACATGTTTATTTCCTAATTTGAAATTATTAAACAAACAATAGCCAAATACACATATTTTGTAAATAAACCATGACATGTTCCTTATCTTGTTTTTGGAGCGGTTTTTTTTAATGGTTATACCACTCCGATATAAACAGATATATAACATTTTGTGGTGATTTAAACAAAGAGGACTCTAAATAAACAAGCTAGAAGGCGTTCATGATATACAGACAATACTGTTTGTATACAATTTCCTTTTAAAAACACTTTACCGTTGTCATGTGATTCAGACATCAATTGAGATTGTATGAAAATAGCATAATTAAAAATTTTTTTTTATCAGAATTAGAAAATCCTTAGCATTGTTTCACTGAGTAAGTTTCACGACGCTTTGTCAATACTCCAGTCATTAGCGAAACTTGAAAACTTACAATGTCTTGGCAAGCGCATTCGTTTGGATATTAAAATTAAAATACTCTTACGAAACTAAAACGTTATATATATATATAGAGAGAGAGATATTATTTATTACAGTCTCGCCCAATACAATATATGTCAAAAGTAGTGGATGTATTATTAACCAATCAGCGCGCATGATTAACGAGGGGATTCCCCTAAAGAAAAGCGAACCCTAAACCGCTCTCTTCTCCCCATCTCAGCGGTAAAGCGTAGCTCAGCTCAATAATGAGCAGGCTTCTCAGCACGGACCGAAGGCCATTTGTGTTGGGGACGGCGGGTCCCTTTAAGATGACTGAACAGCAATAGAAACCAAGTGCTTCAGAATCCTTTGAATAGTTTTTCACATGGGCAACAAGCATTTGATTGAACCCTGATTACCGGGAAGATTGACTTTTGAAAAAGAATAAGATGCACAGTTTAACAGTTTTGTCAACAGTAAATAAACATTGGTTATTGGTTATATGTATGTCAAACATGTAAAGCAAGAAGTCATAAATAATTGATACATTTTGTGGCATCTCTTTATGTGCATCTGAGGTCAAAACCTAAACACTTTACCCTCAATTGGGCCCAAAACGGATAAACTGTTAAATGACTTACTATAGCTTAATACTAATATATCTTGGTTTGTATTTATATTAGACTTTTTGACATATTCACTTTTGAGTATATCCCGACATAATCAAGTGTTGAGATGCCTCCTGCTTATCAATTTATGATGAGGTTGGTTTAATTATGCTATCTTACTCCAATGTATAGAGATTACTTATCAATCGATAATAGAGTCCATTGCTGCATCTTCTTCCACCCATAATTTACACATTCAGCCAACACATGCAGGTTTCACCAAAATGCATAACAATAATAATGTTGCTGGCTTTCCTCCACAGTGATGAATAAATCTTGATATTTCAAACAAAAATGTGTTCAGTTTCACAAAAAAACATCTTTTAAATCATCTCATGTAAGCTCACCTAAGTCCTTCAATTATTACTGAATTGAAAATTTGGTCATTAATAAAAAAAATTGAAAATGGAAAAAATTGGTTATGATATGAAAAGGATGTAGATCTTATCATTCGCATTAAATAAAGCTCTGAAATCTTCATATAGATTGAAGAGATCATTTTACCTAGTTAGTCTAGAATATTACTGGAAATTTTTTCTTCAGCCATTGATGAGTCTAAGATTGTCTCTTTAATAAGATGTGATGAGGAAACTCAGAATAGCTTTTCAATTCATAAACTAATTAATTCCCATGCAGCCAAGATACTGCCAGGAACAAGTTGACCTATATAGATTGTCTGTGATCTGTGTCAACTCTGGATGACCTTGTATTTGTGTCAAGATAACTCAGCCTTGCTTAGCTAAGTGCAGGAAAATGATGAGCCATCGTTAACTTTATAAATAACTTGATCTTTTATCATCTGTCTATGATGCCCTGACCAGGTTCAGCTGGACTGGATTCCATGTAGCAATGTTTCACAAATCGTAGAGAAGGGAAAAAAATGAAAATTCTCACACATTGAAAAGATGTTATCAAAGTGGTGACATTTTGACCCAGTAGCTATATACAGAGAATTTAAGCTGTGAGGAGATAACTGGCCATGTTATTTATGTTCCAAGGAGAGATTAAAGGAGTCTATTGATGTCAGAGTTGTGAAGCATGTGGATGAGTGACAGGTAGGCTAGCTGTTTACCTGGTGTAGTTGTTGTAGTTCTTGTGACTGATGTGACAAACTGGGTCTGAACAAGTGACTGAGTGACTTATTCTTACTGACTGTATGCTATGTGTCTTATTGTGTGTGGCTGAAGTGCCTAACAGACTGTGGTCAATGTGTTCCTGTGACTGATCATGTGACTAACTGGGTCTGAACAAGTGACTGAGTGACTTACTCTTGCTGACAATGCAATGTGTCTTACTAACTGTGAGGGCCTAACAGACTGGTCAATGTGTTCCTGTGACTGATGTGACTAACTGGGTCTGAACAAGTGACTGAGTGACTTACTCTTGCTGACAATGCAATGTGTCTTACTGTGTTTGGCTGAAGTGCCTAACAGACTGTGGTCAATGTGTTCCTGTGACTGATGTGACTAACTGGGTCTGAAGAAGTGACTGAGTGACTTATTCTTACTGACAATGCAATGTGTCTTACTGTGTTTGGCTGAAGTGCCTAACAGACTGTGGTCAATGTGTTCCTGTGACTGATGTGACTAACTGGGTCTGAAGAAGTGACTGAGTGACTTACTCTTACTGACAATGCAATGTGTCTTACTGTGTTTGGCTGAAGTGCCTAACAGACTGTGGTCAATGTGTTCCTGTGACTGATGTGACTAACTGGGTCTGAACAAGTGACTGAGTGACTTACTCTTACTGACAATGCAATGTGTCTTACTAACTGTGAGGGCCTAACAGACTGTTGTCAATGTGAATGAATTGACTCTTACAAAGTCTTGCTTGACATTAATTCTGTTTTGATTGACTAATCTGTGAGACATGTCTGTTTGAATACAGAGGTAAATCTGATACTGTTGACTACTAAGTATTCATTTTAGACTAAATCCAATTTTATCTGCATTTATTATCTGAAGTAGTTTAGAACTTTGCAGTGAATAGTCACTGTAGTGAATGTGACAGTCAATAGAAGAAATGAATATATGTCTAACTCAGCTCACATGCTTTAGTTAGAAAGAAGTTGTTGTTGAAAGCTCATGCTCCTCGAATGCAGAACAGACAGCTACTGTTGAATGATGTGACTGACACACTTTGGTTTGGGTTTGTCACTTGCTCCATGCTAGATGTTTACATGCACACTGAGGCTTATTGTAAGGCTGTTAAACCTGTCGGTCAAGTAAACATGTCTGCAGTGACTTAAACTAGGTCAAGTAGTGACTCGTAGCAACAACTCAGCTGGTTTAAGTCTGACAGTATATGTCAAATGTTAGTGTTCTTCACTCAGAGTTACATGTCACTGTGACTGGAAATATGTAAATGTGGCCATCACTTGAGTTGACCAGACCATTGTGATACACAATCTATGTTATTTGCAGTAGCATCTTACCAAGCTGTGAACTGTGAATCAAGGCAATAAGGCTTTTGAAGTGTGATATAGGCATATGATAAATGTTAATGAGATTTGGCAGGGATGAAACAACCTGTCAATAGTCAATTCACAGCTTTAATAAGTATTCCTTCCGAGTGAGTGAATTACGTTTAGGATTTTGCTGAAATGAATGAATTATGTAATGGGGCTTGTACAGATTCGATTGGACAGAATTAATAATGTCACTAACATCGTTTTGAACAAGCAATTATGATGAAGGCTGATTTATGATATGCACATTAGGGGTGTAATGATAGATTGAACTATCAAATTACCACGATTATTGCAGTGCCGATAGGACTTTATTGATGGTCAATCTAAAACGGTCAGTAGTGTCAATAGCATGTCTAACTATCAACATACTAGTTAATTCAGTTAAGTTTAATGTAAGTAAAAACTTAACTTCACACACAGTCATCTCTTTTTATGTTTGACAAATACTTGAAAACAGATCGCTGAGAGCTAAAAATAGCAAACCAGAAGATACATTGAAAAAAGAAAATTATCTGTTCATTTCAGACAAAGAAAATAAAACTACTGGTATGTTTTTCGCCAAAAATTGTTTTTTTCCTTTTTAGATAAACTATTGCAAAAGTACCCTGTGATAAAATATATTTATCACAATGGTCACTCACAATAGACTATCGTTCTCGCAATAGTCCATTGGGAGTCAGTAGTCACCCCAAGTGCACATGATCTCCGAAGTCTTCATGAAGAGGTTGGTATAGGGTTGCCAAGTGTCACCTGAAACTACTCAGGAAGACCTTTACAAACAAAATAACACCATGCTAAGTGTAAAAAGGATTATCATTAATTTCAGGTTTCATGCCATTGTTAGATGACATATCGTCTGTGATATTGCAAATTGTTCACAGCTGTTAGAAGTGATTTTTGCCTAAATCAAGTTTCTCTGAAAGTTCTTTATGAAAATCTGTCATTTGTGATGCTCTGCTATGCCTTTTGAAATGACTGAAATTCATTTTCTCACCAGAATGTTTTTTAAAACCCTTAATATCTTATGTGATTAACTGTTTTCTCGCGGAGCCTCCCAATAAATGTAAACATGAATTGCCAGTTGGTTTTATAATCTTGTTTTATCACTGTTTTCCTACCCTGTAAGAATTGTTATTAGAAACAGTTAACAATCAATGCAAACGATTGCGGATAATCAAATAGACGGGTCAGGAATGAGAGGCAGTCTTCCAACAATTGACAAACTGCATTCCTGTACCTTTTTGAAAAACAGGTTTTGCTTTAAAAACATTATTTAGATATTTTGAAAATTACTAAATTATGCATACTCTTTAAATAAAATAGATAAAATGTATCTCCCTGTCCAAAATATGAGTATGTTATCTTGTCATGTTATTCAATTTCCTGATTATCATTAAAAATTCAAACATTAAGGGTAGGGGTGTAACGATACAGGATGGTTGCGATACGATGCATATCCCGATATTGGGGTCACGATACAATACGTATCCCGATACAATCTCATAACGATAGATTTAAAATATTTTGTCAATTTTCATTTAATATGTGAATAAACCTGAATTTGAATGAAGGTACCGGTATGCGATTGTGTCACATTGTTCACAAGCTGTTATGAGTACCATGTTAACCATGATATGTATGTCAACAGGCTTCTGTAAACATGTTGTAAATGTCATCATTGATAACATGAGAATGATATGAACGTCAACATGTCTATTTCGTGTACTTCATAACCTTAGACCAATAAGTTTGTTACATCAAAATTACGATGTTAAATGTTGATATTATTTAATATCATCATTTTTTTCATGACAAATATTTTTAAAGGACACTTTAACTACAATTTCTCAAGTTGTAGCAATGCAATTTGAAATCTAAAGATAGCTATGCTATTTGAAAACTAGAGGTTAATGAATATGTTAAAATATTTTCCCTAAGGTCTGATTCATAACACAGGGTTCGAACTTCAAAATTAGAACTTTTCCAGAAGGTTGTCACATATAGACAAGAAGTTGACATGTGAAGTGTAATCAGTGGTAGGCAGAAGAGCTAGATATAATTCTTCATTATGTGGTCATGCAGATCCATTTTGCTGATTTAATTTGTCAAGTACCTTCAGAAATGGCTAGTGCATTGATACTGCTAATTTGTCAACTCCTGCATTTTTTAAAAATCCCAATTTTTTCCTGAAAATAATGAGTTACTTATGAGTTTGTAATCATTCAACCAATTCTCTGTTCAAGTCGTTTATTATAGAGGTTAACAGCTTATTGCTATCAAGTTTATTTCTATTATCAATGGACAGGTCATGCATGTTTTTTAATCCAAATATCTGTCTGAAAAAAATGAATCTCTTGAGTTATGAATGAGTTTGTAATCATCAACACAATTCTGTGTTCCAGTTGTTTATGTTTGTGATTTATAGCTTATCTCATTCAAGTGTTGTACTAATACCCATTGTACCAGTGGACAAGTGCTTATAGACTAACATATAATCCCTGAAAAAAGTTTTGTTCACTAAAATTTTAATTTCAAATATTTGATATTAAAATAAAAAGGAGCCCTGAACAATTCTTAATTTCAGCCGAGGCATCTAGACTTGCCAACATTGTCTAGACTTAAGAAGGCTCGTTTAATTTGTTTTCGCTTTAGGGTCTGGATAACAGACTAAAGTGCTTATTGCCAGCCAGCGAGAACTGGTTACTACATGAAGCTTATCCAGGATTGGTTCCAAGTCACAATCCTTGTTAACCTAGATGATACACAATGACCATCCTTGAAGTAACCATATGGATAATTTCATGTACAACTGATACACCTTAATGACATTTCTCGATTATTTCTTTTATTTTCTTTGATACAGATGAGTTCAGAAAGTACCTTGAAATTAAAGCGATATGAATTTCACATAAAAATGAGAGTTGATATACAATATAAAATGATCATCATTAAAAAAGTCATGTGGTTAGAGGGTAATTTGAAAACCTAATTAAGGAAATGTTTCTTATCTATTTCCCTGTTTTTGATACATATTTGTTTTCACAGTGGTAGATAGATATTGGTTTCACAGTGGTTGTTGGTTCAAGTGAGTACATTGACAACGTGATATTGAATGTTGCACACAAATGAGTCTTGTTAACCTAGATGATTATAGACAGAATGGACCATGTTCTCAGTAACACTACAGATTATTTCCATGATTTCAGCATTAACTCCTTTTACACATTACCCTAGTTGTCGCTGTTCTAAGATCTGTTTACATGTCATTAAGAAATACTGAGAGATAATTAACCCAGATAAGAAAAACCTGTTGTGGGGTTAATTCAAATAGCAAGTTATAAGCATTTGAAAAATAAATTTGAGAATTTTAACCATCATTTGGCTTAAACAATTAAAATTTAATAAAAATAGTAATGAATTTAGATGAATTTTTAGCTAGTTAATAGTGTACTTAATGAAACCTGCGGTGTTGTTTTCAAAATGATAATGATGATGGGTATTTGTAAATCGCTATATCAATACACAAGGTACATGCAAGGGGCAGTAGCAGGTTTTTAGGGGGAATATAAGGTGATGTCAGGGAAATGAAAATAATTGGTTCCAATTGAAAGACAGTGTATTTAAACTAAATGAAGCAGTAATAATTCAAATATATAACGTTAAGTTTAGCCACATGATTCATTTTTCTTTCACAAAATGAATTACCAGTAAAGGTGTTCACACAAAATGACCGCCAATGGACTTTATGTGAATGTTCATACTTTGTCCTCTGACCATGGATGATTGACTTGTGTAATGAGATTTTTGACACTGTCAAAATAATACATTTAGCATTAACTTACAATTATCAATGAAATATTTAAATATAAAATTATAATAAAACGTGCTACTGCCCCTTTAACTCTCAATTACTCAGGGTTGTTATTATATTCTTTCAGTGGGGATGCTTGATGATAAATAGATATAATTTACTTTGTTGTTATACATTGCTTTGAACTTTCATCTGTATTCTATTATTATCCCCCGCCACGAAGTGGAAGGGGGATATAGGTTTGAGCTCCGTCTGTCCGTCCGTGTGTCCGTGCGTCCGTGCGTCCGAGTTAAAGGAGCCAATTTTTCTCAGAAACCGTTAAAGGTAGGATTATCAAATTTTGTGTGTGTCTTCCGAGTATCAATATCTTGATGGAGTTCGAAAATCAGAACCGTGCAAATATTTTTTCCGGAGTTATTGCCCTTGTTATGTTTTTTGGGACTCTGTTCGAGGTGTCTTCAAAGGAGCCAATTTTTCTCAGAAACTGTTACAAATAGGATCATCAAATTTGATGTGTGCCTTCAGGGTATCAATACCTTGATGGAGTTCGAAAATCAGAACCACGCAAATATTTTTTCCAGAGTTATTGCCCTTGTTACGTTTTTTTGGGACTCTGTTCGAGGTGTCTTCAAAGGAGTCAATTTTTCTCAGTAACCGTTTAAGATAGGATCATCAAATTTGATGTGTGCCTTCAGGGTATCAATACCTTGATGGAGTTCGAAAATCAGAACCGCGCAAATATTTTGTCCGGAGTTATTGCCCTTGTTACGTTTTTGGGACTCTGTCCGAGGTGTCTTCAAAGGAGCCAATTTTTCTCAGAAACTGTTACAGATAGGATCATCAAATTTGATGTGTGCCTTCAGGGTATCAATACCTTGATGGAGTTCGAAAATCAGAACCGCGCAAATATTTTTCCGGAGTATGGTGTCATGATATTTTTGAGTACACTCGAGTATTTAGGAGAAGGTTCTGACTTTAAAATAAGAACAAATCTGGCGGGGGATGTTGATGACTATGTCTTCTTGTTTGTTTTTCATCTCCAAACAGGTGCTTATAAGTAGTAGGTGGTCTAAAATAATTTGTCAAGACCAATAGAAAAAACTACATTCTTGTGAGTTTTTACTGGTGATGTTCATACTCATAGTTAATTAAATAAACATGTGATATATGATAATGGCTTACTTGACCCACAGTCTGATTAAAATCGACTGTGATTTGAAGAATAAGTGTAAAAATATTATCTCTAGCGGGGTTTGAACCACACCCAGCCCGGCTTTCCTGTCATTTACAGTCTGAAGGCACCCCTTTTACCTGCATGTTCTGACGCAAGCTCATCTAGCCAATCGCAAGGAGCGCAGTAAAAGCCTTTGATATCATGCTACGGGCAGGTAACTCCAGTGTTCCATTCGTTATACATAATTGCTGCTATTTAAAAACGAGGATGTGATTGGATAGCTTACGACTGGGTTTGTCTGCGCTAAACTGGTTATAGCGACATGCGATAGGGGTGGGTGCATTCAGACCGAGACGGAGAGGATATCCATAATGTTTCGATCCCCGATAAAGACAATACTTTTGATAATTTATTCCTCAGAGCACGGTTGATTTTAATCAGACTGCTTGACCCATTGGAAAAGATCAACAATGATAAGCAAATAAGATTATATATAGGCAGATTTTGTTTTTAAGCCTGATGTTTTTGTTGATCTTCTTAAAAATGTATCTGTCAACATTTACATGAGATTTAACATCTTAGCAGAATTTTTAGGTAGTCGGGAGATGATAAATTTCAAATAAGATATTGACAACCTTAGGGAGACTCAGTGGAGGGAGTTGCACACCCTTGTGCAGTAATTTTTTATGCACAATAAATTTTTATGCACAATGAACAATAAATCTACAAATTCTGTCATTTGTTGTGTTAGAATTCAAAGCAGCCGAAACCTTTAAGATTTATGACAATAAAAGGCTTTGATGATTGTTCTTCATATCTTTATATCATGTTATTTATATATTTCTTTGTTTATTGTTCTGAATCTCTGTATATCATGATGTATGGCATGAAGTTTGATATTTATCATGATTAGGATCAGTGAAACACAAACCTAGAAGCTAGGTGACATTTTGTATCAGGTGTTTATGGAGATGTCTGAGTCAGTTTAGAACAATACACTGACTGTTTATTGTATCCTTGACTTTTGAATTGTGGCCGAACTTTTTATTAATCTAAAGATTGACCCAGAATATTAATTTTGTTTCCAGAAACAGAACAGAAATTAATTATGTAAATTTACTTTCATAGTTTCTAAAAAGCTTTGTTTTGCTTTGCAAGGTCGAAATTAGTCTTATTTGGGTACTAGCCATTCGGATTAGTGCATTCCTGGGAGCACTAGCCAAAAGACATTCTAACTAGACAAATACACTGATATAATCGTATTTTCTGCAATATCAACTAGTCCTTTGGACAACCAGTCATTACACTTTACTAGCCCAGCATCTTTTGCACTAGCCATGGGCTACTGGGCTAGTGCTAATTACGAACCCTGCTCTGAATCAATAAATACAGGATTGCATGAGCTCATTACTTTTGACTTCATGACTTGAATAAACAAAAATAAAATTCAAATACTAAAAAGATCAGGGTATCGGTAGGTTTGAGATTATGGGTTGAGGAAGGTGTGAGTGTATTGGTGGACAGAAACAAAAACTGGACTATGCACTAGTGTGAACTATCATGAGAACATGTCATTCGTATTCATTTGAATTATTGTTCATAATCTAATGTTTATCTTAGGGGAAATAACATGTAACTATCTATATACCAGTAACTTGTCCTTTGTTTGAAACTCTTTTTTATTTATTTCAGGGAGAACTGCACATTGTTTTTTCCGTCTGATCCCCTGAAGATAGTGCGAGCGTCTGGACAGTACATGTACGATGAGAAGGGAACCAAGATCCTCGACTGCATCAATAATGTCTGCCATGGTGAGCACAACTGCTACTTTCTCAACAACTACTTTTCAAAGTCATTTTGAATATGAATATACTAAAAGAAATTAAGGAACATTTGTAAATTTGTCCGGCACATCCTCTATATTGTCTGGTATATACTTTATATATACAGTAGAACACAGATATAGGGAACTCGGATATAGCGAACAATCGGATATAGTGAAAAAAAATGCAAGTCCTGTCCCTATATAATATCATTAAAATCATATGGATATAGCGAACACTGGATATAGCGAACTAAATTCTTTGGTCCCTTGGAGTTCGTTATATCCGTGTTCTACTGTATATGATTAAAGTTATGAATTTCATTGAATAAACACAATTACACTTATGTATTTGAATCAAGTACTGACAGTGTTACAGTTTCTGTATTGAGCTTTGATGTCAGAAACAAAGCAGGGTCAAAAATGAAAAGTCACGTGATGTTATATGGTTCAGGGTCACAACGATACAGTTTTGTTTTTGGTTGCTTTATTGCTTTGGAACTGATATCCCTGGTAGTAAATAGCTTGTTAAAGAAATTTACCCGAAATTTTGATTCAAATCTTTTAGGAATAATAGGATTATGGACATCCTGAATAACCAAGATGATGTGAAGGAATGTTGTAATAAAAAACAATAGAGGCAATGCAGTTGTACCTAGGTGATCAATTTAGGGGGTCATATTGCCTTTTCTGAGCAGATGGGACCCTTTGCAGTGGAAGAATTTTCCTACTTCTCAAAATTTTAAAGGAAACCAAGGCAAAAGGGCGGCCATATAACTCTATGGCTCCCTCTAGGAAAAAAACTAGCATGCTACTCTGAATGTACAGTTTAAAACATATTTTTCAACTGAAATAATACTTTCAGTTGGCCATTGTCACCCGCATGTGGTGGAGGCAGGAAGCAACCAGATGAAGGTTCTTAACACAAACTCTCGCTTCCTGCACGATAACCTCGTCAATCTCGCCCAGCGCATCTCCAAAACTCTGCCAGACGATCTCTCTATCGTCTACTTCACTAACTCAGGGTCAGTCAATCATAGATCTTTTTATTTCTTCTCAAATAACAGGGATCTTCTTGTTATTGATATGTTGTTGGTAAGATTGGAATCCTAAGACATCCGATCCTTGAAATCAGTCAAAGGAAGTTTTAAAAAGATTTTGGAATATTTCTGACCATTTAAAATTGTGTTCTTTAAACCATATATCTTTAGTAAAATGCAAAATCTCTTAAAACATTGTGACTGACTTATCAATAGATCCTTTTCTGTATAAATGACCTTAAATGTTATTTCTGAAGACTGAGATGATCATGAAGAGAGTTTTGATTCCAGTTCAGAAGCAAATGACCTTGCTCTGCGACTTGCCAAACATCACACAAAAGCAAGCGAAGTTATAGCTCTGGAGCGAGCATACCATGGGCACGTGATCTCACTCATCGATCTGAGCACTTACAAGCTTGACGACATGACAGATGGGGTGCACACAAAACCTGATTTTGTGCACATGGTGAGCGAATATCATTCATAATTCAATAGGCAGAACTTGCACACAGTGAGTGAATATAATCTATAATTCATTAGAGAAAATTGCACATGGTGAGTGAATATAATTGATAGCAAAAATTACACATCATGAGTGAATTTTATTTCTAATCTATCAGAAGAAATTACTCATTGGTGAGTGAATATTTTCTAAGTCATAAGAGAAATTACACATGGTGAGTGAATATCATTGATCATTCATTAGTGAAAATTACACATGGTAAGTGAAAAGTATTCATACAAAATTTCCTACAATTGGTCCATTGAATCTAAAAAATAAGTTGCTGTAACAGACCCTTCGCTATCTCTTCTCTATCAGCCTGTCCACAGTTTAACCTAATGTTTCAGGCATCCTGCCCCGACACATACAGAGGAAAATATAGAGACTGTGACTTCCCAGGAGAAGACCTAGGTCAGAAATACGCGAAGGACGTAAAGGTCATCATCGACGACATTCACAAGAAGGGAAAAGATGTGAGCTGTTTCATTGCAGAGTCCTTACAGAGTTGTGGTGGACAGATCATCTACCCTCCAGGCTACCTCAAGAATGTCTTCAAGTAAGTTGTGTGGAAGGTAGTCCCAATTTATATCTTCATTGTTATCTTAATTTCTTAAAGAAAAGAAAACTTCTATCAGAAACCTCCTGAGCATATCTACTCTCCTGGTTCCCAACAGAAATATTTGTCTTTAAGTTTTGGAAAATCCTCACTATTTACCTTTTTTTTTTTGCTGAAGTTTAGATACTAACTGGTTGCAGTATAGTAGCATCCAGTCTAAATAAACCTAGCCTTAATATTACCTGTTTCACTCCAATATTGAGTCTAGAAAGGTCTATTAGGGGGTTGCGTCAGCCTATGTATCGAATTGACCAATCAGAACTCATCTTACCAAGCCACAATGGTCTGCCTTCGCACGTAAAACGTTAGAGGGTCATAGGGCGCAGGAAGATCAGCTGACACAACCCTCTACTAGACCTTTCTAGACTCAATATCAGAGCGAAACGGATAATATTGAGTCTAGGTTTACTGAGTAGCATCACACAAAATTTGGACATAAATGTCTGGATAGTTTTCTTTGTCTAGCCCTGTAGCAGAAGCTGTATTTTCTCTTGAGGGTCTTATCTTCTAATCTATGAAATGATTGTGAGATTTTTTCAAGCAGATCTCTAAGCAAGTAACCCATGGTGAGAGTCAGACACTGTACCAAATTAGCTCAAGGCAATCCCACTAGACAAGGTGTTGGAATGGTTCCATCCTGTCACATACGTACAATAAGACATTGTTCGATAAAATATGTTTCAAGATGCATCAGGACAGATCATAATGTAACCATGATTGGATATTTTCGTTATATCTCCCCTAAAAAGTTACCTACAGAACATGGCAACCATTGACCAAGATATTGCAGTCAGTAGTAAGATGCATATCATTATCATTGCAGGTACGTGCATGAAGCTGGAGGAATCTGCATAGCAGATGAGGTGCAGGTCGGTTTCGGCAGGGTGGGCACAAACTTCTGGGCTTTCGAAACACAAGGTATGTGATCGATAAAATATTAAGATATTACAGGAGTGATAAAATGTAGGTAAATGAGAGGTTTTTCTTCATAGAAATGATGCCACTAATGAATATTGCCCTACTTAAGCTTGGTAATAACTCACTCATTTATTCTTCATAGAAATGTGTTTTTTTCTTCTTTCACAAAGTAGCTCTGCTTTGAGTCAATTCTTGAACAATCTACTTGCCCAACCACTTCATATCAACAGCTAATATTACTCTTTATTATGTTTCCAGTATTGAAAATCTTTTTTTTTTCACGGAATGAAATAACAAGTGAAATTTCACATAATGACGTCATCGTTGATGTCATGAAACAATTGATTGACATCAAAAGATTTTTAACTTCGCTCGATGACATATTCATGATATACGACAAGATATGTCAAGTATCCTTTACATATTTCAGGTGTATCGCCTGATATAGTGACGATTGGGAAACCAATGGGAAACGGTCATCCTGTTGCAGCTGTGATCACAACTCCAGCAATCTCTGCTAGTTTCAGGGCAGCTGGGGTCGAATACTTTAATACGGTGAGTCAATCTCTGCTAGCCTCAAGGCGCTGGGGTCTAATATTTTAATACGGTGAGTCAATCTCTGCTAGTTTCAGGGCAGCTTGGGTCGAATACTTAAATATGGTGAGTCAATCTCTACTAGCTTCAGGGCAACTGGGGTCGAATAATTAAATACGGTGAGTCAATCTCAGCCAATTTCAGGGCAACTGGGATTAAATACTTTAATACTCTGAGTCAATCTCCACTAGTTTTGGGGCAAATTTGGATGAATACTTTAATACTGTGAGGCAATCTCCGCTAGATTGAGGGTGGCTAGTAGGGTCGAATACTTTAATACTGTGAGTCAATCTCCGCTAGCTTGAGGGTGGCTAGTAGGGTCGAATACTTTAATACTGTGAGTCAATCTCCGCTAGATTGAGGGTGGCTAGAAGGTTTGAATACTTTAATACTGTGAGTCAATCTCCGCTAGATTGAGGGTGGCTAGTAGGGTCGAATACTTTAATACTGTGAGTCAATCTCCGCTAGATTGAGGGTGGCTAGTAGGGTCGAATACTTTAATACTGTGAGTCAATCTCCGCTAGATTGAGGGTGGCTAGTAGGGTCGAATACTTTAATACTGTGAGTCAATCTCCGCTAGATTGAGGGTGGCTAGTAGAGTCGAATACTTTAATACTGTGAGTCAATCTCCGCTAGATTGAGGGTGGCTAATAGAGTCGAATACTTTAATACTGTGAATCAATCTCCGCTAGATTGAGGGTGGCTAGTAGGGTTGAATATCTTAATACGGTGAGTCAATCTCCGCTAGTTTCAGGGCAACTGGGATCAAATACTTTAATAATATGAGTCAATCTCTGCTAGCTGCTGGGGTTGAAAACTTCAATACATCAGTTACCATCAGAAATCTCTGCTTGCACTGAAAAGCTAGTTAATCCAATCATCGACTTAAATCCATTTATTGATAGAAATATGGCTGGCTTCAATTCTCATGCCACATTAGATTCTTAGGCTTGGTTTTTAAAGTTACATACTTTTAGTGAGACAGTTTCTGAATTGTTATCAATCATTTACCATGTTTGGTCTAAGAAAAGTGAAGCCTTTAAGTGCACACTGATGTCTTGCTACCCTCTTGCTTCATGAAACGCCGACACTTGAGCTAAATGTACAATTCCTTACTTGTATTTTCTATGTATATTTGCAGTATGGTGGAAATCCAGTGTCTTGTGCTATAGCCTCTGCTGTTCTTGATGTGATCGAAGATGAGAAACTTCAAGATAATGCCCTCCATGTTGGAAAATATTTCTTGGACAAACTGGAGAAGATGAAATCAAAATACAGCATTATTGGAGATGTCAGGTATCTTGTCTTTCTCTCTCCTTAGTGTCGTACTGCTCAAGTCTCTTATCGTTGGGTAATGACATTATAGAAGTTTCATCATAATTATCATAATATCACAGATCAAAAAGGTTGAATATCATTCAAAACATGTCCTGATACCCTGAAAATGAAGATTAGTCAATGGTAAAATTAGATGAATCAGTGGTCCGAGACTAAACAGATTTTATAACCCCTGATGTAGTCTAACAATAAGACTCTGAAATGAATTTTGTTTCAAGAAATCTGAATTTGAAAAAAAAAAATGAAAAGGAGACTGAAATTTTTTCATTTTCAGATTGAGCTCTCAAGTCTTATTATAGACTAGCTTAGTCTTGCATTTTATTTTAGGGTCTGGCTGACAGACTACCCCTGATGATAGTGACAATTCTTTTCATTAAAGATGTTTACTGTTTACAGAGGTTTAGGCTTCTTTGTTGGCATTGACCTTGTAAAGGACCGGAAGACGAGAGAGGCTGCGTCTGACGAGGCCAAGTATGCTATCACAAGGTGAGCTTTTGAGATAGTTACATTCAGGAAGGGAGAAATCAAAGCTATACTTTCAGTAATTTTGAAAAACTATCTATGTTTAAACTTAGGGAAGCGTTTTGGGAATCTGATAAAATTGAAAGAATCAGATGATAGAGAATGAAGGGGTCATCCAAATATTCAAATCTTTGTTCTGTATTCATAATATTCAACAGCCATTTTGGATCAAACAGTAATATCCTTGATCAAGAATGTTACAGTCACTTCACAAAATCTTCTTTATCATTTTCAATGATGAAATAAGCTCTGTACAACACAGTGTGTGCCTTCTGCTTGTCCCCACGCAAACCTCCGACATCTGACGACCTAATACATGATTGATAACTTCACGATCCAATAAGTCCCCCTATGATTTCCATGAACAAGCAAGCAAGATGACTTGAATCTTTGAACACTTCTACTATCAAATATAACCAGTGCTCCTAACCTATTTTAAATATATTTAATCACGATCATTTTTATGCCCCCGAATCGGAGATTCCGGGGGTATATTGTTTTTCACCTGTCCGTCTGTCTGTCCGTTTGTCCACAAAAACTTTAACCTTGGTCATAACTTTTGATTGGTCAGAGCTAGGTCTTTGATACTTGACATATGGATCCCTTGTGATGAGACCTTTCAGATGACACCATGACATTTGACCTTGTGACCTTGACCTTGACACAGCGAGCCTTTTTCGAAAACTTTAACCTTGGCTATAGTTTCTATACTGTCAGTGCTAGGTCTTTGATACTTGACATGTGTATCCTTTGTGATGAGACCTTTCAGATGAGACCATGATATTTGACCTTTTCCGTCTGTCCGTCCGTCTGTCCGTTTGTCCACAAAAACTTTAACCTTGGTCATAACTTTTGATTGGTCAGAGCTAGCTCTTTGATACTTGACATATGGATCCCTTGTGATGAGACCTTTCAGATGACACCATGACATTTGACCTTGTGACCTTGACCTTGACACAGCGAGCATTTTAAACTTTAACCTTGGTCATAACTTTTGATTGGTCAGAGCTAGCTCTTTGATACTTGACATATGGATCCCTTGTGATGAGACCTTTCAGATGACACCATGACATTTGACCTTGTGACCTTGACCTTGACACAGCCAGCAGGATGCATCCGGGGGCATTCGTGTTTCACAAACACATCTTGTTCTTTCACCTTTTCACCTGAAAAATCCAGAAACCAGCCTCAAGAACTTTGTCTTGTTTCTTTGGTGTAAAAGGGTTAAGGCAGCCCTGGACAAGTGGGCCATGTAACACTATGAAAACAGGGTCGGGTTCCTCAAACACTTACAGAGCTACGATCAATTACAATCATAATCATTGTTAAAAAAAATTAGCTACAATAATTTGTGACACTACAACTGCTTAAGAAACAATAGAATTGATAAATTTGTAGACAGATGGTTCCCATTATTCCCTATTTTCCAATACTTAGGCTTAAACAATCTTGATTCAAACACTGTACCAAAGGATTACTTTAGTGATTGCCCATTACCCATTGATCTGTGGTATTTTATTTGCATGAATTTATTGCTGACATGTAAATGTGGGAACAAATTAAAAAACAAAACAAAAACTCTACGACTGTTTTGTTAAATGGCACCCAGCATGTGAAGTGTAAACA
This sequence comes from Steromphala cineraria, assembly GCA_916613615.1. NCBI lineage: Eukaryota > Metazoa > Mollusca > Gastropoda > Trochida > Trochidae > Steromphala > Steromphala cineraria. Next base: position 64,091,421 of record OU744721.1, on the reverse strand, counting down.
TCTTTCTCTTAACTTACAGATTGAAAGAGAACAATATCCTGTACAGTCGAGATGGTCCGGACAGGAATGTGCTCAAGTTCAAACCCCCCATGTGCTTTAACCGCGAGGATGTGGACCAATTGTGTGCTACCCTCGAAAGTGTCTTCAAGGACATTAAGGAAGGCCGTCGCCAAGGCAACACATCAAACAATGCGACCGAGGAGGAACCTTGTGAAGCCAGTCCAGTAAAACGAAGACGTCTGCTTGAGTCAGAGCCGGCATCGGTTGATATTCAAGCAGCTGTTACTAGTACCAAAGTTTGTTAATTTGTCTTTGGAATGTATACATGCCAAACTGTTATTACCAAAGGAAACTAATATTGGGCATAATCCTTAGAAATCTATAGAACACTTTGTTTAGAGTTTGGAGCCTCCACATGAAACAACTCACTCAACTCATCAGGACAATTTCTCCTCAGATCATCCACCCTTGAGTTTTGAAAGCCTATCAAAGGCTAGATGAATGTGTTAAATAATCTTAAGACATCATACAGTTAGTTTGCCACAGACTTTTGTTCAGAACATATTTTTGCAATTCACAAAGTAAGTTTATCTTTGCCTCAAGCATTGGCCAGTGGTATGCGCTGAATCGATATGTTTAAAGCTTTGCGCTACCAAGCCACTCATTCAATCTCATACCAACCCTTTTTCGTAAATTTGTTCATGAAAAATATTTGAGTTCAAGGGTGTTTGATATGAATAGAATTATTTCTGATGAAAGGTTCATGGGCAACATAAAGATGGAAAAAGTAAATCATGATATTCCTATACAAATGGAAGTTTTTTTGTCTTACTGACAATTTTCCTCCTGAAGTTAGTTTTTGTTTTGCGAACAGAAATGTTTAATTTTCTTCTTTGACGGGCATTCTGGATTCAATTATTCTTCATCAAGCATTTCCAACACCTATTTTCCTTTAGTGCAGATTTAGCAGATGACAGAATTCATATTCATATTTACAAAGTTTATAAGTATACATAACATTATATATCAGCTTAGTATATACAACATTTGTTTACATGCAAAGTTACTTGTGTCAATAATGTCATGATCTTGAAAATTTAAACTAAATCTGTTTTAATTATTAATTACAATTAATATCATGACTTGTATAATGGACCTTTGTCCTGGAGGTGAAATATCAAAGGCAACTTCAGAAAGCAAGGTCAGGGGTTTGAATCCAGCCAGGGCATTGTAGATTTTATTTCTGTTAAGAGCTGTATGAAAACAGTAATTCTTTGGTAATTCTTTGTTAATATTCAGTGGCGTACAAACCATGGTTTACTAACATCTTGTAAAGCATGTTCAACTTGAGTAGTAATATATTGGTGCAATGCTGCATTGCAATTCAGTGGAGAACAAACCATTGTTCACTAACATCTTCCTCGTGTGGTATAGCATGTCCAACTTGAGCAGTAATATATTGCTTCATTTCAATTCAGTGCTGTACCAACATGGTTTACAAGGTTAAATCAAAGCCTACTTGATTACCAAATACCAAAGCCTAAGGGTTATTGCAGGCTTTTCATAGAAATGTTGCAGAAAGTCTTTCTGGTGTTGTTAATTACTGATCTGAAGTCATTAATTGTATTGGTCCTAATGAAGGAAATACTCTTGAAATTGGCATTATGCCTCATCTTGTTGTCTAACTAGCAGGAGGGCTATGAGACTTGGCTTATATATTGCATTTAATTGATATTCCACGCAGTGTATAAAGTAGATTTGAAACCTAGGCTGTCCTGAAAATTAATGGTCAATTCCTTAGGGGAAAATAAAAAATATATTTGAAAAGTTGCCAGTCCTGACCAAAAAGTAACCAGTCCTGGCAAAAAGTTGCCAGTTTTAGGACTGTCGGACGGGCTATATTTTAAACACTGTTACATGGATATTATGATCTGTTCCTAACCAGTTATTCCTAAGCTTTTATCAGCTTTTGAACATGGAATAGCCTTACTGGTTTGCTATATGATTTTGGATTTTGGAAAGACATTTTTGTTTTTGAATTCTCGTAATATAAATCGTAAACCTCATTGTAATAATTGGGCATTTTTCATCCAATGTGCAACATAGCCAAATGTCCCCTGCCTTCAGAATCCCTTTACATTTGCAATAGAGAATCACCACAAAGTGTTTTCTGATATCAAAGATAAATAAGTTGATCAGAATAACAAACATCTGAGACTTGCACTGGATATATTGGCTCTTTCTATGAGTGAAATCATTGATTTGAGGAGACACACAAGTGTGATTGAATTCATCATCCAAATTTATCCGTCATTAATTACAGATGATATGGTAACTATAACATAAAATTACCAGTAGGTTTTTATGACAAAGATATCAGTGCTGAAATTATGCATAAAGCATTAAAGGGGCAGGAGCACGTTTTATAAGACAAATTGAATAAGTGTTTCATCACTCTCTTTAGGTTTTTGTTTCACATTTTTGGAGACAAGTTGTTTTATGCCTGATATTCTAAGTTTGCTACATTGTGATATTGAAATGAAATGGGAGTTTGAATTGACAATTTGATGCCAAATAAAATACACATTAAAAATATAATTTTAGATAATATAAAATAGTTTGCATTTATTCACGGAATACTTTGCATTTATTTAATTTTCTTTTAAATTATAATTTTACTCATTTACAAATATTGACAATTTTGTTATTTGTTCATGATTTCATTTGATAATAATTCTTAAAAGGATTGTTCATATGTGTGATATTTTACTGTATTGTAGAATAGCAAAGAATTTTTGAAAATAATAAACATATATATTTAATTGATTATTCTGTGCATGATATCCTGCTTTTAGTGAGATTTAGTTTTAGCAAAACGTTTAGTTTTGTTCATGTTCATTGTTTATTTCTTGCTAACATATCTAGGTAGGTATATATATTTGTGTATATTCATCATATACAATGCATAAAAATTATGTTTGTTGGTGAGTTATTAAGATTGCATAGAAGCATTTAACAGAATTTGAACGTGAGTGTTCAAGATTATTGTATTGTTACGTATAACCTGCTATTTTAATTAAATACAGTTTTTGGATGATGATTGAAAGTCCAACCAAGAAATTGTTTTTGTATTTTTTTTACCCCAGTTACAATGCAGTTGGAGGTATTTGGTTCACATAGTGTCTGTCTGTTAATCATTTCCAGAATATAACTCTAAACTACATGACTGAGAAATTTTGATATATTCTATTCAGTGTTGTGGCACTTGATCATTACAACTCCAGGATGCCAATAGTTATTCATAAATAGTTATTCATAAATAGTTCCTTAAACATCATATATATACTACTCAACATAAATTTAGACTCACTGTCAAGAGAGACTATAAAATATTAGCATTGGCTGACATTGTAAAACTGAACCATTCTTGCTCAGAGCTTATCTTGACACCCATGTGTCATGCATTTGACATAAATTGACCATGATAAACATGGGATTCATGAAACTTAACTGGAGCATGCATGTTTTTATGTCGATGGGATCCCCATGTATCAGGTCCATGCTTCATTAAATGGTCGGAATGAAATGTTGAAGCTTTCTTTTCATTGTGGTTTCTGCATTTAAGCTAAGATTTTAAGAGTCTCTGAGTAATTTGCACTAGTTAATGGCATCAACGGAGTCTCAACTTTTGTAGAGTGGTAGCAAGTTCCTATAATTAAATTTTAGCAAATTATTATTATTGAGTTAGATCGTGCACCAGCTAGTTAGCTCTGGCACGTATCCTCTTTTCCCTCTCTCGGAATAGATTCACAATACTATTCCATGAATTGTTCTGATTTGTGAGCAGATCAGTCAAGGTGGCACTTGTGTCAAACGCCCTTGCATGTTGAAGAGCTTGGCAGTCAAAGATGATATGGAGGATTGTTTCCTCCCCAGAATCACACAGTAGGCAAGTAGAATTGGTGGCTAGATTGAATTTGTGTAGAAAGCTTTGGCAAGGATAGTGATGCAACTTTATCTGACTGAGGATAAATTGAATAATTTTAGCAAACTAGATTAGCGTTTGCGGGATACCGCAAAAGCAGAGCAGCCCCGGAACTTGGGGTTTCGCCTTACCCTGTTCCGCCTTTTACAGGCCTCACCAAATTGGGAATTTTCTCGTGACCTTGACCTTTGACACTCAGGGTCACACAATCAATGAACACATTTCATTGAGTATAACATTATTGTAATGAAATAAAGTGTATTATTGTGTTTACAAGGTATTGCAATAACTCATATCTCATGACCTTGACCTTTGACCTTCAAGGTCACACAATAATTGAACACTTTTTATTGAGTATAACAATCATGTATTGATTAAAAGTGATCATAGTTAAAATAAAGCATTTTCGCTAAACCATGCTTAAGTCATGACCTTGCTGTGACCTTGACCTTTGACGGATTGTAGCCGAAACCTTTTCAAATTTTTTCACTTTTCCAAGGATGATATATACCAAGTTAGAGCTTCATAGCACAAAAACTTTTCAAGTTATCGCGTTTACAAGGAATTTTGCGGTGATTTTATAACTCGTGACCTTGACCTTTGAACTTGAAAGTGAACATGTCATAATGATTCCCTGGAAGTATTAACATTAAGACATGTTCATGAGTTCTGAAAAGCTAAATAGGATAAAGTTATACCCAAATTTAGTGCATTTTGTAATAACTCATATCTCATGACCTTGACCTTTGACCTTCAAAGTCACACGATCATTTAACACTTTTTATTGAGTATAACAATCATGTATTGATTAAAAGTGATCATAGTTAAAATAAAGCATTTTCGCTAAAACATGCTTACGTCATGACCTTGCTGTGACCTTGACCTTTGAAGGATTGTAGCCAAAACCTTTTCAAAATTTTTTACTTTTCCAAGGATGATATATACCAAGTTAGAGCTTCATAGCACAAAAACTTTTCAAGTTATCGCGTTTACAAGGAATTCTTAGAGTGAATACATATCTCGTGACCTTGACCTTTGACCTTGAAAGTGAACATGTCAAAATCGTTCTCCCGAGGTATGAGTAATAAGGTAAGAATAAGAGTTCTGGAAAGCTTAGTGGAAAAAAGTTATAGCTAGTAGTATGAGTGCGGCGGCGGTGGCGGCGGCGGCGATGGAAACTTCACAAAAACTGATAGCAGCCCCGCCTTAGACGGGGCTGCTAATTATTCAAGAACCAATATTTCTAAATTGATATTTTAGGTTTTTATCATCAAGGATAACAAACACAATCCATTTAGATAACATTTTATTGTGAAAAACAAAATTAACTTGAGTCTGAATTTCCAAGCTTTATAAATTATAGCATCAAGCTGTGCCTCACATATATGGTTATTGCAACAGGTGTTTGGCTAAGATGGTTTTGTCAATATATGAACCCATACATTCTTTCCCTCAAAGATACCCGCATTTCTTGGGATATAACAGGAAAAGCAAGAGTGAATGCAATCAAGGACACTGTTTCAAAAGTCCTATTTTCAAAGGTCTCAGTGCTTTCCCTTTGTGTTTGGAAGTTAATCTATGCACTAAGAACTTTGACTCTTCTTCACGGAACAGAGTCGTGTAATTTGGCTACTGAATCATAGCAAAGACCAAAGTGACAATATCAGAGCTCTTTGCAAGAACTGTTTTGCAATTGCAATATTTTTTAGATGAAAATAACAAAAAAGGCCATGTCTCTAGGCTTTGGGACTCATGTCCTTATCTTTTTCGTTGTTAACATCTTGAAAAAAGGTTTGAAACTGACAAAACCAGAACTAAATTCCTTTTTTCTTGGCCCTAACCCTGAGAAATGCTACCTCTTTGGAGAGAGAATGGGATATTGTATCCTACGATAAACAATTTTCATATTTTCAAGAAGTAAAATTATTATAATCGTATATAACATCAACTTGGTGACAAAAGATTTGAGAAAGATAGCTTTTTTGGTTTATTTCTGTTACCTATTCAATGTAACAAGTTTGCAAATCATTAACGATTTAAAACTTTGGTGTAAGCAAGAACGATCTTTTGTTGAAAACTTCAAAGGACTTCATTTTAACTAAGAAGAAACATGTATTACAAGATTGATTACAATCTGGGTCTCAACAATAAGTGACAGGAAATAAAACCCAGTGGTCCTCTCAAGGAAATGTATGTGTTGACATTCGTTGTTGATAACACTGCTATACATAAGGACATAAAACACAAATTCATGAATCAAATACAATCATTCTAATCATAATCAGGAGCCTTCCTTGCATTTAACTTCCTAAATGATTACTAGTTCAAAAATGTTTTGCTTACATTTGGTTATATTATGTTCATTTCTCAAAATAAAATTCCAAACCTTGTGAAAATGTTAGATCTATGACAAATTTTTACATACCGGGTATGTCATAACAGATTCATAACTTAAAAAATTGTTTTTGCTAAATTGTTAAATAACATATATATTCAAACAAAAGCATTTATGGAAGTGAACAACAATAATTATATTTCTATAAGTCCTGAAATGTTGTAAATAAAATTCGTCATCATTCAATCTATTTTACAATGATCTTTATACATTATCACAAACAAATACAGTAAATCACCATGACATAAAAGTTAAACAGAATAGAAAAGGAGCACTTGAATGCACTTGTGTAAAGAACTAAGCATCAAAAGAGGGTAAGTAAATACAAAAAAAATAGAGCCATTGGCTCTGTATCTCATCAGGCTTCATATCAATTTTCCTTTAGGGTGTGGCAAATGTGGTTCCCCCCTTAGAAGGGGCCAGGGGGTCACAAAATGTACAATTTATCCAACTTAGGAGTCTGTAGACAAGGCTTCAATAGGTTTTATTACAATTTTTAATCCTCACTAGTCAAGGAGTCTGTAGAAAGAGTCTGAGAAAAAAGATTAAAATAGGTTTTAAGGGTGTGGCCCCTGTGACCCTTATTAGGGGCCACGGGGCCACATTAGCTATAGATTATAATCCCCACTAGTCAAGAAGTCTGTACACAAAGTTTCAGCATTCTAGGCCTCATGCTTCTGGAGAAGAAGTCGAAAATGTATAAAGTTTATGGACGGACGCTGGACGCTATGCCATGCCATAAGCCCATTGGGCCTTACAGGCCAGATGAGCTAAAAAGGGCATTTATATATCAGGAAAACACAACATATGATGAACAAATTAACACCAAATTTTACTTGATTAAATAGTTTTAGATTGCTGAATGAAATGATGGAATGTGAAAAAATGGCTTAAGTTGAATATTTTCACCAACTTAATTATCAAAACTTGTTCAGATCATTTATGAAACCGATTGGTGTAAAAGAGGAATAAAATTAAACTATTTACTCAATACAAAAAGCCAAGCATGAATATCCCATTATTTGTAATAAAGATCGAACTGGGAAAACAAATCACCGGCTAGAAAACTTAGATGCATAAAGTAAAACAATAAATATATAACTGTAATAACAAGTGTAGTGTCAGCCCTTCAGTAGCGAACATTAAAGTTGAATTTTCAGGATTATGAATGGTTGTCCAATTTAATAAATTGAGAATAAAATTATTTATGGGATTCAACTTCATGAATTTTGTGAAACTTGCATCTGAAACTCAATCATGAATAATTGATAATGATAACAGTATAGATAGGGGGCTAAAGATAAAAACAGCTACTTGTTTATGAATTCAGATAGAAAACAAAATTTTTTGGAGGACTCATGCTTACAAAAACAGAAACTCTAACATTTATTTACTGAGATATATTTCTTAGATTTTGTGTATGTAGGGGATAATAGCAAACATAAAGGTGCTGAATTATGCTGATGGAATGTCATGTGCAAAAGGTAATGAAACCATGATGAAAACAAAACAACAAATGAAAATGAAAGAATCAATGATCAAGCAGTTAATTCTTTCTTAATAACGTATCTTCACAACTGAAAGTATAGAATTTGTGTAGTAATAATGAATTAACTGCTTAATCATTGTTTTCTTAAATATCATTTCTCAACAATTGAACATACATGCAAAACATAAATTGAAAAACGATGTGTTAGTAAATTTAAATAACATATCACACAGGATACCAAGAGATGCAAATTAGAAGAAACAAGTTTTAAGTAGACTATTATTCCTGATTAAAATACCTTCACATTAATGGAAAGTAAATTAGAAGATTTCAAATGACGATAGCCTCATGGGCACTGTAGCACTCTGTGAAACGAAAAGTGGATTTCATGAAAATAAAATTTTAATTTTGCCAACTTCAAGCCCTTAAAATTAATACAAGGATTTCTAATAATCATGTACCATCTTCTGTTACGCAAATTGTCCTACTTGAATAATTTAAGGTGTTTCCACTGAAATGGCAACATGCAGATATGCTTGATATCTTTCTCTAAGACCACAGATTATTTGTTTGAGTAATGAGATGGTTAAGCCCTTGAAGAGAATATATCACAATTTAATAACAATGGAAATACATCATTTAGACCATTGGATATCAAGATTATAGCTAGGCTGACATTTCTGGGAAAGTTTTATATGATCATCATTCTTTCATATTGCACATTTTCTTTCTCTAAGTTTGTGATGAATCATCATAAATATAGAAGCAAAATAAAACAATAGGATAAATACATAAGGATGTACAGTGCCTTTTAGTAGTCAAATAACATATCAAGTGACATGAAACATGATTTCATTGATTGGCATTCTAGAAGTTGGTGTGATGATCAATAAGGAAGATTATGTTATGGATAATCAACTTCTTTATTCTTTGAATAAAGAAGTTGATTATCCACAAAATAATATTCCTTATTAATCATGAAACATGATTAAACCCTCTGATATATTGTATCAAATAACAACAAAGCAATGAATAACACAAAATAAAACCCAAAGTGATTTGTTATCAGGGGATCAATTTAAAAATCTATTGAGAAAATCATCTCACCACTGAATTTTGATTTTAAAAAGATCCCTATCAAATGTTTCTGAAATCTTCCTACTAATTCATCTATTGATAAACATGTCTGTTAGCTTTTAATGAATTTATCAGATTTATTATTAAAGCTTTTAGCAAATTGATATTGTTTTCAAACGATTGGAATATAATCATTTATACATCAACAATATACTTGTCAATAACATACTTGTCAATATATGAACATTCAACATATTTTCACAACAAACAATAGCATTAAGTCATGCTTTCGGGTCAAACAGACAACATTAAAACAACAAATTCTGTCAACAAGAACAATTTCTGAAGATGATCTTAGAATCAAGGGTCCCATTGCACGAAACACTAAGATGACCTTAATTAATTAAAGTGGCCTTTGTGAAATCGTAAAGGATAGCACTAAAGTTAACCTGAGTGTTTTGTGCAACGGCCCCATGGTACTCATGGTGTTCAATATCCATATCTAACAAAGAATTGTACAATAGTGAGTGAGCCAGTTATTGTTTTACGCTGCTTGGGCAATATTTAAGCCCTTAGCGGCGTGAATCGTACACCACATCTATTACTTCTTCCTTCACACCAGGTACTACATCATTCAGATGATTCCACACTGCTCTGACATCACTGAGGACAAGGTTTAAAAAGCCTTGAGCCAGTGTCGTGTTCATATTCAAAATTGTAAAAGAATTAATTACATAACCTTTCATAAATTCCTTGATCCATCTTGTTTTCATGACTCTGGTTTTTAGTAAGTCGTGGTATGTTGGAAAGTCAAGAAATACCACGCAAGAAGTTGTGATGTCCATGTTGATAAAGCCACACACTTGGGAGATCAAGTCCTTGCATATAAATGGATCAGGCAGTAGCTGCCATTGTCACCTTGAGATGAACATGAAGTATTGACATTCTTGGAGTACACATTCCATTGTCACTTGTCTCTTGTCTCTTGATAGGATTGTGACACTTGTTTGTCACAAACAATTTTGAGGTTTCCGTGACACAGTCTAAACAAACTCATTTCACCTTATCAACAATATAATCAAGTTAATAAGCAGATTATAGGATCAAGTGTCGTCCTAGCTTGTGATTATAGTTTCCTGTGATAGTCAATTTCCAAGGTTAACTGTTAACTCTTGGCATAGCTTCATATTGAATAAGTGAAAACATATGCATGCCATCGTCGAACCTTCCAAATCCCTATGAAGGATGGGAGGAATTCCTCTCAAATATGTCACATGCATCTTCCTAGCTGGAATAATCCAAGTCAGTCAGTAGGCTTTCCTGCATCCTCAGTTGTGGCAAAGAGTTCTACTAGAAGTATTCCCACTCTGAAGCCCACCATGACAGAATAAAGTTATTGTGGAGGGTTGGGTCCCGTTGTACGACCTCTTTTTGTGACGTCGATCGAGGGCGACTTTCTAGGTCAGGGGGTTCACTTTCAGGGGATGACTTCTGGGACATGTTTTGAGCATCCCGAATAATGTCCACATATCCCCGTCCCAAAGTTACGATTCCTGGACCTGATATAGAGTTGTCTTCCCCTTCCTCGGACAACAAAGGAAGAATACTCTTGATGTAGAACTCGCGATCACAGTGACACTTGAAGACGCTGAGAGGTTTGAGTGTTGAAGCGTCGGCGATGATAAGGTTCCCAAGGGTGGTGCCAAGATACAGGTAGTTGCCAAGGACGTTCATTGCTGTCACTTGGTACTTGTTGGCTGGGGACAAAATAGATCATTAAATTTATGGTATTCTCCAAAATATATGCTACTTATTTGAGCATGCAAAACCCTGAATTCCAAAACAATTCAAGAAAATGTATAAGAAAATTCATTTGATTTAAGTTAGCCAATGATTGACATTGGTGTGTGTTATGCCTTGACACTTGAAATTAATATGCTCACTATATGATTAGATGTGTAACATGAACTATAGGGGTAAAATTATAACTACCAAGTAATATTAATCGATTTAAACTTAATACAGGGATTAAATGTTTCTTAGGAACGCCCCAAAAATAATTCAAATATTAGGAATGAAAACAAAGTTGAGTTCGATTGATGGAAAGCTGAATATAGGGATATCAATTCCTATCCCTCATGTCTCACCTCCTTCTCCCCGTCGAGGAGATTCCAAGATGGGCGCTGATGTAGAGGGCGCCACTCGAGAACAGTCCAGTGTATCGACCACCGTACGTGCGTTCACATCCCATCGGTAAACCAACACACCTGCATATTCATCAGATCAGTTAGAACATATGATAACAAGGAGGATAACTCTGTAAACAATTTCCATACCACTTCATAAAACATGAACTAGCATATCTTAATATATCTGCATTGTAATATGAACACAATGCAGATTTCAACAGAAACAGAAGGAGAGGATATTTGAATATGCAAAGTAGAAGATGATTGTAGATGAAAAATATCAAAAAACTGATATGGATCAGAAGACGAGACAGAAATATAACATAAAATATATCAAAAAAACAAATGCTCTACTTGCAACAGAGCTTACAAGGGAAGAATTATATAAGGTAGCCCTTGGAACTGACCTGGGTAGACGTAGGACCACACGATGGTGTGGGGAGAGTTGGGGGGTCGGGAGGAGACCAGGAAGATGCAGCACTTGTTGGGGGAGACCGGCTCCGGGTGGGTGAGGGTCGCGGTCACTCGGTGCTTCTCAGTGTCCCAGATGGACACCTGACCACCCTCCTGGCCCAGCCAGATCTCACACCTGCAATAGAGTAGGCAGGTAGACGATAAATACGAAATGTCCATTTTGCTTTCTTGCTCAAGAGGATGAGTACCATGTATTGCTCATTTGTCCGAAATATTCAGAAATCAGAACACAATATCTGCCATGATTTTTCTATGATCATCCCTCTCGGATGAAATTGCATATGTTATTACGCACTGAAAATATAGCTTTATTGTTTAAAATAGCTCTTGTGCTATACCATATATTCAAGTTAAGAAATCATGTTACTTGCTACTTATCTCTACTTCAAAAGATGAGATATACATGGTATTTGATGATGAATGTCAAATGTATCGATTTAAAAAAATAAAAAATTTCATTAATAATATCAACTCTATGAAAGATCCAGTTTAAGATCTATAATCTATGAATTTTTCAAGACATAAATAAATGCTTACATCAACGATTAGAAGCCTATCTTATCTTGAAGAGCTTTTCACTTTGATGTCTAAGGATTTTGCTTATTAAGTAAATAAAAAAATATTTTTAACTTAGCTTATGGATGAAAAAAGAAATCTTTGGCTATTATCTCTGACAACTGTCTCTATGGCTACATTGATTTTATTGCTACCCCCATTTTGGACAAAATGACAGTGGGTTGTGGGAAGAGATGAATTCAAAGTTGCTGACGATGAAAGAAGTGTTTGAGACAGTGACAGGACACAGTAGCCATAGAGTATCTTCCTATTGATGTGTCAATTTCATAGTTAAGTGTGTTGCATGACTTCAATACAAAATCATTTCAGATCAGATTCGTCGGGACGCTGCCAAAGATAGCATAGACTTTGAATTCTTACTCAGTGCACAGTACCCCGGTATACACATTAACCAAGTTTACATTATCTGACAAACTACTCACATGTTGCCTTTATTCACACAGCATGAGCTGAGGCTCTTTGAGGTGTTGTAAGTCTCCACATCGGACATCTGACCAGACTGGACACTGGCCATCACACTGGACTGCTTGTACACGAAGATCTGACCACTCTTTAATGTGATGACAACCACTCCGGTCTGAGGGACGTAGTACAAGCCGTGCACCGATGGCGCCACCGTGACCTGTAGCTTGAACTCCAACACCTTCTGGTGAGTCTCGGAGCTGCCAGGGGAGATAACTCATGTACAGTGTGTGCTGAGTGTAACAATTCCAATATATGTCATATATAGTTCCAAAGATAAAACTTCTAAACAAATAATTTTGATGATCTTTCGAACTGTGAGGGGAGATAACTCATGTACACTGTGTGTTGATTGTGACAGTAATTCAATTTATTTCATATATAGTTGCAAAATTTAAGATAAAACTTCTAAACAAATAATTTTGATGATCTCCATGGATGTGAATGCATTCTAGTTAAACACCTGGTAACCTTTCCAACTGTGAGGGGAGATAACTCATGTACACTGTGTGCTGATTGTGACAGTAATTCAATCTTTTTCCAAGTTCCCAAATTCACAAACAATTTTGATGATCTCTATAGATGGAAATGCATTTTGGTTGAACTTCGTGTACATCTTGCAACTATGAGGGGAGATAACTCATGTGCAGTCATCCTGCTACATCAGCGTACATATGTCTTCGCTAATGCTACAACCTATCCCCTGATATCCTCCTATGGTATTCTATCGTATCGCTATATATAGCAAGCCAATCAATTGATGCCCTTTCAGCGATAGCGGCAAACTAGTTTCTTGGGTTCGTTCCGCGTGCTCACCTCGTGATTCAAATTAACCAATAGGAGTGCTATTAGATAATAAATCTGATTCTCGTTGCAGTCTCCCGCTAAGCTCCAAATCACGCGCTCTTAGATTTCCACGTGCGACATCACTAGACAACAGTGTATGGAGTTCGGAATAGTTTGACTGAAAGCAGACAGGCTATAAAAAGCGCCGAGCAACCACCTGTCAGCGATACGACAGAAGACCATAGGAGGATATCAGGGGATAGGTTGTAGCATTAGCGGAGACATATACGCTGATGTAACAGGATGATGTGCAGTATGTAGTAATTGCACATGGATTTTGCGTTTTTTAATTAAAAACTTAAAATTTAGGGATATACAGTTTGCTGCAATGAACTAAATTTTAAGAAATAATTTTGATGATATCTTTGATGACATTTAGTACTTGGGGTGACGAATTATGATTAAAGCAATATTATAGATAAGCATGAAAATTATTAAAAGTGTCAATGTCAAAAAGTCACCTTCACTCAATTAAATTTGTATATCCATAATTTAGTATTCAGTACATACAACCCTTGATGACACTGTTTAACTGAATAAACAGATGCAAACAGCTTTAATCTCACACGGCCTTACTGAGAACAGTCCTAAGTTCAGACTACAGCAGGCAAATGAAAAAAACCAAAAAAACAGAGGAAAACAAAAAGAGTTGTCTAACCTGAAGACCATGACATTTCCCGCGGCGTCCACACACCATACGTAGCTGTTGATGACCGTCATCGACTTCACCTCTGTCCCTGATATCGGCAGTGTCTGAGGAAGAAATATAATTTATCATCCAAAACTGGCAGTAGATTTTTGCTCATGTGAGATCAAAGGATATCTACTTGTGATAACCACATTTTATTACTCTCCCGTTGAAGATATTGCTGTTTAATAAATCAACCATGTTATTACACTATGTGTCATAACATCGCGCGCTGACCGAATGATGTGACGTAATGATGACGTCAACATTTGTTAAGTATGACGCCATAATGTCAGCGGGCCGGCCGCGACAGTCATGTTGGCGACTTTCTTTGTATTTTTACGATGTTATTAAGCAAGTAATAAATAAAATACTAAACTCGGTCCCGTTTCATAACATATTTATGAAACGAGTGAATGGGTTGGTATTTAACGAGCGAAAGCGAGTTAAATACCTATACCATTCACGAGTTTCAGAAAGTCGCCAACATGACTGTCGCGGCCGGCCCGCTGACATTTTTATGAAACTCGTGAATGGTATAGGTATTTAACTCGCTTTCGCTCGTTAAATACCAACCCATTCACTCGTTTCATAAATATGTTATGAAACGGGACCGAGTTTAGTATTTTATTTATTACTTGCTTAATAACATCGTAAAAATACAAAGAAAGTCGCCAACATGACTGTCGTGGCCGGCCCGCTGACATTTTTATGAAACTCGTGAATGGTATAGGTATTTAACTCGCTTTCGCTCGTTAAATACCAACCCATTCACTCGTTTCATAAATATGTTATGAAACGGGACGTCGTTTAGTATTCTCTATGTAGATACAAGTTAAGACTTCACAATGCTTTGGCATCTCTGGGAACACAGATGACAAAGCTATGATGTCACAAAGTTAATGACATAACAATGCTTTGATGACACAATGTTAATGATGTCACAATACTTGAGACCTCGGTGTTCAAACTGACCAATTTGCCGAAAAATGGTTGGAGAAGGATTATGGATGATACAAAATTATACTTCTTACATCTATCAACTGGAGTTGCTACATTTGATATCAGAAGACTGGAGGATGAGATTCTACAAATGAGTAATGTCTGAATGATAAGTTAACAAAACGTTTTCATAGATTGAGCATGTGCTTTCTTCTGAGATAACTCCAATTTTATCCTTTAACATGATAACCACAACTGCTTATTGAAAGATAGCAAATTGAAACCAGGGGTGTAGCTCAGTTGGAAGATGGTCAGCTCATCACCAGGAAGACTGGAGTTTGAATCTTGGACGCGTCATACCAAAGCCTTTTAAGCCTATTTTTCATGCTTACTCAGCATTACAAGGAAAGAACAATGCTTGAACTGTGGCTGCTGTCTGCCATGAGCACAAAACAAATTTTAATGGTGGAGTTATCATCATGATCCTTATTATTCAAGTCTTACCTTGCTATCCACACATTGGTTCCAGCGGTTGAACGAGAGGATCTCGATGTAGTATCTGGGTCCGAGACTGGCACTCAGCCAGATCTGGGCGCGGGTCTCTGGTTCTGACTGTGAGCACTCTGACAGGAGCTCCGGGTCTATACCGGGGGAGCCGGGGGACGAAGCAGCTGGGGGAAGAACAGGATTCCATTAAAATCTATTTTGACACTAACTGTACATTATGAATAACAACCTTTTTGAATTTGGCAAATATGCTCACTCTATAGATAATCACTTTGGTGAATATGCTCACTCTATAGATAATCATTTTGGTGAATATACTTACACCTGTATCATTCTACCTGATGAAAGAACGAGCATATTCTCCAAAATGTTGTGATTTTTAAAATACCTACCTATACATGAGATACTAGGTTTTGACTGGAATTTGGGGGGTTGAGAAAGGGGGTCGGCTTATATCCGGTAGTTTCTAGAAACTCTTGCTGTTTTCACATTCAAGTTCCTCACATACAAAGAATACCTTGCAACATCTCTTAAACACTGATTCAAACATGACAAAACGTGTGATCACCAATGAAACTGTGCTACTCACAGACAGTGAACTCGCTGGCCTCCCGGGCCGAGACTGAGCAAGTACAGAGGATCTTGGTCTCGCAGCCAAGAGAGACGACATCTCGCAGGTGACAGAACTGGGGTGACTGGGTGATGGAGACGATGCTGGCGGCGGAGGGACGCTCATCTGGATCATGTGACCAGCAGACAGACATCAGGTCCAGCACACTGCATGGGTACATGTTCACCTCCTGCACAATACAGGCAGTTTTACAAAATATTTCTTAATATTTATGAATAATATCATATCATCAAAATATTTCAATTTCTTCACATGGAGAAATTTTTTTTACTCAGAATCCCCAAATGCCAAATGTATCGCCTAAAAAAAAAGAAGATTTTTTTATACAAGATACAATTCATTTTGTCTGGCTTTATTACAAAGAAACCTTCCTACTGCCCAGTAAAAAAGAAAGTAGAAACATATTATTTTGACGGTATGCCTGCATTAGCCTGTCATCATTATGTAACAAATAAGTTCAACCAAACCTGAAGAGGTTTCTGCTTCTTTGAAGTTGATCACTTTTGGGTACTTACTTGTCAAAAATGGTCACAACCTGTCATATAGCAAAAAATACAGATTTTAATCAGTAAGCTCCCAAGGAGGATCCCTTCTGAAAATGGATTTTAGTTTTTTGCTTTTTGGGGTGAAAGGGCAATCTCCATAAGTAAAGGTAGACACGAAGAGACAACCCACCTGTACAGTGATGGTGGGCCGACTGCCCTGACATACGAGTGTGCTGGGGTTGTTCACCTCGCTGAACGGCTGACGACAGGTGAGCAACTCGTACAGACACATCCCAAACGAGAAAATGTCAACCTGGGTAAGGAGAGTCAAAACATTATTAGAGACTAGAGTTTCTTTACATGTGTTATACACACACATATCACAAATCATAAGTCCGTTGGAGATAAAAACTTATTTTTATCAAAAAGAAGACAGCATTTGTGTTGCAAGTTTCAATGCAAGGAACCTTTACATGAAGCAGGCAACATAATACATCGTAACAGATGTCTGTTGGGATTGGATCACATAAACAACCTTAGTGTGAGAGAAGGATCAAACATGCTTTTATTATTTTTTTAATATGTTTCTTTTGATTGCTAAAAATCAAATATAAAGAGGAAGAAAAATCAAGTATAGTCAAACTGTGAAAGATTCGACTTACCTTCTCCGTGTAGGTATCCTTTCCAGCATGCTGCAGTATTTCCGGGGCGATAAATGGCGGGGTCCCTCCAAAGCCTTTGGCGCCAGTTGGCATCACACTCCGACTGATGCCATAGTCTGCTAGTTTGACTTCCACCAGCGCCCGACTGTCGTAGGTCAGCGGTAGTGACCACACAAGAATGTTCTCTGACTTGAGATCACGGTAGATGATGTTGCGATCATGGAGGTAGGCAAGTGCTTGGGTTACCTGGTGAGAAATTTTACCTGTTAATGATTTAGGGTGAATAAAATGGTAGGTGCATGAAGAACATTTGCTTCATTCTAAATTGGATATTGTGCTGTTGATTTTCACAACAGTAGTGAATGAGTTATGTGGAGCCCCGCTTTGGTAATATACAACATTTCAGGAGCATAAAACTTACCCTTTATATGAACATTAAACATGATAAAGATTTTAAACTTTGTTTAAAAGTTATGTATTGTCACAGTAAAGAAATTATCCTGAAAATCTAGCTTTTTTTGCCTGACTTAGATGCAACAAATTCTTAATCACTTACATATGTCTGTAATAGTTTTGACTCTAAACTTTTACATCACCACAATATTTTGATTACTTCTAAAGGAGTTAACATTTTACTTATAAATTCTACATCTATTCCAGGACCAATAGGAACAGAAGCTTTACTAAAAAGATATGATTATATATCTATGGATCGGGGGCGTAGCTCAGTGGTAGAGTGTCCGCTCGTCACCCGGAAGACCGGGGTTCGATTCCCGGTCGCGTCATACCAGAAGACGTTAAAAGTTGGGAGTTGATGCTGTCTTGCTGGACACTCAGCATTGTAAAGGCAGAACAACGATTTAACTGGCGCTGCACTGTGGCTGCCGGGTGCTTCGGCACAAACAAAATTTCCAATGAATGTATTTACTGAGGACAATAAAGTGTTATTATTATTATTATTATTATTATTATTCTCATAAGTAAGAACAGGAAACTTTCAGAAAATGACAATTTGAATAAATCCTCTTTTAAAAATGTTTGCTCCACCAACCTGAATGATGACTTGTCTGATGACAAAGAGAGGCAGCCTCTGACCGTTTTCATTGAGAGACTTGAGAGTAGAGTCGAGTGATCCGTGTGGAGCGAGACTGAGTATGAGAGAGAGTGGTCTCACAGCCAGACCCAGCATGGGGACGATGTTCGGGTGGTGAATACTCTCTAGGATGGATATCTCCTGGCGCGCCGTCAGGTACGCTTGACACGCTCGGTCCATTCGGCTCTCGATACTCTATAACATAAGAATTAAATTAGCCGTCATAAATTTGCACATTCCATTTGAATATATACTCTGTAAGAAAGTAAATTTAACTTGAAAATGTCTTGGGACTTACTATTCAAATCATTACATTCAAGGACAATAATATCAGGGATCACATTTTTTATACATGACATCAATGCAATTCAGTCCTCGTTTGTTGGCCAAAAAGTTTGGGACTAATCTAAGCATCCCATCATCTGTTGACTGTATTGATGCCAAATTCTTAGACATCCCATCTAAAATCTTTACATTTTATTTCAACTCTAAACACATTTTGTATTGCCCACAACCCAACAGTCATTCTAATAAAAATATACAGCTAGGTCTGGACTCTATTCCAGAGATGAGACGGCATTATTGGTTTTCAAGTGAGTTGAGATTGAAATCAAAATCCAAGTCTGCAAATCAGAATCTCAAAAACAATTTCCCTAACATCTCAGATATTTAGCATCCTTGTCAGAACTTCAAACAATATCATAAGTTATACCGTATTCGACGTAATAAGCGCCCCGGGCGCATACAAATTGATTTCGGTGGGTGCTTATAAATATGGTGTGAATGACGACCGAAAAATAAAGACAACTCAAATGAAACTGTGTTTAGATTGTTTTTGATAACTAAAAGAGACGTTCAAAACATACTTACACATTATTACGGTAAGTAGAAAGTAACATAATTGTATTGCCGCTATTGTATCCTTTAATTTCTCTTGAAACAAAGTGAATTTGTTGAATTTATAATTTTAGTACTGCTGTTACATGGGCGGTTATAAGACCTATTATTACAAAACCCTTTGGGGGGGTGCTTATTGGAGCAGGGTGCTTATTACGTCGAATACGGTAAATGTAGATCATCTGAGATCACTGTACCTGTCTCTTCATTTTGGCCTCCTCTCGTGAGCCGCTGAAGAGCACTTTCACTGCTACTGGTAGGGCCGGCTCTTCACCCTGTGATTAAGGGGAGATAATCCCATGAAAATCCTATTTGCATACCACTAAATAACAAATGGATCACCTTCTTTTCTTGATGCAGAAACATAAGGAATCCAAAAAGATTCTTGTTGGCTTTTACTACCATAATGATAATTTTCTTACATATTGGCATTTAAGGTTAAAAAAAGTTTAAAGAGTTTGGAAAATGCTTTTTTTTAAGATCAATGGACCAACTTACTCTTCTGAAAAGATTTCCAGCAAAAACCTCTCCAAAAGTTCCCTTTCCAAGCACTCGTCCGATGTCCAATCTGTCGGTGTCCGTCACAAGAGTGTCATTATCAATATCACGGAAACCCTGCAGAAATGATGATCATCATTATAAAGTTGTCACAAATGACAGCAACCTTTGATATGAATGTATGAAAATTTCTTTGGTTCTCTTTACACTTTGTTTTAATCAAACAAATCTAACTATAAGAAATGAAAAAACAAAATTTGGAAAAATTCCTTCCTTGACTCTCATCATATTTTGTTTTGTTTTTTGTTTTGTTTTGTTTTTTAACCCTAATGTACACAAAATTCCCTTTCTTATCTTATCTTATCTTATCTTATCTTATCAAACCAATCTCAAGATATTGTGTTTATTAATCTCCAGTCTACCTCTCATGAAAAACCTCTATATATAGATGTGCTAAGACATACGAAGGGAAGAGCAAACTCTTTTATTCATAGAGATAGTTTGTGGAGTTATGTTTCAGCACTCTATGATACCACTCTTTCCCTGTACATCATTCATGACACAAAGAAATACCATATTACCAGAAAATATCTGACATGTAAGCAATTGATAAATCTACCACAAACAAAAAAATCTTGACACTTCTGCAACAATATCACAAATAGAGAATCTCACCAAAGTGTCTTCTGATATCAAATATATCAACACAAGTTGATAAAAGTAATACATATCTAAGGCGAGGATATTTGTTACTATTATCAATTTGTGTTGATATAGTTGATATCAGAAGACACTTGGGTGAGATTCTCTATATGTCAAACACAAACATTCCATTACCAAAACATGTTCAACTATAATTCATGGGGAATGACTGATGCAAATATTTTGAACCACACAGAGGTGTGCTATGGAGGATGAAGCTAAACTCTTTTCTAGACATAACATCAGGAGTCCTATTATAAATAAAAGCCAATATGAAATGATGTCTAAAGACAGAAACCCACCAGATCTGGAGCGACATGGAAGGTGAAGCTCTGACCCTTGACCCCAATGAGGTGGGAGGGGGACACGGAGGCGTGGACGGGGCAGCAGATGTTGACGCCCTCCAGAATGTCCAGCATGCATCTCTCCACCAGGTGGCTGTAGATGATGGCCTCCGTCTCCTGGCGTCGTCGGGATCTGTCGTAGATTATCGCCTGGCCTGTTTGAAGTCTGTTGGGAGATGAAAAGATGAATTTGCAAACCAGGGTCTAGATTTTCAAAGCTCTCTTAGTACTAAGGTAGTCGCAAGTACCATTCCTTAGCATTGGCTTACGACTATCTTAGCATTAATAGAGCTTTGAAAATCTTGACCCTGTAGTGTATGAAATAAGCAAGAAAACTAGTACAAATTTGTCAGCTTTAATGAGTAAAAAAGATCAAGAGTCTTCAGCAAAAGTTACTAGGTTCAAGGCTAAAGTGGCAAAACCCCCAACTACTACAGTTAAGAAGATTACTTACCTTGAGCTGCTTCTCTGTCTGGGCTCATCGTCATCATCATCAGAGGAGTTGCCCGAGTCAGACTCATTAGAAGGGCCATCGTCTTGTATAAAGATTGAGGAGCACTGTTCTGGTACCTCAGGATTCATCCAGAACCAGGAACTCTCATCCAGTTCCTTCTGCATCTTGTGTTGTCTGTGGATCTCCTTGAAGAGGCACTGGGGACAGGGCACCACCCTCGTGATGAGGTACCGGCCCTCACAGTTCTGGGAGAACCGGACCTCCCCGAGCTCGGGGTACCAGTCCTGCAGCAGGTTGTCAATGTGCTCAATCAGCTTCCCGAGGAGCTTGGCAGCTGCAGAGTCATCTCTGTAGAGGGTTGTCCTGTTGGTTGGGTCCAGAGTCTGGATCTGAGGACCTGCCTTGTTGGTCAGATGGAAGGTGAGGCTGTCTGTTGGTAGGCTGATTTCAAGAATCTTGCTGTTGATCACGTCTAAGAAGGACCATTCAGATTCCACATTGCACTTGATACGACACTGAGTGTAGTCGCAGAAGCCCATAGTGGAGTCGGAGAGGACTTCCCGGATCCTCAGCATGTCGAAGCCCAGGTAGTTGAGGGTGAGACCTGTCTGCCAACACCGCCACTCAGGGTCGGTCTCAAACAGGGTCTTCATCCCAGGACTCCGCTGCATGAGATCCTCTGGAAGCTTGAACAGCCCAACAGCAAACTTGTAGAGGAACGAATCAGCCAACACTCGTGTGATCAGCCGGGGCCAGAACCCACTCGGGAAATAAGTCATGAAATACAGACGGCAGAATGAAAAGATAGCGTTGTTAGTAGCCTTGACCCCGAGAAGTAGAAGGTCACGTTGATCTTGATGTGGAGAAGTCTCATCAAAGGGTTGAGGGCCCGAGTAGATGGTTGGTTTGTATGAGCTAACTGTTTTCATGGAGTCTGGTTTGACAAATAAAATCTCAGGGCTGAATGGTTTGGCACGTCTTTTCACAAGGGTACCCTCCTCATCGGGTCTCCTCATTGGTATCTGTGGGAAATAATGAGAGACACTTTGAAGTTTTATTTCAACAAAAATATATCAATTATACAATATTCCATTGTGCTTCCCACATTTGTGCCTCCCACATTTGTGCATCCCACATTTGTGCATCCCAAGTTTGTGCATTTAGGTAATTTATTACAAATATAGACTTGCCCCCAACACCACACCACTTCTGTGCTTGCCCCCAACACCACACCACTTCTGTATACAGACTCTAAACAAATGTAGGGCAAGTGCTATTCACCTTGAATATTTTGTTAGGCAACAACTCTCTTTAATAGATAAAAGATGACCCCCTCCCCTCACCCTGACATCACATCTCTTCTCAATACAAACCCTCAGCAACTTGTAGGGCAAGAGCAAATAAACCTTAAAATATACCGTAGATACTAAGATATCTTGAAGGATAGATACTCACCCTGACATCACATCTCTTCTCTATAAGGACACTCAACAACATTGTAGGGCAAGTGCTATTCCCCTTAAACATATTGTAGGGCAAGAACTCTTTAGATGAAGGATAGACTCACCCTGACATCACATCTCTTCTCTATACAGGCCTGCAGCTCCTCCTCCATGGGTAGCAGCGAGGGCAGGAGAAGGTTCTCCTCATTGTACTGCAGGGCCACTTCAAACTTGTTCAGGAGACTCGTGATGTCTCGCTGAATGTCCATCGGCTGCAGTGAGTTCTTGAACAACATCTTTAGGTCACTGATCTTCATTATACCTGAAGCAAAATGATCATTGTTATCCCTACATTGATCATAAGTCTTAAACAACATATTCAGGTCACTGATCTTCATAATACCTGCAGGGATTGGAATTGTCATTGTTATCCCATCTTTGCACATAAGTTTTGAACAACATCTTTAGATCACTGATCTTCATTATACCTGAAGGAAAATGATCATTGTTGTCCCTACGTTGAACATAAGTTTTGAACAACATCTTAAGATCACTGATCTTCATTATACCTGTAGAGAATGGTCATTGATATCCCAATTATCCCTAGAATAAACTTACAAAGGGACAGACACACCTGAATACAATGTAACATGGGGCGATCGAGGAGAAACAGCTGAATTCTTAGAAATGGACCTTAATCATGTCACATACCTCGAGAGGCGAACCTGTTGATCTCCTTGATGGTGACGACCTTGGCGAGCTGGTCACACAGCCACTGTGGATCCAGGAAGTATAGGTCCTTCAGTGAGAGATCCTCGTAGTGGAACAACACACCTGGACATCAAGCATTTGTAGAATGAGTGAGTGAGTAAGTGCTTAACGCCACTTGGGCAATATTTCAGCCATTAGCGGCTGGTGTAGAATCAGAATGGAATAGATGATCAGTGGGTCTTTAAAGTAATCTATAAGGCTAACTGATCAATTAAAAGTTCAGTGTGATTAACTGACCATTCTCATGCAGGAAGCGAGTGGCAAGGTCCAACTCCTCCACGTCTCTGAAAGTAGTTCCGGCCGTCTCCAACATCTTGTCCAGCACGCACAGCCTGAAGACAAGTAGTTTTATCAAAGATTATCGTAATCAATCAAACTCATTTTTTTTTCAAAGGTAGTTTGGTATACTCTGGTACTCATTCTATCCATTTCATGAATCGCATCAACTGAATAGAACAACTTCTTTACTTATTGAAATAATTATCAGATTGTGATTAATGTAGATACTTTATTTCCCAAACTGTCTTCACCATAGGCATTTAATCGAGGCAGGCTTCAAATCTATCAATGAATGTTGACATTTAGACTTCAACAGAGTAAATCTCAAAAGAATTGGGTGTTCTATCTATAAATGTTGACTGACATGTATTTAGACTTCAACATAGAAAATATCCAAAAAATTGGGTGTTCTATCTGTAAATGTTGACTGACATGTATTTAGACTTTGACAGCACTGGCTCCTTCCTCTCCTGAACACGCTCCTGGGCCAGCTCGGTGACGACATTCTGCAGCAGCAGATACTTCTTCGGGATCTTCTGCTTCAGCAGCTTCTGCGACCTGGATCCTGCAGCACACCATCACATGAGTCACAGAATAGCCACATTTTGGTATAGATCTTACCATTTCCAAGAATTTCAATAGTATTAGGATATATAGTGATAAGTCATTATTCTGTGAATAAAGAAGTTAAATATGAAAAAAGGCCTGAGATACATTTTTAAAAGCAGTCGAATTGGTTAACTTTATCACACCGTTTCAACTTCTCATCTAGGTGGTGTGACTATTGTTGAATGCACACCATTATTGACTGGCTATATATGTGATATAAGGTTTTTGGCTGATGAATATTATTGTATGTGATAGAGCCAGATGCAGAGACAAATACGCTGATGTAGCAGGATAGAAACATTAGGGATAACAGACGAAGACAGACACTGCAAGCATCATTGATACTTACTTGGGTGCTTGAGTTCAAAAGCATGGTCATAGATCATATCAACTAGAGTAGACACGTTCTTGCCGCTCTTACAGCTCACGTTGATGGTACAGAGGATGTTGGGGAGACCGCACTTCTCTGGCTCCTTCACGAGGATGAAGTTCTTCTCCACCAGTCCCATCATGGCCTCCTCAAAGTCATCTGGGTAAGACTTGCGTGTCGCGCGATCCTCCAACTTGTCCAGATGTGTCCCAACAATGATCACAGGCGCTCCCGGGGCACGGGCCTGTAGAAAGAATCAGATCCATAGTTGTTGAATTATTGTTTACTGTCATATTTTGAATGGTTATTTCATAAATGAACTTGTTGACGAAGGATATAGTCAGAGGATTGCTTCTACTTACTGAATACTGAGTACTGAATATTAGCACATAGCTTATTTAATGAATTATTTCCTTGAGTGGCATTTTAGAAGTTGAAGCAAAAATTTGGGAAAATTTGGGCAGTGATCAAAATCAGCTATTCAAGCAAATTGGATGCTAATGACTAAAATATTGCCCAAGGGGCACTAAACATCAACTTCTTCACTTAATGAAGTAATGCCTACCTGAATGTTGACGAGCCACTGCATGAGACTGTCGACACCTTTAGGTCCGTGAGTGATGTTCCACAACACGAGGTACAGCGACCGCGGGGACAGGAAGTACTGGTGCGTCGCATAGTACTCCCGCTGTGGGCAGCCATTATCATTATTATCACTTAGCAATAGCAACTCATTCTTATGGTCGTAAAAGATATTTTATAATGACTGTATTACATTTACTTTGTAAATATTATTTTACATGTATAGTCTCTCATAACTCCACATGGAGTGTCTCAAATTTTATCAAGTTGTATTTTATTTTGTAACTATGAGGTGAGACTGAAAAAAATATCTGTCTGTCTGTCTAAAACAAGATGAGGAGTGTAAGCTGTATGCAAATGAAACCAAATGAAATACAATATAACTGGACCAGGGATGCAGATTCAAATTTTTGCCAATCGGACATTCCACGTATAAATCGACGAATAATGATATTTTGTAATAAATTTTGGTGCTTTATCTCACGTAAATACACGATTGAACATGTGGAAATATTTCACAGACTAAATTTAAGTCTAAAATTATTACTCAGTAATTTACTTATTACTATGATGTTTAGGCCTGGGTATATGAATATGTTTATAATTTAAATAAATAATCAAGTTTCAATAGTGTCAGTTATTCAGTAAATAAATGCCAGGTGCTTAGAATCTAATTTTAACTGGAAAGCAGACGATGTACAGATCTATTTATAGCAACGCATGCAATGCAATGAAAATACATTACATTGAGTAAAATAAAATTACTTTGGCTGTTTTAAATATAATTCTATTAAGTTATGTTGCATATCAACTACTTGACACACACTGCATAAGTTTTTTTAGCCTGTCAAACTTGCCAACAGATCAAGCCTGTTTTCGTTTCCCTATCGCTGCAGTAACCTGCTGTTCCTTTCTCCTCCCTGCAGTAATGCAAGCTTCAAACACTGTGTTAATGAAGTCTTGCTTGCAAAGTCGATGCATGGAGCTTGTGAAGTTAGTGGAGGGAGGATATAGTAACAGCATGTAAAATAATGATGTGAAGTTGTTTGATGTCTTTTTGAAAAAAGTTTGGCCTTATTGACTTGTTTTACTCAATACATGACACTGAGATGATCAAATAATTAAAGATAACAAGGTAATTATGTCGTTTGAATGGATTAGTTGTTTCATTGATGACCGGTTCGTGTTTTCATTACAATTATGACCGACACAAGCGGGTCATTTCATCGGCCTTTATTGATTGCTTGTTAGTCAACTCAGGCTTGTTTATCTGTTTGTTTAGTAATTCTTTGATTATCTTCAATCCGTCAAATGACTCCTTGAATGTCCGACAGGTCACTTTTCCAATCGGTCAAACTGGATTCCCAATCGGACATGTCCGGCAAATAGACCAATTTCTGCATCCCTGAACTGGACTATTGCATGAAAAAACAAGACTAATTTGTTAAAGAAAAACTGATAAATACAAGACGTGTAGTTTTGAATTCATCAAAGCCAAATAATTTCATAATTCACCTGAATCCATTCAAAAGTTACAACGTAACAATACCACGTTCATATACTAAAACGATGCTGCAGCAAAATGAAGATGTTTTTTACCACAAGGTAATCTTTATGTACAGAATTAGCAAACAAAGAACTCAAATCTACAACTATACCATACCTGTTTGAGGTTTTTTAACTTTATAGGATGAAAGTTAAATTTTACAAAATATATGATATCAAACATACCTGACCACCGAAGTCCCAGGTACGAAAATGCACCATGCCCTTTGACCTGCGCTCTATGATGAGTTCGTTGATGTCGATACCAACGGTGGAGAGAGTTTGACCCCTGGGTCGCGTCACGTTGGTGCTGTTGCTTACTCGTTCGCTCCAGTGCTACACGGAACAAGAGATAAATCATTAAGATTTCTACCTTCGTGTATTTCAAGAAAAATAGAGCCATTGGCTCTGTAGCTCATCAGGCTTCATCGTCAATTACAATATATGCTGTTGAGTGTGGCAAATGTGATTCCCCCTTTGTAGAGGCCAAAGGGGGTCACCAATCATAAAATTAAGTATAATAGGCGACAAGTTTCAGTTTTCAAGGCTGGCCTTATACTTCATTGGAGCAACAGGGTCACCAAAGCTACAATTTATAATCCTCACTAGTCAAGGAGTCTGTACACAAAGTTTCAGCTTTCTAGGCATTATGGTTCTGGAGAAGAAGATGAAAATAGGTTTTGAGGACGTGGCCCTTATTAGGGGTCACAAGGCCACCAAAGCTACAATTTATAATCCTCACTAGTCAAGGAGTCTGTACACAAAGTTTCAGCTTTCTAGGCCTTATGGTTCTGGAGAAGAAGATGAAAATAGGTTTTTAGGGTGTGGCCCCTGTGGCCCTTATTAGGGGTCACAGGGCCACCAAAGCTACAATTTATAATCCTCACTAGCCAAGGAGTCTGTACACAAAGGTTCAGCTTTCTAGGCCTTATGGTTCTGGAGAAGAAGATGAAAATAGGTTTTTAGGACGTGGCCCCTGTGGCCCTTATTAGGGGTCACAGGGCCACCAAAGCTACAATTTATAATCCTCACTAGTCAAGGAGTCTGTACACAAAGTTTCAGCTTTCTAGGCATTATGGTTCTGGAGAAGAAGACGAAAATAGGTTTTTAGGGCGTGGCCCCTGTGGCCCTTATTAGGGGTCACATGGCCACCAAAGCTACAATTTATAATCCTCACTAGTCAAGGAGTCTGTACACAAAGTTTCAGCTTTCTAGGCCTTATGGTTCTGGAGAAGAAGATGAAAATAGGTTTTTAGGGCGTGGCCTCTGTGGCCCTTATTAGGGGTCACAGGACCACCAAAGCTACAATTTATAATCCTCACTAGCCAAGGAGTCTGTACACAAAGTTTCAGCTTTCTAGGCATTATGGTTCTGGAGAAGAAGACAAAAATAGGTTTTTAGGGCGTGGCCCCTGTGGCCCTTATTAGTCGAAATTCCACAAAGTTTACGGACGGACGGATGGATGGACGGAGGACACCATGCCATGCCATAAGCCCATCGGGCCTTACAGGCCAGATGAGCTAAAAATGTGTTTATATGGTTTGATGATGGTTTCTCGTAAAGGGGCGACCGGCCCATCATCCAATTGGTTAACTTTATCACACTGTTTCAACTTCTTATCAAGGTGATGTGATATTACTGAATGCACACCATTATTAACTGGCTATATATGTGATACAAGGTTTTTGGCTGATGAATATCATGGTATGTGATAGAGCCAGATGCAGAGATGTGTTTATATGGTTTGATGATGGTTTCTGGTAAAGGGGCGACCGGCCCATCATACATTACAAAGTTAAAGTATACATTTGAATGTGAGTTTCTCGTAAAGGGGCGACCGGCCCATCATACATTACAAAGTTAAAGTATACATTTGAATGTGAGCCCCACATGAAATAATATAAATCAATTACATTATGGTTTGTAGTTTCATGGACATTTGAAATCAAGGGTTCAGGAAATCTGTCTCTTTTTAGTCATAGAAAAAAAGCGAGACATGCACAAGAAACAATAATACTCCCTTTGAAAAACATACAACTTAAGAGTAATTGAGGGGTCCAAACTACTGGGTATCAAAACATCACTTATTGCAGCTATCAGAAAATTTCCATTTTAGCCTTTTTAAAGGGCTATGTTGCATGTAAGAGTCGTTTGAACTTTATAGTCTGATCACAAATTTTGAAAGGTTGTAACTCTTTGCCAATGATAATACTCCACAAGTATTGATAAATAGACTGCAATGATGAGATCATACTGCAACCATCTTGTAAAGTTGTGAAAAGAAGGGACATATCTAGGAATTAAAGCTGAAAGTGAAAATGTATCCATCGTTGAAGAATAGAGCATAAGAATAACAAATTCTAGCTTTGATCCCTACCGTTGCCTTATTGGGCATCTTTCCTTTCTTGTTGAGCTCCTGTAGCAGTGAAGTTTTCCCGATCTCGTGAGAGCCAACAATCATCAAGTTCATACAGTTGTACTCTGTCGATCTGACATGTACAAAATATATTAAAAAGGGTTATTCAATTTATATATAAAATTAGTTGATGTACAAGAGAACATTAAATGTTGTTTTTCAAATAGACTAGAAACACAGATGAAAATGGAAACATTGAGTTGCTGACACATTAGTAACTTGTGGACACCATAAACATTATTTCTACAATACTGAAGGGCTGCATATCCCATTGTTGTTGTTTTTTGATCGGCAGTGCAAAGTTAAGGAACACTCAATACGTTTCTCATTTGCAACAAATATACATGGTTGCAGCTCAACATGAAACTAATTGTTTGAAATTGTTAAAAACAATATGCCATTGAATTTTTTATCTTAAAGAATTTTTTAAAGATTTGATTAGCTTCTTTATTTCAAAAATTTAAATCACATTTAAGGACAATGTCTTTTTTTAATGATTTTTTCAAGGAATTTCACTTTCACAGCAATAAAATCACCCAAAAAAAGACTGCATCATTTTTAACCTGAACCGTCTGACACAATGTGAGATTTGTTTTACCCGCTGTTATATTTCTGACTAAGCTCAATACAAACACTCTAACGCTTTCAATATGTTGCAGACCAGGCGTACGACTGACACGTGACAGGCGTATAACCTCTTCAACGAATCAAGCATAGCCATTGACACTCTATCACTTCCAATATGTCAGTGAGATAGTGTACGTTCCTTTTGATACATATCTTAGCCATGTGCTCATACACTAGTATTTGAGGGACAATTTACTAAAGTACTCACGGAAATTAGAATTTTTAAATCATATAAGATATGAATAGTAGAGGACAGAAGATATAAAATTATTGTACATTAAACAATGTATTTTAGCAGACGGTCCTGAGATTACAGCTCATTTACATACCGGTACTATTGTTTGCATCAGAAACATACATTTCAACTTTGAAATAATTTGAAGGTGTGAAAATGACACTTTTTTTCTCTTCTGTAAATTCATATATTTCGGGGAATTTAACAAAAACTGTCTGAAACAAAAGTTGGTAAAAACCATTGTGAATGAATATTTTGAATACAAATATAAAGTTAGTTCCAAATAAAGAAATAATCGCCAAAAAGCATTTTACTTCTATTTCCGTGAGTACTATAGAGTTCTAATAACTCTACTCAGTAGTATATAAGTGAAGATGAAAGGTGACCTACTCTTCATGGACTGACAGGAGGAAGCCGAGGATATCTTTGGTCGGATATCGTGACGATTTGATCATATCCTGGATCACTCCATCAAGGGGACATAACTCTAGTTCCAGCTTCCACAACTTCTTTAGTAATCCGAGTTTGGAAGGCAGCTGTGAAAACATTGTAACCAAATCATGAAATGCTTACACAGACACATATAAGTCACAATTATATATTTTGATGTACATATCATATATTTTTATATTTTTCATGTATATTTAGAAGTCAACATATTGTATTTTTCTGTTAATTTCACAAGATGATCTATAGTCATAAAACTGCATACTTTTATTTAAAAATATTGTCTTTGGAAATTGGTCACATATATTTTTCTTTTTGTGAGATCATTTTATCTACCTTAGAAAACATGCTACTGAGCTTCCTTAATGCAAAATATAAATGATGACCGTACCTCTTTCAATTCATTTCTGCTGAGAGAGAGGACTTTGAGACTAGTGAGCTCCCCTATATCCGACGGGAGACAGACGAGAGAGTTATGGCTGACGTCCAGCTCACTTAGGTTTGGGAAGAGCAGACGGCCTTGGATCTCATCGGAATCCATGTTGAATGTTGATGCCTGTCAAAGTGTTTGAGTAAAATATACTGAAAACATATCCAAAGAATTGTTTTGGGGTTTTGAGTGTGATTTAGTGAATTTTAGTTTAAGTATGTCATATTGGTATCAAGACAATCAGAGGTCACACAAATAAGGAAATGTAGCAACAAGATGAACAAGTTGGTTAGATAATTGTAAGGTGAATACTGGCGGTGTTGTCGGACTCTAAGGGTGAAACTCTACACACCCTTCTGAATTCACCACTAAGCATAACTTGTCATTTGAGGCATTGAAAACAGCTTAACTGAAGATTGACTTTGAGTGTTGATAGAAGAGAGTGAGTGAGTGAAATGGTGTTTAACGTGTTTTGAACAATATTTCAGTTATTAAACACGTGAATGTTGCCATCCAAAAGAGAGTAGACAGATCAGGGAGAAAGGGATCGAAAGGATGAGGGAAAAGACGGAAAGAAAGGCATAGTAAGAGAAAGAAAGCAGGTTTTAGAAGGACTCAAATTTGGTCTGGCTTCTACCCGTCGACCTGTCTAGCTTGGGTGGCCCTACCAGGAGCATGTAAGCTCCAGCTGGCATAGCTCTCGGGGTCGTCGAAGCACACAAACCACCACACCACGATAAGGTAATGAGTCCAATGGTGGTGATAGAAGAGAAGGGGATATACCATCCGAACACATACTCGACCAAGTGGAGTTCAAGAAGCCCTCCTTCTGGATAAGAGCCTCCTTTCCTTGTGTAACAGTGTTGTCAACTACCCCTGAATTTCATTGCCCCTTGAGTACAAATTTTCATGAAAAATATTGAAGGAACTTACAGTATTGTCCTTGTTGGTGGCGCTGATGGTGCGGGGGTGGCGAGTGAGGACGATGTTGTGCAGCTTGTTGTGGGAGAGGTTCAGCTTCTCCAGGTGGCGCAGCTGCTGGTGGCACCGGTGGGGACAGCTCGACACCGCCTGCAGGGGGGAGAAGCTGCCCAGGGAGGAGACCGATGGGGAGTGGCTCCGTGGTGACAGGCGGTAATGGCTTGGAGAGGTCACAGAGCTGCAAATATAAAGGTCAAGAGTTCAAAGTTCAAATTCAATATCTAAATGTGAACATCTGTGTAGATTTTTTAGAAAAGCGATGATCAGAAAGATGCCTATTTATAGAAGGGAAGGGATTAGATTATCCATAATGTTTATCCCAGGAGCAGCAAATGAGTGAAATGCAAGACTAAGGTCATGATGCATATTTTCTGATTTGATTGAAATATAGATGCAAAATATATCTTACTGTATTAGTTCAATCTCTGTGTAGGCTCGATATGGCTTTTTGTGCAGGTTTACTATTCACACTTTTTGTAAATAATTGTCAAAGAGAAAATATCTTAGGGAAAAAGATGAGACTCACCTCTTCGCGAGTCCAAAGCAGAGTTTGTCAGGATTGCTCAGCTCACACCAGTGATAGAGAGATTTGAGTCCGGTCCTACATAGATGGAGTTCCACAAGGCTCTGGGGCAGGTTCCACAGATACCCAACATCCTCTAGCTTGTTGTCCGTCATGTTCAGAACCTCAAGGTAAGGAGCACAGCATGCGAGGGAGGTCGGGAGCTGCGCAAACTTGTTACCTGCAAGATTCAAGTGTTTGAGACCAGTTTGAGTCTCATGTCGGTGTCTTGCATCAAGGTCAGTAACTGTCAATCTTTGCCTCCAGTAGTCAAAGTGTGTCACTGAGTTCTCCTGAACATCTGAGCAATCTCCTTGACTGATCCCACTGTCGTCTGCTCCATCAAAATCAGAATTGCACGAGCCCAGTGATGTTGTAGTTGGCCGTCTGGTTTGATTGAGGTCAGTGACCTCCCAGTGTGGAAGATCAGTCAATTCATTTTGAGCAAGGTTCAAAACATTGAGTGACCGAGCAGTCCAGATTTCTATTGGCACAAATTTAAGTAGGTTTCTCGAAACGTTGAAGTACTTCAGTGCTGGCAGATTGAAAAGATACGAAGGAAGAATCTCTAGACTGTTCTCCTGAAGATGGAGCTCTTCAATTTGGAGCCTTTCGATTGGATGCTCAAGTTCTTCTTCCAACGGAAATTTCTTGATGCGATTCTCAGCTGCATTCAACACTCGTAAAGATGGCAGTTCGAATATAATCTTAGGAATCTCATTGAAGTAGTTATGAGAAATGTCAATTTTGGTTATTGCATAGAGTGCTGTGATATTGTCATCCATCTGCCTCAAGGACAGATTGTGAACAAAACATGATCTAATGAGACAAACAGTATCTATGGCCTCCAGCCCCTGCCTGTGCCAGTTCACTGATATTGGACAAGTTGGGTAGACCCTTTTGAACTCCAGATCAGATGAGCTAAAGTGCTCTGAGGAACTGTCCATACGTCTGATCGTACTGTATGCCCGCTTCATTTCAGCCTTGTTGATGGTGTGGATATGATCCCGAGAGGTCTTATGCTGGAGCAGCAGCTGAATGATGTCTGTGTTCTTGATCTCTTTTGCTTGCTTGAGGGCCAGATTATCAATATCTTCTGCTCCATGTCTCAGGAGCAGCTCAAACACCTCAGGATCACCCTTCTCCAAAGCATAGCAAAGATAGGACAACTTCCTGTCCTGGACATTTGCCATCTCTCGAAGGTCTGTTCCTCCCTTCACGAGGATCTGTGCAATGTCTGGATGATGGTTTTTGATCGCATAGTGCAATGCAGTAAGACCTTGGTTGGACTTGAGGTTCCGGTCAACTGGATAGATCTTGTATGGATCCATTTCCTTCTCAAAACCATGGCCATGACCTTCAGAAGCAGTGCTGGCCATTCTGTCAAAGTTCCGATGCGTTTCCATGTCAACTGGTTCCTGATCTTCATCCAGCTTTGCCTGGAACTCCAGCAACAACTTCACTGCCTCAAGAGACCCTGTTTCCGCAGCTAGATGGAGCGGAGTCATGCCCGTGGAGTCCACTGGGTTCACGTCTATACAAGAGTAGTAGAACCGCCCAGACTGAGGGTCGACATATGAGTGCAGAAAGTTGTTGGGGTAGGGGAAGTTCAGCAAATAATCCAAGATGTCGGTTCGACCACATGCCGCAGCTCGGTGGATCGGAAGCTGATGGTCAACAGTTCGCATAACACACAGGTCCACAAATTTCTGAAAGTAGATTTGACAGTGAATATTTCAGTGACAATGTATTAGTACTATTGATACTTAAATCCTTCATCCCAAAATGTTCAATGGCAAAAAACTTCAACTGAATTGTTTGTCAAATAACTAAATGCAAACTTCATGGATTTCTTCAGAATGACTGCTAACTATTGGGTTGATATACAAAAGTGAACAGCAATATATGAAACACGTTGTGGTAAGATTGATGTTACATTTTCTAAGGCCAAATCAACAATTAGTTGCCTTTCAGAATTTTGGTGCAAAACTGTAAAGGCAAGAGGAAAACATAACAAAAGAAGCAAAGTGGCTCTTGTGCGAATAACAATTTACCTGGAACAGGCTTGCAAAATAGTTATCATCATAAGTAAATTGATATATTTTCCCACTTTTTTCATATTGGTGGTTACCTTTATTTACCATTTTTATACAGAATGCAACTAAGTTGTTACTTTGTTCTCATCATTTGCCAAAATATGTAAATGAGATTACATTAAAGAGGTAAACATTTATCGTCAAAATTACTTAAGATACCACTAAAACAATCACACTCACGGTCATGAGAAGTTGGACAAGCTCAACGCTGCCCATCTCACAGGCGATGTGTAGCGGTGTGAGTCCATTCTCAGTGTGAGGGATGGGTCTGGCTCCGAGCTCCAAGAGGAGTTCCACCAACTGGTAACTACCTGACTTCACAGCGCTGAGGAAGATACAAGGGTTTATAAGTTGTAAGGAGTGGGAAGATGGAGGATAAGCGAATGGGATATGATGCCGAGAATGGGGGATAGGATGACCTTCAGCTCCAAGATGGTTAAAAAAATTTTTTATTAAACTATGAGGAATGAGTGAGGGAAAAAGAGGGTATGAGTGAGGGAAAGAGTGGGTATGAGAGAGGGATAGGGAAGGAAGGAGAGGTAAGGAGGAAGAGAATGAGAGGAGAGAGAAGGGAGGCGAGGACAAGAAGGAGAGAGAGAGGAAGAGAAGGAGATGGAGGGAATTAGGGAAGGAGAGGGAAAGAAAGGTGGTAGGGAGAGCAAGTGTATGAAGTGGAAAGACAGAAAGGAGCTTGGAACAGAGAGAAAGAAGTGAGTGAGAGTAAGAGGAGGGAAAGAGAGTAAGAGGGAGAACGAGAGTAAGGGAGTGGTCTAGTGAATCATGGTTTTTGCTGCGCTGAAAATCAGTGTAGCATTGCACCCAAACCTGCGTGTAGAACAGTTCTCTGCAGACGGGATTGGCGGGATTCAAACCGACCTTATGATCCAAAGCCAAACGCGCTAACCACTGCGTTATATCCTGCCCAAGGGTAAGGGGAGGAAAAGAGAGTAAGAGGGAGAATGTGGGTAAGGAAGAGGGGAGAGAAAAGTAGGGAGGAGGAGGGAGAGGTTGGAAAGTGTTTAGACAGAGGGTGAAATGTTACAACCAACTCTTCAAGAGTTGTACAAGTATTATAGACAATCGCACATTGTTACCAAAAGCAACGATATACATGATGCTGAATAAACATAAATCATTTAAAGTTGACCAAGCCGGCTAGATTGCAAGGTTCTAACTTCAATCATTAAAACAGTGCACATAACTTATCAGACTCACCTGCCCAATGCCGGAAAGCCTCCCCGTGGCACGCCGCAAAGAATACGTCGAAGATCGGATCGATTTTCTGCCAACAACTCTCGAACCTTTTCAGTCTCCCCATTTGCACAGTGTTCATTAAATGCTAGACAAACAAATGACAGTATTTAACATTCTGAATCAGTAAAAAAATATCACCATGCGTAAAATATGATATTATTTTTTCTCATACCAACTGTCGTGTTTATTTCTTTTAAAACCGCCATTTACCTGGGGTTATTCAAAGGATGTACTATTGAAACATCTTAACTAGGGCTGTAACGATTCATCGATACCTACGATTCAATCGTAGCTTGGGAAATTATGATTACTGTCAAAAAAAATAGATTTCACTTACTTATAAATGAAAAGAAAAACTAAGTGAACACTATAAAACCAGCAAGTGTTGTGCAGTTACTGTAAATACAGTAAGCATAAAGCAATCTGATTCATAAATAACTGTTTTTGAAAAAAAAACATCTTTTAATCTTCAATTTCATCTCATCATCATCTCATAACACAAAATTTTCCCTTCTTGAATATTTACCAAAATTTGAACGAAGTTATACTTTAAAGTGACACTCCACGAGTTAGTGTTCGTATGTGAGAAACATCTAAAATTACCATCACTCTAGAGCAAAATCTTTCCTCTATACGCTGATACTATCAACTATGTTTTGGCAACATGGAAAGTATCTCTAGTCTATTTAGTGCCAAAAGGTACCTGGGGTAAAATGTTTTTGTCAAGGAGTGTGCGCTACGCAAAATTCTATATTTAGCAGCTGGGTTTTCCACGAGTCGGGTTGACGCATAATCCACTGGAGGTGACGCCATCAAATTTTTCATTAGCAATAAAAACATGATCTTTCATTTTCCGATGAAATTCCATAAAATGACACCGATTTAAACACATATACTGACATTATATCATCAAAATTTTGCCCTAGCGGGTATGATCATAATCGTTCAAAAACAAATTGGGGTATTTCAAAGTTGTCGTCTTGACAGTCCCGACATACTTTTATATCGTAAATAATTTTTGTCAAACAAAAATAGATCACACACATCGTTAACAAACCATGACTGCCTTATGATCTGCACATGGATAATTTACAAAGAACAACCCTCAAGAAAGCCAACCTTTTTAATTGATCGGTAAACAGCAGAAACTTTTAGCTTTATAAACAAAGAAACATCATCAGCCACTTGATAAATTCAGAACATTAAATCAGATGAAGCTTCTTGTTATTGTTTAACAATGATATTTAGCTGTCTACAATGATAATAAACTTGTTATACTAAACCACTATCTAGACAATTTACTGTTTTTTTAGTTTAGTTTTCTAAACCTTTCGCTATTCAAACCTTTGATCTGTAGGTAAAAGGATAAACAACAAGAGAAAGCAAATTAACAATTTGTTGGTTTTTTTAAAGAAAAAAACTAGCAAACCCCAAATTTGAATAACATGAATCATTTTTATCTCACTACACACCAGTGTTCCAGTCTATGAACATTAAACTATAACACGGACATAAATTTATTCTTCCATCACATAGAATACTTAGTATATCAGAGGACAAGGTTTCCTTTCGTTGTTTAAAGTTCTTATGTTTTGAATTAATTTGTTGAACAAATACGATGAACACCATAATTTTGATGTTTTGGGTATCACTTTTGGGTAAAACTTAGACCTACATATTCATTTTGTTAGTCATTACGATATAACTTAGGCAGTAAAACTTGAATGGTTTTGCTAAGATGATATAT
This sequence comes from Steromphala cineraria, assembly GCA_916613615.1. NCBI lineage: Eukaryota > Metazoa > Mollusca > Gastropoda > Trochida > Trochidae > Steromphala > Steromphala cineraria. Next base: position 64,053,632 of record OU744721.1, on the reverse strand, counting down.
GATAACTTTGATTTTATATCAAATGAATAATCTGTTTGTGTAGTTGAATTTTCTCTGTTCCAGCATCTTGTGACAATCGAGAGTCCGATTGACTGTTAGCGGCATTAGAGCCTTCGTATAAACACACCACGATCCCATAATGCATTGCCCTAGTATCCTCTCGAGTCGATCTATTTTTAGACATGTCAATTCGTTTCCAGATTTTGGCCTGTATCATCAAAAATCATGATAGGAAAATTAAAAAAAAATTGTATATGCTTTTCGTACGTGTGTTGATTTTTTTAGTAATTTTTATAACGGATTGTAAACTCGCGTAGTGTCTCTTTAAACAATGTATCATGATACATTCTGTATCGCCTGTCTGTATCATGATACATATCGCATCGTGAGATTTCCCATGATACTCAGCCCTGATCTTTACCCCTTGAAACTGTTTTTAGGTCATGAATCTTGGGCCATATTATCTTAGCACCCCTTTTCTCTGACAGGTGAATTAATTTGAGACCTGGGTTTTGTTCAAGGAATTATTTTTGTTTGATTGCAGAATACTGAACAATTTTTTGGATTTTACTGTCTATTGGTAATGAATAAGAAGAACTCCATAGAGCGTCAAAACAATAACATATCCACATACCGGTATAATCATGTATATCTGAAAAGGAAATTCATCACTTTTTACTGCATTATATGGAAAAATAATAATATATTAAGTAAACACTTATTTCTTAAAACACAACTCATGGATTATCTATTAAAAACTTACCTTTGAAGATTCGATGCATTCTAATCCGCCTGCGTTCTGTGAAAAAAAATACTTATCTTATTTATAAGTTCAGACTTTTCTTTACAAGGGCAATGACATCAGGGATAATTCCAGAGTATGTCATAAGCAAAAAACAGAGTCTTGTGTATTTTATGTCGTTACCAATATGACGATGTCATGTCTTGCTATGATGTAGAAATGGCAGTCAATTAATATACTGTAATTTGTTATGCACAGAAATAATAAGTATTCAGCAATATTTCAGCCATTAGCGGCCTTTGAAGGAGTAAGTATACTAGGGGTGTCACTATACAACATTGCATCTAACATAATTCCAAATATTTTTAAATTACAAATCCAGTAATAGTGAGAATATGAAAATCCTTCAGATAGAGAGCATTTCTGTTAAGGTAAGATAAGATAAAATAATGACTTTAAAGGAGCAATAGCACGTTTTTAGGGGGATGTAGAGGTTATGTCAGGCAAATGAAAATAAATGGTTTCAAGTGTAAGACAATGTAATTAAACTAAAAGAAGCAGTGATAAATAAAATATTTAATGTAAAGTTTAGCAATGGGATTCCTTTTTCATACACAAAATTAATTAAAGGTGTTCACACAAAATGGCCACCAATGGATTTTAGGGGAATCTTCATACTTTGTCCTCTTATTAAGGATAATTTGTTTGTGTTATGAGATTTTTGACACCATGAATATGATACATTTAGCATTAACTTACAATTATCAGTGAAAAATTTAAAATATAAAATTATCAAAAAACGTGCTACCGCCCCTTTAATGGTCAAATTCTTCAAGGGCATTTAGAAGTTGGGTAGTAATACAAGACAATGATATGGATGTCAACTTCTTTATTTATTTCACACGACGTTTCAATCTAGAACTAGCCCAGAAACGTTGTGTGAAACAAATAAAGAAGTTGACATCCATATCATTGTCTTGTATTATTTAATGATCAAGTTGGAAAAATAAAGATAATATGATATTTTCATACAGAAGTTATTTTCGTGTTTAATCGTAGTTACTATAATAACTCTCGTTACACATTGAATTTACATCAGTGAAATAGTATCTATAAGCAATAATGTCACGTTTACTGATTGTAATACGTATCATATTGTGAGGTTCCTTTATTCAAAGCATTTACTCTAAAAATGTCGTCACAATAAAGATATCTTTATACAGAAAACGATTCTGTTCTCAAAAACAAATATTTCAATACATGATAAAATATACATGTTACATTCAAGTTTATAAACATCATATAATCCACCTTTTAATTTAACAGACAAATTCTTAAATCATCAGCTCAAAATCTTAGTGAGTGAGTTAATTTTGTTGTTTAGCGTCACTTGGGCAGTATTGCAGCCATTAACGGCAAACAACATTTAAAATACACCTCTGTAAATCAACAAATCAATCATCAGTAATTTATGCCATAATTATCCTACTTATATCTTGGCATGACTTTAGCAACAAAAGATGTAAAATGAAAATAAACCTGCTATCAGCATTCCCGGTCTCATTTTTAATTCAAACTTTCTCAAAAGCTGTAAAAACTGGTGTGCTTTGAACAGAGCTGATAAATTAAGAGATTTCACAACAATGATATCTCCACGACAGAGTCTATCTTGTAGCCAAGCTGAAGTTATGTAATTCCCTTGGCTTATGTCACATCCATATCAATCCAATCTCCATTCAGTTGGCTTCAGTATAGACCATGAAGACTGGAATGTTTACTTGTCATCGCCTTATTAGATACTGAATTTATTGCAAGTTATTTTATAAATATGTCTATATTTTTCAATTAGAAAGTGAATAATGGCAACTATTTTTGTAAATATATTATACTTTTCTTGAACACTGCAATCTTCATTCAACTACTGGTAGCTTAATTCACTTTTGTTTGAATCAAAGGCAGATGATTAGGATATCAACATTTTATTTGTCAATATATCATATTCATGAGAATTAATTTAAATCAAAAGTTTTTTTTTAATAAACCTCTACAAGGACAAATGTTTGGAGAGAAATCAGATGAAACATTTATAAGAAAATACTTTTGACAATAAGCATATACAGTAAAAATGTATACAAAATATGATAGCTTCATTTCAACTAAACATTTTGGTTGGATCCTAAAAGTATTTGACAACATTATTATCAATATTGACCCTAGTACCTTAGTAATTGCTCTGCTAAAAAATGCCAGGCTCCCATTGCAAAAAACCCAATAAATTCTAGCTAGAGTCAACCTTTTCCCCGATTCTTTAACATTACACTACATTTAAAGGCCACCTTAGTGTTGTTTTACCTTAGTGCTCTGTATAACTGACTGGTGACTTTTTCGAATGATGACATCATTGCCCAATAGGTGTCATGTGCTCTATAATATAGTTATATATATTATGTATATGACTTGTAATGCGGGCCGGTGGCCTTATTTACTCCTGAATAAACAATTATCACAATAGGTGTCATTTTGACAGATGTAAGAGGTAAAGGATGCCCTGTAATTGTTCCATTATCCCAGTGTTTTAAGTAACCATCTGTCGATGAAATTAAACCCTGAATACTAATTGATAGAAATGAAGCAATGTGTGGGAATACAGGTCCAACACCAAACATGCTTCCAATAATTGATGGAATACCTGTTTTTATGAAACCTGTTTTTTTAATTCAGCTCTCCGCTAATGGCTGCAATATTACCAAAGCTGTGCTTAACGGCAACTAACTCTCGGGTTATGTATTTATAATTCAAAATTGTTCCTGGAAGTATAATACCGAAGGTGCTTCCAATAACTGACCTTTTGTATATATTCTATATTTTCATCATTAAGTTCTGTTAATTGTTTCTTCAATTAAGACATATCAATATCCTAATTACACTTTAACAACATAATATATTTAAGAGTTTTTTGGTCAAACATCAAAGATAAATCATCAGAAACCACGAACCGATCTGCTTGAGAACGACACAAGAATCTGCGTCGAAACGTCACATACAATAAACAAAGAAGTTGTCATCCATATATTCCCCTGCATTAGGATCAAGGAAGGGGTGGCGGGATCTCGCAGACCCCGAGGGTTGTTTTTTGACAACAAGCTACCATAGATTCAGCAAAAATTATATTGACAACTTGTCAAACGTGTATCAAAGATTGACAGCTGAAACTTACAAGCATGACAAGAAAGCATTGTCATTTCACCGCCCACTGCTACATAGGTATTGGTTCTCAACTCAAGTATAATCCATGTTAAAATGTTAGTTAACACTTCCATGTAACCAGCATGATTCAAATTATTACACTGACAGATGAATTGACCGGTGTACCTCGCTCCTTTGTCTTATATACTTTGACCTCAATAGATATACATTCGAGTGACCTAAATAACAGCTGATTAGCTATAGGTACACATAAAAAAGATAGATCAAACTGAATTTTTTTAATAGATAATGCTTATGTATTATTTTTATAGCTGTATGAATAATGGTTTGTCTGCAGAATGAAATTAACATGGAAAACTCAACTGTTCAGGTCCTAGCAAGCAATAACCAAATTTGTTAAGTGAAATTTTTGAAATGTTAACAGTTGAAAATTAATCATCAAACCACTTGTTTTTATTTTAAGGGGAAATAGTATTGTCTACACTTACATATTTAACCCTTATCCAACCGAGCTTTTTTATACCTATGTTGGCCAAGCCGGCCTACAAGGCCCAGTCAGTTTTTGTCAATTTCATCTAGAAAAATATAACCAATTGTTTCAATTTTGAATGTTATATAGCGCTTGTTTTAAATGTAATCTGTATATTCAGGATGATTTTCTTTTTCCTGTAGAACCCCAGTCTATGTAAACCTAGCCTCAATATTATCCGTTTCACTCCTATACTGAGTGTAGAAGGTCTTGTAGAGGGTCGCATCAGCTGACCTTTCTGCGACGTATGACCCTCCAACGTTAAACGTGGGAAGGCAGACTATTGTGGCTTGGTAAGCTGAGTTCTTATTGGTCAATTTGATAAAAGGGCTGACGCGATATCATTTCAAAACATTGCCACATTCTTATAGACACAACCTGAAATACCATTTCCATTGTAAAAAGACCTTCTTGATCAAACTTTTCCCAACACTTTCTATCATAAAAATATTTCAAATGTTAACTTTCTAAATGGCATGTGTTTCTTATGTCTGACCTAGTTTAGAAATGTACAAAATCACCCCCTTAGCTGAGCGATCAATAAGGACCCAAAGCCAAATAATACAATGTCTTTCTTTCCTAATTAAAATAAATGAAATGTGTTTTTAATGTCTGACCTTGTTCGCCCTGGATCATGGCTATAAGTATCCTGTTCTCCAGACTACGAGCAACTTCTAGCGCTGTCAACCCAGACGCGTCCACAAAGTCGAGGTCCGCTTTCAGTAGCAGCGTTCGTACACATTCCTCCTTGTTATCACAGATGGCGCTGTGCAGCGGAGTCTGCAATATTATAATCAACACTTTATTTTCCTCAGCAGAAGAACATTTTTGAAAATTTTATTTGTGCTCAAGCACTGAGAAGCAACAGAGAAGCGCCAGTTTAAAGTTGTTCTATCCTTATAGTTAAGCAAGGCAGCAACAGCTCCCACCTTTTAACGTCTTGGGTGACATACAGACACTTTACCAACTGAGCTACGTCCCTGGTTGTTACATGAAAACTAGTTATTGTAGGAAGTGATCTAAACGTTCTATGGATAAAATTTCTATTAGTTGCCATTCATTAAACTCAAATTTAGTCTTTTCGATTTCGTTCAAAGATGTTTCAACAAAATAAGAAATAGACTTGTTTGCTATTAAATATTTTAATCAAAGAAAATAGTAAAATATGTTTGTAATTATGTAACCTTTAAAACACTTGTTATAAACCCTTCAACTTTCAGTACTAAAGACTGAAATATTGTAACACAGAGCTATATATGTACAACTCACAATTTTGTGTTCATCATATACATATTTTTATAAAGTGTCAAATAATTTTCACCATATGTCTTTTCATATTTTATAATCATTACTTACCATACATTTGTAAATATGTTGAGAGGCTTGGGATTGAATAAAACAATTTAAGGATATCAAACAGTTATTGACAGTGCCATCCTGCTACATCAGCGTATATGTCTCCGCCTAATGCTACAACCTATTCCCTGATATCCTCCTATAGCATTCTGCCGTATCGCTATATATAGCAAGCCAATCAAATGATGCCCTTTTAGCGACAGCGGCAAATTGGTTTCTTGGCTTCGTTCCGCGTGCTCACCTCGTGATTCAAATTAACCAATAGGAGTGCTATTAGATAATAAATCTGATTCTCATTGCAGGCTCCCGCTAAGCTCTGAATCGTGCGCTCTTAGATTTCCATGTGCGGCATCACTAGGCAACAGTGTATGGAGTTCGAAAAAGTTTGTCTGAAAACAGAAAGGCTATAAATAGTGCTGAGTAAACACCCGTCAGCGATACGGCAGAATACCCTTGGAGGATATCAAGGGGATAGGTTGTAGCATTAGGCAGAGACTTATACGCTGATGTAGCAGGATGTGACAGTGCTAAAAAGAGGAGAAAATATCCAACCTACCATTCTGTTATACCTTTCTCCAGCAGGTTGATTTGGATTAGCTGAAAAGAGGAAACACAACCTCAGCAACATCATACAAATATTGGTTGTAAAACTTGGTAATCTTTCACTGATGAAAATCATAAATTGTTTTAAATTTGAAAACATCATAAACTTCCGCACATTAAGACATAATAAGCACAGCTAGTATCAATCTCCATCACTGACTATATTAAAGAGACACGGAGTATGTTGATAGGATCACATACGGTATGTCAAATTTTGAAATCGATGTTATTACATCGGGAACCAATAACTGTTACTGAAAATAACAAGTTAAAGGTCAATCAGTACATTAGAGCAAAAATACAGCCATTCAAAGTCGGGATTTTGATCGAAAACCGGACAATGTGGCTCGAGTGGCGCGCGCAAATTCGCCAAACGTTATTTTGAAACCTTGTCATAAGCTGACAGGAAGATATATTCGATAGTGTTTATTAGGTATTGTAACTAATAGGTAGACTAATAGGATGCATAATTTCGAATATTAAACGTTTTTGAGATGTTTTCTTGATTTTTCCATAAAATCAAGGATTTTAGAGATATTATGCATAAATGGATATATTTGCAAGTCCAGTGATGAGATATGAACTTCAATCAGCTTATTACCGGTAGATATTTTGTAGCTTATCAAAACCAAATAAAATTTTAAGAAAGACACTCTGTGTCACATTAAGACATTATAAGCACAGCTAGCATCAATCTCCATCACCAACTACATTAAAGCCATGCTGCATCATTGCTGTGTCAACTCTTCAACAGGCTGCACCTTAACTTGATACACCAATCAGAATGGTAAACTGAGGTTACCTAAATTTGCAAGTGAGGTCACTGTTGTCAACAAACAAAGTGTGACAAACAGCATCAAGGTCTTAATGTTAATATTAATAATAATTCTTTATTGTCCTCATAAATTACAAACTTGATTTTGGGCCCATGGCACTTAGTTCAGTCCACTCAGCGACATCCCCAGATCACCCAGTAAACGTTGTCAGTAAGGTGGTATAATATAATCAGGGATTGTTACCTTAAAGGGGCAGTAGCACGTTTTTGATAATTTTATATTTCAAAATTTTCACTGATAATATAAGTCAATGCTAAATGTATTATTTTGACAGTGTCAAAAATCTCATTACACAAGCCAATCATCCATAGTCAGTGCACAAAGTATGAGGATTCATATAAAATCCATTGGCGGCCATTTTATGTGAACACCTTTAATTTATTTTGTGTAAGAAAAAGGAATCGCATGGCTAAACTTTACATTATATATTTGAATTATTACTGCTTCATTTAGTTAAAATACATTGTCTTTCTTTTGGAACCATTAGTTTTCATTTTCTTGACATCACCTTACATTTCCCCTAAAAATGTGCTACTGCCCCTTTGAAATGCCATCTTAATCATTCAACATCTAAAAGCAATATCAACTAGATATATATATTTGCCTACCTTCATGAGCCAACAGAAGCTTGAGACACTTGAAGCTGTTGTTGCTGACGGCGGTGTAGACGACGCTACGTCCCATGCGGTCACACCGGTCGATGTTGTGTCTCTCCTCGCCCTCCAGTAGTGAACGCAACAGTCCCACATTGTCATACAGCGCCGCCTGGTGGAGCAGTTGACCAGGGTAGGCATCGTCCCCGTGTAACACGTTCTCCCCCATTGCTCTTTATTAGGTCACTTTCTCATGCTGGAATAAAGGAAGAAAAAAATCTAAATTTTCGGATACCGAAAAAGAACAAAAAATATACCAAAGCATAAATAAAAGTATAGAATAATTAGAATTTAAGATTAAAACAGGATAAACTGTCATAAACAGTTTACAGAATACAACCTTTTTTCATCCAAAATCTGTTGGTTTGACCACTCTGTCATGCTGGAATAACACTATTATTTGATTTAAATCCTTGAACTCAGGGAATAAGCCATACTGTCATAAATAAAGTTCATTAAGAGATGATGTAGGAAGGAAACAACCTTCCCTTGCAGCAAAATCAATTGATGGTTTACTCACTTTCTCATTCTAGAAGGAAAAGAGGAAAGGCAAAAAGGGATCTAAATCCTAGAAGAAAGGCCTACAAATCAAACTGTCTTGATTCTATTTGAAGGCAAAGATGACGGAAAACTCTAAATCTTGTAGCATAAGTTCTGTTTGTCATGATAGAATGGAAACAAAATTCCAACATATCTGCACAAGCTAGTTGGTTGGATTTGTTGGAGAAGATGGCAGATGTAGTCGTCACCCGATTGTTGTGAGTTCCTCTTCAATTTGATTGGTCATAGTGTAACATAGTCATAGTGGAAACTAACATTGAAGTATAAGGCCAATAATGGTTGAGAAATTGCCCAAGGCGAATCAACATCCTACTATCCGCCTACATTATTATTATTATATATATATATATTAAAAAAAAATAAGGTTGAATTAAGTTTGGCAATCGTTTTCAGCAGGTACATCCTGTACCTGCTTCATCAGGTCGTTTAATGCAGTAACTGACACACAGTACATAGAGAATACTAAACGACGTCCCGTTTCATAACATATTTATGAAACGAGTGAATGGGTTGGTATTTAACGAGCGAAAGCGAGTTAAATACCTAAACCATTCACGAGTTTCATAAAAATGTTATGAAACGGGACCGAGTTTAGTATTTTATTTATTACTTGCTTAATAACATCGTAAAAAAAACAAAGAAAATCGCCAACATCACTGTCGCGGCCGGCCCGCTGACATTATCACCATTACGTCACATCATTCGGTCAGCGCGCGATGTTATTACACAATGTGTAATAACATTGTAGATTTATTAAACAGCGATATCTTCAACGGGAGAGTAATAAATAGAATTATGACGTCACACAGGAACCTATGATGTCACAACAAGTGATCATATATATATATATATTATATTATTTTATTTATATATATGTAATAAAATGTATGGAAGTGAAGCTTATCAGTGCATTTTTTATCATATGTCTGTTTTGTCAAGAAAAATAGAAAGAATGTTATTATGTATGTATCAAGAGACATAAAATGTGTATAAACTGGGTTTATACATGAGCATTAGGTACTTTGTTGTCTTGATATTATATCATTGTAGTATGTCATGAAATGTATGGTAATAAAAAAGGATTTCGAAAAATATAACTTCTTCGTCAAGAAAATCATGTGACGCGTGAATGTTACATGTATAATGCTCTTCAAAACAATCACTTATAAACAATGCATTTTAATAACGCTTTCCTATCAACTAGTCAAATATCATTAATATGTTGTAAATTATTATTCCTAATACATTTTCCCCCACAACCGCCCACTCTACATCCTAAACTTGTAAACCTCCTCAACCCCTTTCCACTTTATACCCTCCCACGTTCACGCTTCGTCACTTTTTCTGAGAAAATTCTCTTATCATACATGTCGATCACTTGAAAGTGATTACATATGATTCAATAAGGAAATTAACATCCTGGTGACTGATATAGGTCAGTTTTATCTACTTGGAGAGGAAGTAATTACAATAGAAATTGAAATGACTTTATAACTGAAAAGTTTTATTACAAAAGGTCAAGATAACATTTAAAATTATTTATAAATTTCTTCAATAGTTTTTTTTTATAGTTTATTATACAAATTATAAGTCAAATATTTGATGACTAGTAATATATATTAACGAATGTGAGATGAAATTGATCGTAAAGATCCAAAGCAAAACAAACCACATCACAAATTGTGCCAAAAATCAGCGAAAACGGACAAAAAATTGGAAAAAGATCAAGAATAGGAATCATTCTTTCTTTCATCTGCCAAAAGAGATTGCCAGAAAAAAATTCTGAAGAAGTTTTAAATCTCAAAAACACATCTACACATGCTGACTGATCCATATACCAAGTTTCAATGAGCTAGGTCTCATAATTTTGGAGTTATGACATGACATTCAACTTCAAGTGAAAAAAGTTTTAAAGATAAATATGAAAGACGACCTGTCAAAGATAAAAAAATTTATAATAGATTTCAAAAAAAGTCTTCCAACAACATTTCAAATCTTACCTCTTTCATCAAGTATAATTTCCTGGGAAAAAGTTTGCAAGATATATGAACACTCTCTCCTAGAACCCAACCATATTAGAACCCTATATCGTTAATTTCTCTGGTGTGAAAGGCTGCCTCAAATAATTTTCACACCTACTTGTATTCATTCATCAATAGAAAATTGCAAAATAACCCCTTTCATCAAATACAATGAATTCCTAGTGAAAGTGTTAGTAGGACAAATGAAGCACTCCCTCCAAACCGTACACCTTAAACCCCCTTGGGTGAGAGACTGCCCTTAACGATTGTGTAATTTTCACTCATATTTATTCATGTAGCAAAAGTTGCATGCCTTACATCAATACTTCCCCTTTCTAATGTGATAATCCCCCCAATAATCTTTGATTCTTAATCCTCAAATTTGAGCTTTAAACTTGGCATTGTCATTGACTTGGTTCTTAACAAAAGCTGTTACGCCCCCTCTTTACTTTTGTAAAGCATGGAATGTACCAAACTTACACAATGAAAATACTCGTAATTCGGTCATGCTGACTTCATGAGAGAGAACAATTGATAAAAGGTGATAGTCTCAATGAGAAATTTGTCTATCATTAGCATTTGCAATAAATATTCAAGTTTCTTACATAGTACATTTCTTTCTGATAAAATCAACAATCTACATAGCGCATTTCTTTCTTATGAATTTAACATAATTTAATTGTTTACATCAGGGTTCGAAATTAGCACTAGCCCGGTAACCAATGGCTGGTGAAAAAGATGCTGGGCTAGTAAAATGCAATGATTGCATGGTAGTCTGAAGGACTACCTAATTAGATTTTCAGTTCTTTTGATCATGTAGATGTATTATACTAGTTGGAATGTGTTTGGACTAGTACTCTCAGGAATGCACTAGTCCAAATGGCTAGTACAGCAAATGGACTAATTTCGACCCCTGAAACTTATTTGATAACAGCTTATTCAGGTCTGAGAAATACATGGTGCTTTCAATAGCGTATCTGAGAAGAATGCAACTTCTGGTATGGTTTTGATATCAAAGAAAAGATACTAAGTGGTTCCAAAGACATTAGATGAAATAAAAGAAAGGGAATATTGAAATTTACTTAAAATAATGAATAAAAGCTGTATTGTTTTTCAACAGTTTTTCTCTCCGGTTTCATTTTTTGATATATGCACATTCACAATGTTGTTCCTAGAGGGGGTCCTGGGGACATTTGCCCACCCATTTGGCTTGGTTTCCCTTAAAATTATGAGATGTAGGATACCATTACCATTGCAAAGTGGCCCATCTGCTCAAATATTGCCAAAATGATCCCCTTAGCTGATCACCTAGGAACCACATTGCATTCATATCCCAAAATATATTTAGACTTCTCTAGGTATGCCTCTTAGCCTAAGCCTAATTTCCCTTAGCTAGTCACCTAGGAACGACATTGCATTCATATCCCAAAATATATTTAGGTTTCTCTAGGTGTGCCTCTTAGCCTAATGGCTGTAATATTGCCCCAGCAGCATTAACGTCACTTCCTCTTTTACCATACCATACACTTCGGTACTTCATATTTATATATTTCACAATAACCTGCCAAAATGACACAATCAATTCTGGATATATTTTTGGGAAATAACTCATATAACCAGATCCTGAGCCTCTAGATTTTATATGATTTCCTGTCATTAAATTACAAGTTCTTTTTGAGGGAATCCTATTTTATTCCTGACTCAGGATAAAATCTTTACAAAAAAATTCAAACATTATAATTACTATCAAAACAAAAGGAAGCAAGTTGCAAATTGTACTTCCGTATTTTTTCCTCAAACAAAACAAACAGGATAAACACTGTCAATTTAAACAAAAGTTAAGTTCAAAACAACATCTTTGATATATAGTTGAAGAATTATATTTGTAATGCTTTCTGGACAGGAAAGTCTAAAGATTTTGCCAAAAATTGGTTTCTTCTTTCAGTGGCAATTTATAAGTTAGTTAGAAATACACATAGATGGATTATCAACTTCTTTATTGCAAGGGATGCGACATTTCGGTGTATATACTTACAGTGTTAACAAGCAAAAGCTTTTGCTTGGAAACGGTGTTAGTATCTACTTTTGCTTGAAGTGTTAGTATCTACACCAAAATGTCGCATCTCTTTGCAATAAAGAAATTGTAATCCATATATTTGTATTTCTTCTTCAAAAAAGTAAATGATGAATTCTTATATACATACATAAATACACAATACAATACATTACAATATACATTAATGATCATTATATGTATCATTGTGACAATAAACATGTAATAAAATATGTATTATTTTCACAATAACATCTCTTCCATATTTGCAGTGTGACATACAACTATGAGCTGTAACCTTGAAAAGTAAACAGAAATCGTCATGCCCTGATTTGTTCAAATTACTTACAATATTATCTATGACGCTAACGTATCACCAACAAAGAACAATGCCAACGACCTAAAATATGAAATATCACTTTCAATCAACCTTTAGGAACACAAAGGACATGTAAGACGTTCATACAAAATGTCTTTCAAAACACATCTTATCAATCACGAAAACCAAGGTTCTTCTATTTATCTGGATTGTATAAATATTTGCCTTTTAAAACTGAGACACAAAATAAATCAATTTAAGTCCTTTAAGATTTATTTCAGGAAGTGTTAAAATCATCAATATTTTTGTATAAAACGTTGTCATAAATTAAATCAAATTGTACACAAGCTATCTACATGTATATTACAACATTTCTTGAAGATTGTTATCAATTTAACAACAAAGACCATGTTTCTTTTACATTACACGATCTAAAACATTTACATGCTACAATTGGGTTATTTATGAGATAATCAGAGATATCTTTTTCGTTTATTTTAATAGCCTGTCCTATCACATTCTCTCCCCACAGAGGCAACTCAGTCATACCCGAGTTAGCCTCTGTTCTATTACGCCAAGATCCTGGGTTTCCAGTAGATTACCCTAGCGGCAAAAAGTTGTAACTTAAAATGTCTCCCTTATTTGCAGCCAATGAAAACACCATTTGGATATCCATGACTTGGGGAGTTCTTAACGGTCGTATAGTGACATGGAAAATATCATGTCTTTACCTGTATTTTTCAATAACAGTGTGAGAGGTAAACTATTTGAAAATCAGATATGAATAGGGTTTATCATTAGATAGAATCGGTTTTATAATTGAGTACATTATTATTTGTTTTATGATAAATTTTATTTTACTAATCAGCCAAATAATAACTACTGAGAAGGTAAAAAGCGATGGTTTGTAAAAGAATAACCCCCCCCCCTTGATGTTAAATTTCAACGAAAGCTTTGACAAACCACACGGAGATGGCCGAGGTTTTGCGAATGACCACTTTTGAAACGGCGTCGCTGATTGCACAACTAACTTCGATTGCCTCCATCAGATTTCTACCTTTCTATCCCATGTATTAGCCGTAATAGAACCGAGGCTAATTCAGGTATGACTGAGTTGCCTCTGTGGGGAGAGAATGGTCCTATCAAGGTCAAATTCATGTTTGTGTTCAAGTTAATATCATAATAAAACGCTATACTTTGATAAATTTTACATTTTATTAAGATAAACTTTAAGGATTGATAGAAAATGCACACATTTACCCATCATTTAGGATTGTCTTGTTTTTCCGTAGCAAGGCTTTTCACACTTGTAGCGCTGACAATTGGTTTGCTTTGCATTGTTATTTTTTATAATGTCAAATACATATCAACAAAGCATCCCCCCTAGTATCATACTTCAACTTGATTGTGTTGTAACTATGTACTAATAGCAATTTATGTATAAACTGGAATGTCCCCTTGAATTTCTTTCAACAAAAAATACCCTGTCCCTTCAGATTAATCCGTACGAAAAATATAAATCCTACAGAAATATGTCTGAATTTCCATCGAACTAACAATATTTGACAGAATAATTTCTCTAAGCAAGCGTTATAATAGCAGCTTACAAGTTCTTGATAAACTTACTTAAGCAGATGCAATCCAACAGTGACATCTAATATGACCTAGACATTGTTTGAATGTATTAATATGTACCGTCATCTTTGCATTCAGTTCGTGAAAGCTACTGAGAAAAGATATACATTACTTGGTTGAAAATCATTCTTCAAAAGTTTGATATCATATCTATTCTACATGTCTTCATATACAATAAAATACTTATTTTAACGTCAGAAGTGCAGTACCCTCTGCAAATTAGCCTAAGAATTAAATCAACCCGCTTTCAGTGATGTCATCATTATGACAGTGTAGGATTTATCCCACATCTCAGTGATGGTAATTGCGTCCGACGAGTACCTGACTCGAAGGATGACTTTGAAGCGTATATTTGGGAAACGCAATTGCAAGGATATTGGCAACAGCTGTTTTCTCGCCTTCAAGTTGACAACTAGGAATTTGCAGATGCCGTTTCGTTCACTTTGGTAAATCGTCTCCTATCTAATGAATTTTGGTCTGATTTTCTCTAGGTTAATCACATAATATGGCTAAAAACATTAAAAAACAACAAATACAGTAAAATATTGAGAGTCACTTCATTTTGAATAATGATCTTTAAAATAATTTTCTTGAAACAAATTCATTTGCAAAATGAACTGAAAATAATATAAGAAAATATACATTTCTTTTGAATGCACAAACACTTTTAAAATATGAAGATATATCTTTAACAAATGGTCAATAATAACATATAGTAGAAGCATTTTAAAACAAATTGTATCTGAATATTGTCTTCTCTTTCACAAAAGAAAAAAAAATGTCCTTATATTCGCTTTGATTGAAACATATATATCAAATGTCATCGTTTACTTACTTATTGTGCGCAAGTTGTCGAAACATAATCCATTCAAACTAGTAAATCAAGATAAATAAGGATAAATCATGAACACGTTTAAAACCGTCATGTGATGACCGTTGCAATCGATTTGTGCTCGTCACCTGATCAAAATGAAAACACCGACCAATGTTCAAGAATTTCCCTTTTCATGGAACGGCGAGGGAAGATATAAGCACATATCGATAAAATTATGACTCAATGCAACTTACACGAGGGGCCAGATCAATCCAATCGCCATTTTGGTTCACTGTTTATCCATATACTGTGTTTTATCTTCCTGGTTTGTTTGGTCGTGCCCTTATGCTTATTGTGCCATTGGGATCCCCATTATTTCTATTTATAGAACACCGGATGTTACGTCACAAGGGAATTCCCCTTGATAGTTTGCGCTGATTGCGGTTTCGCATGATGTAATTGGTCTTGTGACAATTATTCGACTAATTAAATTTTATACTAATAATCAATAAAGCTGCATACACATAATGTCAAGCAAGTGTTAGTAGACATATTCCCCGTTAAAAACCCGCCCAATAAGAAACGAACCAAAGATTACATTTTAAAAAATCTTGGATCGCATTTTTAGCATGTAGGAGGTCATTATGTTTAAATGTTATTACTTTGTTGATCAAGCAAATTATTCTGAAATGCTAAAATAAAGAGTCAAATATAACTATTGAAAGAATCCAAAGAGAGTTGTCACACTTCTATGATATTTATAAAGCCATTGCCTACTCTTCATGTCATTACGACAAGTTTGTTAAATTGTGGTCAAGTTGTCACCAATCGTTTGCCTTTGTCCATTGAAAGAAAAGATTTAAAAAGACGAAGCTCGAGACCAATTGTACCTTTATCCACCATCCAATATGTAACTTTGAATTAACTATGTGTACGAATATATGTATATATATATGTCCACACAAACATTTGGAATAAAACAAAGTCATTGCAGGCAGTATTGCATAACGATTGGCATGACCTAACCACTGGAGGCACTTGTTTTGAACCTTTGGGGGAAGGTGACATTCCGTGTCTCCATTGTATGCGTTAACTTTGTCCCTCTGGGTCGGAACGATGAATTCAGGTTTCAACAACGTCGGCAAAAAGTCTGTAAAGTATTCGAGTTTCTGACTGAGCATGTCACGTTTCCGCTTTTTTCTGCAGATAACATAATGCATGGGACCAAACCTGTATCATAGACCAAAGACTTCCAGTTTGGTTACAGATAAATGATTTATTGTCAGAAACACAAGCTGATTTCAGACATTATCATTCTATTTTATGTTATCAGAATAGTCTTTCTTCTATCTTTAGCTCAAACGTCGTTTTTATGCTGCCCTTATAGATTTAAAAAAAAGAAGATTTTTATTCAGTTGAAACGGAAATAAACAACTGTATCTCTTATTGCAAAACGATAAGATATAGAGCGTATTTGAAAACATGTTTATAGAAATATTTGAGCGTGTGTAAAACAAGGATATACAATCTCACATAAGTTTACTACATCAGTACGCCAAGGTTATATTCTGAGTCCGTTATTGTTCATCGTTTTTCATCAATCAGCTAGTTATTGAATTGGAATCTTATTCATCTAAAGATTTATCAAATATCCGTTATAGTGAAGCAGAAGAGAACTATGAATACAATTACAAGCACTTTTATTGATAACAGTTAGCCTTGTCTTGCACTGTTCACATAAACAGACAGTTATAGGTAGGAGACTAATCCTATCATATGGGTTAATAAAAGTAAGAAACACATCAGCATTGAACAGTGGACAAATGGAGTTGATTTAAGACAAATTAAATAGTATTATTTGAAAAGCGGAGAAATTTTTTAAATTGCAAAATAGATTTTCTAAGCGGAACGAACGTTGAAAGGAACCTACTATAAATATCTAGGAATAGTTTTCTAATACAGATTGTTTTGGTCTAAAGCATGTAAAACATTATCTGTTCAAGCAACAAAGCATGTTTTCCGATTTATCAGCTTATGAAATTGTACCCTCATATAGGTTTTAAGCATATTTTTCGATATCTGATAGTAAATTTCACCAATTGCCTTTTATGGCCGCGAAATATGGGGGTTTACCTTACCATGAAAGTATTGAAAAGGTTCAGAGGAACTACTTTAAGCGGTAGGCTATATAAATCATTTTCTGCAACGTACTTCTGCAACTACTTTTATACCACATTGCGTCGTTTAATTCACATGGATTGGAAAAAAAAATTTGACACACTTGTTCTTTTATGAAAAAATACAAGATGAAAACGATAGAGTTAATGGGGTTACTCATGTAAGAATACTATGGTTTCATACATGTAGGTTATGTTTATGACAGACTCTGCAGAGATTGTAACACTAGTGGGCAAGTTGAGAATGAGTACCACTTTCTGCTGATCTGTGACGCTTACCTTAACCTTCGTCAGCAATTAGTACCCTCTTAATGTCTGTGCATGTATTTGTTTACTGGACTATGGTGTACTTTGTGATAGACTAACCTTTAGTCTCAGAAGTATATTTTTTTTAAATATTGACAATATTTTAAACAAATCATGTATTATAACATAATGGAGCCCAGAAGATGCTTCCTAAAGCTGAGCGATCTAGACTTGCTATACTTTTCTAGACTGGGTTGGTCATCAGTTAAATATTTTTGCTTTAGGGTCTGGATGACAGACTATACTTAGGGACGATTGCCCACACCATTGCACCGAAATAAAGAAATCGAATGTCTGGATTTTCCAAGATTGTGGAAATGTACACACTTTACGACAAATTGTAAGTAAAGCTGTATTGATTTATGTATACAAGCTTGATATCAGAAAATGAACGATTCCCATTTTTTTAAATCACATGAAGACGGGTTTAATTAAGAATTGAATGTCAGTTTGTGTGTTTGCACTGGAAAATGAACGATGTAAAAGCTACATTCAAAATTGTGTGAACCCAGCGAGCTTTGTGAGTTCATGGGAAATGAATCGATGAATCTTCGATCACATGACCATGCCCTAGACCAATCAACGTTCGAGGATATGTGTAAACTTCAGAGTGTGAAATTATACAATTTTATTTGACTGTAACCTTGCTTATGATCTAGTAAAGCCCTTGCTCGATTTAGCCGATAATCTTGAAATCCAAATGAAGCGTTACAACTCTAATGTACAATCATCCTGTCTGATTCTTGTATATGTAATTTATATAAATTAGATGTGTAGGGAGATGAACAACTCCTCCGTGTACACTATTTCTTCAAAATTAGAAACAACTAGTTTCACTTGTTTTACAGATATTCTACTTAAATGTTGCGAGGAACATATATATGTTATGTTGTATTTTTGCCAAACAGAGCGTTAATGTTGATCTCTGTGGTGACATCATGAGGCCGGAGGACAACCAGTGCCCAGCGTGTCGTGCCTCGGCGCTTACTCTACTGAGTAAATAAAGCAAATCAAATAAATATTGTACTTTAAAGGGGCAGTAGCACGTTTTAGGGGGAATATAAGGATATGACAAGGAAATGGAAAAACGTGTTTCAATTGAAAGACAATGTATTTAAACTCAATGAAGCAGTAGTAAACCAAACATTCAATGTTAAGTTCAGGTCATTCTCTCCCCACAGAGGCAGATCAAGTCATGTTGATTTAGCCTCTGTTATATTACGACGAGTTTGTGGGATAGAACGGGAGATGCCTGATTGGAGGCATTCAAAATTAGTTGTGCAATCAGCGACGCTGTTTTTAATCATCATTTTGGCTACTGAAACAAGGCAAAGGCATTGTGATATGATATGAAAGGCGAGAAGCCTTGTCATTTGATAAAGAAATTCAAATGTATTGAGATGAAGTTTTTTTCCACCAGGGGAAACCGCCGGAACCCACGGATTTCGGCGTAAAAGAACAGAGGCTAAATGAACATGACTTGATCTGCCTCTGTGGGGAGAGAATGAGTTCAGGTATGCAATTCCCTTTTCTTACATAAACTGAATTAAAGGTGTTCATACAAAAATGGGCGCCATAGAATTTTATGTGAATCTTTATCATTTGCTCTCTGACTATGGATGATTGGTTTGCATAATAAGATTTTTGACACAATCAAAATAATACTTTTGGCATTGACGTACAATTATCAGTGAAAATTTGAAATATAATTTTTTCAAAAAGAGTGCTTCTGTCCCTTTGAGAGGATATATCTTGCATTTATATATTGTCTCCAGCACAACGTTAATGTTTTTCTCTGTGGTGACAGCATGGATGGACGGTCAGGAACCGCGTCTTTGGTGCTTTCTCTTTACCCTGTAGTAGGCCTAAATTCAGCATATACCTGTGTCTTTTAATAATATATCTTTTATAAACGGTGTCCCGTTTGGAACGAAAACTGAACGGCAGCCATTTAAGAGTGAACATCTGTTTTATTTAGAAACGATTCAATTGACTTTACAGAACCATGTTCATCATGTTGATTTTCCAAAGACAGTGACGGACGTGTTATAGTGTTTGGTCTTGACAAAGGTTATTTGTCACATCTGTTATTTTTACAACCTGGATAAATAAAAACATTAAGCCGTGACACAAATTTAACACCATACTTTTTATTTATTTGTATAAATGTATCATTAAAGCATCATACTGTTAACATTGGACAAGCATTACTATGCATGGCATGTAAGTATTTTTTTACAAACGATACGGGTATATAACAAGATCGTGCAAGTTATTGCATTGGTTTTAAACCACATCGTGCATGAGACTGCCATATTAGAATACTTATCTCATTCCAAGTGATAAACATTATCTCTTAAAATCGCTCTTGTCTAAACTTGTTTTAATTGATATGCAAAAATGTAATTTCATGTAACACACTAACAATGTTATATAACGTTGTTATTTTATACTTCACATCGAATTGATTGTCACTTTAATTTAGTTTATTTTAAATCATTCAAACATACAAATGGTGAAGAGAAGAAATGTACTGTCACCTTGTTAATGTTGTAAATATTCCGATCGATGGTTATAAAAATCCAATTGGCACTATAAACTGTACATGACTTACACACAAGTTTCGTTGTTGCTTCAATTATGAAGGAATAAATGTACACGCATATGCAAATGAATTCATGATCATCATTTCTAAACATGGTAAAACTTATTCATAACAATCAACTAACATCAGTAATTATGTCAAACTGAAATGCAGCCAAAATTCCTTACAAATCCACATTATATATATATTAAAGGGTGTCTGCAACGTGAATATTTAACTTCCATGTTTTATTAGCAGGGCCCCGAAATAGTCGTAAATACTCGGTAGGGAAGAAATCCTTGACACAAACTTGGTACTGGTTGTCAGCTGTAAGCGGTTCGTAACCAAATAAGTTTGTCCCTACCGAGCATTTACGACTTTTTCGGGGCCCTGCTAATAAAACACTGGAAGTTAAAAATTCAGGTTGCAGACCCCCTTTAAGCTAGGTAACTAACACATCACATACTTTTTGATCAGCTGAAACATATTTTTTACTTTCTTGATGAATGAAATACCAAATTAAGCACTTGAACGACTGTTTCAAAACATCCTTACATAGAGAATAGGATATTTCTATACAAAACATTATATGCCAACTAATATGTGTTTGATAATGCTTATATTAGGGAGGGTGTAACAGCAGATAATGGGGTCAACGTGCATCTATAAAACATGACCCGGTCATGAAGGGGATATTCCTCAGCAGGGATTCAAACACAAACACTGTTGCTAAACGTATACTAAACAAACATGGAATTAATTCATTGGCAGTTAAAAAATAAATTCCTTCTCATAATTTATCGACATCACATATTAACCAAGACGATCACAACCTAAAAACAAATTCTATATATTCAATGTCGTTATCTCAATTTAGAATATCTGCTGTACATTAATGATTTCCGATGGTCAAAGTCAAGAGAAGAACACCAAATGTCATAATCAGAGTTGAGAGTCTCATTACTGGTCGTTGTGAAGATGCCGTTGGGTCCAATCGGGCGTCGAAAAAGAAGCAGTTTTTCTTTTCTTTACGGTCCACTTGAAAACGGCAACTTTCACAAAACCGCGAACCATTTGGAAACAGATCTCCCATGATCGATCCTTTCAAGATGGCGGTTTTGCATGCATTATACCAAGCGTCGCAGAATTCTGCACAGACCGTTAGTCTTTCTCTGAAGTAGAAAACGTTCTGGTTTGGCGCGCAAATGTAGCACATGAGATAGTTGGTGTAACGCTGGCATGCACTGGAAGCACCTCTGAGGGGCTTTACTTTCACGAACGTTGCATGGATTTCCTCCTGTCCACAGCAACTGTTGTCTTTGAACCACGTGCAGTTCTTGAGACCAGGCTGCACCTTTGGTGCTCTGTTGTCAAAGAATGAACAATATTGTAGTGGTTCCTTTTGTTGCATTACTACAACCTGTGCGGTCGAGGAAACATCTCGTACAACGTTAAGAACAAATAACACAACCACCAGAATCTCCATTTTGAATTTGATATGACCAGTTCCTTAGAATAATCGATAGGTCCATAGCAAGAAAGAGTTGACATTGATTTATTACGGAAAATACCGATGATTACCGAGTCTGCCTTGAAGCTCCGCACACAGCTGTCGCACATATAGGCTTCGGTAACATTTATGGTGCGAAGATCGATTGCAATCGATTGTTTCATTGTATGTGGTACATGTCCATTTTCATTGTTTACCAACCTTGCTTTTAACATCTTAGATGCTTATGCATTTATGAGACATCAAAAGGATCGCCGAGATTCCTGATTGCCATTGTGAACATAATGTAAAACGTATGTCCACTTGTCAACACATTACCGTATTAATCGTAATAAGTAGTAAGGTTGTATCATCTTGTGATCGAGTTATGCCATTTTTGAATGTAGTAAATAGGAAATTTGTTTCGGAATCCTTCAATTTTGTGAAAAATTAATTTATCAAAAGCCTAAATTTAATTAATTTTAAAAAAATAAAAAGAAGGACCTCATGGAATACTAGCATAATATTTTTCATGAATTTTATTTTTTCATTGTTTTCAATTATTAGTTTAAACCTCATATATCATCTTCAGATCATTACCATGTAAACATCTGTTTACTTAACCCAAAAGTGCTGTGCTAAGAAATTATTAAGTATCACTTAACCTTAACCACTGGCAGCCATTTTTGTGTGAACACCTTTTATTTATTTAAGATAGGGAAATATAATTGTGTATCAAATGTTTGTGTTAGAACTAATTGAGTAAAAATCATTATCTAAAAATTTGTAACATGTATTTTTCAATGTATTGCCTAAAAACATGCTACTTATCCTAAAGAGTTCTAAACTGTTTCTCTATTACAATCCCTAGATTTATACCATTGGCAGCCTGGACTCAGCCCTAAGTTGATGGTTTAGTCAAGTTTTGTCCCCGGTAAGTTGTTAAGTCAATTTAGTCAGCATTCAATCGTAGAAATAGATAACTGTAAGAAAAACAAGTACAGTCAGCTCTCGTTAATCCGACACTCGTTAATCCGACAATCACGTTAATCCGACAAAAAATGAGGGAACCATTTAAAACAGTGATAATTACTTACGTTAATCCGACATTCTCGCATTCCGACTCCGACAGACCAATCTAGCAACCGATTGATGCAAATACACTGTAAAAGCAATCGTTAATCCGACAATCAACTTGGCCGGTCGGATTATCCGACCGTGAACAAACAGTAACACTCGAGTGGTTATTAGCGTGGGCTATACTGGCTGCTTGTTAATGATGCCGGTAAAACCAAACGTGAGTTTTGTGATTATGAAACTGATTGTTAAAGTGATTATATATGTATGTTATGCCATTTATGAATGTTAATAAATTATGACAAGGGTGAAATTTTATTATTTTTTTATTATCTTGAAGTCTTTTATATACGATCTACCTGACTAGAATGTACACGTGTGAACCATGTATTTCTGATAAGCATGCAGCATTATCATGCCATTCAGTAAACAATGAGTAAATTATTTTCAATTAGATTCATTAATCCGACATTCTCGTTAATCCGACATATTTCTCTGCAACCATGATGGTCGGATTAACGAGAGCTGACTGTATAACAAAAAATTAGTTTTCACTATTAGCTTAGCACCCACCACCCTCTAGCTTTTGATTATATATATTGTATACAATATATAAATTTAATCAGCCAGGATAGGAAGACTCTCCTAAGAATTTCTAACATTCAAATAATAAATTTGCTACATTTTATCACATAATTTGAGTAATCATATTCCTAGTTTCATAATTTATTAACAGTCAGGAAATGTCTCAGTTAACCTGTATGTTTCAACCCATTGTAAAATGCATCTATAAATGAAGCAATATTACTCAAACATTGGAACTGAGCAGCTCCATTTTCCCGTGTGCTTGAAAGAAAGTTTATGTCAGTAGTGTACTGAACTGTCTTTGAGTGGGTAAACTGTGGTCACTTATCATTGCTGGAAATCATTTCCCTGATTATTATACTGAGTGGAATAAAGTCCTTACAGGGGCAGTAGCACGTTTTGAGGTGGAATATAGAGTGATGTAAGGAAAATGAAAATTAATGGTTTCAATTGAAAGACAATGTATTTAAACTAAATTGAGCAGTAATAATTTCAATATATAACGTTAAGTTTAGCCATGCCATTCTTTTTTCTTACAAAAAATGAATTAAAGGTGTTCACACAAAAATGGCCGCCAATGGATTTTATGTGAATCTTCATTCTTTGTCCTAAGACAATGGATGATTGGCTTGTGTAATGAGATTTTTGACACTGTCAAAATAATACATTTAGCATTCACTTATAAGTATCAGTGAGAAATTCAGACTATAAAATTTTCAAAAAAACGTGCTACTGCCCCTTTAAACAGACTAATCCTGAAATGGTATGCAAATTTGTTATTGCAGATGGTGTGATCATAAATATTGATTAAATTTCTTCATTATCCAAACAATCTATTTAAAACTAGCTGTAATGTATTCAGCCCATAAGTCCTCCGTTACATCTAGCCATTTACCCACTAGGTCCGTGTTGAGCATGCAAGGAAATCAACCAATCAAAAAAGAACTGGATAATATCTTTGAATCTGACGTCGTTGTACAAAATAAAAATATCAATGTCAAAAATTTAATGAAGTACTTAAGGGACATTAACATTTCAGCTAGTTTTAAGGATTCTTACAGATACTTTGAACTTTGTTATCTAAATGGCATGTATTTCTAACGTCAAAGGTTAAGATGGAGTACAAACCAGTACCAACCAGCGATGGAGGAACAAGGAAGGTTGGAGGGGGCGGTTTGGAGATGGTCTGGCGAGGCGTCAACATCATAATGGCTCTCTTCTTTGTCCTGGCAGCTGTTGCTAATGTATGTACATCTTTGGTTACTTTTATTCCTTTCATAAAGATAGAATATCTGTTATCAATCTTCTAGAGTAATATAAATTATTTGATTGTTGATATACGTATGTACATGTTTTGGTAACTTCTTGTCCTGTCATAAAGATGGAATGACTGTTATCTATCTTTTAGAATGATATCAATTATTTGATTGTTGATATACGTATGTACATGTTTTGGTAACTTCTTGTCCTGTCATAAAGATGGAATGTCTGTTTTCTATCTTTTAGAGTAATATAAATTATTTGATTGGTGATATACGTATGTACATGTTTTGGTAACTTCTTGTCCTGTCATAAAGATGGAATGTCTGTTTTCTATCTTTTAGAGTAATATAAATTATTTGATTGGTGATATACGTATGTACATGTTTTGGTAACTTCTTGTCCTGTCATAAAGATGGAATGTCTGTTTTCTATCTTTTAGAGTAATATAAATTATTTGATTGTTGATATACGTATGTACATGTTTTGGTAACTTCTTGTCCTGTCATAATGACTGTTATCTATCTTTTAGAGTAATATAAATTATTTGATTGGTGATATACGTATGTACATGTTTTGGTAACTTCTTGTCCTGTCATAAAGATGGAATGTCTGTTTTCTATCTTTTAGAGTAATATAAATTATTTGATTGGTGATATACGTATGTACATGTTTTGGTAACTTCTTGTCCTGTCATAAAGATGGAATGTCTGTTTTCTATCTTTTAGAGTAATATAAATTATTTGATTGGTGATATACGTATGTACATGTTTTGGTAACTTCTTGTCCTGTCATAAAGATGGAATGTCTGTTTTCTATCTTTTAGAGTAATATAAATTATTTGATTGTTGATATGCGTGAATATGATTATATGACTTATATAATTGTGTTGTTTTGTATATGTGGTTTTTTTTGTGGGCCTAAGGCCTTTTACCGAAATAAATAATTAAATTGAATTGAATATGCTTGAAGAGCTCATTCATGATGAATACAAGGAAACTACATTGCATACTCTCACTGGTTGTTTTCTTTAAAATTGAATTCAAGTCAAATTTATCTTAATTTCATGATGAACAGACAAGCATTCAAACATGAAAGGGTGAATATCCACCTTACTGTCATAAATTAGTTTTGATTGGTTTAGCTGATATTTCGGTCAAGTATTATGGGTTTTAATGAATTTTATCCCATTCTTTTGTGGTATGCTATATGATCTAGATTTTAATATCCCTTTTATGAAGAGAGAAAATGACTCCAAAACATGTTTTTTTTTAATTTTCAGGTAAATGACAGTGATTGGTATGTTTGGGTGGTAAGTTTTTTGAAAAAATCGAAAAAATGTGAAAATTTAAATTCATATTTTATTTGACAGACTAGGCCTAATCCTTTGTTTTCTATACATGTTAAAGTTCATTTGAAGATTTTTTTTTAGATATTGCACTTTCTTAAATTTGTAATGGTCTTTTTAACTGTCATTGTTAAAAATCATATTTTTGATAATGTTACCAAATTGTTTTTGCAGCCTATATATCTGCTCCCAGCAATACTGTGCGTTCCGGTTATAGTAAATCCAAATCTATCAGGTGAGAGGTCCTTATATTATTTATCTAAAATCATCCTAGTTCATGAATATTAATGCTACAAAGGAGGAAAATACTTTTTGGGTTACGCGTGATAAGATAATAACATGTGATGATAAAAGATCTTTGAATTAGTGTTGCGCTACTGTTGAACTTATTCATTTCACTGTTAACTATTTGGTGTTGGATTTATGAATATAATGTTAAAGTGTTTAATTGTGTGTTTAATTCTGTAACATTGTTGAACAATATTGGTGAATCATCATGTGTGTTGTCTTCTGAAATTGATAACTATTAATAAAAGTATTAACATTGTTGATAATTGTTATACTTGCTTATCTCCTAAGACTCCTATACCTCATGTGTTATGGTTGTTATTCAATGGTTGATGGAGTACTTTGTGACCGTTTTCTAAAGTTGGTTTCAGTAAAATTTTATGCTACTAGAACTAAATATGTTCTTACTCATCAAATTATCTGTAGTCTACAAGTCCATTAGCATTAGGTGTCAAATATGCTGCCATTTCAGTGTGAACATTTTTATTTCAGGTAACTTATAAAATTGTAAAGACTAGCATTTAGTCCCTGAAAAAAAGAGTTCTTTGCTAATTTTATTATTTTTATTTTTTATTTATAAAGAAATACAAAGGAGCCTCGCGAGAACAATACTTAATTTCTAAAGCTGAGGCCTCTAGACTTGCCAATATTTTCTAGACTAAGAAGGCTCCTTTATTTATTTTTTTGCTTTAGGGGCTTGATAACAGACTAAAATTGTATAGCTTGACTGAAATCGTATTTGACTTTCAGAAATACTTGTTTTCTATATTGCAGAATTTTTTTTATGAAACCTCTTCATAATAATGTGCTACAGTGTCTATAATAATATTTCAATATTTTCTGTAGAGAATCGTATCCTGGGTATGATATCGGTTGTCCACCTGACCTTGTGTCTCGCCTACACCGTGTACCAGGTTATCATCATGGCGGAGGCGGTCAGTGGTAGACTGGACAATCCACTGCAGCACGAAGAGGGCAGGTGGACAGTCTTTTATTGGTGTTCTTAGTGTCCAATTTACAGGAATCACAATTGGTATTGATTTATCAAATCAAGTATTAGCTGGTGTGTATAGTTCAGGTTCGAAGTGGTTGTAATTTATCTACAAATCAAGAATTTCTTTCAGAAATTACACCTTAATAATCAAAATTTTTATCACCAGCTTGTAATTGTTAAACTTACAACTTCTATAACTTTGTGAGCATAATATTATCACAAGAACTTCATAAATAGTTCATTTGAATACTAATACAATGATAAGAGATACACAATTTTTGTTAAAAGTCCAGCAGTAAATGTATTTATTATTTCAATAAAAAAAGCTCATATTCAATTTTTTGTTTCAGAGAATTGGGAGGTCTCTTGATAATCGTTACGTGGCTTGGAATCTGCAGGTTTACTTCACTTGGCAGGTATGTTACATGGTTCACAAAACATGTGACAATTTATAAAACGAAATTACATTAAATAGGTAAGGAGCTAAGTATTTCCTGCCCATAGATTACTCAACTGTTATTTTCCCAGGAAACCTCTGTAACAAGTTTGCCTTGATGTTTTTATCTATCAAAATCCAGCCAAAAAACTGTGCCTATTGTATCAAAGATTATTTTTTATATATTACTTGAGTAATCTCTGTTGGGTGAACATAAATTTGGGGAAATTTATCATTATATCGCTCTTTTAGTGTACAGACATGCCTAATTGCTGTATGGCTATTGAATGTTATTTTTAGATTCAATTGCTTTGTTGACTGTATGGCGTGTGTGAAAGGAAAGCTAAAAATATTCTGGTGCCTTGAAGAGACCTTGGTTTTCTTTATACTTATATCAATTGTACAAATTGCTCATCTAAGACAAAGCAAACAAAGCCTGTATAATCTTTCTTCCAGACCCCAGGCATCAAGCTCCAACAAGTCCCTGATGAATGCATTATTGCTGATGTCTGTAACACTTGCAATTCTTCCTCTCTTTACGTGGGCGGTGTGCTTTGTGGGGGACTGGCATCAACGTCTCGGCCACTGCAAGGGCATGTTCATCAAGTAGTGCAATAACAGATAGATCATTTCTTTGTTGAATAAATTGGTTTAAACCCTTCTCAAGTGTTAAACCACTTCAAGACACTCCTATAGCCAAATCAGCCCCTTTGTCCACATGAATGATTTGTTCTCCTTTTTTTTAGCAGGGGGATAAGTTATTCTTTCAAAACATTGACCATTTTGAAAAGTATATCTATCTGTGTATGAAATAGTGTTTATTATAACAAATTGTTGAATGCCTCCAAAAGTGTGGTTCTATCTATTATCAACATCTAAAGACATTTTCCAAATTTGACCCGTATCTCTTCCTATCAAAATATATGTCATTACCAATGTTGAGATTTTAAACCATAGCTAACCAATCAAGATGGATCGCTGGTATAATATATCAAGCGATGAAAGAATGTGTACTTTATGCCCTTCCAAAAGCATCGCAGATGAGTAATCCTATGTTTTATTGTACAACACTTGACAACTTCAGAGACAAATATTTACCACCTTAACCAAGAATTAGAAACTCAATAAGGTTTGCAAAGCAATCAAAAGAAACAGTTAAATTATCAAAAATAATCACACATCTTTCAACTCTTGTAAGAAAGAAAAAAAATTTCATTTTAGTTTGCCAGTCCATTCTGTTTTGAATGTGAATTATATTTGTATGCATATTGTGCATATGTATATGCTCTTGTACCACCAAGGTGGTTTAATGAGAATAAACAATTCAATTCAATAATTTTAATTAATAATTTTAAATAAAATGTGGGATCCCATCAATATTGTGGTTTTATGACTTTGATAAACTGTGGGATACAACCATTATCATGGTTTTATGGTTTTATCAATTTAATTATTATTGTTTCATCACATATCACTTTTGTCAATTTTGTGTATTGGAAATTCTTTGTTTTTACTACATTTCAGGCATAATCTGATACTATAAAAAGGTTTATTTAATAACCAAGTGGAGTGTTTCATTCTGTTTGTAAAACTTCATTATTAAATAATTTTATGCCTTGCCAAATGATCAAATGATGTCCATTGTGTATGAACTATATATAAAATAAATCAATATGGAAAATTATTTTATGTATAATCAAATCCTTATTCTGTGGAAGCAATTGTTTCCACATGCCGTTGTCAAGCAAGTGACAAAAGTAACCTTCCTTATTGATTCATCTCACCAACTTCTAGAATGTGAATAAAGGAGTTATGCATAAAATACTTTGGTGCTTGTTTCTATTGAATTATTCAAATCCATAAAATGAATGCATACCAGAAATGTTTCATCTTGCTTTTTGCTTGTGTTTATTCTTACAAATATTAGAAAATGGGTTTATTGATTTACAATCTAGTTAAAACTAGCTGTAATGTATATATCTCCTAAGTCTTCATGCTACATCTAGCTACTAACCCCCCTGGTCCGTGTCTTGCATGCGCGGAAATCAGCCAATGAAAAAAGAAAACTCTTTGAATCGGGAGTCGTTAGGATCTATGTTGCATTTTACACATTATGAGCATAAACATCAATATTTTAACGTATGACTTATTGGACATAATCATTACAGCTAGTTTTAACTAGATTGCCCGATTCTAACAGCTTGTGTTAACTAGATTGTCCGATTCAAAGAGATCAGCCAGTTCTTTTTTCATAATGGCTTAATTCTGTGCATGCGTGACGCGTACAAGGTGGGTTAGTAGCTAGATGTAACGTGAGGACTTTTGGACGTATACATTACAGCTAGTTTGAACTCGATTAATTGATTTATTTCTCTTATCTGATTAAGGTTAAAGTTGTAAATCTGGAGAAAAAGTAATGAGTATGTATATTTAAGAATTGTAATCTATTCATTGACATCTTTTTAGGTTTCAGGCCTGTTGAGCATTCAGTACTCAAATAAAAGTTATTTGACACATGATGAAACATCAATCATAGAAATCCAATATCCCTAAATTATTTTGTCAAGTATATGCATTATTTTTCAAAAAAACAATCATTTTAATGGTATTGTTGTGCTAAATTGCTCAAATCAACTTATTGATCTGGCTTTCCTTTAAATTATACTTGTGTTTTTTAAGACTTTTGTTAAATACATTTTACACACAAGTATTTGTGTTACAATTGATGTTTGATTATTATGTAATCAGCGTTTTGTGTGATGTTGCCTGATATATTTATAAGGGTGATAATTTTGAAAATTTGTGATGTATAAATAAATATTTATATTTGTCACTGTTTGTTATCATTTTATATCTGAGCAACAAAGAAACATTCTAAGATGAAGATGAAAATGAAGTATTATCACTGCATCACACTCACCTCTAACTGAACTGATTTTTATGTGCAAAATTAAAACCCTAATTTTGTCATTACAGTGAACAGAAAAGTCTAAATTTGATACTTTTCAGAAGCAGTCAGTTCTTCTCAATCAAATGATAATATTTGTCATATGTGACCCAAAAACATTTTTCTTTAAGAAACCCCAACTATGCAACTCAAATCTAATGCTATAAACTTTATATATTAATGCTCTTCTCATAGTTTTTATTTTATCCTAATAATTCAAACATTACCTTTCATTTTAACATGTCAATGCGCGTACATGGATAAAGCACTTTAGAAATATTCATCACATTATGAGATATAAAATTGAAGTCCAGTAAACATGTCTTTGATTGTCAATACTGGGCCCGGATTCACCAAACTTCTAAGAATTTTCTTAAGTCTTAAGAATTCTTAAATCAACTAAGAATTTTTAGTTTCCATAGCAACCAATCAAATACTTAGAATTTTTCTTAAGCGATATTCATCAAACTTCCCAGTGCTTAAGTTTGTTCTTAACTTTAAGTAACCTCATTGGGATTCTTAACTCCATAAGACAATTCTTAAATCAAATAAAATGGCCGCCAGTAGAGAATGTGCCTTCCTCACTGGTAAATTTGTATTACTTTTGTAGGTGTATTGAAGAATAAAGTGCACAAAAATGGTTATTTCTTTCTATTTGAGACATGTGACAATACATCTAGGATATGTATTTAATTCAAAGGTCACTTGAAATTGTTAACTTGAAACAAGACTTAGTGCAGTCAACTGATATCCAAAATACAACTGAGAAATAAATAAATGGAATTACAGATTTTAGTCAAGATTCAAGTTGCAATGTAGGCCTAACATAGATCTACTTTAGAAGAGGTACAACACATTATTTTAGTTCTAAATCTTGGTAATGTGCAGATTACATTGTTTAAATACACATATCCTGTTGGTCTACAAACATATATGCTAGATTCTTACCTAATTTCTTGTTTTATAGTCTAGCCCTTTTTTAATCATAACATTGCCCTCCTCTGTCACATTGAGCTGTGGAATGCCAATGTCAAGGACAACTTAGAAAGGGAAGTAACTCTCTCTTTTTCTATCTTGCATTTTGACTTGATCAATGATGACCAATAAGGGGAGTTCAAGTCATCATTTCATAAACACAAATACTAATATTTTTCATAATTATTTTAATACAATTTTTCTCTTAGACAGTGTTTCTGAATTATTTAAAAGGAAATTTAGTAATAAAATTGCATATCTAATGGCAATGAATATTCATAAAAAGAATTAAAGAGACATATTCACTACTTTTACAATCCTACTATATAAGAATTTTTCTTATTGCAATTATGAGATTAAAGATAACAATAACAATAGATATCTTGAAAAACCTATCCTGCAAACTATGTTGCTATACATGCTTTTTGACTGTTCATTTATCAAAGTATATGTTCATAATTACTTTAGATGATGTATGTTATACAAATAGCATTCTCAAAATTATATATATTAACATTTCGAAGCCATTCATCTGTTCAACACATCAGTGCTCCTTACTAAAATTCATGCCAAATTTAATTAAGTTTTCAACAATATATTTTGCAAAGTCCAATATGTTTATTATTTGCAAATAAAATATCAAAGTACTATGTGAACATTGAGAATGTGACTAGAAATTACAAGGCTTATGTAAAATGTTTTAATTTGAGTCAAAGAAGTGGTAATTGCTGATCCAAGAAGATGTATGTGTATTAAATATCTAAATACCTATGCCAAATTAAGCCTAATTTCATAACACAGGAAGCATGTGAAAGATTTATTATAGGTCATCACATGTCATTCTATCTTACAAAAAGATATAAAACAAAAAAATAATTTTACACCTTACATTTGTATAAAGTTATGTATCTTTGTTTTTCTTTCAAGTTTAATCAATTGTAGATGATTGCTTTCCCAGTATCAACAAGAAATGATAAATTCTAAAGACACTTTTAACCTTATTGAGCAGAAAATTAATTGTGTGAGGTTAGATAGGTAAAACTTATCTTATATAAAAAAAAGAATTTAAAAGTGCCATTTTAAGCAAACAATTTTGTTGATAATTTTTTTATCAGAAAAATTATTTTCTGAGTATGTATATGATCATTATTGATCCTATGCACTTTCACACAAACCAAAATTTAAAAATTATCATGTTCCTATACTTTTTCACATGGTTCTCATTCAAAAGGCATATATTTTCATATCTTATTTCACATGCTTTATTGATACAACATACGTTTGAAGTATTGTCAGTGTTGTGGTCTACCTAAAAGTCTAGGTTCATTTTAATTATTTGAATTATCAGAATAGTTCTAACACAAATGTGAAGGGAAAAATAAACCTTCATTTGTTCCAATAATATTAAGCAGTATATACTTTTATGGCTTATCATATTAATTTTTTGGAAAACACTATTTAGAAATATATAAACTTCAGTTACATTCAGTTCTAAATCTTAATGAGTTTCATTGACAAAAATGCAACAAGAATATTGGTTTTGTCCTTAATTAATCAAACATATTAATTTATTTTAAATGTTAACTTCTTTATTATATAGGCAGACTTTGAGCAACATATTGATGACCGAAACACTGAAAAAAGGAAAGTAATATGATACCTAACATATAAAACATTGATTTGAATAATACTATACGTCACACATGATTGGTTATTATTGTGGGTATTTTTTCACCATTTTCATGACAGAAAGAAAATTAAGGAGACTTTTATCTTGAATTGACTCATATTGCAACATGTTTGTTATTGTTACAGACATATATTTCATCGTTTGGATCAATGTGGTTTCTGCTAGTGGACAACATTTGATTTTCTTACCTCTCTGCCAAAAAGAGCATACATCCGTTACTATAAATAGATAAGGGGATTTCCAAAACGTCATAAAACAACCACTAAAAAGTTTTTTTTGAGGTACTACCCTTCCCATAATGCAAGTTGATTTCTTCTAAGTAATTTCTTAGAATTTTAAGGATTTCTCAGCTAAGAATTGTGCTAAGATGTGTGGTGGGTTGCTACTTAAGTTAAATTCTCAGCTAAGAATTCTTAAGGAAACTTAAGTAAAAAAATAAGAAAATTCTTAGAAGTTTGGTGAATCCGGCCCCTGGAATCTAAATATTCCATATAGAAAGGCATATCTATCAATTCAGCATGCATAACATGAAGCAGATCAAAAAGAGATTGAAAAGAAATTTAGAAAACAACTTTTTTGATGCCAATATATTGCATCATCCTTATTCATCTCCCAAACTCACACACTTATAGTTGGGCAATAATCACCAACACCAATTTAAATTGAATAAAAGGAAAAAAAACAATCTCCTGCATCGACAATACCAAAAGCTTATATCCACTCAACTACCAGACCTTGACATTGATCTTTTTTAATTTAATAAACATAGAAATGGTTTTAGTAAATATCATTGAATCAACCAATTACGTATTTGATAACAGATATAATTCTCAATTCTTTTGTTAAAGTGGATATCATCAATGAGACCAAAACCATATTGCATCTTAGATAAAAGTTTAGCATAGGTTTACTACATACAACTCTTTCAAAATAAACATATTTTCTGACATCTAAGATTTTTTTTTTATGAAGGATTATCAATAATACACGGAATGAATTATAATCTGCACATCAAATGAAAATTAATAAAACAAGAACTTTCTTTAGAGGATGTACGGTACAGAACCGGAAGACAGGTTGTTTTGATATGAGAGTTACCTCCCTTAGATAAATGTGGTGTGACACGTAATATTTTTGAGTTGTTGTTTACCATGTTTAGCTATAGATAAACTGAAATACTCAACGATGTCACGATATCTTAATTGACTTTTCAACCGTAAGTTTTATGTACTTATTAGCAGGTGGTTATGATAATTACGATAGTGGTTATATATAGTTTTGTGTCTACTATATTTTGACTCTTTTCAGGCCTAAATTCTTTGGATTGTTTTATTTCAAAGCCATGTGATCAAAGACGTATGTACTTCTTTTATGTGACCAATATGCTGATGCTGAGAAAATTTTGATTGATAACTACAAAATAATTAAATAAGAGTTGTATTGTGTCAATTGTAAATAATACTATAGGCCTATAGTAACATGAAATAGTTTTAACTTGTGTCAACACTCAAACATATCTAGTCATAAATGTTATTATCCCCCGCCACACGAAGTGGAAGGGGGATATAGGTTTGAGCTCCGTGCGTCCGTGCGTCCGTCCGTCCATCCGAGTTAAAGCCGAGTAACTGTTTAAGATAGTATGATAAAATTTTGTGTGTGCCTTCAGGGTATCAATACCTTGAAGGAGTTTGAAAATCAGAACCACGCAAATATTTTTCCGGAGTTTGGTGTCATTATATTTTTGAGTACACTCGAGTATTTAGGAGAAGATTCTTACTTAATTTAAAATAAGAACAAATCTGGTGGGGGATGTTGATGACTATGTCTTCTTGTTCTGATAGTTTTTGCTAACTTTCCAAAATTACATTTGACCAATTCTCACGTGTCATTGCTGACATAGATTGCATATATCTGAAACAAGTTGATATTTATAAAGAAAATCTAAAAAACTTGCAATCACACTTCTCTTTCACTTTTTACATTCATTTTGACACCTAATTCCAGATGTTGTGAGGAAGTGTCACAATTGATTTAGAAGATTGTGCACCTGAAGAGCAAGGAATCAAAATGTCTGTGTCAGGAACATGGCCCCTCGTCCTCAATCTGGGGAACAGTATCATCGGGGTGGCGGTACTCGCGATGCCATTCTGTTTCAAACAGGTAAGAATTGATTGTGATGAGTCAGTCCACAGAATAATAAATAATAAATAATAATGAACATTTTTAAGCCTAATATCCAGTGCAACCACTGCTCATTGGCTGTACATTATTTCCCTGAAGGAAGTACTTTCAAAGCCGCTACTAAGCGCTTCGCGCGACCACATAGGTCCGTACTTCCCGTATTCAGGTACCCAATTGTACAGCTGGGTAGACTGAGTGCAATGTGGATTAAGTGCCTTGCCCAAGGACACAACACGGTGTAAAGCCCAGGTCACAAATCTTTGGTGTCTCCACCTTGATTCGAACCCGGGTCTTTGGCGTGATAGGCCAGCACGCTAACCACTACACCACCGCGCTGAATGAAAAAGTTGCTATATATTTCATCAAGTTTAACAGCCAGTTCAACCGCGTTTTCACCGATCAGCTTAGACTGCTAACGAAGCTATTTTTAGAAACAGCGAGTCATTTGTTTAGCAGATCTATAAATAGAATAAGAAATATCCCTTCCCATAATGCAATGTAGTGTGCAGGGAATTCTGGGTGGCTGATAATAATCCTAGTGGCCGCCATGATCAAGGCTTCGAGTTCGATCGGCTTTACTCCGCCATTTTGAATTGTTAGCATTGCGAGAAAACAAATGTACTGTATCATGCTAATTCATTGAGTAAATCAAGAAAAAATAATTGATTGATAGAAGAGGGACATGTTTACACGTGATTCATAATAAAAGTTATCAGTAAAGACAATGTTTTGTGGCAGTAAATGCCAGTAATGCATCTCACGCTCGTAGCTCCGATGATTGGCTTCATTTCCCGATGTTTTTCTTTTTTTGGGCGATACACCTTATTCTTTGTCAAATTGTTAAATCATGAACAACTGAAATGATAACCTCGTGAACATATTTGAAATTAAGTGTGAAATAATCATGTAAAAATCGTATATATATTAGTTAACAAAAAATATAAAACAAATCGAATATATAAAATTTGACGTGTCGTGTGCAAAAGGGAATTCCCTCCCGAATATTTGTGGAACAAAAAATACCCGGTCGAACTGGCCGTTTAAAGATTAAGAAATTAATTTACATCCAATGAATTCTAAAAAAAATATCTGAATTTGAAAGACCAGAAGATTAACCTTTTACATGTTTCACAAGGGTTTTCCTTGCAAGAATTGATTTGATTTTCTCCTTCAGTG
This sequence comes from Steromphala cineraria, assembly GCA_916613615.1. Lineage (NCBI taxonomy): Eukaryota > Metazoa > Mollusca > Gastropoda > Trochida > Trochidae > Steromphala > Steromphala cineraria. The sequence continues at coordinate 64,016,790 of OU744721.1, read as the reverse complement.
TGGAATCATCCTGGGAATAGTGCTGCTGCTATTTTGCACCTGGTTGACCCTTGTATCGTGTCAACTTCTCATGAAGGCGGCTGTTGTCTCTAGGAGGAGATCATATGAATATCTCGGTATGTTGGTAGACATCATCCACCATTACCCAGTAATGTGTATTTTCTAGATGATTAGCTGTATAACATAGCTTAGGACTCATGTAAAACACTTTTGTGTTTAATATGTTCTTTTTATAACATATGAGGGGGGGGGGGGGGTATTTTGGCTACTTCCAGGGATTGGGAAAGACATCTTTGACAATGGGCCATTTTCAGGTTTTTGGGTAACTTTGCTTAATTTCAATGGGACATTATCCATTATATCAATAGTAAACTTTAAAATTCTAATGGGCCATTTTTTCATCCAATGTGCAAACTGGCCCATGGCCCCTGCCTTTCCAAATCACTGCTACTTCTGAGCATGTAGATCCCTTTGTAATGATAGAAGTAAACTACACCTCAAAACATTAAGGAACACAAAGCAAAATGGGAGGGGTAGACAGAGGTGAGGTGAGGTGATATGGGGTTTATCGCCACTTTCAAGAGTATTTCACTTATATCGCGGCTGCTAGTATTATTGCAGGGAGACAGCCGGCAACACTATGTGGCTATGTATTGCGGTGAAACCTGCGAGCATCGGCTGCAACTTAAGAGATAAACCTAGTGTGTTTGAAAATCAGAGACATGTTATACTAGTTAATAGCGAGTAAATGTTAAATTTTTAGCTCATCTGGCCTGTAAGGCCCGATGGGCTTATGGCATGGCATGGTGTCCGGCGTCCGTCCGTCCATCCGTCCGTCCGTCCATCCGTCCGTCCGTAAACTTTGTGGAATTTCGACTTCTTCTCCAGAACCATAAGGCCTAGAAAGCTGAAACTTTGTGTACAGACTCCTTGGCTAGTGAGGATTATAAATTGTAGCTTTGGTGGCCCTGTGACCCCTAATAACGGCCACAGGGGCCACGCCCTTAAAACCTATTTTAATCTTCTTCTCCAGAACCATGAGGCCTAGAAAGCTGAAACTTGGTGTACAGACTCCTTGGCTAGTGAGGATTATAAATTGTAGTCTTGGTGGACCTGTGACCCCTAATAAGGGCCACAGGTGCCACGCCCTAAAAACCTATTTTAATCTTCTTCTCCAGAACCATGAGGCCTAGAAAGCTGAAACTTTGTGTACAGACTCCTTGGCTAGTGAGGATTATAAATTGTAGCTTTGGTGGCCCTGTGACCCCTAATAAGGGCCACAGGGGCCACGCCCTAAAAACTTATTTTCATCTTCTTCTCCAGAACCATAAGGCCTAGAAAGCTGAAACTTTGTGTACGGACTCCTTCACTTGTGAAGATTATAAATTTTAGCTTTGGTGGCCCTGTGACCCCTGATAAGGGCCACAGAAGCCATGCCCTAAAAATCTATTTTCATTTTCTTCTCCAGAACCATTAGGCCTAGAAAGCTGAAACTTTGTGTACAGACTCCTTGACTAATGACGATTATAAATTGTAGCTTTGGTGGCCCTGTGACCCCTAATAAGGGCCACAGGGGCCAAGCCCTAAAAACCTATTTTCATCTTCTTCTCCAGAACCATAAGGCCTAGAAAGCTGAAACTTTGTGTACAGACTCCTTGGTTAGTGAGGATAATAAATTGTAGCTTTGATGGCCCTGTGACCCCTAATAAGGGCCACAGGGGCCACGCCCTAAAAACCTATTTACATCTTCTTCTCCAGAACCATAAGGCCTAGAAAGCTGAAACTTGGTGTACAGACTCTTTGAAAAGTGAGGATTATAAATTTTAGCTTTGGTGGCCCTGTGACCCCTGATAACGGCCACAGAAGCCATGCCCTAAAAACCTATTTTCATAATCTTTTCCAGAACCATGAGGCCTAGAAAGCTGAAACTTTGTTTGCAGATTCCTTCACTTGTGAAGATTATAAATTGTAGCTTTGGTGTCCCTGTGACCCCTAATAAGGGCTTTAGGGGCACACCCTAGCAATCTATTTTCATCTTCTTCTCCAGAAGCATAAGGCCTAGAAAGCTGAAACTTGTCTCCTATATACTTAATTTTATTTTTCTGACCCGGTGGCCTCTACAAATTGGCCACACTCTACAGCATAATTGATGATGAAGCCTGATGAGCTACAGAGCCAATGGCTCTATTTTTCAATTTAGAATTAATTCGCTGTCAATCCAGTATAACATGTCTCTGATTTTCAAACACACTAGGTTTATCTCCATTCTACCATGAGGATTTTAATCGTGAACTCTTTGTATAAGCGAATTGCACTTTGTAAATGTCCTCACTTCCGACAACAGAAATGAAATCGTCTGTGCCGGGGGTTTTGCTCCTTGTTATTTCAAACAAATTTAGCCGTCAGCAAAGGTTAATCTATCATTGGGTGTCCGTCAAATAAAATTCTCACTTTGTTCAACGCAGCTATTAATATCGTACCGATTAAAACATGTGATTGCATTATGTGTTGACTATATAGACTTTGACATCCCTATCAATCCAAAAAATGATTCTAACGGAAACCACTATGACGTTGTCAAGGATTATGACGTCATAACTGCTCTCGTAAATGACGTCACTGTATTGTTGCCCTAATCGAAGGAAGCCTGTTGCGTGTGGTGCTGATTGACCACTAAACTTCTTATTTTGACTAAAATACTTTATCTACCTCAAATTATTTGGTCATCACCCGTAAACACACAGAAATAAAGCATGTTACTGAGTAAATAACTTTTTTAAAGTTTTGATCTCAGTAAGCAGCAGAATACCAGCTCTGAAATTGCCAGTCGGCTGTATCAATGCGCGGTGAAGCGGCCTCAAAATCAGAGGAAGTTCAATCCAAAATTTATCACGTTTGATTTTCCAGGAGAACCAATCAGAATATAGTATTCATCACATTCATGGTAGAATGAGGGGTAGACAGAAGCTTTCTAATTACTACCTGTTTTAATTTGTTTTATTCCAAACAAAGGATTATATATATATATCTTTTTGGTTCTAGAGAAAATAACTCTACACATTTTCATTTTCAGGAGATATTGTCAAAATGTGATATATTTTCTTAAACGTGATATGAAATAGATGAGGAAATTAAATCTGATCATTGTATTGAAGCCAATTATATTGAAAATAATTGTTACGAGAAGCATATATTTTATGTGGTCTTGCAAGATTCTACAAAGTTCAGTATGTAGACCTTTTAATAACTGATTCTTTTATTACAGCTTACTTCACATTTGGTGCTCCTGGAAAGTTTGTTATCGAGATTGGGTAAGTTATTATGAAATATTCCCACCCAAATTATTGAAAAAAAGTTTTTTATTGTGATAGAGGTCAGTGACCCATGTTCACTGGAATAAGACTTTTGAATTTGAAATTCTATAAACGTTTGAATTTGAAACTGAGTTACTTTCAGAAAATCAGTCATCTTCATTTCTATGAAAAGTTCTACTCATGTATTCTTTATTCCTCCATATAAATAGTTGCAGTTTCAAAATTTTGGGGAGTGACGGGACTAGAAATTGTCACCCTAGGGATCAACACATTTTACTGAAATTAAAAAAGATATGCCTAGTTTGGGGATTTTTACCCCCTGACAATCCCCACCCCCTCTCTCCCCTGGATCCACAACTGATAGATTTAGATGAACAGTTATATGTATTGTGAATTTATGAGAACTTCTATTATCTTTATTTCAGAATGATCGGTCTACAGATAGGAACACTGATAGCTCAGATTGTTGTCATAGGAGATCTGGGTCCAGGAATTGTATCCAAGGTGGTCGGTGTAGAGGTAAATACCTATCTTGCTTTTATTCTATTGTTTCTGTGGTAACATTATAACAGATTTTCATAGCGTTCAAACCAGGGCCTCCTTTCACAAAGCAACCTTTACTAAGGTTGACCTTAATTCCCATTCTTTAACATTGCACTAAGGTTACCTTAGGGACTTATGATCACCTTAGTGTTTAGTGAAAGGGGCCCCTGAAATGGAAAACCTTGAAGATCATGGAAAATTTAATTATGATTCCAGGCCTTGAATGGTTTTGAAAATAGGGGTACATTTATGAAGTCATGAAAAAGTTATTACCATTAATTTACCTCGACATTGTTTGTATTTTTCAAAAAAATATTCTACTTCATGTTTACACACTCTAACCTTCTTTGTTTTGTCATGGAAAACTCTTACAGCATCATTGAAAAACTTTCTTTGATTCATTGAAAAAGTGTTACTTTCAATTGTACATACCCTTTTTCACGCCTATAAAAAAATTTTTGGGACGCCTATATAAAATTTTTTGGGACATTTTTTGTTGAAAAACTGAATATCAGACAATCTTATAATTTTAGTGCTCTTGTCAATATTACACGTAAGCTAATTCTCTTCATAGTAAGCCAGGTTTTCACAATCGTGTTCAGGGTTCAAAGTTTGATCAAACAAATAGCCCATGGCTAGTGAACATGCATTGACTGGTAGTCCAAAAGACTAGTTGATTTTAAAGAAAATATGATTATGTAGATTTATTTGGCTAGTTGGAATGCATCTGGCCTTGTTCTCTCACAAGTCCAAATGCCTTGTACAACAAAAGGACTAATTTCAACCCCTGGTGTTAACCATAAATCATGATAAAGGGCACTTTTTATCATCAAATTAACTTACAATGTAATTTTCAATGTTATCTCTTTTACAATTGTTTGTTTTGTCTATATTGTACAAGGGCCTAAGGCCTTTTACCCAAATAAAGAATTGAATTGAATGAAGGGCACTTGTTGTTTTCTCCCCAGAACACATCGAACTTGCGGACAGGTCTGATCGTGTTCCTGTGCCTATGTGTGGGCCTACCACTTGGCATGTTGAAGGATCTACGTAGCGTGAGTCGGGCCAGCACCCTCTGTATCTGCTTCTACACCGTCTTCGTCTTCTACGTGAGTACCACACAACTAGTTTCCCTTGTCCTCTTCTATCTAGTATCCTTGTAGCTTCTCATCTTGTCTTTCCCTTCTTTCTAGTTACCTTGTAGCATCTGAAAGAGATCCTATGACATGTAAACTGAACTCCCCACAAGACATAACTGGTCCAAGCTTAATACTTACTAGGCTTTGCTGCTGTCATGTCACCCACTGCTGTCGAATTTAACAGCCTTTTAAGAAATTAGAAAAAGTTTTCAATTTATCATTGAAGATCGCCCTGTTTTAAGACAACAAATGTTGGCTCAAGTCAAAGTCATATACAAGGATACAGAGATACTTGCAAACATTTAAAAAAGATCTTTTACAATTCTGATGATAATTTGATAACAAAGCTTAAGATAAACTTAAGATTTAAAAAAAACACTTAATTATGTATAACTGTTTTCTTTCTGGAAGACATAATTTAAATAAAGGCAGTTGAAGGGTATCAAGTACTCCATGCAGCAAAGTTAAAATTGTAGTAATAAATTAAGATGAGTTATTACTCATGAGGAAAGCTGCTTTACACTTTTATCATATTGTTTTTTTATCGAGGATCCTTTACAGTTTTCTCTGGCAAACCATTATAAGGGCCAATAAGTTCTGTTTTTTATACAAACACAAATAAACACTGAGAGCTTTAAAAATTATTACCACCACATGATTTAGCAAGATCAAAGTACAAGATAAATGTTGCTATGTAAAATGTCACTTTCTTTGTAGTTTGAACCTAAATGTACATGTACCTCAAAAAGAAATAAAGTAATATAAAAAAAAAGAAAAAAGATCAAAGTACCTATAAACAATGTTCTCAAAGTGAAATATGATGTACCTGATGAGGCAATTCCAAATGATGACAGAAGAAAATTAAGGAAATTTAATTATTGTAATTTACCACAAACTGTTTTATTCCATGTAATTCACCTGTATTGTTTAACATACTGTTTTGTCTTACAACTTTGTATTTCTTTGAAAGTGCTTAGTCTTGGGGCTGCTTGGTTCTACATTGTCCATTGTCAATCCCTTTATTGCCAGAAGAGTAATTGAATTTGTAAAGATTGAAGATTCTCTTTCATCATGATAATTGTACAATTTATGGCATAAGAAATCATCTGATAATTTCTATAAAAGATATTTCTCTCCTTTGCTGTATAAAAATGTTTCTGGTGAATGATTTATTCCTTTGATTATTTGCTTCCTTAGATATCCTTGTTTTGTTAGAAGACAATATGAAAAGCTTTTTGTTCTTTTACCATAAAGCACCTTCTCCTCTGCAAGGCATTAATATTAGCCAGTGGTGAATACATTGTCACCTCATGCCTTGGCAGCTGCTGACACGAAGCTACCCATCTGAATCTTGAGCTATTGAAAATCTAAATTCTTACCATCTCTGAGTACTTGTGATAGTAACTTGCACACCTCATTCCTTGCAAAGGTAGTGACACTCTCCCGCCATATTCATAATCCCACCTCTCCCAAACCTACTATCTCAATCAAATCCATGCTCGCCATGCTCTGCTCTCCTTGCTCTCCCTGCTCTTCATGCTGTGTGTTCCATGCTCTCCATTGTCTGCTCTCCATGCTCTCCATTGTCTGCTCTCCATGCTCTCCATGCTCTCCATTGTCTGCTCTCCATGCTCTCCATTGTCTGCTCTCCATGCTCTCCATGCTCTCCATGCTCTCCATTGTCTGCTCTCCATGCTCTCCATGCTCTCCATTGTCTGCTCTCCATGCTCTCCATTGTCTGCTCTCCATGCTCTCCATTGTCTGCTCGCCATGCTCTCCATTGTCTGCTCTCCATGCTCTCCATTGTCTGCTCTCCATGCTCTGCTCTCCATGCTCTTCATTGTCTGCTCTCCATGCTCTCCATTGTCTGCTCTCTATTGTCTGCTCTCCATGCTCTCCATGCTCTCCATTGTCTGCTCTCCATTGTCTGCTCTCTATTGTCTGCTCTCCATGCTCTCCATTGTCTGCTCTCCATGCTCTCCATGCTCTCCATTGTCTGCTCTCCATGCTCTCCATTGTCTGCTCTCCATGCTCTCCATTGTCTGCTCTCCATGCTCTTTGTTGTCTGCTCTCCATGCTCTCCTTTGTCTGCTCTCTATTGTCTGCTCTCCATGCTCTCCATGCTCTCCATTGTCTGCTCTCCATTGTCTGCTCTCCATTGTCTGCTCTCCATGCTCTCCATTGTCTGCTCTCCATGCTCTCCATGCTCTCCATTGTCTGCTCTCCATTGTCTGCTCTCCATTGTCTGCTCTCCATTATCTGCTCTCCATTGTCTGCTCTCCATGCTCTCCATTGTCTGCTCTCCATGCTCTCCATGCTCTCCATTGTCTGCTCTCCATGCTCTTCATTGTCTGCTCTCCATGCTCTCCATTGTCTGCTCTCCATGCTCTCCATTGTTTGCTCTCCATGCTATGCTCTCCATGCTCTGCTCTCCATGCTCTCCATTGTCTGCTCTCCATGCTCTGTTCTCCATGCTCTGCTCTCCATGCTATGCTATCCATGCTATGCTATCCATGCTCTCCATGCTCTGCTCTCCATGCTCTCCATTGTCTGCTCTCCATGCTCTCCATTGTTTGCTCTCCATGCTATGCTCTCCATGCTCTGCTCTCCATGCTCTCCATTGTCTGCTCTCCATGCTCTGTTCTCCATGCTCTGCTCTCCATGCTCTGCTCTCCATGCTATGCTATCCATGCTCTCCATGCTCTGCTCTCCATGCTCTCCATTGTCTGCTCTCCATGCTCTCCATTGTTTGCTCTCCATGCTATGCTCTCCATGCTCTGCTCTCCATGCTCTTCATTGTCTGCTCTCCATGCTCTGTTCTCCATGCTCTGCTCTCCATGCTATGCTATCCATGCTCTCCATGCTCTGCTCTCCATGCTCTCCATTGTCTGCTCTCCATGCTATGCTCTCCATGCTATGCTCTCCATGCTCTCCATTGTCTGCTCTCCATTGTCTGCTCTCCATGCTATGCTCTCCATGCTCTCCATTGTCTGCTCTCCATGCTATGCTCTCCATGCTCTCCATTGTCTGCTCTCAAAGCTATGCTCTCTATTCTCTGCTCTCCATGCTCTCCATGCTCTCCTCTCCATGCTCTGCTCTCCATGCTATGCTCTCCATGCTTTCCATTGTATGCTCTCCATGCTCTCCATGCTCTGCTCTCCATGCTCTCCATCCTCTGCTCTCCATGCTTTCCATTGTCTGCTCTCCATGCTCTGCTCTCCATACTCTCCATACTCTCCATGCTCTCCATGCTCTCGATACTCTCCATGCTCTCCATGCTCTGCTTTCCATACTCTCCATGCTCTCCATGCTCTGCTCTCCATGCTCTCCATGCTCTGCTCTCAATACTCTCCATGCTTTCCATTGTCTGCTCTCCATTGTCTGCTCTCCATACTCTCCATGCTTTGCTCTCCATGCTCTCCATTGTCTGCTCTCCATTGTCTGCTCTCCATGCTATGCTCTCCATGCTCTCCATTGTCTGCTCTCAAAGCTATGCTCTCTATTCTCTGATCTCCATGCTCTCCATGCTCTCCTCTCCATGCTCTGCTCTCCATGCTTTCCATTGTATGCTCTCCATCCTCTGCTCTCCATGCTCTCCATGCTTTCCATTGTCTGCTCTCCATGCTCTGCTCTCCATACTATCCATGCTCTCCATTGTCTGCTCTCCATTGTCTGCTCTCCATGCTCTCCATTGTCTGCTCTCAAAGCTATGCTCTCTATTCTCTGATCTCCATGCTCTCCATGCTCTCCTCTCCATGCTCTGCTCTCCATGCTTTCCATTGTATGCTCTCCATCCTCTGCTCTCCATGCTCTCCATGCTTTCCATTGTCTGCTCTCCATGCTCTGCTCTCAATGCTCTCCATGCTCTCCATTGTCTGCTCTCCATGCTCTGCTCTCAATACTCTCCATGCTTTCCATTGTCTGCTCTCCATGCTCTGCTCTCCATACTCTCCATGCTCTCAATACTCTCCATGCTTTCCATTGTCTGCTCTCCATTGTCTGCTCTCCATTGTCTGCTCTCCATACTCTCAATGCTCTCCATACTCTCCATGCTCTCCATTGTCTGCTCTCCATACTCTCCATGCTCTGCTCTCCATGCTCTCCATTGTCTGCTTTCCATACTCTCCATGCTCTCCATTGTCTGCTCTCCATGCTCTCCATTGTCTGCTCTCCATACTCTCCATGCTCTGCTCTCCATGCTCTCCATGCTCTCCATGCTCTCCATGCTCTGCTCTCCATGCTCTGCTCTCCATGCTCTGCTCTCAATGCTCTCCATGCTCTCTGTGCTCTCCATGCTCTCTGTGCTCTCCATGCTCTGCTCTCCATGCTCTGCTCTCCATGCTATGTCTCCTCTCCAACCTTTTCCCAGTCAAAGTCTACATCATTCTTTATTCTCCCTCATAAGTTCCCATCAAGGCATAAATTAGCCATTGGTTTAAACTTTGGCATTTTGGTAAATTCAAGATTTTAATGCTCTCCATGCAATCCCTTAGCTCTGTATGCTCCCATGCTACTCTTCCTCTGCCAACACTTCTAGAGAAAATAAAAGTTTCAAAACATTGACTTTACTTTCTACATCACTATCAGGGCTCTTGTCAGACCAGTGTTGAAATGTACACCTGAACAAGTTTTTATCCTCGTAGAATCAATATTTTGAACTTTTATTACTCGGAGCACTCTTGTTTTATTTAAACGGTACGTTTTGCGAGTCCTTTGTTGCATGTTGGAGGTGTCGCATGTGGTTCTATTCCTAGGTGTTATTTCTCTCCGGGCCCCACTTGTGGTCCGGCCAGTGGTATTCCGAGGTTCACTTCTGGAGACCGGCGGGGATCTTCCAAACCCTCCCCATATTCTCCTTCTCGTTTGGCTGTCAGACGTGAGTACTACTTCTCTACAACTTATTGTGTGTTTGCTTCTCAGGTGATGCTTCTCTCTATTCCTAACTTGTGGACAGGAAATTGGTATCCCAAAGTGGCGTTTTGGAGGCCAGAAGGTCTATTTCAGACCCTTCCAATATTTTCTCTCTCCTTTGGTTGTCAGACGTGAGTAAATTCATAAATTGATAAATAATTTTTTCCGAACATGCCCCATCAAAAGTTTCCAGAGTTGGAAAAAAGAGATGCTGAAGAAATGTCTGGTCATTTATGAATTTTTTGTTAATGATTTTCATCAATTTTAAACACAATTATTTAACTGTATGTGCACGTTTTTGTTTGTCTAATTTTTGGTCTTTTTTGTCTGGGGCAACGATAACACAAGTAATGTAATTAAAGAAAATATCCACTTACACATTGCTAAAAATAATACTAACATGGGAAAAGATTTTTTGTATTGTGTATTGTATGCAACTGAGTTTTTTCTTTTAAACACCCTTCTAAAGGTTCTTTTAGTGTTAATGCAGTTTGATTTTGGAGCAATGTAACAATAGAATTCAGTAAGATAGTTCAATAACATCCAAGGCATTTTAGTTCTATTTGAATTTCCCACTCAAATTCATAAGTAAATTGATTTTGGGTTATTTTTCCTCTGATGGAGTAAACATGATTTAAAATAAGTGTTAAAAACACAGCTTACTTATGACCAAATATTGTATACCACTTCGGTTACCCTTTTTCATAATGTCACAATTTTGATGTATGATGTTGATAAAGTTGTCATGAAAAAATGGCCTGACCACCCATTCTTTTTTGAGGGCCATGAAAATATGCCAGTTTTGGCAAAATTACTAGGATTTCCTCATATAATTAATAGAACAGCTGTCTATTCTTTACAAATATGTTTATCACATGTGCAAGTAAAATTAAATATTAAAACTCATGACCTTGCCGCTCTTAAAAAAATGTACCCTTTCTACCTTACTTGATGAGATAAACATGGTAATAAGTCAAGAATTCACAGATATTCTTTTTATCATACGACAAGTAGACAACAATACTCTATATACATTTATTGCAGTCAGCTGTTCCTGCTGTATGATTCCCTGCCGGAACCAACCCTCAAGTCTATCAACAGTGTCACCAGTAGCGCAGTCAATCTGTGTGCTGTGGCGTATCTCTTGGTGAGAAAGAAACTGTTTGAAATTTCATTTGCATGAAATATTTGTTTAATGTTGAATAAAATTCATCCTTGGCTGCTTATTTAAGTTGCTGAGCATGGCAGGAAACATGTTCTGTAAAAGAAGACACGAAAGACCTCTAAACTATTTATTTGTATGTTTAGACAAAGTTTTCGTACCTTTAGGGGTAAAACCTCAGTAAAAAGACAGTATGTTGATATTAAAGCAAAACAATAAACAATGGAATGTACTTTTAAACCTGAAAAATAATCAACTCAAAGTACTCACCTATGAAGTCATTTTTTTCATGTGATTGCATTCTTAAAGGGGCAGTAGCACGTTTTTTGATAATTTTATATTTAACAATTTTCACTGATAATTGTAAGTTAATGTTAAATGTATTACTTTGACAGTGTCAAAAATCTCATTACACAAGTCAATCATCCATAGTCAGAGGACAAAGTATGAAGATTTACATAAAATCCATTGGCGGCCATTTTTGTGTGAACACCTTTAATTCATTTTTGTAAGAAAAGGGAATCGCATGGCTAAACTTTACGTTATATATTGGAATTATTACTGCTCCATTTAGTTTAAATACATTGTCTTTCAATTGGAACCATTAATTGTCATTTTCCTGACATCACCTTATACTCCCCCGAAAAACGTGCTACTGCCCCTTTAAGGGGCTGGCGGCAGATTAACTTCTTTAGAAGTAGATTTGGAGTATTGACTTTAATTCTTTGACTATAGTAATGAACAGAATATTATATTTGTGCCAATGACAAACTATGTTTACAACACTTGTTCCTAAATATCAGTATATCCCTCTCTCTTCCAGAAATACTGATAATTAAGCACTCATGTTAATCATGTAGTCATGAACATTCATATAATATCCTCTTTTTATAAGCAATTTAAGTGTTCTAACATAATGAAATAATGAAAGATTGTTACCTGATCAACACATTGCATTGAATACACAACTTATATTCTAGGTTGGTTTCTTCGGCTACATTGCGTTTTACGAGCAAGATGTCGGAGGTGACATCATCACTTTGTTCCCATCAACATTTGCAGCTGATATGATGAAGCTCTTCTTTGTGGTCTCCATTGCTGTGACATTTCCATTGATTATCTTCCCCTGTCGAGCGAGTCTTTACACACTCCTCTTCCCACAGGTAAAGAATATATATATATTTTTTTTGTGTTAAGTTAAGTATTGTTGATGAATGTTTTGAATGTAGAACTGACTGATTACACTTTACATGTATGTTATCTGGTTTACATATGATGTAATCTTCAATGATTAAAAGTTTGTCACTATCAACCCTATGATAGTAACTTTTTATGGATTTTTCTTGAAATTAAAGATTAAGAAGAAAAGAGAAAGTATTTGTCAATACCTACCAAATAACAATAATATTTGTTATGGGGAAACATATTTTAATCAACACTTTATAATTTACCCTCCCAAACTGTAACAAACTATTAACTGTATTGCCACCAGAAACACAAGGCGTATGAAGATCTTCAAGAGGAAGGCCACATGCCGGAACTACATTTCCAGTTCATCACCGTTTCCATAGTGATTGGTTCCATGATCATTGGCATTCTGGTTCCAAATGGTGAGGGAGAAAGAAATCCTTAAAAAAAAGTTTAAAGGCTCTCTCGAACCCGGCTGCAGAAATATGTTTCTATTAGTCTTGTGATGGATTAACCAGATTTCTCATATTTTTTTAGCTCATCTGGCCTGTAAGGCCCGATGGGCTTATGGCATGGCATGGTGTCCGTCCGTCCGTAAACTTTGTGGAATTTCGACTTCTTCTCCAGAACCATAAGGCCTAGAAAGCTGAAACTTTGTGTACAGACTCCTTGACTAGTGAGGATTAAAAATTGTAGCTTTGGTGGCCCTGTGACCCCTAATGAGGGCCACAGGGGCCACGCCCTAAAAACCTATTTACATCTTCTTCTCCAGAACCATAAGGCCTAGAAAGCTGAAACTTTGTGTACATACTCCTTGACTAGTGAGGATGAAAAATTGTAGCTTTGGTGGCCCTGTGACCCCTAATAAGGGCCACAGGGGCCACGCCCTAAAAACCTATTTACATCTTCTTCTCCAGAACCATAAGGCCTAGAAAGCTGAAACTTTGTGTACAGACTCCTTGACTAGTGAGGATTAAAAATTGTAGCGTTGGTGGCATTGTGACCCCTAATAAGGGGCCACAGGGGCCATGCCCTAAAAACCTATTTACATCTTCTCCAGAACCATGAGGCCTAGAAAGCTGAAACTTTGTGTACATACTCCTTGACTAGTGAGGATTAAAAATTGTAGCTTTGGTGGCCCTGTGACCCCTAAAAAGGGCCACAGGGGCCATACCCTAAAAACCTGTTTTCATCTTCTTCTCCAGAAGCATAATGCCTAGAAAGCTGAAACTTTGTGTACAGACTCCTTGACTAGTGAGGATTAAAAATTGTAGCTTTGGTGGCCCTGTGACCCCTAATAAGGGCCACAGGGGCCACACCCTAAAAACCTATTTTCATCTTCTTCTCCAGAACCATAAGGCCTAGAAAGCTGAAACTTTGTGTACAGACTCCTTGACTAGTGAGGATTTTAAATTGTAGCTTTGGTGGCCCTTTGACCCCTAATAAGGGCCACGGGGGCCATGCCCTAAAAACCTATTTTCATCTTCTCCAAAAGCATAAAGCCTAGAAAGCTGAAACTTTGTGTACAGACTCCTTGACTAGTGAGGATTTTAAATTGTAGCTTTGGTGGCCCTTTGACCCCTAATAAGGGCCACAGGGTGCATACCCTAAAAACCTATTTTCATCTTCTTCTCCAGAAGCATAAGGCCTAGAAAGCTGAAACTTTGTGTACAGACTCCTTGACTAGTGAGGATTAAAAATTGTAGCTTTGGTGGCCCTTTGGCCCCTAATAAGGGCCACGGGGGCCATGCCCTAAAAACCTATTTTCATCTTCTCCAAAAGCATAAAGCCTAGAAAGCTGAAACTTTGTGTACAGACTCCTTGACTAGTGAGGATTTTAAATTGTAGCTTTGGTGGCCCTTTGACCCTTATTAAGGGCCAGAGGAACCACGCTCTTAAAATCTGTTTTCATCTCCTTCTCCAGAAGCAATAGGCCCAGAAAGCTGAAACCTTGTGAATATACTCTTTGACTAGTGAGGATTATGATTTATAGCTTTTGTGGCCCTGTGGCCCCTAAAAAGGGCCTCAGGGGTCACACCCTTTAACCTAATTTCATCTTTTTCTCAAGAAGCATAAGGCCTAGAAAGCTGAAACTTTGTGTGCAAACACCTAAGTTAGATAAGGAGGAATGCAAATTGTACATTTGGTGACCCTGTGGTCCAAAGTAAGGGAGGAACCACATTTGCCACACCCTAAATCAAAATTGATATGAAGCCTGATGAGCTACAGAGCCACTGGCTCTATTTTTTATTCATCAAGTTGATCTATTGCTAAGCTATTGCTTATTTTCGAACGCCTTTTTTTAACTGGTTGTCTCTCAAGTATTATTTACTTCTTTAAGTGTTGTGAATTTTATGAAACTAAACATTTAGAAATTTGCATCTAAAGGCTTGAAGCAGTATAGATTCAAGTCAATAAAAATAACAACCCCCACCCCCCCTCCCCCCGTTGACAATTTCTTATCCGAAGTCCCCCCCTTTAAAAAAATCCTCAATCCGCCACTGTGAAGTATGACATGTTTATATTTTGGGCACAGAATAAATAGATAGTTTATTTAGCACTATATTCATGGTAATAAAAAGTGTGTTGCTTACTTTAAAGTGAAGACCTTGCACTCTAAAACAATGTTTTGCATCAGTTTTTGCTGTTCAACTTAAAACGATTGTTGAATAATCATATTGATATCAACCTATTGTTTTCATTGCGTGTTGATGGTTTAGTTTTACAAGAAATTGTTATGTTAAGCAGAATCTCAAAGTTATTTAAACTATGAGCTGCAGAGTCTATTTTTACCAGAAATGGTAATGTGAAGTAGATTTCAAAGATATTGAATATATTTTGTTTTACTTGTAGTTGAGTTTATCCTGGGTATGAATGGCGCCACGATGGGGACCCTCATCTGCTACATCTTCCCCGCTCTCTTCTTCGTCAGGGTGGTCGCTAACAAGGCGGAGGGGAGACATATCGCTCAGGTCAGGGAAGCTCGGGTATTAAGAATTGTGTCATTTAAATAGTGGAAAGCTCGGGTATTAAGAATTGTGTCATTTAAATACTGGAAAGCTCGGGTATTAAGGATTGTGTCATTTAAATACTGGAAAGCTTGGGTATTAGAGATTGTGTCATTTAAATAGTGGAGAGCTCGGGTATTAAGAATTGTGTCATTTAAATAGTGGAAAGCTCGGGTATTAAGGATTGTGTCATTTAAATACTTGAAAGCTTGGGTATTAGGGATTGTGTCATTTAAATAGTGGAGAGCTCGGGTATTAAGAATTGTGTCATTTAAATAGTGGAAAGCTCGGGTATTAAGGATTGTGTCATTTAAATACTGGAAAGCTTGGGTATTAGAGATTGTGTCATTTAAATAGTGGAGAGCTCGGGTATTAAGAATTGTGTCATTTAAATAGTGGAAAGCTCGGGTATTAAGGATTGTGTCATTTAAATACTGGAAAGCTTGGGTATTAGGGATTGTGACATTTCAATAGTGGAGAGCTCGGGTATTAGAGATCGTGTCATTTAAATAGTGGAAAGCTCGGGTATTAAGGATTGTGTCATTTAAATAATGGAAAGCTCGGGTATTAGAGATTGTGTCATTTAAATAGTGGAAAGCTCGGGTATTAGAGATTGTGTCATTTAGATATTGGAAAGCTCGGGTATTAGAGATTGTGTCATCTAAATATTGGAAAGTTTGGGTATTAGAGATTGTGTCATTTAAATAGTGGAAAGCTCGGGTATTAGAGATTGTGTCATTTAAATAGTGGAAAACTTGGGTATTAGAGATTGTGTCATTTAAATATTGGAAAGTTTGGGTATTAAGGATTGTGTCATTTGAATAGTGGAAAGCTTGTGTATTAGAGATTGTGTCATTTGAATAGTGGAAAGCTCGGGTATTAAGGATTGTGTCATTTAAATAGTGGCAAGCTTGGGTATTAGAGATTGTGTCATTTAAATAGTGGAAAGTTTGGGTATTAAGGATTGTGTCATTTAAATAGTGGAAAGCTTGTGTATTAGAGATTGTGTCATTTGAATAGTGGAAAGCTCGGGTATTAAGGATTGTGTCATTCAAATAGTGGAAAGCTTGGGTATTAAGGATTGTGTCATTTAAATAGTGGAAGGCTTGTGTATTAGAGATTGTGTCATTTGAATAGTGGAAAGCTCGGGTATTAAGGATTGTGTCATTCAAATAGTGGAAAGCTTGGGTATTAGAGATTGTGTCATTTAAATAGTGGAAGGCTTGTGTATTAGAGATTGTGTCATTTAAATAGTGGAAAGCTTGTGTATTAAGGATTGTGTCATTTAAATAGTGGAAAGTTTGGGTATTAAGGATTGTGTCATTTAAATAGTGGAAAGCTCGGGTATTAGAGATCGTGTCATTTAAATATTGGAAAGTTTGGGTATTAAGGATTGTGTCATTTAAATATTGGAAAGTTTGGGTATTATGGATCGTGTCATTTAAATATTGGAAAGTTTGGGTATTAGAGATTGTGTCTTTTAAATAGTGGAAAGCTTGGGTATTAAGGATCGTGTCATTCAAATAGTGGAAAGCTCGGGTATTAAGGATTGTGTCATTTAAATAGTGGAAAGCTTGTGTATTAGAGATTGTGTCATTTAAATAGTGGAAAGCTCAGGGCATAAAAGATTGTGTCATTTAACTATACGTAAAGATGTTATGTTTGGGATCACGGTCTGTGATAGTAATAATTCATGGGAGATGGTAAGCTTTCTTGTACTTTTCAGGTTAGGTAAGATTGGTGAGTTAATTGCTGAAACAGTCAGTGTTGACGATGTTGCAGCACTCTTATGGTGTTTTATAACCCAAAGGATTAGGGGGAACCTTAATTTGATAGTGTAGAGCCTGAGCTCCTCTGCATATCAAACAATTGACATGTTGAAAACAGACACTTCTTGGATCCATGATAATTTATTATACCCCCGCTACGACGTAGTCGGGGGTATATAGCGCTCCGCGTGTCCGTCCGTCCGTCCGTCCGTCCGTCCGTGCGTCCGTCCGTCCGTCCGTCCGTCCGAAATCGTTTCCGGAGCATAACTGAAAAACTATTCCACTTAGAAACTTAAAATTTGGTATGGAAGTAGCCTATATGGTGCTTTGGTGCCTTTTAGTGGTTTCAGCTCAATGGTCCAAATAATTTTTGAAATTTTGACCAAAAACGGTCCGGTTTTTGGACTTTGTCTCGTTTCCGGAGCATTACTCAAAAACTATACCACTTAGAAACTTCAAATTTGGTATGGAAGTAGCCTATATGGTGCTGTTGTGCCTTTTAGGGGTTTCAGCTCAATGGTCCAAATAATTTTTGAAATTTTGACCAAAAACGGTCCGATTTTTGGACTTTGTCTCGTTTCCGGAGCATAACTGAAAAACTATACCACTTAGAAACTTCAAATTTGGTATGGAAGTAGCCTATATGGTGCTGTGGTGCCTTTTAGGGGTTTCAGCTCAATGGTCCAAATAATTTTTGAAATTTTGACCAAAAACGGTCCGGTTTTTGGACTTTGTCTCGTTTCCGGAGCATAACTGAAATTCTATACCACTTAGAAACTTCAAATTTGGTATGGAAGTAGCCTATATGGTGCTGTTGTGCCTTTTAGGGGTTTCAGCTCAATGGTCCAAGTAATTTTTGAAATTTTGACCAAAAACGGTCCGATTTTTGGACTTTGTCTCGTTTCTGGAGCATAACTGAAAAACTATACCACTTAGAAACTTCAAATTTGGTATGGAAGTAGCCTATATGGTGCTGTTGTGCCTTTTAGGGGTTTCAACTCAATGGTCCAACTAATTTTTGAAATTTTGACCAAAAACGGTCAAAAAATTTTACTTTGTCTTGTTTCCGGAGCATATATAAATACCAAATGACTTGCACACTTCAACCCAGACTCCGTATATCCATAAATCTCACCTTACGGACAAAGATTTTTCAAACAATGTGTCTATATTTCTTAAGAAAAATGACCCAGTTAACCGGACGATTTGCTATCCGGACGATTTTCACCTGTAACCAAAACAAGGTTCGACTGTATAGTGCTGTTGTGCCCTTTAGGGGTAATTCCAGGGTTCCCAGAATTTTATTCAAAAACTACATGGCCGGGGATGTTTTGAAGTGAAATAGTTTTTAGGGTTGCAAGATCATTGTGTTCTAAGTCATAATCATAAATTTTCAAATTAATGTTACGTGAAGGCGGTCAAACTCAAGCGGGGGTATGTGAGCCGCGCTCACTTTTGCCTTGTTTTGCCAGTGGTTTTTGTTTCATACTCCATTTTTCTACAACTACACATTATCCGATGAGGTGCTTGGTCCTCTTGTGCTCGTAAGATAATATGTGTGGCGTTTTTTACCACTGCCCTTTTAAAGGCACCACTCCATAACCTTTCATCCGCCATTTTGAATTGTTAGCATTGCGAGAAAACAAATTTGCTGTATTATGCTAATTCATAAACAAGATTAAGATATAACTACTTGATTGAAAGAAGAGGAGCATATTAACAAATAATTCCTGATAAAAGTTTTTAGTTATGACAGCATTTTGTCGTAGTAATGCATTCCACGATCGTAGCTTCAATGATTGGCTTCATTTCACAATGTTTTTATTTTTTTATCGATACACTTTATTTTTTGTCAAATTGTTAAATCTTGAACAACTGAAATGCTAACCTCACAAACATATTTGAAATTAAGTGTGAAATTATCTTGTAAAAATCATATATAATTGTAAAAAAAAATTTCAACAAGAAATACCTCGCTCAAATGGTCACTTTAAAGTATCTGTTTCTCTCTGCTACAGCTGGTCATGGTGCTGGGTATCACTATCCTGTTGGTGAGTACCTTCGCTACCCTCTACTCCCAGGACAAAGCTCACACACACCCTATCAAGGTGGAGGAATCCATCGCCAAGAAAGATGTTCCTCTCCTTGAAAAGCACGCTGAACTTCCCCTTGCTGGTGAGTGTGCCATAAAAGGCAACCATTCATCTTCTTTATGGAAGGCTTTCAAAATTTCAACAGGTTTTGAAATTTCAAGTCAACACTATCGCTTTTTTAATGGACTGAGTTAGAACACATGTTTTTCCATCCTAATTTTCCCTTGTCGATTAGAATGCAAGATTATCAAAATCAAATGGCAACCAAGCTTATAAAACATCTAACAGAATCTTTCTTTGCTGACTGAAGTTATATACACTTATATACACTGTTAGCAGGTAACCGCAAGAAATAAAAAAAATTCTTGATTTTATTTTTTTTAAAATGCAAATCAAGTTGATTCCACTGTGTTTTCTCTATTAACCCAGCTTTTCCTGAATTGTATTAAGTCATATACAGTTTTCCTTCAAACTTGATTGCCACTTAGATTTGAATCTTACTTATTATTTTCCAGTTGCTGTAGACACAAAGGGTGAGAAGAGAGTCGAACCTCCTGTTCCTGATGCTCCGTTAGAAACTTTAGAAAAGGTATGTAAAGCACACGCTGCAACTTCTTATGAATCTCTAGGTAAAGCTCAAATGTAGATTCTCAAGCTTTCTTTTCTTGAACTTGGCACAATATGTTTAGTCCATCCATATTTGTTTGAAATTGTATTTGCAAAAAAAGCCAAAATCTTGTGACATCGGTGCCAAAGTTTGATAATCTATAGGAAAAAGATTATACCCTTGGTTTAAAAAAAAAATTGTTGGTACAGAAGGAAGAAAAAGTTGAGAAGAAGAGTGAAGACCTTCCAAAGAAGGATGGTTTGGACGAAGCCAAGGATCCAGACAAGGATAAAGAGATAGAGAAGGAAAAGAGAGATGTCAAGGAAGAGGAAGCCTCCAAGGACAAGCCAGGAGATGGAGAGAAGGCAGAAGAAGACACAGGGAAGGAAGGAGAGAAGGTAGAAGTGGTGGAGAAGGAGGAGCACCTGAAGGAGAGAGAGAAGAAGATTGAGGAGAATGAGCAGAAGCAGCAGGTGCTCCTCGAGAAGTTGGTCGAGCAGCAGGAGGAGCAGAAGCATCTCATCAACGAGCAGAAGGAGCTGCTCAAAGAGCTGAAGGAACACAAGGAGAAGGATCATGTGAGTTATTGGGAGTAGGATTTCTCTCTACATCTTTTCTTTCTTTTATTGGGGTAAGAGGGGAGAGGAAGTGGGGCATGGAGTTGTCAGGTAGAAACATCTCATCAACGAGCAGAAGGAGCTGCTCAAAGAGCTCAATTAACACAAGGGATGTGAGTTGTTTTGAGGAGCCTTTCTGATTCATCTTTTCATTCTTTTTGGGAGTTGGAGAGAGGGGAGTGGACATTTAGAGGGGAAGGGGGGCATGGAGTGTTTAAGTAGAAGCTTCACATCAATAAGCAGAAAAAGCTGCTAAAAGAGCTCAAGGAACACAAAGAGAAGGAACATGCGAGTTGTTGGGCAGGGATTTCTTATAAAAGGGGAGGAAGTAAAATTGTTGAGCAGGGGGTGAGATTTTGGCTTGGCTGATTTGAATGCTTAGGATAGATGAAGGATGTTGAGGTAAAAGAACCAGAACTATGTAAGTTGGTAGGAAGTGTAAAGCAAAAGGAGGTCTTCACTAGCAGCATGCAAGTTTGGGGATGGGGTTGAAGGCTTTATTTAGGTTTAGGGTCAGGTAAGGTTTGAGGTTGGAGGTTGTACTTGAGGATGAAGAATGCGAAGAAGAATGTTAGTTTGTAAGTAGAAGGGAAAATAAGGAAAACAAGAAGTTTGGTAGTTGGGATGTTTTCCCTCTTTTGTCAGGGAAATGTTAAGGAAGAAGGATTGTGTAAGTCTTAATGTAGGAGGGAGAGAGTGTATAAGCTGCATTTTCGAGCGGAAGTTAACATCTTACTCTCTAAGCTTGTATGGTAACATCCTTTCCTTTGTGGTTTGGTAACATATGATTGATCCAGAATCTGTCATCTTGCAAATTGAATAATGATTGCATTGAGTTGAATGTGTGTACTTTATGATACAACTCCATTTTCAGGTTGAAAAAGACGAAGCTGAAGCCCCAGCTCAGGTATTACAACCAGTTCAGGTTGTCCAACAACCTGTTCAAGGGGCTCAACAGCCTGTTCAAGGGGTTCAGCAACCAGTTCAAGGGGTCCAACAACCAGTTCAAGGTGGACAACTTCCTGTTCAAGGGGTCCAACAACCAGTTCAAGGATTTCAACAACCAGTTCAAGGAATCCAGCAACAGCAAATTCAAGGAGGTCAGCTTCCAGTTCAAGGGGTTCAGCAATCTATGCAGGGAGTTCAGCAACCAGTGCAGGGAATTCAACAGCAAGTCCAAGGAGTCCAGCAAAATCCTGTTCAAGCTGGACAACTTCCAGTTCAACAGCAAGTGGTTCAACAGCCTCTTCAAGGGGTGCAGCAACCAGTTCAAGGGGTTCAGCAACCAGTTCAAGGGGTGCAGCAACCAGTTCAAGGTCTTCAAGGTGGACAACTTCCTGTTCAAGGGGTTCAAGGTGGACAACTTCCTGTTCAAGGGGTTCAACAACAAGTGCTGCAACAACAACCCCTTCTTAACCAACAGGCTCAGGTCCCAGTGAATAACCTTGGACAGCAAGGACAACAGCAGCCTGTGCAGGGCCAGCAAGTTCTGAAGCAAGGACAACTTCTGCAAAACCAGCAGGTCATACAACAGCCTGTCCTGCAAAATGTCAATCAAGGTCTTAATCAACAGCAACCTGTGAAACAGTTAGATAATCAACAGATTCAGGGTCAGGGTATTGTCCAAGGTCAGGGTATTGTTCAAGGTCAAGGCCAGAATATTGGTCAGGGTCTGAAGAAACCTCTTGACATCAATCTGAATTTGAACAAGAACAATGCCAAGAATCTTAGAGATGCAAATCAGGCTGTGGATGGTGTTGGTCTGAAACGACAGAAGCGTGAACTGAGTGATGTAGCGGATGTTTTGCAAGAAGTTGAGGGACTCGGTGAACATCTGAACAAGAGGGCAACTCTCGATAAGAACATTGCATCTATCAAACAGGCCTCTCGCAGACGATGAGGTCAAAGGTCATATAGAGAGTGAGGTCAGATGAGTTGAGAATTTTCGAGGTTAGCCTTGTTTGTGCACAAATTCATATCCATCAAGGGCTTCTCGTTTTACTTTAGGTTACAGGAAATGGGTCTTTGACTTCATCATGTGAACACAGAAGCTTCTGACAGCGATCCCAGCCTAAGAGTCATCCTTGGCTTTAAGTGAAGAAGTTATCCCAAAAAAGTATTAAATCTGTTTCACTGTTTGAATGACATTGAGTGAAAGATATTGATCTCATGAAGACATTTATAAATGTTTCCTGAGACAATTTAACAGGGGTTATTAAGTGATTGACTTGTTGAAATGCTTCTACAATTTCTTTGAAATTGTTAAACGAGATGAAGTATTCAATCCCACGCACAATGGGGTTATGGTGATGTTGGATGCACCATTATTGAAACTGTGCTAATCAATGGAGAAGAGTTGAGAGTCTTATCCATGACCTGACACTTTGGTATGCATCCTATGTTGAATTGAATTGGAGGAACTTTAGAACTTGCAATGTGTATACCAGTTGATGTCAAACTGAGACTGTGCCTTTGGATGGGATGGAAGAGGAAAAGAATGAGGAACATGCTTATTGATATTGTATTTTGAATTTGTTAAATTCTTCAGCATGTGTATGAGTAAATAAGTTAGACAAAATTTGAAATTAACTCCGATCATAGATAAATTAAGTGCATTACTGTCAAGAAAGGATACAGAGAAAATAGAAAACATTGTTGATCTAGGAATAATCTTGATGTCTGTATTGACTCCTCAACAACAATGGATGCCTTGTTTTCCTTATCATTGTTCCAAGTCAGAACTAGCAGTAATTTATCCATTTTGAAGCTAAGTCACACTGGGAAGTGTTATTGATGTGTTGAGAAAGGACCATTTTTTGTTTCGTGACCAAGTTCTAGTCTCTTTGTATGAATGTTTTGATTGATTTGATTATGTGTATGTCAAAGTTTTTACTTAGGGTTACATTTGCAAGATTTATGAATTTATTTAGGTATCATTTCCTCATTCCAAACTTCATAGCATGACACACCTTTAATATCGTGTTAAGCCTTAAGTGTCTGTACAACAAAATATCCGTTGATGAAGTGTTCATTTGATTTGCACAAGGTTTTGTATATTTAATGCATCTACAAATGAAATTTCGGAAATCAAAATGTCATTGTTTCACTATCAGGTGTTCATCGCAATACCGGGTGTTCATCATGAACACCTGCTTAGTCTGATGAACACCTCGGCCTGTGCATCTCTATGTTATTAACATGTTATATGTTATGAACATGTTATGTGGCATAATGTGCATGTACATATCAGAAATCCTCTGGTCAAATCTGTTGTTCTTATTTTGTTAGTTTTCCTCCTTGTTTGTTGTACCCATTACTTACCATGTGTAAAAGATAGATGTATTTGTTAAGAATTTACCTTCAAACAAACCTTAATCAACCTTAATCACATGAAACTTGTTTTCTTATTACGTCAATGCCTTTCTCACATGACAATCATTTTTTTCAAAAAAGTTTTGTGAGAGAATCGTTTCTTATTCAGCTGGATCAATCTCGCTTTTGTTAACTATATATTAATATATCTTTGTTTCAAATCAGTAATCTATACCATTATTTGCACAAAATGAATTGTACCGGACAAGTCACCTGAATTTATCCAATATATTTCCAAACAACCTTCAGCCATTCTTCTTCTTCTTAAGTTTATTACAATGAATATGGATATATTATCAGGTAACTTGCATGTGAAATCAGGTTTTGTGTTTATTGAGTGTGTTGTTGGCAGGAGTAATTTTATCTATCAACATGTTATGATCCGAAATTTGAATTGACTGTGTTGAAGATTATGTTCCGGAGGTTCATGGTTGTGGCAGTTTTGTGTGTTGTATGGATAGCGTGTGTTTGAGGATACCAGGGTTTCTTGGTACTTTATATTGCAAGCTTGACTATTCTACCTGCATTATATGCAGAAACTATTTATTCCAAACTTTCTTGATTTTCTGTTTCATGTCATCTGAAAATGTTTATTTCAAACCTTATAACATTATTCCTTTGGTGATTAACTGTTCAGTGATATAGAATGGTCCTGATAAAGAATAATGCATTTATTGACACGTAATACTTGATATGAAACTTGTCTCTATCTTCAAAACCGTATTTTAATACAAATAAGCGATTATTTATGACAATGATTCTTAACTTTTCTCTCCACAGTTTTCACGTGTTTGACATTTCTTCTCTGAAGATATAGATATTTAAATGTGTAGAACTTGTAGCCAATTTAGTTCATTTACAAAGTTCTAAAAAGGGGAAAAAATAATCTACATTAAATCTTTCCTCACTGTTTTGAAAGTAAGTATGAATTTAAAAAAACAATTTTGGGAATTCTACTAAAGTGTTGTGATAGAAATAAAGACACTTTATCTGCAATAACTCCCTACTTAATATATTTTAATATAGCTAGAAATAAAATATATTCTTATATTTTCATATTTATAAAGTGATATGATAATATACACTGCTAATAACTTAAGGCACACAAACATCTAGGAGAGCAACAGTAATTGTCAAATTTGCATTGAAATAAGACAAATTGCAAATAGTACTTGACATTCTCCATTGTCATTATAAGAACTGATATAGATTTCAGTTAACAAACAGCTTTCTTCAAAATAAACTATTTTCTTCATATTTTTGTTGTGTTTGAGATTTAAAAGTTTGTTGTAGTGAATGGAACATATTTTATGTGGATCAGGAATCCACTTCAACTTCTGGCATGTAGTGAAAACATGACCAAAAAAGTATTTTCAAACTTAATCCTTCTTTCTACCATGAAAAATGCTCAATGGTGACCACACCATTATTTTTTGGAATTTCAAAGTGTCTTGTGCATCCATAACAAAACCAGGGTAACTTATTAATGCCTCTCAGATTGCTGCACTTCTTTCTCTTGAAGGGAGGGTAATGATATTCCTCAAGTGACCACACCATTATTTTTTGGAATTTCAAAGTGTCTTGTGCATCCATAACAAAACCAGGGTAACTTATTAATGCCTCTCAGATTGCTGCACTTCTTTCTCTTGAAGGGAGGGTAAAGATATTCCTCAAGTTAGGCCTTGCTTGAAAATGTACCCTTGTTTAGATGTATTTATCAATTCATGAACTGATTTTATGGCTCTAGCTCATCAGGCTTCACATTCAAATTTGTTTACGGTTGTGGTACGTGCTTTTATTTGGCGTCACAGGAACTATCAGTCAAAGCGTCTGTGCAGATGATTTTATCTTTCTAGGCCTAGTGCTCCTAGAGAAGCAGAGGCTTTACCTCATCTGATCTAAAAGTCTAATGGGCTATGGCATATTAGGCGTCCTATTTTAAACGTTACAATTTTTGACTTCTTTTCCAGAAGCATAAAGCCTAGAAAGATAAATGGGGATTCTGATTAATAGATTTGGCGACCCTGTGACCCTAATTATGCCCCTCAGGTAAGGAGTCAGTACAATAATGTTTGCTTCTGGTGAAGAAGATGAAAATAGGTTTTGAGGCCTTAATCGGAGTTCACAGGGTCACCAAATGTATAGATCCTAATCCCAACCAGTTCAAGAGTCTGTACACAAGGTTTCAGCTTTCAATGCCTTTCACTTGTGGAGGAAATGAAAATAGGTTTTGAAGGCATAGCCCTTATTAAGGGACATCAAACTAGAATTTATAATCCCACCGACTAAGAAAAATGTACACAAGTGTTAAGTTTTCTAGAGCCGCTGGGAAGTCATTCCATGAGCCCATTAAACGAGCTAATCATGCACGGAAAGATCACGTAAACTCATTAGTTATTGGATGAACGTCTAGTTGAATGCTACAAATACAGTAAAACACGGATATAACAAACTCCAAAGGACCAAAGAATTTAGTTCGCTATACGCATATAATTTTGATGATATTATATAGGGAAGGGACTTAAATTTGTTTTCGCTATATCCGATTGTTCGCTATATCCTTGTTCTACTGTATTACAAAAGCCAAGTTTAATGATGAAACTTGTTTAAGAAATAAAGTTCGCTCTACCCCAATGAGTTTTGTAATAAAGTATAGTTTTGCCCTGAACTATTATAGTTAAAGCACGAGGACGGTAGATCATGCAGTGTGGGCCACACTGCCCATATAAGGCTTATCACGTGATTGAAATTCCAGAAAAAGAATTATGGGTATTGTTTGTCAGGAAGCGTGGTAGATCGAGATCTATCATTCTTTTTTGCTGTTGTGATAAAAGTTGAAGTTGATGGTACCACCGCTAATATTAGCTGACTGTGTACACCATGAAAAGGAGTACAAACTGTATTGGTTGAGCTATATGGCACGTTGTTTAGCAGAGAAGGTTGACGTGTGTCAACGTCACAAATGCTACGGGGCGCCGTGACCCGACGTGGAACGCAAGCATGTGGAAAGCAGAGTATTGGTCCCAGCGTTGTTCCACTGTAGGATTGAGTTGTTATGTAGCTTTTCTGTGACCAGCAGACCTGCCTACCCCTTTTCGGTCCTAAGTGTATACATTTCAAAGTGTATTCTGAGGTTTCAAAGTGTACAAAGTATGTTTCAATTTGTATATTTCACATTCAAAGTATACAAACAATAAATTATATGAGACAACATTTTAATACAAACTTTTTCAAACAAGTACTGAACATCACACTATACTGTACATCAAAGGCTAATGCTTCAAACATGTCAAATCAGTTACACTTATCAGACTTATCAGTGTCCTTTAAGACTCCTGTAGTAATTGGTGATTGGTGTATAATTTAGAAAGTGGGTGTATAGTCGTATTTTATTGCTCAAAATTGTACAAAATACACCAAAAGTGTACAAGTACTAGTAGGCAGGTCTGGACCAGTGACGGACATGATACCAAGGGCCCCAACCCCGGCTTCGGAAAGTGTGGTTGATAGGGATGCGCCATGTTGATTGTAGAACCGAGACCAAAGGTTTTCATGGACACGAGGGGGCAGCTGGGAAGAGCGTATGGCATTATTCAATTGTTACGTCATGTAAAAACTATACCTTTATTGTCTGATAAAGTACTTTTTTTTCGATTGATCTAACCGCTAGGCATCTTAGAATGCATCATAGAAACTATCAATAACAACAAGATGCTAACTTTCAACAAATGAAGGATTTAATACAATATGATATTCTACATTCATTGGTCAAACTTAGTCACATTTCAGTTTTTGAGAAGCTAAACTGGCGACCAATATTTATCCAGCGTTTCATCACACACATTCAAGCTAGGATAGCAGCTATCAATGGTACTTGGCATGACGGTGATTGGCTGAAACAAAGAATAACAAGAAATCGTTAGCACATATACTTTTTACAACTATACTTCCCATTTATTATGGGAAACAAGTCTGATTCATCCTGTCAGGGACGAACATTACGCTTACTCCACTAATCTGTGTCCTGGGCTCAGAAGCTAGATTCTCTCGCGCGGCCCGACTTGGGATGTAGCCAATCACCTTCTCCATAAAATTTCCTCGAGAAAACAATGTGATTGGCCATTTCCTAAGTCCGGCCACGCAAGCGAATCTAGCTTCTGAGCCCAGGGTACAGATTAGTGGAGTTAGCGTAACGTTCGTACTCTGAGACAGGATGAGTCTGATTAAATCACCCATGTTCCTCGAAACAAAAGTTTAAAATTTTTGACTGCAGGGATATGAACTTGTTCCACTGCTGGGTTTCCTCCAGCGTGGGTTCATGTGCCTATACAGCCTGTTGTCAGAGGAGAGGAATCCTCCAGATGAAACAAGTTCATATCCTCGTCAATAATAACTATTATTCCTTCAAATAGAATTTAGTCCGGTTCATAAGAAAGTAAACTTCATATTCAAGAAATTTGATAGATTAAATACATAGATATGAGTGTTGACTATAATTTTGAGAATGGCTAGTCATACAAAACTTTCAACAAGATAGGCAGGGGTCAAAAACACTGAGTAACTTCCGACAATTTCCTATTACATCTTTACATCACAAGACATGACACATCTCTTCAGAAAGGTATGTGGATTCACCAATACAAAAAGCTTCTCTGTTTAAAATGAAAAAAAAAATCATTTCCGACAGGTGCCTTTACATCAAGAGAAGAGTTAAGATTAACTCACTGTGTGCCTTGTACTGCAGAAAGTAGTAGAGTACGGACATCCCGACACAGAACTGTGCAAGAGCAGCTCCAGAGCTCTTCTTTGCAAGCAGGTACTTCTGGGCCCAGCGCCAGTCAGCTGTAAAAACAAAACTGATATTATGATATGGAATTACGTTTGTGATGAGTTAACAAGTCTAAATTTGCCAAAAATTTAACATAACAATGACTTGCCTCCTTTCTTAAAATATCAACAATGACAAGACTTCCAGACAATGCTCTGGCTTAGTACAATATACTGCTATAGATCCCGAAGTTTTACCAACCCCTGCTTAGAACTTGATAAAATATTCAAACATACTGGACAATGTTAGTTAAAACAGATAAATTGAAACTTTTCATCAGGTAGAATAGTAAGAACAAGTAATAATATTATATACACCATTATTAGAAATTTTAATATATATATTCTTTTTTGTGTGTGTAAAATACCTCTATAAATGCAAAGACTATCCCCTCCGCCTTACCTCTCATGGCTGTAGCAAACATGGCCTGTGGGTTCCAGCTGCGACGAGATAACCAGGATCCCATCTCCCCCAGCTTCACCTCGCCGAAACCAATATCCTCTGAAATCATATACATTCAATTAAATCTTGTGTTACTGAAATCAAGACTGGATATTAGAGACTACATATTTGTCTCTTATTTATTCTCATAAAATAAAAATAAGAATCAGCAACAAAACTTTTGCTTCGCAGAACCATTTTTTTAAGGGTCCTCTCCAAATTTTATAAGTATTTGATGCATAGTTATTTTTCATTTTCTTAGCGGACAGCGAGGATACATCATTCAGAGACAGAAGTTTTGGTCTAGCCGGAAATCTAACACTGACAAGATGACTGATAGTGATAACTTCTATACATGATGGACAATATTTAGATTTTTATTTCGAAGAACAAATTACTGATATATTTAATTGTCTCTTAAATGTTGATCTGTAACAAGTTGAAACTTAAGATGTATACATGTATATTGACAAGTAAAATGTATTAATGTCATTTGCTTTTGTACATGGGCCAATGTCCTACAAAAGTCAAAACAAAAATAAACTTTCATACTTCTCGAATGACTAATGACAACATGATATCTCTATTCTAAATAAACACTTACAACAATTAGTTTGCTGTATTGTCAAATTTCACAGCTAAAACTACACTTTGAAATGAGACATATGACATCATATTCCTTGCCAAACCATGGTTGTGGACGTTTCGACCGGCATGACCTTGCATGCGTTAAGATTTGCAAGCTCGTAACGTATTTATAGATAGGCGTGTTCCCGTTTTCAATATGCAAATGGACAACAACATTTATTTGACAACGACATACTCTTTCCATAGAATCGTCCAGGACTGTAGGGTCCATGGACTTTTGGATTATACTCCGCTGGATATTCTCCCATCCCCATCTTGGTTTCTCAGGGCGCAAGAACACACCGGTGCTCTTCTTTGGAAAGTAGTGCAAAGGGTGTACTTGATTCGCTTCGCCGGTGTCCTAAGAGATAAACGACCCTGTGAATCTACACATTCGTCAATATATTTCTAAATGCTGTAGGCGTACACAAGACGGGTTCGTAGACTCAAATGTGTATTCGCACACAGATTGAGCGTTTATGATAACATAGGGAAATCTCTATGCACTAGAATTTCGCCATTTTTTTGAAAATATTGGAAATAATGCTATAACTTGAAAGATTATTGTGTGAAAATCTAAGATACGCCGATAGAAAGATAAAAAATCATTATATTTACCCTTCCATTTATAGGAAAAACGAGAGTATAAGAGGAAAATGATAAATTCCAATTTGGCAATATTCCAGCAAAATTATCAATCATTCAAAATGAGATTGAAAACTAAGCCCTACTGACATTCAGGTAGTCTGATAAATGAACGAGTATATTCTAAAAATACAAATAATAGTATTCCGTAGCTTTTTGGGACGCATTTCTTTTACCACTGCGTGTAAATAAAACTGAAATGATAAAATCATTTCACCAATTCACAATATTCATCATATTCAAGTTACTTTGATGATCTGTCAAAAGGGCCGAGCAATTTAGTCAAATGGGCCGTGTTCCAAGTCATAAGGACCTAACCCAAAAAATACCTACAAATAACATAGCAAAAATTTAGATTCCATCTTTTTGACATTGTAACAACATTTCAACAATATTTTTTTTGTCGCACTAGTATTGTTCAGCACTATTCGCACTGTCAGGTGTAGATATACATATGTATTACTTTGATAAACTCTATGTCATGATATATGATTTATGAAACGAACGATTTTTCCTTCTACAATAGTCATCATATATCCCTATATTAAAATTAAGAACGTGTAACCATAACTTCCCTGTTGAAACCGGCAGATGGCGTCTACCCCGTGAGGATAGAACATGCCGTCTCTGCGACTCCCCAGCCATCGCAGATGAAGCACATTATTTATTCAAATGTAAAGCCTTTGAAACAGAACGTCGTCTCTATATTAATCGATTTTTCTTAACACGGCCAAATATGTACAAATACAAACAATTACTATCTTCAACAAAGCTATCAGAAGTTAAGAACCTATCGAGATATCTGCGTATTGTTTATAACAAGTTAAAATGATTGTTATCTTTAATGCCACCAATCTTGTCTGTTAATTATGTATATATGTATTTTTGTATTCTCTTGTACCACCTTGGGTGGTTTTTCGAGAAATAAACTTTGATTGATTTGATTGAAAACAAACTTGACTTGACTTGACTTATAACTAATACCCTCTTGAATTTTCGATTTCGTATTGATTGATTTGTTTTCTTAATAAATTACTCAATGTACTTTTAGAGTAGTTGTCACGACCTAATTATAATTGTTTTCTTAACGAACAAGGTATTGCAGTAGATGATTGATTATATGTTTTCTTAACTAATTACGTATTGTCGTAGAGTCACCTCCATGGTCATATAACACAATTCAGTTTTAAAATGTTTCAAAAGTTTACGTCTCACTCCTTACACCAAATATACGCCCAATAAAATTCCAAAATTCCATTCCAATTTACGTCTTCATGTATAAAATGTAAATGTACTTGTTGTGACTGCTATTATGTATCAAATAATTTCCGTTTATACACATATTCATGTTTAACAAAAGTTTTTTCATAGTCGCACATTTGTACATCTCATTCCAAAGCTTACAGAAAGTTTCATTCCATCAATTTTGTTTCCTCTTACACTTGCTATTTCTGTTAGTTGAACTATTTTGGTTTTTATTCATTTCTGTTATCACATTGAGTTCCGATAATTAACTCAAACTCAAACTCAAACTCTTTATTCTCTGAAAACCGCCAACGGCGGTACATGAGATAAACATATATACATTTACATATAAACAAGACAGCAGCTTACTGACAAAGTAATAATTCATTTTTTAACTGCGCATGCGTTGCATATTTGATTAAAAAACTTAGAAAGGTTTTTAAGATCTTTTACTTTGTTGGTAGTTAATATTCTTTTTAGGATGGACATGTTTGGGAAATTCAAATATTTGGCGTTCAAATATTGATGACGAAGTGGGAGAAGCGTTTCACATCTAAAACTCGTCTCCGACAGCACTTGAGTCACAAAGTGGACATGTTCGATCTTCACGTGGAATGCTCAACCATCGGCCTGTCTCGATAGGTAATTGATGGTTAGTTGTTCTGAATTTTAAAATGGGAAGATGTATACTTTTTGGCAATAGGAGATATTTTTCGAAGCATGGTTCGGTTTTAAAGTACTTATAAAAATCTCCTTTAGAACTTGTCAAAATGTTGGATCTCCAATTTTGGATAAACTGTGATCTGTAAATGTTTTCTACAGCTGAGACAAGCCAAGGCGTTGAGCATACCGACGGGTTAATGAATAATTAACAAGGTAAACATACATACTTAATTATGAAAACATACATCCAATCACAAGCCAAGGATTAATTTTGGAATTGATTGGAATCACTTGACAAAACATATTACAACTATCAAATGTAGGTTGAATACAATGAATATATAATCTTTTATTTTCGGCCCTTTTTCCTCGGCCCTTTTGACTATTTACTTCGGCCCTTTTGACTTTATCACTCGGCCCTTTGGACCAGATCCCATTGAGGATCGCGTCAGTCCGCGTTAGGAATTGACTAATCGGAACTCATCTGACCAAGCCACAATAGTCTGCATTCGCACGTATAACGCACGTAGGCTAGGTTTACTTAGACTGCCTGTAATAATATATATGCATCAATGTTTCTTGTCATTTTGAAAACTTCTGGGGCAGTCTTCACATTAGTTCATCTGAGTCCGTTGACCAACTCCTATCTTTCAACGATCAATATGAACTTCTAAAGACAAGCATTTTTTTAGATGGAACTTACGTTTACTCAATCTTATCTTCACTTTTCAACACAGTTACAAATAAATCAACCTTTAGTTGAATAATTTTCTTATCCGATTTTCAAGTAACAAGTGGTGATCATTCATTTCAAATCCTAAATTAACGTTTCTGAGTATTTGTTATATCAGCTATTGTTTTAATCCGTTGTATGACATTTTCAAAGGGATGATTTAAACTTATAGTCTTATACCATTCATTCTGCCTCCCGGGACTATTATTGAACCCCGATATACATTTAAAGTGTGATAATAAATGAATATCATTATAAGGCCTGTCTCTAAACATAAAGCTGTTTTAGTTATGTATAGAAATACGGTTTGTATTAGAGCCAAAAGTAAGGATTTGAAATCCGAGAGTGGCTCTTCTAGTTTTACACAATCATGTAAGTTATCTTCCGTTGATATAAGGATAATAAAGCGATCAGAACAAAGATTAATTCCATTCTAGATCATACTTTTGATTTGTGTACATGCTGTTTTTATGTGTAAGAAGTATGTAATCGTCTCCCCACAATAACCGGTACGTTGTAGTCTGTATATCTGTGATCATCTGTGATCATTTCTTACGCGTACTCGTTTTCCCTTTCTTACGGCATACGCTTTCACTGACAAATCGAGTACGCCAAATATTAAGAACTTGCAAATCTTACTACTAAGCTTACATGAATTCGCATTGTTTATGTTCTTACTTCAAAGGTACTCAATTTTGATTTGTTCATCAATTATTCAAGACAATATAGACATATATTTATTAAGAACTACGTTTAGAAGCGGACTAATGTTGCGGCTGTGAGGCACTTCCGGTGTGCGTCTGCTATGGCGAAAGTTATGGAGGGAGAAAAGACCAGAACTTGTAAATGTTTCATTAACTGTGATAACAGAGGGATAAGAGTAAGTTTACATATATCCCGAAAACCACTCGAAAGTGATCGATCTTGAAGCTAGGATTCTGAAGAATTGAAATCAGTATGTAGAAAGCAAACCGAACTAATGATGTCGAAGTAGGGAAAAAAGTTCTGAGAGTGGATGGCATTGACTGCTATTAGATATCTTTGTCATAAGGAATTATAGGAGTTGTCATTTCAACCATGCAGTTGGTGGAACTTCCATACGTTGTTGTGGCCAAAGTACTTTCATTCTTGGATTGGGAAGATAAACTACGTGTTATAGGTGCTGTTCCTCTTTTAGAAAATTCTCTCAATTGTTCTGAAGCCTGGCCACGATTTGTATTTGCACTCAACTTTGAGGATGAGACTGAAACTGATTATCTGTTCAAAGCAGAATCGTGTGTGAAGGAATATGGGAGATTTTTTCAGTCATTTCGCACATACATATGTAACGTAAGCAACCTGGACAACATATCGATAACATGTGACCATGCACACATGTTTAGGCTGGTCAGTCAACATTGTAGACATTTGAAAAGCTTTCACCTTGAGCAAGACTTGGATGGATACCGATGCGGTCAGCATTCTACATCAAAGAAAGCCATAGACGATGCCTTGTATGTCATGACAACTTGCAAGGAGCTGAAAAGAGTCAATCTTTTCTTGCCCTGTGAGACTGAAACAAGACCTAAAGCCTACCTTTTGTTACGCCTAATCAGACTTAATTTAACTGGTTTAGTTTCTGTTTTAGATTTATCAAACGTGAGCTGGAAGATGAGTCAAAGACAACTGTCCTTTTTGCTCTACTTCCAACACTTAAAGGAACTGAGTATTCAGAAATGGAACATGGATGCAAACGTTATTCTTGAAATGTGCAAGCGTGATTTGATGCAACTCAACATCTTCCAAGAAGAGGAAATGTTTGACAATGACATTCTGCCTATTGAAAATCTATGGGAAAAGATCCGTGAAATAAAACCAAAAATGAGAGTAAACAACAATTTTGATGGCATCATTCTCTTGAAAACAATGTTTCCAGTGCATATGCCCTTGAAGGAACTGACTCTCAACGATATATCGAACATACTGACGAAAGGCATGATGGATCACTTTGCCGACAATTTTCATGAAACCATTGAAGCCTTTCGCTACATGAACCTTCTCCACGAGCAAGCAAATGCAGGTGATAACAGACTTCCTTATGCCTTGGTGAGCTTTGCCAGAAAGTGTTCAAAATTGAAAAGGATTTGTTTTGATGTTCCTCTATCAAGCACAACAGTTCTGCTTGTTGCAAGAGCTCAAAAGTTGATTGAACTTCGTGTGATGAAAGAGGAGGTCTCGTATGAGTTTGATTGGGCCAGGGAAGAAGCACAGATGTCTCCTGATGTGGTGCAATGGCTGAAAGACTGTGGAAAAAGCGAAGAAAAGCTGGAGGACACTGTTTCATCTCTTCTTGGTTTTAGATGGAAGCTGTGGGATCCTCCCCCTCTACCAAATGCAAACACATCATTTTGAAACTTTTTTGTATGAAACTTATGTTTTTTTGGACCTTGTTTTATATTGTTTAACAAGAGGATGTGTTCATTATTCACTCAAAATAAATTGATAACATTGAACCTTTCATTTTCTTTTACATAATGATAAGAAGAAAGTTTCATAAATATAAGCTCATCAGGCCATGAAAGCCAGGTAGGGGTATCACAAAATTAGGTATATTAAAAATAATGATGTTATGACTCCTACAGAACTTTTTGTTAGTCATATCAAGGCACAATTTACAATATAGTTTCCACGGCAATGTAACAAAGGATTATTTTTTTTCCAGTATCTGTGTAGGATGAATTCATTACCAATGATCTGTCTAGAACCTAGGAATATTGTTAAAGGGACAGTCCTATCAGGGTATTTTTTGTGGAAACAAAATTCAAAAGGACGCAGTGATGCATTCTATTCTTTGTCAAATTGTTAAATCTAGAACAATTAACATATTTGAAAACAAGTGTGAAATAATCATGTTAAAATCATATAAATTATAAACAGAAACAATCTTGGATTTTCTTTCCACAAAAAATACCCGATAGAACTGTCCCTTTAAGAGTTGAATAAAGAAGACAGTTTTCAAATGAAACTGTAGATTGATCTGTAACAATCTTTTTCTTCAAGCCTGTAATATAGCCGACTCTGCATGTTTCCTCTACTTTATAGACTCCAGTGCAAATGGGGAGTATGATTTATGGACTTAGTGAACTGTTACTCCTCATAAGAGCCACAGGGGCCACACCCTGAGATGACTGTTTTGTCATCTTCTCTAGAACCAAAGGCCTAGAAAATTGTTTTTTAATGCAGACACCTTAGCAATCGAGAATTGTAATTTGTGTCCTAGCCCCCTCATATTGTGACCCTCTGACCATTAGTATAATTGATTAGCCTGAAGCCTTAAGGAGTCAATGCCTCTATTTTTCCATCATTTCAAAAGAACTAAACATACCATTCACCAGAGTGATAAATACCTGTAGATATAGATTAATGAGAGAAAAAGAAGACTTTATTCAGTATAAGTGCCCACATGGCTTGGAGTACAAAACTATTATTCAAGACACATTTTATGCAGTTTCAGGCGGAAATGTTTGTATAACCTACAGGTAAATTATTTTTATTTCAGCGTTTCATAATGAAGCATTTAGGTAATGATAACTTTCCATACGAAGGAGTCTATATCAATACTTATACAAGGGATGAAATCTATACGCAATGATTGTTAGCAGCCCCGTCTAAGTTTTTGTGAAGTTTCCACCGCTGCCGCGCAACACTCATATTACTAGCTATAACTTTTTTCCACTAAGCTTTCCAGAAATCTTATTCATAACTTACTTCTCATACCTCGGGGGAACGATTTTGACACATTCACTTTCAAGTTCAAAGGTCAAGGTCACGAGTTATGTAATCACTGTAAGAATTCCTTGTAAACACGATAACTTGAAAAGTTTTTGTGCTATGAAGCTCTAACTTGGTATATATCATCCTTGGAAAAAGTACCAAATTTTGAAAAGGTTTAGGCTACAATCCATCAAAGGTGAAGGTCAAAGCAAGGTCATGATTTTAGCATGGTTTAGCAAAAATACTTTATTCTAACTATAAACACTTTTATCATTACATCATTGTCATACTCAATAAAAAGTGTTCATTGATTTAGTGACCATGAAGGTCAAAGGTCAAGGTCATGAGATATGAGTTATTGCAATGTGAACCTAATTTGGGTATAACTCATTTAGCTTTTCAGAACTCATGAACATGTCTAAATGTGTACACTTCCACTGTCTTCCAGGGAGTCATGACATGTTCACTTTCAAGGTCAAAGATCAAGGTCACGAGTTATAAAATCACTACAAAATTCCTTGCAAACAGGATAACTTGAACAGTTTTTGTGCTATGAAGTTATGATTTTGTATATATACATATGGAAAAAAGTGAAGCATCCCCACGATTTTTCAGCTGCAAAAGTTGCCTGATAAGAAAGAAGGCGATGTGGTTGTAGAAATAATTGTATGGTATGATAGAACCATAATTTAGCAGTTAAGGGGAGAACGTTTTACATCTTTTGGATATTTGCATTCATAAAATTGTTGTAGTATTAGGTCAAAAAACAAGATACATTATTCTAAGAAAAGAACGTTGTTATTGGTTGTTGTGATGTGGGTAATTCAATTCTTTCGAGCCCTCCAGTCAAACTTTGGTATCAAAATTTTAGTCAAAAGTCACTATTTAGACCTCTAATAACCTTCAAAGTCGCAATTTCTCCAAAAAACAAAATTCAAGGAAAATGTTTTAATAACAAAAGATGATCAGTGTCAACTGTTATGACCCCTAGAAATCAATGAGAAGTGTTTGATTAACAGATTGAACTAACAAAACTCCAAAGATTATTCCAAAATCGGATGATTCAAGCCATTTCGTCAGTAATTGACAATAACTGTTGAAAAAAGGGATGCCATTTCAACGACCAGTTACTTCCTTATTTTGAAAGATAAGAGATGATTTGATGTGTGGAAGTCAAGTTGGTAACACAAATGTTATTTTTGATGTCTGAAACCCATTGTCTATTGCCTAGTTTTGGCACTGCGGTCATACTTTTGTTTGAAATTTCAGTACCATTACAAATTCAATCGTAATTTCATAAAATGTCTACTTGGGCGATCTTTCTTTGAAGATATTATTAACAAAATCAAAAGTTTTATGTTAAAGTAAGAGTCATAAATTTATTCACGGTGCCGTTACTTTGCCATAGCATCATTTTTTAGTTTTCGAATTTAGGGGGTGCTTTACGTTTTCCGTATGTATATTATCTCTTGAGAAGTACACAATTTTCAAAAAAGTCATAACATTCATGACAATACCATCAGTAAACATTTTCAAATCGTTGAAGGTAACCACAATTTCTTAAAACAATTATTCATCATTTAACCTCAAGACCCCATTTGAATCGCAATGCTTTGTCTAATCTAACGTTGTTGTGTTTCGTAGAGCATGCCATTGAGCATAAGTGGAAAAACAATTGCATTTAAAACGCAATAAAAACTCAAATCTAGAAATAGTTCTTTTAGTCAAGCTTCATTGCACGTTGTCATATTTCTAAGATTTAAAAGGAAACGCTTGAATAATCGGTCTACGGCACTGTCGGCACTTTGTCATGCTCTATCGAACGTTTGAAAATGGCACTGATAGAAACATCTTTAAAAACATCTACAAGCTGCCGATTGGTGTTCCTAAATGTTAAAGCTAAGATGTCGTCAAATTGAATTGTCCTATCAGAGTTCTTGAAATTGTTCAATCAGTTTCTCGTTGCAATAACTTCTCTCCATAATACTCATATTTTCTTGATATAACTATCAAAGTATCACACTCTTTTTTTGGTATTAAACCTTTTTTAAATACCAATTTTACCTCAACGTCTATCTAACTTTCCTGTAGAGGCCACTGTAGTAAATAAAATGCTTGTTGATGGTTAGTTCTTTGGAAATTGAAAATGTGAATTCTAAATATTCAATAACAAAGGTTTTCCAAATCTTTGTTTTAGACTGTCATGTACGTGATTATGATGGTCATGTATCTGGTTATGATTGTCAGATATGTGGTTAGGATGGTCATGTATGTGGTTATGATGATCATGTATGTGGTTATGATGGTCATGTAGCTGGTTATGATGGTCATGTAGCTGGTTATGATGGTCATGTATGTGGTTATGATGGTCATGTATCTGGTTATGATGGTCATGTATCTGGTTATGATGGTCATGTATGTGGTTATGATGATCATGTGTGTGATTATGATGATCATGTGTGTGATTATGATGGTCATGTATGTGGTTATGATGGTCATGTATCTGGTTATGATGGTCATGTATCTGGTTATGATGGTCATGTATCTGGTTATGATGGTCATGTATCTGGTTATGATGGTCATGTATCTGGTTATGATGGTCATGTATCTGGTTATGATGGTCATGTATCTGGTTATGATGGTCATGTGTGTGATTATGATGGTCATGTATCTGGTTATGATGGTCATGTATCTGGTTATGATGATCATGTGTGTGATTATGATGGTCATGTGTGTGATTATGATGATCATGTGTGTGATTATGATGGTCATGTATGTGGTTATGATGGTCATGTATCTGGTTATGATGGTCATGTATCTGGTTATGATGGTCATGTATCTGGTTATGATGGTCATGTATCTGGTTATGATGATCATGTATGTGGTTATGATGGTCATGTGTGTGATTATGATGGTCATGTATCTGGTTATGATGATCATGTATCTGGTTATGATGATCATGTGTGTGATTATGATGGTCATGTATCTGGTTATGATGGTCATGTAGCTGGTTATGATGGTCATGTATGTGGTTATGATGATCATGTATGTGGTTATGATGGTCATGTATCTGGTTATGATGGTCATGTATCTGGTTATGATGGTCATGTATCTGGTTATGATGATCATGTGTCTGGTTATGATGATCATGTTTGTGGTTATGATGGTCATGTAGCTGGTTATGATGGTCATGTAGCTGGTTATGATGGTCATGTATGTGGTTATGATGATCATGTATGTGGTTATGATGGTCATGTATCTGGTTATGATGGTCATGTATCTGGTTATGATGGTCATGTAGCTGGTTATGATGGTCATGTAGCTGGTTATGATGATCATGTATGTGGTTATGATGGTCATGTAGCTGGTTATGATGGTCATTTATCTGGTTATGATGGTCATGTATCTGGTTATGATGATCATGTATCTGGTTATGATGGTCATGTATCTGGTTATGATGATCATGTATGTGATTATGATGGTCATGTATCTGGTTATGATGATCATGTATGTGATTATGATGGTCATTTATCTGGTTATGATGGTCATGTATCTGGTTATGATGATCATGTATGTGATTATGATGGTCATGTATCTGGTTATGATGGTCATGTATGTGGTTATGATGGTCATTTATCTGGTTATGATGGTCATGTATCTGGTTATGATGGTCATGTATCTGGTTATGATGGTCATGTAGCTGGTTATGATGGTCATGTAGCTGGTTATGATGATCATGTATCTGGTTATGATGGTCATGTAGCTGGTTATGATGGTCATGTAGCTGGTTATGATGGTCATGTATCTGGTTATGATGGTCATGTAGCTGGTTATGATGGTCATGTAGCTGGTTATGATGGTCATGTATCTGGTTATGATGGTCATGTATCTGGTTATGATGGTCATGTAGCTGGTTATGATGGTCATGTAGCTGGTTATGATGGTCATGTATCTGGTTATGATGATCATGTATCTGGTTATGATGGTCATGTAGCTGGTTATGCTGGTCATGTAGCTGGTTATGATGATCATGTAGCTGGTTATGATGATCATGTATGTGGTTATGATGATCATGTATGTGGTTATGATGGTCATGTAGCTGGTTATGATGGTCATGTAGCTGGTTATGATGGTCATGTATCTGGTTATAATGGTCATGTAGCTGGTTATGAGTGTCAGATATGTGGTTAGGATGGTCATGTATGTGGTTATGATTGTCAGATATGTGGTTAGGATGGTCATGTATGTGGTTAGGATGGTCATGTAATTGGTAATGTTTGTAATGTATCTGTTTATGATGATCATTTATGTGGCTAGATCGTAATGTATGTGGTAATAATGGTCTTTAAATTGACATTTTGATCAACTTCTTCTCACATCACAGACACGCAATCTAAAAAAAACTTAAATAAGTAACGCCGACGTTTTCGAGTCTTTGAGTCCTCGAGTTTAATAACTGGCTCAAACATAAATGAAATCGATTCAAGCTGTCATGTTATTCACACAACAAACCCAACTACTTTCGCTGTGTAAAAGGGCAATGTTAAGTGAATAACCTTCTTAAGACTTCACTTGGAAAATATTTCGAATATAATCTTGGGTAATTAGCACTAATGGAGGCTAAAGAGTACACATTTGTAAATACTAATTGGAGCAAAAACACCAATTAAAATAATGAGTAATAAAGGCAAAACATACATCGACTAAAAATGTTTTAAATAAGACAATTTATGAAGACATATAAGTTCAACATTTTATTCAAACAAAACAGATTTTCTAAAAAATGTGCACATACGTATTTATTTTTAATAAATCAAATTGACGAATTCATATATTTGTATTTATTTATTTTCATCAGTCAAAATTAGACCCACAAATTGCAAACGAAAATGTTAAACGGATTCCTTGTATACCTTTCACATTTCCTTCATCTAATAGGTAGAGGTGCAGTGTTGATATAAATTATGAGCATTATGAATTTTCTAATTTTTAATGAAAGTTTGTCAAACAGAGAAGGAGTTCTTTTGTCATCATCGTTTTTGAAAACGCCATCTCCTAATCGAATCATTTCTAGTTCAATCATTTTCATCGATTACAAAACGGTGCATGTTTACAATGCAAACACCCGGGGAATATATATGATCTACCAGAACTACTTTTTGGATTACTCAAAGAAAGGCAAAGGGTCAGCAATGGAAATTTCGATTATTCTTCTTTCTGTAATTATTTATTGGTTGAATACTTTTTCTCGAAACATTCTGTTAAAGAAAAGTCAATATTGGTTTTCATTTTTAGCTCATCAGGACTGAAAGTCCAGATGGGCTTATGGCATGGCCCGTCGTCCGGCGTCCGTCCGTCGTCCGTCCGTCCGTCCGTCCGTAAACTTTTGACACTTTCGACTTCTCCTTATGAACCATACACATTAGAGAGCTGAAATTTTGTGTACAAGTACCTTAGCATATGGAGATTCTAATTTGTAACTTTGGTGACCCTGTGACCCCAAATAGGGTCACAGGGGTCACAACTTTAAAAACCTATTTTCATCTTCTTCTCCAGTTCCAGAAGGACTAGAGAGTTAAAAATGATATGTGCAGACTCCTTGGCCAATGGGGATTCTAATTTGTAACTTTGGTGACCCTGTGATCCCAAATAGGGTCACAGGGGTCACAACCTTAAATACCTATTTTCATCTTCTTCTCCAGTTCCAAAAGGAGTAGAGAGTTAAAAATTATATGTGCAGACTCCTTGGACAATGGAGATTCTAATTTGTAACTTTGGTGACCCTGTGACCCCAAATAGGGTCACAGGGGTCACAACCTTAAAAACCTATTTTCATCTTCTTCTCCAGTTCTAAAAGGACTAGAGAGTTAAAAACGATATGTGCAGACTCCTTGGCCATTGGGGATTCTAAATTGTAGATTTTGTGACCCCATGACCCCAAATAGGGTCACAGGGGTCACAACCTTAAAAACCTATTTTCATCTTCTTCTCCAGTTCTAAAAGGACTAGAGAGTTAAAAATGATATGTGCAGACTCCTTGGACAATGGGGATTCTAATTTGTAACTTTGGTGACCCTGTGACCCCAAATAGGGTCACACAGGTCACAACCGTAAAAACCTATTTTCATCTTCTTCTCCAGTTCTAAAAGGACTAGAGAGTTAAAAATGATATGTGCAGACTCCTTGGCCAATGGGGATTCTAATTTGTAACTTTGGTGACCCTGTGATCCCAAATAGGGTCACAGGGGTCACAACCTTAAATACCTATTTTCATCTTCTTCTCCAGTTCTAAAAGGACTAGAGAGTTAAAAACGACATGTGCAGACTCCTTGGCCATTGGGGATTCTAAATTGTAGATTTCGTGACCCCATGACCCCAAATAGGGTCACAGGGGTCACAACCTTAAAAACCAATTCTCATCTTCTTCTCCAGTTCAAAAAAGTCTAGAGAGTTAATATTGATATGTGCAGACTCCTTGGACAATGGGGATTCTAATTTGTAACTTTGTTGACCCTGTGACCCCAAATAGGGTCACAGGGGTCACAACCTTAAAAAACTATTTTTATCTTCTTCTCAAGTTCCAAAAGGTCTAGAGAGCTGAAATTATATGTGAAGACTCCTTGGCCAATGGGGATTCTAAACTGTAGATTTCGTGACCCCATGACCCCAAATAGGGTCACAAGGGTCACAACCGTAAAAACCTATTTTTCTCCATTAGATGACAGTCTATGGCAAATTTATTTCTCCTTGGATATTTTAGTGTGGACTTCTTTCACTGTCTGATATTGGCGATCTAGAAAGTGTTGAATAATAATAGGTTTTCTTGCAATAGGTAACATCAGTTTCATTTTTAGCTCATCTTGCCTGTATAAAGCAAACTTGATATGATGCCTGATGAGCTACAGAGCCAATGGCTCTATTTTTTTATTCCTTAGGTATTTACATTAAATATTTTTAAATATTTTTTTTATACGATAAATAATAAATTTAAGTTCGTGCATTTTTGACCAAACTGTTGTATAAATCACTACCGATGTTCGCACTATGACTATCATCTTCAAAGTTAAAAGAGATGGAAATGTTTTTTATCAGGCAGCTGTATATCTTGTAAAAAGTAATTTTATGAGATCCTACTTTGTTCGAGCATTTGAAGAAAAAATCATTCCATTTTTTTTAAATTCTTATTTTTTTTTAAATTTCTATGGAAGCGTTTTCCGGTATTTGCCTGAGAACTGGAACATCTAATGTATCTGATATAAAATGTTGTTCAATTGGGTGTCCGGTCGGGGTTATTAGTAAACAAGGATCCCGTTTGTTCTTTTTTCTTTCATTATTTAATATTTAGAGAGTTAACCATGAAGGACATATTTGAGTTTTAGTTCAATATGAGGTTTAAAGGGGCAGTAGCACGTTTTTTGACAATTTGAATTTTTCACTGATAATTGTACGCAAATGCCAATGTACTACTTTGATAGTGTCGAAAATCTCATTACACAACCCAATCATCCATAGTCAGAGATCAAATTATACAGATTCACATAAAGTCCATTGGCAGCCATTTTTGTGTGAACACCTTTAATTCATTTTGTGTAAAAAAGGAATCGCATGGGTTCACTTTACACTATATATTTGATTTATCACTGCTTCATTCAGTTTAAATACACGGTCTATAGATTGGAACCATTTATTTTCATTTTCCAGACATCCCCTTATATTCCTAACAAAAACGTGCTTCTGCCCCTTTAAGAATCGTCACTGTGTGAGAAATGATGGTCA
Source organism: Steromphala cineraria (assembly GCA_916613615.1). Taxonomy (NCBI): domain Eukaryota; kingdom Metazoa; phylum Mollusca; class Gastropoda; order Trochida; family Trochidae; genus Steromphala; species Steromphala cineraria. The sequence continues at coordinate 63,972,356 of OU744721.1, read as the reverse complement.
GTTTGATCATCATTACAAGTTTCACTGCTTCATGTAACAATACAAAACAATACAGTTATCAGTGGTCATTTATCGGATATGGGACACGACTTAAGAAAACGTTATAAAGGGGTTCATGCGTGCACGTGCTAGGTATGTTCTCCACATGCGCTCTCCTCTTCACAGTTTGAATAAACAACACATTGTTCATATTGACCGACAAACTTTCTGAATCTGAGGGAAAAGTTTATCAATGTAAAAAAAATTTAAATGGTCAAAAACTGTGATGTTTGATTACAAGATCTTATTTAAGGAATTACAGGCCATTATCAATATATCCTTTGTATAAAGTAAATTAGAAACCTGGCCTGTCCTGAAAATTAATTGGTCAATTTCTTAGGGGAAATAAAGAAATTTTTGAAAAGTTACTAGTCCTGACCAAAAAGAACCAGTCCTGACCAAAAATAACCAGTCCTAACCAAAAAGAACCAGTCCTGACAAAAAGTAGCCAGTCTAAGGACAGACGGACGGGCTATGTTTTAAACGCTGAATTATATCATTAATATATCATTTAAATGAGGGTAGAAGAATCGAAATACTTACATTTACATTTGAATCTTTTTATCTAGAAAATTACGTCTAAAAGGTTATAATGGGTGTTGAATATAGCTCTTAAAGGACTACGTACAAAGATACCATTCTGTTGCTTATTTCGTGTAGGCCTATGTACCTTTTGTCTCATTAAGTGTTTACACTGAAAGCTACCATCTGAGCTTTGTCTTTCTAAATACATTTTTGATGTGTCACATTTGAAAGCTTTTTAGAATGCACAGAGTTTTAGAGCGTAAGCGATCTCTTAAATAGAATTTATCACTTTATTTTTTTATTTGATGGATTCTGGCTTGGTTATCATACTAATAATATATAATATAGTCTACTCTTTTTTCAATGATGCGAAAGTACACAGCCCTCAAACCAAAATAACTGGTTCCGTTACATATACGTCTCGGCATGTTGGTTTATGCGCACTTCAGAACATATTCCTAAACACAGTCAACATTTGTCGAAAACAAAATGAACTGAAGTCAAATAAATTACTCAGCTAGATGAAAAACGGGTTTTCTTCCACAGTTTGTAAAGAACATGTTGGACTGTCACCATTTTAAAGTCAGTGCGGGAGTAAAGTCATGTTGTCTCTTAGGAATTACCAATTTAAGTTAAAGTGGCCACCGTACAAAAATTACAGAGGAAAGACGAATATGCTCCGGGGCCGTGCCTGCCCGGGTCTCCCCTGTACGTTTTGTTGCTGATTGAAGAACAATATATCTTTTTTTTTAAAAACATGCAAGAGTTAAACCTGATTCTCAACAAATGAACAAGCCACAATTTTGGTTTGACGGGATTTCTTTTGCAAATGGGTTTATTTGGTATGAAGTTTATAAGGCCTAAAAAAAGTAACTTGTTTCTGGTTTCCGCCCGCGTCAGTTTCAAACCCCCGCATCAAGCCTTATTTTCCCAGATATTGACAAGGGGGAAAATCGAAATATAGAAAAAACACCATTAAAACGTGAACTTTTAAGAATTAACTCGTTTCTGTTCGTGCAAGCATTAAAAAACACAGTGATCAAGTGATCAAAAGTTTATATTTATCTTTTTTTTTCAAATTCTGATAAAAAAAAATTCATATTCAATAATAAAAAAAGATATTTGGAAATAATAAAAAATCCGCGTCATCGCATCATTTTTGCCTGAATGCAAAGACCAGAAACATTTGTTTATTTTTTGGGGGAGATGGGAATGGAAAAGTTATCTTTTAAACATATTGCACTATCTGTTGACGTTAACTCAATTGTTTGACATAATTAAGATAAGTGAGTGTTAAAAGATTGGAACAAAGATTGGATTCAAAGTTGAAGCTGTTAACAACAGCAAGCCTTTTAGATTTGAGACAGTAGAAGATCTCAGCCCGTCGCAACCTCGTTACTAATGATTTCAATTCATATCCATATCAGTCTAAGTAAACCTAGCCTCACTATTATCCGTTACACAGTATAGCAAGTGTAATGGATAATAGTGAGGCTAGGTTTACTTAGACTGTATCCATATTGATTTCTCATAAAATATTCAGAGTTTGTCAATTATATCTAGCAGTTTTTAAAACAGGAATAAAGTCAAAGACATCGCGTCACTCAGATCTTCGTTATTCCCGTGTCAATCGTTCTCCTCTCACAGAGGCAGTTCAGTGAAGTCAGCGAGTGCCTTCCAAATTACCTCGTCTTTGATTGGTTGATGAACATATTAAATAGGAGGGTTCAGACGACATTCAAATCAGTGGTACCTGAGACTTCGTCACTGTTAGGATAAAATCATTCATGCGTGCAGTCATCGTTATGGACATCAGCGTTGTATATTTCTGCACATTTTACGTGTATATCACTGCTAAATGTAGCAACACTCTCTTTGAAAGAGATGTTACATGTAGTTTCGATAACAAACATCCAGAAGAAATTCCAGAAGAAACTCTTTCATACGGAATTTTGGTTATATCATATCCTCGCTGTGCCCGCCACTGTCATGACAAGATAATGTGTTTGGCATTCATCCATAACCATTTAACTGGAAATTGCCAACTCTTTTCAAAAGTGAACCTCACACGAGAGAGTGGTAAAGACGTTTCTGGGAATAAGATGTTCAAGAAAATTGGTGAGTTTTATTTTATTTATCTGCATTTTTAAATTTTTTGTACAACTTATGAAGAAAATCAAGTAAATGACGTCTCCCGAAATTGTCATGTTTGAAGGGAAGAACCACATGATGCCTTCTAAAGTGTCAAAATACCCTCTCCTTTCAACACTTAAAGGGGCAGTAGCACGTTTTTTGATAATTTTATATTTAAAATTTTTCACTGATAATTGTAAGTTAATGTAAAATGTATTAGTTTGACAGTGTCAATAATCTCATAACACAAACCAATCATCCATAGTCAGAGGACAAAGTATGAAGATTCATACAAAATCCATTGGCGGCCATACTTTGTGAACACCTTTAATTCATTTTTTGTAAGAAAAAGCAATCGCATGGCTAAACGTTACATTATATATATGATTTATTACTGCTTCATTTAGTTTGAATACATTGTCTCTCAATTGGAACAATTAATTTTCATTTTCTTGACATCACCTTATATTCCCCCTAAAAACGTTCTACTGCCCCTTAAGCATTCTTCTTCAAACAAAGGTAGCTCCCGACATGAAAAAGAAATGGCTGATGCAATCAAAGTTAGTTGTGCAATCAGTGACACCAATTAAAAAGTTCCGAATTCCTCATCATTTCCGTACACACTTCGGATAAACCAGAATTAATTCGGTTTGTGCATACTGCCATACTGTATACAACTCCAATAACGAAATTTCAACAGAGAACTTTTAAAAAAGAAACAAGAAATCAAAGTTTCGTGACATGCCACTCTCCTGGTCGAGGAGATGAAAAGATGAACAATTTCCAGCAGTCGCTCAGACAATATAAGGATTCAAAATATATTTGTAAGAATTTTAGTACATTTTATAAGAAAGGTATTAAACATTCATTCGTTAAACCACTTGAATTGAATGTACAGATTTTCTGCAAACAGTTTGACAAAACCAATTCTGAAGTATTATTTTAAACGGATTTATCACTCTTGAATCTGTAATTGAGCTTGATGAGAAAGAAGTGTCTGTTCAATTATGAACACATAAAAGTATTACATATATAGGTGAAAGAAACATTTTTGTGTGTGGACCCTTGGTGATATTAAGGTAGTCGGGACTGCTTTCAATTTCAGTGCCGCCGCGCACTTTTCATTAGCTATAATTTTTTACCATTTTTTCTGAACTCATATGCATCTGTTACTGCTTATACCCTAGGTGGATTTATCTTTACATGTTAACAGTCAAGGTCAAGGTCAAGTTATAGAATCACTTTCAAAATCCATGTTAACACGATAACTTGAACAAATTGTGCTTAAGCTCTAATATGGTATATATAATCTTTGAGGATGTATAAATTTTGAAGCCTGAGGTTTCCGTTACAATCGTTCATATGGCAACGTCACAGCAAGGTCACGACCTATAAGCACGGTTTAACAAAAATGCTTTATTTTAACTATTAACACTCTTATTAATTACATGATTGTTATACTCGAAGAATTTTTTTCAACGATTGTGTGGCCTAAAATGTCAATGTCACGAGATATGAGTCATTCCAATGTACGCCAAATTTGGGTACAACTTAATCCCATTAAGCTTTTCAGAACTCATGTACATGTGTTACTGTTAACACCTTTGAAGATGTTCACATTCAAGGTCAAAGGGCAAGGTTACGAGTAATAAAATCACACGATAAGTTAACAACGTTTTATGCTATGAAAACGTGCTATGAAGCTCTAATTATGGTATATGTGATCTTTGGAGAAGTAAACAAAGGTATCGGTTACAATCCGTCAAATGTCAAGGTCACAGCACGGTCACGACTCAACCAACTTCAACTTTTAATACTTTTGATCATTTAATTATTGTTATACTTGATGAAAAGTCTTCATTGATTGTGTAACGATGAATGTCAAAGGTCAAGGTCAAAAGAAAATGTCCAATTTGCCGAGGCCTGTAGAAGGCGGAACGGGGGATGGCGTTCGTCACCCACAGTTTAGAGGCCGCTTCACCAACGCTAATCTAATTTTTCCATAGATGATTAATTAGGCGAATAGAAATTATAATTTAGGTAGTCCTGAAGAACTTTTTAAAAACTATTCATGCTTTATGGTAACTGATTGGCGGTTATAGGAATAATGCGGGGTATGTGAGTCTTACTTATTTGTTCCCAATGAAGAAACTTTGAAATTTTTTTCCATAAAACAGCTGTGACAACTTCATCGACTGACGTCAGAATCATGAAACAAAATGCATAGAGAATATAATGGCGAGAAATAAGTCATCATCATCATCATCATCATCATCATCATCATCGTCGTCGTCATTTTTCATGTTTCATTCAGCTACTACCATTCAAGAGGACCGCACAGGGGGCCTACCGTGTAATGACCCCACCATCCCAAACGGGAAGTTGCTGAGCATTGTGGGCCAGGGGGATGGATGTAAGGCCTACTTCGTCTGTGACGACACCTACTTCCCCACTGTTCTACACGGGGTGTTCAGTGACAACGTCTGGACTGGACTAACAGAACCATGTGATTACAAGGTGAGGTAAACAATATTTAAATAATAATAAATAAAAAATATAGTTTATTTATGTGTCTTGCGTTTTTACAATCCCGGGCCTATTTAGTCCGAAAAGACACCGTTTCATTGTACGGTGATAAAATTCATAAAATAAAACATGATACATAAATTTAGAATTGCATTCATTAACAATCGCCAGAATGAAGCAGACAAACCATTTTATAACCTTTAGTGACGTCACTCTATTGTTTTTATAGGTCTTTATATATCTTAATTTCCTTTCACGGCAAGGGAATTATTAGAGTAATGCCCCTCGGATGCAGGTTATTATCGACATTATTGCCCTTCACCTTATTGTCCTTATGACATCCTGCTTATATAATTATTTTCCAACGATATGATTGATGAACTTAAAAAAAAAACTTTTGAAAAATAACTCAAATTCATGTTTGATTTCCGCAAAAGTTTTTTCGTTATGTCGACGCGAACCCGTATCATTCACACTGAATGCTGAATCCGAAGCTCCGGCAACTGAGCCATAGTGACCGCGCTAATGGAGTCGTGACGTTAGGTCATCTAAACTAGTGTCCAAAAGAAACGATACCATACAATTTGCTAAATAACTCAATCCACTGCAGATTGTTAAGACTAAAACATAGTTATATCATTTCTTCAGTAGTCAACTTACCTCTATGCAAAATTTTGAAACATTATCTTTTCATGTTTGCGAGAAACATGCATTTAAAAAAATCATCGATCTGGAATCTTCTTAACTAGGCGAGATAGCAGGGAGAAATTGGACACTTTCGCTTGTTCTAAAACGTTGTAGTGCAATGACGCGTCAACAAATTTATGTCAAATAAAATGCATTAAATCACCAACATTGTTTTCTTACCTAAATTCAATACTTTATCAATATTATAGTGAAATGACAAAAGTTCTGTGCATAAAACAACTTGAAATTTCGATTTATGCACCCCATGTGCGTTTGAAGAGACAGAAAATCAAAAGTATCTTTTCCTGAAGATTGGAAATTTGCATACTTCTTAACAAGACATATGCCTGTTAGTCACACTTAAATTCGACTTTGTCAGGTAAAAGAATTTTGTTTCGGAGGACGTTGAAAACTTGGTATCGTTTCTTTTGGACACTAGTATAGTACCAACTGCCTGAGTTTGGCTGGTCTGATATTTTAAGGTTGCTTCAGTTCTGTCCTTTCCCTTTCAGTTATCGGCCATGTCAATGTAATTATAATTAGTTGGCGGTTTATAATTTAGATAAGCCATGATCCGTGGGCATATTTAAGAATAAAGAATGTTTGCCTGAGGGCCAAAATCCCGTGGGCACCGATTCTTATTTTTTTATAATGCTTGAGGATCATGTCTTATCCATAACTTAAACATCCACTAAACTCGACTTTATCATTTCTCGATTTTCGTTCAAAGATTGTTCAACAAAATAAAAAACTTTGCATGATTTTTGTTAATTTGTCCAATAAACATCTTTAATTAGCCTTTCATTAAGACAGCGTAATTATCGGCTGTGAAAACCCCACCTGGGTAAGGGGCCATAAAACTCGCGCGGGTGTGACGTAATAAGCAGACTATATACAGAGTAACGCATCATTATTTCAACTGAAATACTGCCTAATTAATTTTCGGGCACTGGTATGTGGCCAGATAGGACTAAGCGGTCTATCAAAAGTGGCATTTAAAAACGGCTTTCATTACCAAACTGAACATATTTTGAGTAGCGACCTTTGACGCACTATACAATATTGTATTCAGATTTATTCAAAGAAAATAGTGAGTTATGTTTGTGAGTTATGGGAACTTTAAACGATGGGCAAGATTTTTATAACACTTGTTAAACATAGTTTACTCTTGGCCACGAATAACAAACGAAAATAGCAAAAAAGAATTATTCGATCGAGCCATGATTATTCATCCTCAACCTATTGAAAATGTTGCATTCTCTTATGATATAATTTTTTTTATCTCAATTGAATAGAACGGAAAAATTAGAAAACTGTAAATTTATGATAATCTTTCAGAATAAAATACCGGCGACATTCCAACCATCAGGGGGTATGGATTCAGGACAATGGGTCATAATTCATACAAAAACACCACCTGCCAATAAGACGTAAGATTCATATTATTTTCAGAAACATTGGAAAGTTATTGAACTATTTATTTTCCTCAAACCACCATGCTGGTTCAAGAGCATATTTACACACACCCTATCATTCTCTCTCCACAGAGCCAAATCAAGTCATGAAATGTTGATACAGCCTCTGTTCTATTACGGGGACTTTGTGGGATAGAATGGGATATGCCTTATGGGAGGCAGTCAAAGTTGTACAATCAGCGACGCTGTTCTATAAAATCATCATTTTGACTACTGAATCATGGTAAAAGCATTGTGATTCAGATATCAACCACCCTTTCCAGGTCATTTGATAAAGAAATTCAAATAGATTGTGGTTAATGTTTTTACCGCTAGGGGAACCCACGAATTTCGGCGTAATAGAACAGAGGCTGTATCAACATTTCATGACTTAATATGCCTCTGTTGGGAGAGAATGACATCCTATATATATATTTTCGAATAGACTGACAAAGTAAAATGAATATTCCTTTCTTTCTTACAAGAGAAGAAAAATGTGTGATGAATTTTGATATTTTTTCTGCGCCTTTTGATTTCTTTGCATACTTGTAATGTGACAAAACGAAACAGGCCTGACCGTAAGATTGGAATCGGGGAACACTTTTTTTAGATCTAGAATTTGGAGCATGAATTTGAAAACAAAATGAAGACCATTCAACATTATTATAATGAAACTTGGTAAAGGTCATGTTAACTGATCGTCGCTGCGCACTTCAAAATATTCCCTCCTCAAATATGAGTAAATCTATGTTTCTCAGATCATGTTTTTTTACGATGTAGATGAAATATATCCTCCCCATATACGATAAGCTATTGTATATTGGGAGGATATATTTAACCCCTATTGTATATGGGGAGGATTTATATTATCTAAATCGTATGTGTACTCGATTATCGATTGTTTTAACATCATAGGTGGATATCCTCAAATTCCTAATGACGTATGTCGATCAAGATCCATTATTGTATATTGCATGACAGATGGGTATAAAGAGATTTGGCCTGAGCAAGCATAAACCCGTTTTAACAATGTCCGTCTCAATTCAATTTCATCTCGTAAGTACCAAAGAGTATATAGTTATGATTGATTTGTTAATGGTATCCCTCAGACGTATTTTCAGTAGGGCTACGCAGTTGTTTTTTCAAATGATTGAAATCGTGCACTTTCAACGCCTCGGCACTCGGAACTTTACACTACGAAATTCTTTCTTTTCAGGGCTAGGATCTATCTTCAGAGTGAAGATAATTCAGAATTGTTTCTGGACATCTCATTCGCTATCAACGATGGATTTATCTACAGGTGGTCCAGGATTGCTGGTGTCAAAAGTGACCAGGAGAGTTATCTCCCCTTTTGGCCTCTGACAGTAGGACAAGATGTCAACTTTAAATTCTGCATCGAGGAAACGCTGTTGAGGGTAAGGACTTTTGTTATTCTGATGTTGAATGTAAATAAAATTGCTAGGACAAGATGACTTCTCGTGTTCAGCATTATAGTTCTGTTTGCCTTCAACAAAGAAAAGGTTGTACAAAACCAATTTAAAGGATCAAAATAGACTCAGCTATCGAGAACAAGTTTTTTTCACCGTGTTACTTAAGTCGACCCAAAGTTTGTACCCAACTGCCCAAATGGAGAATATAATGTGTTTTTAGCTTATCAGGCCTGTAAGGCCCAATGGGCTTATGGTATGACATGGTATCCGGCGTCCGTCCGTACAGAAGCATATTGCCTAGAAAGCTGAAACTTTGTGTACAAACTCCTTGATTTGTGAGGATAATAAGTTTTAGCTTTGGTGGCACTGTCGCCCCACAGGAAATTTAGAATAATCAAATATGATGTTATAACAATTAATTATAAAGTCAAAATACGAAGCAGATAAAATATCCTCCCCCATATACAATAGGCTGTTGTATATGGGGGAGGATATTTTATCTGCTTCGTATTTTGACTTTAAAATTGATTGTTATAACATAAAATTTGATTATTCTCAATTTCCTGTGTGTCGCCCCTTATAAGGGCCACAACCTAAAAACGTATCTTCATCTTTTTTTCTAGAACCATAAGGCCGAAAAAGCTGAAACTTTGTGTACAGACCCCTTAACTAGTGAGGATTATAATTTATAGCGTTGGTGACTTCTCAAGAACCAAAGAACTTACTTTTAGAATCTGTAACCAAGTGGCCCCTACGTTTGTTTAATCTCTCCAAAAGAACAAGGCATAGAATTATGAAGAAGAAGAAGAACAATATTTTATTTAAGTGTCACACAGCGTACATATACTTCAGACTAGATATTATAAACGGCAAATAAAGCACGCCGTCCGGCCAACAATGGCCTATGGGACACTAATACACAATTAAAATAGCTAAAAGCGCATTCAGCGCTAAAATGGTTAAAATATATCACAAATATCAACATTTAAAAAAAAGCCTTTAGAGCAATATAAGATTGGTTTTTAAGAAATTATGTATTAACAAGTCTTTCTTCCGTACCCTTTTCTATTAGGCGTACATAACCTGTTATATTACTTTTGTGGTTTTTGGCTTGGGGAATTAGCCTCGGTAGAGATGGCTACTTACAACACTACACAACAACTCCAAGATCTGTTGATTCAAGGCCCAGGATTAGATTTTTATTCAAGAACATATATACAAAATCACACACCAGTTAAAATGCATAAATCATAATTCATAATACAACTCATACAATGCAATATACATTAATAAAGAACGGTAAACCCATACAGTTGATCATTCATCAACTCGTTACATCATCATCACGTTTGTCATCAAGGTTTTATATTCATACCTTTATACTTTTTAATATCATACACTAAGGCATATACAACGGTATTTTCACATTTAACATACCGACACACACTCTATATTATCCTATTGGAAAGTGCTGATAGGTTCTTTCATTTACATGAACCCATATGTGATATCATTTATATTCACATACTCATCGATAATACACACATTAATTCTCATATTAACTTCATTGTACACTTAAACTGTGTATTCCTCGTAAACCATAACTTGAACATCAACTACAAACAACATTTGTATTGACTTATATTAACAACGACTGCACACATCATATACAGTAACTCAATACCCATAAGAGTATAATGTATCAAACTACAAATATCATATACATTAACAAGATACCCATAAGATATGTCAGTATATCACATCATTACTAAAATCATCTATATTGACAGGATATCCACAATATAAGTCAGTATATCACATCATTACTAAAATCATCTACATTGACAGGATATCCACAATATAAGTCAGTATATCACATCACTACAAATATCATATACATTGGCTAGTTATACCAGATACAGTCAGCAATCATAAGTTTATCAGTGAAGTACATGTAAGCATGTTCTTAGTTAAACATTTACAGAAGCATTGAAAACCGTTAGACTCACCTGTTGATTCAAGGCCCAGGATTAGATTTGATTCTTACTAACCCTGGCCCTGCTTTTATACCCTTTCCAACAGGTCACATATGGATGTATTATTTAATTTATGGTATAATCAAGGTTATGCCCATCGTGATACGTAGGTAATATATCATGGCCATTAATCTTCTCCTGACATATTCGGCCTATCTACATCTGTACTTACTAAGTGGCTGAACTTCTGACCATGGCGACATGCTGACCTAATACGTTAATGTCGCACCTGTGGAACTAACGCACTTTGTAACCTAACCTATGAAGAGATACATTTTCGTGTGTATAATTTACAGAGAACGGCATATAAACGGTTAGTGTAGCTTGCAATTCATTTGTTCAATTTATTGTAAAATACTCATGTTAATAGAATCACGTATTAACAAGTCTTTCTTCCGTACCCTTTTCTATTAGGCGTACATAACCTGTTATATTACTTTTGTGGTTTTTGGCTTGGGGAATTAGCCTCGGTAGAGATGGCTACTTACAACACTACACAACAACTCCAAGATCTGTTGATTCAAGGCCCAGGATTAGATTTTTATTCAAGAACATATATACAAAATCACACACCAGTTAAAATGCATAAATCATAATTCATAATACAACTCATACAATGCAATATACATTAATAAAGAACGGTAAACCCATACAGTTGATCATTCATCAACTCGTTACATCATCATCACGTTTGTCATCAAGGTTTTATATTCATACCTTTATACTTTTTAATATCATACACTAAGGCATATACAACGGTATTTTCACATTTAACATACCGACACACACTCTATATTATCCTATTGGAAAGTGCTGATAGGTTCTTTCATTTACATGAACCCATATGTGATATCATTTATATTCACATACTCATCGATAATACACACATTAATTCTCATATTAACTTCATTGTACACTTAAACTGTGTATTCCTCGTAAACCATAACTTGAACATCAACTACAAACAACATTTGTATTGACTTATATTAACAACGACTGCACACATCATATACAGTAACTCAATACCCATAAGAGTATAATGTATCAAACTACAAATATCATATACATTAACAAGATACCCATAAGATATGTCAGTATATCACATCATTACTAAAATCATCTATATTGACAGGATATCCACAATATAAGTCAGTATATCACATCATTACTAAAATCATCTACATTGACAGGATATCCACAATATAAGTCAGTATATCACATCACTACAAATATCATATACATTGGCTAGTTATACCAGATACAGTCAGCAATCATAAGTTTATCAGTGAAGTACATGTAAGCATGTTCTTAGTTAAACATTTACAGAAGCATTGAAAACCGTTAGACTCACCTGTTGATTCAAGGCCCAGGATTAGATTTGATTCTTACTAACCCTGGCCCTGCTTTTATACCCTTTCCAACAGGTCACATATGGATGTATTATTTAATTTATGGTATAATCAAGGTTATGCCCATCGTGATACGTAGGTAATATATCATGGCCATTAATCTTCTCCTGACATATTCGGCCTATCTACATCTGTACTTACTAAGTGGCTGAACTTCTGACCATGGCGACATGCTGACCTAATACGTTAATGTCGCACCTGTGGAACTAACGCACTTTGTAACCTAACCTATGAAGAGATACATTTTCGTGTGTATAATTTACAGAGAACGGCATATAAACGGTTAGTGTAGCTTGCAATTCATTTGTTCAATTTATTGTAAAATACTCATGTTAATAGAATCACGTATTAACAAGTCTTTCTTCCGTACCCTTTTCTATTAGGCGTACATAACCTGTTATATTACTTTTGTGGTTTTTGGCTTGGGGAATTAGCCTCGGTAGAGATGGCTACTTACAACACTACACAACAACTCCAAGATCTGTTGATTCAAGGCCCAGGATTAGATTTTTATTCAAGAACATATATACAAAATCACACACCAGTTAAAATGCATAAATCATAATTCATAATACAACTCATACAATGCAATATACATTAATAAAGAACGGTAAACCCATACAGTTGATCATTCATCAACTCGTTACATCATCATCACGTTTGTCATCAAGGTTTTATATTCATACCTTTATACTTTTTAATATCATACACTAAGGCATATACAACGGTATTTTCACATTTAACATACCGACACACACTCTATATTATCCTATTGGAAAGTGCTGATAGGTTCTTTCATTTACATGAACCCATATGTGATATCATTTATATTCACATACTCATCGATAATACACACATTAATTCTCATATTAACTTCATTGTACACTTAAACTGTGTATTCCTCGTAAACCATAACTTGAACATCAACTACAAACAACATTTGTATTGACTTATATTAACAACGACTGCACACATCATATACAGTAACTCAATACCCATAAGAGTATAATGTATCAAACTACAAATATCATATACATTAACAAGATACCCATAAGATATGTCAGTATATCACATCATTACTAAAATCATCTATATTGACAGGATATCCACAATATAAGTCAGTATATCACATCATTACTAAAATCATCTACATTGACAGGATATCCACAATATAAGTCAGTATATCACATCACTACAAATATCATATACATTGGCTAGTTATACCAGATACAGTCAGCAATCATAAGTTTATCAGTGAAGTACATGTAAGCATGTTCTTAGTTAAACATTTACAGAAGCATTGAAAACCGTTAGACTCACCTGTTGATTCAAGGCCCAGGATTAGATTTGATTCTTACTAACCCTGGCCCTGCTTTTATACCCTTTCCAACAGGTCACATATGGATGTATTATTTAATTTATGGTATAATCAAGGTTATGCCCATCGTGATACGTAGGTAATATATCATGGCCATTAATCTTCTCCTGACATATTCGGCCTATCTACATCTGTACTTACTAAGTGGCTGAACTTCTGACCATGGCGACATGCTGACCTAATACGTTAATGTCGCACCTGTGGAACTAACGCACTTTGTAACCTAACCTATGAAGAGATACATTTTCGTGTGTATAATTTACAGAGAACGGCATATAAACGGTTAGTGTAGCTTGCAATTCATTTGTTCAATTTATTGTAAAATACTCATGTTAATAGAATGTATTTCCTGCGTCTAAACATAGCTTATTATGCATAGTTGTGTAGGGACGCCATTTTGTGACCCTGATTTTGATTAAGTTTTTTTCACCGTGTTACTTAAGTCGACCCAAAGTTTGTACCCAACTGCCCAAATGGAGAATATAATGTGTTTTTAGCTTATCAGGCCTGTAAGGCCCAATGGGCTTATGGTATGACATGGTATCCGGCGTCCGTCCGTACAGAAGCATATTGCCTAGAAAGCTGAAACTTTGTGTACAAACTCCTTGATTTGTGAGGATAATAAGTTTTAGCTTTGGTGGCACTGTCGCCCCACAGGAAATTTAGAATAATCAAATATGATGTTATAACAATTAATTATAAAGTCAAAATACGAAGCAGATAAAATATCCTCCCCCATATACAATAGGCTGTTGTATATGGGGGAGGATATTTTATCTGCTTCGTATTTTGACTTTAAAATTGATTGTTATAACATAAAATTTGATTATTCTCAATTTCCTGTGTGTCGCCCCTTATAAGGGCCACAACCTAAAAACGTATCTTCATCTTCTTTTCTAGAACCATAAGGCCGAAAAAGCTGAAACTTTGTGTACAGACCCCTTAAACAACAAGAAACCTCATAATTTTTCCCATGTTAATTGGTAAATATGTACAGAAAACATTGTCAACTTCAAAAAACACCAAAAAACGTTTTCATCGATCCTCTAATAACAAAGATATCGCCCTTCAAAGTGCGCAAATTTTAGGCTTCTCAATTTGACAGTCTGAAAAGGGATTCTACCGGGTGAACGATATTGCCTTTACTGCGCATGCGAGAAAGGGCGATGTGATGTGGCAGGTTATGATTGGCTGAGAGAAGTTTTACAGATTGTGTATTATTACATCATACACAGAACGGAAATGGGCCTAATCAATGTAAATATAACAGACAATGGTGGTAAATAAACAGAATAAACATGTTTTAGCACGATTTAGAAGCTTCATCTGTCCGGCAATAAAACAGAGTAGTAATTAAACATTTATGGCACATCGTAACTGATTGTGTAATTACAGGCCTAGGGAGTCGCGCTTGGGATATTTCACACTCTTTGACAATGTTGTTACAAGAATTAGGGGATGTTGTTTTAGAGATCAAGCATGTCTGCCCATCTATGACACGCCCAGTTGTCAAAGCACATATTCATCCATTGGTCAACAATAAGACAAACTAGATCCAATCAAAAATTAAACATTTAGAATTTATCATATGCATTGCATCTGACTTGAGATGAACACATTCACACATGAAATGGAGTATTTTGCGTTTACAGTGACTTCAATAAGGTAGGCTTTGGTCACATGATATGTAAACTAAACTTTGTGCATTCAAACTTATATGTATACATATTTGTTATTTCAGGCAGTTTTTGCGTTAGAAGTTTACAAATATTTAAAATTTAAAATAACATTATCTCAAACAAAGATATAGAAGGGTATTTATTTTACGCTGATGAGTTTGTCTCTTTGTAAACTAACATTGTTTCTTTATTTGATTGAGAAACGCTCAAGACATGATGAAACATGATGTCAAAAGGTGTATATCCTGAATATCCTTGTATTGCGAACTTAATACAATTTCATGTAATGATGCCTCAATGACTCTCTTTCCGAATATTTCGTAGTGTGTATATAGCAAAACCTCATTCAGATTATATAAAATTACTTCAGGATTATTCATAAGTTCCTTAAAACATTTCAAAAACTTGTTTAATTTGTCTTCAATTTTATCTGGCCACTCATCAGAAAATGTAAACTTAGAACTACTAAATTCAAAACATAACTATACCGTTATATCTAAGAGATTTTCAAAACATGATTGAATATTAAGATTTTGCCTTGATGAAATATCCTTATGTTTATACCATATATGAAGATATAACCTTAGCATTTAATTGCTTTGTTGTATGTTTTCGAAAATCGTTGTTTCAATACTGTCACTGTATATGATATGTGTACTGATCTGTCCATGTTTACGTTACGTCACTATTTTGTTAGGGAGCGGCATAAATATAAACATATACCCCGTTTCTTTTTTAGAAATAGATATGCGAAACATAGTTCTATGACAGGGCTATGACATACCATGTAGTCTCGTTGATGAATTGACTTTAGATCCCTCTGTAGAAGCCGTGATTAAGCTATCAAGAGTCAAAAAGATTCAACCAGAATTAGTAAATGTCTTCATTATATGTCTCACTAACTAACCGTCATACTGGAAAGTTGTTTTCTTTGTTTGTATAGTAATTATACGCCAAGTAAGTAAGTGACCGCTTGACTCAATACTGTAAACAATAGCAATAGCCTGACCAGTTTGGCGAGAAAGGGCGATGTGATGTGGCAGGTTATGATTGGCTGAGAGAAGTTTTACAGACTGAAAATATGATGTTTGTTTTCAAAGTCATTAAATTACTATTTTGCGCATGTTTTTGAACAAACAAAATATCGATGTTATCTCAAGATATCTTTATGTATCCATTTCTGCATTGTGTACCCCCTCGGGGTTACATGTTGTTTAACTAGTGAGGATTATAATTTATAGCGTTGGTGACTTCTCAAGAACCAAAGAACTTACTTTTAGAATCTGTAACCAAGTGGCCCCTACGTTTGTTTAATCTCTCCAAAAGAACAAGGCATAGAATTATGAAGAAGAAGAAGAACAATATTTTATTTAAGTGTCACACAGCGTACATATACTTCAGACTAGATATTATAAACGGCAAATAAAGCACGCCGTCCGGCCAACAATGGCCTATGGGACACTAATACACAATTAAAATAGCTAAAAGCGCATTCAGCGCTAAAATGGTTAAAATATATCACAAATATCAACATTTAAAAAAAAGCCTTTAGAGCAATATAAGATTGGTTTTTAAGAAATTATGTATTTCCTGCGTCTAAACATAGCTTATTATGCATAGTTGTGTAGGGACGCCATTTTGTGACCCTGTGGCCCCTATGTAAGGAGGGGGGGGGGGCACATTTGTCACACCCTAAAGCAAGATTGAATATTAAGCCTGGTGAGTTACAGAGCCAATGCCTCCATTTTTATTTCCCTAAACAATATCGTTTGTCATCCCAGACAGTGTAAATTGGTTTAAGATCATTTGTAAGTTAGTTAGATAGAGAGTATCTTTGATCAATATTAGTTTAACATTTTCTGGTTTGTTACAGATGTACATTGATGGTGTAGAGATGTTCACCCACAGTCGTCGCCCCTCTACTTACACCATAGATAAAATGAGAATAAAAGAATTTAATGTAACAACACTGGTCTTCACAGATAGCATATAACCCAAGAAGGAAAATACATTAACCTAACAAAGGACATCATGTGTTATGTTTGTTCTTTTTTTGGGGGAAAAATATCTCTTTAAACTTCAAAACTCATCCTGCTACATCAGCGTATATGTCTCCGCTAATATACGCTTATGTATAGCAGGATGCTCAAAACTATGAAAGGGGGTAAACATTGAATGGTAACGAAACAAAAGCAGTCTAAGTAAACCTAGCCTCGCCATTATCCGTTACACTGCTATCAGTATAGCAGTGTAACGGATAATAATGAGGCTAGGTTTACTTAGACTGGAAACAAAAGCAGCTCATTTGCTTTTGCTAAACTTGACAATTAATACCTCTACAACTTACAATCATAAAAGATACTTCTTCCTTAAAATCAAGAGAAGGGTTGCTTGGAAAGTTACGATTACAAAAATGCTTAACAATTCATTTAGTGAACATCCATCCTCGATAATCCAGCGCTTTTTGTTCCGATAAATCTACACTACACTACTACTCTTTTGTAGTGTAGATTTATCGGAACCAAAAGCGCTGGATTATCGAGGATGGTGAACATCACCAAGGCATGACATTGTATCTACAGATCATGTCATTGGGTAGGTCAAAAATAAGTTTTAAGATCATTTATGGTCTTTTCAATTCCTTCTATTATAACTGGTGCCCAGTGTTACAGTCAATAGTTAGTAGAATTCTTCCCATTGAAACGTGTGCTGTTAAGTCCGTTGCCAATTCCCTCTCAAGCACCAAGACAATTATGTCTTAATAACAAAATTTACATAGTTTTTTATTCCCGAAATATGTTTCATATTTGCACATGTTGTATGTATATTAATAACCCATTTATTATATGTAGTTTGATGAAAAAAGGACTTTTGAAAGGAATGATTATCCTTCTCTTGAACAATACAATTTGTATGCTTAACGGTACCCAACACTATGATCTATATTTTTTTTTGCATATCATTTACCCACTCTTATGCCCCTATTTCACTACGAGAGGAATTCTCACGAATCGCCACGATAGAGAAATATTTCACTTTCGTGAACATTCGTAGACAATTCGTGATTTATTCTTGTGATTCGTAATGAATTCGTGATTGATTCGGCAATATTCTTACAATTCGTGGCATTCGTGAAATTTTTTTTGTTTGTCAAAAGATTTTCCCGAATCAACTACGAATTTTGTTATCGTAGTCGTCTAGTAAACTATTCGTAATTAATTCGGCTCATTCGTAACAAATTCGTAACGAGTTCTTGGAAATTCGTGGTTGATATTTTTGATGTTATCTCCCCGAATTATTTACGAATCATCTACGAAACAGTCACGAATTATCGTAATCTATTCCTACATCATTTGTGATATCGTATCATATTCGTGAAAATTCGTAGTATATTCGTAGTTGTTTCGTAGTTATATCGTACAATTCGTAAGCAATTCGTATTGGTTTCGTAGTGTTTTGGCATGAAAAGCTACGAATTTTCGTAAACGTTTCGTACAAGTGAAATTGCAGTTCACGAACGTTGCCGAATATTCAAGAATATTCACGAATTTGTACAATCACCTATTCGTGGCGATTCGTGAGAATTCCTCTCGTAGTGAAATAGGGGCATTAGATATTGTTGATGTATACATTTTACCATATCAATTTTTTCTATAAATGTTTTCACACTAAGATTTACTGTTTTGTAACTTACAATATTTTCCACCCAATGTTGCATTTAAGATTTTTGTTTTTGGTAAAAGGCAGTTTTACGTTATTTTTACTTAATAAAACACTCTAAGATGCAATGTATTTAATTTTCTTTTTTTCCCGTCTGAAAGGAGAAGTGAAGTGTCTGTTCCAAGGTTGGGTAGTTGATTTCTTAATACAGATACTGTTCCATATCTAATAGTGCGTCTCCAAATATAAAGTTCGGTAGGAGAGTCATTCAACAATATTCTGACGACGAAAACCGAAAAGTTGTGACTCTGTGACTATGAAAGTAATTTATCATTAGCAGCCCCGTCTAATGACGCGGCTGCTCTTAAATTTTGCCACCGCCGCCGTATATAACTTTTTAGCTCATCTGGCCTGTAAGGCCCGATTGGCTTATGGCATGGCATGGTGTCCGGCGTCCGTCCGTCCATCCGTCCGTAAACTTTGTGGAATTTCATCTTCTTCTCCAGAACCATAAGGCCTTGAAAGCTGAAACTTTGTGTACAGACTCCTTGACTAGTGAGGATTATAAATTGTAGCTTTGGTGGCTCTGTGGCCCCTCATAAGGGCCACAGGGGCAACGCCCTAAAAACCTTTTTTCATCTTCTTCTCCAGAACCATTAGGCCTAGAAAGCTGAAACTTTGTGTACAGACTCTTGACTAGTGAGGATTATAAATTGAAGACTTGGTGGCCCTGTAACCCCTAATAAAGGCCACATATGCCACGCCCTAAAAACCTATTTTCATCTTCTTCTCCAGAACCATAAAGCCTTGAAAGCTGAAACTTTGTGTACAGACTCCTTGACTATTGAAGATTATAAATTGTAGCTTTGGTGGCCCTGTGACCCCTAATAAGGGCCACATTTGCCACGCCCTAAACACCTATTTTCATCTTCACCAGAACCATGAGGCCTAGAAAGCTGAAACTTTGTGTACAGACTCCTTGACTAGTGAGGATTAAAAATTGTAGCTTTGGTGGCCCTGTGGCCCCTAATAAGGGCATCAGGGGCCACACCCTTTAACCTAATTTCATCTTTTTAGCTCATCTGGCCTGTAAGGCCTGATGGGCTTATGGCATGGCATGGTGTCCGGCGTCCGTCCATCCATCCGTCCGTAAACTTTGTGGAATTTCGACTTCTTCTCCAGAACCATAAGGCCTAGAAAACTTAAACTTGGTGTACAGACTCCTTGACTAGTGAGGATTAAAAATTGTAGCTTTGGTGGCCCTGTGGCCCCTAATAAGGGCAACAGGGGCCACGCCCTAAAAATCTATTTTCATCTTCTTCTCCAGAACAATAAGGCCTTGAAAGCTGAAACTTTGTGTACAGACTCCTTGACTAGTGAGGATTATAAATTGTAGCTTTGGTGGCCCTGTGCCCCCTAATAAGGGCCACAGGGGCCACGCCCTAAAAAGCTTTTTTCATCTTCTTCTCCAGAACAATAAGGCCTAGAAAGCTGAAACTTTGTGTACAGACTCCTTGACTAGCTAGGATTATAATTGTAGCTTTGGTGGTCCTGTGACCCCTAATAAGGGCCACAGGGGCCAAGCCCTTAAACCTATTTTCATCTTCTTCTCCAGAACCATAAGGCCTAGAAAGCTGAAACTTTGCGTACAGACTCCTTGACTAGCTAGGATTATAAATTGTAGCTTTGGTGGTCCTGTGACCCCTAATAAGGGCCACAGGGGCCAAGCCCTTAAACCTATTTTCATCTTCTTCTCCAGAACCATAAGGCCTAGAAAGCTGAAACTTTGTGTACAGACTCCTTGACTAGTGAGGATTATAAATTGTAGCTTTGGTGGCCCTGTGACCCCTAATAAGGGCCACAGGGGCCACGCCCTAAAAACCTATTTTCATCTTCTTCTCTAGAAGCATTAGGCCTAGAAACCTTAGACTAAGTGTACAGACTCCTTGACTAGTGAGGATTATAAATTGTAGCTTTGGTGGCCCTTTGACCCCTAATAAGGGCCACAGGCGCCACACCCTAAGAACCTATTTTCATCTTCTTCTCCAGAACAATAAGGCCTAGAAAGCTTAAACATAGTGTACAGACTCCTTGACTAGTGAAGATTAATAATTGTAGATTTTGTGACCTTGTAACCCCTACTAAGGGGGGAAACACAATGGCCACACCCTAAAGCAAAATCAAATATACAGCCTGATGAGCTACAGAGCCAATGGCTCTATTTTTTTAAAGAAGCATCAGGCCTAGAAAGCTGAAACTTTGTGTGCAAACTCCAAGTTAGATAAGGAGGAATCCAAATTGTAAATTTGGTGACCCTGTGGTCCAAAGTAAAGCCCCTGTCACAACCCATCGTGCGTGCAATTCGTTCGTACGTTTTTTGGGGAGGCCACGGTCGCTACGTTTTTCTGAAAACGTAGGGTGGATTTATCAAGAACAGAGAGGGAGTTTGCCACACGCACGTTGTAAGCACGTCAAACGCACGTCGTACGTACGTGGCCCATCAACACGTCTGGCAGCGAGGAGCTGCGTGCATCGTACGATGCGCACGTGGTACGTGCGTGTGGCGTGCGTTCAACGTGCGTGTGAAGTGCGATTGTCACATTGTCGTACGGGGGCCGTGCGTCTCACGTACAGTGTCCTTACACCACGCATGTAAGTGCTTGCGAGTGCAATGAGGTTTTTCCCGCCCGATTGACAGGTGCTTGGTACACATTGTCACATGTGCTGGCGCCACAAGATGCCTCCCATTCCACCGCTCCGGGTCCTGATGCTGCAAGAGCAACTTCAGATGGCAGCACACTTCTTTGGCGGCATGTTCTCTTCAAAAGATGGCAATCGTCCGTCGGCTCGGCTTATATCCTAAAAAAGGTGCCCAAAACGTGCGTTGTACGTGCTTACTCGGTACGTTGTACGTGCTTACTCGGTACGATCTACGTGAGTTTTCTTTAATTATTTGATAGTTAAACTTTGGACGTGCCGAGTAAGCACGAACTACGCACGTATAACGCACGTGCGTACAACGTGCGTCGTTCGTAGAGAAAGTGTGAGTGGGTAAGCTTGAAAAAAACGCACGATGTCGATGCGTTGTGCGTGCGGTTGTTGTACAGGGCACGCACGTCGATCGTACGGAGGAAAATTCGCAGCCCGTTCGTAGACTGCACGCAGCGAAAGTTCTGCATGCACTAAAAGTTCTACGACGAGTCTGCGTGCTCAAAATTTGTCCAAAATCGGTACGGCGTCGGTACCGAGGACGCACGAATTCCCCAATTTACCCCACGTTTTTGTCGGTAGACAGCACGCAGCTGCACGTACGACGGGTTGTGACAGGGGCTTAAGGGAGGAACCACATTTGCCACACCCTAAAGCAAAACTTATATGAAGCCTGATGAGCTACAGAGCCACTGGCTCTATTTTTTCCACTAAGCTATCCAGAACTCTTATTCATACCTGAACTATTTTGACATGTTCACTTTCAAGGTCAAAGGTCAAGGTCGCGAGTCATGTAATCAATGTCAGAATTTCCTTGTAAACAAGGTAACTTGAAAAGTTTATGTGCTATGAAGCTCTAACTTGGTATATATCATTCTTGGATAAGTACAACATTTTGAAAAGGTTTCAATGACAATCCGTCAAAGGTCAAGGTCATGACTTCAGCAGGGTTTAGCGAAAATGCCTTAGTTGAACTATGAACATTTTTAATCAATACATGATTGTAAAACTCAATGAAAAGTGTTCATTGATTGTGTGACCTTGAAAGTCAAAGGTCAAGGTCATGAGTTATTGCAATGTACACCTAATTTGGGTACAACTTTATCCCATTAAGCTTTTCAGAACTCATGAACATGTCTAAATTATGAATTATTATGACATGTTCACTTTCAAGGTCTAGGTCACGAGTTATAAAATCACTACAAAATTCCTTGTAAACATGATATTTTAAAAGTTTATGTACTTTGAAGTTAAAAAATTGTTTATATTATCTCTTGAGAAATACAAAATTTGGAAAAATGTTTTGGGTACGATCTGTCAAGGGTCAAGGTCAAAGCAAGGTCAACATATATTGAGAAAATGGATTAACTTTTAACACTTTAATTCATTACATTAATGTTATTCTAAGTGAAATATGACCTTTTACACTCAAGGTCATGAGAAAATGTCCAATTTGCTGAGGCCTGTAGAAGGCGGAACAGGGTAAGGAGAAACCCCAAGTTTTCTAGTTCAAAACTGTTCACAGGAGACATCTCTTGTGGAAGATCACATGAAATCTCCTAGCACATATTGTTTTGACAGTAGTTTTTGCACAATGCCCTGCAATCGGCAAATACATGACATCACAAAAGTTTTGCATTAACAAGTAATAAAGTCACAATGCTAAGACATGAAAGAAACATGACACTGTCACAAAGAGATGATGTCATAAACATGATGACGTCATAATTCTATGACACCACTGCTTTAAGAGTTTAAGGGAAGTGCTGTGTTCAATTATGTAAAATTTTCATGAAAACATAATGAAAAAAGGATTGTGGATGATAATTAGAATCTCATGCTCATATCTTGAAATCAAATATATCAACACTCGTTGATAAGAGTCAAATATCCTCAGCAAGCCTCCGATACTATAATGAACTTGTGTTGAATTATTTGACACTTGGGCGAGATTCTCTATGTAATCTGAATAAGTGGGCAAAGTGTCTTCCAAATAACATGCTTTGAGAAAAATATGAAGAGAATTTAACAAATGGTTCTTGACAGACCCTGCTGACAAACTTTGCATGCAGATTTCAATGCAATATATGACCAGAAATGAACCTATCAAAATACAAAGTTTCTTGAAAATTTTATTAACGTTTGAATAAATAATGCTGTAAATACAAAGAAAAAATAGCATCAGAATATTTTGGCAATTCTAAAAGTAACCTTACTCTGAACATCAAGGCTTAAAGGGACAGTCCTATCAGGGTATTTTTAGTGGAAACAAACTTCATGAGTACATCCCTGTTTATATTTCTATATGATTATTACATGATTTATTTCACATATTTTCATATATGTTAGTGGGGGAGAATGGAATGCATCATTGCATCCTCTTGAATTTGGTTTCCACTAAAAATACCCCATGGACTGTCACTTCAAAATGAATAATAAGGTTGATGCTCTAGATGTATAAATGAAACAAAACCATGAGTCTTTTATGGGCTTCTGCTTAGCCATCTTGGTGTGGTTGAAAAAGCCTGTGTACTCTTATTTTGTGAGCAAGTCAGTGATGAACTTTTATTTGGAAAGGACACATAAAAAGTCAATCCGAAATCTCTTGGGTGCAAGTTTTTTTCATTGCAAGTTTCTTGTAATATTGAGATACCCGCTCCATCAACCATTTTAATTTTTGTGAAAATGACCTGAAAAAGCGCTAAACTGTTACAAATTTTACAATAAAGTACAGATAAACTTAATGTATTGACAGATTAACTACGAATTTACAAATTATCATTGCTAAAACTAATTAACAATTCTTAATAATGGTGTAGCAGGGCATTGTTGTCGTTTTTGACAGAGTGTTCTCTTTTCAAGCTGTCAGAAGTAAATCAATAAAATTATTACCGTACCAAAATTAACAGATTCCAACTAGATTGTGTTAAAGGCAGGTACTAATATTAATATATGTAATAATGGGATTCCCCCTTCAATTTCGTTTCCAAAAAAAAAGAAGAGATAGATCTGTCCCTTTAAATCAGCGTGTACTCAAAAGACCATGTGCTAGCAAGCATTGACCAAGCAGACCGTATTTGTATTTCAGCAGATCATGCATGTACATATATCACTATTAACATAAGTTGAATGATAAGACAGATGAAATATATATCTTGTCTGGCTATAGCTATTTAAGCCCAAAAGATGGCTTCATTTTTCAACCTTTTTTTTATTATCAATGGGAACTATTCTTCATCATATAGTCAAATCTTAACCAATCAAAACATTTGCTTTAGTAACATGTTTCAAATTGATGGTTGCATGATCATATGATTATATAAACATGATGTCTCCTCCAACTGGTTTCCACATAATATATCCAGATATTTGAAAATACTGAAAAGATTATCATGGAAATACTGAAAAATGTTATGATTTTGAGCATTCAAGATATATATATATAAGAATCATGCTACAATTCATGTTGACATTTAGAGATGTATTGAAGTATTCAGATGAAAATTAACTAAAAGGTTTACAAAAATCATGATTTGTAATCTTGGTGAAACAATTAAATTATGAAATGGACATATCACCTAGAATGATGTATATCATGACTACTTTGATAAAAATTAATAAATACCAAAAGCCCTTTTCAACTAGTTATACACAATCAGATTCATCAGCTTGAACTTATATCCAATTTTAACAGAGCAATAAGAGAAGGCATGACATATACACAAACAGTATACAGAGCCTTTGTACACAGAATAATTTATAAAAATAAAAAAACCTAATGACATTTTGATATCATCTAATCAACTCTACAAAACTAAGAGAACAAGCCCAAACATTATGAAGACAGCTCAATACAGATTTTTATTCAGAAAACATGTATTATTCTCCTCAATTTTGAAAACTTTTTCATCCTTGAAAGATTTGGTTTTATTACATGCCCTTTTAACATTATAACCATGTCCATAACCATAGACTTTCTAAATCCCTGCCTACTTGAGCTCTGCTGCTCGGCTCCGCAGCCCTCTTTTTGATGGTAAATTTAAATCTTTATAGGACTTCAGAATGTTCAGCTGCAGTACCTTAGGATGCAGGCACAGAAAAGTCAAGAAATCAATGCTTAAAGGGGCAGTAGCACGTTTTTTGATAATTTTATAATTTGAATTTCTCACTGATAATTGTAAGTGAATGCTAAATATATTTTTTTGACAGTATCAAAAATCTCATTACACAAGCCAATCATCCATTCTCAGAGGACAAAGAATGCAGATTCACATAAAATCCATTGGCGGCCATTTTTGTGTGAACACCTTTAATTCATTTTTTGTAAGAAAAGGAATCGCATGGCTAAACTTAACGTTATATATTGAAATTATTACTGCTCAATTTTGTTTAAATACATTGTTTTTCAATTGAAATCATTAATTTTCATTTTCCTTACATCACCCTATATTCCCCCTAAAAACGTGCTACTGCCCCTTTAAAAGCAAGATATTTGTTACACAACATGGGAGATAATCACAGTTTTCAGGCACTAGGGAACAACTGGAATATTACTACATGGCAAAATGTAAAAAGTTTTAAATGGTGTGGAACGAACACTGAACATAACTTCAAATTGTATCTAATAAGAGTAAATGTTAGCTATTGAGGTTCTGGAATGATTTAGTTCTCGTGATTCTAAGAACATGAGCATTATATAAAAGACTATTAGCTTGAAAATAGTAAGGGTTCTCTT
Source organism: Steromphala cineraria (assembly GCA_916613615.1). Taxonomy (NCBI): domain Eukaryota; kingdom Metazoa; phylum Mollusca; class Gastropoda; order Trochida; family Trochidae; genus Steromphala; species Steromphala cineraria. The sequence goes on along the minus strand of OU744721.1, from coordinate 63,945,956 downwards.
TTTCTTTCAATTCTGGGTCGTAACCTTGCAGGTCCTCCATATTGACTAGAGCATGCTGGGTACCTGCATTGTTCTGGAGTCCATTCAACATCACATTATTGTTTGAACACACAACTTGTCCGTTCATTGGATTGTTCTGATAACCGGAAGGTCCAGGTTGGCTTTCATTGGTTCCTGAACTACAAGCCTGGTTTTGATTGGTCAACTGAGAACACATTTGATTTTGACTTGCTATTTGAGCTTGTTGCCATGGTAACAGACTTGGATCCCCTTCCCCTGGAGAAACCTGTTTAAAAACAATAATGTTAGATCATTGATGAACTGATATTCTGAAAACAATATGAAAACATTAGCCCTGTGGCCACTGGCCAATCAAGACTATTTGCATGACCATTATTTAATTCTCACTCCCTCAAATCTTGTTACTTTCTTCTCACTTCAACCAACTCAATACAAACCTATTCCAATGTATGGAAAGTCACGTTAAATATTATTTGCTTGATAACCAATTAACACCTTCATCGAAACCCTGTAGAACATGTGTTCTATTTTCTCTTCTCATAAACTACTCCTCTTTTCTTGTGTATCTATTATCGATTTATCTAAAAAATGCCTGTTAAAAGAACAGTCCTGAGATGAGGAAGTAAGAGCTTGGTTTTAAAAGATTTAATGAGATTTCTAACAATTAATCCTGAGGAAAGGCAACATACCTGATTGAGATCTGCATTTACCAGTCCTTCCTCCTGGCTCCTCCTAGCAGACCTGATGGGATATCAAATATTGGTTTAGTAGATGATATCAAGGACATAAACATAGATGTTCCTAGTTGACCAATTCTGAGCAGGTGGGGCCATTTACAATTTTAAAGTATCATATGTCCAAAAATTGTAAGGGACACCAAGCAAAAAGGTTGAGCAAATTTACCCAGGACCCCCTCAGACACTCATATTTACCGGTATGTGAAAAATAATTTTAACCTTTTACAAATTAAATATTTATTTTGATTCGTTGATATTGATAACATTAAAAGATATTTCACATAGTGTTTATACCACTGAGGCACAATCAAGGTTTAATGGTTGAAGATACATGAAAAAAGATCTAGGGGTAATGAAGTATTTTATGAGTGCTTCAACAAAATTCCTGTTAATGTTAAAGAGACAATCTGCCTCTTGTGTTTTGTGAGAGATTTACTATGGTAACTATTCTTTGCAGTTTGTATCACTGGTAACTGTTTCAACTTGCTACAATTTTTTTATAGTTATTTTGAGAGACTTTACTTCAATCTCCTCATTTCGGTTCACCACTTTGCAGAAACAAACTTAATGTTACTTCAACTTATTGATGTAATTTGTAAATCTGAAGCCATTGATAATTCATTATCAACCTCCAGTTCTTTTTATTGTTTACTTTTACAAGTGAGTTTGAAAAGACTTACTGTATATGTAGTTTGTTGATCCGTTTTGAAATCGGGAGACAATCTTCACAGTCCTCACCGTCACTTCTCCGACGTTTCCTGCAGGCACTAAAATACCACATCTTGTTAATTTCTTTACTATTCCTTAGATTAAAGTGATCTTGTTTGATGTAGTCCTTTAAAGGGGCAGTAACACGTTTTTAGGGTGAATCTAAGGTGATGTCAGGAAAATGAAAATAAATGGTTCCAATTGAAAGACAAGATATTTAAACTAAATGGAGCAGTAATAATTCAAATATATAACGTAAAGTTTAGCCATGCGATTCCTTTTTCTAACAGAAAATGAATTAAAGGTGTTCACAAAAAATGGCCGCCAATGGATTTTATGTGAATCTTCATACTTTGTCCTCTGACTATGGCTGACTGGCTTGTGTAATGAGATTTATTACACAATCAAAATAATATATTTAGCAATAACATACAATTAGCAGTGAAAATTTTAAAATAAAAAATTATCAAAAAATGTGCTACTGCCCCTTAAACAAATTTAAAAATGAAGATGTTGAGTAGAAGTTTTATATAAAATTCATGAAATCTTTTGAAACCTAGGCCTAGAAGGGCTTCACCTCTCCCAATAAAGTAAAAGACAAATGCAAAAATTGAAAAGAATTGGAGGAATAGTTTTCCTGCAAGTTGTGGAACAAATTCTGTTCTCGGAATATGACTAAATAAAAAACTTCAAATCTGTAAGTATTTAAAAAGTAAACCAAATTGCTAGTAGGTTTGAAGACGTGTTCAAAATTTGAAAGGAATCAGATGTACTGTTTTGTACAGTTTTTTTTGCAATTGGTTGGACAATTTCTGATCTAAGAAAATGACCTATCACAAAACAAGGAAATTCTTAAAAAACATTCTAAAATTAACTAAATTGGCTTTAATTAGGTACATTACCCTCCCAGTAGGGTAGAAAACTTGTGCTAATTTTGAAAAAAATCAATTAATTCTTTTTCTCCAATAAGTTGGACAAATTCTTATCATTGAAAATGACAAAGAACAAAACACGGAAATTCCTAAAATGTTCAAGAATCAACAAATCGGTTGTAATTTGGCACAGCACCTCTCCTAACACGGTAGAAGTCATGTGCAAAATTTGAAAAGAATCAGATGAATAGTCATTCTGTAATAGGTCTTACAAAATATTTCCTTGCAAAGACAGATGGAAGGAGGAACATAATCGTTGGTATCACTATATAACCTCAACCTATGGTCAGGGATATTATGAAAATCATATTTCTATTGTCAGTTATGACACTTTGGAGTAACATGATGGAAGTTGGAAGTTACATTTAATATTTGATTTTGAAAATCAAAACATAAGTCAATCTAAATCAGGTTTGATTATTTGCAACAACAAATTTGGATTAACGTAATTCAGCACTTCAGATTAGCATTAAATTAAAGTTAGATGCTTCAATTTTCTGACTAATAAGACAAAGGTTACCATTCAAAACTACTGGAAAGCTTATTATGACAATGAAGACTTCAGGACTTTACTGTGCACTAATCTGTACCCTGGGATCAGAAGCTTGATTCGCTCGCGCGGCCCGACTTGGGATGTAGCCAATCAAATCATTTTCTTGCCACCTTCTTGATAAAATTTCAACTAGAAAATGATTTGATTGGCTATATCTTCAAGTCGGGCTGCGCAAGCGAATCTAGCTTCTGATCCCAGGGTACAGATTAGTGGAGTTAGCGTAACGTTCGTACCCGGAGACAGAATGTAGTAATTAATGTGTAAACAAGTAACAATCTAACCCTAATAGATGATCAACAGAGATCCAAAGGTTAAAGAAGTATAGTAAATAAAATATCTTAAGGAAAAAGAGTAAAGAGTTACAATTTAACAAGAATCCATGGACTAAGATCAACAGTACAAAGAAACCACAATCCTGAGAAAATGCTGTCTAGGCTAAGAGTTCAAACATAGATTCAACCCTTCTCCTTTGCTGTTTCATACTGTAGCTGTGCTGTGTGAATTCTAGTGTGAAGGCAAGGCAAGCTTGAGTGTAGTGAAGGCTTCATTCTGCATTGTAGTGGACAATCAATATACTAACCCACATACTGAACTAGATCTAGCCACAAATCTATCAATAGATAGCTTGACCAGACGGCATGGGTCAGATTTTCGATTTCATTTCAAAGTGACCAAACCTCGTATGCATATCATATCATTCTAAGGATTTTCATTTAACGAGGATTTTGTTTTACCTTCATGTGTAGGCAGTAGCCTAAACCATTTTAATCATTTCCAACATGACCATCCCATTTTCAAACGAAATTTTATCAATAATTGTTTCCACATAACAGAAACATATGCCTTCAAAAAGTTAAAATCGTAGACTAAAAATATCAATGAATACCTTGATGATGCCATTATGAATTAGAATCGCATTTCTCCATACATTTCGTCTTTCTTTTCACATATCATGACTGTCAACTTGCTGCTGGAAGCAGACATGTAGGGGAGGTAACTCTGACCTCGAATCGTTTCTTGATGGGGCCCTTTTTGGGGGGCCCTTTTTGGTTGAATTATTTCATTGCAGTTAAGTTACAATGAGAGTTGAAAACAATATACAAATATTAATTGCTCACCTAAGCCAGTTAATAGTGATATTTTGTATCAAACGAAAACTGTGGTTTATATTCTTAAACCTTTCCTCACTAAATGTCTTTGATGTGATAAGGGAGATTAGGTATGAAATTGCCCAACAGGCATTCTCCCTGTTTATATGTTACAGTTCAATTCACTGTCCAAAGTTCAAAGTTCCAATTTTACATTTTCATCAGATAAGTAGGGCAAAAGTTCAACATTGGAATTTGTAACACTGAATATTTACATGTTAAGTCATTCAGATTTCAGGAAATGTACCGGGGTATTCCATTTGTACATATACATTGTATTTATCACTTTTGACGACTGAAATAAAATTAAATCATTTCAGAGAATTTTTTTTTCCATCTGCTTTCATACCTTTTTTCAAATGAAGGTTTTGTTTTATTTGAGAATGTGCTGTATTTGCGGTGTAAATAAATCTTTTGGTTCATGTCATTTGGAATTGTAAATGCTATCCATGTCAAAATGTATTTTGAGTAGTTAAGTTAGTTCATTAGTTCTTTTTAGTTTTGATTAAACAATATACCTGAAACAGTACCATTATGATATTGTTGGATAAAAAAGAACTTCCAGAAGATATTTATGATTTCATTTAGTGCTTTCCACATGAATAAAAACATCTTGACATAGTTTCCCTTATGTGTTATTTTTTTATTCATTTAAAAAAAAATAGATATATAGCCACGTATAACATATTCAATTCAATATTTTGTAAATGGAGCATTGTCAAAGCCTGTATACTTGACAGCCGGTGTTCCCCAGGGCTCAGTATTGGGTCCCTTTCTTTTTATTGTATTTATAAATGCCATTGCTGATGAACTTAATTGTTTAACAAGGTTATTTGCCGATGATACATCACTTGGCTTTTCATCAATTGATCATAGATTACTTGAGTATACTTTAAACTCGAACCTTGAAAAGCTTAGTTCTTGGGGAAAGCGTTGGCTAGTCAAATATAATCCATATTAAAACAGAAGCTATCATTTTTACTCTTAAGAAAGAAAGTAAAAACATAACCAGTGTATGAAATAAGACCCGTCCGACAGCCCGAAACGGGTAACTTCTGGTCTGGGCTGGTAACTTTTTAATGTTTTTGTTGAATTTGACCATGAAATTAAGTAAAATCATTCTTTCGGGCTGGTAACTTCTCAGGCTTATTTCATACACTGACATAACACTGTATCTTGATGGGTGCGAAATCAGAAATGTAAATGAACATAAACACTTAGGTGTGACATTTTCAGCCGATGGGAAATGGAATAAGCATATTGATAAATAAGTATTGTCGATTTCTAAAATGATAAATTCAATGCGAAAACTTAAATTCATATTAAGCAGGCAAATTTTAGATAAGATCTATATTATGTTTATTAGACCACATTTTGAATATGCTTGTGAAGTTTGGGATGGGTGTAACTCAGAACAGTCATTTCGACTTGAACAATTACAGTTAGAAGCGGTTCGTGTTATTACTGGTCTACCAAAATACACTTCACTTAAACATCTCTATTTTGAAATTGGTTGGGGAAAATTATCAGAACGGAGAGAAAGGAGAAAGTTAACACTTTATCATAAATTACAGTGCGGTAATGCACCATCATATCTTGTAGATTTACTCCCACCGACTGTTGGAGACACTACTTCTTATGATCTTAGAAATGCAAATAATTTTGTTATTCCATCATATAGATTGAAACATTCATGTATGTCTTTTATTCCTTCAACCACAGTGTTATGGAACGATATCCCATTAGATAAACGAAATGTAAAATCAACAGAAAAGTTCAAATCATATTTGAAGAAGCCAATTGTTTCGGCACCATCTTATTTTTCATCAGGTATGCGTAGGGTAAATATTTATCATACACGTTTAAGATATCATGTAAGTGAGTTGAAATATGATTTATTTAAAGTTGGCATTAAGGCGTATTCAACATGTGAATGTGGTTATTTATGCGAAAATGTTTTTCACTTTATGTTTGAGTGTCCTTTATATGATGAACACAGATTAAGAATGTTAAATGTATTAAAATCATATGTTAATGATGATGCCGTAATATGTGGCAGTAAAAGCCTTTCAATTTTACAAAATCAGGTCATTTTCAAGGCAGTCCAGCAATATATTTTAAACAGCAAGCGCTTCTGTTGACTGTAGCATGTACATACTTACTTTTGTAAATATCTTTCTACCATTCTGTATTATACTATTTTTCATGTTTTCATGTATGTCACTATATATCTATCATTTTGTAAATACTTGGGAGAAGGTTACCTAAATTGGTTAACTTGTTCCTAATCCCTTTCTTTATTGAATAAAATATGTTTAAATCAAAAAACATATTTAATGCATAATGTAAATATTTTCAGTAAAAACACAAACAAACATAAGCACAAACTAACTGCAGTAACATAGAATGTTTATTGAGCATAGATAAACTTAGGTACAGAAGAAACTTTACATCCTATTGTTTCACTCTGACAGTAAATATAACAATACAAATTGATCTGATAGAACCGGGAAATAACATAATGTTCAATATTGACTGATTTGGCAAACAATCATACTTGTTTTTTACAAACATGCAGATTTAGAGTCACTGAAAGGACCAAGGGGTATACTATATAATCATTTTTACAGTCCACAGTTTGATAAACATGTCATTTTGTGATTTCCATAATGAATGTTTTTGTCAGTTTAAGAGTACTTAATGTCACATCAATATCTTGTGTGACCATGTGTTCCTGTGAATGTGGTGTCCGAGTGCCGTTGCTGCCGTTGCCATCATTGTAAGAAACCTGTTGCGAAGGTGAAGAACCCTGATGTAGTGGTGTTCCTGGGGCATTGCAACTCTTAGTGCTCTGCCACTCTTGGGACGATCAACGGTCTGGCCAGTCTGTTGGAGTCGTTTGAATAGGTTAATGATGGTTTGTCGGCGGCATCCAAGACTTCTTGCAATATGGCTGCTTGTTGCTCCCACGTGGGACATACCGACGGCTCGCTCTCGTTGCTCTGGTGTTAATCTTGGCATGCTTTTTGTGTGCTTTCCGTTGCAATAGTGCCAGGTCATCATGCGGGTCATCTTTAATACTGTTTGTGCAAGAATTCCACGTGCAGTTACCAAAAATCATGAATTTCGAGAAACAGCCATCAGAAGCATGAATTAATTGAAGTTGGTATGCTCTGGCAAATAATTCACATGTCATGTGTTTTGTATATCATACTGACCAAGGATTTCAATTTTACTTTGTATGTTTTTTAAATATTTACTAAATTATGGGTGTATAGTTTCTTTTCTACCTCAGTTTATATAGTGTGTCCTAACCTTGCATTTACATACATTCAACTGTGTAAAACTAGATGTCATTGGAAATCAGTAGGGTCAGTGCCAATAAGAAACTTACCTAATTTATTTAAGGCTTTGATCAATTGTGCAATTTATGACTTAACAACAATAAAACTTGAAAATAAAAACAGAATATCAGTTTTTGTATAGTTGACATTTATTTTATCAATACATATTAATATATTCAATAAATAATGATATATATATATATAAATATATATGAGAGAGAATATACAATAGAATCAAATATCAACTGTGTGATAATCCACTGATGAAAACATCATTGTATGAATACAACATATTTTGTGTATAGCTGAAAAGTAATAAAAACTAATTCTACACAAATAAAATGATGTTGTGATTCACTTGTTAAAGGATAAACCTGTTAGGAACATTACAAAGTACTTGAAAGTAAAATCTTATCAAAATGATGTCATTATTACAATAAAACATGATCCTGCCACATTATATTAAGGTGCACATATAGGGCAATGAATGAAAATTACTAAGATAATTTGAGTCAATTTAATTCATCAAGAAGAAACTTTAAAATGTGTTCATACCATGTCTATTTCATTGGTCTGTTCCGTTAACTCCATAGCCTAAGGAGCAAAATTGGAACAGGAGTAAGAGAATATGACGAAAGATTTTATATATTTTATGCTGTTGAATATGTTAACCATTAGATGCAATGTAGGGTTAACAATATGAACCTTTTTTTGGGGACATACAATCCATATAAATACACAATTTGGAAATTTCTAAACTCCCTGTTGCAATATCCTTTCAACTTCTAACTTGATCTTTATGAGCAAAAATCTAAATCACATTGAAGCAGTGCTCCAGATAATTTTTTGACCTATTGAGTATTTACTCCCCGTTTTGAAAACAATTGAGTAAACTTGATTTTAAGAGAGTACTGAGTGAAATTGTACTCCTCAGGTTTCTAGCAATTGGGTATTTTTGTTTAAAAATAGAGCCATTGGCTCTGTAGCTCATCAGGCTACATCATCAATTATGCTGGAGAGTGTGGCCAATGTGATTCCCCCTTTGTAAAGGCCACAGGGGCACCAATCATAAAATTAAGTATATAGGCGACAAGTTTCAGTTTTCTAGGCCTTATACTTCAGGAGAAGAAGATGAAATTAGATTTGAAGGACGTTCATGTTGCCTTTATTAGGGGCAACAGGGTCACCAAAGCTACAATTCATAATCCTCAATAGTCAAGGAGTCTGTACACAAAGTTTCAGCTTTCTAGGCCTCATTGTTCTGAAGAAGAAGATGAAAATAGGTTTTTAAGGCATGGCATCTGTGGCCCTTATTAGGGGTCACAGGGCAACCAAAGCTACAATTTATAATCCTCACTAGCCAAGGAATCTGTTCACAAAGTTCCAGCTTTCTAGGCCTTATGGTTCTGGAGAAGAAGATGAAAATAGGTTTTTAGGGCGTGGCCCCTGTGGCCCTTATTAGGGGTCACAGGGCCACCAAAGCTACAATTTATAATCCTCACTCTTCAAAGAGGCTATACACAAAGTTTCAGCTTTCTAGGCCTTATGGTTCTGGAGAAGAAGATGAAAATAGGTTTTTAGGGTGTGGCCCCTGTGGCCCTTATTAGGGGTCACAGGGCCACTAAAGCTACAATATATAATCCTCACTAGCCAAGGAGTCTGTACACAAAGTTTCAGCTTTCTAGGCCGAATGGTTCTGGAGAAGAAGATGAAAATAGGTTTTTAGGGTGTGGCCCCTGTGGCCCTTATTAGGGGTCACAGGGCCACTAAAGCTACAATTTATAATCCTCACAAGCCAAGGAGTCTGTACACAAAGTTTCAGCTTTCTAGGCCTTATGGTTCTGGAGAAGAAGTCGAAATTCCACAAAGTTTACGGACGGACGGACGCCGGACACCATGCCATGCCATTAGCCCATCGGGCCTTACAGGCCAGATGAGCTAAAAATTAGATTGTACACTCACAATTCTTCACGATTGGGTTATTTTCTACCAAGATAACTGTGTTATTATCTTAAATGTACATTAAACATGTTGAAATCAGTTTTATAAACTCCTTACTCACCCGGATACCCCGCAACTTAAAACAACAGATAGGCATCGGTTTACGTGTCAAACACAGATGTAGAGCTCTGATATCCATTCGTGACAAATTTATGCGTCAGTACGCAAGACTTTACAAACTATTGCGTACAGTACGCATGGTATTGTGATTCTTTTGGGTTTTAAGGAAAATGTCTGCGTATCTGTACTCTCAGTTTTCCTATCAATTACGTTTTCAACGATTTTAGTGCGTAAAATACGCAGATACGCAGCTTATCTGGAGCACTGTTGAAGTGAAAACCTTTTATTGATTTGTAATGATGTTGTTCATACTATTTTACTACATATGACATAAGTTATGACCTACGGTAAATGCTCTGATTGTTTTTTTAAGCTGCGACACCATGTTGGATTCCAACTGTGCGACATCAAAATTACACGCAGATGTAACAGTGCGAGAACAGGGTTCCAGTGTTCAATAGTCAAAGTGCATATTCTGTGAGTTCTTGCGTAGACAATGGAATAGATCTTAAACACAACAATAACTTCAAACTATGAAAGAAAAATAAAGTACACTTTACAAGAGTTAGTGACATTATCCTAACTGACCAAGTAAATGTTATGGATACCAAGATTCTATTCAGATTTGGGGTTAATTATTAAAACCTTATTATTGAGAATGTTTTGATGAGCTGGCGCCGATATATTTCAATGAAACTTTTTGGGGCATTCCAATTTTCTTTCATGCTTGGTAGCAAGGCTACAACAAGGCAAAAGTGAGCGCGGCTCACATACCCCCGCCTGTAGTTTGACCGCCTTCACGTAACATTATTTTGAAAATTTATGATTATGACTTAGAACACAATGATCTTGCAACCCTAAAAACTATTTCACTTCAAAACATCCCCGGCTATGTAGTTTTTGAATAAAATTCTGGGAACCCTGGAATTACCCCTAAAAGGCACAACAGCACTATACAGTCGAACTTTGTTTTGGTTACAGGTGAAAATCGTCAGGATAGCAAATCGTCCGGTTAACTGGGTCATTTTTCTTAAGAAATATAGACACACTGTTTGAAAAATCTTTGTCCGTAAGGTGAGATTTATGGTGTGCTAGTCATTTGGTATTTATATATGCTCTAGAAACAAGACAAAGTAAAAAGTTTGACCGTTTTTGGTCAAGATTTCAAAAATTATTTGGACCATTGAGTTGAAACCCCTAAAAGGCACAACAGCACCATATAGGCTACTTCCATACCAAATTTGAAGTTTCTAAGTGGTATAGTTTTTCAGTTATGCTCCGGAAACGAGACAAAGTCCAAAAATCGGACCATTTTTGGTCAAAATTTCAAAAATTATTTGGACCATTGAGCTGAAACCCCTAAAAGGCACCACAGCACCATATAGGCTAGTTCCATACCAAATTTGAAGTTTCTAAGTGGTATAGTTTTTCAGTTATGCTCCGGAAACGAGACAAAGTCCAAAAATCGGACCGTTTTTGGTCAAAATTTCAAAAATTATTTTGACCATTGAGCTGAAACCCCTAAAAGGCACAACAGCACCATATAGGATACCTCCATACCAAATTTGAAGTTTCTAAGTGGTATAGTTTTTCAGTTATGCTCCGGAAACGAGACAAAGTCCAAAAATCGGACCGTTTTTGGTCAAAATTTCAAAAATTATTGGGACCATTGAGCTGAAACCCCTAAAAGGCACCACAGCACCATATAGGCTACTTCCATACCAAATTTTAAGTTTCTAAGTGGTATAGTTTTTGAGTAATTCTCCGGAAACGATTTCGGACGGACGCACGGACGGACGCACGGACGGACACGCGGAGCGCTATATACCCCCGACTACGTCGTAGCGGGGGTATAATTAGCACATGATGAAGACTGGTGTGAGTTACTGTAGGGGAAGTTAAACTTATATCAAAACCTTACAATATTCAACTCTGCCACAATGACAACAATCTAAAGGAAAATATTTACATGTACATATAGATTTTTTGCTGCCTTTGTTGTACCAGGTTGACAGCCATTCATCAATATTTATATACAAACTCAAATCACTGGGAACACAAGGACAAATGATAGACAAAGATTTTAACTTTACTGTCTTTTAAGATACAATATAATTTGCCATCTTTCAGTCAAGCTAATATTTAAATCTATGTGATTTAAACATGTTTACCATTAATGTTAATCACAATGAACATCTGATCTTTTTCTCTTGTATATCACAATCATCAGATGAACAATGTTCTTGTGCCCAGTCTTCTCACACTGAACAGGTCAACTTTACAAAATTCGATAATTTACCAAAAAATTCCAGAAAGAAATCATGTTGGAGGCTGTAGGGACATGTTAGTAAAGTTTGAAAGTAAGGAGCTGATGTTATCGACTTCTTCGCGTGTTGATGTCCGCTGAAGTTGTTTACAGAGGTCATCCACCTGCTCTGATTCGTTCTTCAGCCCAGAGAGGTCAAGGAATGTTTTCATCATTTCAGACACCTGCAATAAAACAAATGCTGTGAGAAAATAGTTGGAAAAAGGTGAACCCGAAATCCTCAGAGATTTGATTGCTAATCCTTTCTTGCTAATCCTTTCAATGTTGTACATAATTTATAAATTCCAGTTATTCACTCAGTCTGATTAAAATCATCCTAGTTCCAAGGAACAAATTTTCACAAATTTAACTTTATCCTTTCCACTTGGTCTGACCACAGCCCTGTAGGTCGCATGATATTTTATCAGAAACCTTGTCATTAGCTGATCAATCACATTAAAATACAGGTAGCGGTGATAGTGTTGAAAGCATAGTTTATATGAGTTATTGGCGTCAAGCTACTGATACAGAAGGCTTTTTCCAGTGAACTTGTGATTTGATAGCTGAGCATTCATTAGAACATGTGACCTATGGGGCTGCTGTCAGACCTAGTAGAAAGGAATCCTGCTGACAGAACAAATTTGATGCTCTAGTCCATAGAGTTAATACGTTGAAACTTTCATTCCTCGGAACAAGGCTGGTCATCCAATTTAAGATACACAAACCTCATTCCAATAACACTTTAACTTTATGTATAATTCAATAAGAAAACTAATCTTGGATCATATCAAGGAACATTGATTTTGAACAAAATAGGGCACATGTTAGTCTCCTTTTTGAAAAATAACATTTCGACTCTAGTCATGACCGGAAGCTGTGTTTTTGAATAATCACAGTTTACAACTCAGATTTTCTATTAGGGATGTCACGATACACCGATACACTGATGCATCGATGCATTGTCGTGGTACAGCTCACAATATGATACATGATACAGTTAACTGTATCATGATACAAATTTTAGTGGGTATCGTTAAATGCTTTTGTGAATATCGAATCAAGAAATCCAGAGTTTGTTATGATCCTCATAAAGAAAGCTTTGATATTGCATTAAATTACTTTTTCATGAAGAAGTTGGCTTTGTGTTTAAATGCTGGTTACTCAGATAATTCTTGTAAGAAATATTAAAATTAGATCTTTGAATTTGTATCTCACCATAATAAAGTCGCGACACATTTAGTGTATTGTGATATATGTATCGTATCGCGACCTTAGTATCGTGATACGTATTGTATTGCAAGGTACCTGTATCGTGACATTCCTATTTTCTATCATGAGCATTCAGCAATTATTTGGTGCAATTTTACCTGAACTACTTCATCCCGAACTTCTTGTGAGGAATAAACCTTGTTCTCTGAGAGAAACTTCAACTTGGCCTTGGCCAGTGTTACCGGAGTAGTGCCATACTTGTTCACCAGCTGCAGATTTGGTCCTGAGGATGAGGAATACCAAAGCATTGGCATAAAATTGTTCTACTTGAGAATAAGTGGACAATTATGACTTAGAACTAATTGAAGAATTATCTTTTAATTCAATTATATTATGATGATTATTTCAGATTCTTTTACTTTATGCTTTCTAACATACTAAGTAACATTATAAGTAATTAGGCACTCATTTTCTTCAATCTCATTAAAATGATATCTTAATTGCTTCACTACTTTACGCAGATTAAAGATCTCACAAGGCCCCGTAAGTCCAGCCGTCAGGGTAACCTTTGACCGCTTGATGTGAGGAAGATTTCATCCACCAATCAAATCGTACGTCTCTTAAAGGACAATTCAGGAGATTAAACCGTAAATCGGCACAGCCCAAATGATAAAATGATAACTTATGACCTTTCGAATTTCCCAAAAAGCAGTGTTAGGTAATTTGCATAGGTCGTAAATTCATTTGTAATGTTTGACTATTTGACAGAACTAGATTCTTTCTAATTTGCATATGTACATCGAATATGTGTGATATCAAATCAACAAGACTTGATCTAATGTTTTTATGTCAGTTCTGGTCTTCTCATTTGTGTCAGTATATTTATGGATACAAAATACACCGAATTTAATGAACATGAATCGTTTCATATAAGATTTAAAGGGAAACGTTTATATAACGTAACTGTTCCAAAAATAGCATCTACAGCTTGCTGTTTGAATTTGCCCCGTTTACGGTGATTTCTTCGATAATGATAACATTAAAGTATTTAATTGGACGATTTTGGACCAACAAATGGATAGGAGCGATATAAAGCACAGTTTGAGTTATTCATTCGGACATGACAGGAAATATTTGTTGTCGACATTTAGAAATAGTCGGAAATGTTCGTTTTTCGAGTTTTGAAGATTAGATATGAATACCCGTCACCAGCAACCCGAGTTACGGGGCAAAGTCGCTGATTGGCTGAGTCAAAGGATACTCTGACGGCTGTTATAACTGAGCCTGGTAAGATCTACATGCGTAGCGTAGTGAAGCAAATAGATCGTATTTTAATAAGATTGTCATTTTCTTGATTTGGAAAACAGTTAACATTACAGCGTCATCATGAGATGACATATCCCACCATTCCCAAATAAATAAAAATATCTGTTTTTCATTTGTCCAAGATTAATGTAGAGGATAAAGTCATCTGTCAGATTCTAGGATCTGTTTTCATGGAAACTGCCCCCCCCCCCCCCCCCAAAAATAGAGCCATTGGAAGGGGTCACAGGGTCACCATCCTGCTAAATCAGCGTATATGTCTCTGTGTAATGCTACAACCTATCCCCCGATATCCTTCTAGCGAATTCTGCTGTATCACTGATGGGTGTTTACTTGCGCTATTTATAGCCGGTCAAAATATTTCGAACTCCATACACTGTTGTCTAGCGATGTCGCTTAGCTTACAGCACTCCATTTGAATAATTTGAAACACGCGGTGAGCACACAAAACGAAGCCCAAAAACTAGTTTGCTGCTATTGCTAAAGGGCATCATTTGATTGGATTGCTATATATAGCGATACGGCAGAATTCGATAATTTTTGAGTTACCGTATTCGTCCTATTAAGCGCTCCGGGCGCTTAGCTTTAAAAAATCCAAAGGGGGCGCTTATTAGTATACCCCAGAAAGGGGGGCGCTTATTAGGAATACGTTATAGACAAGCTAAACTAGCACTTGTCGGGATTCTGAACGAGAATGAAAGTAGGTCGATCGTTGAAATTCAGTGCAACTACACATTCACAGGCCCGGATAAATAAAAACTATTGGAAAAGCAGTAGAGTTAGGCCATTTTACGTATGAAGGGGAGGGGGGGGGCTCTGTTATATGGAAATTTGTAATAGGGGGCGCTTATTAGGACGAATACGGTATGCTCCTGAAACCAATTTTTAAATTCTTTTTCCATGGAAACTGCCAAATAAAAACAACCAAAGATGTTGAATACCAAAAGGCACATACTAATAGAACCACACAGAAGTTTCAGTGAGCTAAGTCTAATAGCTTTTGAGTTATGCTGCCATTTTATGTTTCCATTTTCTTCACAATACAATCAAATAAAAGGATTTTCCCAAAACATTTGCCTTTTACATACATACCTTCCTTAAATTGCATCTATTAAAGTTCTGACAAATATTGTGCAGAAGGAAAAGTTGCTGTCAACAAATCAATCTTACCTGCTTTCAGTAGCAGAGTGACCACAGGAACTTGACAGGTGCAGGCAGCTACAGATATATATATAAACATAAATAATCAGTCCTTACAATATTCACAAAAGCACATCAAAGAACATGAATCGACATTTAAATTTCACAAGTACTAAAACACCAATCATAATTTATTCATTCAAAACTACTACATGGAAGCTGTCACAAGCTCTGTTTTTTTTAATTTTTCTTATGAAACTCCTTTTGGCCCTTTATTGTTTTGGATGATACTGCCAACTCTTTCCATGTATCTACTTAATATTTACAATAGACCACGGATATAGCGAACAAATTTTCAAGTCATGTCCCTATATAATATCATTAAAATTATATGCGTATAGCCAACACCGGATATAGCGAACTAAATTCTTTGGTCCCTTGGAGTTCGTTATATCCGAGTTCTACTGTACTTAATATTTACAATAGTGTGCTGCCAAGTACAGTGTTGTTCCTAGAGGGGGTCCTGGAGACATTTGCCTACCCTTTTGGCTTGGTGTCCCTTAAAATTTGGAGAAGTATGATACTTTTACAATTGCTAGGGGTCCCATCCACTCAGAAAAGACCTAAATGACCCCCTTAACTGACCACCTAGGAACAACACTGCAAGTATCCCTATAGCTGCCCTGTAACAAACCATCACCTTTTATGTCGACAAGCAACCCTGGTGTTTCACATGAGAAAGATAGTTATTTCAAAATATGGACGCTGAATGTCAAATCAAAAATTGTCTAAAAGGATGACCTACCCAGATGTAGCGGGGTGTTGCCAAGGATATCCTTCTGGTTGACGTCTGCTCCCCTGTCCAGCAGAACCTTAACGATCAGTTCATGACCTTGGGAGGCAGCAAAATGGAGGGCTGTCCTCTTCTTCTCATCGTGTCCACACGGGTCCACACCACTCTCTAGCAGCTCCACAACTATATACAATACAATATTTCACTGAAATGTTTGTCTCTTATTAATCACATTAATTATGTCTGTTCATTGTACATAGTCCCAGTATGATATGTATCACGGTATTAAAGAATACAATTGGATACCATACATGTCACAATACACAATTTTCAGGGTATTTTATAGAAAAAAACTGATTAGACAAACATCTTAAGCTTTGGGTTAAATAAGCAATTTTTGAGTCAATGATACTTAGACATTGTATTATGATACGTATATCGGTAATATTAGATTAAGTATCACAATTGTCCCAGCTCTTAATTGTTATCATGTATAATATATATATGAGTCATATTTTTCAAGTTATGTTTTTTCATTGTTACCATGTGTATGAGGCTGTTTTTCTGCTACATAAAAAGGTCTTATATGATCTTGACTGTGGAGTAAATTCATATTGTTAAGTAAAGAGTTACTGTGAATATCTTTTAAAATATCTTAATAGTCGAAATGTACTCCTGGGTAAACTGAGTGCCATGATAATGAAGTGCCTTATCCAAAGACACAACACAGTTCAATGCCAAAAGCACACAAGTTTGATTCTAAATTCTAATACTGATGATGAGACATATTACCTGTCCTATATTCATTCTGTGAAGAAGCAGTTCGTAACTTTTTTTCATCTGAAAAAGAACATATTTGTTATTGTCGGTTTTAACACATTATCATCAATTATTAATTAACTGTCAATGATATGGCGCTTATACAATTTATACGGCCTTCACTATACGAATACACAACTGGGCCAATACAGGAAAACTGGGCCAATACGAGCAAAACAAGGCCAATACGAGCAGACTGGGCCAATACAAGTCTGAGCATGCGCATACACACAAATGGCGAGAATCCGAAGCTATCGCTTCAAAACTTTCAACATATATGACAGTTCATCAATCTCATTGATAATTTTGACTTCGGTAAAAATTAACTCTCCAATGTTGTGCAAGTAAATTACAAAGAAGTTAATTAATAAAAACGTCATTAATCAAGTTTTTCGTATTGGCCCAGTTACAGGTCCTCGGTCTTCTGTATTTGCCCTTGGCTTCGCCTCGGGCCAATACAGCAGACCTCGGACCTGTAACTGGACCAATACCGAAAAACTTGATTAATAACATTATATTACAGCGAGAGGGGGGTTTGGGAGGATGGTGATGCATTTAATGTTCAATGTTGAATGAATAAAAATTTCTGTAGTTAAACAGTGGGTGGAGATAATCGCCATCCTTTATCTTTTGAAACAAATAGCAAGATAATTTTCCTTTAATTTTCATTTAAGGCAAAATCCTTTGTCAGGAATTAAAATAAGGCTTCAGATCGTAGACAATGATGTAGGAAGACAACTAGCACAATGGA
This sequence comes from Steromphala cineraria, assembly GCA_916613615.1. Taxonomy (NCBI): domain Eukaryota; kingdom Metazoa; phylum Mollusca; class Gastropoda; order Trochida; family Trochidae; genus Steromphala; species Steromphala cineraria. Next base: position 63,928,112 of record OU744721.1, on the reverse strand, counting down.
CTTATCAGAGAGATGAATTGTTTTATGATCTTACCAAGGATATTTCTTCCGGTTGTGCTCCCAGATTGAAAATCCTTCATGCGCTGCTGCCGATGTGTCTGGGACACTCGTATTTTGCCTGGTGATCGTCCCTGCTGTGGCTTGGTGTATGGTCGTCCAATCGGCACAAGACACATGAATTGGAGGCCAGCAGGCGCCTCGGGACTCCAAGAGGAGAAGTCGAACTTTGGAGAATCAAATCCTGCTACCTGAAATAATTACACACATTGATTATAAATGTATTATTATCAAAATAACTGAATTAATAGAACAGTTTTTCTTGTAAATTTTGGACAAATTTGATATAGGTTGACAAATTTAGGATTCTGTTTGATATAACGATATGTTCAGATGGCCTGCCAAGGATTTTTACAACCTGTCTCAGGGGACGAACATTACGCTAACTCCAGTAATCTGTACCCTGGGCTCAGAAGCTAGATTCGCTTGCGCGGCCCGACTCGCCACCTTCTCGATAAACTTTCGACGAGAAATATGATTTGATTGGCTATATCCCAAGTCGGGCCGCGCAAGCGAATCTAGCTTCTGAGCCCAGGGTACAGATTAGTGGAGTTACCGAAACGTTCTTCCCCTGAGACAGGATGGGATTTTTAGTACAGGATAAGCAGTGACAGGGCTTAGGCCTACAATTAACTATGTTCGCCACATGTTTATGCATGCTTTAGGGGAACTCTAGTTTAAATATTTGCTGAACATGCAACATGCATGTTAACTTTTTCTTGTGGGCAGCAAACTTTTTATTAGAAAACTCAGACGGGTTAATTTCCAAATATATTGAAGTATGTATTTTCGGGTTTTTTTTCATAGTGTAACCCATACATGCATGGTTATTAAAGTGCTGTTAACAATTAGTTTTTATGAACTATTTTCTATTCTTTCTTTCCAGTCACACAGTGTGACTCTCAAACAGAGTAGTGAAGTCACAAATGCGGAGACTCAGAAGAGATATTGAAATGTAAACATTGTAACCTTGTGATGTTCAGTAGCAACGCTCTTAGTATCTACATCGAAACATTTTATCTCTTTGCAATAGAGAAGTTGAGATTAAAAATAATTTGTATTTCTTTATCATAGCAACTTCCAAAATGCCACTAAAGTAAAAGTAGTAAATTACAATCATTTCTAAATTTTGAGAATTTAAATGCATACATACCTCATATTCTCCCTCAACACTGCTTTCGTCACTTTTACTTTCATCTGTATCATTTTTCATCACAGAGAGCGAATATTGCCACAGCAAGAAGAGTAAAACAAGTCAAAATTGAACACTTTTACTCTTTCTAGCGATAAGCACAGGGAGACAAATTAATCAATTATCTCCCTTTATTTGTCGCTTACCATACAAAGTAAAAAGAAAAACGATGAGAATTTCGGAATTACGTATTTATCAGTACAAACAATAATTTATCATATGGTACAAAATTTAAAAAGAAATCTTTTTTGATACAAACCAATTTTCTATAAGTAGATATTTTTTGGTATTGACATACGGAGCCCGGAAGTTTACATTTTGAAGTTGACACGTGTTTTCGTGCCAAGAATAACAAACGTCAGATGAGATAGGAGTAAAGAATACGTCGATCTAAATTATTGTGTGGTTATGACGAGTCATTTTTAAATATATAGTAATGTTATTCACTATCCAAATACTGACATGCTTTCCTTTTGTTTTTGTATTCTTGTATCTGTTACTGAATTTCATGGCAAAGGGTAAAAAATCAGTATGCGTTGTTGTGCTTGGCGATATTGGACGAAGTCCGCGAATGCAGTACCATGCAGTGTCACTCGCCAAGGAAGGCTTCACTGTCGATATTGTAGGATATGGGGGTGAGAAAAATACTTGAAATCTGTGATGTTTTTAAAGATCAAAATTCATAAAGGCAAGATTTGAGTTATGTTTATGAATAGTGAATACATGATTTTTAAAATAAGTCGCCCAATAAATTAGGGGAACGTCACAACATGTTTATGTTAATGAGAATTGTAGAAACACTAAAATTGTTTACTACTTAACAACGTCAAGAATCATTGTACATAGTATATTAGGGATCTCACGATACATCGATAATGCCTTATCGTGGTACAGTTCATAATACAATACACAATACAGTTTAGTGTATCGTGATAAAAATTTTAGTGAATATTGTTGATATTTTGTTTGAAAATCCAGAATTTGTTATTATCCTCGTTAAATAGCTTTAATATAAAATCAAATGACATTTTCATGAAGAAGTTGTTTTGTTTTTGTGTTTAAATGCAGGTTTCATAGATAATTCTTGTTAAAAATATTGAATTTTGATCCTTGAATTCGTATCTCACTGAAATAATATTGTATGTAATGTATGGTGACCTTAGTATTGTGATGTGAATCGTATCCCCAGGTACCTGTATTGTGCCACCCCTAAACTGTATATAATGTTCTGTTCTGTTTTGTTAGATCGTGCTTCCGACAACAATGGCCTTTGCACGCATCCTTTCCTTCCTTTCTTCTATAATGTTGATTACAACTTTCCATTCATTGTTTTTGTTCTGAAACACGGCTAATAGACTACCCGTGGGTGGGAAAGTTCTGACATGGCTCAGTGCCGAACACTTCAGAATGATGTGTTCTACTGTTTCGTCTGGTTCCTGACATAGTTGACAGATTGGTTCATCCACCAAGTTGAAACGGTGTAGATATGACTGACATGGGAAGTGGCTGAATTTCAATCTTGTTAGCTGGACCTGTTCTTTCCTTGCCAAAGTCTTGTATGTGCACCTGTTCCGTTTAGGTTGGAGCTGATGGTATTGTCTGCCTCTTGTCGATGAAGCCCATCTATGTAACCACTGTTGGCTGATGCACTTGGTGATGTTGTTGGACAAGGTTGGGCGAGATGGTAGGCGTTGTTGGACTGGGCCGCATAAGGCTGCTACGTTGGCTAGTCGATCCGCTTCTTCATTGCCCTTGATGCCCACATGACTGGGGATCCATTGAAGGTGGATTTGTGCCTTTGTTGATTGGATAGCCGATGAAATTGTCTGGCAGAGTTGATAGTAGTCTGTGGGAGGGTAGGATCGTAGTGACTGAAGCGATGATTTGGAGTCCATCAAAATCACAAATTTTGCTTTTTCGTCATCTGCAGCACTACAGTCTTGGATCTCCTGGAGAGATATATAATACAACTATATATAATAATAATATAACTGTATATAATCATATGCATTAGTTGAAATAAAAAAGATTACTGTGGAGGAACTATAGCAGAGTACTGGGTACCCATTCATTATTTTAAAGAAATCTCAATCAAAGTTTAATCAAATACTTATGTCAGACTTGTCAGTATCTTTTCTCTTTTATGAAGGTTCAACTCCACACACACAGATTACAGAGCATGACAGCATCAACTTGCATTACTTAAAAGAACCACCCAATGTACTAAAAGGTAATTTTACCACTCATATATTTTCTAGGTTGAATATAGCAGTGTATAAAATAGATTTGAAAACTAGCCTGTCCTGAAAATTAATTCGTCAATTCCTAAGGGGGAAATAAAGAAAAAAATGGAAAAGTTACCAGTCCTGACCAAAAAGGAACCAGTCCTGGCAAAAAGTAGCCAGTCAAGGACCGGCGGACAGGCTATATTTTAAACACTGAATATAGTAAAAAATGTGTGGAGAGAGCATGTTACAAGGTGCTTAGATCATGTTCATTTCAAATTATTATTTTGGATTCCTGTAGACTATCTTTATATAGACTATAGACCTACAAAATTGTACAATTTTGTTTTTAACCTTTGGATCACTGTTGATAAACATTAAGGGTTAGCTTGACAAACATAAGGGTTGGTAAAAAATTGTAATTGATAATTTAGTGAGTGAATAAGTTATTGTCATATGAAATAATTCAAATCAACATCTTAACAATGTCATCAGATTCTGTAATTTTGGACATACTAAGCCTGCTTTTGAAATAAGATTTTTCTATCTATTATTTTTCTTATGATCTCTTTTACAGATTATTATTATCATAAGATTATGTTCAAACAATTATTGTAACCTGTAACAGATTATTATTATCATAAGATTATGTTCAAACAATTATTGTAACCTGTATTTATGAACTCAAACAATTTTGTTTCCTCAGCATTCCCCAAAATCTTGACTTACTTCATGAAAGCAATCTGGCAGTCTGTTGTGCTAGGATTCAACTTGCTCCTGTTACCAAAATCTGGTTACATCTTTCTACAGGTAAACTGACATTTCTATGTATCATATCGAACAATAACGGAACTGTCATGTGAAAATGTTTTTTAAAGCATAAGTTACATGATAATTTCAACCTAATGTAATATTCCCAAACTTCTATTTCTTTATGAAGCAAGAAACTTCTTTAACATTTGATCATAAACCTACTTGCTTATTAGAAGTTCGATTCAGAAGCATCAATGAATCGGAGCATCAATGAATCTTTTGCTTTGTAGTAAGATGAGCTGTTGTGTTGAGAAAATACTCTTGTAATCGCTTTTCTTGACTTTGGAATTCAATTTTGGAAATTGTCCTTTTAATGAATATTTGATCCAATAATTGTAGTGTTTCCTCTAGGCATTGTTTGCAGGACGCAGCACCCTGCCCTTTTCAGAATGCGCCCTGCCCCTTTTCTTAATGATCTCATTATGAGTTAATTACAGATGTTTAAAATTCTTTGCCTTTTCTATATCAAATTTATTCATATGAACAAATCAATAATCAGATGAGTGAGATGACCAGTATACTCAGTGTTGATTGCCAGTGAAGTGCTTATGTTTGCAAACACTTATATTTTATGCTTTATCATTTTCAATTGAAAAGCGATACAAAATTAAAATACATTGAATGCATTAAAAAGTGTGTGCCCTTTTTAGAGAAGATGTGCCCTTTTCAGAAAGAATTTACCCTGCCCATTTTACGCCCTGGGGGAAACACTAAATTGTAAGCTATTATTTTAAGCATTTCAGATTCCTCCTCCTCAAACATGAGGTGTTCTTTAGTCCTAATATACAGGCACATTCAAACCTCGTACAACATGTATTCAAAATCTACACTAACTTAGTAATTCAATTCTGATAGTCAATGATTTTTTTTTTAGTCATTACAATTAAGTGCTTAACTAACAGGAAACTGTGTTTCAATAATGAGCATATATGTTTCATGATTTGTGCTTCTCTTTTTCATATGATAAGAACCCTCCAGCGATTCCCACAATAGCTGTATGTTGGATTGTGTCACTACTTAGGTTCAGCCAACTTGTCATCGACTGGCACAATTATGGCTACACAATCCTCTCTCTCAGTCTACGGGCGGCACATCCTCTTGTCATCTTCTCCACATGGTGGGTTCACACAGTTAACCTCAAAGAGCCACTCCTTGATTTTCTTGGATACGAACGTGAATGGTATAATTCATGATACAAATCCAACAAATCTCACACATTCATCTCAAAATGGCAAATATACGATAAAAACATGTTTTTATGAAAATTGGTCAGGCAAAGTCAGGATTACATGGATACTAGTGATATGACCTATCAAACAGGATCAATTCGTAACTGCATTCTGAATGCTTTCGATAAGTTTCCAAAATTACGTTTGACTGATTGTTGCGCGTCATTGTCCGGTTTTCGATCACATTTTCTTCAAACCTTCGTCTTTACAACTTCACAGCGTTGTTTAGCTTTAAGTGAAACTTTCTTGCAACAATCTTTACTTCTCATAAAATGAAACTTTTGGTTAAGTTTGGCATATGTGACCCCAATAACTCAATGAGTGGCTCTTTAAAGGGAGAGATCTGTCAGCTAACGGGGGACATTTAACATTATGATTAAAGCGACATTAGCTAATATTTTTAAAGGTAAATAAATTGATCCAACGAAAACATACTGGTAAGTGAAAACTTACCAATTGTAAATCAATGTTTTCAGTCCAAAGTTGTAGTTTTAATATCAGTTAATCAATTCCTTACCTCAATTGAATTAAAATTCACACAAAAATGGCTGTCAACAGTGTTTTTGATTGGATTGTGTCAACATGTTTGAATCCATTCAAATTTGGCTTCCATAAAATTATCCTTAAAGATTTGTCCCCACAGATGCAATGTTTCATTAAAATTTGACCATTTGGTTTGGACGCTTTATGATATCTTTATTCTTTAGGTATGAAAAGTTCTTTGGACGATTTTCAAGTGCAAACCTTTGTGTTACAAAAGCGATGAGAGATGATCTAAAGAATAACTGGGGAGTGAAGTAAGTGTCTGTTAAAAAAATCTTTTTATTTATCTAAATCAGGCCATGGATAACCAAATTAAGATGATCATTTTGCTTTGTAAGTTCTTTCAGGTTATCTAAAAAGGCAAATCTTAGTAGAGTTAATATTTTGAATATTTTATCCCTTTAGGCCAGTTTTAATCAGACTGACATCAGCGCTGCTCGTAAAAACGCTTCGAGAGACCATTAGTACATATTATTAATCATATTGTGCCACAAATTTTCAAATGAGGGTTTGTAAGATTGATGTTAAATTGAAAATCACTATCTAAATCAATTATTGAGCTAAACTCTAACTAAAGAATTGGAAAGTAGTACAAAATGTCTTCTTTTATAAAACTTGTTCTTCTGCAACTTCAGAATGGTATATTATCGTTCCAGAGCAGTGACACTGTATGATCGGCCTCCAGAGAGATTCAAGAGGACGTCACTGGATACAAAACACGACCTCTTCACTCGACTTACACAAGATTACCCTGTCTTCTCAACACAGTGAGCTTCCAAAATGTCTTTATGGTATTTTGTTTGATAGACTGAATATTGCAATATTTTATTTTGCTTTTTTATGCCTTACAGATCTCCTATATTGCGATAATATTGCAATATTTAAATGAATTCAGTATTTTACCTCTTCAAGTATGTGACTTAGTTATTAGTTTGAAGCATGCATCTGTACACCTAGCAGTTATTGTGTACCTCATATGATACGATAGTAGTATGAATTTGAACCTCAATCCCCTTACAGGCGGCCGGTTGTATTCTCCTAAGGGAATGTTTTGTACTCTTTGACCAGGGGTAATAGGTCACTGAGGGCTTTAAGTATGCATTGCGCATGGAGATATACACTATATAACATTTTGCATTTAACCGGGGGCGTAGCTCAGTGGTAGAGTGTCATCGTCACCCGGAAGACCGGGGTTCGATTCCCGGTCACGTCATACCAAAAGACGTTAAAAGATGGGCGTTGTTGCTGTCTTGCTTGACACTCAGCATTGTAAAGGCAAAACAATGTATTAACTTTCCGAATTTCCGATGTACTTGTACTTAGGATAAAGTGTTATTATTATCAATATTTATATAGATTTCTATATTGTAAATATTGATGGAGTTGACTGTCAGCAGATCTCCAGACCAGACAGTGTTCACCCAGAAGGACGAGATATCTGGGATAGCTGAAGACAAGAGGAGACCAGTCCTATTGGTCAGCTCAACCAGCTGGACAGGTAGTCATTTTTTTCCCCATATGTTTTTATTCCAGCATTCAATCAAGTACAGTGTTACATGTATGTCATAACAAGTCATTGAGCAACTTTAATCTGACAGGAAAGCCAAAAAGAATAGCATTTGTATCTAGAATTATACCCATTTTTGTGTGTGTGTTAAAAAATAGCTCCATTAGTCATTGGTACCTTGATTCATACCATGTCGTAAAGGGGCAGTAGCACATTTCATTTAGATAATAGTGTGAATTCATGAAAACAAATATGAATGTAGGCAAATGATGGATACATTTCTCTACTTCAAATGAATGAAAGGTGTTCACACAATAATGGCTGCCAGTGGTTTTTGCTTGATACTAGATGCATCCTTTAATGACTAAGGACAATCTGATTAGGTAATGAGATGTGTGAACCTCTGAAGTTAATTCATCTGGCTATAACTAATGTTCTTGGGCAAAATTAAAAAATAAAATAAAAACATGCTTCTGCCTTTATGATGGTTCTTCAAACGATAGAAACTTTTTCTAACTTAGATATACTGAATGTAATTCCACATGGACTGTCTGTTAAATATTCTTGTATTGTATTGTATGAGAATACCAATATGAATAATCAAAAGTTAGTGTTATTTTTTGGGTTGAGCCCCTTTCGGTATATGAAGCAACACCCTCAGAGTCAGGCAACATTGCCAGCACTGAGTGTACCAGCAGCTAACCAACTGAACCATCAGGCCTCCTCAAGTGTGATATTAAATAGGTTCACTATGTGTGGTTTTTTAGGTCTTCTGTTAAGAAATACATATACAGAGTGAAACAATTATGAATTTCAGTTTGTATGTATAATTACAATTTTCATATTACATGTTTGTTATAAGCAGAGCTGTAACTATAATTACTTGCTCTAATTTACTTTCAGAGGATGAAGACTTTGGGATACTATTAAGTGCTCTTGAAAGTAAGTGAGACACCTATCCATTATCACTAAGAACTGCTAGATTCATTTTGCTCAGTATATGTAATTCAGGTGCTTGGATTCTATTTTTTTTTCATGTACAAAAACAATGCATTGCCAAACTTTCTGTTTCAGAATATGAAGAAGCTGCTTCTGCAAAAACTCTACCTGACATTATATGTGCAATAACAGGTAAATCCATTGAGACCTTGCAATATTGAGGAAATTCTGATTGTGTCGATGTTGATGAGAGGCAAGGATTCACTTATAGTTTCATCTTTGCAGGGAAAGGACCACAAAAAGCTTATTACCAGGCCAAGATTTCTCAGATGGAATTCAGCCACGTGAAGTTTTGCCTTCCTTGGCTGACACCAGAGGACTATCCACTATTGTTGGGTAAGAAAATGTTCTTTTCTAACCATAGTAATGAAAGATTAAAAGACAACAGAAGGTTTTATGTGATTCACATTTATTAACATTTATTCAAACGGCACAGTTTTCCTTGTGTGTTTTCTGCATGGCGCCTGTCTTCTGTCATTGAGAAGCGAGACTGGATATTGGGGTCCGGTTCTGCTACAATGACCTGTATTGTACTCACTGAGTATCATTGATGTGTTCATGTCAACAAACACTGGGCCCATAGTCTAGTTATTCATCCTGGAAATCTGCTCTAGTTTTAGTAAGAGTTCTGTTTCCTTCCTTTTCAATCTTTCACATCCTCAGATCCTTCAGATTAATCAGTCCTCACAGTCAGTACTACCTCAGCAGGATTGAAGTTGACTCGGCCTCTAGTCTGTTCAGCCTAAGGAAATTGTCATCCAAGTTCTGAAGCAGTACCTCAATTAAGTCAGTTCAATGGAAGTCTCCTTCCAATTGTCCTGAAGATCTAGCAGTTCCTCTGGAAGGCACAGCACTCCCTGGTGAGTCCGCGAGCCAGCTGCATCACCTCATGGTCATGTGACTCGTCAAGGTCAGTGTTGGGGAGGAAGGAGTCGCGATCCTCGGAGTGACGGATCTGGTTGTAGCAGGCTCGGATCTGGCGCCACTTCTTCATGGCCAGACGGAGGAAGACCTGGCGGACACCCTCGGCAACACACTTCCTGTTGAGCAGGAGCAGACCATGTCCAACATGGCCGTCCCGTCTGGCATCTCGCACGATCGTCTCGGTCAGTCGCAGGATGTAAGATTCTGGAAAAATAATGGAGTAACATATAGTATAAGCAATTGAAGTTAAAAGATAAGTTCATATGAAGTCAAAGAAAGTCACACAAATTTCATCTTTTGTGATAGAAACTTGGATATTACGATTTTAGTGTCAGATTTAGGTATGTATAAGAATGTCAGGTATGTACTTTGTAAAAAAAAAATGTACTTTGAAAAGAATGGTTTATTATGCTAGATGATCTAATGCCATTTGTATATTTTTAAATCAATAAGAGAAGCAGTGTTTTACCTATAGCTTGAGCCTGTTCCAAAGCCCTCTCCTGGGTATCGACAAGGCTGAAGAGCTGGAAGGAGGCAGACACAGGGTCACTCATCCCAGGGGTCAGGTCCTCGGCTTGCTGAACCTGGTTCATGGTGGCAGGGGTGGTGGAGGCAGCAGACACAGAGGAAGCCATCTTGGAAAAGTGGAGAAGTTTGCCGGAAAACTGAGTAAATGCTTATAGCAATAGGATCTGGAGATCACTGGATGGTTGTGTACTTGTGATATCTTTCCTTAAGCTTGATCAAGAATTGGTGGGATTGCAGACTCAGGTATCTCTGTGAACTGTGTTACTAGAGGAAGAAGCAGAAGCTGATGACTTGAACTGGGGGCTCGAGATCTATATAGCTAGAGGTGTGACATTGAGAAGGTTGAGAAGGCTGTCAGAGTAGTGGCATGTTGCCTCATTCAACCCAGATTGGTCTTCTCGCTGTCTGATTAAGGGAAGTGCTCGTTAGACAGGTAATTAACAGTAACACTATCAGGACCTGAACGGAAGCTTGATTGGGTGAATTTCATTCAATGTTGTTGTAAAAACACAAGGTGTCAGAGAAGGTCTTGTACAAACACTGTCAGTCTGAGTAGAGGTGATTGGTTAACTGGACTCTAGCAAGCACCTGTTGCCTGTAATAACACCTGTTAATCCCTTGGAAGTGTGCAATATGGGATAATCTTGGTAGCTATAATCAGATATTATGTCATGCATTGAAATTTGTAATCATTTAATGATTAGATTATATAGATCTTTTGTAGAAGGTTGCTATGGTTGATATGCAAGGACTTTGAACTCATGTTTATGATAGCATAATTGAAATACCATTAGAAATTTTTACGACATTGTTGTATTCTTATTATATCATTCCTTATATGATGCTTATACTGAAACCTTTAATTTTTAAGTTTAAAGAAAAAATACAAATAATAACTTCTGTATTGCAAAGAGATGCATCTTTTTTATAATAAAGATGTTGTTTATCCATACATTTGTATTGCATTATTAAACCAACTTCTAAAATACTACTGAAAGAAATTATTAAGTTTGTAGTTAATTGCTAGTTGAACATTATAAATTATTTGCTTGATAAAGTATTAGGATTCTTTCCAGATTAATCCATGTGTATCTTTCATTCAATCTATTTTGGTTTATGAGTCATCAAACAGTTTTCCTTTGTGTAAATGTTTATTTATTGTTGACAACAAATTTTAAAAAGCAAATTAGATATCACTTATTTCTTAATTGGTCTGAAATATCTAAATCAATCAATCAATCAATCAATCTTTATTTCACAAAAACCACTCACCGTGGTACATGAAAAATTACATTGTGTATTTAGAATGACATTAAGGCTGTGTATATAGATGCTTTACATGCGATATTTATTAATAACATCGCATATGAATGAGATGAAAGTTACCAGTTTCCGTAGAATAGAATATCGCTTGTTTGAAAGCGCCCCAAATAACAATTGCAGCTTATTGTAGCTTGGGTTGATATAATAGAATTTATCTAAATAACATTCTCTTTGTTTTATGAAATATGGGCAAATAAATACATAGTGATATTCGTCCCCGACAGCTTGTAGGTTACATAATTTACAAAAGCGGCATCTATATTCTATATTTGACCATCGGCCAGTCTCCACAGGTAGTAACTGTGTATCTGCAAGTAATCTGACCAAGGAGATTAGGCTTAAAAGAACAAAGCTTTTTCTCTCTTTGATAAATGTTGTCACAACCTGTTTCACAAGCATAACCTGGATTATGTGAAATTGGCAAGATTTAACAAGCTTGTTTTCTTAACATTTGAACGTTGACAGTAATTTCATCTTTACTTTATCTGGTCAATATGTTTTCTAGAATTGTCCTGTATAATTATTAGATATTTGAATTAATTACATTAATATGATATTATCCTTCCTTATTATCATTTAATTGAAAATTATTTAGGTTATTCTCTTGCATCTTATCTAAATTGGGGTATGGGATAGCTCAGTCAGCAAGAGCGCCGGTCTCACGTTGCTGAGGTCCGGGGTTCGAATCCCATCCAGGCCAAGGTGTAAAAACCTAGAGTTCACCTCTGTTAGAACTCTATAAGTGTCACCCTGGAGCCCTAGTGTGTAGTGCAACAAAAACTGCGCACTTAAAAGATCCCATGAATTCATGTCAGTGGCTGAATGGTGGATACATGAACACATGCATACGCCGAGCTGTCCGTTATCAGCGTTCAGCAGTGTTGGTCAAACTGATGTGACTATGTGTCTCAGTTCACCCAGCTGTGAATGGGTACCCTGTGAGGCATAGAATGGTCCCTAACCTGAGCGTCACATATGGATGCCGGTTGAATACTCCAAAGGGAGTTGAATTGGAAAAATGATCGGACGGTGAAAGAATGCCATTGACCAGGGGAAAATGTAAGCGCCTTGAGCAACCACGAGTGGTTGGATATGCGCGCTATATAAATATCCATATAATAATAATCTTATCTAAATCTTTTACAACGTTAGAACTACTAATCACTATACTGCAAACCATTTCTGTATGTTTATTGAAATGAATATGTATAAACTATAAAAACTTACATGAATATTGTTAAAAATATGTGTCTTCACATTACCTTACAGGTTCTGCTGATATGGGTGTGTGTCTTCACAAGTGTTAATGTGTTTCCTATTGACCTTACAGGTTCTGCTGATGTGGGTGTGTGTCTTCACAATTGTTGATGTGTTTCCTATTCACCTTACAGGTTCTGCTGATGTGGGTGTGTGTCCTTGCAAGTGTTGATGTGTTTCCTATTCACCTTACAGGTTCTGCTGATGTGGGTGTGTGTCTTCACAATTGTTGATGTGTTTCCTATTGACCTTACAGGTTCTGCTGATATGGGTGTGTGTCTTCACAAGTGTTAATGTGTTTCCTATTCACCTTACAGGTTCTGCTGATGTGGGTGTGTGTCTTCACAATTGTTGATGTGTTTCCTATTCACCTTACAGGTTCTGCTGATGTGGGTGTGTGTCTTCACAATTGTTGATGTGTTTCCTATTCACCTTACAGGTTCTGCTGATGTGGGTGTGTGTCTTCACAAATCATCCAGCGGTCTGGACCTCCCTATGAAGGTTGTGGACATGTTCGGCTGTGGACTGCCAGTGTGTGCTGTACACTTCCAATGGTAAGAAACAGGTCAACATTGTCAGGCAGTTCATGTGAATATTGCTTATATGTAGTCATCTTCACAACGTCATGGGCGAAACGAAAAAGTTTCTAAACTTTTCCAGTTCCTCCCTTGACATCATTGGCCGTAATTTCTGTGCTAGCATTTCTACCCACTGCACGGAAGTAGCATAGTCCAATCAGAAGACAGCTTGTTAATTGAAATTCAGCTGTCGGTTAATCTTGCAGCGATACATTCCCAATGACTAAACGAGGACATGGCTTTTATAAATACATGGTTTCAGTGTGAGATCAATTGATTTTTCAGCGTAAATATATATGCACCACCTTAGGTTTCAACTTTCTTGCATTGAAAGTATTTAAACTTTAGTGTTTATTTGATAAGGATTGTTACATGTTTTTAAAAATATCGTGAACAAGGAATAACATGCGTATGTAGTAAAAACATTGATTGCTATGAATAATTAACCTGATTTTGTTTTATCTTTCAAATGAATATGTTATATAAAAGTTTTATATCGTGTTGTAAGAAATTCTTATTCGTACACATCATGTACAAGTTCTTTCTTGTACATAAGTAAATTTTGGATTTTATGTGAAAAATAAATGGTTTAAACGTGATTATTTATCAAATAATCCGATTAATAGGCAAATATGTTTTCTATTCAATTCAAATTGAAATAACCGAAAATTTGACAAATTTTAGAATTACTTAGAAAAAAATACAGCAATTTAGTAGAGTAAAAATAGAGCCATTGGCTCTGTAGCTCATCAGGCATCATATCAAGTTTGCTTTATACAGGCAAGATGAGCTAAAAATCAAACTGATGTTACCTATTACAAGAAAACCTATAAAAAAATTACAAAACAAATGTATTATTATTCAACACTTTCTAGATCGCCAATATCAGACAGTGAAAGAAGTCCACACTAAAATATCCAAGGAGAAATAAATTTGTTAAAGACTGTCATCTAATGGAGAAAAATAGGTTTTTAAGATTGTGACCCCTGTGACCCTATTTGGGGTCATGGGGTCACAAAACCTACAGTTTAGAATCCCAATTGGCCAAGGAGTCTACATGCAGTCTTTCAGCTCAATAAACCTTTAGGAGCTAAAGATGATGATGAAAATAAGTTTTTAAGGTTGTGACCCCTGTGACCCTATTTGGGGTCATGGGGTCACGAAATCTATAATTTAGAATCTCCATTGGCCAAGGAGTCTGCACATATAATTTCAGCTCTCTAGACCTTTTGGAACTTGAGAAGAAGATGAAAATAGTTTTTTAAGGTTGTGACCCCTGTGACCCTATTTGGGGTCACAGGTTCACCAAAGTTACAAATTAGAATCCCCATTGTCCAAGGAGTCTGCACATATCACTTTCAACTCTCTAGACCTTTTGGAACTTGAGAAGAAGATGAAAATAGTTTTTTAAGGTTGTGACCCCTGTGACCCTATTTGGGGTCACAGGTTCACCAAAGTTACAAATTAGAATCCCCATTGTCCAAGGAGTCTGCACATATCACTTTCAACTCTCTAGTCCTTTTAGAACTGGAGAAGAAGATGAAAATAGGTTTTTAAGGTTGTGACCCCTGTGACCCTATTTGGGGTCACAGGTTCACCAAAGTTACAAATTAGAATCCCCATTGTCCAAGGAGTCTGCACATATCACTTTCAACTCTCTAGTCCTTTTAGAACTGGAGAAGAAGATGAAAATAGGTTTTTAAGGTTGTGACCCCTGTGAACCTATTTGGGGTCACAGGTTCACCAAAGTTACAAATTAGAATCCCCATTGTCCAAGGAGTCTGCACATATCACTTTCAACTCTCTAGTCCTTTTAGAACTGGAGAAGAAGATGAAAATAGGTTTTTAAGGTTGTGACCCCTGTGACCCTATTTGGGGTCATGGGGTCACGAAATCTACAATTTAGAATCCCCATTGGCCAAGGAGTCTGCACATATCATTTTTAACTCTCTAGTACCTTTTAGAACTGGAGAAGAAGATGAAAATAGGTTTTTAAGGTTGTGACCCCTGTGACCTGATTTGGGGTCACAGGGTCACCAAAGTTACAAATTAGAATCTCCATTGTCCAAGGAGTCTGCACATATAATTTTTAACTCTCTACTCCTTTTGGAACTGGAGAAGAAGATGAAAATAGGTATTTAAGGTTGTGACCCCTGTGACCCTATTTTGGGTCACAGGGTCACCAAAGTTACAAATTAGAATCCCCATTGGCCAAGGAGTCTGCACATATCATTTTTAACTCTCTAGTCTTTCTGGAACTGGAGAAGAAGATGAAAATAGGTTTTTAAAGTTGTGACCCCTGTGACCCTATTTGGGGTCACAGGGTCACCAAAGTTACAAATTAGAATCTCCATATGCTAAGGTTCTTGTACACAAAATTTCAGCTCTCTAATGTGTATGGTTCATGAGGAGAAGTCGAAAGTGTCAAAAGTTTACGGACGGACGAACGGACGGACGACGGACGGACGCCGGACGACGGGCCATGCCATAAGCCTATCTGGACTTTCAGTCCTGATGAGCTAAAAATAGGGTTTTCTTAAAACAAGCCGTTTTGAAAAAATACTTTTGTATGGATTTTACAAGGGAGAGACACACTTTATTTGAGTGATACATTAATGTTTATTTTCTCTGCATTCTCGATGCTCATAGAAAACATGAAAACTACCATGGGGACTGAAGTTTGATATGAAATTTCACTCGGATAGTTTTCAAAAGGATCGTCTGTTAGTATTTTGAATTTGTTCCGGATGTAAACGGTGATTTCATTGGCTGTTGTTGAAAGAGCTGGTAAGGGGCGTAACTCGTAATCACGATATGTGTCGCTGCTTCGGGTCACCGGTTTTCTATCTTGTGATGGCAAGGTCTAAAGCGAGAAGAGTTGCTAGATACGTTTTCACCTTGCCGTGGGAAGATGATATGTAGTATCATAAAGCTAGTTAGTTTATGTTATCTTGATAAATGTTACCATGGACATAGCTTAGTTGGTAGAGGGTCTGCTAGTCACCTTGGATGCAAGGGTTCGATTCCCAGCACCGCCATATCAATAGTTGTTAAAATATGGGAGATGTTGCTTCCTTGTCTGGCGCTCAGCGTCATGAGGATAGAACCTTTGACTGCCAGGTTCTGACAGCACATAACTAATTGTGGAAATTACATTGTAACTAGGACAATAAAGAATTATTATCATAATATTTATTTACTAGTCCTGTACTTTGTGTTTTGTCAGCTGCTGCTGATGTGATCTATGCAATGTTTCAAATATAATTCAGGCTTTACACTGTAAAATTGTGACTTATGCAAGGTTTTTTATTCAAAAATTTCTGTCAGCTGAATGGGAGAAATAAAATCTTGTCTAGATTTCAAGATGCCATATTAAACAATGTTTATTAATATCTACAGATTTAAACAGTAGTGTAGATATTGTCAAATAATTTAACTCGGAAATAATTTGATGAAAAACATGCTTTTAATTACTTTCTTTCCAGTTTATCTGAATTAGTGAAGCATGGAGAGAATGGACTGGTGTTTCATGACAGTGAGGAACTCTCCACCCAGCTGCAGGTACCTAGTTTATAGGAGCTTTGATGTACATCATTACATCTAAAAATTTGCCCTTCGGTACTATGTAGCATACTGGTTAGATTCCAGTCTAAGTAAACCTAGCCTCAATATTATCTGTTTCACTCCTATACTGAGTCTGGCAAGGCCCAGTAGAATGTCGCGTCATGACAATGAGGAACTGTCCACTCAGCTGCAGGTATCTAGTTTATAGGAGCTTTGATTAGTATGTCCCTAAATGCATCATTATAGGTACATCTCGGGACTTTGCCCTTCGGTATTATGTAACATACTGGTTAGATTCTAGTCTTAAGTAAATATCGGCTCAATATTAACCGTTTCACTCCTATACTGAGTCTAGCAAGGCTAAGTAGAGGGTCGCGTCAGCTGACCTTTCTGTGACCCATGACCCTCCAACGTTATACCTGCGAAGGCAGACTATTGCAGCTTGGTAAGATGAGTTCTGAATGGTCATTTCAATACGTTGGTGACCCTCTATTAGGCCTTTCTAGACTCTGTATAGGAATGAAACGGATATTATTGAGGCTTGGTTTACTTAGACTGGTTAGATTCCATAGATACCTTAATTGTTTCCTTGAGAAAGATTTTGCAAATGTCAGATAAAAATTTATAAACTTTGATGAAACATTTTCTTCAGGATCTGCTGCAAGAGTTCCCCGAGAACCAATCCAAATTGAACCAGATGAGATTGAACATCAAGTCCTTCCAGAAACTCCGGTGGCATAGTCAGTGGAAGCAGATTGCTCTCCCTTTGTTTGGGGTCAAGGTCAAGGAAGATTGAGCTTTTTATCCAATCTTGTTAATAAAAACATTGTTTTACATTGTTGTCTGATGTTGTTAATTATCTTAATTTGTGATTTTGTACAATGAATGAAAAAGAAAATAATTGCACTTAATTTATTTCAAGCATGGTATTTCATTAATGTCATTTATAGTTACAATGATGTAAAAAGATGTAACGGACACACCCTTGAATGATCACATGATTTGGTGGATGTTCGACTTCATTTTATATGTGAGAGACATTTTGATATACTATAGGTTCATATATCATTGTTATCTTTGCTAGCTTATACAAAAGAGGCTAAATATTCATAAAATATTGTCATTGTTTTGTTTAGCAACTTCTAAACTTGGACTATCACATTTGTTAGTGAGCTGTAACATTGTTACACAGTATTAGTTATTGTAAGCAAAGTAAGATTCTTGTGTAACAATGAAACACTTCACAGCATATTTGTTCTCCTTCATCAGTTTACAATAAGGAAGGTTTCATTCAGAAATTTTCCTTTTCTAATTCTAAGTATCTTAGCTTTATCACATGATAACGTACATTCAACTTGGTTTTCCTTGTCCTACTTCTGAAACATTGAAGCTGCATGTACATTGCCATTGTAAAAGGTTAGAGTATTCAGTGAGTAGATACTAACGCTGGCATTCCATGTGTCTGTAGTGCGCAATGCGTAATGCGTAACCAACACTTTACACTAAAATAGTAGAAGTTCCTTTCATGTACGTGTAGTGCATAATGTGCATTACGCATTGAATGTCAAATTGGTTACTCAAGCCACACTATTACGAATACATGGAATCGGACATAACACGTCACGCAATAAGCATCACGCAACATGCATCATGCAACATGCATCATGCACGAATACGTACCCATGGAATGGCAGCTTAAAGGCTTGGTTAAAGATTCCACAGTACACGCATCTTTAAGAATAAGAACTCTTTTTCAACCCCTTTGGAATGTCACTCAAAATACTTTCACTCGTTTCAATGAGCTTCTGGAATGTCAGTCAAAAATACTTTCACTCAATCCATTGCGCTTCTTGAGTACTTGACAAGACACATAAAATAGTCAAAATGAATTCATCATGTTAATGAAGATTGATCCAGTCCATGTTTATCCATGTTTATGTGAGAACCCAGTTATCTTTTTTCAATATATATGTATTATATATTTGAAAATCAATTAATTGAATTGAATGACCTTATGGCCTGTAATTACTTCACTTGATATAAGATTCATGAAGTATCAATGGTACAGTAAATAGATTCATCAGACGCGGTCGATCTGCCAGCTTGTGAAGATGAATCTTCATTAGTATTCGTATGTTCATTGGATGAATTTACACTTGCTTGTGAGTAGACAACTTCCCTGTTCCTTGGTTGTCCCCCTACCTCAGGCTTATAACCTCTCTTATAACACTCTCTCGTACTCTTGCCCTGATAAACCTGGTACGGGATGCCTGAGTACTCTTGCTCCTTAATGAGATTGCCGTAGCGTGTATTTAGTCGACTTAAGGAAAGGCCGTGATAATCATCAGAGTGTGTAACATGGGAGTCCTCAACAATAATGACGGGAGTTGGTGTGAGCAAAGTTGGATATGGTTGGTGCTCTGGTGAAGGGAATGGGATGCCATGTGTTCCAGGATATACCGGCTCCTGGAATGCTGTGTAAGGATTTCTCCCAAATTGGTAATCATGACCCATTGGACGTCCAAGGTCTCCCGGAAGTGGTGAAGTTGTCTTTCTGTAGGTATGAAAGTCTCCTCTGTTGAATCTTTCCCTCTCTTTGATTTCCAGATTGAGATTCTCAATTTTTTTCTTCACGGCCTCAGAGATAAGTAGCACATCATGGTTTTTAGTGAAAGGAGCTTTTGTATGCATTTTTGCGCACCGGCTACAGAGAAGCTGATTACACCTTTCGCACCAGAATGTAGCTTCAGTTGTCTCCCCTACTCCCGCACAAGCACCACAGGTGTCAGTTCCTGAAATCATAACATTGTTATCATTATCATGTGTTGACAGGAATTTTGTTTTGTTTATGACTTATTTATCCCCTCTTCTTAATGTTATCATCATTTCTGATCAAGGGAAAAGTAGATACTTCCTGAAAATTAAGAGTTTATTCTGTTATGGTTTATTGTCCCCAACCGCAACGGGTAACGGGGGACTATGTATTCAGCAGCGTCCATACGTATGTCCCAATTCTTGTTAATGTGATATCTCATGAACCATTTCACTCAGAGTGTTCAAATTTGGTGTCAGTCTACATGACAGGAATACAAAGACACCAGTCGATAATGGTGACCTTGATCTCATTTTCAAGGTTACTACAGCACTTTGACCGGTTTTGAAGCTCTTGTTAACGCGATATCTCATGAACCATTTCACGCTGAGTCTTCAAATTTGGTGTCAGTCTACATGACGGGAATACGCAGACACCAGACGATAATGGTGACCTTGACCTTATTTTCAAGGTCACTACGGAACTTTGACTGCTTTTGAAACTCTTGTTAACGCAATTTCTCTCAAATTTGATGTCAGCTTTCATGATGGAAATATGCAGACACTAGTTGATTATTTTGACCATGACCTTATAACAAGGTCGTTACGGCACTTTGACCACTTTTAAAACTCTAGTTAGGACATTTACTGTTGCACTTATGGTCTTCAAATTTGAGCTAACATGACATTGCTCTTATGTTCAAGGTCATTAGAGAGCATGCTGTCTAACAAACTACAAAAACTAAAGAATGAATTCAGTATACTCGGTAAGCGGCGGGGAACATTGCCATGTTAGTGGCAAACACTTGTTTTTATGGTTTCAATTTCGTGCTCTCTCATCTTTCCTCTACACTTTATCAATATATTGACTCAAATATAATTCCATTATCACTAATTCTATCTTAGGTCTTAATGTATCACAGGTTATCATATGTATTCATTATTTTGACAAGGATTGTAGGATTGTATTCTCTGATAGTATTATAATTTTGGTCTGGATGAATTTCAAGCTCATCAAATAAATTTGAAAAATAAAAATCTCTTACCTCCATCATTTCTCCTGAGACTGTCATGATCATTGGTCCTATGACTACCTTGACCATTCTGCCCAGAAGTAGCTCGGTTCTGCCTTTGACTAACATTGGTCCTATGGCTATCCACCAATCCCTGGAGAAGCAGTGATGGCTTTATCTGCCACGCCCACTCATCAACTGGCTTGGAGGGTGTGGGAACCTTGGTAGACTGGCGACACACTGCACATGGGAGAGATTTTGACTTGATAGCTCTGGGGTGATTCTTGGTGTGTTTCGTGAGACAAATACGGCAGAAAGAATGGCCACAGGTCAAAGTGCAAGGGTCGATGAAGATGCTACTGCATATCACACATGTGAGATGTTCATTTATTTGTGATTCAGCCATCCGTTTAGATTGGTGTGATTAATGGGGTTTGTTATTTAGTTGACAATCATAAATCCTGTAAATGTAAAACAGTTGTGTTATTGATGAGCTTACAAGATATCATCTATAATTTTCTAAAGAGGGTCTGTGGTTCTTGTAAGTTTCAGAATCCATATCAACAGTTACAATTAAACTTTGTAGAGATATTGATTGTATGTGATTAGAGTTATCTTCTAATAGATATCATTTAGGCAGTATATTTTGGCAATTAGGGTGCCACAACATGCTGAACGAAATATATATCAAACTTCTTGTAAGGTTCTCTTACATTGCTGTTAAAATCCATCAGTTTCACGGAAGACATGTTTAAATTCTTTTAGATTTTGAGGTGCCTAAAATTGCTAGTTATTCTTTCCATAAACAAATTTAACTCAAAATATTGAAAGGAATAGCAGTTTACAGGAATAATCTTTCCTAAAATTGAAATAAAGTGTTGACTTTTAAAATTCTTATGCAGAATATTTCAAATCCTTCATGTAAAGATTTGATTATTTTATTACTCATTACAACAAGAGACAACAAAAGTATAAAAAAACATATGAATGATAAAATTCAACCTTACCTTTCTATGGTTTCTCCAGCAACTAGAGTTATTGTTTAAACAAGGACATCATGGGTGAATGGACATCCAAAATAATACCAACCCATACTGCGACCCAGTTCTATGGGTCTATCCCCTGTAACGTTATCCAGTAGTATCAATATCATTCTGACGTGATAATATAGCAGTCTATGGAATACGGGAAGTCCTGACTGACAGCCAGTAACCATGTTTTGAGGTCCCCCCCCCCCCCCCAAAATTGACAAAATTCTTCTCATGGGCTGGTAACTTTTCTAGGTTATCTTATACCGGTACTTATTAAATTGTAGCTCATCAGGACTGAAAAGACTGAAGAGCTTATGGGATGTCATGGTGTCCTCAAACTTTGTACAGTTTCGAATTCTTATAGGGCACTGACTTTAGAAATATGAAACTTCTGTTTGACCTTTTTGACCAGTGAGGATAATAATCTTGGGATCCCTAGTAAGGGCCCTGACATCGAAACATATTTTCACCTTCTATTGCAGAAGCAAATACCATTTTAAAGGGGCAGTAGCACGTTTTAAAGGGGCAGTAGCACGTTTTTTGATAACTTTATATTTTAAAATTTTCACTGATAATTGTAAGTTAATGTTAAATGTATTATATTGACAGAATCAAAAATCTCATTAAACAAGTCAATCATCCATAGTCAGAGGACAAAGTTTGAAGATTCACATGAAATCCATTGGCGGCCATTTTTGTGTGAACACCTTTAATTCATTTTGAGTAAGAAAAAGGAATCGCATGGCTAAACTTAACAATATATATTTGAATTATTACTGCTCCATTTAGTTTAAATATGTTGTCTTTCAATTGGAACCATTAATTTTCATTTTCCTGACAACACCTTATATTCCCCCTAAAAACGTGCTACTGCCCCTTTAAAGAAAATTTAATTTAACAATTTTCACTGATAATTGTAAGTTAATCCTAAAAGTATTATTATACCCCCTCTACACTGTTACTTCAACCTGCTTAATTCTATGGAAATGAAAATGATTTAATTATGGAAGAATTTAATGGCATTTTTTATATGTATTCAGTATGGAGATCAGAATATATATTGCTAAGAGACATCATATTTTTCTTAACATACTGTAATATGATTATATAGTCCTATCACAATATGCGTAATGATATCGCAGTAAGTAACGCTTGCAGTGTAGTGATACACTAATACATCGTCTGCTTCAAAAGTAGTCCGGCTAGCCCTATGGCTGACATGCCGTTGACACCTCTGTAACTAGAAGTAATAAATCCCGATATCTAAGAAGCTATGTTCATCTTATGTGAAGCACAAGTATATTACATGGTGGCAGCTAGGGTTCTCATTGTTTGAACCACGTTTCTGAAGTGAACTGTAAGTGTTTTCGATGTGATTCCGATCTCACTCACTAGAACTTTCGTGCTTCGCGCTACGATCCATGTCTGGATAACAGAGTTCCATTGACGGCTGGATAAGTGAAAACGTAAACAATATGGCGTCCTCCATACCGAATCCAACGATGGATTGGAGTCATCCCGATCGCTCACAAACTTTCAAGGAATTTAGACAGTTGAGCGAGATCTGGTTTAAAGTGAAGAATATCAAGAAAGAAGATCAACACAATTACATCATTCTGTGGGTCGGCAGAGAGGGTTTGAAGATATACAACACGTGGGGAATGACCGACGATGAACTGAAAGAACCAATTAATCTGTGGACGAAATTCTCGCAACAGCTAGAGCCGACAGAAAACCGTAGAATTCACCGACTAGAATTCCAGAGATACAGACAGCTTGATGGAGAAACTATTGATGATTTCTTCACTAGATGCAAGACGAAAGCTAAGAAGTGCAACTTCAAAGACCGGGAGATAGAAGATGAAAGAATCATCGAAGTTATGATAGCAGGAGTTAAATACCCTGAGGTACAGAAGAATTTGTTAGCAAAAGACATGACACTGAAACTGGATGAATGCTATAACATCTGCAAGACACACGAGGCAAGCTGTTCACACATGGAGCAGTTCAAGACCCTGGATAAAGAAAGTGTGCATGCTGTAAGAAGGCAAGGGGGAAATTCATGCAGAGCTTGTGGAAAATCACACCCAAGGAACAAGTGCCCCGCATACAGGTCCCAATGTACCAATTGCAAAAAATATGGCCACTGGCAAGTCATGTGTCGATACAAAGACAAAACAAATCAAGACCAGGGATACAGGCCAAGACGAAGAAGCCGGTCCAGATCAAGAAAAAGGTTTGGAGATCGAGGATCCAATAGAAATGATGAAAACAAGATGGATATGCACAGCGTCAATCAAAACGACTTAGCAAATGACTTCGAAAAATTGGAATTCGCAACCATAAAAGTGATTGACAATGTTACAGAGAGTGAAAACAAAGATGAGCTGTACGCTACACTGGATATAAAGATCCCGCACAGAAATGGGACAGACCTGTTGAAAGCAAAAGTCGACACTGGAGCCCAGGGAAATCTGATGCCACTTAGAGTATACAGAAGGATGTTTCCCAGCCAACTCGACGCTGAGGGATTTCCACGACCTGGAGCAACCGTTCCGAGACGCACAACACTTGTCGCGTACAACGATACCGTCATTCCACAGTATGGTAGTTTCTCACTGAGATGTAAATTTGGAGATGGCGAATGGAAAAATGAAGAATTCTACGTAGCAGAGGCGGACGGACCAGTTCTACTAGGTCTACCCTCATCGCGTGGTTTGAAGATAATAACGATAAACTGCGGAACACAGAGTCGTCAAGTTGCGGAAGTAAAACAACAAGTTGTACAGCTGAACAACAAAGAAGACTTAAAGACACAGTATCCTGACAGGTTCGAGGGGATAGGAAGGTTTCCTGGGGAGTTTCACATTACCCTCAGAAATGATGCCCAACCAGTCGTACAGCCGCCAAGGAAGTACCCTATACAGATGAAGGAAGAACTCAAGGCTGAGCTGGACAAGATGGAAAATGTCGACGTCATAGCGAGAGTCTACGAACCAACTGACTGGGTTTCAGCGCTTGCATTCAGTAGGAAACAGAATGGAAAACTGCGTGTCTGCTTAGACCCCAAAGACCTCAACAGAGCGACGAAGCGTACATACCATAAGACACCTACACTTGAAGAGATCACGCACAAATTCTCTGGAGCGCAAGTTTTCAGCAAACTAGACGCTCGTCATGGTTATTGGAGTATCGTCCTCGACGAAGTGTCCAGCCTATACACTACATTCAACACACCGTTCGGAAGGTACCGCTTCAAGAGGTTGCCTTTTGGACTAAAGGTGTCACAAGACATCTTCCAAGAAAAAATGGATGCAATACTGGAACAATGTCCAGGAACTTTAGGCATAGCAGATGACATTGCAGTATTTGGAGTCAACAGTGAAGACCATGATAAAAACCTCCACAACCTGATGCAAGTCGCAAGAAAATATGGACTGATCTTCAACTTAGAAAAATGTGAAGTGAAAGTGAAGAAGATCAAGTTCTTTGGATGTTATTACGACGCAGAAGGGGTTCATCCCGACCCAGAGAAGGTAGAGGAGATACAGAAACTTCCGTCACCAACCAGCGTCGTGGAGCTACAGCAGTTTCTAGGCATCGTACAGTACATGGCCCCATTCATTCCCAAGCTATCAGACCACACAGACAGTCTACGTTCTCTCACGAAGAAGGACTCTGAGTGGAGCTGGACAGCGTCACATGAGAAAGCGTTCCAGAATCTGAAGACCTTGATATGCAACGACTGCATTCTGACATACTTCAACACAGGAGCGAAATCTGTCATACAAGTTGATGCGTCCATGAAAGGGATCGGAGCAGCTTTACTACAGAACGGTAAAGTAATAGCTTATGCAAGCAAGGCCATGACCGATACAGAAAGAAGATATGCCAACATAGAACGTGAGCTCCTAGCCGTTGTATTTGGATGTACACGGTTCCACACATACATTTATGGATCACACTTCAAGATTGAATCTGACCATAAACCACTAGAAAACATCCAACACAAGTCACTGGCGAACGTCCCACCTCGACTACAGCGCATGATGATGCGGCTACAACCCTATGATTTTGAGATCATTTACCGCCCAGGAAAAGAAATGGTGCTAGCTGATGCACTTTCACGACTTCATCCACGACCAGGACCACAGATTGACTTGGATACGACCATCCACATGATCAACATCTCCACTGAAAAGCTATCTACACTGCAGAGAGCTACGAATGAAGATGAAGAAACACATGCACTGAAGGAAATGATACTGAATGGATGGCCGGAAAACCCCAAGCAAGTTCAAAGAATTGTACGTCAGTACTGGTCATGCCGACATGAACTGTCGATCGACGATGGACTCGTCCTGAAAGGTGAAAGGATCGTCATCCCAGAGGCCCTACAGAAGGACATGCTGCATAGAATCCACGAAGGTCACCAAGGCGTGACAAAGTGTCAGCTCAGAGCGAAGACATGTGTATACTGGACTGGTATAAACAAGGACATTGAAAAACTAGTTGGTCAGTGCAATGTGTGCCAACAGTCCCAGAACAGTCAAGCTCATGAACCACTCCTTCCACAAGAAATTCCACAGACACAGTGGCAGTGCGTAGGAACTGACCTGTTCCATTTCGATGGTTCAGAACATTTGATAATAGCTGACTACTACTCAAAATTCTTCTTTGTGAGAAGAATCAGTGGACAATGCACAAGCAATGTCGTTATCGCCTTGACGAAACAGATATTCGGAGAACAGGGGACACCTTCAAAAGTTATCAGTGATAACGGACCACAGTTTTCCAGTGCTCAATACACAAAATTTGCCGCTGAGTGGGGATTTACACATGTAACCTCCAGTCCGAGGTATCCTCGTAGCAATGGATTCATTGAACGGACCATACAGACGGTAAAAAACACGCTGATGAAGGCAAAGAAGTCTGGAATCGATCCTGACCAGGCCCTGATGTGTCTACGAAGCACACCCATTGACAACGTGATCCCGTCGCCAAGTGAACTTCTCAACCGACGTAAAATGAAAGGCAATCTACCGATGAAGGCAGAGAACAGTCTTCACAACAAAGACCAGATACACGACAGGCTGTCTCAGCGCCAGACAACGCAGAAGATGCATCACGACAAAACATGTGGTAAAGATCTGCCAGCCCTCATCGCAGGTCAACGTGTAATGATCCAGGATCCACGGACCAACCAGTGGGCACCCGCCCGCATCAAAGAACTGTGCAGTGAACCACGATCTTATGTAGTTGAAACTCCTAACGGCTATATATACCGAAGGAATAGGCATCATATAAGAGACATTGAGCCAGTCAAGAACCCGGTGAAGCGAGTCCGCTTTGCCGATGAGAAGAGAAGAGAAGTGGGTAATGGTGACCAACCACAACCACGTCCGATCGTGCAGAAAGTGGGTAACGGTGACCCACCACAACCACGGCCGAGCGCACAGAAACCAGCGCTGGGCAAAAGTGACAATGTTCCTGACAAAATGAACAATCAACCCAGTGACAGGCCAGTCACAACCCGATCTGGTCGTACAAGCAGAAAGCCTAACAGGCTCATTGAACTGTAGCAGCTTTGTGCAAATATATCTTTTATCTGTACAGTAATGAGTGCAGTTTGAATTTGAACTTTAAATTTGTGCCAAAGAGTTTGTGCCAAAGAGTTTGTGCCAAAGACTTTAATTCCTGTTACAGTTCCAGTTTACTAGTTCAATATTTATAGTTGAGTAGCTAAATTTAATATTTGCATTTCAGTAGATTAACTCAATTACTTGCAATTGTTATTGATGTGAATGGTTTTATATTATATGTTTTGAAACTAACATGTCAACTATTACACTGTAAGGTATGAATGAATCTTATGTACTGATTGTACTTAAATATGTGTGACTGCAATTGAATTCATATCAGTTGTCTTGTTATCATGCATTGATAGAATAGTAGTTTTACAGCGTTCAGTTAAATATTAATTGTTCTAAAAAAAGAGGGATGTAATATGATTATATAGTCCTATCACAATATGCGTAATGATATCGCAGTAAGTAACGCTTGCAGTGTAGTGATACACTAATACATCGTCTGCTTCAAAAGTAGTCCGGCTAGCCCTATGGCTGACATGCCGTTGACACCTCTGTAACTAGAAGTAATAAATCCCGATATCTAAGAAGCTATGTTCATCTTATGTGAAGCACAAGTATATTACACATACATCTTTCAGAGTCTATTCATGATACAAATGAACATTGTTATGGAAGTTACACAGCAGGCGGTGTTATAACTGTCAGTCAAGCGATATCTTAATAATTACATTCTTTCCTGATAAAAATAAGTAGACCAGTCTCTTTGGGTCTGTTTATTTATATATCTTCCTGGTTCACAATTTTTCTTTTACATACTTTGACCTTTGACCTTTGACATACTCATATTTCCCTGACTAGATTGAAGTCAATAGGAATCATGCTGATGGCTCTCCAGTCTTATCACTGATTGGCTGGATCTATAGGTCACCTAGCATGACCCCTATCGATCAGGGCCTGATTTAACAAAGCCCCTTAGTGCTACAGGTCTGTTTACCCATTGTTATCAAATTGGGTTACTATCACCTTAGTCTATAGCAGTGTATGAAATAATTTTTCAAGATCACTTAAGCAAACCGGTCAAAAAATTTCAAAGTTCCTAGCCCAAAAGAAAAATTTCTAGCCCAATTAAGTAAAGATAAAAAAAAATTCTGATATTAATTTTTTAAAATCAAACACATATGTACTCAAGAGTTCTTGGCATGTGATGGTGGTGATCGGAAACTGACACAAAATAGTAAGTGAATAATTTACAACATTGAATGAAAGGACATCAAAATATTTTTGGTATCCACACTAGCCAACCAGACTATCATTAGATCTTTCCTACTAGCCCAGGCAAATTTCAACAAGCATTGGGCTACCGGGCTAGTGGTTATTTCGGACACTCCGGGTAATTTGGCCCAGTCTCCGACACAGCAAAATAGAAGATGTTCAACTTGATTTAAATGAGATTGAATTCATGATTGCAGGAGCTTTATAGTTTCAGAAGTGGACCAGAATCTTCATTGGTTTGTAGTATTGTTACTATATCATTTTGCTGAATTGCTAAATGCGTATCAAGATTTCCATCTGATTGTATTGAGATTGAGCAATGGTGAGCTAGTTCCATTCTTTGACTGAGGGTTTCACTCTAATACATAGCCAAAATGGCGCTTTAGGTTTTCTTCTAGTAATTCTTCTAGCTTAAGACATATAGCAGTGTATAAAATAGATTGGAAATCTAGCCTGTCCTGAAAATTAATTGGTCAATTCCTTAGGGGAAAATAAAGAAAGTTTTTGAAAAGTTCTGACCAAAAAGTAACCAGTCCTGGCAAAAAGTAGCCAGCCAAGGACTGGTGGACGGGCTATATTTTACACACTGCACATAGCCAAATTTGTTTTAGAGCAACATAAAGCATAAATGATCTTAACTCTTCTTGAGTTAGAAGCTTGAGCACTCTTTTAAATGGAGAGACCACCTTGAAGGGGATCTGGTGTAGCAGGCCAATCTCCCCCTTCTACATCATAACCAAGGGTGGAGAAGAAATAGGCTAGCTTGCTCAAAATGTCCCCCTTGTACATCATAACCAAGGATGGGGAAGAAATAGGCTAGGCCAGAATCTCCCCCCTTGTACATCATAATCAAGGCTGGGGAATAAATAGCCTAGCTAGGCCAGAATCTTCCCCCTTGTACATCATAATCAAGGCTGGGGAATAAATAGCCTAGATAGATCAGAATCTCCCTCCCCCCCCCTGTACATCATAACCAAGGGTGGGGAAGAAATAGACTAGCTTGGTCAGATATAGAGGTAAGGTAGAATTAAGGGTGGGGAAGGTTTGGCCTAGGACAGTCTTTCCCCGGTGGAGATTGAGCCCTTCTCAGAGAAAGTTTGATTGTATTATCACTTTATCAACTTTATCATGTTGGTAATTATTCAGTCTTCATGATAGAAGAATTAGTTGAGCACTGGTCTCAAGTTGTTGCTGTTAAAAAACGCCTACATAATTGACAGCGAGGTAATCAGAGAAAATATCACATGTTATTATAGACATTTTGGTCATAACAAATACGTCTTTTTGTTGAAAATGAAAGTCAAAACAAATGTTTCATGTATATAAAATTTATTCATTATAAAAATATATAATGATGTCCTATATATGGTTAATCATAATCATATTTCTGAACATCACCACAGATTCAATGGGATAAGATTGCACATAAATGTTGGGTGATATAAGCAGGGGGATACTTGTCATGTATATAGGCATCTGTACTATTGTGATAATTGGGTCATTTGTCCATTTGAAAATTTAAATAATAGGAAAATAAAGATACTGCTCTCATGCTCAAATTATGTTTTGATTATCTTAAGATCAGACAAACTTATCATTGTTACAAGATGGGTTTAGCGTGATCTTAAAATTAAGATTGAATTACGTTGGTAGGATCATGATTTTACTGAAGGCCAATTTTTAACAAGCACAAATATTGCTAAGCCTGTTTACTTATTCCTCCATCTCAGATTCAATGAGAAATATTTACAATAAAAATTTCATAAATCTTGTCAACCCTTTCGCTCTACAAGCCAGTAATCAGACTCAAGAACATTTGTTATTGTTTTTTGGGGGTTGAAAGAGTTGATGAAATTTTCAGTTTCAAAAGTTCTGAGGATAAAGTAAATTTTCTTTGCAAAGTACTTTCATGAAATTTCAGAAATTTAGACAAAAGTTAATTATCATTTGAAGATTTTACATTTTTCTGAATATAAATGTGAGCTTGATAAAGTCTTACAGAAATATTTTTTTTATCATTTTATCTTTTGTTTCAGTATAATCTATGAACAATTCATAATGACCTTAGTATCCATCATAATGTATAGGTGCCTCTTTCTAGTAGATAAAATATAATGATTTCTAAATTAGGTGATATACTTTTAGTATACAGAAAGCAAAAAACACACTGGTGTATATGGCAATATATGAATTTATAAAACAGCTGTATTTGACATAAACACATTATCAGCAGAATGATATATAAAAATGATACGATGATGTAAGTATTTTATAAATAAATGTCATTTTAAGCTACAAAAATGTAATTTGAAGCCAGGAATCACCAGTTGATGTAAATAAAACCCAACAATAATCTGAGTACATAACATCATGAATAACAGATACGACATAACATATTCATATTAACAGTAAATAAATCTGTAAGTTTGGAAGACATTTATTATTGCCAAAACTGAAATTACATTTTTGTTATTGATCCCATATCATTTTTCCAAAAGATTTAAGCAAAATAACAAATTTGTGAGATTAATTTTTTCTGTCATGTAATATTCAGTTTTGGCAACTTTAACAAAACAGTTTTGTAAGTGCTACTACCCTACAACAAATAATGTAAACAAAATGTAAGTAGTTGTATGGTACACGTGAGCATAAATGTAAGTTTTCCAAGCTCCAAACCACAGTGAATATCTGGAGTCTTACTATCACTGAATATAGAGAATTAGGGGGTATGCACTGTCAGGAGTTTGGGCAGAGTTGCCAAGATAAGTCTATCGATTATTCATCTTCTTCAAACCATTTGTTATTATGAGCGAATCATCAATAAGGTTAATATTTTCCATCACTTATATATAATCTAAGGCACAATAATACATGGATCATTTTTTATAGCTTAATGTTGCTTTTAGGGAATAAATAAACTTTTAAATGAGCCAAACATGTTTTTGACTGATTTCAAAACGTGATGGTAAAAAACTTTTACATTACGGGTAATTAGGAAAGTCAAAGAATGATCTTTTTATAAGTTTTCTCTCCTAATGGATAATTTGATTCATAAATATCGTCAGTGGTTTGCGGAACATTTTAGTTTACAAATATACATTTATCATGAGATACACTTATTATGCTAAATGGAATACTGGATCTAAGTGATAAAATGACGGAATACGATATTAAATAGATATGTTCAATTGCATAGAAGTGCAGCAATAAGGCCTATTGACAAAATGTAATTCAGCTGTAAGTTTTCAAACATAACAAATCTTTCAGTTGAAATAAAAGCAGGTTGGAAATTTCAGTAAAACAATAAAACAAATAAATCTCAAAAGAGAAGGTAACCATTTTCAAATTTAAACAGTCTTAACATCCATTTAAATCACAGCTTGTTATAAATCTCTGTACATCAATGTCATAAAATTCATATAATATATAACATCAAACTTCAACAATTCAGTATTGTTGACATTAATTATGAATTTCAACCTAAAGCATGGTTGATTAGTATAACCATTTTGCTGCATGCTGATATATATATATTGATATATGTACATCACATCAACACCCATCAAACGGTTAACTCCCTAACTCAAAAATAGGTAATCTCTCATATATACATTAAATAAGCATGCAGATAATTCTTCATCCACCTTCTCTCCTAGGCACTGGCAGGAAATCATCGTTATGCTCACGGAAACAAAGATCACTTCATGGTAAACTACGGTACTACTATTTTTTCAGTCAGTGATTACCTTTTACCATTATTTTCTCATCAACCAATGATATTGCCTCTATTATCTCAGCTTTTTCCTTATCAACCTATCATATTCCCTCTATCATCTCAGGTTTTCCAAATCAACCAATGATATTCCCTCTATCATCTCAGGTTTTCCTCATCAACCAATGATATTGCCGATAACATATCAGCTTTACCTTATCAACCAATGATATTCCCTCTATCATCTCAGCTTTTCTTTATTAACCAATGATATTGTCTCTAACATCTTAGCATTCCTCATCAACCAATGATATCGCCTCTATTATCTCAGCTGTATGCAGGCAGATGAAAAGTGATCATAATTTCTCTGCATCAACCAATGAAACTGTTTCTGTGTTATTTCATTGTTTTGCATGCTATACATTAATTCCTCTATATGACAACAATGACAAGTTTATGATATCATCTCGTGAATATTAACTCATATAGCACTCTGATTACGATGTTATCAGCTCGTAACACATTATGTATAGGGTGATATCATGATATCGCTGGTGATTATTTCAGTAGTGCAGATAAGGTACAATGATGTGTGATGGTACAAATATTGCTGGTAACTACGAAGCTCAAGATTTATCTTTTCTTTTGTGACCTTTACATCAGTACCCAATGGTGCAAAGTTTTGATTTCCAAAGAGACATAAGATGAATTAGGATGAAGAACAGCCTAGTGCAATATTTGAATCTCTTCTATATTGCTCCATGATCAATGAAGTTCACACTTCACAAATAACACTTCACACAGTTTCACTGAAATGTACATAAAATGTGATTCATCTTGCCTTACTTGCTCCCGTATCTTATAGAATTTCTTGTTGGCGCTTACTGGACAAATGTGGAATTGCTGAAAAAAAGCCTGTTTGGCACTTTTGTTTTTGTATTCAGATGATCAAGACAAGGCTAATTGCATAAAAACAAGAAGAATATTTCAAGGGCTTTTTAGAAAGTTAGTGAAACCTGTAAAACCCAATGTATCTCAATATCTGTCCTTGTATTGTAGCCAGTACCATGATGAATACATCTTCAGCTGAATTTGAAATGCAGATCATGGGTAAAAAGGCTTTTTCATGCTAAACACCTTAGTAAGATCAGCTTGCTAAGAACACTTTGCCATGCTAAACACCTTAGTACTAAGGTGAGTCTGTTAAGGCACTGGAAGGTTGTTGAATCTCTGGTGCTATTTGATGACATCATTAGTCCTGTACAGTTCTATATACATGGAGTGAGGTGTGTTTTCAGTTGTACACACCGTTACTAGGGCGATCTGGCCGTTTTCGGTACCGGTTGATGACTTGTAGATACTGGCCAATCAGGTTTGAGATATCTGAGCCCTGGAAATAAAAAAATATAAATTTATTACATTGTTGCTGCTATGGATAATTCAATACTTTGGATGACAATTATATTAAATTTGCTGTATCATGACCAATTGTATAAATTTGTAGGGCCATTGGTTGATTTACAGATTTTGCAGATGGACAAACACATAAACAAGCACATTTGTTCTAGATTAAATATTTTCTTTACAGGTTTGGGTATGCAAAATAGATAAAAAAAAATTGGACAAAAATATTTTCCCTTTCTTTTTATTAAAGTGACACAGAGTATCTTTTTTAATTTTTTGGTTTTTTTTATAAGCTACAAAATATATAATATGATGGTTGAAGTTTATATCTTATCACTGGACTTGCAAATATATCGATTTATGCATAATATCTCTAAAATGCTTGACTTTATGGAAAAATCAAGAAAACATCTCAAATGCGTTTAATATTCGAAATTATGCATCCAATTAATCTACCTATTAGTTACAATACCTAAGAAACACTATCGAATCGAATATATTTTCCTGTCAGCTTATGACAAGGTTTCAAAATTACGTTTGGCGAATTTGCGCGCGCCACTCGAGCCACATTGTCCGGTTTTCGATCAAAATCCCGACTTTGAATGGCCGTATTTTCGCTCTAATGTACTGACTGACCTTTAACTTGTTATTTTCAGTAACAGTTAGTGGTTCCCGATGTAATAACATCGATATCAGAATTTGACATATGTGATCCTATCAACATACTCTGTGTCTCTTTAAGGGTAAAATTTTGCAACATAATTATTCAGGGAGTTGCTGATTATTGTGTGAGATGTTTTTAGAATATCAGACTGCTACTACTACTACAGACTACCCTGGTGAACTTCACGTTAAAATGAAATGGATTTTTCACCTGGTCAGTCTCGAGACGAAGAATCTTCTGCACCATCAAGTTGCCGAGTTTCATGTCCAGGTAGTTGACATTGTAGTCGTCACGGTAACGCCGTGTCGAAAGGATCACGCTGAATGGATGTTTTATTATGGTTTCCTGCAAAAGATAACAATAATTTTATCGTAGGAGTCATAAAGATATTAACGGTATTATTGCCTTCCTCGAAGACAAATATTATGTAATAGGAATATATTTTCATATTTTGGATTTACTTACATGTGTATCTCGCTTGAGGATTTGGATACCAATGTTGTTGACAGCCATCATGCATTCACCTATCACCTTTGGAACACTCTGTAAACAAATTAAAAAATCATTCATCATCGTAAAACAATCTTCTCCACTTAAATAGGCTTTTAGCTAAAGATCCATTATTATTTTACAACAAGTTTTTATCCAATTATACTTGTGACGTCAGCCTATTGTTTTCACGATCCATTATTTCTCAGGCTTAGATAGAACATCAGGTGTTTAACTTGAAATTTGGTAATTTTAGGGTGCTTAAAGTATGTTGTTGAATAAGTAATGAGTTGAGTACAATTAAAGTTGGGTAATATCCTTGTAAAACCCCATTCCTTGAATGAAGTGGGCGTTGGCTTCAATATTTTCAAGGCATGGATAGTTACTCGGGACATTAACCTATACGTTGTAACCTATGACAAGACGGTTTCATACCTTTATCAAGAAAAATGTAGATCCAAACAGTGGCCATCTGGAAAGGATTTCTGAAAAAGAAAATAACATTGCAATTCAGGTTACATGAAAAGGAATTTTATTTATAATGCACTTAGGTTCTTTGAGACTTATGAGGCATCTAGAAGTTCTTAAAGTATCAAATCAAAAATTTGTCACCATTTACAGAGCAAAGTGAACTATTACTGCTACAGTCTGAACTACAGTCATGAGCAACTGATTCTGACTATGGAGCTGGAATATTCTTATTCAACAAGGAATGATACCACTTTGCTTACATTACATTACATTTAGCAACAGTAGGTAATAATTAATAGGGCAGACAAAATTACTTGATAGATTTAAAAATAGGTGGAAAAGAAAGATACAAATTAGTTTAGTGGAACTGAAAACTCTTCTGAAACTTATTTAATGAAAAATTGGTACAGAAATGGAGACATTTTCTTTCAAGGGGCTTCTAAGTAGCATTTTGTTTTTCAAATTATCAAGATCATGACAGAAGATAATTTAATTCAACTAATATTTTTCTAGCCTAATGATGAGATACAATGCATCAAATATAGTAAATCATTTGCAACCTCAGTCAACCTTTCTCAGGGTACGAACGTTACGCTTACTCCACTAATCTGTACCCTGGGCTCAGAAGCTAGATTCCCTTATGCGACCCGACTTGGGATTAGCCAATCAAATCATTTTCTCATTCAAATTTTATCGAGAAGGTGGCCAGAAAATGATTTGATTGGCTATATCTCAAGTCAGCCCGCGCGAGCAAATCTAGCTTCCAAGCCCAGGGTGCAGATTAGTGGAGTTAGCGTAACGTTCGTAACCTGAGACAGGTTGAACCTCAGTTAAAATATCCTAGACTTTGCCTACCGAGGAATCGCACTCTGCACTCAGCTGGTGATCTCTGGAGGATTCCACGCATGTGGTCGTGGATCTTGTTCAGCCATTGTTGTTGGCGGATGTCAGGCTGAGATTTCACGGTCTTCGGGACCAGCATGTCAATTTCCTTCCTGTTAGCAGGTGAAAATATATTCTTTACTTTGTGACTTTGCATAAATGAACTTGTATTGAGCAGCAAATCATGAAAAAAAACGACTTAACATGAAAATGAAACCTTTATCCTGTCACAGGAATTATCAGTGGAAAGAGAAAAGGTCACTAGATCTTGATTACAGATAGAGATGAACATTTTTAATAATGCCTTGTAAAATTGACGCAATGACGC
Organism: Steromphala cineraria; assembly: GCA_916613615.1. Taxonomy (NCBI): domain Eukaryota; kingdom Metazoa; phylum Mollusca; class Gastropoda; order Trochida; family Trochidae; genus Steromphala; species Steromphala cineraria. The sequence goes on along the minus strand of OU744721.1, from coordinate 63,891,705 downwards.
AATGACAATTATCAAAAAAACAGATGAAGATCATTGACAAGCATAAGCCCTGCTGTATGGGTTTGAAGACAAATAAACATAAGTGCTTCTCTTTCAGAAAAGATCAAGAACTCTCCAACTGTGCAAACTTTTAAAGCAAATCTAAGTTATACCATTCAGAGGCGGGGTACATGAGGAGATATCAGCCTCTCGCTTGTCACATTACACCAAGCTCGAGGCTGATATATCCCCATATTCCCCGCCTCTGAATGGTATAACAAATTTATCTTACCGAGTGTGTAAACAAAACGCATATAATATGAAGATAAAGAAAAACGTTACTTATCAAGATTATGTTCAACATATGTAGCTCTATGAGCAACTGCTCAGCATGATGCATAAGACCACTTATCATTATTATCATTAAGGAAAGAAAGCTCTTATGACACTTTACGTTAATAAAAAGCTACTCACATGGTGGGGAGACCGACGTGGTTCTGTGCCTTGTACAACAGGGCTCCTATTTGAGACATCTGGTCCTGTAGAAACCATTGCACAAAGTCAGAAATGTTGACATTTTAGTAGTGGTGGTATAATAACATCTTTTTATGATCATATATGAAATGTAACTAAATGAAATTGACCCAAACTGAAGGTCAGCATGGTGAATTTAGCTCTCTACATTTTGTGAAAAAAATAATTCTGGGGCCGCCGCTATTGCTGGATGCAAGTTATTTCATTGGCTAGTTATCATACAGAGACATTTGAATCTTCTGCCTTGATAGACATCAGGGTATGTTTGGATCAATGCGGAAACAAATATGCTGATGATGTAGCAGGATGAAAAGTAAGAATTCTCCAGAATACTTACAATCTGTTCCCGGGCCAATGCATTCCTGTTGGTGACAAGGAGACCGTCCAGATAGTCCAGGATACACTGGGACACACAGACAGACATTTACATATACATCAACATAATATATACATATACACAATTTCCTAAAAAAACTTACAAATCTTTTAAACAAGACAAACCAAATCCTAAAACCTTGGAAAAAAATGATAAAGTCACAAATGTGTTCCTGCTGGTGGTTTATAAAATTTGTATATCATATTCATGAGTAAAAATTGAAGCATTCATAAAATCTAGAAAACTATGAGTCATTTCTAAAATATGCATTTCATGAATATTGACCATAATTTTTTTTTTTATTCATTTGTTTTAACTTCAATTTATTAATAGAATATTTCAAAGGGAAGTAGATGGCTGGTTCTAAACAACACCCAACTTATAATAATATTAGAATAACAAGATGACAACACAATTTAGTTGGTTAACCATCATGATGATGTACATCTAGTTGTGTATGTGTCCAGTGAATATTTGTCTTTGACATAACTTAACAAACACTTACACCAAATTCATAAGACCCATTCATAGATCTATAACAAATATAAGTAAGTCAATTGCCAAGTGTCATCCATAGATGGACGACAACTGAACCAATATGTGGACAAAAAGCTGACGACAAGCTCACCTGATTGAACATCATGTCAACGTATATCTCGTTGTCCAGATGGGTGAGAGGGAAGAACCAGACAGTCCGCTGGAAGATGAGGTCGAAGTCGCGCTTCTCTCGCACAAACTGGGCCGTTACGTCCAGGATATACTCCTCCCGGTTCAGCTTGTTGAAGATACCGTCTCCTGATTGGTCAAATTAAGAATTTCAATCTTTCGATTCAACATGAAAAGAAAATCTGTATTTTCTTGACTTAAACAATATTTATCTAATTGAGTGAGGTAGAAAGTTTATTTTTCACAAGTGGCAGAGTCATGAGTGAAAATACAAAGCAAGTTTACCTCATGAGATGAGATAGTATAGTTTTAGGCAGCAATGGACAAATATTCTATTTTATTAATTGATAAAGAACTTTTTCATTTTGCGAAAACAAGTTAGTTTCATACTGAACGTAACCTAGTCACTCAGAAAGGTTATCACCACTGTAGCCAGACAGATTTTATTTTTCACTGAATTCAACCACTCATCAGCACACAACATCAACAGGTGAAGATACCATCTCTCTGATTGGCCAAGTTGAGATATGAGATAAGAATCAACGGTTAGATAGATAGAAGCGTTATTTGTATAAACACGGGAAAGACTCGGACTTGACTCACGTGTTCTCAGGAAGAGTGTGTATTCCTCCATCTCAATCGAATCAAAGATGTTCAGTTCTCGACAGATGAATTCAATAGCATCCAACACAATCTGGAATGAATGAAGAGGATTGATAACTTGATTATAATCCTGGATATTATATTTATATGAATATATATATATAATATGGGCAAATTCTTGAAAATCATAAACCAGTTTCATAAACTAGTTATTTCAATTTCTCAATTTTCTCATTAATATTTTCTTAAATGAAAACAAACAACTGTCAGGGGTACCTTGATTACAGAATGAGGAAGAAGCATTAAGTAAAGAACGTTTCAATTTAAGAAGATAATAAAAAACTTAAGTCATAACATCTTATCACTGAGTGGCCCAAAAACTGGTATCGCAACAAAAAAAACCTCAATGTTGCACTAGTTAGATATAATTGCAAATTTGTAAGTAAAATTCAAAGGCATAATGAATAAGTTGTAAACCTAGCAACATTTTCACTTATCCAAAATCAGATCTGTAACAAAAGTAATAACAATACTGGAAAAGAGGCATTAGATATCTTTAGAGTTTTAAGTTGTGATTGAAAGCTATCTGATATGACACATACACAAACAATGGATTTGTTATCATATATACATAATGAGCTTACCGTGCAAGACTTGACCTGTAGCATGCCCCCCTGGGTATCTGTTCCACTATAGATGAACGGGAAGCGTTTTGAGTTCCTTCCATCCTGAAAAAGTATCAATTGTTTGGTTTTTATTTCAAACTAAAGGATTATTAAGATTTTCCATGTTAAACTAAACTAGTATGAGACCCCCAGCAGAGATACTTGTCCCTGAGGTAATGTATGCATATTATTTTTTAATTATAAAAATGGAAAAGTTTTTATTAAGTTGATGATTAAATTTCAAATACTTTACTTACAGCAAGGGCTTGGACTTCTTCTTTCAAAGGTGTGTTCTTGCGTCCACCAAACTTGAATGTTTTACGTAGATTTTGAAGGCAAAGTGCTGCAGATTCTGGAAACAAAAGATGTTCATATAGAAAGGAGGCTCGGGTGTTGTCTTTCTCCTTAAAGAGGCACTGCTATTGGTTAAGGGTTAGATCCACATTTTGATTTGAAACGTAGCACCTTTTTTGATAATTTTATATTTCAAAATTTTCACTGATAATTGTAAGTTAATGCTAAATGTATTATTTTGACATAGTAAAAAATCTCATTACACAAGCCAATCATCCATAGTCAGAGGACAAAGTATGAAGATTCACATAAAATCCATTGGTGGCCATTTTGTGTAAACACCTTTTATTTTGTGTAAGAAAAAGGAATTGCATGGCTAAACTTTACATTATATATTTAAATTATTTCTGCTCCATTTAGTTTAAATACATTGTCTTTTAATTTGAATTAATTTTCATTTTCCTGACATCACCTTATATTCCTCCTAAAAACATGCTACTGTCCCTTTAAGGACTCAATATTCACTTTAAGATACTGTTTTAATTTAGTTCAAAGTATTGGTAAAGGTTTTGTTAAAACCAATATCCAAAATATTACTGTAATCTTTATCAAATTATTAACTTTTAAAATATCAGAATATCAAACTTTTCTGTTAATAACTTACGACAGTAGTGTCTGGCCTGATCTGAGGCTGTAGTTTCGAGATACTTGAAGAGATACGGTCGCAACATCTCCGAGCAGTCACAGAACGCAGCCACCAGGGCAAACAGACGCCATCCTCGGATACCGCTACGACTGGAAGTGAAGAGGAAATAAATTGTCACATTGTTTGTGAATTGATTATATCATGAGTTTTGGACAAAACCATGAATTTTTCACTATAATACTGATAAAGAATACTGACAAAATTTCATTTCAGGTATTAATTTATCATAAATTGAAAAATAATATTGTCTTGTCTTAGATTTTATCATTTTGATATATTTATTCAGTTTCTTGTGTTTGCTTTTATAATTTGATATATTTATTCAGCAAAGGTAATGAAGCTCTTTCTAAATCTTTATATGTTTTATCTATTTATGTATACTGTGTTGAACTGTGCTTCCACGGGTCAAAATTGGACTTGAGTACTCAAGGGGTCAGACTCAACTTGGACCCAAGTACCCGACATTTTAACCTTACTCAAGGATTTTTGGATTTTTATAGCTCTTTGGTCTTTGCCTTAGCTAAAGAACCTTGAATTTTTGTATGGTCTAGATATCTTAACATAAAATTCGACTTTTAAATGGTCATATATAGCATAAATTTGACATCGATGACTTGAAATGGTAATGTTGATCTTCTTTCTTCACGCAATACAGACAAACAGACTGATATAACTTAGATAATTAACAGTGTTAAACAATATTCGAGTCCCAGAAAATGGACTCAAGTCCTCCAGGACCCGACTCAGGCTCGAGTACTCGAGTACCGGTGGAAGCCATATTAGCTACGTACTGTTTCATGCTCCTGTTGCTTGTGGTCTGTTTGCACATCTGGCAGTACACTTCATCTCTCAGCTCAGGGTACTTGTGGCAGATCTGTGGGTCCAAGAGTGTACATATAATTACTTTATTGATGCACTCATTGTAGACATTGAAATTAACATGACAATAACATATGAGGCCAGTGTTTAAAATATAGCCTCTCTGCCTGTCCTTGCACTGGTTACTTATTGGTCAGGACTGGTAATTCTTAAACTTTTTTCTTTATTTTCCCTATAGAATTGACAAATTAAGTTTCAGGACAGGCTAGGTTTCCAATCTATTTTATACACTGTATGAGGGCGTGCATAAAATAACTTCTAAAAGATTTAATTTGTAGTCAAGTAAACAAGATTATAAAGAAATTGACATGACGAGAACATATGAGATTGTACATAACATTACTTCTTTGATGAACTCATTTGTAGTTAAGTATTGACATTGAAATTAACATGACAAGAACAAATGAGGGAGTACATATGATAACTTCTTAAAGAACTAATTTGTAGTAAATTAAACAGGATTACAAAGAAATTGACATGACAAGAACATATGAGATTGTATATATAATTACTTCTTTAATGCACTCATGTATTGTAAGGTCAACATAATTACCAAAAAATTACAAAACAACAAGAACATAATTGAGTGTTCTGATCATTACCTCTAAATGCACTTATTTGTAAATTAAAGTAAACATGCTTAGAAAGATATTAACATTAGAAAGAAATTAACATGACAAGAACATATGAAAGTGTACATTTAATTACTTTTTAATGTACTAATTTGTAATAAAGTAAACATGATTTCATAGAAATTAACATGACAAGAACATATGAGGAGAGAAGACCTACCCTAAGGATCTTCATGACACAATCATAGTCAGTGATGCCACGCTGTTTTGGATAGTCTTCCATGAACATCATGATATCTGAAAACATCAATACAAAATAAGAATTATTCATTGATCAGATATGAAAGATGATTATATATTACCCATATGGGAGAACGGACACAAGGTAGTATCTCTCCTGTAAATCCCTCGGGAGTTACACCTTTTCCTGTCTTTTGATTGGTTGTTGTGAACTAATCGAATTAAACTATGCGCCGTTACTATTTCATTCATCTTTTAAACTTACATTCTAAATAATCAATCCAATCATTGAAATAATCTTCAAATTACCCAAAATTGTACAAATTGCAGGAGAATTGTCATCTTTGTGTTTGAAGCAGTTGGTCACATCACCATAAAGTGACAATTCTGAGATTTGATACGTGCCACTAGAGGTAAATAGTTATTGGTTTATTTTATGTTTTCAAAATGAATGACCAAAAAGAATATGTTTTGAATAAATAATTATTGTTGGTAATGCTACATTCATCTATTAAATGAAAGCATCAAATTAAAAAAAAGAACTGAACTAATAGAGATGATGATAATCTTGTAAAGATCTCAAGGATCTTTAAGGATGAAAAATCATGTTAATCCTGGCACAAATTGTGTATCAAATTGATTAAGATATATTGTTTTGCAAGTTTGCTTAAGGGAAAATATAAAAAAACCAGATATCAACTCACTAATGAAGCACTCGAGAGCAAGTTTGTTGAGTTCAGACGACTGCATCTTCAGTAGCGAGGCTTGGATTGGAGACTGGAGACAACATAAATGTTGTTAAAAGTTGTGTGGTTTGATATAAAAAAAAAGAGGAAAACTTTGTCGGTGCACAGTTTAGAAAGGAACACATGATTGGCCTTTATATGGAAGCACATGAAAACAAGCAAAATTGCTAAAAAGATTTGCAGAATTTCTGCCATTGGTGGTCATAAGGAACCTACCCGAGTCCATTTGACGAGTTCTGCCTGCTCCCGCCATGTCCATTCTGTGGATCCTATAGATGAGCCAATAATTTATAACATTTCCAAACAAAAATTATTACTTTTCAACAAAAGTTAAATGAAATTTGTCTTTTATTTAATTTTTTTCTCCATTTTCAACTTTTCATACACATAGATTACAAGTTAACAATTGTTATAAAAATTAACAAATTTGACATTTTGAAGAATCATTATTCCTAGAATTTCAATTTCGGTTAAATTATAATGTCATCTTCAGATACAAATTTTTGTATTTCTCCATGCCCATGCTTATAAACCCATGCAGCAAAAACAGATTTTTCAGTTTTTTCTGGGCCAAATTCCAAATAGTTCATGCACACTCTCCATGCAGAGAATACATTAAAGATCCAAATTGATATTTACAGAATGTTTATATCGAAAGTAATATTTAAAAATAACAAATTTAGCAAATCAACACAGGACAAGGTTCATGCAAATGGGTAAAAGCATCTTTAAATACATCACAGCAAATCAGCAATCATTCTTTGTCTATCTAGGGTTCATAAATTGTTATTAGTATTTTGAAACAAAATGTTAAATAGTTAACGTAAAGGATAACATGCAAGGTTATATGATTCATGGATAAATATTAGCATGTATGAATATACAAAGTCTGAACAAAGCTGTGACAATATTGATGAACACATAAATGACTGACATAAAAAAGATTGGCATAAAGAGAATTTGTCCTTTTATTAATTTAAAGGTGGAAGAAGGTTGGAAAGAGGATTTAAAATTATTGAAAAGGGCTGGTGATATTTATCTTGTCTATAGCCTTCTTTGACAATAATTTCTATATTGGGGTTGGGGTTGAGGAATTGAGGGAGAGGGTGGACTGAGATGGCTATGGTAGGTCACAAAGTATCAAGGAAGTGAAGGTCTAGAGATGACATCAGGGGGTCATTGCACAAAACGACTTAACACTAAAATTAACCTTAGTGCCATTCTTTAACCTTGAACTAAGGCTACCTTAGTGCCATCCTTTAACCTTGAACTAAGGCTACCTTAGTGCCTTCCTTTAACCTTGAACTAAGGCTACCTTAGTGCCATCCTTTAACCTTGAACTAAGGCTACCTTAGTGCCTTCCTTTAACCTTGAACTAAGGCTACCTTAGTGACTTCCTTTAACCTTGAACTAAGGCTACCTTAGTGCCTTCCTTTAACCTTGAACTAAGGCTACCTTAGTGCCTTCCTTTAACCTTGAACTAAGGCTACCTTAGTGCCTTAGGTCACCTTAGTGTTTTGTGCAACGGCACCCAGCCACATATGTGTCACATATTGTCACAGCTTTGCAATGAGAGGTTATATAAGGAAGGGAAGACAAGCACGATGTAGACCATCACCTCTACGCTGATGTCGATGTTGCTGCAGATTGCGCAGCTTAAGGCTCTCGATGAGTTTAATCGTTCCTCGGATTGACCCATCCTCGGTCCGCTGCATCTCAAACCTAGAGTCAAGTTAGCAATCATAGAGAGACTGATACATGGTTAGGTGAAGCCTGATTGGATGAAAGTAGAATGTGGATTGTGTAACCACTTTCTTGTGCAAAGTTAGTGTGGAATGTGGATGGTATGGCCACATTCTTGTGCAGAGAAACTGTGTTATGTGGAATGTAGATTGTTGAGCCACATTCTTGTGCAAAGATAATATGGAATGTGGATGGTATGGCCACTTTCTTGTGCAGGAATACTGTATTATGTGGAATGTGGATTGTATGTTCACATTTCTTGAAGCTTGATTGAATGAAAGTAGAATGTGGAGTTTATGGTTACATTCTTGTGCAGAGAAACTGTGTTACTGGTACGTTGAATGTGGAGTAAGGGTCCACATTTCTTTGCTGAGATTGTTGCCACATTCTCTAATGTTAAGTGAAATGTTCAGTAGAATATGTGGTCTGCTTGAATCATATCTATAGTATGTGGATTTTAGTTGGATGATGTAAGGATGTGATATTTGAAGTATTTGAGGTATAAACATACTGAAGACAATTGAAATTTGGATTTGGTTCAAACAACATTTTGTGATGAGGAGATCTAAAATCATAATGTCATATTTTTGGGTTGAGAGTGTGATAGTTTTGGCAACATTCTGGTGATGATTTGAATGTTGAACGGAACTGAAATGATTCCTGAGAAGATTGCCATATTACATTTTGAAAATGATTTGAAGTTAAAGTCATATTCCTGTTTGGAAAGTAAGTATGTTAATCATGTCACAGGCTTTTATTGTGTAAAGTTGTGCAATGTGTGGTGAAGTGCAATACAGCTATGAAAATGCCAGGTAAACTGTCAATGAAGCCTGTTAGCTAATGAAATATGGATACATGGTTATGTAAACAATATTAGAAATCTAGACCCCGGTGTTTACCTGTTCGTATATCTCGAGATGGACCACGAGCTTTTCTGTACAACATATAGTTCAATATCACACATGTTCTATAACCTTTATTTATATGACAAAAAATCTAAAACAAATAAATTTTTGAGAAATATTTTTTTCCCACTGAAATTTGATAATGTAGGCAAGAATGGTTTGCAAATTGTCATAAAATACAATCATAAAATGATTGTGATTATGAAATCATCAAGATATTATTTTCTTCCAACCTTTAAACATAACAAGATTTGTCAATACATTAACAGAATTTTGAATAATTATTTAGTGGATTTAATGATAGAAAGACACATTAAATGAAAATCAAATAGTTTCAACTAAAATGATTATACAATTGTAAGCAGTAAAATGATATATACCGTTATATATAACATCTAATTTGCATTTATGAAGCTTTTGTTATACTTTATGTGTACACAATTTGAAATCAAGATTTTTAAGTAACTTAAGCAATCAACAAATTCTTAAGTTCAGTCAAGCAAGGTCATCAAAGGAATTGATGCATGTGAATCATGCGTTTCTGAAATGCTGAACTGTGGATTAAAATAATTTATCATTCCAACAGTAACATAAACATATTAGTGCATAAAGCATGATTACATCCTAAACAAGCAGTTACCTCTGTCGGGTTGCAAAATCAGGAATCCTGAAAATTGTTTTTGGATCAGGTAATGGATTTGCTCAATATTCAGTACAGATCTGTCTTTCTAAGTTTATAATTTTCATTATATTTTATATATCATTTAAATTTCATCAAAATTTACCTTGAAACAATGGTGGGTGGTGCTGCTCAGTATGAACACACATCGTTACAGCTCTCCATAATGCAATCATCTTATCCTTCTTATCTTATATGTAGCCTAAGGTTAACAATTTCTTACCGATTCTTAAGATGGTCTTTAACCTAATGTGGTTTCAACTTTTATTTTCTTGCCTAACTATCAAATGGGGTAACACAACGTAGCGTTCTATCAAAATCTTTGGAAATTGCTAATATTTTTTCCAGAAGCACAGAGAAAAAGTTAAATAAAACATTATCTTTGGTAAGAAATTGTGTACATTTATATGTTCCCAAATGAGCAAATTAAAATTTTACAAAAAACTATTATGACTGCAACAAACATTTTCACAACAAATGATAACAACATATGACTATCAATTTTACTCTTAGAGTCTTAAATCAAATAAAGAAATTATCAAAATGAATTTCAGCTAAAATGTTCAAATATAATCTTAGTTTGAATAATGAAATGTATGGTATATATAATTCACATTTACATATACATTTTTGAATTGATTAAAAAGAAATGTGTCACATATTCAAGTAATGAAATAAATTTAGAAATGATTCGTTAAAAAGATAATATTCTCACTTGTCAATTGACTCCCTGAAGTGAAGAAGAGCGAACTCCATCATTGAGAATTTCCCATCAGCCAGAACGGTTCCCTGACTGGTCTCGCTCCGATCATCTCCCAGGTTTCCTTCCTGTAGAGACAGTGAAGAAACAGTTATTAAGAATGAATGGCGAAACTGACAAATTTCATCAGGTCCTAGCAAAATGGCTGCATGACAAGAGGGCAAAAACAGAAAAGTCAAATGGGACACAAGAAAGTCAAAAGGGTCAAACCCCTAGATATAAGGGCCTGAAACTCTAGATATAAGAATCTGAAACCTTAGATATAAGGGCCTGAAAATATATGTGAATTATTTTTGATAGGAATTGTTTTGAATATTATGTAATTAGTTGTCATCACATTTCTGGAGAATTGTAATTATACAAAACAAATTTCCCTTTTGGGACAAAAAAGATTATCTTATCCTATCTTATCTTAAACCCTAGATATGAGGGCCTGAAACCCTAGATATAAGGGCCTCAAACCCTAGATATATGGGCCTCAAACCCCTAGATATAAGGGCCTCAAAGCCCGAGATATAAGGGCCTCAAACCCCGAGATATAAGGGCATCAAACCCCGAGATATAAGGGCCTCAAAGCCTGAGATATAAGGGCCTCATACCTTAGATATAAGGGTTTCAAACCCCTAGATATAAGGGCCTCAAACCCCTAGATATAAGGGCCTCAAACCCCTAGATACAAGGGCCTCAAACCCCTAGATATAAGAGTCTCAAACTCTGAGATATAAGGGCCCCAAAGCTTGAGTCAGAAGGACCCAACAAAAAAGTAAAAAAGGCTTACCCCTTGTCATTCGGGGGTTAAAATAATCGGAATACATTTCTGGTAAAAAATGCACTTTAAGTAGCACTTGTTTTTTTTATATTCAAATTCTCAAAAATCAAATATAAGTTTATGCCAGATAAAATTCTTTCAGAGGATAAAATCTGTATTTACTAAGCTTAATTATCCGTAGTCATGTTAAACTTTCAAGTATAAAGCACAACATATTTAAGATATTGAATGGATTTGCAGAGCTCTACCAAATAATATTCACATAGAAATAGATTCTCAATAGAAAATGCATCTACTTGTGAAATGTTAGAAATAAAAGTACGACTTACTCGACTTGGTGGGCGTGCTAATTGAACCTGTGACAAAAATGAAATAAAAATAAAACAATAATTTCAACTACAGGCAAGTGAAAATATATCTTTAAAGAATCACCCTTACAAATATCTTGTAGGAATTGGTTATAGCTGTCAATAGAGGCAGATCCGCTCTTTCACTGATTTTTACAGAGCTTTAGATTAACTACAGACAGGTTGAAGACCTAAGGAACACCCTTATACAAGATGAACAATTGATTCAATGAAAAGTTGTAATCCATTAAATTTTTCAACTGTTACTTCAACAGCTTAAAAATGCCTTTAAAGAATTTCTTAGGAACTATTCCCAGATTTCTAGGTACTAGGTATATCTTTTATGATATTCAACTTACAATTAATAAATCATTAAGCTGCAGGAAACTGTTGATGTTTTTGACAATTTTTTACATTTCAATTGACAAGATTAACTTTTTGGCTACCTAGTTATCTAACTTATATTCTTCACTAGTAAAATATTCATGACAAATTAATGATAAATTTCAGAATGATTCAATCCTATTTGATAATTCTGATTAGCTTTCAATAAGTGAAACAACAAAACTCAACCAAAACAACAGTGACAACTACAATGCTCTAACATCATGTATAGATTTCAAAAACAACAAACCTTCATGTTGTTGGTTTCTATCTCATGTCGGGCGAGAGGTTTGACATACTCCGCTGGTAGCATACCCACAATGCCATTCAATGATCCATACAACCAGCCTGAAAAAATTATGAAACACAAGTTGTAATAAAAGTCTATCATTGCTATGAATAATATTTCTCTTATATCAAATTTAATAAATTTAATCAATTCTATCCATAATATTTGTCTTGTATAATTCTACCTGTTTTTTAATAATTTTTTATATCAATGTTACCTTCGTCAAGGTTCATCTCGGGATCAAGCAGCTTGATGATGTCACCACGACGGAAGCTCAGAAGTGTTGACTCTCGCGTCACGTAGTCCTTGATAGCGACAGCGTACTTGTTTTCCTACAGAGAATCAAAGCAGTTTGATTGGCTGTCAACTCAATTCATTTAATGACTACGCAGGCCCTTTGCCTATGTACAATAAGAACAGAGTTTTATCTATACAAAATTGTTGTAACACATTATTCCTAGGAGAGGCATTGATATAATCCTTGGGCTTGTTTGCCGATCTAATTCTGTATGATTATTAATTAATATGCCAAAACCATGTTATACACAGAAAAATGGCTATAGTTAAATATATAGAACACTGATCCTTAAATCAAGTGCTTTCATAAATATTATAAACCTAAGTGTTTTTGTATTTGTAAAGGGTGATTGGATGGAACTATGATGGAAAAGAATTTTTCCCAAGCTATATAACATAAAATGTTGTTATTTCTCAACAGAAAACAGTTTAAACCAAAAAACATATTTCATGTGGTAATAATTTGAAAATGAAGGCAATATCATTGTAGGTACAATTTCAAAGGAAGGCTAACAGTGTTTTTTGCCCTGAATCTGTTGTTTGCAATTTACCCTTAATAAATGTTCAAAGTTAAATACACAGAAGAAATTAAAAGATAGCCATCTTCATTGAAATTTCTTTATGCAGGTAGTATATTAGTTTAGCAGAGCACTCTTTGACAGGTAAAGTAAGGAATATTTCAAAGAAACTCATCGAAACACCTTGTTAGCTTTGGGGTATTAAGTTTTCTTAAAAATTAAACTGGGATTTTATTCTGATAGCTTTGATTTCCGAAATTGTAAGAAATTGTTAGGTTTTTCTCAAACTGAATGAAAACCAGGCCATGACAGATGGGACCAAAGAACTGAAATAAAGGTTTAATTATACAAAAAAACAGAAGAAACTGTAAGAGGGAAACTATTAACCATAAACCAAAGGTAAATAATAAGATCTCATTTTTTAACTTACATAATCCTTGAAAATATAAATAATCAAAACAAAATTAGTGATTTCAAAAAATAATTTTCATATCTTAAATACTTACAATGTTGCAACAAAAGGAAAATATATATTAATAGAATTCCTATCATCATGGTTTTCAATGATAATCAGAAAATCATATAACTGAAAGTGCAGAGAGCAAGCACAAAACTGCATAAAAGGATATTATGATTTATTATTTGCCTTACACAATTTTGCAGATATTTTTAGATATTAACAAAAAGCAAAACACACAAATGATAAAAAATAACTTCTCAACTCACCAACTGTTTACACATGAAAAGATTAAGTTAATGTTTGAGAAAGAATGTGTGACTTTTATTATGAGAATGAGAGAGATCATCAAAAAAAAGTCTTTATCATGCAAGTGTTTTGTGTGTCAAATGAAATAATTTTTAACTGATAAAAAAAACCACTAAATAAAACAATCTATAAAAAAATCTGAACATGTACAAATAAATGAGGATTAAATTTAGAAGAAATATAATTCATAACATTCAAATTTTACATCAAATAAGTCCTTAAAATTCATTTCTGATAAAGATATTAGGTACATATCCCTCGTGAAAATTGACATTTTGAAAAAATTTTAATATAGTTGTAAACATGAAAAAAATTCAGATGAAAAAGAAATGGTTCACAGTATAACAAAATAAATCAAATGCAAAAAAAAGAAAAACTTAAATCAAAAAGCTATCTAATTGATTGATTTCTATATGATATAATTGTTAACATACCTTGTCGCTTTCGTGACAGAACTTATCCACCATATTCTTCATCTGGTTGGCCTGAAAACATTATCCGGGTCAAACGTCATACACACTTTATTACTAATGATATATCAATGATGTAATAATAATGATGAGTCATGCCTACCATTTCAGTCATTTCAGGCTTTATATTTTTCATGCCCAAGGGCATATCAGTACTTTTTCACTATAATATCACGTAATTAACAATGCTTTGGCACTTTGACTATGACTTATGTTCTATATGCGCAGATTGTGAGCTTTTTCATGTATGATTATGAGCAGATTTTGAGTATTTTGTTTGATTTCGCGACTTCAATAATAAACAGAATATTATAATTTTGTTTCACAAAATTTATCTGATTTTGATAACTGCCAAAATATGCACTGGTTCTAATGTCTAAATGAAAGATGTTTTTACGTCAACTACTTCAGGTGAACCACTTTTGTATTAATTGTTGTATCCTTTACATGTATACAACTGACTTTAAAGGGGCAGTAGCACGTTTTTAGGGGGAATATAAGGTGATGTCAGGAAAATGAAATTTAATGGTTTCAATTGAAAGACAATGTATTTTAACTATATAAATTGGAGAAGTAATAATTCAGATATATAATGTAAAGTTTAGCCATGCGATTCCTTTTGCTTACACAATATGAATTCAAGGTGTTCACACGAAATGGCCGCCAATGGATTTTAGGTGAATCTTCATACTTTTTCCTCTGACTATGGATGATTGGCGTGTGTAATTAGATTTTTGACACTGTCAAAATAATACATTAAGCATTACCTTACAATTATCAGTGAAAAATATAAAATATAAAATTATCAAAAAACGTGCTACTGCCCCTTTAAGTCTTTTATAAATAATATCTGGATTCTTACCCGTGGTGTGTAGAACATGATAGATTTGGTCTTCAGGTTGAGTTGCATGGTTGTCGTACTAGGCATAACAGTATCAACCACATCCTCAAACCTGCAACATTTGTATATATATACTCATACAGTATTAACCAGTTCCATTTTCATTTTACACCACTGCTGCAAACCTGAATGCTGTTGCACAAAACGACTTAACACTTAGGTCAACCTAAGTGCCATCCTTTAACATTGCACTTAGGCTACCTATGTGACTTGGGCCACCTTAGTGTTTTGTGCAACAGGGCTCAGGAGCAGTAAACAAATAAACTAAAAGTAAATCTAATAGCGAAATTGAATTTAACTTTAAACTATTAAGATAACAACAATATATTTTGGAGAATAGGCCTAATATAAAATTTTGTAATTCAATATGCAACAATCTAAATAATGTGCAATACACTGTTGCACTTTGTGAAACAATGTGTCACTATTAATATCATATTGATATCATTAGTACAACTATAAGAATGAAGTTGAAATACAGAGCTTAGTTATTGAAATTTTTGTATTTACATAATTTGCAAGTATTAAACAACTTTGCAACATGAAACATTGAACAGATAGCCTTTCTCCAATCATCTCTATTAAAATTTGGTCGAATCAATGCTATTTAAAGAAAAATCCCTGTATTATCACAATAAACAAAGCATTCCTAATTTCTTGATTTTCACCCGATATGATATCAAATTTTCCCAAAATGGTTTCTTTAATCTAATTCAAACAAATTAAAATTCAACAGCTCTCAAACTTCTGATTCTAATTTCCCTTGACCTGATCTTGATAAGAAAAAATTGATGTTCAATGACGATCCTTTACTAATATTACCAAAACTAAAGAAAGAAAATGTTCCTCAAATTTGTCTATAACCCTGATCAGGTAAAAAAATATATTGACAAAGCTTCATATTAAAAGGTAAAATAATCTTCATATTTCTAACAACTCATAAATAAAAATTTTCGTTCAATAATTCTCCAAGTTTCTGACCTGATCTCCTCAAGGACAGTGAGTTGATCCTCCATGAAGCTCCTCTCGCGTGTGACGAGACGGAGTCCGCTGTGACTCACACCCAGGTACTTCACCCCTGTGTAGTTACCACTCGACTGTAACAGACAAAACACTTATATAAGTCAGAAATATATATATATATCTATGATTATAACTGCTTATAATAATCTCTCAATCTTTTTGAAATGTTCCATAGATATATGCATAGAAGGCTGACTCCCCTTCCCAACAGACAGGGAACTCTTGACTCCCTCCTTGGTTTGTTACTACCGGGAATTCCCGTATTTAAGCCCTGGGCTTAAATACGGGAAATCACTGTTCTTGTTCGTTAATATTTTAACCATATTTAAGCCTAGGGCTTAAATTCGAAAGTTTTTAAAAAAACTAGACTTGAACAGTGCTGGCTCATTACATAATGAAACTTTATACATTGTAAAGTCTCTGTTGAGATTTCTGTCTCTAATAAGTGCCCTGTAACAGGTGTCCAAATGTTCTGTACACCTGAAAACCTCGAACGGCACTGCCAAAGTTATAAACGTCTACTTCGCCATGCGTTTTGTAAGGGACGTAACTCTAACAGTTTGAATATTATATCCAAATTTAAGCCCATGGGCTTAAATACGGGAACAATTTCCGTATTTAAGCCCATGGGCTTAATTTCGCGTGGGCCTAAATAGGGGAATTCCCAGTACCCTTCCTAGTTCCCCCTTTCCCAGTCTAAGTAAAACTAGCCTCAATATACCTATACTGAGTCT
This sequence comes from Steromphala cineraria, assembly GCA_916613615.1. Lineage (NCBI taxonomy): Eukaryota > Metazoa > Mollusca > Gastropoda > Trochida > Trochidae > Steromphala > Steromphala cineraria. The sequence goes on along the minus strand of OU744721.1, from coordinate 63,874,860 downwards.
AGAAAGGCTTAGCAGAGAGTCGCATCAGCCAACATATCGAATTGACAAATCAGAACTCATCTTACAAAGCCGCAATAGTGTGCCTTCGCACGTTGGAGGGTCATAGGTCTCAGAAAGGTCGGCTGACGCGACCCTCTACTAAGCCTTTCCAGACTCAGTATAGGAGTGAAACGGATAATATTGAGGCTAGGTTTACTTAGACTGCCCCATTTTCAATTCAAAATGATCTACCAATAGATCAATGGGTCAAAGTTGAGAATAAGTTTAAAGTGATTTAAAGACAATCACACAAGTACACAATTTCTACTATTCATACATTCCTATTCCATCTTATCAACCTATCAATTTGAACAGTGTGTCCCCTATGTTATAAACTACAAGAGAAAGAGAGAATAATTCCACTGACCGCGACCGGGAAGAGTCTACAGAAGTAACATGGCCACTCCTTGGCAGTGTCAATAATGATCTTCTTCACTTGGTTGGCAACCTCCTTCGTTAGGTAGTTGTTTATGGTGATGCCTTGAGATTCTGCAATGACAAAACAAAATATTGATGATGCATAAAGTTTGCTTTGATGCTTTGATTATATCAATGAGAGAGTTCATGAATAAGACAAATGCACAACTCTCATTGGAACGATTCTTCAGATAAATTGCATATAAGGTGGCTGACCCAAAATCTATCACTACTAATTACTATTAAGTCACACACACATAAAGAAAGTACCAGCTGTTCAATTCAAATACTTATGATAAGGACATATCATCCAAAACACGGTGCCATAAAGAAATGAAACATCCAAGTGACTTCTAATCGAGATGACCATGTGTTGATATGTATGAAACCCAGAACAACACTACGAAGTTCACATATAGCCACACACACAGATCGATCGACTCGAAATTAACTTCATGAGATATATCAAAAAGGTATTATATAGATCAACCAACGGTGTGATAAGATTATATTCCTACATGACTTCCCTTGACAACCATGTAACAACCATATCATTTCAGCATGTAAATAATGTATAACAACCAAAGAATGGTGAGATAAGGTCATAACATACCCAGGTGACTTTTCATTTTAACCCGTTCTTCCTTGGTGATACGGACACACCCACTGTTGTAGACGTCCCGCACAATCTGACAGTACAGCAGGTGCAGGGCGAGGGGCTTGTCCAGCTTCTCGTGCGGCCAGAACACCTGGAGAAATAATAGGAACATAGTATACAAGATCGTCTAAAGAAATGAAAGAGAAAATATCACACAAGATCATCGAGCCAGGGGCTTGTTCAGCTTCTTGTATAGCCAGAACACCCGAAAACAATAGAAAAATATGATATAAGATCATCTAGCCAGGGGCTTGTCAGCTTCTCGTTCGGCTAGAACACCTAGGAAACAATAGGGAAATTTCATTGATCTAGCCAAGGGTTTCACTGGTTCTTGTGGGGCCAGAACACCTGGACAAAACATAGGGATTTAACATGCAAAATCATGTCAAATATATTATATATATACAGGGCGTAACGCTGATGTTAGTAAACTACACAGAGGGGAGGGGGATGTAGTGTCCATTATATAACAAAGATACTCTTGGTCAGAAGGGAATGCCAACACTACGAACATCATGCAAGTGATAACCAAATGAAGAAGTTAATAATGTTTTGGGGCTAGTGAGACCCATTCATCAGACCAAATCTTTTGGGGTGAATAAAACTCTTCAACAATCCTAAATCCACACCCACCTCTTTCCTGACTTGCAGTGTCCAGGGCACCTTGTTGTAGGTGAGGAAGAACGTTTTGTTCTGGGGGTATAGCTCTGTGATAGCCTTCTCCAGGGCTGCGTAGTTGATCCTCGGCTCCTCCTTCACTACCGGCGTCCTCCGGGCCTCCATCGTCATGGTTTCAGTCTCTGTGATCGTCGTCACGATGTTCGCTGTTATCTTCTTCTTTGGTGGTGGGCGATTTGGGAGAGGTGGTGCAACGTCTCCTGGAAGAGGAATTTTATAATATGCTTGGCAATTCATGGATGATTCATAAGGATGATTATTCCCGCTGATGAAATGATGAAGATATGTCTTCTTTGTTTTAATCCAAATTATTCCCTTTATTTTGTCCTGCAGTTCATTTTTTCTTTAGAAGATGCAAATATAGAATAAAATCTTCTTTTTTTCTACTTTGTTAATCAACACTTACCATTCTCCAAAGAAAAATATCATTAACAGCTAACAGGAACCTATAAGTTATTTGAACTCTCTAAGACAAAAAACTAACATTAGTTGAGTTAATGGAAGATTCTAAGGTGAATGACTATCTTCCACTGTTGAAACTAAGAAGCTCTTGCAAGTCCTTTTAGTTCATGAAAATCTCAAGGACATCAAATCAAACCTTTTACTTGAATCTAGCTACAGTTCTGATCTGTGTTTTGCTATACAGGGGTTTTGTCAAGTGACTTGGACCTCAAGCTAATCTGTGACAAGGCTTGATAGCCATCTGCATGTTTTGATCGTCACAAACAAGGCCACCAGATACAATTCAGATTGAGCAATGTGCAATTTTTTTCATATTTAATTGAGATTTTGTTGAAGACAATCTCAACTCTCTTCAAATTGCTCACCAACAATTGAGGGTTACAGAAGATGCTACAATAACTCCTTCAAATAAACTCTTAATTGATAGTTTCAAGGATTCTGAAATTACAATGAAATGGTTATAGAATTCATGATATCTACACTCAAGATTAAGACTCAATCTGAAGACAGTTTTGTTCTTATACAGAACTAGATTGGTTCTTCAAAGGAAAATCTATTGAAATCTGGAATAAAAGAGAGGCATTATCTGGACAGGAACTTCTACAAGCACTGGAAAAGCAGAATGAAAAAAAGCATCAATAAATTGAAGAGTTACTCATCATAGGTTTGAAGAGAAACCTTGATTTGCAGGACAATTTCGTGAAATACTAAGGTAATTACAAAATTTGCTACTTTACAGGACACTTAAAATTAAAAACTGGAAAGCGTTCAATATATTATATACTGATATGTTGTGTTGGATTATTTTTCCATAGTTTTCTCTTATAATTTGCTACTTGTTTATGTTAAGTTAGTTTTAAAAAAAGCAATAAAAACTGTAAGAACACACATTAAAACTCACTCTTTTCAAAATAACTTTGATATGCATATATTGCATAAATCAGAGAAATTGTGATCTAGAAAATTTAATCTGTAAGAGGTAAATTGCACAAAGATTTGGATATGTGCTAGGGAAGATGTAAAAACAATTTTCACTAATACATGATTGTAAGGATTTAATTTCAAACCACTGTGTTATGTCATCTTCAAACACAAGCAGAATGAAAAGAATAAAAACATTGTAAATGCAAAAAGCAAAGTCGTTTTTAAATATACTTTGAACAAAGTTTCAATTCTCAAGCGAAAAATTGCAAAAGCAATGAAAATGTGGAGGGAAAGTTTAGAAAGAGCCTTGTTCTAAATGTGAGTTTGAATAATTACCGTTTGACTGTTGTGTTTGTCGTTGTTGCTTTTGTTGTTTCGATAAGTCGACAGCTACAACAATCAGTTTTCTTGATGTTTTTCAATCATTTCTCAAAACATTTATTCAAGTGCAGGAATTGGTAGAAGAAAGCTGCCTGATTCTATTCCATGGTTTTGAAGTAAAACCACTCTCTATCACAAACAGATTAGTTTTGTTCATTCTCAAAGCTGTGAGTTAATTCGTTTTAAAAAGGCTACTAGAAAAGTTTCCCTAGTGAAAAAAAAGGCCATAAAATCTTTAGACCTAATATTGTCTATTCTAGTTAGTTGGTGATTTTTTTTGTATTTCAAAAGCTAAAATTGATTAAATATTACATTATTTCGTCCAGTGCATAATCTGAATGTCTAACTTGTACTAGAGTCAAATTGTGAAAATCAATAAAACAAAAGCAAAAACAATAATATAAAAGTCAAATCAATACCAAATAATTCAATATTATTTATTTTTACTGTAGACTGTATGTTTATACTTACGTCATCTACTTAAAATAGGAGAGAGAAACATCTCATCTAGTGTTGTCCCCTACTTTGATGAATATACCTTAATTAATATCTGGATATCAACTTCTATATTGTGAAAATCATAAGGTCTCAGATGACATGCTTAGTTTGCTTTTTTTTTTAATTATTCCAATTTTTAATGACTAAAAACTGGATTTTTGTTTAAAGGGTTTCGGTTGCATTTCTGTTCCTAACAAATCTCAAACATGGTGCAACTGTTCCTGGTTCATGTCTACGGCTTCCAAGGGTCCAAAATATTGGACTCAAGTTCTCCGTTATGTTGACAGTTTCCACGACCTGCTAGAAGGGGGTCGCCTTATATCTGAGATATATGATTTTTGCAGCAATTTGGGGGTCTGAGAAAGGGGGGTCGCCTTATGTACGAGGTCGCCTTATAAATTGAAATATATGCTACTTGAATGGTCCAACTCTACTGGACTCGGACCTGAGTACCCAAAATTCTGATATTTATACCCAAGATACCTTGTAATTGTTGTCCAGCCCAGATTTTATCCACAATTATGTTGACCTTTACATAGTTATGTAGTAAATAATAACCCGGTACCGAGGGGTCATGGAAAATAACCTCGCGAGGGCGTAGCCCGAGAAGAGGTTATTTCCATAACCCGAGGCAAACGGGTTATTATTTGACTTACACTCCCGCGGAAGACTCCTGCAATGGTTTCAACTCAATTTGTTAATATACAGTTAATTTAAAAACTTTTTACTGAAATCATTCGCGGGTTTATCATTTCTTAATAAGAAAACATATTTAAAATACCCCCAGATTAGGGTTTTAGAAATAAACGCTTGATTTCTTACAATAAAAACGATTTTATTACCGTGTTTCAACTAAATTGGTTTACATACAAATAATTGAAAAACGTTTTAGTGATCCATTTTGCGGGTTTGATATGTCTTGATAAGAATACTATTTTAGACTACTTACAATACCCTCTGCTTATGATTTTAGAACTAAAAACTTGATTCCTTACATTAAAAAACATTTTATTGCAATAATGATATATATTTATAGGGGAAAATACAAAACCAAACATGACACACATAAATTTACATCAACTGGCATGGATCCTCGGTAGCTCGGTAGGTAAGAGCTCTGCTCAACAACATAGAGGTCCCCGGTTCGAATCCCACTTTCGTTGTTCATAAATCTTAACTTTCTTGTTTGATTAAAAATCTAAATTTTACAAGTCCAAATGTTTGCGATTGTTTACAATCTAATAACCGACCAAGGTGGTTATGAGATAACCAACCTACGCGGATGGAGCTCACGGCATACAACATTCAACTAAAATAAAGGTAATAACTTCCCAAGGGGTGTAAAGGGTAAATACCTATAAGAAGGTAGTTACGAGTTAAAACCAATTGAAAAAAGAAGGGATATAACCGCCCAAGGGGTGTAAAGTTATATACTGGCACCAAAGTCTTAAATGAACAAACTGTCTAAAAAACTAAGTAACAGTGACCTGCCCTTTTTGAGTCCTTGAGTGAAAGAAAATGGACTGCTCGAGTACTCAAGTACCTGTGGAAGCCTTATTTATGACGGTGTAGATGGTAATTGATCGAATTTTTTTTAAATTTTTTTTAAATCTTTATTCATTTTCGAGCTGTAAAGTGTATGAGGAAAAAAAAGTGCAGGAAATTGCCAAACAGGCCCTTCTATTCTATTCAGCATCTTAGGAAATTTACCTTTTGATTTCCGTTGGTTTTGCTTTGCTGATTTGCCAACAGCTAAAACAAGTATTTAGTATTTTTGTCACTTAATTTGCTTCAGGGATTTACTTGATAAAATGCAAAATGTGAATAAGCAGTGAAGGGAACTGACAAAAAATCATTTGATTGTGTTTGATGATTTTTAATACTTTACATTTGTGAGCTGTTTTAAACCAGAATTTTTTTTTTTTGTAGGTTGTTGTTATTCATGTTTTCTTACAAGCATCAAACTAATAGAAAGGCATACAAAATATACACATTTAGAATATATTCCATTATTTCATTATTATATTCATTAAAATTTAGTTTTTATGTCAACAGCTAAAACCTACATCTGTCCTTATACTTTTATGAATATTGTCTAAACAGCGCAATTTCAAAAATAGTAAATGTAAAAAGTTACAAAATGTGCAGAAATAAAACATTAAAGGATGATTTTCAATGTTGCAATTTTCTAATATAGAAAAGCAAGAGGATTCTGTTTCTGAAGAAATATATATTATAAATGATCTTGCCGGGTGAAATGGTGTAGGTGAAATGAATAAAAAAAGGTGCAAAAAAAATATTCCTTTTTGTAATTTACTTTTTTCCTCCATTACCTTTTTGTTCTTGTTTTGGTTGTTTAAGAATGCCTGGAGCTAAAGACAAACATTTATTCTTATTTTAATGAAAATAGCAAAGAATTATATTTTTATAGTTTTCTTGTTTGGCATTAAGGTTAAATGAAAAAAAAGTGGTGCAAAAAATATTTCCTTTTGTTAAATACTTTTTTATGGATATTACCTTTTTGTTCTTGTTTTGGTTGTTTTAGAATGCCTGGAGCTAAAGACAAACATTTATTCTTATTTTAATGAAAATAGCAAAGAAATTTATATTAAAAATTTTCTTGTCTGGCATTAAGGTGAAATGAATAAAAAATGGTGCAAAAAATATTTCCTTTTTCTAATTTCTTTTTTTATGGACATTACCTTTTTGTTCTTGTTTTGGTTGTTTTAGAATGCCTGGAGCTAAAGACAAAGATTTATTCTTATTTTACCATCAAGAGTTGTGAGGTGTATAGAGAGGTCACATTGTGCAAGGAGTTGCAATGGTAGATCTATATTTTATCAAGTGATTTGTTTTTGTTGGATAGCAAATACAAAAATGATTTATAGCTTGAATAAGACTTCTTTTGTATCTATTTTTAAACTGCAGTATTCACAATCTATAAATATTTTTCCCCACAGTCAACTTTACAAGCAACTAACTATTGCAGGAATTACACCATATTCTCATACCCAAGATGTTGTTCCCATGGTTTGCAAACCATTCCAGTGACATGGGACATGCTAAAGCTTAAAATGGCATGTCATGACGACAACAACATGCTATTATTAGAAAACAAATGGATTTACAAAATCGAAATATTAATTTGACAAACCTTGTGAAAGGTTTCACATGTATAAATGCTATACTGAATGATAGCTCCGGAGTTGAAAGACATCTTGAAATGTCATGACCTCAACCACTTGAAGAACATTTTCAAAGCTTATGATTTCAATGATTGAAAATGACAACCATTTTGTCCAAAAGCCTGTCCTACGTCACAAGATTTTTCCATGGGACAATTCAAGCCATCCCAACCCCACAGCAAGGCATGAAGGAAAACCCAGTTCATAGAAATAAGCAATCCCTTTCGATTTTGTGTTTGTGAGAATTTACCTTTCTGCTCTTGTTTTTGTTCTTTCAGTATGCCAGCTATAACAAATATATATCAATTTTATCTTTTCTTTAGCCATTTTTTATAACTTTAATGTAAAAATCAATAAATGAAAACTATAACTTGAAAATTACATATTACTTTACAAATGTTTTAAATCTTTATTTCATTATGATTTTGTTCATTTGCTGATGTTAAATTCTAAATAAAATATTAGTTGTTTTTCAAAACACAAATAAATTAACACTTAACGCTATCGGAAGTGGAATGAAAGAAGCAACAAAAATAATGCAGGGAAATCAGCTCTCAAAGCTATCAAGCAATCTTTTAACTTTACCTTTTGGTTCCTGTTTTTGTTGGTTGGGTATGCCAATAGCTAGAACAAATAGATTTCTATATTCTTCTGATTTGAAGAGATTTTTCAACAGTGGTTGAATTTCTTAACAATCCCTGGATATTTTCAAAGTCCACACATGATATAAACATTGCCGCAAAGTAATCTAAAATCAAACCCACAACTCGTAAAATAAACAAAATACTTCAACAAGTGTCTTTTCAAGGTTGAACAGGTTCTGCTCCCAGCATAATTAATGGGGCTACGGAACGACTTCTCACAAGATGGAAGAAAATGTTGCTTATTGCAGTTCATTCTCCTAAATCAATTATAAGAGTTCCAGAGCTTACATACACAGTTGGTTAAGCAATGCAAATTCATGCCCCAAACTCAAATAAAATAGAAAAACATTATATTTTAATATTGATGATTAGGACATGCAATGTGATTATTTAAAATGTATAAGAGTTAAAGACACATAATTTATTGAAAATACCAAAATTGGTAAAACCAAATGCCAAAATCAGGCTGACTACTAAAGAGGTGATCAATACAGTTAGCACAATGCCAATAATGTGCTACAGACCCTTGAATTCAAATAAGCACAAACTAAGGACTGACTCAGTCAACAATAGGTTGAAGCAGATGTTAACCTCTAACACAAAAAATCACTTACTTAAAAACTTTTTAAAAAAACCTTTTTAAATCCACTACAAAAAAATTGAAGGTGTGACATTACTCCATACAATAAGTACAAGCTCTGCAGTGACTCACCTGGGGGTGGGGGCGGCGGGGGCGGAGGAGGTGCTGGGGGTCCTGTGGTCACCGACCTCGTGGACTTCATGGTGTCGGTCTGTATCTTGGCCTCCACTGTCACTGGCTTGGGCTCCTCTTTCTTGGCTCCTCCTCCGCCTAGCTTGCTCTCGAGGAGCTTCATGGTCTCAGAGTGGGAGGTGGCCAGAGACTTGCTTCTCCTCATTGGAGGACGGTCATCAGAGTCTTCTGGCTTCTTCAGGATTGACTTGGGTTTGGTTTCCTCTGAAGTAACACTTGTCTTTACTTTGGTAGCTTTTCCTCCGAATCTGTCGTTGAGGTTGGATGACACCTTCTCGTCAATCAGCAGCTTGCCGACTTCTCGATAATGTTTCTCCTCCTCATATCTGACTGGCGGCCAGACGATGTTGCCAACCTTCACACGTATTGTCTTTGTTTTGTCGCTGGAGGACACAATCTGAGGTCTTGGCTGTGGAGGAGGAGGAGGTGGAGGAGGAGGAGGAGGAGGGGGAACGGAGGGCTGGTTGACAACGGTGTAGCGAGGAGAAACATCTGCAAACTGTTCCGGGGGAGGAGGGATGAGAGGAGGTGGAGAGGTGGGAGAGAAGGCTTGAACCTGAGCTGTAGTCTGTGCACTTGCAGTGGCTCCAGGGTCAATACCGACAACAAAATTCTGACCATTAGCCTGTCTTGTTGTTACTGTGTATCTTGTTGGTGGCCTGGCAGCAACTCTTGGTGGTTGAGAAGGACCTTCAAAGTTTTCTTTGATAAAGGAGACCTGTTTTCCATTTAAGAGAGCCTGGTTTGTGCCAGAAACTCCAAAGGCACGATCTCTCTGACCAGTCTCAGGGTTGTAGCCAGCTGAAGTTGGTACCCCGACAGCAGAGCCTTGACTTGAGGCAGGACTGAGAATCTGATTGGGAGAAAGCTGGATCTGCAGGAGTTGGGCCTTCAAGTTCTCCTGCTCAATGCTCTGCTTGAGCAGCTTGTTCTGAAGCTCCTGTTGTTGAAGTGCTGCTCTCAGGGCCGCAGTCTGTTGCTGTTGGTTCAGCTGGGGCTGCTGCTGTTGTTGTTGCAGGGCAGCTTGCAGGAGGGCAGCTTGTTGTTGCTGTTGTTGTTGTTGCTCCTGCTGCTTTTGTGCTTGCTGAAAACAACAAATGTTCAGCTTAAACTCATAATTTCAAATTATTAAGGATATATTTTTGTTAGTTTATACACTTTATACACTTATGCACATTTAAATGTTAGGTTTTGAACTTGAATCAAGACTTTGTGCTTTACTATTTATATATTCAAGGTACCATAGCCTGAAAATCCTCGCAAGCTACAGAGGCAATAGCCATAAGGTACAATGATGCTGATTGACATGATTACTCACCAGGTAGGCTTGTAGCACGGCTTGTTGCTGTTGTTGCTGCTGCTGCTGTTGTTGCTGAGCAAGTATTTGCTGTTGTGCCAGAAGCAAGGGATCTGAAAGAAATTTTTTTAAATTCATGTCATATTTATGTTTTATTGGCAAGGAAACATGGCAGGTGACTTCCCCATAGAGGGATAACTTCGTCACATAATTGCATATCCAGTGTTCAACATATAGCCCCTCCGCCAATCCTTAACCTGGCTACTCTTTGCCAGGACTGGTAACTTTTTCGTCAGGACATGTAACTTTTCAAACATTTATAAATTTTTTCCCCAAAGGAATTGACCAATTAATTTTCAGGACAGGCTAGGTTTCCAATCTATTTTATACACTGGCATATCACAAAAAAAAGATGATAAACTCTTGCTACCTCTCAATTAGATCATTTAAAAAACATACCAGAGAAAATGTTTTGCCAAATGTTTAGACACTCCTCAGGACCTGTTTTAAAGAGACAAGGAACACTGAAGAAGTTCCAAGAACCATAACTCTTACCTGGAGATCCGAGAGGAACACCAAGCCCGAGGTTGGCACTGAGGGGAGCTTGTTGCTGGGGCAGTCCGAAAGCAAACTGACCAACCGGAGTGGTCAGTGGTGTCTGTTGCAATACAGAAACAGGTTTTAATGGCTTATAATTCTTTGTGGACGGAACTTAATTCTTGAAAACTAAAATGCCATAAGTTTATCTCAGTGAAAAACATGGGCCTCTTTTCACAAATTCCTAAGGTAATTCCCTAAGGTAATTGTAATTAAATTGCTATGGTTACATTTTGATAATGGCGCTGAAACTTAATGTCACTGCCATATCTAAAGTCATTTCCCAAAGACAAAATTGTTGGTACGGAGCAATGTTAGGATTAAGAAACAAGAATGAAATCTTTTCCTTATATAAGCATGAGAAAACTAATGAGGCAATTAATGAATTTCCTTAGTGGGTTGATTTGGATGTGTAAGACAGATAATGTGTTACATACCTGTTGATTGGGTAGTCCAGGTATTCCCTTGCCTCCACCCTTCAGCCTGTTCTCAATAGACCTGGATTCACTCATACCATCGGTGTGCTCATTCAGGGCATCACTGAACACATTCTCCACCCAGTGAGACCAATCAGAGTGCCCCGTTGCAACCGATGCATCATCTGTAAATATCTCAGAGTCCCGACTACGGTTTCTATGAATCTGATCAGCCACTCCAGACTTGGCTCTTGTGTTTGCTTTGCTAGATTTCACATATCGTGTGTTCAGTCTGCTTGAGGACAGGTCACCATTTGCATCAGGAACAGTGGTCACGTCGCCATTTTGAGCCAAATATCTGTTGTTGAGTTTGTTTGAGGAAAGGTCAAGGTCACTGTCCACTTCTGGAATGGTGGTGATCTCCCCATTGGTAATCCCATTTGAGTGTCCATTCATCACAGGGGGTCCAGGAGCTCTCCGCTTCGTGTATCTGCTGTTCAGTTGACTCTCGGACAAACCGTTCTCAAAGATCTCGGTCGGACGCTGGTTCAAGACACTTGTCCTGGAGAAACTAAGGTCCTCTGCTATTCCTCCGTTTCCTATTCCATTGCTGAGTCCTCCGTTTGCTACCCCTGTCACCACTGTCTTCCTCTCTGTGGTTGTCTTGAGGTTGGTGGATCTTCTCTCCATGTTCCTCTGCTTGCTGAGGTCTGCCAAGTTGCCATTAGCCGGTTGGTGGTGGTATTCTCTCTTCAACATGGCTGGTAGAGGACCCGTTATCACCATTATCCTCTCCTTGTCTGGGTTGTGTGCTCTGGGGAAGGAATATTGATACTTCTTATATTTTGATTTAACAAGCAAGAGATAAGGAATAACATGAAGGTAACATTCAAACATGGGGACCTTTAGTTACAGATGTCCCATTTAAACAAAAGAAGATACAAGGAAGACACAAACATAACATTAACACAATATACAGGATGGACTAAAAATAAAGCATTGAATCGTTAACACCAATAAATAAAGGGCACTGACATTTTCAATTTCATATTGAGCAACAGCATGTCGCCTCTGTAATAGTCTGACATTATATGAGAATTATCTAACACCATTGTTTCATGACCTCGAACTCTTGAACATGTCGTTAAATCAAGTGGTGATAGCCATTTTATAGCCACTCTGTAGAGCAATAAAAAGGTCATTTAGACTGTAGTAAGATAAAGGGTTTTATTTCACTGATAGAAAAGAGTATCACCCACTCTATCCTATAATAATAGCTTGTATCATGATACATTCCAGCTATGACACTCACGAGTCTGTGTGGTGATGCCTCCGTTGACTGACGCTCTCCTGGGATCGATCGGTTGATACGAGGAAATACGCCTTGCAGGTCGGGAATCCTGGTGCGATCTCAACTTCACTGACAAGGTCAAGGACATAGTCGTATCCCATAAGCTCATAGTAATCCAGCTCTTCCTGGAGACAGAGTGTCCAGCCGTGGGCATTCTCAGCAAGACCTCTGTAATAGAAGAGTATTCATCTAGAACTGTAGAACATATCTTGAAACAAGATGTGTTTGTGAAACACGAATGCCCCCGGATGCATCTTGCTCGCTGTGTCAAGGTCAAGGTCACAAGGTCAAATGTCATGGTGTCATCTGAAAGGTCTCATCACAAGGGATCCATATGTCAAGTATCAAAGACCTAGCTCTGACCAATCAAAAGTTATGACCAAGGTTGAAGTTCTTGTGGACAAACGGACAGACGGACTGACGGACAGACGGACAGGTGAAAAACAATATACCCCCGGAATCTTCGATTCGGGGGCATAAAAAGGTATCTCTCAAAACTTTCAAGAAAAGTTATTGATTATTTGAAATAATAAAAGGAGTCCTAAAACAAATAAACAAAGTTCAGTTTAGCTAGGTGAATCCTTTACCCAAATGCAAATGGTTGAAAGGTGTTTATAATTAAATGATTACCAGCATGTTTTGCTTCCATAACTTCTCTTACGACTATGGATAGACGATTGTTATGAGATGTTTTACATTTTGAAGATGATACATTTTGTTTTCTGCCCCTTTTAGTGAAAATTTAACATGCCACATGAACACAAGAATCACAAGTACATGTTGACCACACAATAAAAAAATTCTAATCTCATCTCATGATTTTTGTGTGACTATAATCAAAAGGATTCTTTAATGAATCGATTTAGTCATTACATGATCACTTTGACATGATATTTGGATGACTAAGATTTACAGAAACTCCTTACCTCTGTTTCAAGAGATGTGATGTGAAGAGTTCCCCAGATGTCCATGATTCTACATGACCAAAGTATGCTCGATCTGGAATCATATCAAAACATATAATAAATCATCTTTAATTGTCATTGACAATATTTTTCAAAGGAACAAATGCTTACAGATTCTGAAAATTTTAACACACGTAAACAACAAAACTTTCAATTTATCAACAGAAATGGAGACAGTTTCAATCTTGATCTACCATTCTATGGTCGGCTGTAAGAGAACATTTTGATTTGAGAACAACTGTTGATGTTGGAGAAACTCTGGGGATCGAGGGAAGCTGTAGGCACTCAGCACAAACATCTGACATTAACAAAACTATTATTTCTCTGTATATTGCCTTGCAAGAACAAAAGCAGGTTACTAGGGTTTAAAAGTACCTATTATTTATTATCTTTTTTTATATCCACATGATGACCAAAATTTTTTGCAATAAAGGAATATGGCACCACAAACAGGGGCAATCTGATGCTAAGAATCCTTACCGTTAGGAATCTTTATTTGCAGAGCTATAAATTGTTCCAAAATGGTGACCAATTTGCAGTCAAAGACAAAGGGGAGGTAACTTGGAAAGGAAAGTATAGACCACTAATGTTGTTGGGTTGGAGTTTAACGTCTTCTTTCACCATAAGGTGATGTTGCCGACGTGTAGACCACTAAACTATCATGATTTCTTATCAATTGTAACACTGAACAGCTCTTGTACAAAGGCATGGTGTTCCACAACACTAGGAAACATTTATGTTGACAGTTCCTCACCATCAGGAAACTTGACCTGCAGAGCCATATTGGCTTTGCGCTGGGCGGCGACCCACTCCAAGAAACAGGGTGGATACACTCGGCACAGCTCGGGGAGGATGTTGGCACTCTGGAGCACTTTGTGTTGGCACACAGCCTTGTAGCCATTCAGGCCAACGTCAGACACATATCTACAAGAGGAACAGGCATAGATACATGTAATATTGATTCATTAATTATGAATTAATCATTTAGGTTTTAGAAGCTTTTAGGTATTTAAGGAAATTTGATTTTGAAAATGAAATTTCATACCTGAAAAATGTACTAGTTGAATCATTGTCTTTCAAGGGAACAAGTATTCATTAAAAGCAGGGTAACTAGTCTTTATTGATTTTTGTACGTTATTTTTTTGTAAAAGTTGTCATGACAAAAAAAATTGATCTTCATCATCATTATTGACCTACTTTAGCAGGTACTTGGAGTCTTTATTGATTTTTGTAGGTTATTTATTTTTTTTAAAGTTGTCATGACAAAAGATATTGAACATCATCATCATTATCATCATCATCCTCATCATCATCATCATCATTACATCATCTCTAATGCTTAAAAATTTTAATCAAGCAGTACTAAACGACTAATCCCTCATCATCATCATCATCATCATCATCATCATCATCACCACTATTATGGACCTACTTTAGCAGGTACTTGAAGAGGGTTGATGTAGGAGAGAAGCAACTGAGGCACATGGCCAGAAGGAGCCACGCCTTCTCCGCCTGGGGCACATTCTGGTTCTTCCACGTCTGATTGGTCAGCTGGCAGAGGATCTCATCTCGTAGACCCTCGTGTTGGAGACCCTGGAGGTCAAAGGTCAACAGTTAGAATCTTCAATCTAATGACCTAATGAGGTCTATGTATGATTGAAGGATCAAATCCTAACTTTTGAGGGCTTAGCGGTTAACTTGTGAAATTTATTTTTATCTTAGATAAAACCCTCAATTTGAGATCTCATGTGACTAATGCAAAATGGATGATTCTAAGATTGGAGAATAAAACCCTCGATTTTGAGGGTTTTTCTATAAATGTTTGCAATAAATGAAATCTTTCTTGTCACAGTTAATTTTCATGAAGGAAACCCACAACTTTAACTTTTCACACAACAACACAATTCTTAAGAAGGAATTTGTGATATGTTTGTTTTTGAGTATAGAATGAGAAACTTACCATTTGTACAATATAATCTGCAAGCACTTTTTGCTTCTTCTCACTCATGGTTTGTTCCATCATGAATCGGAGAATCTGAAATAATGATAGTTTAATTCTAGGTCATTGTTGTTACAATTTTAAAATATTTCAAAAATCATTTTTATATTTAAACTTACTATCATAAATCAAATCTTATTTATTATTTCATAATCATCTCCTCACATCTTATGTCTATGGCAAATCCTATTCAGTAATTTCATATCAATTTCCTAAAATCTAATATGTAAGCTATGGTATGTTGAACACACCTGTCTACTTCCTCGTTAACTCAGGTAAGTAATTAGCCCCCTGCTCTACCTGTGACACCTACACCACACCCACCACAGGCCTACCTCAGCAGGGGGTCATAATGGTTGACTATTGGATATGAAAAGATTTTGTTTTATAAAATCATTTAATTTTATCAAAATATGAATGAATTAAAAAAATAACAGCAGGGGGCCATACTGACAGGCTTGTGGTTTATTATAGGATAAAAAATTATGTTGTTTTATAAAACTCATTTATTTTTCATCAAAATATATATATGAAATGAAGAATGCATTTTTTATCAATGTCAAAATTTCAACAGAAAATCATGTGAAAATAGTTTTCTTTTTCTTCTTCCCATCCAAGTAAAAAAATTTATCATCATGATACTGATACACTTATAATCATTTTTTTTATAACTGTAATAATTTGATTCTAATAATGATTTTGTTCGCGCGTTTCCACAAGAAGAGCATGTTAAGATTAATAATATTGTATACAAAATAAGATATTTATGAGGTCAATCTGCGCAGCCTAACCTTTCCGCAACGTTACGGTGACGTAATTTGCGCAAGTGTTTCTTACATCAAAATACATTAATCAACATCACAGTGGTTTTCTGTGTGAATCAACTATTTGCTGATGTTAACGCAATAGACTTGAACTTGAACATAGTTATAAACTCAATCAAAAGAGAAACTCACCAACTTGAAGACGGATATGGCTCTATGCGAAAGATCCCCTCCTTGTACATTTGTAAGAGGGAATCTGATTGGCTCAATTTCGACCCCCCAGTCAGCTCTCTGGAACCAATGAAATAACATGGTTATAAAATCATGGAACAACCTGAATCAAATGATGTCATTCAAGAAACATTCTTATTAAAATTGATATGGATGTCATCGTACAAAATGATTCCACTTAATCAATGGTTAACCTATTTGAAATTTTACAGTCGGTTCGTCGGCATAATGTGGCGACGTGCCATAGCAAACGCTGTGCCCTTGTCCACTTCAATTCTTAATCATTGCTAATTGCTCACTATCACACTATTTGTAAATATTGTATATTTCATTTGTCAATATTTGTATATTTCATTTGTCAATATTTGTATATTAATATATTTGTATGTATGTTTTTGTATTTATTAAGGATATTGTGTATAAATGTAAAACAAATTCCTTAACGGGCAATAAAGAATGATCTAATCTTATCTTATCTTATTTCAGAAGAAGATATGATATATGACTTTGAACATGCATTACAATGAAACAAGTAACCGGCGACTGGAAGTAACAAACTATGATTGCAGAAATTCTAAGCAGTGACGTTTTTACAACAAACAAAGCAGAATTAGAACCCAAGCAACAAGGTTCAAAGGACTTTTGCAGATGATTTAAACGATTAGTTCCTTGGTGAAATTTAAGGACTGACAAAGTTTTCTTTCTAAAGTGAAGATGAGACAAATACCTTGAAGTAAGCGCCAATGTATTTGCTGAAGGCATGAGAATTGACATCAACAGGCAAGCGGTATCCCATATCCATCGGTTTGACATCAGGCACCACAGTGATGTTGTTTCCAGTGTGGGGTAGTCGCCAATCTGAAAAAGATATGATTTTAGAAATTTTGTCAAGAATCTAAACTTGTTAACATGAATAGTCTGAAAGAGCCACTAACTTAAAGGGGCAGAAGTACATCTTTAAAGGTGAATCAAATTATCTCAATAAAACAAAATATAAGTTACAAAATGCAAAACAACGGAAAGCAGTTCTGAACCAAATTACATATATGCTGCTAGAGCATGGCCCTTTCAATCATACAAATATTAACAAATATACTACTAAGTTTGTGTGACTTAATCTATTTAAGGATAAATGTGTATTACATATCATCATGCTTATTATTTTTGTCACACACCACTATTAATATATTTATCCTGTAACCTTTGGCAAAAAAATAAAATGTTCTTTTCAACAATGTCCCCAATCTAAGATTTAAACCCGCACTTGATCCTTCATCCGGGATGAAGATTTTCTGTTATTCTTGTGAGGCAGAGCAGACCTCATTTAAGCTGACACACTGAGGACAGATGTGAGATCTATTGTTTATATGACTTGGTCTTTTTGCTGACAATATACTTTTTCAATTGCAACGGAATAATGGTCAAGCACAAATGTATCATAGTTAAAGATAAGCTAATTAGGTGGCAAAATGTTGATACCTTCGCATATTGGTCCTTTGAAGATTTCAAGTGTACCATTTTATGAAAATGGCATAGATGTACTCAGATTCCATATTGTCTGTGGTTTCAGTCTATAGCCATGTGCAGAGTGATACTTCAAATATGTGACAGTTCCACAAGCCTTATCAGGAACCAAAAGGATACACTGATGTTTTCGCTAAGTATATTTATGTTACAGAAACTAGCCTCTGATAGCTTTCTAAATAGCCGTGAGTGCGGGTTTAATTGCTTTGAATGAGAGACGAGACTTACCGTCCAGTTTGTTGTAGACGAAGGCCAGTTCCCCAGGTATTTCCAAGTTGGAGACATTTGCCACTGCTCTGGCTTCTCTCTCCTGGCAATATCAAAATGTATTTTAGATTAAAACCATTATTTTGAAACAACAGATTTAAAACATTAAAGGGGCAGTAGCACGTTTTTTGATAATTTTTTAATTTAAATTTCACTGATAATTGTATGTTTATGCTTAATGTATTATTTTGATAGTCTCAAAAATTTCATTACACAAACCAATCATCCATAGTCGGAGGACAAAGTATGAAGATTCACATAAAATCCTTTGGCGGCCATTTTGTGTGAACACCTTTAATTAGTTTTTTGAAAGAAAAAGGAATCACATGGCTAAACTTTACATTATATATTTCAATTATTACTGCTCCATTTAGTTTAAATACATTGTCTTTCAAATGGAACCATTAATTTTCATTGTCCTGACATCACTTTATTTTCCCCAAAACAACGTGCTACTGCCCCTTTAAAATGGGAAGAAATGGGAATCTGTGCATCTGACACTACTGTGTTAAGATTATAAATTTCAAATGTCATATTACATCATATGTGTTGCGAAATATAATGAAAATCCAATTTTTATTTTAACCCAATAAAATGTTTCACATTACTAAAATTTAAATCAAGAGAAAAACATTGTAGAATATTCAACTCAAAATATAAAATTTTACTACAATCTTATTTTTTGTTGTTTGAAATAGACCTTTCATGCAATACTGATTCTAAAAGGGATCAACTATTACTAAAAGTTAAAGATATTCAATCACAACAATATACTTCAGCTTTACACCTGACACTACTGTAGGTATGCCTGTAGATATTACACAGTTATATTAAATTTTCAATCGAATACTCATTATCACAAGTTTCAACAAGTACAAAGTTTCAACAAAGGGGTACAGGTACAAATATACAGTTGGAAAAGACTCGAAAATTGTTTTTAATGAACAACATATAACAAACCATTTCTACCTCTGAAGTTATCCCATAAAACAACAATTATGAACCTAAAGTCTCATTTCTTAAGTCTACTGTAAGTATAACCTATGTTGACACATATATATATTACCCCATCTTCTTCAGTTTTCACCTCAATCATCATCTTGTCAAAATTTCAACAGGTGACACACAGGTACAACAACCATGCTCGTTAACAGGTAAGTAGACCTGTCATTAACGATCAACCTCAGGTGAAACAGTAGTAGGTCACAACAATCGACAGGTAACTCCATAGGTGAATCTCATGCAGGATTTTGCATTTTCAGCAAAGTATTTTGACGTAAGTAAACAGTAAATTACAGTAAAACCACAGGTGAGAACCCTCAGGTGAAAAATTGCAGGATGTTGAATAACAAACCTACTACTTGGTGTGTAGATTGAATTACAACATTACACTACAGCTAACCATTATGAAGCGTGTACAATGAGCCATTGTATGCTGGAATGCTATTCATAATTTGCCATAATTGGATCATATCTCAAAATCTTTGGGTTGTATTGTTTCATTTGGGATGTTTTTAGAATGGTGAGTATTTTTTCCATTTTTCATACAAAATTATTTTCCTCAAGTAGTTTATTTTTTGAAAATTCATTACATATCATATGATAAAGTTATATGAGTTACATGATAAAGAAAAAATTGCAAATAACAAAGCATACACTAAAATGTGAAAGGGGTTTCAAATTTCACAACACGTGGTAAGAAAATTCTGAAAAACTCGTACCAGGAAATAATTTTCTAGGTTAAAAAAATAGTTTCACAACATTAATTGAAAAGGTCAAAACATGCATGACACTAGCTAGTAAATCAGGTAAAATATCGAGGGTCATCAAGGTCACTATGGAATAAATAAAGGTGAAGGTCACAAAGCATGCGATACCTTCTCCTCTTCGCTTAACGTTGTCACATCAGGTATTGGAAATAATAATGATATTCTCCGCGTGATCTCACGGCCTGGCTGTAGTATACAAGAGACAAAAACTTTTTTGCAGGTCTTTTTTATTTTGTGATTAGGAAAGTTTTGGACATGTAATTCTGAATGTCCTTGGTAAAAAATGAGCAATTGCTATGACATGTCAATAGGAAAAGAAAGGAACCTTTTTTTCTGATCTTTAGAAGGTTGTCATATCAAAGATATAAAAAAATACCAATATACCAATTAAATGTAAACACCCCGTACCTTGACAAAGAAACTTGAATAATTTTAATAGGAATATGGGTTATCTTAGATAATGTTATTTAAGCTTGTAACAATTTTGTTTCAAGCATAAATATATGTGTAAATTTTCTAATGTGAAATCAAATGCTAACTTTGAAAGATTTTTATTGAACATTCACGTTGATGATCAAAATAAAATTTTCACAAATTTACCACTTAAACGATCTAAAGAGAAAAATGACATTAAATTATTGATTTAAAGAGCTAGAAAACATAAGGTGATCAAGATAATTAATTTGAAAAATGATAATGTTTATTACTCACCCTTTTTTCACGCTCCATTTTTTCCCGAGCCTCTTGTTTTTTGCGAGCCTGTCTCTCTATCTCCAACTTCTGACGGATTTGTTCTCTTGCCTTGAAGAAAGTTTATTGAATTAAATAATAGCTGCAGGTATTAGATGAATATAACATGTGAATACACAAATGGCTTTCCATTTACATGAAATACCTTAGAATCAATGAAGCATCGCGTAATCCTTTTATTCTCATCGTTTCTTTAACTGGTTACTAAAAGCTCTAAATCTTAGAGATAAACACTTTTGATAGCATTTTTAATAGATCGTATTATGTTAATTTGTATCAAGAAAATTTTTTTCAATTTACTGAATGCAATCATTTATATTTTTCTGAAAATACACATTTTACAAGACTAATGATTTAAACAATGAGCAGATCTTTCCGAATAATACAGAGACAAAAGTAAAATATTAAGATAAAAGCATTTTTCTAATAGTAAAAAAATTTTTGGAGCACAAAAATCAGATGAATGCAAGAAAAGTTCGTAAAATTAAATTAATTTTTTTGTTCAGTTTTAAAACAGTTTCATATTTATTCAACACCAGTGTGAGAATCTTCTTATTCTTCTGAGAGTTAACATCAAAATCCGAAACAGATAGAGATAGGATCTGAACAAGCCATAGACAGAGTGTAGCCTTGGGAGACATAACATTTTAAATGACAATTGTGAAAGTACATTCCTTCCCATAAACCATTAAATACAGACTTGTACAAAGGGAGACAAATTAGCTTCTAAAGTGACAATGACTTGCAGACCATTAAAATATATTGGAGAATTAATTTGAACTTATTGGAGCTTGTATGTATAATTTGGCCTTCATTTAACTAATCCCAAGTGTTAAATCAAAACTATCAATTGACTAGTTGTACCAGCTGACCCCTAAAGTTTCACCCAAATCAATTTCATTGTCACTCAAACTGTTCTAAATTGTACCCAAACTCTGAAGCTGAACTAAAGCCCAAGCAAGTCTACATATGTGGCAAGTCTATATCTCAGCGTTTTTTTTAAAGTTCAGATTCTTTTATTTCTATTTCAATTATGAAGAAATTTGAGATATTTTCATTTTATGTTTATTCATAAAATAATTCCTAACAGTGATTGAAGACCTTGGAGACATATTGAAATTTTTTGTTTTAGAAACGAGGAATCTAGCATTTCTTAAATGTGCCTACTTAACAATGTTTAAAGTGATAAACACTGCCAGAGTGTTCAACTACTTAGTTATAAAACGAAGGAATTCATAAATCTATTTATTCTAAAATGTGCCTATGTTCAAAGTGATAAATGCCTCAGTGTTCAAATATCCTTCTTCTAATTCTACAAAATATTGTTCACCAATAATAATACTGAAGTGTACAATTATAAACAAATTCAGCAAGATTGAATATTCACATGCATCATGCACCAGTGAATTTCCCTTTTACATAATTTAATTTTCACTTACACTATGATTCAGAATAATAGATACTTGTAGCCTAACAACAAGCTATGTAGTCTATGTTTGCCAAATTAAATAGAGCGTGTCTACATCTCTTAAAACAGTTTATCCACAATCATAATTTTGAACTTGATAATTAAACATACTAAAATACAATTTGATACATATATATCACATTTGGCTTTTAGAGCAAATACTATTTAAGAAGAGAAATTCAGAACAATAGGTATGTAAGACCAGATGTAAATATAGATGAAGTTGTAGTCCTTATTTCACCTGGTGAAGGCTGGGCATACCATCTTATTATTTTCGTACTACAGTTTCTAAATGACTCTCAAATAATTTATACAATCTTTATATTTTCACAATATTTAAACACAAACATGTTTTTTTTTTCTCTTATCATCATCAATGTTCTTACAATTATTTATGATTTATGTGTATATCACAATCAACTTACATCTTGGAAGGAATGATAAATTAAATGTTATGTATATCTTGAGTAAATGATTGATGTTGGAGTGCATCTTCTGAACTTGGGAAAAGTGCATTCTATCAATTCTTCACCGTGTGCAGTGTGTTTTGCAAGAGCTTTTTCACAATTATATCTTCCTCAACATCTAAAGCAAAATTTAACTAGAAGCTTCATGTCTAGCAATGTTTAAAATATAGCCCGTCCGCCAGTCCTTAAACTGGCTACTATTTGCCAAGACTGGTTACTTTTTGGTCAGGACTGGTAACTTTTTAAAAATTCTCTTTAATTTCCCTTAAGGAATTGAGCAATTGATTTTCAGGACAGGCTAGGTTTACAATCTATTTTATACACTGTGTCTAGATTTTTACCTGATCACATAAATAATAATCTCTTAATCTCTCAAACTTTAAACCTCTTTTTACTTTTACTCTCTAATTTCCTCGACAATTCCTTCACATTAAGTGCACAATTCAATTCATAGCATCTTTTCATCTGAACACATAAACGCTAATAATCTCTGAAAATCTTTTAAATTTACATATTAAACCCCTTTGTACTTTTATTATGTACTTTCATCTACATTCCCCTACATCTAGTGCAAAATCCAACTACAAGCATTGTGCATGTCACTAGAAATGTGTCTGATCACATAAACTCTTCTAATCTCCGAATATCTTTTAGATTGTTAAACCTCATTGTACTTTTATTATGTCTTCATATTATAAACCAAGATATTAAAGGGGCAGTAGCACGTTTTTTGATAATTTTATAGTTTCAATATTTCACTGATAATTGTAAGTTAATGCTAAATGTATTATATTGACAGTGTCAAAGTTCTTATTACACAAGCCAATCATTTATAGACAAGGACAAAGTATGAAGATTCACATAAAATCCATTGGCGGCCATTTTGTGTGAACACCTTTAATTCATTTTGTGTAAGAAAACAGAATCGCAAGGCTAATTACTGCTCTATTTAGTTTAAACACATTGTCTTTCAATTAGAACCATTAATTTTCATTTTCCTGACATCACCTTATATTCCCCCTAAAAACGTGCTACTGCCCCTTTAATAGGTTTAACCTTGAGATATTTGATATTTTAATATAACTTTATATTGAGTCCAATGATGCATTCTTAAAGTATGCAATCTGATGTTGTGAGAATCTGATGCACTTTTGTGTGTTTTCTACAATTTGGTGGATGATGATGAATCTATAGATCTTTCTGTGTGTATACTGAGACTGCATGACATTTTCAAGCACCCATCTATAAGTGGTACATCAAAGTTTTACCTCTTCACTCTTCAAATTCTTCTAAATAATCAAAATAATCTTAACTCATCAACACAGCTTTTCTGCTACTTTGCATGTTATGATAACACAGAAAGTTTGCTAGCATTACTGTTAACATGCCAGCAAGGGTACTCTAAGTTTATAGCATTTGGTATCTTTAAACAAGCATATTAATCAGAATTAACATTATATAGCAAATAAACAGAATTTACATTATATAACAAAATTAACAGAATAAACATTTGATAGCAAAATAAACAGAATAAACATTTGTTAGCAAAATAAACAGAATAAATATTTGTTAGTAAAATAAACAGAATAAATATTTGTTAGCAAAATAAACAGAATAAATATTTGTTAGTAAAAGACTAGCAATCCTCCATTTTAGTTTGATAAAATAATAAACATCATAATGAAGATAGATATTTTTCAATTAATATTGAAAGAAAATGTAATTATTATTTTTTTTTTTTATGAATAAAATGCTATGTCCTCACCTGCAGATATCTGACCCGCTGCCGGTACATACGAAACTGGGCCTGAGCTTTGACGATGCCATTCCGGATCGCTGTGAACTTTTTTCTAGAAACAAGAAGACAACATACTGATTACTTGCAAAACAAGCAAGAGTTAGTTTGAAACAAGAATGTCTGGTTATGTTAATCAAGATGAACTAAAACACAGAGTTTACAAGGACATATGAGATTTATTTTGGGTCATTTCACAGGATACCATCTGTGTCCATTCTCAGCACAATTTGCACTTAGATACAGTTTCAGTGCATCTATCAATGGCAATTACCATTTGTGGCAATAATGAGTTGGATTTGGTTTCAAAATCAAGATTTACGAAACGGTTTTAACAATCCCAGAAGACTTTCATACATGGAGATTCGCTCATTGTGAATATATTTTTTTCATATTCTGTAAGTGGATTGAGATGCATATACATAAAAAAAATTGCACTTGAGAAATTAAACTCTGTGAACTTACAATACACAAATAACCAATAAAGACAATTTCCATCAATCAAATATTCAACATGACAATTGTTTGCTTACCAAAGCTACATGCAACCATGGTCCATGAATTATACAGATTTAATATCATTCAACTAACTGCACAATCAGATATCCAAACATGAAATAATAACTACAAGCTAAGCTTTTTGTACAGTGCTGACACAAGGATATTCCACATTGAATCACAAGATTGCCAACAGTCTGCAAAGTACACAAGATCCACAAAGATCCACACAATTCAGTAGACAAAATTGGCTGTAATTCTGGTAGAAAAAAAGTATCAAGTGTATTCCAATTGCCAAGACTGTCAACAAAATAATTTTAACTTTAGAAAATGAATCCTCAATATTTTCCTTCCAGCACATAAAATCCACCTTTACATGTGATCACTAACTAGCAAGACATTGGACATGTGAAATGTAACCAGCACATGATAATGATATCCACAAATGAAATTGCACAGATACACAACACAATTTGCAGTATGTGTATTCATCCATTGTAATAATATCTGCAGATTGCACCCTCAGATGGTACAGGGTCACCGAGAACAAAGATCTATTGACCCCTGACCCGATTTATGGGTCTCCTTAATGAGCGAAACACACATCAAATAATTAAAACCAGTGAAGTGAATCCATGGAAGAGCTTCCCCTGATATTTAAAGTAAATGGGGTTTGAGAATAAGTTGCTTTGTATAACTATAGGACATGTTCCAAAATGGAAGAGTGGTACTAAGTTGCTTAAAGGTAATACTTAAATTAAGTAAATGATATGTTAAAAAATTGAAGAACGACACTAAGAAATAAACCAAAGTAAGAGTGCATGTTAGAGAATAATTTATTTCAAGATATTCCTTAACAACTTAAGTACAAGGTATGTTACAAAATTTAAGAAGGGGAGAAGGGGGGGGGGTTCTTTAATGGCACTAAGAAATGAACATATTACTCGAAATGTTTTTTGACTATGATATAACTTCAACAATTGGATAACAAAGGCTTGTAGATGGGAAAGACATCCAGTCATTTGAAAACATTGACAAATCTTCAATTGCAGGGTGTTTATATACCAATATCAGCTTTTGATGGTAACTTTACAACTGTATCAAAGGTTAATAAGTGATTCACAGACAGACAAACATTTATATCCATCAGTTTATAAAAGAAAGTTCTTTCAGTAATATTTATACTTTAAAATCATATGGTTCTCCTGAATCAGATCAAACAACGTATCAAAGAATTCAGAAATTCCACAAATGTTGATTTACCTTCACATAATTTGTAACACATTTTTATCCTGGGTAGACAAAACAAGGAAAGTGATGTCTAAACTCCTTTCAAAAAGCTTGCAGTGTTTGGTGAATCATAGCTGTTTCTTGCTCATAGCAGAATATAAAACACCAAAATTACACATAAAGTTGGTAGTTAATCGTTAGGTCCCTGCATGAATATGCCCAGTCAATTTCATGATTGCAATGTTGTTAAATTGCAGGTATTTAGCCCTGTCAGTAGACATATAAACTAAAAACAAACTTGACAGTAGTGACAGCTGTCAATACACAAGTGGCGTCAATTACTAACACCTAAGTCTAACACTGACATTATTCATTACTAAAATCAATATTTTATGTGTCATGAATGTTGCTTCATCATTTTTAAATGTCAATGATGATAAATGCACTAAATGATTAATTCTGTTCATCACATTTTCATCCACAGTGTATCACAAAGTCTTGCATGATAGGAAAGTCATGAATAAAATATATAATGCATAAACAGATACATATGATTTATATTTTCATAAATTAAATGGTATCTCAAAGTAACACCTAGGGTTCATAAGAGGTTTCAACTGGATCACAATAAATACAATAATTACTCCTCTAACTTTGTTTCAACAACAAAAACATCTGACAGTACCATCTCTTTAAGAGATTTTGACTCAGAATCATGATCATTTCTTTAAAAAGGTCAGACATATTAAAAAAGGGTTAAAATATATCAAGAAAAGAGAAAGAAATCTGGCAATATATCAAATGCCAGAACAGGTTTGCAAGTTAGGTCCCGCCCTGCCCTGTAACTACGAGAACGAAAACTAACTCTCTGCCCATGTCAGACAGACACAGGAACACAGCTGCTAGATGTAGGAATCTCAGGGTGAAGGACAAGACTGCTTATCATAATTCTGTGAAATGATTTAATGCTTAAGTTGATAATGCACCATTTGTGAAAATGTTAACTTCTAACTTCCAACTTCCCAAAATTATGAAATGATTTGAATAACTTTATACTAAACAGAATCTTTGTCAACATGGCATGGTTAGTCATTGAATAATGATTCATATCAGGTGCTATGTTCATTTTTTGCTTCTATTTTGGTGTTTTGGGTTGCCCATGGCAGACACGAGGTTAACATTTTCTGTTGTTCTTCCCCTGTGTTCTACTTTGCAGATGGATTTGTGATATCCTCAGTCAATTCCAATTAAAATATTCATGGTATAAATATTAATAATATTTAGGCTTAAGGCAAAATAGAGGTTTATTTTTATGTTCTTAAAAATTCTTACGAAAATGAAATGATGCTTTGCATAAATTATCATTTGGGTAACATGAATACACACATATAATTGAAATCGAAGCATTATCAAATTAGGATTTGAAACATAATCAAAGGCGAAAAGTGTTCAAGCTTTATGTATTATCTATATTCTTTAAGGTTCAAATAGACTTTGTGAAAAATCATTCATACAATTGTAAAACTAAATCAAACCCAGAAATCAGCATCTTTCGATAAACGAATATTAATGATTGGCATATCATACTGTAAGCAAACATTACTACATGAACACATGTTACCTACAAATAATACGCTGGAATTGATTTCAAACTACATGTAAACCAAAATCCCAATAAACAGCAAATAAAGCCAAAATGAGCCAACAAAATAAACTGACTTCTCCGAAAATCCAATATGGCCTCGAAAACACAGGAGTACCTTCTGTGAAGATCTACAGTATCAAGATCCTTATCTGTCAGATATAGTAAAATCTCCTCTGTCCTAACGCCTGTTCCATAACATCAATGATATGCTAGATTCGAAGTTTCTACGCCAGGTCAACTTTACGCAGAGAAATGAACGGCAACATGTGTGTATGGATTTTTCAACCAATCAATGCCCAGCTGAATAAGCCGCCATGCTTTTGGTTCTTCCTTTACGAATATATAACACTTAATATGCAATTTGTAAGGACATCACAGCCTGTTGTATGCGTTGATTTATGAAATACTAATATCAGAATATAGCAAAGACAATCTAGGTAAGAAGAAGGGGAATGATGGAACACTTTTGTTTAACTTTTAGCAAATTTGTTCTATTTTTGCCTATATCCTGGATTAATCCCTCTTAACAAGTTCTGATTCCTGTGAATTGGCCAATGATTCAAAATGGATTATTGATTATCTATACAGAAGCTAAATAATTACACCATGCCTAACAGCTAAGTGACTAAGACTCAAAATCTGGACCGATTATATTTTTAAATCCACCCTCCTTACTTATACTAGATCAATCTGAATGTAACCATTAAGTCATGAATCTGCCACAACTCCTGCAATGATTTCTATCTTAGAATTTGGCTCATATATCCGGAAAATAATCAGCCAAGGATCAATGCAAGAATAAAGGTGTCTTAATTCTATTAAAAGCAGTCCATAACAATTCCAAGATAAATCCAAAGTACGAAATCAGGGATTGTGCTGAAAGGACACAAACCGCTGATGTAGCAGAATGCCTCAACAAAGACAAAAACAATTAAATTGACCATAATCCAAGCCCGGAATTGAATCCCCCAAAAAAATAAAGAGTACATGCTTACCTTCTGTGAGCCATCCTGACCATGCGCTGGATCTGAAGGGTCGCGACCTGCGTCTTGAGAAACCGCTTCCTGGCCAGGAAGGTTCTGATCAGCTTCTGGATCCGAACGGCTGATTTTGATTGGATCTTTCTGGCTTCTATATCAAGCTGCTGTTCGTATGTCTCTTTCATGAACACCTGCAAATGATTGAGGTTAACGTAAGGATTTTCATCAATTCCGATTCGGTCTGATGGTGATATTGAAACATCATCATTTGTGTAGTCGTCCGTAGGTTCAAAGGTCATCGTGGAGGGAATATCGCTAAAAGAGATCTCGCTCGGCGGGGTTGGTGGAATAAACGAGAGCTTTTCATCGAAGGTTGAGATAAGAGACACGTTGTCTTCGGTCCAAGAGTAATCTGCCTTGAGAAGGCTTCTGGTGTCCTCGGAGTTGTGGTAAAACATCTCTTGCATAGAGTCAAGGGTTCGCTTTACATCATATCTTGAAAACATTGTTGTCGTCTTGATCTACACATTCAATGTTTTCATTTTCAGTAAGTATCTGGGCAGAGGATCTCACAAAGCGCTAGTAAGATGGAATGAACATTCATTCCCATTCCTTTCAACACTTCCATGAAGTAATCCACAATCTTGAAATACTTGATTAAATCACGGAAAAATTCAAGAATCCATTGACAGACTATTTTGTACAAAGGAAAATTAAAGAATTTCCAATTCACAACTTCAATATAAACTTGATTTGTCTACTGACAAAGAATTTCCTGTTTTCTTTAAATAGTAGTAGTTTTCTTTCACATTTACACAAAAAAAAAAGTCTAATTAATCCACATTTGTTAACACTTCCAAACTTTAAACTGGTGATATCCCAAATAAATCCAATATCGTAAAGAAAACACACAGAAAATATATCCATATTCTTGAAGGACATTTATACAATAAAGGCAAAGTAGGTTGAAATGAACTGCCCATCATATAACACTCCAACAACAAAACCCTTGTCAACTGTTGAATAACAAGCCATAACTCCTGCAAATCATGTCGGCCATTTATTTTCTTGACAGTTACGCTGTCATTTCTTCCTGCACACTAGGGAATACAGTAATTCATCACATGTCACTCGTTGGATGTATCAAGTGTCTTGTGCGTTAGGTAAGTAATTTCTTTTGCTACTTTGATAAATATGGAAAACAACAATTTTCATACTTTTTATGTTAAATTACTTGTTTTACAAATATAGAAATATTGTAAGAATTTTCAGCATGTTAATGATATTCATATGGTCAAACCTATCCATATTTTGAAAGGAAATTTGAAATAATTTTATTTTTATTTAAAAACTTCTTTAGTTTTTGCTACTTAGTATATCTAAAATGTTTTTTCAACACCAATTAAATATGTCATATATCATACACTTAAATGCAGTATGATATAAAAGTTTCTTCATCTTATTGATACAATTATAATTAATTTTCATAAAACATTATTGAAAATAACAAAAGTGTCATGAAATTTGAATAGATAACCAATTCAAATGTAAAAAAAATTTGAAACATGACAGCAAAGTTAGCCATTAATGTCATACAGTGACACGACAGCTATGAAGATTTTAAACAAAGCGATAATTAATCTCAATATATATTTTTACCAGGGTAATTCAGTTTGGCTTAACATTTTAACAATTAACTAACCTTAGTTGTTCCAACTTGGTACTGGCTTTCATATCTGTTCCCTTGGCTCTGTAGTATTTTCAAACACACATCGGCCGGAAGGTGACGGTTGGGAAAGTAGGGGCCTTGAATGAGACACCGATATCTGGAAGAAAAACATAATTTTTAAATAGATTACCTAGAAGACTAGCTTGCCATGATATATTATGAGAGGGAATATGACCAAAGGAACTATTTTAAGAAGCACCTATTTGAATAATCAATGATATTTACAAAAGACTTTGGTGAGGAATAGATTTAAATTTTATCAGATTTGTCAACAGCATTGTAGTAAATATGTCATACAATTACATAAAATATTCTTTCTATGACAAGGAATAGATTTAAAAATCACTTGTCAAATTTAAGGAATAAACAATTCTATAATCCAGAACCCACACACAATAATGAACAAACCATCCTTCATGGCATTGCCAAATTGGATGGAAAAAATTGTAAAAAACTAGATTAGCGTTTGCGGGATACCGCAAAAGCAGAGCAGCCCCGGAACTTTGGGTTTCGCCTTACCCTGTTCCGCCTTTTAAAGGCCTCACCAAATTGGGAATTTTCTCGTGACCTTGACCTTTGACACTCAAGGTCACACAATCAATGAACACATTTCATTGAGTATAACATTATTGAATTGAAATAAAGTGTTAAAAATACAATTAATCCATTTTCTCCATATATGTTGACCTTGCTGTGACCTTGACCTTCGACAGTTAGTACCCAAAACTTTTTGAAAATGTTGAACTTCTCAAGAGATAATATATACAAAATCTAAACTTCATAGCACAAAAACTTTTCAAGTTATTGTGTTTAGAAGGAATTGCAATAACTCATATCTCATGACACTGACCTTTGACCTTCAAGGTCACACAATAATTGAACACTTTTTATTGAGTATAACAATCATGTATTGATTAAAAGTGATCATAGTTAAAATTAAGCATTTTCGCTAAACCATGCTTAAGTCATGACCTTGCTGTGACCTTGACCTTTGACAGATTGTAGCCGAAACCTTTTCAAAATTTTTTACTTTTCCAAGGATGATATATACCAAGTTAGAGCTTCATAGCACAAAAACTTTTCAAGTTACCGTGTTTACAAAAAATTTTGTGGTGATTTTATAACTCGTGACCTTGACCTTTGAACTTGAAAGTGAACATGTCATAATGATTCCCTGGAAGTATTAACATTTAGACATGTTCATGAGTTCTGAAAAGCTAAATGGGATAAAGTTATACCCCAATTTAGTGCATTTTGTAATAACTCATATCTCATGACCTTGACCTTTGACCTTCAAGGTCACACAATCATTGAACACTTTTTTTGAGTATAACAATCATGTATTGATTAAAAGTGTTCATAGTTAAAATAAAGCATTTTCGCTAAAACATGCTTACGTCATGACCTTGCTGTGACCTTGACCTTTGACGGATTGTAGCCAAAACCTTTTCAATTTTTTTTACTTTTCCAAGGATGATATATACCAAGTTAGAGCTTCATAGCACAAAAACTTTTCAAGTTATCGCGTTTACAAGGAATTCTTAGTGTGAATACATAGCTCGTGACCTTGACCTTTGACCTTGAAAGTGAACATGTCAAAATCGTTCCCCCGAGGTATGAGGAGTAAGGTATGAATAAGAGTTCTGGAAAGCTTAGGGGAAAAAAGTTATAGCTAGTAGTACGAGTGCGTGTCCGCCGGCGGCGGCGGCGGCGGCGATGGAAACTTCACAAAAACTGATAGCAGCCCCGTCCTTAGACGGGGCTGCTAAAAATTCAATCAATATTAGAACACTATTACCGTATTCGACGAAATAAGCGCCCTTTCCTAAAAGCACCCCCTAACGGTGTTTTTAACTAAAACAACATTAAGCATCCCCTCTCCAGGCTTATCTTACATGAAAAACCTGGTTTGGAGACTTGATTTCAGTCCTTCTCTTTAAATCACCGTCATTGAATTTGTAACTTTTCGTTAAAAACTATATTTTATGTAGATCGAGTATATACAAACATTTTTATCATTTGACAGAATGATTAAGACATTTTAATAAGCGCCCTCTTTTTCCAATTTTTACCGACCAGGGTGCTTAATAGGTCGAATACGGTACATAAGTTGAAAACATAATATTAACTGACCTTTCAACGAATGGGTTGAACTTGATTCTTATTGGGTATCCAAGTTTGCGGATGCGGATGGTTTCGAGCATGCCGCTGTATCTCAACTGTTGCATCACAACACCATCTTCGTACACCATGGCGGACTTGGTCACATTGGGCTTGATGCATCGCACAAAGTAAGGGTTGCATCTGGCAGAGAAATCAACCATTTAAATGATGTGAAAGATTGAAATATGGATAAATATTCAAATCTATGTTCAGAAATTATAAAAATTCATGATTAGATAGTGAGATTGAAATGATAGCTGACAAAATCTAATAGAGGATAAAAAAATGTACGCCTCGCGATCGGAAACAGTCAAATGTTCTGTTTATGGTATGCTTGTTATGTCCCGTCCAAACCACTTTCATCATTGTGGGAAGAGGTTTTGGATACCATTTTACTCTTCAAATTAAAAAAGACTTTCACATCAGGATCTTATGTCAGGTGAAGTCTTATTGTATTGACAATTCAATACACTTACAAAGCTTTTCTGATGTTTTACAACTAATTCATTAATTCAAAAGATCCCAGTTTTAATTGAAAATTTCGAGTCAAGTAAATTTTAGACTTCAACATGAGAAAGTTTTGACTAAAAACAAACTTTTAGCTTACAGAAATTCTGCAACTTGTTAAAGCGACCGTGACATTGATATCATCACTGACCTTGACATTGTGTCAATAAGGGAGATAAGACTCTCATTGAAGCTGGCTGCCACTGTTGATTTCTGTGGTTTGAGAGTGACGTATCGACCGGTTGTCTTGCTCAGGGTCTTTGTGATGAGGCGGTCTCGCAGTTCCTTGAACATCTGAGCTATGATCTGCAGAAAAATATAATACTTGAATTATTGCATTTTATAGTTCAAGACCAACAAGACTAATAATTAATATGATGCATTATAGACATCATAAAACAATTGTTTGATGTCATAAGATCACTGCGGCAGTCTGGATGCTCCTTTCATAAAAGAGCATCATTTTTTAAGTTTTGGGGAATATGATAAATGAAACATTTGACATATCTCATCAAATACTATGCATATCTCATCTCAGGAAGTAGATGTTGATATTCACACTTGTGGCTGTATCAGTCAGGAAAATATAAATGTCTACTGCTCGATGAGGTATTGTATCCGTCAAGAAATGTAAATTATATTCTCTACGTATTCAAGAATGCAAAATGGCTGCCCCACCTTATTCTTGCTCTCGCACATAAGCTCCACGACATCACTCCTCAGGGTGTCTTTGTTCTTCTCCAGGAAGTGAACCACCTGTAACAAGAAATAACCATTTATAGAAAGACAAACACTTTAATCATCAACATGGTTTTGAAAATTTAAAATAATAGAATCCCTGTACCAGAAGTTGATTCCGTTTTTGAAAAAAGGCTTTCTGCGGATACAAATAATCAGTCAAATTCTAATGCATTTAATGTCCTGTCAGAATGCATGCTCACTGTGAGTTGTTCACAATTCATGGTATTTGACAAAGAGAGGTTCTTCTACCAAGTTTATTTAAGGTTTTTGTTAAATTGTTCCTGGAACAATATGCAATATTTGTTTCCATATCTTCTCACAAATATATTTGGCCATTGGCAGTGCTTTTGTTAAAAGAAGATTGGAGTCTTTTTCTTTTATTCGTAAAGTCTATGAAATGCAAATGCTCTCACATTGTATTTGATCTTCCCTGCGTAGTGGGTGATGTAGAATTCGGGGTCTGACATCCTGGGTTTCTCATAGAGGTCGTTCTGACCGTGGTGAAAGTGACACTTCTCCAGAAATGATGTGTCTGTTGCCTGTAAACAGAGGAATTATCTTCATAAGAATAAAAAAACTTAATTGATACAAGAAGTATATTAAGAAAACAAATTTTAATTTTAATTTATAAAAAAATGATTCATTGCATGAAGCATCAGTGTTGGTGAAGTGCCTTTGAATGAGGATATAACCAAGACCTAAACTAGTCTTTTACAGAGTTATTTGTTCTTCATATTCAGTTTGGATCAAATTTCTCATCAAACAAGTCCATGGTCTCAGGTCCTTTTAGATGACAAATAGTTGTCCAGAAATTATGAACAAAATTATAGTATGAATAGTAAACATGTAAACAGAAGTAGATCTTATCAGGATTGTCACTCGCTAAAGATGATCATCTTCAAATCAAGTTGAAACAAGAAAATTTGAATCTCTCCTCGCTGTTTGTTTCGTATGTATACATGCAGCTTATGGGTGAAATATTGCCCAAGCAGCGTAAAACAATAACTCACTCACTCATAGGTAAATAGTGATTTCATTGGCTCTAATCTAAGGAGCTAGGAAGGGATGTAGCCATTGATCATGACATGTTGCGCTGTTTTTTTTCACTGGTTTTCCATGCCTTGATGGCAAGGTAGAAAGTGAAGAGTTTATCTCGATACGTTTTGACCTTGCCCATGGAAGATGAAAGATAACAGGCTATCACAGAATATTCTAGGACCCTCAGGTAAGAGGTTGATATCCAGCCTACCTTGGGGAAGTTGCACTCGTCATCAAGGATGTGGATGATGCCGGCTGGTTTGCTGGAGATGAGGTCAATGGTGGGCTGGTTGTCACGGAAATCGATGTGCTGCCACTTGATTTTCTCTTTCTGATATTCCTTCTGCTCCAGCCGGAAGATGTGCTGGTTGAAGAAGAACTGCAGGGTCTCGTTGGCGAAGTTGATACACAGCTGCTCAAAACTGTTGATATGGAAATCCTAGAGGAAAGATTAACATGAGAGAATTTAAGAATCTAATTGATGACATGCCATTGGGAAAGCTGATAAACATTTACACAAGATTGTTGATGTGGAAATCCTGGAGGAAAGATTAACATGAGTGAATATTTAAAAATCTAATTGACGACATGCCATTGGGAAAGCTGATAAACATTTACACAAGACTGTTGATGTGGAAATCCTGAGGAAAGATTAACATGAAAGAATTTAAGTATCTCACTGATGACATGCCATTTGGAAAAGTTGATAAAACCAGTGCCTATAACTGTGGATGTGGAAATCCTGAGGAGACCCATTATAGTGCTGAGAGAATGCTCATGTGTAAATTGTTAATCAAGGCACTTCAAAATGATAAGGGCAATAAATAAATGATTTTCATATGAGTTAATAGTCACGAAATGAAAT
Organism: Steromphala cineraria; assembly: GCA_916613615.1. NCBI lineage: Eukaryota > Metazoa > Mollusca > Gastropoda > Trochida > Trochidae > Steromphala > Steromphala cineraria. The sequence goes on along the minus strand of OU744721.1, from coordinate 63,839,146 downwards.
GATAAAGTGAAAACAACTTTCGTAATCTAGAAACAAAAGTTATCTCCCTTTGGTCCATATTCACAAATTGCATAGAGCAAGTTAGCAAGGAGTTAGCAAATACTTCAAAATGTTACAGGATTCAGGATTCATGCTTTAATGAAAAATCATTATGATCTTTGAAATATTTTTTTATTTTCTGTTGCTATCAAATCATAAAACTGTAAATACCTCAAATCCAAAGATGTCCAACACGACTTACAAATAATGTCATTCAGGATTCATGCTTTTATGAAAAATCATAATGACCTTTAAAATTTTTTTTATATTCTGGGACAATCAAATCTTTCAACTGCAAATACCTCAAATCCAAAGATGTCCAACACGGCGAGAGAAGTCGACTTTTCTCTCTCTGCTTTACAAATGATCTGATTGATCCGTTCCACCAGCCAGGAGAACAGACGACTGTACAGAGCCTTGGAGATGGCGTCCCTGAAATTACAAAACATTTCACCATTTTGTGAAAAAATTTAGATGATAACTCGTAAAAGCAACAAATATACAGTAGAACTCGGATATAACGAACTCCAAGGGACCAAAGAATTTAGTTCGCTATAGCATGTGTTCACTATACGCATATAATTTAAATGATATTATATAGGGACAGGACTTGAATTTTTTTTCACTTTATCCATTTGTTTGCTATAGCCGGTGTTCACTATACGCATATAATTTTAATGATATCATATAGGGATGGGACTCTAAAATTTGTTCACTATATCCGAGTTCGTTATATCCATGTTCTACTGTACAAGTCTTGATGATACTTTAGTTAATCAAGGCTCATTCTTTATCATATTCTTCATAAATTGCATTAAAATTTCACATGTCATTGCCATGTCATAACATTATCTCTAAAAACTCAGAAAAAATGGTATTAAAGATTATGAATCATTATCTTTATCAAAATTACAAATAATATTACCATGTCTTAAAACATAAATTCTGAAAATAATTAAAAAATAAGCTCTTCTGAAATTCATAATGAACATACCTCGAGTCCAAAGCTTGGTTCATATTGTATGGAGATACAATTTTCTCCCCTCTTGCTTCCTACAAGATAAATCAAATTTTATAATTAAATTATTTATTTTATTACCTACGAGGGCAGTCATATCGAGGTTCATTTTTTTTATATGTTGCCCTAGGGCAAAATATCACTTTGCATTGTGACGTCACGTAACAAACAATGCTTTGACGTCACGCTTCACCTATGACGTCATAATCTATACGGGCCGGCGGCGGCTAGTCCGCCTATGCTGAGAAGTAATTTTTGAGTATTTTCTTTAATTTTGGGACTACGGTAATAAACAGAATATTATATTCGTGCCCATGACATACTATGTTTACGACACTCGTGCCTAAATATCAGTATGTCCCTCGCTCTCTCTCGGGAAATACTAATATTTAGCCACTCGTGTCGTAAACATAGTATGTCATGAACACTCATATAATATCCTCAATATAATCTTTAAGCCATTAACGGATTTAACTTACTGAATTTACAATTCTTTTTTCACTTACACAGTTTAGCAAACAGTCGAGAGCCTATTAACTTTGATATAGGAAGTTATCCTCGGAGTCTGAGAAAGCTTTACGAGATAGAGAGATAAGTTTATACGCACTGTGACTTTGCTGGTGAGAGCCTCCTTGAGCCAGTCCTCGGAGAGACCGAGCAGATAGGAGACCCACTTGATCTCCGCATCACTGCCCAGCTGTACCGTGTCGTGGTTGTCAATCTGTGGACACGATATGATAGGAATATGTTACAATATTTTGTTGTACAAAAGGATAAACGATTAAATTAAAATGAGAGAAGTTGTATTTGATTTCATGTGGAAAATGTTTTTCTCCATTGATAATTCAGGCAATGTGATAATTGGTTTGAACAAATTCATCACTGTCATCATCCCTACCATCATTGCAACATTCATCAACATCATCATCAAAGATAAACAACTACCATTGTTATCATAACCATCCCCACAATCATCTTCATTCCAATGATCACCATCACGATCTTTGATAACATCACAGTGACCATTCAAATGCTTATGATTAAATTTTGGATCTTTTAAACAACCACTACAATCACCTGCCCCACCCTAACATCCACCATACCACCACGATCAACACCATAACCTTATCCTGCACCACCTTGAACCCATCTTGCTACGCATAGCCTAAAACGCCAGTTTCCAACTGTCATTCTATGCCTTGCTGCAGACCCTTTACTTATCCGTGCTGCTTATAGTGTACCTACAGGCTAGACACAGCAAGCACAGAAAACTTTATGGTCAGCAGCAAGGCATCAAAATGACAGTTTGGAAACTGGCATTTTAGGCTTTGTGTAGGAAGATGCCTTGACCCCAGAAATCATCACTAACACTAACAACACCACTACACTCCAGCCACCACCAACACCCTTCCCCAAACTACCCTAACTCAACATCCGACATTTTCACTAACACCAAATCCTACCCCCATTACCACAATCACCATCACAACCTCAAAATCCAACATAACCCCTACAATTAACACTCCTATCCCTAACACTATCACCAACCAATCAAAAATAACTATATTCACCATTATCACAATATAAACACCCCAACCCCAAACCACCCTCCCCCACCAACCTCCCCTTCCCCTCCCCTGTACCACTCATCACAATCCCCACTCACCAGGAGTGCATGGAAGTACACATTGCCTATATGCAGCACGGAGGCGAGGATCTTGTAGATAGTTTCCTTCTCAGCCTTCTTGAAGTCCAGGGTTTCCATTGCCGCCGTCAACTTGCGAAAATTTTCCGCGTCATCTCGGCCTGGTATCACAGAACTGCCTCCCTGTTAGCAGAAAGTTTCTCATTAAAAGAATGTCAAAGATTAATATTTATTAACATTATATTTGAGTTTAATAACAAAATCATATTTATGATAATTTTGTCATACGCATGCAATCCAGATATATTGACAATAAGGGAAAGTAATTATTGTTTTACTTCAGATAAAATTAAATGTAACAATGACCTTGTAGATAGGAAACTCATTCAATAAGCTGTTCTTAAAGTAAAGGTCAATCAAAAGATTTTCATCCAAAATATGTACATATTTAATAATGTTGAAGAAAATGTAATCATAACAGTAATGCTAATGATTTCATAAAAGCTTCTTAATTGATAAATTTCAAGCATCATAACTTCTTAACAAAAGGGACAAATCCTGGATTGGTCCGAAGATAAAAGTATGTTTATTCCAAAACATATACAGGTGATGTGTATATTTTAATTGTTTTAAAACAATTTCATATGATAAATTCAAAATTCAGAATTCAGATCCAGCTCAATCTGATGGTCATTGTACATGAATAATCAAGACTTCAGGACAGAAAAGACATGCAAAATTTGTTAATATTTCTAAACAATTTTTGTGAAACCAACACTTCATGATTCCTGAAAAGCTCACCTGATTGAGATAGAAGTATTTCGGAGCGGTCTGCAGTCCGTACTTGGACTTGTGTTCATCAGACATTGACTCCAGGAGCTCGTAGAATACATGGTAGTTCCGCTCTTCTGGCGCCTGCAGGAATGGCAAATATTAAGATTTAATAACATTATATTTGAGTTTGATAACAAAAACTTATTTATGATAATTTTGTCAGATACTTGCACTACAGATTTATTGACAATAAGGGAAAGACTTCAGGGTTGCATTATATAACATAATTCATGTTCTAAATAATTTATTCACATTTTTATGCAAAAAAGGGTTTAAACAGGATCTCATATTTCTGGTCAACAGCATATGCTAGTTTTTGTTAATTTTATTGAATGTTGTATGTTGTGTGACGCTTCAAAGATTGTTCTCTTTTTACATTTCTTATTATGTGGATATATTGTTTCATTTAAAAAATATACCATATAAATAATCAGGTGCTACAACAACAGGACATACTTGATTTATAGAACTGCATGAATTATAACATAAGAATTATTAAGTTTATCCTACAGTACCATATTACATCAAAAGTGTAATCATATTCTCATCTTATTTGTCTTGGATCAACTTAACCTTTAGCATTTTTTAAAATACATTTATGTTCTAGTGTTTAGAGAGAAAATGTTATTGAAAGTCTATTAAGATATTAATGTAACATTTTTCTCATAATAATCTACCATTAATTTCTAAATTATAAATTTGTGACAGGCATCTACATAATGAAAATCTCTTTCACAGCTGACTATATCCGGCTAATTATGCACATGTATGATGACTATCAGTACAAAGAAAATATTAATCAAAGATATATTTGCACAAACTGAGCTATCATTTACATATCCATCTATCAACTTACATGTATACAAAATGCACATAGACATCAATAAGTTCAATTAGTACCTAATTGAGTCATTCAGATTATAAATCAGGACCTATCAGTTCAAGCCTTGAGCTGAGCAATCATAAACCCTTTCAACATATGTACGTGACAGGTTGACAAATTAATCAACTCGTTACTGATAAGATAGTCACTAGGATATGGCGATAGCGGAAGAGAGTCTTGATTGTAGGTTGATAAAGTTTAATTTCATAAGCTTGAACTAAGATTTGATCTGAAATTAATTTTTTTCTAAAACTCTCATGTTTGAAATTTCTTAAATACATTCTAAGGAAATGAAAATTCTGTTTTAAATATTTAGTAGACTGAAAATTTCTCTTTTAAAGTTGAGTCTAAAAATACAAAATTTAGTTGTAATTAATAAGAACTATGAATGCAAGCTATATTTAATGTGAAAAAGGGTTGCTACTTGTTCATGAATTGTATCATAAACTTCCCAGCAATTAAAATCTTTTTTTTTTTTTTTTTAATTTTTTATTTTGTTGCATTTTACAATAGATATGGTTACTTCAATATTGTGAATCTGAATACAGAGTGTCTATTCAATTACAAACAGATGATGACAGGATGACCAGAACTTATAAAATCTATCTATTCCAGGACCAATTAGAGCTGCGGCTTTACTCAAAAAGTAATACTTATGGATCTCTTCTTGCATGAACTGGAAACTGGGTACTTTTTTAGATGATCTATATTTGAAAATGATGTATTTACAGAGAATAATGATAATATTGATTGGATCATTGTTTCGTCTCTGGAAACCAAACAGAACATGTTGTTTTGTAAGTGCAAGCTTTACTTGAATCTTATCAAAGAGCCAAACTTCCAGTTCCTGCCAAATCGGGTTTACTTTGCTACAGTCATAAAGTACATGGGCGATTGATTCTATTTGGTTCGAGCAAAAGCTACAAATTTCAGAGTCAATAAGTTTCATTTTAAAGAGCTTCCTGTTAGTCGGCAAGATATGGTGTAGCAATTTATATTGGAACCATTGTAATTGTGTATCGTGGGTACATCTAAAAGGAAGATGGTTGTAGAGTCTCCAGATCTCTGGTTCTAGATTGATTTCAACTATCTGATTCCATTTAAAAACATGTTGATTAGTTGTGGTGTATTTGGTAATTAATGTTCTATAAAAAGTTTGGGTGTTGCCCTTTACTATTTTGTTCAGGGTTGAAGGTAAGATTGGATTCTGCACCTTTTCAATTGTAATAGACCTAGAGGTACACCTTGCTTTAATAGCACTTATAATTCCCATATACCTTAGAAATTAGTTTTTACCCTGAATTTGTTTGCAAACATTTCAAAAGATAAAAAGTTACCGTCATCATTCAAGATGTCGTTAACGTAGTGTATTCCACTATTACTCCATTCACGATAGAAAACTGTCTTTTTACCAATAGTTACATTGTCGTTAAACCAAATACATTCGGTTGCTAGGTTTTTGGGTTCACAGTGCGAGTCTTTGTGGGCAGAAGTATAATCCCACCAAGCACATAGTAGATCGCTGTAAAATTTGTTACGGATATTTGGGGCTAAAATATGTCTCAAATTAGAGCAGTTATATTCAAATATGCATGCGGAGCCCAGTTTAGGAAGGTTTGCTGAAAAAAGTTTGCACCATTTGGAACTCTGTTTGTAGAAACGGCAAATAACAGACAATTTCTGAGATTGTATGATTGGTTTTAACTTCGGAGCGTTTAGACCGCCATCTTTTACTTGGCAGATGATTTGACTTCTTTTGATTTTATCTGGTTTATGGTTCCAAATAAATTTAAAACATTTTCGTTCAAATTGTTCAATTACCCGGTCGTCTGGGTCTGGTAATGATGAGAATAGATGATTTAGTTTCGGGATGATAAGAGATTTTAACACAGTGATTTTCCCAAGTGGGGAAACATTACGAGAAGACCAAATGTGCATAAGTGTCTCACATTGTCTAAGTTTGTCTTTGTAATTAAGGTCTATCATATTTTCCAAATCAAGGTTAAATGTAATACCAAGAAGTTCAAAATCGCCCTGTTCCCAGTTTAATTTCCAATTGTGGCATAATTTTATCCTGCTTCGCTTTTTGGAGCCAAGCCATATGATTCTCGTCTTATCAACATTAACCTTCAATCCTGAAAATCTTGCGAAAAATACTAGCAAATGTAGCATTGCTTGTAAACTGCGTTCTGTTCCATCTAACGTACATGTCGTGTCATCAGCAAACTGATTTAAGAGGTATTCAACGTTGCCTACTTTGATTCCTTTTATATCGGTGTCATGTCTTATCATTATTGCCAATATTTCTACACATAGAATAAATAAGTACGGGGAGAGAGGGTCGCCTTGGCGACATCCCCTAGATTACATAAAAAAAATAATCAGTCTTATATTATAATCGATAATTCTTGATGTGTACAAGAAGGCATTATCTGATTACAATGCAGTTGAAAAAAGCTTTGTATTTAGATGATTGATTAAACAATGTACAACATTGTTGATAGAAAGTTGTCATAACATATCAATCATGTTGTATTATACATGGTTATCACTCATAACAAAAGCTGTTTGATGTGAATACATTATGAATACAGATGATATTGACATTGTTTGGCACATATTTCATTAGATATTGACATAGACATGATAAATTGACTTCCTCATAACCAACAATACTTTGGTACAATACAAACAAAATCTGGTAATGATCTATTTTATGGAGGAAGATGCATCTTTGTCCTTTAACTTGTAAAAAAATTTACTTAAACTGAAACTAACTTAATTAAAACTGTAACACCATTGTTTCTTAAACAGGTCACTTACATGCATAATTCAAATCCTATTTGCTCTCATGCATAATGATACTTACTTGGTAGAGATAAAAAAGTGAATTAGAACAACAATACCTTTTCGATCCATCCTGTCTCAGGGTACGAACGTTACGCTAACTCCACTAATCTCTACCCTGGGCTCAGAAGTTACGATTCGCTCACACGGCTGGACTTGGGATATAGCCAATCAAATAATTTTCTCATTGAAATTTTATCGAGAAAGTGGCGAGAAAATGATTTGATTGGTTATATCGCCGCGCGCCAGGGTACAGATAAGTGGAGTTAGCGTAACGTTCGTACCCTGAGACAGGATGCTTTGCGGTCAAGAGTGATGTTTAATTTTATGACAATGAAGGATTTAATCACACTCATCTCTGATGCATTCACAATTGAGTTTCTTTTTGAATAAATTTTAACGTCTCCTAAGTGATTTAAAGTACTTGTTACTTATCAGCTTCCTCAAATGGATGTTATGGTGTTTTTGAAGCATATATAAATATATGAATATCTATAATAAAGGAATAAAGGTATGCTTTATGACGAAAAATATCAACTTACCTGGGTGACAATTCTTGATTTCTCTAAAAGGTACTCCAAAGTTCTCGCTCCCACAATTGATCCACTAGTAGCAGAAAAAATATCTTATAAGAATCTTAAAATATACAAATCTAGAAATAAAGAGGATAATCAAATGAAAAATAACTTTCAATATTTCTCTTATTATTCATTAGGATACAACTTAAACAAAATGCACCTATAGATCTTGTTTTAAAAGATGAACATAACAAATACTACAAAAAGGAAAATCATGACAAATTCGTAGGTCACAAGGTTACTGTGCCATTTTGATGTTTTGCACTCTTTCAAACAGTCTGACTCCATTCATATTTGAGGAATCATTCCTTGACAAAAACTAGAACTATCAACACATATATATTCTACTTTCAGCTTGTTGTGAGCATGCATTTTCATCTCCAGTATATCAACTTTCTCACCTCTGTTTATGTCAATGTATATATTCTTTATAATGATGAAGAGAAATATATAGGAAAATTTGATAAATTCCTCTGCATTATTGTCAATCCAACTTCTAAAATGCCTCTTAAAGAAGTTGTATATTCTTTACTATACCAAAAAACACAAAAATTCTTACTCTTTGAAGAAGACTTCAATGTATTTGCCAAATCGGCTGGAGTTGTCGTTGCGTATTGTCTTGGCGTTGCCGAACGACTCCAGTAGGGGGTTTGCCTCGAGGATCTGTTCTGTGATGAGGTTGTGACGTGATCGGTTGACAGCCGCCAGATACTGCATTATCAACTTGGTGCTCTCTGTCTTACCGGCTCCGCTCTCACCACTGTAACATGAAGAAAGTTGAATTTTGTTACTAAGATAATTTGTTTATACAGTAGAACTCGGATATAACGAACTCCAAGGGACCAAAGAATTTAGTTCGCTATATCCGGTGTTCGCTATACGCATATGATTTTAATGATATTATATAGGGACGGGACTTGAAAATTTGTTCGCTATATCCGAGTGTTCGCTATATCCGTGTTCTACTGTATTATCATTTCCTTTTATTTTGTGAAAATCAAACAAGACATAGAGAGAAATCTAAATTTTTAGATTGAACCGTTGTTGTAGCTTAGTTGGTAGAGCATCAGCTCTTAACCCAGGAGAGAAAGGTTCCATTCTTGGCCATGTAATACCATTAAAAACTTTAAGATTGGAGATGTTTCTTCCTTGCCAATGAACCATAGTGCTCAAAAAGGATGGCGCTGTACCGAGGCTGCCAAGTGCCATCAGAACACACAAATTTTCAATATACTTTGTAATGAAGACAATAAAGAACTATTATTATAAATAAGCTCACGATCATGTATACTTTTGTCTTTTTTGCTATAATTGTATTACAGGTTCTGGCGGACAGACGATAACATCATTTTATAACGATGAAAATGAGGATACCAATGTAGTGCATAGATGCTAAATGTATGACTATGGTGCTTTCTGTGGTAAATGCATGAAGGTGTTTTATGTCCATGTCCATCAAGGCTGTAAATAAGTTAATTCTGAAGTCCCCTCCAACATAACCTTTCAATCATATAGGTACCAACTTCAATTGTTTTTAAACAGAGACCCTTTGTCCCCAGTCAGTAACATCATAACTGATACACTTTAGATAAATGAAAAATCATTAAATAAAAGTTTCATAGACAGTCCGCGGAAACCTCTTGTAATGATAAGAAACATTAACAGACTGTCAAAAAGAATGTGTTTAAAACAAAAATCGTTCCATAAACAGGTACTTTAAAAGTAAATGTACATACCAAAAACATATAATATACAATAACTAAGAGCTTAACAAAATTTCAGCTTTGGAGGTGGAGAAGTTTGGAGGAAAAGTCATGATTGTGAAAGAGGATATATTTTGTTTTGAGTGTGATATCATTTATCTCTCATCGAGTGACGGGGTAGAGCCAGTATTTTCACGAGTGGCGCAGCCACGAGTGAAAATATAGGCTTTTCCCCGTCACGAGATGAGAGATACGTGATATCACACTCAAAACAAAAGATATTCTGTTTATTATATGCCTCTGTGGTCGAAAATGTGGTAATTTATGTCCAAAAGGCTTTGACTCGAGAGTTTTCTGGCGACGTCATACCATTGTTGATCGTAACTTAGCGACGGCGATGACGTCGCGTTGATTGTAGAAGTGACGTCAAACCATTGTACACATGACGTCATCCCCTCTGTGATATTTTCACTAACTTGAAAAAGTGATATCACACTCAGTGGCGAGAACACTTTTCTAGAACTGAGAAAACTCAGTCTTTCACCGCTTAGCATATAATAAAAAGTTTTACTGATGATGGACAAAGAGCCATGCTATTGTTTATCTTGCTGATCCATAAATAATATTCTTAAAAGTAAATCAACATACCTATGTGGCAGACTTGTGAAACACAGAGATATACAGAACATTTTGGGGATAAATCAGGAACATAGATACACAATGTTACATTATGTGTACATTACAAACGATGCAGACAGTATTTGTTTACTTGTTTACTTTATGAGCAGTAACAGTAATTGGGCTACATTCTCTCACCAATGATGCTGTTGCTAGCCGTCAAATATGTAACATTATGTACAACTGTCTACAAGCCTTTGTTTAATTACTTGTTGATATATAAGTAGATGGCATAATACAAAAAACAAGATGTGTTTGTGAAACACGAATGCCCCCGGATGCATCCTGCTCGTTGTGTCAAGGTCAAGGTCACAAGGTCAAATGTCATGGTGTTATCTGAAAGGTCTCATCACAAGGGATCCATATGTCAAGTATCAAAGAGCTAGCTCTGACCAATCAAAAGTTATGACCAAGGTTAACGTTTTTGTGGACAAACGGACAGACGGACGGACGGACGGAAAAGGTCAAATGTCATGGTGTCATCTGAAAGGTCTCATCACAAGGGATCCATATGTCAAGTATCAAAGAGCTAGCTCTGACCAATCAAAAGTTATGACCAAGGTTAAAGTTTAAAATGCTCGTGTGTCAAGGTCAAGGTCACAAGGTCAAATGTCATGGTGTCATCTGAAAGGTCTCATCACAAGAGATCCATATGTCAAGTATCAAAGAGCTAGCTCTGACCAATCAAAAGTTATGACCAAGGTTAAAGTTTTTGTGGACAAACGGACAGACGGACGGACGGACGGAAAAGGTCAAATATCATGGTGTCATCTGAAAGGTCTCATCACAAGGGATACACATGTCAAGTATCAAAGACCTAACACTGACAGTATAGAAACTATAGCCAAGGTTAAAGTTTTCGGGAAAGGCTCGCTGTGTCAAGGTCAAGGTCACAAGGTCAAATGTCATGGTGTCATCTGAAAGGTCTCATCACAAGGGATCCATATGTCAAGTATCAAAGACCTAGCTCTGACCAATCAAAAGTTATGACCAAGGTTAAAGTTTTTGTGGACAAACGGACAGACAGACAGACGGACGGACAGACGGACAGGTGAAAAACAATATACCCCCGGAATCTCCGATTCGGGGGCATAAAAATACAGTGTAGTTCTCTTCGAAACGTTTTTAAACACTTTTTATTTTTTTATGGAATATGGTATATTACATCATTCAAGGTAAAAACTGTGAACAGTCTTTTCCTAAAACAATTGTTGTCACATTTGATTTTCAAATTGTGTTGTTTTATCTAATTTTTACATTCAAATCATGGAATGTAGGACATATCTTAATAGCAATTAACTGATTTTTCTTTTTACTAAGATCTTGATCACTATCTGTCATGTTTTTAAAATAAAAACAGGTATTCTGAAGCTGTTCTATAAAGGTATTCTGTTTTGAATTCTTTGTTCGTACTTCACTCTTACAACGAAAATCATCATCTTTCTCAAGTATTACAATATATAATTCTTTTAGAAAAAAGTTGACATTTCAAATGAGTTATAGAAAATTATAATCCTGCTACCCGAGAAAAAAATTAGTCAGCACTTTTTCATAGTTTATGTTTAGCCATGACGGATTATGACACAACGAGGTGGAAGTAGTTTTATTTACATTACATATATATTGAGGTAATAAATACCTGAAACCTGTCACTATTATTACTTGAAGAAGCAGAATGAATTATAAAGTCATCACAAAGTTAGATTTATAACCATAAAGCTTAACCGTGACCCTAGACCTGACATATTTATTGTGGTTTCCTACGCCACATTGTCCTTTAGACCTTAAAGGCCAGTAGCACATTCATGGAAATGAAAATAAATGTTTCAAGACAGCCAACGAAAATGAAAACAAGTATTTCAAAAACGGTCCAGATGGTTAAGCAATGAACATGCATTTTGTGAAATTTTTCTGAATATCTAAATTTAAATTTTGGATTGCATTTTAATTGACTTTTGATTATTCTTTAATCATTTATTTAGATAAATGTTAAATTTTGACATCTGTCCTTATCCCTAACAACAAATTCAGATTCCTTGGTATTTATGCCACAAATGGTTAAGCAACGAAGATGCATTTTCCTGAAATTTTCCATAATATCAAAATCTAAATTTTGGATTGCATTTTAATTGACTTTTGATTATTCTATTTCATCATTTATTAAGATAAATGTTAAATTTGGATATCTGTTCTAATCCCTAACAACAAATTCAGATTCCTGAGTATTTATGCCACAAAGATAACTCTAATACTGCCATCTACCCAGCAGCTCTAGGTAACCACAACATGTCCAAAGCTTCTACTGTGACAATTTAAATCTTCCTGTAAAATGAATGACTACCCTGACACCTCTTCCTAATCCTGAACCTTTCCATTTCAAATGGCTGCCTTTACAGCACTGCCTAATGTAATGATTAATCAGCTATTTTATCTTAGATACTAGTCAATCTATCATAACCAAATATAACAATACTCCCTTTTCAATTTCATTTTCATTTTCCTCTTGAATAGTGTCTATCCAACTAAAATTTTAAGGTAAAATTTCAAGCAGCCCCAATTTAGATACAATCAAAATATGCTTCTCTGCATGATAGCAATGCAGAAGTAAACGGGTTAATTTCCCCCTAAAGCCTCTTTTAACAACACTAATCCCAGCCACATCTTTCTTCACCCCCGAAATCTATCTAACCAGACTTATATTCCATCATAAGACACCATCTATTCTATTCCCCCCCAAAATATCAAGACTTAGCACTCATGCTTATTGTTTCTGCCTTACTATCACATCTACCCCTCTCTACATAACTCCATTTCACTGACTCCACAGCCTTATTCAGTTCAACCAACCCCATCTTGCCACAACATTATCCCCAACTTCCTTTTCTTTCAGATTTATCACCCTTTCCCCTTCTGTGCCCTACTTTCCATCACATGACCCTTCTAAATCCAAGTCTCAAACCTGTCCCCCATCTAAACCCCACCTCTGTTCAGACCCCACAGCCCACATTCCAACCCCCTGACCCTACTCCCTCCCCTATAGAGAGTATGTACTCCTAGCCAGGTATTCTAATCCCTGCCCCTCTTGACTCACAGTGGCGGCTCTAACATTCAGAGAGTTCCACCCCCCTTCAAAATTTGAAAGATAAATTGCATGGCAGACAGTTGAACCAGAAAGAACCCACAAGAGAAACCAAATACCTCTCAACAACCCTCCCCCATTATAGAAAAGAAATTAAAAAGAATGTGCATGTTTTTATCCAATAAAAATAATGTCTCTTTTAAGAAACTAGTGTTTATATCTATTTTGGGTAGTTACTTAAAAGTATATCAATTTCAAGGAAATATTTCCTCATAGGATATTTATCAACACAAAGGCCTTCTACATTATCCGCACTACTCTATTGAAACAAAAACAATGTATTCACTTGTTTTGAATTTTGTTACATTCATCAAGAAGACATGTAAATAAGATATCAGTATCTAAGCAAGGTATCAGATTCCAGTATGGTATACCTGCTAACTTTCAGCTACATATATCTGGCAGGTACCGTAACTCCTTGAATAATTGATGGGTGATTATCATTTTCACACCCCGATTTGTCCTGACAATTGTTTAGGGTAGGTGAACTTTCATGACAGATGATTACTTTTTATAGCCATACAATATTTATGCATTTTATAAAAAAAAGAACGATTTCTTATTGTAAATTTCAGAAGAAAACTTTCATAGATATGCAAATTTGTCAGAGATACTAAGTAAAAGTAGATATTCAAAATTTGTTTACATTCATGAATTAAACCTGGCAATTATTCAAAACAGGCGATTTTTGTTGTTGCAATGAGGCTGTAGACCTGGCGTTTATTTAAAGATTTATGGTATACCTGGATGGTATATCTGGTAGGTATATATAGGTAGGTATATCAGGTAGGTATATATAGATATGTGTATCAGGTAAGTATATATACAGGCATGAAGTGGAAGCAGATCTAGGAATGTCAACATAACCTATGGAGATACCTGTCTAGTAAAACCCCTTAGTCTAATCCTTTGTCAGATTTATCAAGACAGGGCTGTTTAAAGGGTTAGTATTTTGTTTGTTTTTCAAGAGACAAAATTTTAGTGAAATATCCTTGATGCATTTGTTTTCAGTTAATGCCCCTAAAATTAACACTCTCACTGGAAAACCTACAAATGTACACTAAATGAATAAGATTTTAAAACATAAGTTAAGGGATTTTCTTGAATTTCTTTTCCTTAAAAAATATTCCTCAATGTATCTTTATTGGGACGTTTTTTCTTGAAGTCTTTGAAATATTAGTTGAAGCATCAGATGTTAATATCACTTGAGATATGTTATCTTGAAATCTATATCTTTATGAGATATACCACTGTTTGCATTTTAAACTTTTAAAAATTAGATAAATGAATTAAAGTGGATATGTTTAACATTCTGCAAATGATGAATATATATTAAACAAGAGTTAAGTAACAAAGAAAATACAATATGATACAGAACAAGAATATATTGACATGGATTAAGATGACCAAGATCTGATCAAATTCTGTTAAAAATATACAGAAGTATTTGCCTTAGATGAATCAAAAGGAGTTTTTAATGACAAGAATCCTTGACTCACAGCCAACAAATATTTAAGTTTTATTTAAAAAAACAATAAAACACTTTGACTGATGACAAGGAGCCCATGGTGTATCTAAAGTAACCTATATAGTGTTGTCAGACAACTTCTAGCTAGGGACCTTACAAAGCCTCTTCTCAGGTTGTGTTTACCGTCAAGTTTGTGTTTGTACCCAGCATGCACTACTGTAATATCATCGCTATAAGCTGAGAGGTATACATTGGCCACCTTATTTCAACAGGCCCTACTTATTTCAATGGCCAACTAATCTAATACAATAATCTAATTTCATAAACTAATAAAATCTTCGGCATAGTAAAACTTATGAAATGAATCAAGGACTAGATTGAAAAGTTTAAGAAGAGTGGAAAAATGTACAGTAATCATGACAATTTATAAACAAAATTGCTTTGGGGGGAAAGGGAGCAATTCACAAATTATTTGGTTTCTTTAAAGGAGCAGTAGAAGTGGGATTTTTTGTTGGAAATCTGATTATTTCACAAAAAGTAAAACAAATGGTATTAAATGCAAGGAAATCTATTTTCAACATGTAATAAATTATCAACAACCATACATGATTGTACAAGCTAGACAATTCCATTTCTCTGCCTCAAATCATTAAAAGACATTAAGAGGGAAAAAATGGCCACCAGCACTTTCCGCTTCACACCGGATATATTCTTCTGTGACTCTTGTTAATTGGATTGAGTTATGAGATGAGACATTATGAAGATAATTCATTTGGCATTACTTATATTCAATGGGAAAATTTAAAAAATGAAAGGTTCTGAAAAAAGCCAACACCCCTTTAAATGATTAGCAATGTGGTGCATCAACTAAATATATTTGACATTGCTCACCTGATGACAATCACCTGGTTTTCGTGATCTTTGATCATCTTGCAGTACGAGGTACTCCCGATTGCAAACAGGTGCCTGGAAGAAACAAATATCTTAATCTAATTTTTTACTATTATAAAGTGCATATCAAAAAGATAAGATAAGATGACTTTTTTTTATCCACAAGGGAAATTTGATTTACATTTATGGGATCTCTGGAATATTAACAAGTATGATAATGAAGTATGAAACAGACTTATGGCTAGAAACAATCATTGATGAATTAAGAAATTTCATTGATTACATGTGCATAAACTAATTAAGTCAATATGATTTGAAACATTTTAGCAATCAAATTCTATTGTTTTGTTTAATATTGATATGGTTTGAATAAGAATTATGGCCAATGCTAAAAAACTTGTCAATGAAGCCTTAAGAATATCTTGTATATGCAGTCCTTTAACTTTCACATGCAACCATTTAATTTTTATTTTTGCAATTTACCTTAATTTATATGAATTCATGTTATTTTATCTTTCCAAATAATCTTGTTACACATTCTCATGGCTTTCCTGGACCACACACTTAAAATATTAAAAATGCTTTCGAATCATTAAGAATAAAAAAATAATTCTTTATCACAATGTCAGACAGACAGAGACAAGAATTTAACCACAAATAATCAACATTGTTTGTCTTAAGTCTTCCCCAATCTGACACAAAACATGGGCAAGTGAGAGAAGGGACTATTGGGTTAAGCATCCCATCTTTACAAACATCTTTACAAACATCTTTACAAACAAACACAGCCAACCTCCTCGAACTTGTTTGTAAGTGTAAATTTGTTCTACATTTCACCGAACAAACCTCGCTGAATGGAGTCTTTAGGAACGTGTGTTATTCATCAATGTTCGTACACCCCTGTTAATCCTTCAACATTTACCCTTTATCAACAGTTATTGTTTCAATGTCACCAAGACATCCCATGCCATGCCCTCAGGGCAGCCCACTAGGCATTATACCAGTGTGTGTTTGATGCCATTAAATTGTGCAACTATCGACTGAAAAATTGTTAAAACTTTTAATCCATTGTATGATTCAACTTTGAAAACAAAATGTTCTTCTTAAACTGCCAAAAGCAGCCCCCAACATTGCACAAACATCAAACTACAAGTGTTTTAAACTTGTAATCCTGCCTGACTCTTTTGAAGCAAGGCTTTGTTTTTTTAAATTTTAATCCACAAACTTTAGCTTCACCTGATACTTTTCTTTCAAGGAATTAAATATTTTTATCAATTTGGATTTTTATTAGCTGTTCAAAAATTTATTTCATATTATTGATATTTCTTTCATAGAAATACAATCAGAACCAAAAATAATTTTATTTAAATTATTCTTGACGTAAATGGTATGTGGTCTATTTATTTCACAAGAGGATTTTTATTTACATTACAGTTAAATATATTTGAAATACACTTATTTAATTGATAGAAATTAAATGATTATTATGATAAAAGTCAACTGTATATCTAAATATATTTTTACTTTTCCATTTAGTCATCCTATCTTCGTAAATGAGATTTAGCCATATAGTATATTAAATTATTAATTAAAAAAGGTAGTTTTCAGCTTGTTGGTTTAAATATCGATGTAACCAAGCTACCACATATTATAGACACAAACTAACATTCCATAAATTGAAATAAAGTGGATTGATGATATCTTATGAAAAAGCTGAGATTTTTTAGGAAATTAATCTGCCTCTAAAAATCTAATTGTCCAGATATTTAAAGATTTAATATTTGATATTTTCATCTTGAAAATGTAAACTGCTTTATCAAAAATACATATTTTGAAATAGATATAAAATTATTGAAAGCTTGTAAAATAGAAATGATGAAGTTATATTACGTCTACTCTTTAATCATTGATAAGCTTTTGAGACATCTCACTCATTTTCTATTGTGTCAGCACTGTAAAAAGCGTGAAAAGTTAAAGGAAACTTTCAATACCGTTATTCATCCAAATATTTACCTCAAACTTTTGAAATAAATGGTGAATGAT
Source organism: Steromphala cineraria (assembly GCA_916613615.1). Lineage (NCBI taxonomy): Eukaryota > Metazoa > Mollusca > Gastropoda > Trochida > Trochidae > Steromphala > Steromphala cineraria. The sequence goes on along the minus strand of OU744721.1, from coordinate 63,821,380 downwards.
AAATGATTTGTACTTATGGAGGTTAACCTTATGAGCTTGACCCTAATATCTCTGGTTAATAAATTTGAGCCAACCAATCACAAAACATTTATATTCCAAAAAATCAGTTAAAATTTTGTCAGATGTAAACTTGGCCTGGGTTAGTACATTTGATAATTCCACTCTTATTCCAAAAATAAACTTCAAATTTTTTAATTTTAATACAAAAATCATGCGTTCTTACGGAGGTAGATCTCCCAAGGCCTGTCCCTCGTACTTCTTGACCATGTCCAGCCCGTAGATACTGAACATCTTGTACGGGTTGACCGCCACCAGAATACTCCCGACATAAGTCTGAAACAAGAGAAGCAGATGAAAACATTTATATTTCATTTTTCATATCATAGGTAATTGAGGGTATTATATGAGTGCTCATGATTTACTGTGTCACTACAACCCCAGTGTCTTAATTATTATTTTACCAAGCAAGAGAGCGATATTAATGCAAGTGTCATAAAAAAAGGTTTATTACCTATATGGTTGAAAACAAGTAGTGAAATATTTTCAATATGAGCACTAGTGCTCGGGTAATACAAAAATTCACACTCCTTTCGTAAAATTCATATGACAAACTTCCTTTGGTAATAATCTCTCTATATCATAGGCACAAATGATATTCTGATTATGACCTTTGTTGCGAAATTATAGAAAATACTCAAAATCTAACTTTAAGCATAGGCTGGCTAGCTGCAATGTCATATAAATATTTTTCATCACACTTTGAAAAAGTGATATCATGACCAACAGCATCTTATGAAACATATGAACCCTTATATGACTGCCTTCGTAGGTAATATATTCCATTCTGTCCCAATATATTGCAATGAACATGGTTTGAATGGCGAGCCCTTCACAGTGAAAAGTGGAAATCATTATAACATTTCTCATTAAATTATTAAAGCAGCCAGTAGAGCAAGCACAGGCAGATTGGAGACATGCTGCAAGGTTTAAATTAGTCTAGGCACTTAGACTAGCTTGAGTCATGTCTTGTGGAGAAAGTTGACTTTAATAGAGATTGAAATCATCATGTTGATCAGATTTGCAAGGTGGTCTTTCCTTTTGACACATTGATTGACTTATCAATGACAACATGACTTTATTTTACCCTTATTTTTCATTTTACTTTTCAGTTTTCAGACAAATGTCTGAAAGATTAAGTTTGAAAATGTTCATCAATTGATTCATCAATTGATTGATTGATTGATTGATTGATTGATTGATTGATTGATTGATTGATTGATTGATTGATTGATTGATTGATTGATTGATTGATTGATTGATTGATTCTTCCATCCATATTCATTCATTAATTAATTCTCTCCTTTATTATTGATGTCACTCTTCCATGCAAATTGTTTTAACAGTAATGCTCATTGTAATAAGTAACTTTCATTGATTCACTGGAGTTTTTGTTTTTCATATTGATATTTTCACTAAGGCAGGAAACCTCTCCCTCCCGTTACCCCTCATTCAATCACTCCATATACTGTACCAAGTACTGTTAATAATAATACTTATCAATCTTTATGTCTACTATCCAGACCAGGACTGCTCAATTGCAACGCAATATTATTATTACCCCGAAGAAATTGTACTTTCAAGTTGGCAACTCTACACGTGACCATATAGGTTCATACTCTCCATGTGCACAAATCCCATTAATACAGCTGGGTAAACTGAGTGCATTGTGGATGAAGTACACTGCCCAAGGACACAATAAGGCCAGGTAAAACATTTTTGGTGTCTTCATAGGGATTTGGACATTACGTGACAAGCCAGCTAACCACTACAAATGAAGATTTATATTATTCCTGCATGATTGAAAGGTAATCACAATACCTGGATGACAGGTAGAGTAAATAAATAAGGAATAAGGCTCTGTTATCTACAGGAAATTAACATTGAGGTGTGAGATTACACCTTTATAGAGGTGATACAGAGGAGTGCTTTCTTCTGTAACGATATAGATTCCTCGCCAGGTATTGACACAGGTAAATCAGATGATTGTTTGCACAGGTAGATGATTAAAGGTTGCTTCACACACTGGTAAAGGTGAGAATAATCTTGTTTATAGGGTTACAAAAAGGAATACATTATACTTTCTGACATAAAGTTATGTAAGCGCTTAATGCTTATAAAAATAATTTGATAGTTTTCAATGAAATTTGATCAACAGCTATGCTTTATAGGTTTGCATGCGTATAGAAAAGACACAAAAATACACCCAAAAGGGAACTCGTACATTTTTGTATTAAAATCCAAAACAAGATGCAGGTTAAAAAATTTTTTTAAAGAGTCAGTGATGCATTCATATTTCAAGGAAATAGAAATTTTCCAAAAAGCATTGGTGTGCACCAACCTTTGAAGAGGGGCAATTTTCTCAACATGATATCTTTGAAAGTGCAGATATTCAATGAACGACTTGACTTCCATGGTAGGATAGTTTCAATGTTAACTTTAGTGTTTTGCAATAGCTCTTCCCTTTTCATCTGGGTAGACTTATATTCAGTCTTTAAGAAATAATCCTATAAAACGATTATTTTTGTATGAAAGGAAAAGAGCCCCTTAATATATGGCTATTTCAGTAGTTCAACTAAGATCTAGACTTGTTATTCAAGAGGCTTTGTTAAGGACAAAATATTAAGAACTGTTTTATCATCTGGATTAAAAAGAGTTAATAAGGATGGCTTACATGGTTTGTTTCAAGTTCATTTTTTTAATATCTTAGAGTGCACAGGAATTAATTGTAGAGAGAAGACAAATTTGTGTAACTACATTATAATGATATAACATTCTTGCATTTTGAGTTAACACATAGACCAGAATTCCCTGTTAATGGTACCATTCAACATAACATTGATTCCCTAAATTTGATAAATAATCAATGCATATATTCATATCTATTTCCAACAACAGTATACCCATACTATCAAAAGATTACATTATTATCAACAGCAATCTCAAGAAATGTCTCCTTAGGACAGACAGATAATGTCCTTGTATTTTTATATTTACATTTACGTTCATGTGTAGGTAAGAAACAGCGGAATGTGCTACACAATTCCCCTTATGTAAAAAACAAATGTAATCTTTCTCTTCTTCTTAATGGAAAACAAAGTTCTAAAGAGAGTGTTTACATTTTTTCATGGTCACACAAAATTTGGATAATGTAAACAAGAGATTACAGCAAGTGTTTATATAGATAAAGTGTGGAGCCATGTGTTTGATTGATAAAGCTGAAGAAGAGGAAATCAATCTATCATGCAATCTCTCTTCCAGAACGGATTAGCGTATATGAATTGTTTTGAATATTATGTAATTAGTTGTCATCACATTTCTGGAGAATTGTAATAATAAAAAAAAAAATTCCCTTTGGGACAATAAAGAATATCTTATCTTATCTTATAAAAGATTTTGCGACTACCCCGAGCAGAAGAATTGGAAATAGAATGTACCATCAGAAATTTACATGCATGCTATCAAATATTTTGAGATAGTCCTCCTTTAGACATGTAAATCTTTCTTTGGTTTGTATATCTCACTGGCAATTCAGATAGTCTGTCATCCAGACCCTAAAGCAAAAATATTTAATTGATGACCAACCAAGTCTAGAGAAGTATAGCAAGTCTAGATCGCCCAGCTTTTGTTCTTAAGTAAAAGCATCTTCCGGGCTTCATTTTGTTATAATACATGATTTGTTTAAAAATATTGTCAATATTGAAAATAATACTTCTGAGACTAAATGTTAGTCTAGCAATAAAGGCTGCATGTCATGTAAATTATAGTAGTCCTATGCACAGTGAAATTCTCTAATAGAGAAAGTTCAGCAATATCAGGCTTTGTACATCACTGGTTGGGTGACCCATTGTCAACCAAAGACTAAATACTTTAATGTCAGTGCTTTGGTAAAAACCTTGTTTTAAGTAAGAAAAGGTCCAGTTTTTGAAAGGGTTTAGAAGGGGTTTAGATAAGAGCAGCAATATTTTCTGAATAACAACTTCTTTATTGTGAAAATCACGACATTTGGGAAATAACAAGATGGGATAGCAATCTTGCTCTTCTCGACATCAAACCTGATGAAGGAGTAAAAAAATTAAAACCTGGTGGGAAGTTTCAGCCCACGATCTTTACGGCCGTATAATCTTGGCCGGAAGTTGGACCGATTTGGTCTGATTGGCGTCCAACCGGAACCAGAAGTTATTACCGAATTCTTCCGGAAGTCCCACCACCAGAATCTTAAAGTCACGTGACCTATTACAAAAGAGTATATAAGGAGAGACAGAATCATTGCTTCTTCAGTCTGACGAGTCCAGATCAATGGACGAAACTTGTAACTCTAAGCAATAAGCACTTGCCCCTTAGGCGTTGTAAGGCCAATCCTGTCTTGCTGATGAAGGAGTAAGCAAATACTTAGAAAAATAAAGATTTTTAAAATAAAGAGGTTGCTATCAAGTAAATATTGCTGTTATATTGAAAAGTTCTCATTTCTTTTGTCATATTTGTTGTAAAGTAGAAATCATGTAGATTTTGACCCTAACAATTCCTTTAAAGGTGCAGTAGCACATTTTTTGATAATCTTAAATAATAAAATGTTCACTGATAATTGTACGATAATGCTAAATGTATTATTTTGATAGTGTCAAAAATGTCATAACACAAACCAATTATCTATAGTCAGAGGACAAAGTATGAAGACGATTTACCAAAAATACATGGGTGGCCATTTTGTGTGAACACCTTTAATTCATTTTGTGCAAGAAAAAGAAATCGCATGGCTAAACTTTTCATTATATATTTGAATTATTTCTGCTCTATTTAGTTTCAAAATCAAAAATCAATATTTCATCAAATATATAAGCTTTTACTCCATCATAGAAATAAATATAAATCACAGAATATCAACCAATGAAAGAGGATGGACAGGTGTGGTTATACTTCGTAGTCAGCGTTTTAATCATAATCATTAAGTGTCGGTGATAGGTTGACGATGTCAAACACAATAAGTAATATCAAGGTGACATATGCCATTATGATCCAGATACATGAACCTTGCAAGAAATGCATATACAATACATATACTGCTGACCTAGTTGTTTCGCTTCACTGAACTGCTTTAATGATACGTCTTCATATAAGGTGTATATAGGTATGGATGTTTATTTGTGTTTAGGGATAGAAATTGACTTCAATCTTGAACAATTTTAAATAATCTTGCATGAATTGATTTGCACTGAACATTTGGAATGGAATAATATTCGTAAATATATCATTATAGTTTAATTGTTGTTATCGATCAATTTTGAGAACTGATGTACACTAAATGATTTGTATTGAGCATGTATTAAAAGAAAATTTGTGAATTTCAGTGTACCTAAAATAAAATGGGACCTAACCAGAGTTGCAAAAATCAAAGATTGATTTCTCTGATAAAATGTTTTGCCTAATTTAGACTTCTAATTTTTTAAGACCAATTTGTATCTTTTTGATAATGTGATTATAAATTTTGCAAAATAGCACATCTTACTGGGTTTTTTTATATTCATAATTATTAGTTTTAATCATGTATCTTCAAAATCATCAAAACAAAGAAAATAATCTTATAGAATTGAAGAACCAAATAAGATAAAACACAAAATGGCTGCCACTCAAAAAGTTCTTCACTCAAGAGTTCTGACCGACCTAGTTCACAATAATGTCGTCACATATTGATAATCAGTATGGTTCCTTTATAAGATCAACACTTCACATCTTTGCACCATAAATATCATAAAGGTGGGATTTATGCTGCTATTTGTTTTATTGACTGTGATATAGTTGTCTGTTGACAATGTATCATGGTTACTTTGTAAATATCATGGACAGAGAAAACAGGAAGGCTATGTGTGTGTATATTTGCTACCTCAAAATTCCATAGAATGTTTGATATCTTACTTCAGATAAACAGGCTGATTGGAAACGACGGTTTTAGAGTTCACATAACCACAAACATATTTCACTATTTTCTTTTGACGACGTAACACTACTAAGCATTTGGTGTAAAAAAGATATCCACATCAATGGTAATTAAACAATTATTTAGGCGGTATTTCAGTTGAAGTAATGATGCGTTACTCTGTAAAGTCTGTACATTACGTCACACCCGCGCGAGTTTTATGGCCCCTAACCCAGGTGGGTTTTTCACAGCCGATAATTACGCTGTCTAATTGAAAGACTAATTAAAGGTGTTTATTGGACAAATAACAAAAATTAAGTCCAGCTAATATTTTTGTGAAAAATCTTTGAACGAAAATCGAGAAGTGGTAAGATCGATGTTAGTTGATGTTTAAGTAAATTTGCCGTAAGCAACCTAGTCTTATATGACAATTCTTAAAATGCATTGTCACAAGATTCGAGTTTTGAATATAAAGACATTTCAAACTTCATCCATCATAATAAATCATATTTTGGAAATAAAATACAGGTTTATATGCCATATTGATAACTGCTCCAAACCAAAGCACAATAGAAGGATAAGTGCAAACTATTTCACACTCTTTGCCAAATTGCAATAAATCATTTTCTTCCTCTGCAGTTGAGATCACTCTGATACCAGCTGTATTTACAATGGGTGTTGAATTTTTATGCCTGAGCGAACCAAGTAAATTCACGGTCTAGTTCACACTAAGAATCTTTTCTCCTTATCAAATTTCTAAATAAAAACATAAATATACCCCACATGCCAAACCTTTAAAACTCAAATATAGGTTGCTTTTATACGGATTGGAAACACTTAAGTGTCATTTATCATATCTTACTCTTGAATTTATTATCTAAATTACTCACTAAATATCTATGAATCAGATATAAGCTGCATGACGAATTCCATTATAGATATAAACATTAATGTATAAGAAGATCATGATGTTTCATTGAAATGTCCAACTGATAGGAATTCTTAAAGATCATTTATTACTGAATTCATAATTCTAATTCTTCTTTTTAAAGACAATTTCCTGGAGTGATCTCTTTGAAAATGGATTATCTTTCTTCTTAGGGAATTCTCATTCCATTGTTTTCAAGATTTTACTGTTTTGTTTTCTCTCTCCCCTGTGGCGCCCTCGGTCAATTTACCGTTACAAGGTCAAAGGAACATGAAATGTTTCCGAAAGAATGATTTGATATGAGAAAAAATGACAAGCGTGAGAGAGGGAGTTTGGAGAAATGATGATATAAACGCTTGTCCATTTGAGGGCTATTTGTCTCGTTAACCTGTCAGTTTGTGTACAGGTATCACGGTAGAGCTCATATTCCAGTTAGGTACCAAGCTAACAGCTGAGTGAACAAATATAATTCCTGTACAGGCATCATGGTAGAGCACAGTGGTGTTGTGATTAGCTTGTTGGCCTCTCAAGCCAGAGACCTTGGTTTGAATCCCGGTGGAGACACCAAAACGTTTTGATCTGGGTCTCATCCTGTGATGCATCCCTGGACAAGGCACTTCATCTACATTGCACTCAGTTCACCCTGCTTTAATAATGGCTACCTGAAAACAGGATGTCTTGACCAACGTGGTCGCGACTAGCACTGAGTAGCAGCTGTGAAAGTACAATTCTTCAGGGTAATGATGTTTCAATAAGTAAGAAGTTCCTGTACAAGTATCATGCTTATAGCTGGGGACAAGTGAAGACTTAAAGTAGGAAATTTATAAATAAGTAAAATAATTCCAGTTTCAAATTTAAAATGACCAACAGTAAAATTATAAGAGTGCTTAGATAATTCACATGGTTTTCAAGATAAATAATAGTGCTATAATCCATCCCTTACTTCCAATTAGGACAATATCAGTTCAGAATCAACACCTCCTTCATGTTATCTTATAGTTCAAGCTGGTTTAAATGAAATTATTAAACTATTTTTTTATATTTCCCCTGAAGACAAAACACTTCTTGATTCAAGACCAACAGTACTTAATTAAGTGTCTTGTAAAGCACCAAGGTTCTTGGCGCTTGAAGAAGTAATGATAAAGCTATCCCGTTTCAGTATTTAGGGATCACAACAATACAACAACAATAATGGTCACCTAATTTTTTTTCATGAAAAACACCTCATGATTTGGATAAGTTAAGGATGTAAAAGTTTGATTAAGAGTCAAGGTTTTGCTGTTTCACAGAGTTTATTATTGTGTCATACCGTTCCAGTTAGGTACCCAGCTAACAGCAGAGTGAACAAATATTATACTTGAGACACAAAGTCAAAGGACAAGGAGAAGATTTTCAAATTGTATTTGGTACCTACAGATTTTTTCCAGCAACATCCTTCGGGCATGCTCAGATCATCGTCTTAAGTAATGATTCATTATCAAGTCAAAAGTTGCTTGACTTCTCTGAGTGATTGAATGAAACCCTTCTTCATTTAAAAGTTAAAGATAAAAATATACTTACATATATCTTGTTTTTCTCATATCTGACTTTCAGGTTCCTCAAAATTGTGTTTTCATTCAGGTCACTGAAACATAACAAAACCTGTTAAAAATATATGTAAAAATATGTACTTATATACATTAATCTTAAAAGGCAAAGCTTCACAAACTTCATGCATTTTCAAAGTGCTAAATAAACATCTGAAATAGAACTTAAACACTTTGACATTTATTTTATCATAAACTGATATTTTTATGAGGTAACCATTCATACATGGATTAAAACATTGAAGTTTCTTATTGGTGGCCCTAAAAGCTTTTAAAGGTAAATGTCCTCCAATAGCCCTATTTCTGTGACAATAATGTACCCTGAAGTGATGATTTATGACTAGAGGCAATTCTTTGAAGTGTTGCCATAAAAGTAAATATTGAAGCTCGGTCCAAAAGCACCATGTTTACCCAGACCTGCACGTTTTGTGTGATTTATGAGAATCTGTTGATATAAGTATCTGCCCGGCCCATGTCCATAACATACTAAACCTCCTTGGATATACTGGCAACACCTTCGTCATGCTTTCTTTACAACTTATAAGTAATATAGATATTACAGTACCTACTAGTCACACTAGCTTTGATGATACTTGTCAAATAAATTTTGAGGATTTCTATCATTATAAATTTTAATTTTGCTACTTGTCATTTTTTAAATGTTCTACAAAAAGCATTGCCTCTTATAAAAAATAAAATAAAAAGAGGTTAATATCAAATGATACATTTAAAACAACTTTCTTTCAATAGAAATATTTTATGTGTTAAGTGTTCAATTATCAACATGCTACTTGAAGATGAGTTCTTTGAGAGGCATTTTAGAAGATGGAAATATCATCTTACAGATACTTGAAGAATGGTGTAGAATATTTGTGTTTGAGTTTTCAGTATTTTGTAGTGAGAGTATAGAAAATTAAATCCTTAAAGCAATATCAATACGCTATTATGGGCTCTGAATCTTATCATAACATTATATAAATAAATGACTTTCAAAACTCGGTAAAAAAGGATTTACCGGTAAGTCACGTCTTATAATGATATAATATTTACAGAGGGAGTTGCTCTAAAGTCACAGTTATAGGTGCGGTGGGCACACCCTAATTCACTCTTCTGTATACAAATGAGATGAAACTTATCTAAACGGAACAGGATTTTGCAATCTTTAAAACTTGATGAAAAAAATTTAACACACCAAACACACCTTAAATTGAGCTAAATATATTGCAAATGATATCATCAAACAATTTCATCATCAACAATTATATTTGAGGTCATAGGTTATTATGAATAAATTTATATTGATATTGAATAACGCCTAGTTATTTTTTTATTATATGAATAGTTATATAGCACGCATATATCCATCCACTCGTGGTTGCTCAAGGCGCCCTTAATTATAATGGGATAATTTTATTTATCCACTTTATCCTTTTCAAATGATATAATGCATCAGTGATTTCTGAGGGGTTGAAAATTTCGTACATAAACTGTATATATTTGAGATGTTTTTTTGTTTTTTTGGACAACACAGATCATATTGTAATACTGAACAAAATATCACACATGAGAGATTTCTCAGGGAAATTTTATACAGTTTGAATATAAACTGTAGGTCAGTCAGATGATTGGCTTTTTCTGTTGATAAATAGAGGATACTAAACAACCTCCCATTTAACACTATTTTGATCAAACGAGTTAATGATTGTGTTTACAACGATCGAAAGCAAATTTGATATCAAATCATTCACAAGTTTTATACAAATTGTATTAAATGGAAGGGAGTTTAGTATTCTGTTTATTATTTGCCCCCAAAATCAAGCAAACCCGGCGACAGTTTGCTGAACCTTTCCCACGACTCAGCAGTCATTGTGACAGCGCTCTTCCACAATGACGTCGCAACCACACACTACTGTGACATCATACTTCAATTGTGTTATTTCACTAGTTTAATATTGGGATTTAAATATCTTACACGGGCGAGTTATAAACAGATATATTTGATTTTGTGCGGTGAGTTGAACTTGTCCCACACGCTATCTCCCTTCAAATTTGTTGATTAATAATTTTTTTAAATAACCGGGTACTGGGGCTCATATGAGTCACTACATAAAACTAGTTTGTGATGAGAAAGGAGACACAAAATAGTAAGTCTAGAAATGGGAATTTAGAATTAAGGAGACACAAAGTAGTAAGTCTAGAAATGGGAATTTATAATATAAGGAGACACAAAATAGTAAGTCTAGAAATGGGAATTTATAATATAAGGAGACACAAAATGGTAAGTCTAGAAATGGGAATTTAGAATATATTCTCTATAAAATATATATATCATCATATATTTGAATCTCAACATCAATATCACACATTGCTGTTGGGGAATATTTCAAGGAGTGCAATCCCAAATATAACAATGTTTCATTTGCTGACAATTTAAATTACATAATTTCATGAAGTGACATATCATATGATTGGGAGACAAAAGCAAGTCTAGCCCAGCCACTAGGGAAATGATTCAATACTGGCTCCCAATTAATATTTCAGGGCTTTGACTGTTCATGTATCAACAAGCCTACTTCCTGCTGTAGAGTTAAATCAGTATTGATTTGTTTATATGTATATTACATGTATTTTTTAATTATCAGGTAGCAGCTTGCCGCCAAATATGTTGAATAAATTAGCTTAAAAATAATAAGATTCAGACATTGGTAAATTAAATATAATTGCATTTTATTTATCTTTCTATGACAATGTGAGAAGAAAATGTCCCTTGGCTTTTTCTGATGACACAAATGGTTTGATAATTGGATTGAAAAAGTATCAACAAATTTCATCAAATAATTTTCAAGTAGTTATAAATATTTTCATAGCATTTTCTGATGACATGAATGACATAGATAAAAGTTTTTTATAAAAATGTTTAATATTTGGACTTAAATGTACAGTAAAACACAGATATAGCGAACTCGGATATAACGAACAATCAGATTTTTAAGTCCCGTCAATAGTCCTACGGGGTATATATATGGCAGCCAAACGCGAGTAGCAAACACCGGATATAGCGAACTAAATTCTTTAGTCCCTTGGAGTTTGTTATATCCGTGTTCTACTGTATATACAAATATTGAGCAAATCATTACCCAGTGGTTATTGTTAGTTTCAATTTGTCTAAGCAAAGAACTGGGGGAATGCATCTACACTGATACAATTTCTTTTAGAAGTTGGAATGATAATATTGCTGGGGAATATATGGATGACAACTTCTTTGTTCATTGTATGCTACGTTTCGACACAGATTCTTGTGTCACTCCCTTGCTTGAGAACGACGCAAGAATCTGTGTCGAAACGTCGCATACAATGAACAAAGAAGTTGTCATCCATATATTCCTCAGCATTATTACACTGGTACACTAAACTACAGATGATTATTTTCACCATGCTCTTCAAGTTAAAAACCAAGTTAAATGTTGTTTGTTAAGTGATTTTCCAATGGTCCCTTTGAATTTGACAAAACATTGAGCAGAAATGAGATATTCAAGAAGTTATTTCAGAATCTGGTACTTAAGTGACACTCATTTTGTAACATTCATACAACACTCATTCTCTTGAAGGTGTTCAGATAAAACCAGTCGATATTCACGCTCATATCCTGGCTTATAGCCAGGGATTTAGTTGGTCACATGACATGATTCCGGGTAAAACATGGAGTGTACTCAACTGTAGACTAGGAGCCTATTCACGTCACTGTATGGACCCTCTCAAGTGGTCTATGTAGATAAAGTATATAAGAGTAACTAGGACACTAGAACATGTCGCTACTGTGTGTTGTATCTGTTTATCTTTATCATCCATATGGTAAAACATAAGCAATGTCATTTTGTCATATGAGCACATGTGAACATCACACATTTGCATGGCGATGATAGCTTTAGCAAGAGTTCCTTTATTTCTTAATAAAATTATTTTTTCTTTACATCAGTGAAGCCACTTGTTGTAAAAGAAGAAAATTATTTTTTTCATTCTCTGGGAATAAGAAATCCCATTTGAAAATCATTGCCTCGGCTATTAATCTCTTTACATATGTCTTGTGGGTCATTGTATATAAAGCCAGTTGTATATCGTATACAAACCTTGTTGTATATTTATGTCTAGTAGTTGAATAGATCAATACCAGCCAAATATGCATATAAACTATTCATATTCAAACAGTTATTAATGTATATGTTGTACAGCCATTAACTGCATACTTCTAGTAAACTACATACAAGTGATTAAGTGGTTAGTGCTGCCTTTATCAAGGGTCCGGGTTCAAATCCTACTGGTGACGTCCGGGTTTACTTATGTACATATATTTCATTTTGGAGCTTAAACATTGTATAAAAGACTGTCCAAAGAATGCATATTACAGTTTGACAGATGCATATTATATTTTCTTGATAATCCATGATTAATGAGTAGAGTATGCAAAGCATTTTAAATCATGCTAAGACACATCCTTTTGCATTCCTCACTGCATAATGAATAAACATCTAAATAATCTCTTAAAAACTATACGTGAATGGAATGCTAATATGTTCCTAATACTTGAAAAAGACAGAAATTTGATTTTTTATATTAAAATTAATAGAATAAAAAATAACCCTAAGAACTCCTAATTTTCACAATACAAGAAAGTGAACAAATCTCCATTTTACTTTACCTACACCACAAAGTTATGAGTCATATACCCATGTAGCACTAACTGACATTCAGAGAGGACGGTAGATGGTAGAGATAGGAGACAAACTAAGTGTTGAGTGATTGCCACTGAAACATTACTACTCTAGTCCTATATTGTCATCCTCGAAGAAGGTTTAAGAGATGCCTCTGCCTGTGGCTAGAAGATATGTCTTTTCTATCATCACGTGGTAAACAATAAGGGCAATTCTTATGGATGAACAACTTCTTTATTCTGTGTAAGCGACATTTCTTTTCTTATTGTTCATCACACCAACTTCTAGAATGCCAATCAAAGAAGTATAACGTGGTTACCTAAACATTCAGGTACAACAAATCTGCACGTTTACTGTGTCATCAATACTGCCACTTGAAACATTTTCTTTGACATGTTTACAACATTAGATAACACTATTTGATTTGTTTTCAGCTTTGAAGGACAATTCCTTCTTTTGACTTCCAAAATATATAACTCGTTTTGTAAGCAGGCAACTCTAAAGCACCCTCAAAGCATAGCCTTTTTATAACCAATATGAAAGTGAACAATAAGGACAATTCTTATGGATGAACAACTTCTTTATTCTGTGTAAGCGACGTTTCGACATAGATTCTAATGTGACAAGTGACACTTGCTTGACAACGACATTAGAATCTATGTCGAAACGTCGCTTACACAGAATAAAGAAGTTGTTCATCCATAAGAATTGTCCTTATTGTTCATCACACCAACTTCTAGAATGCCAATCAAAGAAGCAATATGAAAGTGTTTTGATTGACCAAACCAGACCTGAAACAATCCAGTTAGCTTATCTGCAGTCGGTTGACAGTCCCATATATTTTGAAAAGAAGCTGTGGTACCAGTAAATAGTGACATTAAATCTTCAAAGTTTGATTCCCTTAGGGAAATAAACCTCCAATCAAAATCTTTGGTTTGAGGGTACAGCAATTTAAAATGAGGAATTGAAATATGAAAACTTAGAGACAGATGATGCACAATACATGTTGACAGATATGGTGGAAAACAGCCAAAACCATAAGCCAATCTTTGCTCAGGTCTGATATGCACAAAATGTGCAGTTAAATTCTATAAACGGTGCATTATCATTAATATCCTTTCATTAAGACATCAGACTGGCATTGCTTGACTTATTTTGAATCCTTGATCTATATACAGTAGAACACGGATAAAACGAACTCCAAGGGACCAAAGAATTTAGTTCGCTATATCCAGAGTTAGCTATACGCATATAATTTTAATGATATTATATAGGGACGGGACTTGAAAATTTGTTCACTGTATCAGTGAATAAAATAGATTGGAAACTTAACCTGTCCTGAAAATTAATTGGTCAATTCCTAAGGGGAAAATAAAGAAAAACATTGAAATTTACCAGTCCTGACCACAAGTAACCAGTCCTTGCAAAAAGTATAGTCAGTCAAGGACTGGCAGACAGGCTATATTTTAAACACAGACTATATCTGATTGTTTGCTATATCCGTGTTCTACTGTATCTGAACAACATTTGTGTGTCTTTGCCTATTTCGTCCCATATTTTGAAGGACATCATTTACAGACAGAAGTTATCTTGATTAAATATGCTTGAGCTAGCTTTTACACTCAGAGTCTTGTTGAAGGGAAAAAACACATGAAGTGTTCCTTTCAATCTGTGTATCCATCTTTAAATGTCCTTGATAGCCAATGTAACCCACTTTCTCAGGCAAATAAGGTCATCTCACGAAACATAAAACAAATGTTCCCAATTGAAAGGCAATAATTCAACGATAAAATAAGTCCTTGACAATCCATTGTGCAAATGATTAAAGGTGTTCACACTAAAATTCTTGATAATCTTCTACAACTTTAAATGATGGAAATAAGTAATGAAAAAAGTTATACTCCGAAGATAGCATATTTGGCAAAACTAAGAGAGAGAGTTTGAAGAGACAAAATTTTAAAAGAAACATGCTATTATGTCTTTAAAGGGGTAGTAGCACGTTTTAGGGGGAATATAAGGTGATGTCAGGAACATGAAAACAAATTGTTCCAATTGAAAGACAATGTATTCAAATTAAATGAAGCAGTAATAAATCAAATATATAATGTAAAGTTCAGAAATGCGATTCCTTGATGTTACTCAAAATGAATTAAAGGTGTTCACACAAAATGGCCGCCAATGGACTAAAAAATTATGTGAATTTTTACAATTTGATCTCTGGCTATGGAAGATTGGTTTGTGTAATGAGACAGTATCAAAATAATAGATTTAGCATTAACGTACAATTATCAGTGAAAAATTTAAAATATAATATTTTTTTAAAATGTGCTCCGGTGCCTTTAAATCTAGTAGCGCACCAGCGGGTTGTGTCTCACGCTCTTCATCAAGCTGGTGTCAGAAGGATGAACTGCCTCACAGCATAGCTGGGTTGGTGGGCAACAGAGGAAGCTTCATAAATCTCTCTAGCTGATACCCAACTTGTCACTATCTTGAACCATTCATAGGAAACATTTCATACTAAGTCAGTATATTCAAAACAGACTCTCAATTCATGAGCTGATAATACAACTAACAGTAGAAACAATAATTTTAAAAAATTATTACTCTGTGTGTTAAATTTTAATCCTTTCAAATCAGTCATGAGATTGTTCAACCAATTTCAATCTTAAAGTCAATAATGAATAAATAGTCTATCTTTTTAAGTCGTACATTGAAAAAGATTGATCACAAGGCTGATAAAAGTTGGTGAGAAACCAAGATACTTCTTGGAGATATCAAATCTTTAGGCTCTTGGTTCTGAGGTTCAAACCCTTTTGAACAAATTATATAGATAATGTGAACTGATTGAGGATGTGCTCCGTTTCATTCAGAAACATAACTCTCTCAACCTCTCTCCATTGAAATTCCTGTATCCACCATTGCTAGCATTTTTAGTTCCATATTATAACAGGTTTGATGATACAAGTTGTTACTACAAATTGTCTCTTGAGAACTAGCCTTATGTCTCAAACTAACATTCCTTGCTATCCCAGTGTAGCTACATGAACAATCTTGGGTTGACGGCAACAGAGGACAATGAACCAACTAAAGGACTTAACAATTGTCCCTCCAGTAATTCCTTGTCAAATAAATAGTAATCCTTTTCTAAATTTGTTGATAATCTTTACACTGTGTGATGTTAGTTTTGGCCTGGTGATCAAGTTTGTTCAGGGGTTTAGGACAATGATAATGTCAATCATTGCTTAATGATATCATAATGTTTCTTTGTCTAGGGTATCCTGAAATTGATCTGATAAGTTCTGACAAAAGCTGGCTGGCTTCCTGGGGATGTAGCTCAGTTGGTGGAGCATCTGCTCAGCACCCAAGAGGCCTTGGTCAATTCCCGGCCCAATCATACTATATGACTTTAAAAGATGGGAGATGTTGCTTCCATGCTTGACATTCAGCATAATCAGGATAGAACATGGATTGAACTGATGCTGCACTGTGACCGAAGGGTGCCTTGACATATAGCAAATTTCCAATTTCCTATTTACTTAGTAATGAGGACAATAAATGATTATCATCATTATGAATATAACAGCTAACTGAAATGAAAAAGATTGAATTAATCTGAAGTTGAAGTTTACATAATAATTTATTAAACTTTTTCATGAAAAACAATTTAGCTGTAACATCACTTTTACAAGATATTTTGAAACATGATTTACAAAATGATAGCCAATATAAGCAAACAGAAAATGAAATGCCAAACTCTTTCTGAAACAATTTCCCAATGACAATATTCTTCAGCAAGCCAATCAAGTCCAAATATAAGACTAAACAGCAAAAGCTTTGTGCCATAATCCTTCCTCATAAAACATGTATTGACACCTAAAGTGTTCTCCGAAGTGAGAAATCAGTATTTACAGAGCTTAGGTCAGCTTGGACAACAAACCATGCTGAACAGCTCAGTAGCTTTGAAGTCTGGATGAAATATTCCTGATCATGGTGCTGAGAAACTTTCAGTACAGGCAAAATAACAAAGAGGGAAATATATCTCCTTGTCTAATACCTGCACTAACCTAGATCTTACATGGGTCAGTTGGTCTTCAACTAAAGTTTGTGATTTTCAAGAAACTCTCAGTACAAGCACAATAACAAAGGGGTAAATATATCTCTTTGTCTAATACCTGCACTAACCTACATCTTACATGGATCAGTTGGTCTTGAACAAAAGTTTGTGATTCTCAAGAAACTCTCAGTAAAAGCACAATATCAAAGGGGGAAACATATCTCTATCTTGTCTAAAAGCTGCACTAACCAATGTCTAAAAAGGGTCTAACAAGGGTCTAAAATGGGTCTGTAGGTTTTGGACAAACTTTGTGATTTTCAAGAAACACTCAGCACAAGCTCAAAATAATTGAGGTTGACATAAACTAACCAGAGTCAAACCAGGGTCTAACACAGGTCTGTATTTTTTTGTGATACTCCCACAACTCTCAGTACATCATATATACAAGCACAACAATAAGGGGGCAGATACATCTCCCTGCTGTACACCTGTACTAGCTTTAAATTTACACTTTGACACTGAAAGTAGCAATTTATCAAAGTTATTATAATGTTTTAAAAAAACTCTCAGCACCACACAATAACAAGTAGGCTTCTATATCACCTTTTCCTCAACCTGTGCCATTATAAAGTTCATCACATGCTGTCAATACTCTGGATGATAAAGGTCATTTATTACAAATCACAAATTAAAGCAAATTATGCATCTGGTCAATATCATTTCCAGAATATCAATCATTGATACTGACTGTCAGTTTTATGGAGGTATTGCTTATCATGCCATATTGAAATCTAGTAATGTGAGTGGTAATGACATGGCTAACCTGTCCTGGGTTGACACTATGAAAATTGTTTGAAAGGTGACCCAAGACGGAGGGTCAGTGACCCACGACTGTCTAGAACCTGATCTATTACTGAGCCTCTATAAAGCATGGTATTGTAACTTTACACCGTGGGTATGGGCTACGATTCTCTGAACTGTCATTGCGATCTATCAACAGGGTCTCATCCTTAGATTATACAGACTCGTCATGAAAGAACCCTAGTTCTACCTGTCCGCCTCAGGTGTGTCTGGGAGGGTTCATGTACACTAGTCTTACCTGTGTATCAAATGCAATTTGGTTCAGGTGTGTTTGGAAGAGTTTTATGTAAGCTATTTATACCTGTGATTCAAATACATTCATGCATCTTAGTTATGGTGTGTCTTGAAGAGTTTTATGTTTACTAGTCTTACCTGTGTGTCAAATACATACATGCAATTTTATTCTATACCAATATCTTTCATATATAAAGGTGTCATTATTTCTAATAAATGAAAAAAATTATTTATTTTATTTTTTATCTTTTATTTATCCCTGATACATGATAGATCATCCCCAAGGGTAGTGGGAGCTCCAATTATTAACAATTGTGAAACTTAAAACATGAAAAGCTAAATAGAGATATATTTTGAATTTAATGCAAATGTAGATAAGGATATTCATACTGTCAGCTTAAACTGTGCAATTTAACATGGATGCATGTACAATACCCAATATCAAAGTTTATAGAATTTTGATCATGTCTTTGAAATAAGAGCAAACTTGTAACAATGTTCAGGTGACACATCAAAGCTAAGTGTATGTTTAATATATATATTAATATATATAAATGTCTTGAAATTAGAGTACAATTATCACTAGTTGTAATAGAGCACAGAAACAGAAAACCATGTATGTTTACAAGGTACATATTTCAAAAGAAAGTTTATCAGCAAGCCACTGAATACAATTATTTTAAGTTCAAAAGATGAGGTTTTGAACAAATGTCATCCAACTACAAAGAAATTTTCTTCAGGTTTACACAAATATTAATATTTTTGGAAACTTCTCTCCTGTATAATTTAAAAAAAATCAAACTCTTAACCAAGCATGATGAAAAACTAAATGACATATAGTGCTGTGGGCATTTTTGTTAAATCAAAATGTAACTATTGTGTTTCCATGGTAACCTACCTGAGTTTGATCATATCCTCCACCCCCTCCTCTGCTTCCTCGGCCCTTGAGACTGTTGAGGCGGCCATCTTGTTTCTATCCTCTTCTTCTACCTCACCTGGGAACATAATGATAATGTTTTATAAGAAAAAGTTCTAATTGAAGAAAACATTCATGCTCATACCACGTGGAAAACACATCATGAGAACAAAATTTGAATTATAAAAAATTTTAAACACGAAAACACCAATAGTTGGTTTTAGAAACCTTCCCTTGTAGATTTAAAAAAATGGAAACTTAAAGAATACATTGAAATTAAAAAAGAAACTCAATATAAAATAAAATGCTGAAAAAATAAATTTAAGATACAAGTTATAACCAATGAGAGGTAATGAGTTGAAAATGAATGTAGTGTGTGATTTTGCAAAGAATGTTAAAAGCAATGAATGATAGAAACAAGTACTCACAAATCCACATGTTATTTTCAACTATTCAAACTAATAATGTGTACAATTAAATCTTTGTAAAAAAATTACAACACATACACAATTGCATAAAAGTTGTAATTCTATAGCCATGACAACAAAGTCAACTTCCATACAAAAATCAATAAGGTTTTTCTACCAGACATACAAAAAAGACAAAAAATTAAAACAAAATGAATGCAAAGACAAATATTTCAAACTGTTCTTTCTCCATCACCATGAGGATTCAAAGCATATACTCAATAACCTGACTGATTGGCAGATTGGTCTTTAATTGCAAAAGGTTTGGTCCGTTTGATTGACTGTAGAATCGCTGATACCCATTGTTCTCTTATATCAAAAGCTATCTATCATAATAAAATAATTGATTTATGTCTTAAAGATGGACTGAAATGCTATATGGCAACTTTCAGGATTCGTGAAATAGGGATTACAATTTGACATTGACTCAACTTTAAATTACTGAAATCGACCTAGAAACGGCTTAATTACGACTGTATACATAACACTGCCTAATTAGGCCGGCGAACAGAATAAAACGCACTGAAGCGTGACTGCCTCGTGACGTGTTAGTAGGCGATGTGATACCCCGTTGTGTGCCCTCGTTATGTAAAACAACACAAGCTAACAGTACAGCTCAATGTTTAACCGTTGATTAAACACCCTAAACAACATCCCAACATCTCAAACCTTCAATAAATCGGTAGTTTATTTAATCAACTGGCAATTTGTATTGATGAAAATGTAAGACCCTCATTAAAAACGAAGTTGTGCGCATAATGCTACAGCATGTAGCTGGTCTCGATTTGCGCAATGTTGTCATAAGACTGCACGTGAGAACCCGGATGTATTTTCGTCATAAACAATTGCTCACGTGTGAACCGTTTTATCTTCGTACACAGTTGTTTGTTGTTATTGAATATAACTTTAGAAGCACAACAGAAAGGATGTTATTATACAATACTATTTTTTATACATTTAAACCATTTTTTTAAAAATGCCTTTGACTTCATTTTGTAACAGGATAAAAAAAATATGCGTTTTTCTTAGTTATTTCATTTAGTGACGGATAAGTTACATTTCTCAATGAAAGGCATTTATTGGATGATGACTGATGTCTTGTTTAAAACATTATGTTAATGGGGCATTTCACTGACAATCTTAATGTTTTCACTCTTGTACATAGAAGAGATATTGTTCACAACAATACCCCATACATGGCCCAACAGAATGAAGATTTATTAAATGAACCTTATTCAAAATAATTATCAGATAGAGCAAAAAAGTATTTCTAATTTCAACAGGTTATAATTTACCAATCGGAGAAAAAAGGGACGTTAAGGAATACAATTGCTATTTGATGTTACCTAATAAGCTGATGTCATAAAATAGCCAGGTGTTGATGATTGTGCATTATATAACCTACCTTCTATAGTCATCATTTGATAGCTTTTAATTAGGAAACAGACAGGAAATACGATAGACAATAAAGTAATTGTGTAATAGGTGAGTATCTGATCTAAAGAAAGTAAATAACACCTGCAGACCAATGTCATTGTTTATTCAACCTTTTTACACAACGTTCAAATCTAAATATGAGCATTGTAAATTCGGATTATTACCATAAATCAGCCAAAAACTTTGTGCTATGTTTTATATTTTACTAATCTCTTTTTTCTCTGCATGCCAAACTGTTCATTCAGTGAAAATGCGAGCTCGAAACAGAAAATCGGTGTAGTGATCGGAACACGTGAGTTCGATGTAGATTGTCACATTGCTCTGTTTGACCTTACACAGCGGGTCAATTTGGCGTGAAACGATCAATGTGATGGGAATTTGTCTACGGAAACTTCATCAGGAGATATTCTAGGACAGTTGACAGCAACACAATGATATGACATACTGTTAATCGCTTGGAAAACGCAGAACTACGGATTTCGCCTACCATTTTCCATATAAGCAGACGAACGCTTCGCCTACTGCCACGTCACTTCCGGTATCCCCTGCCTGTGACCGCTCAGCCTTGTTTTGGTTTGTCGCTGGACGGCGACGAGCAGACGCCTTGTTACGCAATGTTTACTTAGCTGTAGCTTTATTGAGAAACTGTGTATCGTTGCTGTTTTGGCCTAATATTTATGTTATACAGTTATTTGACCAATATCTTATGAAAAATATATTTAAAAAAGGTTATACAGCGGCTCTTTAAGGAAAATAGAATGGTTGGCAGAATAAATATCCTGCAGTTAACTATTTCTAAAGCAATTTATCGTATGTAAATACACTTAGCTTTAACGTAAAGAGAAGTTTTGCTCCAAATAGAAACTTTAGTCTACATTGTATCAAACCTTTTAGTGCTTCAATGTAGCTCTGGGGTTATCTTGTTTCATGAACTTAGATCTGAAAGTGGTTGTTATTTTCTTTTAAAAGCAAAACTATTGATATAAATTATATAATCACTTTTTTAAAGTATTCCATATCAAAGCAGATATCAAACTAGAAAATTACTCCATTCACTTCATGGCAGGGGATGATGATATCATACTGGCCATTTTCAAAGGAAAACAACATCATTCATGATTCAGTGTGAATGTATTAAATGATTGATATCCCAAACAGTTAGAGAAATTGAAATTGCTTTGAACAAGGGTCGAATGTCTAATTTTCTCGAAAGGCTGGAATGATATCTGCAAATGTAAAAATGAAAGATTTAATTTTTGGAGCTTCCATTTATATATTTGCAATGCATTTTGACATAATGGTAAAAATTAAAAGAAACATCTATTCAAAATTGAATTATTGGCATCATATATACAATTTATCACTGACCAACTAAAGGTGGAATATCTAATAGTGTCTTCACATGGAAAGATACATATTTACGTAACCAATGAGGCAGTGATATCCATGTATTTGCACTCTCCAAGTTAAGGAGGTAAAGAAATACGGCTGTGAATTTCTACTGATAGCAAAGCAGGGGGTCTACGAGTTCTGAAAACAGTCACCGTCCATACAACATTTGGAGCTTTGCCAATTTTAATAAGTGTCTAGGACATTGAAACTGTTGGTGGCCCACATCATGTCAGCCAAAACCAATATAACATTTATTGTAAAGTTTTGTTGGTTACATTTATTAACTTTATTTCTATTTCTGCTATCAACAATATATCATTCTTTATCAAGGCTTAGTGCAATGAGGTTAAAAAATGATGGTTTTGATCCTTTACTTATTTTAATCTGCTAGAATAAGTTGCTGTAGAAGTCATTTTTGTAAAAAAAAAATTTGAAAACTGTTAAAATGAAAATAGCCAACAAATATTGATATTTAAAAGTAAAGCGCCTAAATTCTAACTTAAGGTAGAACAGTTCTGTACAGTTGACCAGCAAAGCACACCATTCATAAATTTAAAAAAACAGAACATTTATAAAAGTATTAGAAGAAATGTTCACATTTTTATCAGACATGATCAAATTCTTAAAATGCATAGAACTTAATCAAAATCATACTTCAAAACGAATGAATCAACTAACAGAAAATTAAAAAAATTCTGAGATTGACGTCATAAACTGATTGAGTGGGTTAGTAAGCAGAACACCAATATAGACATTTTAGCATGATGTTAACACATCTAGATAAACATCTCTCTATAGATCTTCTTCACCGAGAATGTTGAATGAGGATGACTCATCAAAGCGATGAACCACATCACCATATATAAAAGCAAATACCATAAAATTTCAATTACCGTGAATATTTATCTAGCATCATCCTTTGACAAGAGTTGACCCAGATTAAATGTGATGCGACAGTGAACTATTGATGTTCATATCATATATCTCGTATCAGTGAAATACTTTCTGAAGTTAAAATCACCAACATTTGTAAAAGTGATGGACCACATCATTTCATATTTATGCATATCGCATAAATCTGCAATGACTGAATATTTATAAAGCATTTTTTAATGTGGTATGTTTTTTGTTTCTATGAAATACTTAATTGCCAAGTTCAAATCTATTTTTCTAGAAACCAATAAACCAACCCATTTCAAATTAAGGCATAGAGCACAAAACTGAATTTACTGAATATCTAATTTTTTAGACATGAATTCACGAAGATGATCTCCATTTTATATCTATGAACAACTTGATGAATGAGGTCACTGCAAAAAATGCAAATACCATAAACTTGAATAACATATTTAGAATTATTTACATAGATTTTTCTATTGACATGAACTCACCTAGATAAAACTTGTATGCATTTCATATCTGCGTTACATTATAACATTATGTGAAATTTCTATCACATTTTCTTGATATGGAGGTCCATTAAAGGGGCAGTAGCACGTTTTTAAGGGGAATATAAGGTGATGTCAGGAAAATGAAAATTAATGGTTCCAATTGATGGATAATGCATTTAAACTAAATGGAGCAGTAATAATTCAAATATATAATGTCAAGTTTAGCCATGCATTTCCTTTTTCTTACACAAAATGAATTAAAGGTGTTCACACAAAATGGCCGCCCATGGATTTTAGGTGAATCTTCATACTTTGTCCTCTAACTATGGATAATTGGTTAATGTTATGAGATTTTTGACACTATCAATATAATGTATTTAGCATTAACGTACAATTATAATTGAAAATTTGCAAATATAAAATTATAAAAAAACGTGCTACTGCCCCTTTAAAGGAGCAGTAGCATGTATTTTGATAATTTATATAAATATTTTAAATTTCACTGATAATTGGACATTTATGTTTAATGTTTTATTTTGATAGTGTAAAAAATCTCATTACAAAAGCCAATCAGCCATAGTCAGAGGACAAAGTATGGAGATTCACACAAAATCCATTGGCGTCCATTTTGTGTGAAACACCTTTAATTCATTTTGGGTAAGAAAAAGGAATCACATGGTTAAACTTTACATTATATATTTGAATTATTACTGCTCCATTTAGTTTAAATACATTGTCTTTCAATTGGAACCATTAATTTTCATTTTCCTGACATCACCTTATATTCCCCCTAAAAACGTGCTACTGCCCCTTTAAGGCATATGGATATCATGGAGAACATGAAAGTTTTGATTCAATTAAATCTCATATTAAACAGTAATTCTTCACTCATTCAGTACTCACTCAAGAATATCATGACAATAAGAAGTATACTTTATATTTGTTCTTGTCTTAATAAACCTAAATCAAGTGGGACAACTTCTAAAAAAGTGTATACACATGAAGTACTCATCTACCAAATATTACCTTAAAATCTAATTTTCTGCAACTAAACAAACAAGGCGCTACAAGGAGGAAAACTATTCTTCTATACAAATCTAAATATTTTGAAAGAGAAAAACACAATTGAATGGTCAAAAGTATCTTGGCATGCCCTTTCATATATTCTTTGATGTCATAAATACAAACTACTATATTGTAAAGCATACATTATAAAAAACAGTAGGAAATTATATCAGTAATGAAAGGTTAGTCATGATAGATAAAAGAATTGAAAGATTAATGATAGATAAAAGAATTGAAAGATTAATGATTTACTAGTGTAGATAACCTGAGAAAGCATCACTTTGTCAACTACCAATCTTTTGTCATTATGATTTCAAAACACTGCTTATAAAACTGGAAAAATAAATTTGTTATCTAAGTGATATATAGAGGAAAGACATTTAGAGTAAAGATACCTGTATAAAATCAAAACCAATCATAAACTCTAAATCAATGTTTACACGTTATTTCTACTGACATCACAATGAATAATAAAATAAAATTATCAAATGCTCTAAAGGGCAATAGTTTTATAGGGCAATTATTAATCTAATTTCACTTTGAAGTATCAACATGGTATTTAAGACCTCTGATTTATTTCACTTGCTGTTACTTTATAGCATTTAGAAATAAAACCAGACCACAAGCAGGTTCTTGGGTTAGATTTCGGTCAACATACTTGAACGCTAATTTAATACTTTCGTCGGCAACATACACAGTATTCATTGATTTACAGAAAAGATCAATTATTCAATGATGGATCAACTTTCATTCCTTTCACATAACTGGAAAGCTTCCAATAGCTGAAATATTTCTTTTATACATTTGATAATTGACTAGGCCTTGGGAAGAACATGTAAACATATAACTATGTGTAAGAATTTGATCCATTTTGCAGATTGTGCAGAAAAAAATAAAAAATAACTTCGAAATGGGGAATCACAATCAATCTCATTTTGTGACATTAAAATCACTAACCAAAATGGTTCTCAAACTCCAACAACTGCTTTAGGAAGGCACTACTTAATTATGATAAATCATGAACAAAAATTTCATCATCAAACCCAACGAAAACATTGATATTTGGCAATCAGACAATACCTTTGGTTCTTGTTTGGCTTGATTCCACGGTGCCAAAAGAAGATCCTCTGTTCAGATTAAACTCCATATTCTGACTGCCTGAATCAATGTCATGTGAATTGTCCTCAACAATTTGCAGTGTCTCTGATATCTCACTTTCACATCTTGGTTGAACAACTCTCGTTGAAATTTTGACTATCGTTACATTCTTGTCAACCTTTTCAATAGATTCCACTCTCTCCAAACTGGAAGAGGATCGCACAGGAACTGATTTCTTTGTGATACATGGCTCAGAAGACCAAACCCTTGGTGCTGCAGCATCAGTAGGAGCAGGAGCAGGAGCAGGAGCAGGAGCAGGAGCAGTAACAGGAACAGGAGCAGGAACAGAAGTAGAAGTAGAAGTAGAAGTAGAAGTAGAAGTAGAAGTAGAAGTAGAAGTAGCAACAAGAGCTGAAGCCGGAGAAGGAATAGAAGTAGAAGCAAGAGAGAGAGAAGGAGCACAAGTAGTCGTAAAACTTTGAACAGGAATAGGAGCAGTTGCAATATCAGCAGTATTTGCAGGTGAAGATGAACTTTGTATAGGAGTAGCAAGAGAATCAACAATTATTGTATCGGCAGCACTTGGACTCTCCATAGGAACCGAACCAGCAACGTCCAAAGTAGCAGTAGTAACAGTAGCAGCAGCACTATCAGTAACAGACAAGGATGTGGAAGCAACATTAGAGGCAGATGGAGCAGAAACTGAACCTTTAGAGGGGACACTTGGAACAACTGTTGTATTTGCAGATTCAGACATTGCTGTTGAAGCAGTTGCACCTGTAGTAGCAGTAACACTAGCAGTAGAACAATTTGAGGCATCACTTGTTGTAGAGGAAGGTGTAGTGGTAGCATCTAGGGTAGTAATCATTTCAGTAGTCAAATCAGTAGCTATGGCATAATTAGAAGACGAAGCAGAAGATGAAGGAATCGATGACACAGAATCAGGAACATCAGCAGAAACCTCAGCAGTATCAGTGCTGGCACCCAAATCAAATGCACAAAGACTTTCAGTAGTGATTTTGTTACACCCTTCACAAGTTTCAGGGGTGGAAGAAATATGATATGTTTCTTGCCTACTAGAAATAACAGCAGAAGATATGGAGTTTCCATTGCAGGGAGGAACAACAGTGATTGTTGGTAGAATTCTTGTAACATGCATGTCTTCAGTTGCAGGTTCAGGCATCATTATTTCCAATGCAGATGCAGTAGAAGATACAACCTCAGAGGCAGCTGTAGGTGATGAAGAAGAAACTGTATTGGAAACATTTCCAGGTTCTGAAGATGTTCCTGGCAACAGAATGGCAGGTCCGTCTGACATGATGACAGGAGTTTCTCTTGAATCTGTTGGCAATGGCTCAACCGTTCTATGGTCATTCATACCATGAGTATCCTGGTCTACCATTGTATCTGATGGTGCCGAATTGCTAGTAACTTGATAAACAAGATGAGGGCCTTGGTTACTTTCTTTGAATATTACAGGTTTTGGTTTAGGTTTTGCTGGTACTTTTGGTTTATCTTTTTCGCTTCTCAAACCTGAAATTGTATTAATACTTGTACCATCAATATCCATTTCCTTTTTCTTAGCCATTGCCCTTCTCTGTTTTTTCTTCCTTAGCAAATCACCAATTACTTTTCTTTTTTCTTGTTCTTCTTCAATATTCGAATCGACAGTTATTTCCTTTAATATGACAGGTTTTGGTTTAGGTTTTGGTGGCACTTTGGGTTTCTTAACTTCACTTCTCAAATCTGCACCTCTTTTAATACTTGTTACATCAATATCTAGTTCCTTTTTCTTAGCCATTTCTTTTCTCTGTTTCTTCTTACGTAGCAAATCACCAATTACTTTTCTTTTTTCTTCTTCTTCATCTTCAATATTCAAATCAACAGTTACTTCCTTTAATAAAACAGGTTTTGGTTTAGGTTTTGGAGGTACCTTTGGTTTCTTACCTTTGCTGCTCAAACCTGCACCCGTATCAATACTTGTTACATCATTATCCAATTCCTTTTTCTTAGCCATTCCCTTTCTCTGTTTTTTCTTACGTAACAAGTCACCAATTACTTTTCTTTTTTCTTGTTCTTCTTCAATGTCCAAATCAACAGTTATTTCCTTGGTCTTGTTTTCCTTCTTTTCTTCCTCCTTGTTGATGTTGATATTCTGAGTTTGAATCTGATCAGAAGGTTTCAGCTGGACTTCTTTTATGGTCCTCCCAAGATCCAGCTTAGCCACCAGGTCCTTCTTGTCTTGCCCACTATAGTGTCTAGCATTAATCTCACTCTCCTTTGGTTTGAGATTACCTTTAGCATTTATTCTTTCTTTGGTTTTACGGCCCCTTGTGATACCTAAAGTATCAATAGGTGTTGCTTTTTCTCTTTTAGGTTTTTGGACTGGAACTGTCTCTTTTGTAACATGCTTGTCTTTCCGCCTACCTTCACTGACAGGCACTCTCTTACCTTTTGGATTTTCATTTCTATCTTTTTTCTCTTTCTTATGCTTGGAACTCTTTACTACTTTTTCTTGCTCCACTTTCTCCTCCATCTCATTTATATCAATGGAAGCATGAGCTTTCTTCTTTCCCTTTAACTTTTCAGGTTTTGATGTTTTCTTGACATTTTTCACTTTTTTATCTTTCCTATAGTTTTCTTGGAATTGCCTCAAAGCTTCCTCCATGTCGTCCGGATCCATGTCCATGAACTCACTGAAGTCCAAACTACCATCGGAATCTGAGGAGTCTTGAGAATACATTCTGACCAATGAAACACTTTCATCAGAGATCATTCCTGATGATGTGCTTGGTTGTGGTTCACTCTCTTCAAAACTCACATGCTTCCTAATCTTCTGTTTGGGTCTGATTTCCTCTTCAGGAATTTCATCGATATCATCATTGAACTTTGCTTGTCTCTTCTTCCTCTTGATATCCTTCTCCCTGATTGGTTCATCAACCAGATCAAGGTCCTCCATCGAATCATCAAGGGTGGTTATAGGCTCTGGCATTATCATCCTCTTCTGTTTCTTCTTCTTATGCTTCTTGCCTCTATCCATTGTGGGCTTTTGGTCTCCCAATATGTTCTGTTCTTGATTTGCAGAAGCTTGTTCTTCAAATTGGTATAATTTTTTAATTCCACCTCTCTGTACAACACCAACTGGTTCAAAAGCAGAAATACCCGGAGTGTCGGGAACCTGCAGAGTATCTTTGAACCCAAGATTACTTGAACCTGGTTGAACAAATCCAGGATAAGGAATTTTTTCAGGTATTAGCAAAGGGGCAGAAAATGATCCTTGAATTGGCATATGATCAGATCCTGAACCAGAAGTTGTAACAGGATTAGGAATTAACCCAGTTATTGACAAAGGATTATGAAATGTGCCTGGAATCTGCACAAAGTTGGGAATTGGTCCCAAAATCGGAACAGGATAAGCAACTGAGCCTGGAGAATGAACAGGCAAAGGGTTAATGGACAGATTGGGCTGCAGCTGAAGAAGATTTGGTTTGAGTAAAGGGAAAGATTGATACTGGAATTGATTGGGCACAAGAGACCCAAATTGAGAAGGAAAGTTATAATTTCCTGTTGCAAAAAGGGATGATTGATCAGTGAAATTTGGCAATCTGCGAGTCACATCTTCAGTTGGAGGGTCACCATGTTCTTCATCAACAACTTGAGGGTCTCCATTTACACAGATGACTGGTAGACCTTTAGGAATGGAATCTTCTGATATTACTTGAGACTCTGACGATGAGTTTTGATCACTGTTTGATGAAGAAGCATCACTTATACATCCAGACTCATTGTCACTCTCTGAAGTTGCAGACTTGTTGGATGAAGTGTAATAAGGAGAACTATCAAGAGCACTTGGTATATTCTGAGTCGGAGAAGAATCGGTATCAACAATGTCTTCAGGAGTGGTTATATTGTGGTGAGCAATTATTCCTGCTCGTTTCATTATCTCCCCACTTCACATTTCTTTAAACTGCACATAAGAGATATATCCAATCCAAATGTAGTTTTTGGATGAAGTATATGGTAATCCTTTCCTTTTGTCTGTATGGTGACACACACATAAAATTGAATCGACAAATCAGCAGCAAACTCCAATTATCAATGTTCCAAATTCCTAATTTTTTTTCATTCCAGTGATTCCAAGTTTGGCAACAATCACAATACCCTCAAAATGATAAGAATCAATCGATGAAGATATGGTAAACCCTCAATATCCTGAAGAAATTTTGAATAGCACTTCAAATGGCACTTTAAGTCAAACTAATAATCAAAGATTATAGTTCTGTCTAATTCAAACGAGTCTGTTGTTTGGCAAGCCTCAAGAAATCAAGTTTCACAACACACAACAAGAATCAAGGACAAGTTTCCAAAAATCCCTTTGTAAAACCATCCAAGAAGGTATCTCAAGTAGCAATGTCCGATGGCGCCTCAAGACTAAACTGCAATTCCTATTTTCCATACGCAGCCTGGTTCTAAAAGTGCCATTGTATCATAATATCATGCATCCAATAATCAATTCTTGGAATCAATAACTCAATATCAAACCTGCCCCACCATCATTAAACCTCAGCCTTTGTTTACCAGTACTTCAAA
Source organism: Steromphala cineraria (assembly GCA_916613615.1). Taxonomy (NCBI): domain Eukaryota; kingdom Metazoa; phylum Mollusca; class Gastropoda; order Trochida; family Trochidae; genus Steromphala; species Steromphala cineraria. Next base: position 63,790,681 of record OU744721.1, on the reverse strand, counting down.
ATCCCTTTATTCAACAACGAAAACCTTCTTTGGGGGTGCAAATAACGGCAGGGTGCAATATATGCCGCCATGTATGTGATAATTGGCACTTCTTGCAGAAGAGCAAGGGTAGTTATGTCTCTTTCGAACTGGATCTGCAACTATTGAGATAAAGGAGCTCAATTTGACGCTGAGAGTGAAAGCTAATCACCCGGAATGGGATTATTGATGTCATTATGCAAATGTCTATGTCTGTACCCAATGAGGAAACTAAGCAAAAACCTCATCCATTTTATCCGAAGCATCAAAGAAATGGTGAGGTATTTTTGTTCAATTTTGTTCTTTCTTTTTTTTCAATGCTTACAAAACATACCTTTCATTTATAAAAAAATGTTTTACAAAACTAATGGGTTTTAATTGATTTGTGAATGTAACAACATTTAAGATCTATTGAAAATTTATTATAACTAAATTATATTTCTAATGTTAAAAGTCTTTGTATCCAAATCTGTTAGTTAACCAAAGGGAATGGATTAAATAGAATTTTTGTTATGATACTGAATTAGGACATATAAAGAGGGGATAGACACAATATGATTATAATTGTAATTGTTAATTATATATAGTTATAATTCTAACTATTATCTTATAAGGTTTTATGGTTATATTGAAATTCTTATAATTGTTCGTATAATATGTTATAAATGTTATAGATTGATGTTACAAACACGTTTTAGTATGAGACACACTGTTATTGTAGATACTTTAGACAACTCAAAGTATAATATTACTTGATTCATTTGAAGAACTTCTGTTTTCTTGGTTGTCAGACATTGTAGGAGATCAACTAACACACCTGCAATTAAGATTATTATTATGATGCAAGATGACAAAATTTCACACAGAAAAAGTTGAGAACCATATTACCATTGGTATCATAACATAGACTCCCATACAGGTGTGAATATAAAAAAAATTCTATGGTGGATTTTTGAAAGTATTGATGTTGGGGTTTACATCCTTACACTGATATTAAAGGTATGGGGGAAAATCATGGTAGAGCAATGTAACATTGTTATTTTTGGGATCACACTATCTTCAAAAGTACAGATTCTTGTACTTTTTCGGGACGAGTCCCATGCAGGATTTGAACCCAGACCCTCAAGAGCCAGGCAGAGGGTACAGCAAGTTATACATTTGGTTAAAAATTTACCCTTACGCAATCTTGTCAACACGTTGTCTTTCATGTCGACTGTTTCAACAACCTGCTAGAAGGGGGGTCGCCTTATTAATGAGATATATGATTTTGGCTGCAATTTGGGGGGCTGAGAAAGGGCGTTGTCTTATGTATGAGGTCGCCGTGTACATTGAAATATACGGTAGGTTGTAACAGTTGGTGTTATCTCCTTGTCATACCCAAATGTATAAATGACTTCCTATACCACCAACTATTACTCCTCCAAGGGACCAAAGAATTTAGTTCGCTACATCCGGTGTTCGCTATACGCATATAATTTTAATGATATTATAAAGGGACAAGACTTGAAAATTTGTTCGCTATATCCGAGTGTTCGCTATATCCGTGTTCGCTAATAATATCCGTGTTCTACTGTACTAGAATAAGACACTAGTGTAATCCCAAGTATAACAATGTTACATTTGTTCACTATCTAAATGGCAAGTATCTAACTTTCTATCATAAGCAAATATCTAAAAACGTCATGTATATTCACAATAAAGAAGTTGTTGATTAGAAATTTTACTCCCTCAATGACATTCTCAACCAAAGATTTGCTGGCCGCATCAATGGACACTAATGATATACTGTCGCAGTTAACACCTGTAATGGCAGCCATAGTGCAAAATCAATCAGGTGATCACTCACCTGTTACTAACGAGCTAACAGACAGGTAAACATATTGCACCATTCTTCAGAGTGTGAGAAATGCAATACCTTTGTTCTACTTGACTTGTTTCATAATTAGCAACTATACCACTCATAGTGGCACATTTCTTAATGAACAATCAAAATGGGTGTGGCAGCAATTTACATCAATATTTAAAGAATTTAAATGTAACACATGAATCACTTCTTTAAGTGTTAGTTAGAGCCCCATCTTCATACTTACATGCGGTTGAAATTTAGCTATCGAGAAAAGATATACATCGTTCGGTAAAAAAATCTTTGTTGAAAGTTTGATATCATATTTACATAATTTGTTCAATAATAAAATATGGACAATAAAGACAATTGTTATGGATGAACAACTTTGTTATTCTGTGTATGCAACCTTTCTACTGTCATTTTGGTCAATTTGGTAAATTGTCTCCTAGTTAATGAATTTTGGTCTGATTTTCTCTAGGTTAGTTGCAAAATCTTGCAAAAAATACGATGAATACAGTAAAAATATTTTTTGGAATATGAACTTCACTATACACTTTGAATATGAATCTTTAAGAAGAAACAAAATATGCTGAAATAATTAAAAAATTCTAAATAATTGAAAGAATAAGAAAAAAACAACAAATACTGTCAATTTCATTAAGATATAAACCAATTTTTCTTTGGAATTTCAAATATTCTTTAAGCTTTTCTGACATATATTTTAAATGGATAAAATATCAATATAACACTTTGACAGTAAAATTCATATTCTAATGACAATTTATTCAAAAACCAATATTGCTGACCAAGCACAACTGATACATTAATTTGAGATGTATGACAGATATGATATCTCTCCACTATCTGTCATTAATCATACCACCACACCAATCATACCATACCATACCGCCTCCATTGTCCCTCATTAGATAGGCCAAAACCAGGTATGCATAGGTGATTCTCTAGACATTCTTACCTTAAGAAAATACACATTTGATTTTGTATATATATCAATACACAACAGATTCTGATTGTGATAGTGTATGAATAAAGAGGAATAAAGAAGGTGATACATCTTATACCATAATTTCTCTATTGATTCAAACATTATTTTTTTAAAAGATTTTTGAGAAAATGTCTAAGGTCACACTATTTTTTACATTTGAACGCAATATGGTCAAAATGTTAGATAAATATCAAGAAAACCTAATATCTATGTTAATATTACTTGTCTTTTGTATAAGAAACAATTAAGTTCTATCAATACAGCTTATTTATTGCATATGAACATATCTAAGTGCCTCTCAGAGTACTGTGAAGTTCATTGAATGAATTGTTCTATTGAACTTTGCACTTGCTATATCCATTTGGTAGGCGAATTTAACACTACTTATTTGATACCAAAAGGTAATGAAACAAATGTATGAAGACTGTAAAAGAGATATTGGTAAATTTGACAATTATCTGTCAGTGTTGCAACTTAAAGATTCTGAAACTGTTTCAAAACTTGAATTTCAGTCAAACAAAGAATATACCAATTTCTTGTATAACAAATAACAGTGCTGTCTAAAATTTAACAATACCATTTTGTTTTTCCATAAAAAAAGTCTAAGTGGATATAATGGTTTCTGAATAATCTACTCGTAACATTGAGCACAACAATCAATATAATTGCCTATTGTCATGTGAACAAGACACTTTCATGTATCCTTGCTAATCTATCCACTCAGGTGACCCTTATGCATATTTAACTGGTCATTAACATCTAAATAGCCTTGTTACATTAACAGGTCAAGTGGAATGTAGGATAATACCTCAAAACTTATATGGAAAGCTACATATACTTACAATATGTTCCACATCATTTGACAATATGAAAAGTTATAGTTATGATGTTTATGAGTAACGTTATTTTTTATAATAAAATAAAATGTTTGTGATCAGTTTTGTCACATAAACCTTTTTACTTTGAAAGGTAAAAGAAAACTGATGTTATAGAAACAATATTGAAGGTGAACAAATTTTGAAATATAATTTTGTAAAAAGGATATTGTTTAATGGTTATATTAGATATCTCTTCCCTTTAATTTAAAACCAAGGAATCAAAACCTTTTCAAACCATTTAAATTTTTTTAAGGTTTTAACAATGGGGCCAAACTATTCAATTAAAGTTTTGAAGTTCTATAAATGCCTCTCTACTAAAATGTTCTTGAAAACTTGAAAAAGGTGTTTGGATTAACCAGTGGTGAAATCATCATTATATGAAAATGAAAATGAAACATCTGATAACGGCCAGTAACACATTTTGGTTTGTCAGTTTATGGGTTAAAGTTTCTTGCAATGGAAGAATTTCATTTGATATGCAAATATACATGTAGTCACGAAACTGTCATTCAAATCTTGTAAGTATGCAAATTATAATGTTTTTAAAAAATACTTAAGACATAAAACCGGTTCATTTCAGTACAGTGAAATAAAACGACCATTCCTTGTTTTATCAGTAACACACTTGACAAGTTGTTTTATAGTAGCGTAACAATGTGACAACTCTTTTGATAAGGAAATTGATAAACCATGAACACTTATGCTATGTCGATTTGACTTCTTTGTCTCAGAGTGGTTTAGTTTAGAAAATGAGTAATACAGTAGAACTCGGATATAACGAACTCCAAGGGACCAAAGAATTTAGTTCGCTATATCCGGTGTTCACTATACACATATAATTTAAATGATACTATAAAGGGATGGGACTTGAAAATTGGTTCGCTTTATCCGGTTGTTCGCTATATCCGATTGTTCGCTATATCCGTGTTCTACTGTATTCAAGTTTCATTGGTTGGTCCTTAACCGTATTTGCTGAGTATACTTTAAATGTCAATTGATGGTTAGAAACAATCAACATTTATCAGATTTAGATTTATCATAATAATATATAATAATGATATATTTATCATAGATTCGAAAAGTTAAAAAACTAACTTTTAAAGTAAGCTCATGACATAATTATTTCTCAACACCAAATGATGGTTTTGGAGTGATATGCATGGAACTAAGGCATACTAAGGATTACTGGTATGTGTTCCCAACCTTGATATAAGATAAGATATACTATTTTAAAAATTACAAGACTAAATATACGCTGCATATATTTTATTGTTGACATGGAGAGGCATTAATATAAGAAATTAGCTTGTTTGCAAATTCATTTCTGTATTACTTTATAGAAAGAAAAATATAAATAGATATTTAAGTTTTATAAATTGCATAGAAAAGCTATGTAAGATCTTGAGTTGCTCACTATAACTATTCATTCATTCATTCCTTCCTTCATTCCTTCATTCCTTCCTTCCTTCCTTCATTCCTTCATTCATTCATTCATTCATTCATTCATTCATTCATTCATTCATTCATTCATTCATTCATTCATTCATTCATTCATTCATTCATTCATTCATTCATTCATTCCTTCCTTCCTTCCTTCCTTCCTTCCTTCCTTCCTTCCTTCCTTCCTTCCTTCCTTCCTTCCTTCCTTCCTTCCTTCCTTCCTTCCTTCCTTCCCTTCTTTCCTTCTTTCCTTCCTTCCTTCCTTCATTCATTCATTCATTCATTCATTCATTCATTCATTCTTTCATTCTTTCATTCTTTCATTCTTTCATTCCTTCCTTCCTTCCTTCCTTCATTCATTCATTCATTCATTCATTCATTCATTCATTCATTCATAGCATCTACAACATCTAATGACAGCTCCTTTAGAACAACATAATATTGATTATCTTATCAGATATCCTCATATACATAACCTTGGGTCTATTTTGTTGAGCCCCTCACATACCTCCAGGCTATTTTCAAGGCCTGGGGCCCCCTTTTTGAAGTTGAGTTCTATATGTGTATACCCAGATTGTGTTTGCCTCAGCAACCCAATACCATTTGGTTGTATTCAAGGCAAGGGTAATATTCTAGACTTGGATTGTATTCAAGACCCGGTTGTATTAAAGGAAAGGGTAATATTTGAGACCCGGTTGTATTAGAGGCAAGGATAATATTCCAGACCCAGTTGTATTCAAGACAAGGATAATATTCAAGACCCCTGTTGAATTCAAGGCAAGGGTAATATTCAAGACCCCTGTTGAATTCAAGGCAAGGGTAATATTCAAGACCCGGTTGTACACAAGGCAAGGGAAATATTTGAGACTTGGGTTGTATTCAAGGCATGGGTAATATTCAAGACTTGGATTGTATTCAAGGCAAGGGTAATATTCAAGACCCAGTTGTATTCAAGGCAAGGGTAATATTCAAGATCCGGTTGTATTCAAGGCAAGGGTAATATTCAAGATTTGGATAGTATTCAAGGCAAGGACCTGGTTGTATTCAAAGAAAAACAGGTACATAAAAGATTTATAAAGTTTGAGACACTCTATGAGACTTGTGAATGCTAGGATACAGTTCCCCAAGACTATTTCCCCACACCTCATGTTCAAGTACAGCAAGGTGCAAGGATTGTGTAGATAGAACACTGTATTGTGTCCACTGCATACTTGCGAGCAATCACCCGGTCTATTACAACATATACACAAGAGATACATTCCTTAACACCAGGGAACATCAACCACTGTCATAGCTGACATGCTTACATTCTATTTTGGAGAAGATCAAATATTTGTTCAAATAACCTTTATAAAACTGTTTGCAAGTAAAATATTTTACAATTTGATAATTGAAAAGAAATGTGTTATACTATTGAGAATGTTTTCATTTGTGGATAAGTTCAGATTCTATGCCATATATCGTATATGACCAGGTAATTCTCAATGGAATCACTCAGACCAGGTTAACTACAATAAATCCATACTAGACCAGGTAATTCACATTGCAATAATCAGATTCAGGTAAACTTACCTATTTATCTGAGAGATAGTATTCCTTCCGTCATATACAACGTAGGTAAGGCAACATGTTGGACAGGTGTATCTCAGGTGTGCAAACTCGTTAGGTCATCTTGGTAAATCCAGGTAAGAGAGACGAAGACGATCTACCTGAAATAGATGAGTACAGAGTCAGTGGTCAGTCAACCGTGACTATCTGTCGAACAACACGCAATTTTCACCTGAGAGTTGGACAGGTATGACCTGTTTTCTCCAACACACTGGAGCAGCGCTTGCATGACTGTCTTCTGCAATTACCTGCAATGCTGTTTATTGTCACTTGCCTTTTTTTATGTCATATCAGCATATTTTAGTGTAATATTTCTGGGTTGTAAGTATGAATGAATTATAGTTTCAATGAAACAAAAAAAAGCTTTATTTATCTTCCATTTGTTATTTGATGTATTTTTATCTGGATGAATGTTTTGGTTAGGTTAACAAAATGTAAATTATGCATGTATTTAATTTGTTGTGTTGTGTTTTACTCTACCTTATTGTATATGCTTATGTCATTTATATATGTATAGTCACTTTTTACCTGACACACTCAGATATAGGGTTAAGGACAAGCTAATTTTTAACTATGATGGAAGAGAATATCCATCTTTACTAATAACTATTCATTTCTAACTACATATCAATTTCTTAAAATATACTTAAAATAGGAATATTTTTCATTTGAATTTTGAAATTCTTTCATTAATTATTGTTTTATCGTTATCAAGACATTTCATCGCCTTAAAAGCAGCACTTCCAAGTCTAATCCTTGTTTCTGAAATGTTTCAACAAATTTGCCAATAAATCCCTTCCCAACAAAAGTCCCCTTCCCCTCTCTAGCAACAACACCTTTGTAAATCCAACCCAACTATTCCAAATTCTAAACATTACGAACATTAATTCTATTTCAAGCCGAGCTCTATAATTGTCTAGTGCAATCAGTCACATCAGACTGATGTTAAAGTTTAATCACCTCTACCTGTCTGACTGGTTAAATCACCTGTCTGTTTATTCTCCGACACGCCCATCCCTGGAGACGTACAATAATTGTTCTGTGATTGACAGTGAGCAACCCTTTTGTGAATTATTTGTCCATGCGAAGAAGTAGAAATACAGCAAGTTCTTGAAAAATGGTTTGATAGCAAAATTCAGTGAAACAATGATATTAATTATGACAAAATTCTGTGAAAAAATGTGTTAAAGATAACCAAATTCTTTGAAAAAAGTGATAACAAAGAAAAATTCTGAATAACAATGACATTAAAGATAAAAAATTATGTGAAACAGTGATAGAATAGCAAAATTCTATGAATTAATGACGCACAGCATAATATTTCCATAATATCATGATCCAATATTGGTTATGTGATTTTAATTGCAAATTAAATTCTACCTTTTGAAGTAGTAGAACATTGTTTAAACAAATTACTTTACAGCAAAGTTCTATGAAAATGCGCAATAGAAAAATCTTTTACACAATTGTACAATTTTGATATTTTGGATTCTGTTAAAATGTGGCAGCAAATTCTTTGAAAAATAGTTTTGATAGTAAAATGGTATAATGGTAAAATTTGGTAAACAATGATATTTAAGATAACACTACCTGACTACCTAATATCCTTGTATATTTCATATGATCTGATTTACTGTATCATGTATATATAATTATTTTTTGAAAACATGTAACTTATTGTACAATTTATTCAACTTGTTTTCTATGTCACCTATGTGAATTATGAGAAATAAACTTCTGTTCTGTTCTGACACCATGGAGTATGTCTGAATTTAGAGTGCCTGCCTGATTAATTCAGTACGTGATAGTTTGTCGGAGCTCTAGATGTAATCTACATTTGAAACAAAAAGTATGCTTCATTTAATGTAGAAAAATCCAGACGTGCATTTTCAAGGGTATTCCAAGGGAGTTCTCAAAACAGGAAATAATTCTTTACATAATTGAAGTGACTGAGATATGCTACCTCACACCGACTTAAGTTAACTTTCCTCATAACAATGACGGAACGCACAATTGTAATCAGATAAGACATTTAAGACAACCTGACAAAAGGAATGTAGCAAAATGACCAGTACAAGTAATTCCTCTAATTACAATGTTTTTTTCCTTATGATAATGAAAGAAGTAACAATTCTGATCACAGATATGATAATGAAGAATACAACTTATAAAAATACAAAATAATTGTACCATACAGTCCCTAAGTTTTCAGATATCCTCCAAGATAACTAATGTTTTAAAAAATCAACTAAATAGAAGATATCTTTTCTTGAATTATACCATGTGTATTTTATCGTGTGAGGTGGAAAGTTTATATTTTCACAAGTAACTTTTCTACCTCACAAGATGAGATAAACATTTTATTTGTCAAGAATTGACAGATATTCTATTTATTGCATGATGATATCCTTATTAATCCAAAACAGCCAATTTCATGTGTTGCAGCCACTTGGTAACAGTGTGACATCACATGAAAATTTGTTACGTCAGACCATTGTTTCCTGACGTCACTCGAGTAGTAATAAACTTTATCGCCACTCAGAAGAGTCACAAAAAAGTTTATCACCGCTGTTGCCAGAAGGTTTACTTCAAAAATACAAAAGAGTATCTCAACCTCTATCATATAATCAAAACCATATTTGGCAGTGATATTTCCTATAAGAGCACTGATAATGAGATAATACAGGAACTGATAATTTAGATAATAGATAAGATATTTGAGGCAAACCCCAGACAAAAATACCATTTATTACTCTCCCGTTGAAGATATTGCTGTTTAATAAATCAACCATGTTATAACACTATGTGTCATAACATCGCGCGCTGACCGAATGACGTGACGTAATGATGACGTCCCAATTGTTAAGTATGACGTCATAATGTCAGCGGGCCGGCCGCGACAGTCATGTTGGCGACTTACTTTGTATTTTTACGATGTTATTAAGCAAGTAATAAATAAAATACTAAACTCGGTCCCGTTTCATAAAATTTTTATGAAACTCTTGGATGGTATAGGTATTTAACTCGCTTTCGCTCGTTAAATACCAACCCATTCACTCGTTTCATAAATATGTTATGAAACGGGACGTCGTTTAGTATTCTCTTTGTATCACACAGTAAAATATCCTGAAGAACGAGAAGTATAGTAGAATACCCCCAGTTAGGAACTGTACCCAGAGTAAAAACACTACCCTGTTGCTAGGTGTTCCACTTATCTCGAGAGGAAACCAGCATCAACATTCCTATTCTCCTAAATAATTAATCCTAGCACTGCAAACCTTCCTGGGTCTTATTCTTAGAACAATTGTTAGGTCGAATAATCATCCCCCTTTATCTTCTACATACTTTTTCCTTAAAGGGCAGTAGTATGTTTTTTTACTTTATTTCTAAACTCCTCCACATTATATATTAGTTTACGATAAATGTATCAACTTCAGAGGGTACAAAATCTTTTATTATGCGAGCTTAACTTTCCAGCAATCAAATTGGTCGAGAACCGGTCACATGACTGTCAACAGAAAGTGATAATGACCTGACCCCTGTGACCACGAGGCCGACCAAAAGTGATATTGACTTCAGTTACTAAAAATAGAGCCGATGACGTCAAGACGTTGTTTCATGACGTCATGCTAATGTTATCATGACGTCATGGACCTGTCCTCGCCAACAATTGAGCCCAAATGCCACTCACAGCTGTAGTTTTCTATTAACTTTTGTTTTTTGACCGAGACATAATAAAACAATTATGGACTGGTGAGTTCGGTCAATACCTGTTTTTATAGACCCGAGGAAAACAATATCGACCTTGGACAGGTATAGATCTCATCTCCAGTCTAAAATTGTATAATGTCTTGACCTGAGCATGTGTAGTACCGGTAGGTGACAAAATTAGCAAGATACAAGTATAAACACCAGCAGCCATTTTTGTGTAAACTTAATTGGACACAGTATGTTCATTTCTGGATTGGATTTTTTTTTTAACAAAAATTTTCTTTAGTACAAATTCTTTCATTGTTGTAAGATGATTTTATTAATTTAGAAAAATGTGCAAGTGTCAATTTGTATTTGGTAAGACAAATAAGAATTAAGGTTGTATTGACATGCTACTTTTAAATGTACTTGCGCAATATTTTCAATAAAGAAGTATAATAAACCATAAAACTTGTTTCCCATTTCTACCTATTGGCGTAGAAGTTAGAAGCATTAAACCTAATTGTGATAAGAACTATTTTTCCTGTCAAAACACTTTTGCATCAATTTTGGAAAAATAATAATAGGAGACCAAGAAACCAGTCTAGAAATGGAAAGTTAGTCAATCAATCAATCAATGTTTATTTCCTCAAAAACCACCCACGGTGGTACAAGAGAATATACAAATAAGCAGTATATTATGTAAACAGACAAGAATGGTGATATCAACAACACAGCCTACTTCAATTTTTCATAGACAATACATAAATATTTTGATAGATTTTTCATTTCTGACAGTTTTTTGGTGCATAATAAACTTTTATATTTATACATATTTGGCCATTTGTGATAGAATTCATTAATATAAAGACGTCGTTCTCTTTCAAAGGTTTTACATTTGAATAAATAGTGTATTTCATCTGCGACGGCTGGAGAATCGCACAGAGGGCATGTTCTATCCTCGCGGGGTAAACCACGCCACCTGCCGGTTTCTACTGGAAAATTATGATTACATGTTCTTAATTTTAAAAGTGGGATATATAATGATTTTTGTAATAGTAAATATTGTTCGAAAGAAGGGGTATCTTTAAATAGGGTATAATACATTCCTTTAGAGCTATTGAGAACAGAACTTCGCCAGGATTGATGGAAATGATCTCTCAATGTTATTTCAACTTGTAATGAGACCCATTTAGGAGAATAATTGTATGGGTTTTTAAAAACATCACTCAGTCCGCATTTATTCAGTATATGCTCAACATTTTTAAGCCAAACATTTTCCTTACCGTTAATAATTTTATCATACATCAAATGTTCCAATATGGTTTTAGATATTTTACAGGTTTCAGTGATAAGGGTATTGTGCCAAAACGTAATAGTCCTCTTCGCTATTTTTATACTCAGTGGTTCTCTACCTAGCTCGCCGTAGACAAAGAAATTTGCTGTAGAATGTCTTAAGCCAGTTGACAGTTTTAAAAATTTAAGGTGAAGTTTTTCAACAATTTCAGTATTTTCGTAGCCCCAAAGTTCACAGCCATATAATAATACAGGTGCAATCATGACATCAAATGCTTTAAAGAGAGTGTCTAACGGTAAGTGATTATTCTTTGCTCTACGTAGGAGACAAAACATAGCTTTAGATGCATTATGCGTCAACTGTTTAATGGCAAAATTTAATTTTCTGTTACGGTGTACGGATATACCAAGGTAAGTATAAAAATCTTGGAAACCAATTTCTTGATCACCTAATACAAAACGTGTTTTATACTTATTAACAGGTCCACCTCCAAATACTATTACCTTGGTTTTTGAAATATTAAAAAAACTTGTTGATAATTTCACTGATTGAAAGGAGTATTTGTAGCAAATTGGAAGTTTGAATGACAAGAATACCTGCACTGCCTGTATCAATAACGGCTATTGTTCTATCACTTAGCAGTGGTCTCATATTGATCTTTATCGACACATAGTCAACAAAACAATTCAGCAAAACAATGAGACATTTTAGAGTGAGTCTGTAAACATTAATTATGCTTGTACTTCATCACGAATACAGAATGTTTGTGTCATTGGAAAGGTGATCCTAATCTTTATGAAATGGAAAGATAAATCTGATACTCATATTTGATTAAATACGGTACCAAATGCATATTTTAGTTTAATTTATCATGTTATTACAAGCTTAGTTACATTTTCTTGTATTTTCCATAAATGTAGTCACATAATTGTTCTGTAAGTGTATCTTAGGAGAAGCATTTATATAGGCTACTTTAGCCTGTTTGCTGATCCTATTTCCTTTCAATTTGTATATGTCACATTCCATTTTTGTGAATAACTGTCTTGTTATGGAAATAAAATACTGTTTAAATCATAATTGATTAAATGATAAAATGATTAAACCTTGATTTCTAACATTTCTGTATTGTTTTTATTGAAATTTAATTTGCTTCTTATTTCTTGAAATATTACAGAATAATTATTGTCATAAACAACAAAGTTATATTGGGAATTGTATTGTTAAATCACCATTAACCTAGCACCTTTAACCCTCATTGTATGAATGCATGAACTCTCCTGAGAAACCCAAACTAATGTATCCCTCTTTGGTTCACTGTTACAAGGACAACGGTTGTTACCATGTAGTTGTTGAAGCAGTTTGAACATCATAACCGTTGGCATAAAAAATTTGGATTGAAATCAGTTTGGATGTGAACAAGACATTACAAATGATACTGCATGAAATATAGACTCACTGCTTAGAAACTCTTTCAATATACACTGAGACAATTCTACCTTCAACAACACATGACGATCATTGGAACATCTCTTACCTGTGTATAACACCTGTAATTAGCTGTGATCAATACAAACAGGTTAGTTACCTGTCCATTCTCTCGACAATCAACACACACCTGTCAGGTAATAACAATCAACAACAACAAACACTAGGTGGGTGTGACCGATATGTCGAACAATGCTCAGAAGATATTGACAACTTACAATGTAACAAGCTTGGTAATAAATATGATATTACAACATAAAATACTGTTTTGGGCCAATATACTTTTCTAAATGGAAATGAATACTTTTATATATTTAGGACCAGGCTGTTCACACCATATCCTATTGCATAAGCACTAAGTAAAGAAAACACCATTGTTACATGTTTTGAAATATGTGTAATGATAAACTTTTAACTCTCATAAAGTTTTAACTCACATAAGCTTTAAAATATAGCTAAGATTTCAAGAATTGGTTTCAATTATCTTTCTGAATGAAGCCACTCATGATGTGTGTAAAACCAACATTGAAAGTCATATACATAAGCATAAGCTATCAAGCCATAATTCATAAAAGCATGGTAAGTGGCAACATAGATAAAAGGGCCTTGATTAAAAGAAGCTAGAGTGTTGTATATATATTTACCAATAGCCCCATATAGATATAGTTCAGCCCTAACAGTCACACATGAAAGTATCTTGAATGGACTTGGTTGGTCAGTTATGATCATAAAGATATGGTCATCTCATGAAGTAAAAATTTCAGATAATTGCATTGGTCATTATGGTTACTTCGACGAATATCAAAATTTAGACAGTAAGTAATATATATTTAAAAATTAATTTTCATAAGGAGTTCTCCATATAAATAAATAACATATCATTGGGTCAAATAATAACAGCTTCCTTAAGGGGCATTTTAGAAGTTGGAATTATGATATTGAGGAAACATATGTTGTGTCGTTCTCAAGCAGATGAACAAATGGTGGATATATATAGTACTATCCACCATTTGTTCACCTGCTTGAGAACGACACAAGACACTGTGTCGAAACGTTGCATATCATGAATAAAGAAGTTGTCATCCATATATGTTTCCTAATTATCAAATAATAACAGTATTAGAGGTGGGGGGGGGGGGGGTGTCAGGGTCTGGGTGAGGGGTTCAATGTGTCACGATGTGGGATTTTTCAATATTATTTCTGCAACACAATATACCTCACTTCTTAAATTGCAAAACATGAGCATTAATCATCTCATTATGTACTACTCTAATAGTACATTTTTAAAAAAGGTGAAACTAAATACCCTTTTCATTTTGAGTTCTACAACACAGGTTTTTAAATCTTTATAAGTACCTTTCAAAATGATTTATGGTACACAATGGACTACATTTGTAAAATGTAAATCATAAACATAAGATATTTCAATGTGATTGCTGTTGTTGTTACCTACAAACAGCGCAGGCAGTACCAGATGTGGCCCGATAGTAAATGTGCATCTGTTACCTGATTGTTACAGCTGACGATTGACGTGAATAACACCTAAACACTGTTTATTCATGTTTCTTAATCTGTATTTATGTGAATATCTTAATATTCTTGATCAATTGTGTGAAAAACAAAATTCAAAAAGTTGTGCATAAAAAGTTGTAGTCATATCAAGGTAATTACTTACATTCATAAAATCCAACTATACACCTGTGAGATGTTCCAGTATCTATCCAGGTAAATTACCTGTACGACAAAGTCGAAGGTAGAGGGATATCCTGAATATTCTGATGTTTCACCAACATTAATTTCCTCTTCAAAAGCAGGCCTTTTGGAATCAAACTAAAAGAAAGGCCTGAGTATTCCAATGTCCAACATGTAAGTTACCTGTACAATCAAGCACTAAGGATATCAAACTGGAACAGTCCAAATATTCCAATGTCCAACAGGTAAGTTACCTCTACAATCACGCACCAAGGATATTAAACTGGAATAGTCCAAATATTCCAATGTCCATCAGGTAAGTTACCTGTACAATAAAGCCTATAGGTATCAAACTAAAGGGACGACCTGATTATTCCAATGTCCAACAGGTAAGTTACCTGTACAAATGAAGCCTATGGATATCAAACTGAGCCGGCCCGAGGGCAGGGAGGTTTACCTGTACAGGTATTTGATTGTGATGTAACACTGAGTTACATCATTACCACCTGTATCTACTCCCTGCAAGGAAAACTCATGTCCCATCTCTTAATCAACTCTACCTGAAAGGAGCAACGCTTATCTCTCAATTAGATGTCCCCACAGGTGTGTTTTGACCTCAGGTAAATGTTCCACTGATTGACTTGAGCTAACATCTGTTCTTACAGTTAGGAGCTCTCTGATTGACATACCTTTAAGGTACACATGATAGAAACGTATCAACATTATGCTCTTTGAAAAATTTAACATTTGAATTTTGTTCTGAGGTATGTTTTGAGATACATCTCATACTTACATGACCCTCTATAATTAACTCTACCTGTTAGAAGCAACGCTTATCTCTCAATTAGATGTCCCCACAGGTGTGTTTTGACCTCAGGTAAATGTCCCACTGATTGACTTGTCCTCACATCTATTTTTACAGTTAAGAGCTCTCTGACTACATACCTACCATCATGATAGAAACATATCACCATAATTCTCTTTGAAAAATTTGAATATTTGATATTTGTTCTAAGGTATGTTTTGAGATACATCTCATACTTACATGATCCTCTCTAATTAACTCTACCTGTAAAAAACAACGCTTATCTCTCAATTAGATTGTTTGTTTGACCTCAGGTGTATGTTCCACTGATTGACTTGTCCTCACATCTATTCTTACAGTTAGGAACTCATTGATTGACATACCTATAAGGTAAGAACATTAATCACTGAAGTATGCTGTCAACAACAGTCAATCCTGAGGAATATACAAGATCTATGCTATCTCTTCAATTATAACTCTAACTATCTATTGTTTCTATAAAAATGGGTTGCATATTTCAAAATACAACTTATTTCAATGCAATGCAAGTTACAATTTGTATTGTAATCAATATGTCAATAATTTTACAGAATACATACAGAATATGATATTTGCATAGTTCATTTCAATGGTCTACCAATAGTTACTAACCCAGACATCATGACCATCCCATTTCAATGAATGATTTAATACATTAAATTAGTAACAACTTCCTTAATCATGATAACAACACGGATCTGTGTTGAAATGCTACATATCATAAATGAAAAAGCTGTCATCCACATATATAGAGGATATTATGAGTGTCCATGACAGAGTATGTTGATGACAGTGGCTAACTATGAGTATTTCCCGAGCGAGAATGGCGGATATACTGATATTTAGGCAAGAGTGATGTAAACAAAATATGTCATGGACACTCATATAGTTTTTCTGTTTAATACCATAGTCCCAAAATTAAAGAAAATGCACAAAACCTACTAGACAGCTAGCCACCGCCGGCTCGTTTAGATTGTGACGTCATAGGCAAACTGTGACGTCAATGCATTGTTTTTAACGTGGCGTCACAATGGAAAAGTGATATGTTACCCTTGGGCATCATATTAAAAACATAAACCTGGTATGTTTTATATAATGCCTGAATATGACTGCCCTCATAGGTAATAATAATTTTCTTTATAACCATGGTTTCAACTTCACAGGATATATATATATACATCTATTTTCACCTGAGGACACCTGTGCACCTAATCTTGCATCAAACTTACCTGTACAAAATGCCTACCTGAGGGTGAATCTAGTTCATAACTCCTCAAACATTCTCTCCCCTGCTTAATACATGCTATGAGGCATATTAAAAGCTTTAGAAAATCCTTTTTATTTTCCTTAATCCTCTTAGATAGATTTTCATGAAAGTGTTTGAAACATTGATGTGTTAACATTTGACACATTTTAGTTCTGAGAATAAATATTTGAAAAAAAGATATTTAACAATAATATACTTTACATATTCTTAAGAAAAATAATCATCCTTAGTTATAATAATAAATACTAAACTTAAAAATCAATCTGACAGTATTAGCTTGTTAAAGTTATGTTATCATGCATAAGTGTTCATAAAAAACATATTAAGATCAATTTTATAATCATTATCTTAGTATCAGCTCCTTAAAGTAAATTTATTATGCATGAAATATGGCTACCAGTTGATATGAAATTTTTAGCTATGTTTGTTGACAGAATAAATAACATATGCATGTTTCGCCAGTCAGCTGTAACACATGAACCATTATGATGGAAATAAAGCAGATATTGCATATATGAATATGAATTGTCAAAACACAGCATGTTTTCATGGAAAATTGAAATCTGACATTGATAAATGAGTACCTCACAAACCATGTCAAAATATTTTGTCATTAACGATTTCATGAATATTCTTGTATATGATTATCATTTGTCTATATGGATTTATATCACCTTTTCAAATCTCTGATGCACGTTAGTAAACAGTAGTAGGTACTCATAATATTTCGCACGTTTTATAAGAATTGGATGATGTATCATGTTTTATTTTCACCAATATTAATTTTATTTTTCAATTATATTATTCTCATTAGACTATAATTTCATAATACATCACAATACACGTAGATATACAAGGAGGTTAGGATTTGATAACCAACAAATTTTATTGTGCAAGTGGCCTTTCATTTTCCTGGAATGAAGGTCGATTTTTGTTGTAACAGGGGTGGATGAATAAAATTTATAAAAAAAAAATATTTGGTGACCATTTCATAAACAAAATTACATTAAAATATCATCGTATTTATTATTGATATTAATAAGTGACTTTACAAAATTTGTTAGTGCTTCTCTCTTCTCTCTTCAGAAAAGCCTTGAATTGATCAAACCAAGTAATCAACTTTCAAGGACAAGGGAATCAACCTCAAATATGACTTTTTTAGACTCTATTTTAAGTCTAGAAAAGAGGTGTTTACTACAAATAACAACTTGAGATTTGGCCAAGGCTAAAAATCAGAGAGGGGCAGAAGAGGGGTTAAGGATTTGATACAGAGAAACATCAGCATTACTTATAGACTCCCAGTTACAATCTTCAATATCACAACAATGATTTACAATACAAGGTATAAATCAATAAAAAAGATCATTAAAACGACATTTACCAGTGAAACATATACTAGTTGAACATTTCATGCATATCAAAAAGAGAAGTTATACTTGAATGTGACATGACGTTATACTCTTGGGGATATTTACATAGGCTTTTGAGAATGTTATCAAGGTTTGATGATAACTCATAATATGACAGCGTATGCTACTTTTATAAATCACAAACCTCGTAAAAGTAACTTATATTGTATTCACAAGGCTGTGACAGGTGAGAGATGGGAAGATATGTTAGGTATTCTTGCATTCTGGAATAACATAGCAAGTGATTTATGTGAATTTGAATTATAACTCTATTAAAAACTAATGAAGTTTCTATCATAAAAAAAATTACTTTTTATTTTTTAGTATACAAAGTATTTTGATCCAAAATAGTGATAGTTGAAATTTTGCATTGTTGATATCTTTGCTGAATATAAATTTAACAGTTCATTTGTTGAAATTGTCACTTAAGACCATTTCTAGGTGGCTTTTTTTCAGAAATTTAAACTCAAAAGGAAGCAAATCATTGGCACACCTGAAAAATAATCCAATAACAGGAAGTTTACAAAGGATCAAATATTTTTAAACGTCAGATGGATGTCATGAAGCAAATTCAATGTTATTTAGACGTTTAAATTAAAAAGGTGGAGGATCCCAATATAACCATCCCTGAAAATATCCATTTTAGAAGATTCAAGAGATCATAATCTCTCATTAATAAATTTAGTAGAAACATTAAATTGACCATTAGAAAATAATCCTCAGTTAAAGATATTCAAATCTAAAGTTGCACCTTATAAAAAAACAATGTCAAATCAATACATTTTTCAACTTAAACATTACAATTTCCCTTCAGCAATTTAAACTTTGCAGGTCCTGCCACTAATCTGTCACCTATTGATAGATGCACAAATCCCTCGTCTTTCCTTCAAACCGTGGACTAGAGAACTTTTTCAGCTTTGAAAACACCAAATTCACTATAAGCAGAGTAAACTACATGACGTTTCGCTGGTGACATATATCCGACCAATGATAAATAATTTCTCCTGTCCCAACAGCTATCAGAGAAGTCTGTGATCGCCCAACCGTGTCATAATTACACGCACTTCACACAAGCTTTGAAGACCAGTTAGACAGGCTCTGTCCAGTGTCCAGAGAGTTCGGGACACCCAACTGACCAGTTGGACCGTCTGTCTGGACAATTAACTTATACCTTTGAGAAGGAAGACGATTTCATTAAGAAAATTTCTGGTAAATGGTTGAATTTTCTTTCAGATATAAAAAGATACAATTTACCTTCGGTTGATGATAATTTATGGGAATATATGATGAATAGTTTCAATAAATAGATAATTCAGAAAAGAAAGAACACAAAACCCAAATTAAGGAAAATAGAATAGACAATGTCTACTCTTTGTACCAATTATTCAGAGCATTGATAATTGCATATATGACTAGTAAATAAATAAGGATCTAAGAGTAACTACGGTACCTATTCTTCCATTACTTATACACCCTGTAGGCAGAATACTGTATGACAGATCAGGAGGGATTAACGGAAATTCAACTTTCGAATTTTTTTTACCTCACCCATGGAAATGGTGAACTGTCTGAGTTTTATTACAGAATTTGTAAGGTAAGTTAGTTCAAGATTTTATAGATATGCAACTTCTTTATTCACAGGATTCTTATAGCTATTTCATGCTTGTGGATCTATACTGAAACATCCTGTAAATAAAGAAGTTGCTTATCCATAAAATTATGGATAGCAGGTGAACTCAAACCCAATCCCCACTCCTTTTCAATAGGTGAAATTCCTTGGTCTGCCATAGATCAAGCAGTATCTCTACATGGGTGAAGACTCGTTACACAAAGATCAAACAGCTACAGGTGTGCCAGTACCTGTACAGGTGGGAGTGACAATACAGATATACCTGTCATCAAGTGTCTATCAAATCAAATCTATCAAATACATAATACAACAATCTCTTCATGAATACTGTAACACAAACCATCTAGTCGCCATTTACCTCCATTTTAACTTCTAACCTCTTTCGTTTTATCGCTTGAGTCAGTTCTAAATATAATCATTATCAGTCAACTTCAGCAAACTTTTAACACTCAAAATTGACCAATACAATTTATTCTTTATTGCATGATCTTAATATTACCCAAATGTGAAAAGACCATACTTAATAGGTTTCTAATGTGAATGATAAAAACTTTTTATTATCCAGGGTTCTTTCACTATTCATATGCAAAAAAGATGATAAGTAAACATAAGTATAAAAAGGCGTATACCCCACAACCTACACACTGTGAATGACGCTGGAGATATCAATGAATATGGTCCCTCACTCTGTATAACAACCATTCTGAAGACATACACTCTTCAAAGGGCTCCCTGAATAAATATGAGTTTATATAGACCAGTTCTGAATAGTGTAATGTTAACTTGATAGAAACACAGGTCACCATTCACGGTAGCTCTAAATGTATATGTAACATGAATGGGAGATATTGAATTTGAGCTTGTAAATGTTGAGATATAGGCTATGCCAATATGTCTGCTATTTTGATTACCAATTTACCAATTTACCAATTTGTCAATCTGCAGATCTTTATCAATCTGTTAATGTTTAGTGTGTTTCAAAGTGTGTCATGTTTCATTGATATCATTACACAGAAATCTTCTAATAATATCAAAAGTTATTACCAGTTATGCTTTCAGCCATTTTGAATTTGTAGCGGCTATGTTTGGTTTTAGTGAAAAAAATGAAGAATGACTGCTTTAATTATATGAAAAAATTCACTTTATAGGTTCAAAATCACAATTCTGTTTCTTCTTCTTGTCAACATAAAATCATACAGGAGGAACGATGATCAAAGTAGATTATATGTTAAGGTCTATTCCATTTGGTCCAGTAAAAACTCTTGACCAAGACATCCCCTAACCATCCACACTGTTGCTTGCCTGTCCAACCCTAGAAGCTTATCCACCACCTCTCAATGACAAGGTAAACACTATCAAACTTAACGAAAGCCTCCTCTATATCTGAATTAGCTTACTGTGAAACCCTCATTGTTATCTTAAAGCTGGAGCCATAAAAACAAGGTGGTTGCGTTGTGTCCTTTGTAAACACTTTTATGCAAATGCATGAAATGTGCGATCTTAATCACTTTTCTTATGTAAATAGGCTGTAGTGAAATAGGTAATGTTTGGAAATTTAAATATTGACACTTTCCCCTTTCTCACGACTTTAAGTGTAACTATCATTTTTAAAGTTCTTTTCAAAGCATTTAATATATCTTGAGGGCAAAAGATACCGATTTAAAAGAAACGAAACCAGTGAATGATTTGTCGTTACAAAAGCATGACAAAATTGTATTGCATCTTTAATTGTTACTATTAAAATGCATGGAGAAAAGTTTGTAAAATGAAAATAAGCCAAGTTAGAAGAATTTCATCTCAAAACAGGCCAACGTCCAAGGTTTGATCAATTACAATGTTTGTTACTTCGATATCAATCCTTGAGTAACAAATCTTAGTAGAAAAATTTACACCAATTCAGACACTTAGCTGAAAATCTAGCATTCTATCAAAGATTCTATTAAATTCTATTAAATATATATAATTTAGTACGTAGTTGAATGTCATGTAGCATTTGGGGTTCAGAGCGCAGACCTTACTGTTCAATCTACATCCTGTTATATTAGCATATTCGTTTCTGCATGGCTCCAACCATACCCTAATATGTATCCAAATGCCTTGTATTAATAACAGGAGGTTATTCATGACCATAGGTGGAATACGCTATTTTTCAATGAAGGAAATGATATTATTCAAGCTGCCTGATGCAAGATATCTCTAGACCCTGTATTTTCCTGGATGAGATTCATTACATTGGCTAGTTGTATAAAGAGCTAGACTGAGCCTTTGTCTGAGTAGATATCAAGGTATGGTTGGAGCTACGCTGACACAAATATGCTGATGGAGCACCCTGATGTTTTCAAGAGTTTCCAAAAGATATACTGATAGTTTCTGGCCTGGTGGATCTAAGGTTGACATGTTTGAACAATCAGACACTAATTACCTTTGTAGCAGTGTGAATTTCCTTTCAGATGAGAATGAACCATGAAATATGTGAAATATGTTTAGAAATTGAAATAAAGCAATTCCAACTTTTCTGTTTTTTATTGTGCCTGGTAAAATTCAAAACATTACCGGTATTTTGCCAAATATTATCTTAAGATTAAATGCAAGACAGACAAAACAGAATGTTAAGATACAAGATAAACAAACTTGGCCAGTATGATGCAAAAGCCTCACAATAATGTTGAGGCAGAAGGACTGGTGGTAGCTTATTTGAACAATTATAATTCTTTTGAAAACTATTTTCAGATGTTGAATATTAGATTTAGAATATATGTACAGGTGGACAATCATAAAATTCTCCATTGGGTACAAAACCCCATAAATATTTACTGATGACGACCAGGCAGGTAACTTTAGCTTTATAATCTCTTTGATACCTGGTAGAGAGAAAGGATTAGGAATTCAGCGAGAGTTTGCATAAATCTGACATGCTCACATTACAGCAATGTAGTGGCATGCTGTTGGACACTCATGTAAACGAATTTTATAAATACATTGTGATGAGAAAATATGGAAATATGAAAATGAAAAATAGCAAAAACAACTTTTGTGGATTATGTATAGATTAATGGCCGAGAAACTTTCCATTCCTAAAAAAATAATGGAGCTAAGGGCCCCAGGGCAGCAGGGCCAAAAAAATTGAAAATTCAAGTTAAAAACTTGATGTAAAATACAATGCTCCATTACTGAAAAATAATAGCGAGAGAACAATAAGCTCCCAGCACAAGTGTACTCTAATGAAAAATAAACAACAGATAAATGTTCGAATTTTCTTTAAATATGTGTTGATTAAAAAATGAAATAAAATATAACCAATTTAAAGATGTTAAGAAAGAATGGATATTGACCTAAATGTACAAAATTCTCTTCATTGAAATATCTTTCATAAAGGTTTTCATCTTGCGTTGATAAAGCAACATTGGAGAAGAGGAAACATGGCTTTATTTGTTTTGATTAAAAACACAACACCATGCGATGACCTGAGAATGTCTCATGCTTTCTCAAAGAGAGGCTCTTGTTTGATAGACGCACCTTCGACCAAGATTTGGGGACACAATGTCAAACCCCCACAGTGTGTCAACTCAAGAGAATGATCTATGCTATACGGAATCGGACGTGACTTCTAGTTGCTACGAGAATGCAGAAAAATGTCCTTGATAAAAAGAACTTAATGTTGATAAAAACTATCTAGGTTATTTGTTTGTTCCCTTCTTTGAGGAATTTTTATGAGGTTTTTATTTTTAAGTTTTTATGAAATGACCCTTTAGCTTAGAAAAGTTTGCATTCATTTCCTTTCTTTGCACTGCATCATAAGTAGGAGGAGTTGTTCATACCATAATGAAATTTTAATAGAATTTTTTTTTTTATTATAAATAAATGTGTTATTGCAGAAAGATTTTCTGATATCATGTTTGGGATAACTAAAACTTATATTCAGACCTAAACAATTTATCCTTTGAAATTATATATTTTTGAATCAATGCTGAATTTAGTCCCTCAATACTTAATAATCTTCTCTAAAATATTCTCTTTCATATTTCACTTAAAATCATCAATGAATATATGAGCACTGAACACAACAGGGTTATTTTGACAAAACATACATAAAAAAAAAATCAAATTGACAAGAAATGAAAGATCAATTATGATGACAAAATATTTTACTTTTCCCATATTTAACATAACACAAGGATAAATTGGATAATTAATTTATTCATTTAAACATTAACGACAGGGAACTGAATATCTATAGGTAACTCAATCCTTGTAACCTTAGCAGGCGGCTGTGTTCATAGCATCAATAGCTTGAAACGAAAGGATGGTTTGAAAATCTCTACCACCTGTGTTTTTACAGCAAAGAATATTATACAGATAAATCAAAAACATTTACAGAAGAAAATTTTCAATAAATTTGAATCATTGACCAACCAGAGGAGGGGGTCACCAAAGAGAGATCCATTCCCCATATCAAGAGTTGTACTAATCATACATGTAAAAATGAAGTTTTACCTTTCTTATCTTGATGTTAAGCGGAGTTTACTGTTCACAGATATTCTTTAAAGTAATAATTTAAATGGTCAAAATGTGACACCCATAGAGCGCACCCCTCCCAAACATAAATCCTGTATCCGCCCCTGTGTATCCTCCTGTATGTTGTGTTGAGTGTTAAAGGGGCAGTAGCACGTTTTTTGATAATTTTATATTTTAGAATTTTCACTGATAATTGTAAGTTCATGCTAAATGTATTATTTTGACAATGTCAAAAATCTCATTACACAAACCAGTCATCCATAGTCAAAGGACAAAGTATGAAGATTCACATAAAATCCATTAGCGACCATTTTGTGTGAACACCTTTAATTCATTTTGTGTAAGAAAAAGGAATCGCATGGCCAAACTATTTTATTTTTGAATTATTACTGCTCCATGTAGTTTAAATACATTGTCTTTCAATTGGAACCATTAATTTTCATTTTCCTGACATCACCTTACATTCCCCATAAAACGTGCTACTGCCCCTTTAAGGTAGAAGTTGAAGATATGGAAAAATATGTAGGTAAAAGATATCTATCTCTGAATGTTTGCTTGACCTTCTAGTTACCTGTGATTCCAATTTAATCGTGATCTAAGACAACATAAGAAGAAAGAAGGTCACAATAATAGATTTGAACTCCTTTCAATAAGTGAACACCTCTTTCAAAATTCATTTTTTCTGCCATAGTTGATTTAAAAGTTACAGTGACCAAGTATTTACCTGAGCACACCTGGTATTGATCCCCAGAATAAGTACAATGCATTATGCATATATCAATCAACCTTGGCCAGCTTGATGTCCAGATTGAACTATTCTAGTAATTGCTTCACTGTAGTGTAAAGGTCTTAAAGGGGCAGTAGCACGTTTTAGGGGGAATATAAGGTGATGTCAGGAAAATGAAAAATAATGGTTCCAATTGAAAGACAATGTATTTAAACTAAATAAAGCAGTAACAATTCAAATATACAACGTAAAGTTTAGCCATGCGATTCCTTTTCTTACACAAAATGAATTAAAGGTGTTCACACAAAATGGCCGCCAATGGATTTTATGTGAATCTTCATACTTTGTCCACGGACTATGGATGATTAGTTTGTGTAATGAGATTTTTGACACTGTCGAAATAATACCTTCAGCATTAACTTGCAATTATCAGTGAAAAATTTAAAATATGAAATTATCAAAAAACGTGCTACTGCCCCTTTAAACAGCTTGCTTCATGACAGATGTGTATCACATAATTCACACTAGTATTTCATATAATGTTTACAAATATTTGGTAAGTATTTTTAACTTCACCTGGGTAAATTTAAAAAAAATAATTCGAATGATATATTATGGATTTTGTTTTGATCACAATACTGACAAATTTGTATGTAAAAGTGATGATAATAAGTACATATTCAAAGCCCTATGATAAATCTTCAATTTCTTTACCATGCTGGTTACTTGTAACAAAAATTTGAAAAATAGTCTTACTTAAATAAACATTGTACATGTATATAAAACTTTTGATGAATCATATCATCTTAAGATTTACAAATACGCAAACCAAAACACTACTTAAAATAAAAACAAGCGATTGAAAATAAGATCTTTGCCATAAATCTGTAAGTTCTTCCTAAATACAGAATTCAAATTTCAAAATGTAAACAAAATATTCCCTTAATTTTTTTTTTAATGGAATAATAACAATTTATATGACTAACGTCCCTAAAGTTATTGCACAAATACAAATATACTGAACTGATGTTCAAGGATAATTGATCTTTTAAGATTCACCTTTTAGCAGTGAGGCAATAATATAAATATATATATCAATATTCATAATTGAAATTTGCATTAATCACTCCCCTTTTCTTTGAAGTATATAAAGTGTAATGCAACAAGTACACCATAATCTAGCTTTGAAATACTGTCATGTGGAAAGAAAATAAGCTATAGAAATTGAGTTACAAACGATTGAAGCACAGCTATTAGATTGAAGCTATCATTGTATGACGACACAGATCTTGTTATGCTCAGATATACTGATGTTTTATATCCTAATATAATAGAGTTATCGTCAGCAAAGAAATTAACAAACATGAATCACTTTCAGCAAAAATATCATGTAAAATATTAACAACAATTAACTATCTACATGCTGACTGCAAATCGAGTTGCCGAGCAGGATTTACTTTATAGTTCAGAAGGGATAGGGTTAACAGGTTTATGTAATGAAAAGAATGCTTAGAACTCAAGAGTTCTAAAAAATATAAACTTTAATTGTTGAGTTAATGATCAATTACCTATCTTAAATGATTGAAATCTGTCAATGGAAGTTCAATGATGGTAAGAGACTTGTATTTGAATTTCTTGAATAATGCTCATATGCATATCTTCTTAATATTAGGAATGTAAATATATCATTTATCACTGCTCACACTTATCATATAGAACTATCACAACATTTTATAAATTTGTTATTCTTTAAATACAGATTTTGCTAACATTTGTAAACATTGTTGATAAAAGTTTCAAACATAAAATTCAAATACCAATAAAAAGATACAAACTATTCCTAGTCAAAGAAACAATTCCTAATTTCAAAACTTCTTCGACAAGACTGAAAAAATAATTTCCCTTCAAAACTAAAGAATCGTGAGAAAACTGGAAGTTCTTAAAAGGTAATTTCAAAACTACTCACAAGAAATATCCAATTTCAAAATCGTGATATTCTTTTCCAGCTTATCCCCTGGTGTAAAGAGACACGTTTGAAGAGTCACAATCAACTCAGGTGATAGTCGTCTCCACCCATATTTTGCAATATCTTTGACCCAGTCAGCAAGCGAGACGGTTCAAAAGTTTAAGATAGCTTCAATTTTATCAAATGACTAAAAGAATGTTTTGACCAACCGGTTTCATGTCAAAGCAAGTTTTAAGGTTGCACCATTAAGCCTGGTTGGATTACGTATTAAGCACAATAGGTAGGGATATAACAGTACCATAGACCCAGCGAGTTGACAGACAGCTTAGCGACACACTTGATTTCACACGCTTCCCCGTTATAACGCTCTTTGCATATTTTAATCAATTGATAAAAATTTACATCACGGGACAATCAAGTGATGACATCTGTTGTCACAGGCTGAATATACACAATAACAGTTAGAACATAGCCAAGGTGCTACCTCGACATCGATGACACCTCGCCAAGCAAGTGCCCGGCCCAAACCGGGGTAGCTGGTTCCAAAATTCTTACCTGGAGATTTGAAGAACAGGTGTAAATTCCGAGACAAATCTTGTCTCTCACTTCCAGTTATCCCTATGAATGAGACAGTACAAAATCTCCGAGAGGTGGAAGTTCCGAAATCAAGTAAATCCGAAGCAGGGAGTGGCCGGGCGGGATTGTTTTCCTAATTTCTCGTTTAGACTACTCCTAGGTGTTCAGTTAGAAGAAGGGTAGCATGCATATTCATGAACATATCCGGTTTACCCATTGGCCAATCCGGGAGGTCACGGAGGTCAACTATCACGCGCCGGTAGCTTTCGTCTGTTTACATGTCCAATTATTTTCATTGGCAGGCTAGTCGGCTACTTAGTTGTCACACGTGGAAGACAATAGTCGACATCATCTGGACAGTTTTGACATAATATTTCTGTTCAAGCGACCACAGGGTTTGAAATACATGTCAAGACGAACGAAGTTTATTGACTAGGTAAATCACCTGTGATCCCAAACAGATTACCTGAGATCGAACAGGTGAGAATTAACGCTGTTCGGCCAGGTAAAGCAGGTATGTTCTATGACAAACGTTGCATCGATCTGACAGTATGAGAGACAAGGCCTTCCGTTTGTTTCTGTCACTCGGTAGCTAGGGTCCCGTCCAGGAAACAGGCAATCTCCCTCGAGATTAATTCCGGTTTGTGATAAGGGTTGTCTGTGAATGTTGTTTTGTTACGTGAATGAATAATTGAATGGAAGGGTTAGTGATCTGTGGAAGAGGAAAAAATGAATGAATGAAATGAATGAAAAGCGATAGGTCCGTGAGCTGTACGTAAGAAGAAAGATCTACATTGATATAGGTAGACTCCAATCAACCCTAAATCTTCAATATTCTAGACCCCGATTGAAGTGCAATACGTTAATGCACGTTATAGGTCGTTACATTGCCTAGCAGGAAGTATTAAAGAGAATGATCTGAAAGAATGAAGGAGTGAGAATGGCTTGATAAACATTGGATGAATGAATGCTGGAATTAAAACACATTTATTTTTTTAAATTAACACTGAACACGAATTTAAAGACACAGGCAGAAAGAACAAAATGATATATTTTATAAGTTATATTGGAACGCTTCGATTCAAACAATTTACTACCAAAATTAAGGGCACTGAGATATCCAATTTTCCATGTATCCCAAAAACTAACGCAGAAATTCTACAGCGTGTGTATGCGATCGAGATAGGCTCACAAGGATTATCTCCCCTGGGATTTATTTGACTAATTATTCAGTTTCATCAAAAGAAAAGATATCCATATGTGCTAAAGCTATTGAGATAATTATCGTGAAAGAAGAGATTTTTGTAATGAAGAAAAATTATTTTTTTGCAACATAAACGTTCATAGGCAGATTGTCAAACCTTATATCTACATTATCTAGACGCGTTGAGGTTGATGGAAATGCGACTGAGTTATGCTACGCTCTTGATTTCGAATTATCATGTTGTAAAACATGATCAGAACTAATCTGAATCGATTAATTTTCTTGTGTATTTCTTCAAAATCTTAAATCATTTGTATATATCGAACTACTACAAGAGCAATATTGACAATAAGTTTAATAGTCATCAGGTAGACTTCTCAAAAAAAGCAAAAGAACCATTTGAAAACAAATCGATGACTCTATTTCTAATCTGATTGTGGGGCCTTTGAGACAGACTTCAAGTACGAAAGTGCAGAAATCGATGTTTAACATGTTGACTGCCATGGTTGTGATTCGTCAGCGCGTGTCACTCGGTGCATGTCTATAACGCTAGGATGCTGGTGTAATATTACAGGGAACTATTCACGTCATGGTCAAGTGATCGCAAAGAGTTCATTCAAGGAAATTATGGGGGTTTTAGGGGTTGACAGCTTCTAAAAGCCATATATACGCAGATCGGGTTACCTTTTTTCAAGTCATGTTCTATCTCCTTTCTTTTCAATAAATGGTTGTTTTATCATCATTCTAGCCTTTCTTGAATAGATTAATTATCTTGTTCCTTTAACCGTTTAAAAATTGTTTGAGAGGCATTTTAGAAGTTAGAAATATCAAGAAGACAAGGAGTTTTATGGATGATCAACTTCTTCATTGTAAACGAATTAAATATTATATCTTTCATTCCGTTTAAACTATTACGATAGTGATTCCTTATATAATTTTAAATTTTCTAAAAAAACATTTTCAACAAACGTAAGATGAATGAACCGGACAAGCACTTCACGTTCTTTAGGACACAGGACAACATTCTTGTAACCTTTGACCCATCTGAAGTCACGCTGCCTGACTTTAATGACGGACATGAATGTGATTAATGAAACCGGTGGCCCTGAACATGGATACAAGAACAGATAGGTGGGCATTCAAAAATGAAAATAAGACTCGGCCGATACAACATCGTGACTGAATTCAATGATGCGTCATATTAGAAATTCTACTTCCTTGACTGATAGTAGAATATAACATTGAGTCTCGCTAAGATTCAAAGCAGATCGAACCTGTCACTCGTCTCTTTTTTTTCAGCGAGGAACGAGTTGTAGGTTTGGCTGGATTCAATGAGATTGATCACTATGTGGTTGTTTATTATAAATTATATCATCTTGTTTCATTCAGAAGTATCATTTTCTATCCCAGCATGATTGATCTCTATGTGCACGATATATGTAATGTAATTCAAATGAGATCTCTCCTTACATGTGTACCCAATCACTTGACTCAATACCTCATCGTGGTGTGGTGGTTTGCGTGTTTCAGTCTTCATGAGAGCTATACCATCGTGCCATGACCTTGTTGAACATGCGAGAGGTCTATAAAAGTTCTACCAAATAGTTATTGCTGACAAGACGGGAAATGCCTACTCACTCGCTCACTACACGCACAGCTCTCTGAGAACTGATTAACATGAGATTGGTTAGATGTTCCCCTTTAAAGGGGCAGTAGCACGTTTTTAGGGGGAATATAAGGTGATGTCAGGAAAATGAAAATTAATGGTTCCAATTGAGAGACAATGCATTTAAACTAAATGGAGCAATAATAATTCAAAATTAATATATAATGTAAAATTTAGCCATGCGATTCCTTTTCCTTACACAAAATGAATTAAAGGTGTTCACAAAAAATGGCCGCCAATGGATTTTAGGTGAATCTTCATACTTTGTTCTCTGAGTATGGAAGATTGGCTTGTGTAATGAGATTTTTGACACTATCAAAATAATACATTTAGCGTTAACGTACAATTATCAGTGAAAATTTTAGAATATAGAATTATCAAAAAACGTGCTACTGCCCCTTTAATGTCTCCAGCGTCATTCCAGTCCGAAGTTTGTTTTATCTATATTTGATGGCATTTTGTATCCGATGTATTCCATACACATTTCATTTTGAAAAGACCACACAATCTTTCCAAACGGTCAGTAAATTCTCATAGCCATCGATTGTCATTCAAACCTATCCGCCCTCCCTTTCGTGAATATATTAAACTGTCATTCAGTGTTCAGGATGTTAGCTTTAATAATCTCACTACATTTCTTTCTCTACTCTCTATTCGCCCAGCACCACAGAAGCAACGCTTACAAAAGTTTCTAATGTCAATATCAATCTGACTGACACGTGATGACACACACACACAGATCAGACGTATGTACATGTTGATATGTTTATAATCCGCCCTGTTGACAAAGCAATGATTACTCATATTTCACAGGTAGGCTAAATACCGTACCTCTTCTAATAAATTGAGACTCGGATTTCTCCGATGTTTCCCAGCATTATCTGATACATAAGCCGTATAAACTAAACGTCATATCGCCTGACGTCTTGTTATTATTATAGAACGTACCTACTTTACTTGAATAATATTTTGAAAAAGAGACATACATAGATACCCGGAAGATAAATAGTACACATAAACACAACTGGTATTGGAACATAGATACCCGGAAGATAAATTTTACAAATACACATAACTGGTATTGAAGCATAGATACCCTGAAGATATATTGTACAAAATACTACAAATACACACAACTGGTATTGAAGCATAGATACCCGGAAGATACATTTTACAAATACACATAACTGGTATTGAAGCATAGATACCCGGAAGATATATTGTACAAATACACACAACTGGTATTGAAGCATAGATACCCGGAAGATATATTGTACAAATACACACAACTGGTATTGAAGCATAGATACCCGGAAGATATATTGTACAAATACGCATAACTGGTATTGAAGCATAGATACCCGGAAGATATATTGTACAAATACGCATAACTGGTATTGAAGCATTGGTATCCGGAAGTCAATTAGTGCAACCCGGACAGTTTTGAAAATAGAGATACCAAGAACCCGAAGTTGATAATATCAATTGCGGTATTTATCCATTGCTACTGTATATCCCTCTGGTAGGTATTGTATATTTCACCTGACAAGTGATGTCATATACAGTCACGCCCCTCGCTGAATATGTCACTAACATGCTCTTCTCTTGTACGCCTGTGTGGGCGAGTCTATTTATACTCGTCTATATAATATACGTAATGTGTTGCGGGTGCTTCAAAGAGAAGACGCCTCGACGGAGGCAAGGCCCTGTTGTAGCTAGAGGCGTGGAATAACTCATCGAGCTCTGAGATACTTATTATTAATTTTTATCCTTAATTTCCTATCTTGAGTCGTATAGGAAGCTGGACACAGGGTAGTTGGTACACCCGGTACACCTTTTTCGCCAAGGCTCGAAATGTGCGAAATTGGAAGAAATCGGGAGAGATGTCATTCCCTGCCCCTCGTTATTTATTTTGATGATGGACTCAATCTAAATAAATTTAGATCAGATTTTTTATTTTGTGATACAGTAGGACCTAATATAAAACCTGTTGATCTAAATTTATTTAGATTGATAATGAACTATAAGGTTCAATGATTTGAAAAAAGACTTTGGCGAGATTTGTTTTTTATTATTATCCAACTCTCCCCACAGAGGAAGATCAAGTCATAAAGTGTTGATCCAACCTATATTTCAATAAAAGGAGTTCGCCGATCTCCGGCAAACTCATCTTATTCAAATAGAGGTTTGATATCAACATATTGTGACGATCTACCTCGATTAGAAAGAGAGATAATGCAGAAGTTATTTAGAACATGATTACAGACATCAACAGATATAAAGCATGAATTTCGTTAAATTAAAAATACAAACTTTTGATATGTGATGAGGTGGACACCATGAATATGTTGATATTACGATTTTGCCCTCGATAATGGTACATTACTTTACAATGATATAACCACTATTCGGGTTTCAACCACATCGACTCCAGAACGGTGTCCACAGACAGACGTTTTCCGATGTCTGGTTCCAAGATGGCGGCAATCAGGTCCTTGCACTCCTTAGAGATTGGGGTGGAAACTGGGAACCGGAAGTTACGGTTGAGTTGTTGCTGTATCATGGCAGAGATGTCGCTGTCATTGAAAGGCATCCGGGAAAACAACATACTGAAACAGACAAACGATAACCTTCAACATGCTTTCAATGTTGAGGGCCGTATTTGGATAAACCAATGTGGTTGAAAAGGAAACAATTTGTGGTCAATGAACACATAATTAACCTCATATCATGTTCTATTCGCCAAAACTGATTTATTGAAGGAATAAAAGGAGAATATAAATGAAATCATAACTTGTCTCTTTGACTTGAAACTTACTAAACCAAAGGTACATGTATCGTCTGTTATAAGTTAAGATAATATCTTACAAGCACACTTTGGCTCTCGATGTGAAACATTTCAACCTCAGATGGTTTCACTCTTTTTCACTGGAGTGCTTTACTGCTATTTTAGAGAAACATCCCCCTGTGAGTTAAATCTAGTGTCGAGTTTGGCTCTCATATGTGATTTTACGTCCGTTTCTATTGTTCCGATTGAAACATCAGTGTCTCGTATCAAAGGTATGATTTTACGTCTTTGGACTTTTATATTACAAACAAATGATGGATGAAAGTCTTGGATGTTCATTACCCTATCGATACATATTTGAACAAGGTACATATCGGAAAAACAACAACTGATTACCAGTAAAGAATCACTCCCAGGCTCCAAACGTCAGCTGCAAGAGCTTGATACGGACCACTTTTCTGTAAAACTTCTGGTGCTGTATAGGGAGGACTTCCACAAAACTTGTCACATATGATCGTCCTTCCTTCGCTGTCTCTTGTTCTCACACTGAACCCGAAATCACTGAGTTTCACCCTTGTGATCCCTCCAGACTTTGCCAACAAGAGGTTGTCCAGTTTCAGGTCTCGATGGGCAATACCTCCAGAATGGCAATATTGAACCGCAAGTGCGGTTTCCTTGAACAACCTTCGAGCATCAACTTCATCCATTTGTCCATCTTCTTGCAGACGTTCCAGCAGATTTCCGCTGTCAGCGAAGTCCATGATGATGCAGACGACTTCCGGTGACTCAATGACGTCATGGAATCTTATGATATTCTCATGTTTGACTGATGGAAAGATATCAAGTTCGTGCGGGAGGAAGTCTTCGAGGTATTCTTTTGGGCAGCTAGCCTTGAATATGACCTTGACCGCTCGAGGTTCCGGTCCAAGGTAAAAGACCCGACTGTATGACCCCTTCCCGAGCAGACGACCAACATTGAACCCCCTGGTCTGAAGAACCTTTAAGTGATCCGTATCCTTGTCAGTTGAGGTGTTCGTGCTGTCATCTGCCATATAGCTGAGTGAGGACGCAAATATCAGCTTATAAGTTTTAAGATGACTCAAATTTAGTGCAGATTTAGATCTTTTTAAAAATTTACAAATGGGAGAAGCAGCAATATGGCATGATTTACCATTTGAACACTTGGGTTTGGTATATTGAATTTCAATCTAAACCAATAAAAGTCATACTAGTTCAAAACTAGTTTTATAACTTGTTGCGACGTCAAAAAACATAACGAACGATATTTATGTTAAGATGAACTTAGTCCACTCAGCACTTCGGATCATTATAGTCTTGCTACGTATAATTTCTTCTTGAACCAAATTACATGTATAATGAACAGTCATAACTGTCATACGCCATAATTCTATAGTTGTCTTTTATATCAATGGTAAGTCCAAAATTAGCCCAGCCAGTGTTTTTCGCAAGCAAAGATTTTTGTTTTTATTTCTATAAGGTTTTGTTACAAGAAAATGTACTAAGAATTATTACTGAAAACAATGTATTTGGTTGTACCCTATAGACGAAGATGCTGAGCCGATTTCGTTTTGGTTATGTATACTCTTCAAAAAAAGAAACGCATGATTTATTTTTCTTAGAAAATTGGTCTGGAGGAAACGACTGAATATGACTAAAAATTGTGCTCTTATGATCAATGTAATTTAAAACGACAGCAGATTTTGAAATTGAAGTTTTAATTTGACGTACGGCGATGTTTCCTATTTTCGCCGCTTTGGTATTGCATAATTGTATCCTCATTTTCATGTTTAAAGAATAAACAAATTGAAAACATATTTACCTTCTGTTAGTTATTACTTGCACATGCTTTTATGCTTTATACATGTCGTTTTTGCTTTACAGATTTTCCTAGGCAGAGGCTTCAAGAAACTGTTTTCAATTGCTTCTTAAAAGAACGAAATCGCTAAAATATCTCCGTTTTTGCACAGAAGCGGTAAAAAATCATGTATGGATTACGGTCATGGAAGAAATATGACAG
The DNA here is from genome assembly GCA_916613615.1 of Steromphala cineraria. Lineage (NCBI taxonomy): Eukaryota > Metazoa > Mollusca > Gastropoda > Trochida > Trochidae > Steromphala > Steromphala cineraria. The sequence goes on along the minus strand of OU744721.1, from coordinate 63,755,091 downwards.
TTGTATTGTTATATTCGTTTTTACAGAAGTCCTAAAATTCAAAATCAACTGTGCGTTTCTTTTTTTGAAGGGCATAGTTTGCAAAAAAAAAGTTCTGAATGTAACTTGGATCCTCTAATGTGTTCAGATGGGTTTAAAAACATAAGAAGAAAATAAAACCTTGCCGTAATATATTCCTAGAACAGAGTATCGCAAAACCAATATGTGAAGGACTCCGATAAACACAAATGATTGTCCCGGGACAATTTAGACAAACTCCGACCGAGAATGTTGCTGAATTCTCATTATTTCATAATTACCAACTCATTCGCAGTCACTCATTTAAATTTGGAATAAAACCAAATATTTTCTTTCTTTCATTGTTTAAGTAATCGGACAAAGACAGCAATTACTAACAATCACCTTTGGAGAACATTGTGCGCAAGCACGACTAGAGTAATATACTTTTGATTATGAACTTTGCTTTGTTTTACAAATTATTTAAAGGGGCAGTAGCACGTTTTTGAATACTTTTATATTTTAAATTTTCACTGATAATTGTATGTTAATGAATAATGTATTATTTTGAAAATGTCAAAACTTTCATTATACTAACCAATCATCCATAGTCAGAGGACAAAGTATGAACATTCACATAAAATTCATTTGCGGCCATTTTGTGTGAACAACTTTAATTCATTTTGTGTAAGAAAAAGGAATCGCATGGCTAAACTTTACATTATATTTTTGAATTTTACTGCTCCTTTTAGTTTAAATACATTGTCTTTCAATTGTAACCATTGATTTTAATTTTCCTGATATCACCCTATATTACCTATAAAAACGTGCTACTGTCCCTTTAAATGATAAATATCATTTAATGAGAAAATGTTTTTCCTTACTAAATTATTCTTGGGACAAACAATTTGATTTTTAGGAACAGTATCTATTCATTAAAATCAAAGAATTTTAAATGAAGACAATTTTCTAAAATCGGGTCTGGCAACATCATGTTCTAAGTGCATACTAGACCTATCTTGAATTGTACTTACTATTTGGTTATGATGTATGATGTATGATTCAAGATTTTAACCTACTGTTTCCAGCTCATGACATGATGGGATCATCCGGATGTGACTGAATGCCTTTCTGCACTAATTCGTATACCACGCTGATACACGGAACATTGTGACGTAACCAATTATGACGTCACTTACGATAAACGCAACCTAGTTTAAATTTTCCACGCGTCGAGGAAGGGTTGTTTTCCAATTTTGATAAATCGATATTTATTTCAAAATATCACATTAATCACAAAACCCACGAACAAAAGGGAAATATTTTCAAGAAACTTCGAGTTGAATGGTTTCAATCAACCAGACATTGTTTCTTGTTGTGTTTCCATTGAAGTTTGTTTTTATGTACAAATGTAATGAAGAGGTATATATATACGCCATTGCGGCTTGTTCACCGATCCATATTCACTTCGTTGAATAAAATATGTTTACACTACCAGTTTCATTAAATATCCGATACCTTTTCTTCTATAACTGACAATACATTTTCATGATGTTTTTCTAAGTGGTATCCTAGGTGGTTGGAAATAAACCCAGTGACTATGTTACATCAATATTTATTAAGCAACACCTGAACCTTTTTCGCCGCTAATGGCTGCAATACTGCCCATGCGGGGCTATAAATCACTCGCCCACTGAACTGTTTTGAAAAATTGTTTATTCCAAAACTTCGCCTTTAGCTGCCACGAGTCTTTATTTAAATCCCTTCGAACATGTTTTGACCATCGTCGCACGTCGTTTTCGAAGAATTGAACCATATCCATATACATTGCCGATTTGGAGGATGCACTGTATTCACAGGAACCCGATATTGTTAATAAAATGATGGGTAAAATGTAGGTAAGAAAGACCCGTCCCCTCTATATAAATAGAGTATAGAGGGGACGGGTCTTTCTTACCCACGTTTTACCTACATTTTATTTACAATATCGGGTGATTGTGGCTGTAGTTGACTTTTGAACTAATCTTACAGATGCATGGGAGACTTGCATCCAGGCTTATTCTGGTCATATGTGTCTTTTTAGATCCTATTTAACAAAGCGAAGGGTTAACTGCCCTGAATTATACTAAAACAAGCAGCTGACATGGTCGAGCTATATCCCCCGCAAATTGCACAATATGTATAGGTTTTCCTTATCATATTGCTGATTTACTTTTGTCGCACAAAATAACACAATTTTTCCAGGATATGAAAGAAACTATTCTAATAAAAATAAAAGTACCGAGGGTACAGAAGCTCACCTTAAAATGAATGATGTGGTAAAATGGTTTAATTATACATGTAACCATCTTTTATATAATTGATTATGGCTGCCATCATGATGTTTTTATCTTTTAAAATACTAGTCTTCTTTTGGAAACGACTAGAGCTTGAACAAACATTAATACACAAATGATATAATCATGATAAGTTAACAAGCAGTAGGTTTTTGTATAACTTTTTTGTATATCTATGGCTGAATTGGTGACCATCTTGTACTTTTTAATCTTCAAAATGCTACTTTTATGTGGGCATCCGTATTAATTTCATTATGATATCTTGATTGGTTTAGGTGTATCCATTTAAATGTCATTCATTACTTACAGGATGGTGGCCACTTACATTTGTTTTGTAGTGAATCATTAATATGATTTCAAGATCATTTCACTGATGGTTATGCTGCATGGGATGTTGAGAATCCCAAAAGTACAGATTTTTCAAGGAAAATGAATGACTGATTGAGAGGAAAGTCATAAACACAGCAATGCATAAGACACGTTTATTTTGTTCACATAATATTTACATGTCAAGTGACCATGAGATGTCTTTCATTAAAGTATCAATTTATTTAACACTCATACAGTACTATAATGGTAAACATTTTTGCATTGTCAAATCAACAGAGAGATAAATGACAAATCAAATTTCCTTACTTTTCTTACTAAACCCTTTTCGATTTTCATCTGCATATTTATTCCACATCAACTTATCATGTAGATTGCTAAACACAAAGCTTATTGTAGACAAGTTTTGTGTAAGTTGTTCCAATTCAATTCAATTCAATAGTTTTATTGTTTCAAGGCCAAATGACCCATAATACAGCACATTAAATAAATATCATACATGAAAATATACACATGCGAATTAGATCCTTTCTCCTCGTACACGAAATACATTATACAAGAATTTTCCTAACATGTAAGCATAATCATTAGAGTTCATTAAATATTTAAGACCATGTATATTTCTGTTATTATTGAATAGAAGCGGTACATCAACACGAAGAGTTTGATACATTGGGCACTGATATACAATATGGATTTCATCTTCGGTTACATTACATAAAGAACATTTAGAATCAGAACTTTCATAATCATTAAAACCTTTTCTAATACATTGAATTCCAAGACGATTATAACAGCTTCTGAAAATAAGTAGTGCTTTCCTATATTTTATATTTTTCAGTTCATAAATATACAATTCAGAAGTAAATAATGACTTTATGGTGGAATAGAATTGTAAAGAGCTTTTATCTGTAAGTTCTGCGTGCCAGTCCTGTTTAGCACAATCAATTAGTCTTTCTTTAAACAATTTTAAAAACGAATCTATATCCCCTACTCCCTGCTGTATCCAGACATGTCCAAACCCATAAGTGAATAAAAGTTGCATAATCTTTGACGCCCAGTTAGTTCGCTTCCTGTCACAGGTTTTCTTTAACATAAGATATGATTGGTGCGGGTACCTATATGATGGCATGATAATCAACCCGAACCAATATTTAATGCAATTAATATAAGATTTTACATACAAGGGATATCTCCCACATTCTCCATACAAAGCAACATTGGGGAACGATTTACTAACATTCAATACAAATTTACAAAATGATCGATGTACGATTTCAAGTTGATTCATTTTCTTATATCCCCATATTTCACTTCCATACATTAAAATTGGCACAATTTTCATATCAAATATTTTAAATGCATCCCGAATATTTACCTCATATTTACGAATAATACTTTTTATTGGGAATAAAGCTTTGTTGGCTTGTTGTGCTAAAATATTACATGCTCTCGTCCACACAAGTTTAGGGGTCATCATTATACCAAGATACTTGTATGCATTTACCACTTCAATTTCTGTTTCATTATATGTCCAGTTCTCAAATCTTGATAGCCTTCCCCCGCTTCGGAAAACTATTACTTTAGTTTTATCAGTATTGATCTCCATACCCCATTTCAAACAATACCTATGGAGAAAATCTAGTTGTTTTTGTAACTTAAGAGGTGTATCAGCAACTAAAACTAAATCATCAGCAAAAAGTAAAGATAAGATATTATACATGTCTTCTGATATAAATATGCCATTATTAAAAGCTTCACTCATAGATTCTGACAGTTCCTTGATAAAAATGGAAAACAGCACTGGACTAAGTGCACACCCTTGTCTTACACCTGTAGAACAATTGAAATAGTCAGAAAGCTTCGAGCCTTCGATAACGACTGCAGATTTTACCTTGTTATACAAATCTTGTAGAACTTTGAATAAGTTGCCATGTATTCCATTATTTAAAAGAAGATAAAGCAGCTTTTTCCTATTAACCATGTCAAACGCCTTTTTGAAATCAACAAATGCGCAATAAAATTTTCCTTGTTTTTTTGTTGTATACTTTTGAATGATAGATTGCAAAATAAAAATATTGTCAAATGTGGAATGGTGTTTCCTAAAACCCCCTTGATATTCACCAATAAGGCCAGTACTTTCAACATGATCATCGATTCTCTTATTAATAATTGTTGTGAAAAGTTTGCTCATGCTATTTAGTAATGAAATGCCCCTGTAATTGCTAGGTTCATTTGCATTACCTTTCTTATAGATTGGTATTATTAGTGCAGCACGCCAAGCTTCAGGGAATTGACCTTTAGAAAGTATATGGGAGAATAATATAGCAAGATATGGTGCAATGGTATCTTTGACAGTCTTGAAGAACTCAGATGGTATCCCATCATTACCAGGGGATTTATTAAGTTTCATTCTATCAATAGCTGCCTTTACCTCATCTGTGGTAATATCATAGGAAAAATCGTTATCCATACATTCATGACAGTCATGTTCATCAACGTACTTATTCACAAAATCATCAAAATCCTGGTCACCAACAGTATCAACTTGTGGGTTCAATAAATCATTAAAGTAAGTTTGCCATGTTTCTGCCGATATAGCACATTTCTTATCTGATTTTCTTGAATATCTTTTGATAATACTCCAGAATCCTTTTTGATCTTTTAACAGTGATGCTTCAGTAAGTGTCCTTGAAACACTTTCTCTAAAGACCCTTTGTTTAACTCTACAAATATTCTTAAATGTTTTTCTGCTCTGGTTAAATGCAGTGTAATTATCTTTAGTTGAGTATTTCCTGAAATGATCTAGCAATATGTACTTTTTCTTCTTTAAATGTTCACATTCTAAATCAAACCATTCAGGTTGTTTTCTTTTAGGTTTACTCTCTCTTTTAAGCATAGACCTTCCACTGTAGTGCAAGATATCTATCAGACAATCAACGGATGCGTCAATATCATCATTAATGATATATTCCAAGAATGTGTTAAGGCAACTATTTACATAATCTGATCTAAATTCATTGATATATTCTTCCCTATTTTCTCCTCTCCATCTATATAATAATCTATTTGGATATTCTGACATAGAGGGTCGTGTATTCTCATATTGGTCAGTTAAAAGGTGAAGAGTTACCGCTAAAGGGAGGTGATCAGATTCAGAGCGGGATATTACTTTAAAGTCTGCCACAGTTGAGTAAAAACAAGCTGACACACATATATAGTCCGGGGTACTGAAACCATTGGGACCTATGTATGTGAAATCACCAGATGATTGTGACCATCTTCCATTTAGAATATGTATATTGAATAACCTGCATAAGTCTAGGAACTGCTTCCCGTAATTATTAACAACAGTGTCCTTATTAGAACGAGGTGGTGGGGGTGACGGGGTGGTATCATACATGAAATCTTCAAGGGGTAGGTAGTCTATACTGTCATCTTCAATATAGTCCAACTCACTACCAGTCCTTGAATTGAAATCACCACTCAGTAGGATTGCACTGTCTGGATAGTCACTCTTCAGTTCGGCAAGCCGATCCCCCAATAACTCTATTCCGTCAGCATTGGACGCAGTTTCTGGAGAAATGTAAACAAAGAGCAGTATCACTAAGGTATCATTAATATTTGGTATTTTACTTATGAGACAAATTGAATCGTCCCAATGCATATAAACTGTTGTTATTCTTAGAAAGAACATATCACTGTCATGAGAATACAAGTCCATAACTTTTATTGCATACACATGGGCCATGGCCATATAGCATAATGCTCTACCATATCAATTGGGTCAGGTTGATTATGCAACAGACTAGCAGCTGACACTGTGATGTGTATTAGACAGCATAGTGGAATATCTGAACTCTGGTTGACCCCTTATGTGTGGTATTTAAAGGAATATAATTATGGAGATACTATTGTTTAAATTTTAACATGTTTAATGTGATTTGGTTGTTGCAGCTAGTTGCCATAAAGATTTTAAACAAATTAATCAATTATGTTTGTCTTTCATCTTAATTTTTTTTAGAAACACTTAAAAATATAGAACAACTTGCACGACAATCTTAAATATTCCATATTTAAGATAATATTATGATTAGTAAGTTCAAATTAGAGAATTTATATGGTGCCAGTGATCACTTGATGAAAGCTTAAAATTTAATAATAATGATGTGTCATCTGCAGCTGAAAAGTCAATATGGCTGCTATTGCGGCAATCTTGGATTCTCAAAATTGAAACGTCTACCTTTCTGTGCGGAATCACTATAGGTATAACATACTACAATATAAAAATGATATCTAGATTGGTTTAGGAGAAATAGTCTTTGTCATGAAATCTAATTGAAAATTCAATATGGCTGTCATGGTGGCCATCTTGGATTCTCAAAACTGAAACGTCTACCTTTCTGTGAGGAATCACCATGGGTATAACATACTACAATTTCAGAATGATATCTGTATTCGTTTAGAAGGAGTAGTCTTTTTCATGAAATCTAATTGAAAATTCAATATGGCTGTCATGGCGGCCATCTTGGATTCTCAAACTGAAACGTCTACCTTTCTGTGAGGAATCACCATGGGTATAACATAATACAATTTCAAAATGATATCTGTATTCGTTTAGAAGGAGTAGTCTTTTTCATGAAATCTAATTGAAAATTCAATATGGCTGTCATGGCGGCCATCTTGGATTCTCAAAACTGAAACGTCTACCTTTCTGTGAGGAATCACCATGGGTATAACATACTACAATTTCAGAATGATATCTGTATTCGTTTAGAAGGAGTAGTCTTTTTCATGAAATCTAATTGAAAATTCAATATGGCTGTCATGGCGGCCATCTTGGATTCTCAAACTGAAACGTCTACCTTTCTGTGAGGAATCACCATGGGTATAACATAATACAATTTCAAAATGATATCTGTATTCGTTTAGAAGGAGTAGTCTTTTTCATGAAATCTAATTGAAAATTCAATATGGCTGTCATGGCGGCCATCTTGGATTCTCAAAACTGAAACGTCTACCTTTCTGTGGGGAGTCACCATGGGTATAACATACTACAATTTCAGAATGATATCTGAATTCGTTTAGGAGGAGTAGTCTTTTTCGTGAAAGTTTACGGACGGACGGACGGACAGACGGACGGACGACGGACGAAGCGCCATGACATAAGCTCACATTTACTTTGTAAAGGTGAGCTAAAAACTAAATCATACCAACTTCTATTTACTGTTGGGCATAATTCGAGTTAACTGACAAAATCAAAATCAAACGAATGAATTTATATATTATGTATTTGGATCTCCAAGATCAATTTGATCATATCTAAACAAACATATTTTCAAAACTGTTCTTCATGACACACCAACATATGATTTTGTATCTCCATAACAAATTTGATTAAAATGTGATGATTAGTTTAGTTGTGAGATTGACAGGACTTGTAACAGTTTTCCAACAGAGTCCTCATTTTTTGCCAAAAAAGGCCAAAATTTATAAAAATATTTTCAAAATTGTTCTTTATGACACACCTTCAGATGATTATGTATCTTCATATCAAATTTGATCAATATGTGATGATTAGTTTAGAAGTTATGAGCCGGACAGGACTTGTAACAGTCATCCAACAGAGTCCTCATTTTATTGCCAAAAAAGGCCAAATTTTATAAAAATATTTTTAAAATTGTTTTTCATGACACACCTTCATATGATTATGTATCTTCATATCAAATTTGATCAATATGTGATGATAAGTTTAGAAGTTATGAGCCGGACAGGACTTGTAACAGTTTTCCAACAGAGTCCTCATTTTTTGCCAAAAAAGGCAAAATTTTATAAAAATATTTTCAAAATTGTTCTTCATGACACACCTTCAGATGATTATGTATCTTCATATCAAATTTGATCAATATGTGATGATTAGTTTAGAAGTTGTGAGCCGGACAGGACTTGTAACAGTCTTCCAACAGAGTCCTCATTTTTTGCCAAAAAAGGCCAAATTTTATTAAAATATTTTCAAAATTGTTCTTCATGACACACCTTCAGATGATTATGTTTCTTCATATCAAATTTGATCAATATGTGATGATTAGTTTAGAAGTTGTGAGCCGGACGGGACTTGTAACAGATTTCTTACAAAATTTACCACTTTTTCTCCAAAATCCTAATATTTTATGTAGATTTTCAGAAAATTGTTTCTCATGACACATTATAACATGTTTCTTCATGTCCATGACGAATTTGAATTGAAATGGTTGATAAGTTAGAAAGTTATGAGCCGGACACATAGTGTAACGGACGGACGGACGGACGGACGGTACCCATTTTAATAACCCCCGCAACTTCGTTGTTGCGGGGGATAAAAAAGTTTTATGGTTGCACAGTTTGGGTGGGAGTTTCCCATTGTGAATCACACGTTAAAAAAAAAGAAAATAACATTTGACTGTCGTGAGTATCCGATATGTTGAATTCAGAATATCGTAACATTTGCGACTTCGTGTGATGACAGTTCAAAGTTCTAAATCTTTTGGCGTGTTGAATTTCATTTTGTATAGTATATCTAATGAGAGTGGAGATAAAGTCACGATAAAGCAATGAATATTGTTGTATGTCATGTTTTTGTATATGGTTGCCTTGTCATAGGTGTGAATAGAGCAGCGCCACTAATTTCACCTTAGTCAGGTTCTTATCATCCAATAAAGACATGGGGCTGGGTTTGATCTCACTTGTGAATCGAACAAACACAAGGCACTTTATAATATTTGCCTATTTCGTATTAACGAACATTCAATAGATTTACTTTGAGATTTGAGGGCCAGTAGATCTTTCGTTGCGTTTATAACACGATCTCACCAATACGATGAAAAAAAATATGAAAAATGAATGCCACCAATTGTAAGGGTAATTTTTGCATTTGCAAAACACGTACCATATCAAGTCAAGCTGTGCAAAACCTTTTCCGTAATTCAAATAAAAAATAGAGCCATTGGCTCTGTAGCTCATCAGGCGTCATATCAAGTTTGCTTTATACAGGCAAGATGAGCTAAACATGAAACTGATGTTCCCTATTGCAAGAAAACCTATAAAAAATTTACAAAACAAATGCATTATTATTCAACACTTTCTAGATCGCCAATATCAGACAGTGAAAGAAGTCCACACTAAAATATCCAAGGAGAAATAAATTTGCCATAGACTGTCATCTAATGGAGAAAAATAGGTTTTTAAAATTGTGACCACTGTGACCCTATTTGGGGTCATGGGGACACAAAACCTACAGTTTAGAATCCCAATTGGCCAAGGAGTCTACATGCAGTCTTTCAGCTCAATAGACCTTTAGGAGCTAAAGATGATGATGAAAATAAGTTTTTAAGGTTGTCACCCCTGTGACCCTATTTGGGGTCATGGGGTCACGAAATCTACAATTTAGAATCCCCATTGGCCAAGGAGTCTGCACATATAATTTCAGCTCTCTAGACCTTTTGGAACTTGAGAAGAAGATGAAAATAGTTTTTTAAGGTTGTGACCCCTGTGACCCTAATTGGGGTCACAGGGTCAACAAAGTTACAAATTAGAATCCCCATTGTCCAAGGAGTCTGCACACATCAATATTAACTCTCTAGACCTTTTGGAACTGGAGAAGAAGATGAGAATTGGTTTTTAAGGTTGTGACCCCTGTGACCCTATTTGGGGTCATGGGGTCACGAAATCTACAATTTAGAATCCCCATTGGCCAAGGATTCTGCACATATCGTTTTTAACTCTCTAGTCCTTTTAGAACTGGAGAAGAAGATGAAAATAGGTTTTTAAGGTTGTGACCCCTGTGACCCTATTTGGGGTCATGGGGTCACGAAATATACAATTAAGAATCTCCATTGTCCAAGGAGTCTGCACATATAATTTTTAACTCTCTACTCCTTTTGGAACTGGAGAAGAAGATGAAAATAGGTATTTAAGGATGTGACCCCTGTGACCCTATTTGGGATCACAGGGTCACCAAAGTTACAAATTAGAATCCCCATTGGCCAAGGATTCTGCACATATCATTTTTAACTCTCTAGTCCTTCTGGAACTGGAGAAGAAGATGAAAATAGGTTTTTAAAGTTGTGACCCCTGTGACCCTATTTGGGATCACAGGGTCACCAAAGTTACAAATTAGAATCTCCATATGCTAAGGTACTTGTACACAAAATTTCAGCTCGATAATGTGTATGGTTCATGAGGAGAAGTCGAAAGTGTCAAAAGTTTACGGACGGACGGATATTTCAGTGATTATTGTAAGTTAATGCTAAATGTATTATTTTGACAATGTCAAAAATCTCATTACATAAACCAATCAACTCTAGTTAGAGGACAAAGCATGAAGATTCACATAAATCAATTGGCGGCCATTTTGTATGAACATCTTTAATTCATTTCGTGTAAGAAAAAGGAATGGCATGGCTAAATTTTACGTTATATATTTGAATTATCACTGCTTCATATAGTTTAAATACATTGTCTTTCAATTGGAACCATCATTTTTCATTTTCCTGACATCACCTTATATTCCCCCTAAAAACGTGCTACTGCCCCTTTAAGGGTTTTCAAAAAACCTCGCACCTACTAATCCAAAAACGAATGTTATAACAGTTGTGCTAAAATGTCTTCAATAATAAAATGAAAAATAGAGCCATTGGCTCTGTAGCTCATCAGGCATCATATCAAGTTTGCTTTATACAGGCAAGATGAGCTAAAAATGAAACTGATGTTACCTATTGCAAGAAAACCTATAAAAAAACTAGATTAGCGTTTGCGGGATACCGCAAAAGCAGAGCAGCCCCGGAACTTTGGGTTTCGCCTTACCCTGTTCCGCCTTTTACAGGCCTCACCAAATTGGGAATTTTCTCGTGACCTTGACCTTTGACACTCAAGGTCACACAATCAATGAACACATTTCATTGAGTATAACATTATTGTAATGAAATAAAGTGTTAAAAATGAAATTAATCCATTTTCTCCATATATGTTGACCTTGCTGTGACCTTGACCTTCGACAGTTCGTACCCAAAACTTTTTTAAAATGTTGTACTTCTCAAGAGATAATATATACAAAATCTAAACTTCATAGCACAAAAACTTTTTAAGTTATTGTGTTTACAAGGAATTGCAATAACTCATATCTCATGACCTTGACCTTTGACCTTAAAGGTCACACAATAATTGAACACTTTTCATTGAGTATAACAATCATGTATTGATTAAAAGTGTTCCAAGGATGATATATACCAAGTTAGAGCTTCATAGCACAAAAACTTTTCAAGTTACCGTGTTTACAAAGAATTTTGTGGTGATTTTATAACTCGTGACCTTGACCTTTGAACTTGAAAGTGAACATGTCATAATGATTCCCTGGAAGTATTAACATTTAGACATGTTCATGAGTTCTGAAAAGCTAAATGGGATAAAGTTATACCCCAATTTAGTGCATTTTGAAATAACTCATATCTCATGACCTTGACCTTTGACCTTCAAGGTCACACAATCATTGAACACTTTTCATTGAGTATAACAATCATGTATTGATTAAAAGTGTTCATAGTTAAAATAAAGCATTTTCGCTAAAACATGCTTACGTCATGACCTTGCTGTGACCTTGACCTTTGACGGATTGTAGCCAAAACCTTTTCAAAATTTTTCACTTTTCCAAGGATGATATATACCAAGTTAGAGCTTCATAGAACAAAAACTTTTCAAGTTATCGCGTTTACAAGGAATTCTTAGAGTGAATACATAGCTCGTGACCTTGACCTTTGACCTTGAAAGTGAACGTGTCAAAATCGCTCCCCCGAGGTATGAGTAGTAAGGTATGAATAAGAGTCCTGGAAAGCTTAGGGGAAAAAAGTTATAGCTAGTAGTACGAGTGCGGCGGCGGCGGCGGTCGCGGCGGCGGCGGCGATTGAAACTTCACAAAAACTGATAGCAGCCCCGTCCTTAGACGGGGCTGCTAATTACAAAACAAATGTATTATTATTCAACATTTTCTAGATCGCCAATATCAGACAGTGAAAGAAGTCCACACTAAAACATCCAAGGAGAAATAAATTTGCCATAGACTGTCATCTAATGGAGAAAAATAGGTTTTTAAGATTGTGACCCCTGTGACCCTATTTGGGGTCATGGGGTCACAAAACCTACAGTTTAGAATCCCAATTGGCCAAGGAGTCTGCACATATCACTTTCAACTCTCTAGACCTTTTGGATCTTGAGAAGAAGATGAAAATAGGTTTTTAAGGTTGTGACCCCTGTGACCCTTTTTGGGGTCACAGGGTCAACAAAGTTACAAATTAGAATCCCCATTGTCCAAGGAGTCTGCACATATCAATATTAACTCTCTAGACCTTTTGGAACTGGAGAAGAAGATGAGAATTGGTTTTTAAGGTTGTGACCCCTGTGACCCTATTTGGGGTCATAAGGTCACGAAATCTACAATTAAGAATCCCGATTGGCCAAGGAGTCTGCACATATCATTTTCAACTCTATAGTCCTTTTAGTACTGGAGAAGAAGATGAAAATAGGTTTTTAAGGTTGAGACCCCTGTGACCCTATTTGGGGTCATGGGGTCACGAAATCTACAATTTAGAATCCCTATTGGCCAAGGAGTCTGCACATATCGTTTTCAACTCTCTAGTCCTTTTAGAACTGGAGAAGAAGATGAAAATAGGTCTTTAAGGTTGTGACCCCTGTGACCCTATTTGGGGTCACAGGGTCACCAAAGTTACAAATTAGAATCCCAATTGTCCAAGGAGTCTGCACATATCACTTTCAACTCTCTAGTCCTTTTAGAACTGGAGCTAAAGATGAAAATAGGTATTTAAGGTTGTGACCCCTGTGACCCTATTTGGGGTCATGGGGTCACGAAATCTACAATTTAGAATCCCCATTGGCCAAGAAATCTGCACATATCGTTTTTAACTCTCTAGTCCTTTTAGAACTGGAGAAGAAGATGAAAATAGGTTTTTAAGGTTGTGACCCCTGTGACCCTATTTGGGGTCACAGGGTCACCAAAGTTACAAATTAGAATATCCATATGCTAAGGTACTTGTACACAAAATTTCAGCTCTCTAATGTGTATGGTTCATGAGGAGAAGTCGAAAGTGTCAAAAGTTTACGGACGGACGGATGGACGGACGCCGGACGACGGGCCATGCCATAAGCCCATCTGGACTTTCAGTCCTGATGAGCTAATAAAGTCATCCATATTACATAAAAGATTTATTTAACATGGCATAAACATACAAATTTAATAAGATCTATTATTGTTAAAGAGCATCAAATATTGGTTTAGTAAACTTAGCCAAAGGCATTAAAACAAGGAAGAGTCAATGATAAAAGACTGTTGACATCACAATGCTTTGATGTTACAATAGATGAGAAAGTCACAATGCAATGACATCACTGCATTACCAGTCTCTGTGAAGTGCAGACTTCAAAGATGTGTATTAAAAAAAGTGTTATGAAATAACATTTTGCATGACATATAGAATCTTATCCTCATCTTCTGATATCAAATAAAATATCAACACTCATTGCCACTGAAGGCAGAGATTCAGAATTCTATATCGCAGGGATTTAGGCCATAAAACACTATGTGAGCAGTGATATAACACACTGACCATAAAGGGCCAGTCTGATTAAAATCGACTGTACTCCGAGGAATAAAATATCAAAAATATTGTCTCTATCGGGGCTCGAACCAGCCAGAATATCCCCTCCGTCTCGGTCTGAATGCACCCACCTGTCACATGTTCCTATGACCAGTTTAGCACAGACAAACCCAGTCATAAGCTATCCAATCACATCCTCGTTTTTAAATAACGTTTAGCGGCGATCATGTATAACAAATGGTACACTGGAGTTACCTGCCCCTGCATGATATCGAAGCTTTTACTGCGCCCCTTGCGATTGGCGAGATGTGCTTGCGTCAGGACATGCGGGTAATAGGGTGCCCTCAGACTGTGAATGAGGGGAAAGCCAGGCTGGTTGAGACACTAGAGACAATATTTTTACACTTTTTTTCCTCGAATCTCAGTCGATTTTAATCAGACTGCATAAAGGGCTTGTATTCAATACAAAGGCAAGAAGATGTTCATAATTTTAAGAAGATAGAAACATTGGCTCTGTAGCTCATCAGGCTTCTTATGAATTTTGCTTTAGGGTTTGACAAATGTGGTTCATATTTGGTAGGGGCCACAGCGTCACTATATGTACAATTTAGAATCGTACTTATCTAATGTAGGAGTCTGTAGACAAGGCTAGAGCTTTCTAGGCCTTAAGATTCTGGAGAAGAAGATGAAAATAGGTTTTAAGGGTGTGGCCCCTGAGGTCCTTATTAGGGGCCACAGGGCCACCAAAGCTATATATCATAATCCTCACTTGTCAAGGAGTATGTACACAAGGTTTCAGCTTTCTAGGCCTTATGCTTCTGGAGAAGAAGTAAAAAATGCGCATGGTTTACAGATAGATAGAAGGACAGAAACTATTTTACATGAAACTATATCAAACAATCTTGCAGATACTTAAACAGAATTATATTTTAAACCAGTATAAAAACTTGAAACAAAAAATTCTTGGCACTGATCTAAGTAAAATGTAGTAAACAATTTCCCCTGTATTTCTAATTCAATTTAAAAATCCAATTGTTTGCGTTTGTTTACAATCTCATAAGCGCGACCAAGGTGGTTATGAGATTACCAACCTATGGAGATTATGGCATATAACAACCAACTAAAACAAAGGCAATAACTTCCCGAGGTGTGAGTGAAGACGAAGAAGGTACGGTAGTTACAAGTGAAAACCTATAGAAAAAAAACGACACGTAACCGCCCAAAGGGTGAAAAATAATAAAACACTTTCGAGAGGCAAAATATAAAAACAAGCAGCTGACATGGTCGAGCTTTATCCCCTGCAAATTGCACAATATGTATAGGTTTTCCATATCATGTTGCCGATTAATTTCGTCACACAAAGTAACACAATTTTTCCATGGATAAGAAGGTAACTGTTCTAAAAAACCCTAAATGATACCAACATTATATTCACTGTTGGGCATAATCCGAATAAACTGACAAAACTGATATAACCGAAGGAGAACATATGATCAAAAATTAAGAGCCATTGGCTCTGTAGCTCATCAGGCTTCATCATCAATTATGCTGTAAAGTGTGGCCAATGTGATTCCCCCTTTGTAGAGGCCACAGGGGCACCAATCATAAAATTAAGTATATAGGCGACAAGTTTCAGTTTTCTAGGCCTTATACTTCAGGAGAAGAAGATGAAAATAGATTTGAAGGACGTTCCTGTTGCCTTTATTAGGGGCAACAGGGTCACCAAAGCTACAATCATAATCCTCACTAGTCAAGGAGTCTGTACACAAAGTTTCAGCTTTCTAGGCCTTATGGTTCTGGAGAAGAATTCGAAATTCCACAAAGTTTACGGACAGATGGACGGACAGACGGACGCCGGACACCATGCCATGCCATAAGCCCATCGGCTTCAACACTTTTTATAAATTAGAAATACCAGTAACTTGTACAACAATATCTTCATCTCATTTTATAACATTTTATAACATATCCAATATAATAATTCATCAATATAAAAGTTATTAAAAACCAAAAAAATAGTGTCAAATTTCTAGACAGACCAGTTTGAATTTGAAAAAAAGTTTTAACAATCATCCTTAAAGGGGGACTGAAATGGTCTATGGCCACTTTCGGGATTCATAAAAAACTGCTTGCAATTTGAATGAGAGTCAACTTTGAATTTTCGAAATCAGACGGCAACCTGCCTAAATACGGTTTTTAAAATACACTGCCTAATTAGCCCCGGCGAACAGAATCTGTGGTCACTGAAGCGTGGCCCGAGCGTGTCTACCTACTGTGACGTAGCAGTAGGTGAGTAGTTTCACCTTATGATCATTTTTCAACGGGAAATGACACCTTTTTAATCGTTTGTTTAACATACAAATATTCACATCATTTGTATATTCCGAAAGCTTAGATATCCGACGACTCAATAACTAATAATCAAGCCAATGATTATTGTATAAACATGTAATATCGTATATTTAAAAACCCTATCAAATGACGCAAAAAGGCGACTGCTTTGTTTAATTGGCGCCGTTATGGCTAGACATGTCTGTTAGAGTGATAATCTGATTGTCTGTTGTTTGCTGAATCTTACATAACATACACTGACTATTATTTCCGACGGTGACAAATAACAAATCGTTTATGTTTTCAGTGAACAAACCGACTACTTTCTACAATCAAATACCTACAATGTTAATTTTGTCTCTGAGTTTATTGCACTATAAAGATATATTTTAAAGAGGCCAATAGACGGTGAATAATTTTACCATGATGGTTTGAAACAAAAGGAAAAGTGTGAACGGTTTCATGTTATTTATTATGATATATATCACATGATAAAAAAAACCTTACAGATTAAAAGATAGCACCCGGCCTACAAGGCCTATGAGACACCATAATACTTTCAATATCCATCATTATATAGACACGCAAATGGAGACAGGCCCGGTGGGCGGGGCGTCACGCTCTAATGAGTTTTCAAAGCGTTCGCCTGTTGATTTCGGCGGCATTCTAAAAATCGGGTATAGAATGCTGATTAAAAGTCTAATTTATGTGTGTATTGTCTCAATTATATGCTCATTGCATTCTCATAGATAATAGTACTGGAGATATTGATCTATCATTCTTAGAAAAAGTACATTGCATAACCTCTTTAAAATTTCACAAAAAATATGTTAAACATCCATTTAATTTGAATCTCAATACCAAGTTTGATCAACCAATCAATGATCAATCAAAGTGATGATTAGTTAAGAAGTTGTGAGCGGGACAGGACTTGAAACAGTTTTCTAACAGAGTCCTCATTTTTTGCCAAAAAAGGTAAATTTTTACAAAAATATTTTCAAAATTGTTATTTATGACACACATTCCTATTATTATGTATCTATATTTCAAATTTTATCAAAATGTGATGATTAGCTAAGAAGTTGTGAGCCATACAGGACTTGTAACAGTTTTTTAACAGAGTCCTCATTTTTTGTCAAAAAGGTAAAATTTTACAAACATATTTCAACAATTGTTCTTCATGACACACCTTCATATGATTAATATTGATTATGTATCTACATATCAAATTTTATCAAAATGTGATCATTAACTAGATTAGCGTTTGCGGGATACCGCAAAAGCAGAGCAGCCCCTGAACTTTGGGTTTCGCCTTACCCTGTTCCGCCTTTTACAGGCCTCACCAAATTGGGAATTTTCTCGTGACCTTGACCTTTGACACTCAAGGTCACACAATCAATGAACACATTTCATTGAGTATAAAATTTTGTAATGAAATAAAGTGTTAAAAATGAAATTAATCCATTTTCTCCATATATGTTGACCTTGCTGTGACCTTGACCATCGACAGTTAGTACCCAAAACTTTTTGAAAATGTTGTACTTCTCAAGAGATAATATATACAAAATCTAAACTTCATAGCACAAAAACTTTTCAAGTTATTGTGTTTACAAGGAATTGCAATAACTCATATCTCATGACCTTGACCTTTGACCTTCAAGGTCACACAATAATTGAACACTTTTTATTGCGTATAACAATCATGTATTGATTAAAAGTGATCATAGTTAAAATTAAGCATTTTCGCTAAACCATGCTTAAGTCATGACCTTGCTGTGACCTTGACCTTTGACGGATTGTAGCCGAAACCTTTTCAAAATTTGTTACTTTTCCAAGGATGATATATACCAAGTTAGAGCTTCATAGCACAAAAACTTTTCAAGTTATCGTGTTTACAAATAATTTTGCGGTGATTTTATAACTCGTGACCTTGACCTTTGAACTTGAAAGTGAACATGTCATAATGATTCCCTGGAAGTATTAACATTTAGACATGTTCATGAGTTCTGAAAAGCTAAATGGGATAAAGTTATACCCCAATTTAGTTCATTTTGTAATAACTCATATCTCATGACCTTGACCTTTGACCTTCAAGGTCACACAATCATTGAACACTTTTTATTGAGTATAACAATCATGTATTGAATAAAAGTGTTCATAGTTAAAATAAAGCATTTTCGCTAAAACATGCTTACGTCATGACCTTGCTGTGACCTTGACCGTTGACGGATTGTAGCCAAAACCTTTTCAAATTTTTTTACTTTTCAAAGGATGATATATACC
Organism: Steromphala cineraria; assembly: GCA_916613615.1. Taxonomy (NCBI): domain Eukaryota; kingdom Metazoa; phylum Mollusca; class Gastropoda; order Trochida; family Trochidae; genus Steromphala; species Steromphala cineraria. Next base: position 63,736,175 of record OU744721.1, on the reverse strand, counting down.
AAGTAAGAGCTTCATAGCACAAAAACTTTTCAAGTTATCGTGTTTACAAGGAATTCTTAGAGTGAATACATAGCTCGTGACCTTGACCTTTGACCTTGAAAGTGAACGTGTCAAAATCGTTCCCCCGAGGTATGAGTAGTAAGGTATGAATAAGAGTTCTGGAAAGCTTAGTGGAATAAAGTTATAGCTAGTAGTACGAGTGCGGCCGCGGCCGCGGCGATGGAAACTTCACAAAAACTGATAGCAGCCCCGTCCTTAGACGGGGCTGCTAATTAAGAAGTTGTGAGCAGGACAGGACTTGTAACAGATTTCTTACAAATTTACCACTTTTACTCCAAAATCGAAATATTTTATGTAGATTTTCGCAAAATTGTTACTCATGACACATTATTACTTGTTTCTTCATTTCACGAAAATGAATTGAAATGGTTGATTAAGTTGACAAAGTTATGAGAACGGACGGTACCCATTTTAATAAATAAGTTGATTATATTATGTATGGTGTAAGAGCACATGGGAGCACCTTAGCTAAACTTTAACTTAAACATTCATTCCTAAAGTGACCTACTGCTGTAAGCTTTAGGGTAAAGAAGGTTCCACAATGTTTATTCATGGCTTTGAATGGCCTACTGTAATCAAAAAGTTTATCTATATTTCTTGTCAGGAAATGTGTATGGTCGATCATGGTAAGCAATAGGGATGTCACGATGCACTGATGCATCGATGCATCGTCATGGTACAGTTCACGATACAATGCACTATACAGTCAACTGTATCCTGATACAACTTTTAGTGAATATCGTTAAACTTTTGGGTGAATATTGAATCAGGAAATCCAGAGTAGGTTAAATTCCTTGTTTCATGAAGAAGTTGGCTTATTTTTGTCTTTTTATGCTGGTTACTCAGATAAGTCTCTTTAGGAATATCAAATTTAGATCCCTGAATTTTTATCTCACCGTAATTATGTCACATTTAGTGTATTGCGATATGTATCGTATCGTGACCTCAGTATCGTGATACGTATTGTATCGCAAGGTACCTGTATCGTGACATCCCTAAAAAGTAAGCAAAATGGCTACACCATTGGAATACATCAGATTAATTAAGTTAAATAAATTTTTTACTATTTAAACTATTGAGACAGGTATATACTACAGATCTAGCCATGCCCAAAAATATTTGGGTCTTTCAATGGAGCTGTAAAACTTAACATACATGTCATGAGATTATGTCATAAAATCATTCAAAGTTGACACCTCCCCAGAATATCAACAATATATACTCTATAAAAGTGCATCAATTCACAGTATTTTTTGCTGGATGGAATAGGTCACAGCATGTGTCTCCCAATCATGTAAATTGAGCATTGGGCAAGGCACTTCATTCACATTGCACTCAGTTCACCCAGCTGTATAAATGGGTACTGAACATAGGGAGTGAGTGAGTGAGTGAGTTATTGTTTAGCGCCGCTTGGGCAATATTGCAGCCATTAGCGGCGAGAAAGTTAATGAAATTGCCTAAATATGAAAATGATTGCAAAAGCAGATAATGGAACAGCGCGAAGAGAAAAACATCAGCATAATATCACAAAGTTGTTAAAAGCTGATATATAGTATTAAAATTTATAACTTATCAAAAAGCTTGATTTCCTTAAGAAAATCTAAAATACGGTGTTCACCGCAGTGATAAAAAAGTTGTGAAATGGAAATATTAGGGTAAAATGTTTCCCTGATTTGGGCTGTGTCCCAACACTCACACAATATGTGTTTAACAGTGAGGGGACATTGACAGTGTATACACATAGGGGGATCTTCCCCCTTTAAAAGATAAGAATGAGTTAAATGAGTATGTCCAATAAGACATCGTCGAAGGACACAAGCTTCCTGCCGGGTAAAAGAAGAAAGAGATTTTTAACCTAAATGAGGTTGAATGGTATGAAGTTTGTTATGTTGTTGCTGGTCCCATTGGGACCTCCAACGCTGTTTAATGTAGGATTTAATAGCTGGTTTTGAATCTGTATATGGAACTTTAGTTGGTGAAATAGTTTTGAGAAACATAGGGAAAGTACGGACCTACATAGGGAAAGTACGGACCTATGGTCGCGCGAGGCGCTTAGTAGCTTGACTCGAAAGTACAATTTCTCCAGAGTAATAATATACATTGTACAGCCATTGTATCGCCGTTGAGCAGTCCTGGACTGGATACTAGGCGTTAAAATTATTATTATCATTGTGTAAGAAAATAGTACCGGGGTTAGGGGAATTCTGCTTCAAATTAAACATTTCATAATACATGTTATACCAACAATAACATATAATATAACATTCATATGCTTGGCATACATCACAAAAAACAATAGCGAAAAAAATTCATCTTAAATGATATATAAAAATTTCATCTTGAATGATATATCTTTCAGTTTGTACAATGGGGATGTATCTTTAGTACAGCATGCAATTTTAGTCTTGACCGACTTTTATACCACAAATTGTGTAAAGTTAAAGTGAAAGTGAGCAAGAGTTTACTTGAAATTGGTATTCTAATTGAAATAAATGTTTTAAAAAATATTCTAAAAATATTCTAAGAAAACATGCTGCCATAGTGTCTGTATACATAACAATCATGTATGTGAAGGTTTGAAAGGTAGCGCCTGGAAGACAATGTAATAAAAATATTCAGAAAAACAATAACAGATATCAATTCTTAACAATGAAATAGCACTCACCTTATGTTTAAAAAACAAATACATTAATAAACTTTTATGAGCACTATAAAAAATCAATATATATGTGCATATGTACACAAATTTGTTAACAAAAAAAATAAATTAAAACACATGTAGTTCTTTCAAAACTAAGCATGTTTTTTAGTAGCTTAGCATACTATCTGGATATAATTAGCACTTTTCTAATGATTGTATGATACATATCACATAGGTTATCTCCCTTGAGCATTATCTTAGATACTGACTTCAAGGGGAAAACACTTCGATGCATTCAACAACATGTTGACGACAGAATGGACATTTTTGACCAAGGAACCTAAGGCTGCAATTATTTCCACACAGGTGCCCACAGGTGTAGAATACAAATCTAGCCTCTTCGTTGTAACACAGCGTACATTGGGGGTGGGGCCGCGAGGGTTCTCTTGAATCAGCATCTGCATTCGCCGCATTTGCAGTACTATTGTTGTTGGCTGTAAAGAATATGAGTAATCAGAAGATAAAATATCAAATCCAAATATGTGCATTATTTATCCTCATAATAGCCTTAACAAACAATCAACTAAGGAGATTGTACACAAGGGTTTCAGCTTTCTAAGCCTATTGCTTCTGGATAATAAAATGAAATAAGGTTTTAAGGGTGTGGCTCATGTGGACCTTATGAGGTGTCACAGGGTCACTAGATCTATGAATTATAATCCCAATCAGTTGAGGGCTCTGCTCCTTGGGTCCTTAATAGGGTCAGAGGGTCACCAAATCCATATATTGTAATCGCCATCAGCTAAGGAGTCTATACACATATTGTAATATTTTGAGAGTCAGTGGTTCTGAAGAGGAAGTGAAAAATGTACAGAGATTTAAAGGACAGATTGTTGCCAGACACCATGTCATGCTTAAGCCTATCAGGGCTCTAAGGCGTGTTTCATGCGATTCAAAATATGGCTACTGCCGCAACCTGTTTGGTGCAATGTATCGTTATATTCCTACCATTAAGTCTATCATTATCCTCAGTCAGTCTAGGAACCTCCTCCCTAAGTCTTGTTTCCTGTCTGTCCATTTGTCTGCGTGTCAGCAGTTGTCTGCGTGTTGTCTGCAGTTGTCTGCGTGTTGTCTGCAGTTGTTGACTTGTTGTCTCTATTTGTCTAGTGTGGTGCTGGATGACTATTGCCTGAGCTTGGCGCAGATCAAACTGCTGTGTAAGTCTCATCTCAAGTTGCTCTCGGTCTAACTCATTTACTTCCATCACCTCCCTCAGCAGGTGCTCTATCTGCTGTCGAAGCTGTATCTCTGTATGGAGTTGTCCCCCTTGCCTCTGCAGCTGGATGAAGTTGAGGTCGATGGCCTGAAGGGTCGCGAGCAGGAGGTTCTTGTCGGGGTAGAATCCATCTGTTGACAGATTGAGAAAAAAAAGGAGTTTAGATGATTATCTTCAACTCTTCAGATTTACCAAATATATTTCAAGGATCATCTTAGTCCCACAACAATGGATAAACTTAAACGTGTAGTTCTACTTTTCAAGCATTTTAAGGTCGGACTCATATCTGGTATGAAAGGTTTTTAACAAATGCAACCAGTACCGGTACACAGGATTATTTCAAATTGTAAGAGTAATTTGCCACTGGTTTTCAGAAGATTTGACAAAAATAATCAAAAACGATTCTTTTGCAACAAATTTCTAAAATCAGGCAGATGCTTACAGACCAGGCATAGTGAACAGGAAATCCATGATGTGTGGCAACGGTGACAATCCCTGCCTGGTTTCGACAAAATTTAAAAAAATATTTCCTTAGTATACACAGTTTCTCAGACTGAGCACAAAAATACATGACCTTCTCAAAACAACTTATAAGTTCAAAATCTTAAGGCCTAAGTTTAAAAAAAGGAGCCAAAATTGTTTATTCGTGAAAAGTTTCAGTGATTGTTGTCAAAAGAAGATTATTTGTTACATTATGCATCACGAGCTCACAACACTCACGGGATGCAAGAAAAAACATGAGAATGGCTTGACTGATTTGTTGTATGCCATACTGACTCATAGCTGCCTGTAGTGCGTCCATATCCAAGCTTGGCCGGAGGAAGGAGAGCTCTGATCTGGTATCTGTTGGTCAAAGGGAGACAACTCTTCTAATATGCAAACAACAGCTTGTGACTATGAAAGTTTCAGATAATGAAACTGAGTGAAAAGGTGATTTGCAAGGAACTAACATATAATCCTGAAAATTTTGGGGTTGGTGTATTCAAGCATAGGGATGAAGGAAGGAGTCATTTGCACCAGGTTTATAAATAAATATTTTTTTTAAACTATTATCAGAAGTTGTCAAATGTGGTTCACTTCATGTCTAAAAATTTAAAAGGGTCTCTAAGAAATTCTTTTAGATGATTCAAGGATTGATTTATGTATGTTTAAAATATTTACATCACTATAATGATCTTCAGAGTCACTTACCTTCTCTTTGAGGTTCGACATCGGTCAGAACCTGAAATTTTGAATTACAATTTGATTAACAATTAATTCAAGGGAAACTGATATTCTTTAAACAAAGTGAGATGAGATGAACAAGATTAGGTATTTGATTTACGATTGTTTATATAAGAAATATTGGAAACAAATCAAATTTTATATTCTCAAATTATTGACTAACCTCTGTAAAGACAATATTTCCCATTTCTTGTCTGACAAAATCACAATTCGGTGCTTGCCTTGCATGCTGTGACCAAGGATCAGCATTTACTCTCCAATTTAGAAGAGTTACACCGCAGAAATAACATCTGACTTTATCTCCATATCCTGAAGCAAATCCAGAATATAAGGCATTAGGCGGAAAAATAACAAGTTGATTTATGGAATCACTTCACATGATTTTGACCAATTAAGAACAATAAAACAAATGCAACTAAGAATCCCCCTGCAGAAAAAACTTACCTCAAAACTTAATAATACTTCAGAATACAAAACAATGAACATAATCTTGAGCATTTGCAACATTGTTGTACAGAATAATAAAAACATGCAACATTTAGAACAAAATAAAACAATGTTGTACATGTATAAGTTAAATATGTTATATTATAACAATGTTATAAGAAGTGATAAGATATTGATAATTATGTTGTTAAAAAACTGAAATTTCTTAATAATACCATTTCAGATTGTGTATTACAGCCTTTTGAGCACTGCAATTAAATGACCATACCGGTAATAGAACTATCAATTTAGTTTAATGTCCATAGTTTAAACACTACTTATCAAATAAAATGTTTTCTAAGACTGATTCTGATATCCTTATCAATATTCAATGTGAAAAAAGCAAGTCGTTTTAAGACAATCTTACTATAAAGCTTCATATTATATCAACTTTTTAAAAAGTTTAGAACATGAGGGGGCACAATCATCCCCTTACCTGTACAGCAGAGATAGTTATTACCTGTATAAAAGAAGCCAGCACGGGCGAGGCTGTGAGGTGAGGGGCTCAGGGAAACAGGCCAGGTCCTGAAGGAATCAAGCCTTGTCTGTCCATCGCTGTACTGAGGGTGTTTGACAGGTCTACCTTCATCACGGGACCCATCTCTGCCAATGAGTTCTATCTGTCTAGCCCTGACCTCTTCCTCCAGAGCTAGGGGGATGTTTCCCACATCCAGTTTCCTTACGAAAGGGCAGTTAGGAGATTGCATCTCGTGCGTCCTGGTCGGATATTTGGACTGGAATGACAGTTGGAGCTTACAGAAGACACATCTGACACTTCCATCTCCCACGTACATAAATCCTTGCTGGGCAAACTCTATCGCTCCCTGGTTTGTAGGGCTGTTAAATGAAAGGAGTCGGTGTCTCTCAAAATACATTGAACCGTCGTCTGAATAGTTCTGTCTATTATTTACTCTTCTCTGGTGACATGTATAGACAGCCACAGTGCTGATTGGTTCAGCATCACCAGGATTCCCCTCGCCGTCTGTCATACTTAACGACATCTTCAACACATGGGGACAGCTGAGGGAGAGTATCCTGTGTACTGCCAAGGGAGACTGACCCTTCCATCCACTATACCTGGCACCACAACAGAAGCACTCTACCTCGTCACCTCGACATCCTGGGAATCTGTAGAAGCCGGCGCCTGCTAGCTTCAGTGGGGACGGGTGCGATAAAAGAGACCCTCCGGCAAGTTGTGCATCTGTCGATGGAGACAGCATAGGATAGCGATGAAACGTTCATTGCGTCACTCAACACGAAGTCACTCATAATACACGAATAGTACTCGAAACAAAAGAACAGCGAACACAGCCAGTCTACTCAAACGCTTTAAAACAACAACGTTTATAGTTCAGTGAACAGAAAGCTATAGCCCACTACAAACGCATGAGCTTGATAGTGCAAGTCGCGCGAAATTGAAATCTCCCGCTTTTTGTGTCACGTGATTACGCGCCTGCAAATGGGTCATCACTGGCTTGCGCTCTGCTTGATTGGTAAGCTGGCTGTAGGAAAACTCGTACCCAAACTGAACTCGTACCCAAAAAAATCGGAAAACTCGTACCCAAACTGAACTCGTACCCACAAAAATCGGAAAACTCGTACCCAAATCTGCAGGATAATTCGTACCCACTTTTTTATTTTTGGTTTTAGATGTATTCATATCATAAATAAATTATAAATTTACGTTATTACCAAACAATAAATAAAATACAAAAAAAAAAGTCAAATAATTTGTTATAAACACGTCTGCAGTTTTCATGATGGAAAGCAAAGCTGAACTGATGAGTTCTGGCGGGACGAAACGTGTAATAAAATGATACAATATAATAATATTGTTGTTGGGTTGGAGTTTAACGTCTTCTTTTACCATAAGGTGATGTCGCCGACGTGGGGTGTATGCCTTAGTTATTTCCAATAAAAGGATGTGACAAATACAGGATGTACAGAGAAACTTATTTCAAGCAATTACAAAATGTATACAAAGGACCATTAAATCTGAAGTTTATTCTCCAATCAAAAACTCCCCAATTAAGTTACTTATTGCACAGCACTAATCTTGCATTATGTATTTAAAATAAGATCACAAAACAAATTATGACCACTGTTTCACGAAATGTATGCTGCTCTTATTTATTATAGGCCATGAGGCCGATATACTGCTGGGAGGGGGGGGGGGGGTGATTTTATAAATTGTAAATAAATAAAGAGTGGTGTGAAATGGCGTGGTACGTCTGAGGAGCTTATTGGATGTCTAGGAACTACTTTCCTGGAGTAAAGCGTTTCTTCATTTACTGGTGATTGCCTGGGTGATGAGTGGTTGGAGGCTATCAGGCATACGCCGCAGGAAGTGACAAAACGTGTAAAGCAGTTTATTTGTACCTAATACCTGTAGGCTACACCTGTATCATGTTATATCTTTATGTAACCACCTTAAGGTTGTATTAAGGTTAATAAAGAATTGAATTGAATTGAAAAGACAGGCGAACCCGGCGTATAATGGTGAACAACTATCTTCTGTGTGACATTCCACAACTAATTTTTGTGACATGAATACCTTTGATGATAACATATCTAAATGATTGATATGGATAAACAGACATGATTTATTACATACATTGATGTTTTATAAACATTTCGATTAGAAAAAGATTCGCCTGACACACATAAGATGTTTATTGAAGCTAGTATGAGGTACGCTAACTAGCCTACTTCCTGTGCATACGGCGATACACTTGATTGATCTTCAGCATGTTGCAGACCCGGCGTACGCCGGACATGTGACAGGAGTACGCCTGTTAAACGAATCAAGCATAGCCACTGACTGTCGGTGGATTGAGTGTAATAAATCAATATTCCTCGGGAAGCGCTTGTGATATCGCTATACAAGCCTATCGATGCGCGTCCTAGTCCTACCCGCGCCGTTAAACCAGTGGCGGATCTAGGATTTTGAAAGGGGGTGGTGGGGGTGGGGTGCCACTGACTGTCGGTGGATTGAGTGTTATAAATCAATAATAAAACTTAATCGCAGACGAGCAAAACGGCTTTAGAAAAGGGAGATCTACAATCGACCAACTTTCATCTCTTACCAATATCATCGAATCTAGAAAGAAAAGGAAATTACCAACATTTACAGCCTTTATTGATTTCCGAAAAGCTTACGATCATGTGGAAAGGGACTTACTATTTATGAAACTAGACGATTTTGGAATTAGCCCGCAGATGTTAGGCGCAGTGAAAGGAATCTACAAAACTGTTAACAGTTGTGTACGCATAAACGACTTAACGACAGAGTGGTTTAATGTTGGTTATGGACTGAAACAGGGATGTGTATTATCACCTCTACTCTTCAACATTTTCATTAATGATTTATGCCAATGTATAAAGGATCAAGGTAAAGGTGTGAGGATCGGCGACAGAACTATAAACATTTTATTGTATGCTGATGACGTTGTCTTTATAGCAGAAAGCGAACATGATCTACAGTTCATGCTGAATATGCTAAATGACTGGTGTGTGAAGAACGAGGTAAACGTAAATGAAAGAAAATCTCAAGTTGTCCACTTCAGACAAGCTAAAGCGGCCGCAACTGGACATGTTTTCACGTGCGGTGAGTACACACTGGAGACAGCGAGCACATACCGTTATCTGGGCCTTACGCTAACGGAACACCTCGACTACCAGTACACAGCAAAACAAGTAGCAGCAGCGGCGGGACGTGCACTCGGGCTAGTCATATCGAAGTGTAAAATGCTAGGAAATGTTGGCTTTCAGACATTCACTAAATTATATGATTCGCTTGTATGGCCCATTTTGTCCTACGGATTACCCATATTCGGTACAGTAAAACTTACAAGTCTTATTGCTGTACAGAACCGTGCAATGAAGTTTTACTTGGGTCTCGGAAAATATGCACCAACTGACGCTGTCATTGGAGATATGGGCTGGCTACCCATGGATGTCAGACAAGATGTATGTTTAATACGCTATTGGAAGAGAATGAGCAATATGGTCCACTATCGTCTAAATGCGTATATATTCAACTGGGCTAGCAATGATAGATACAGAACATGGCACAACAGATTTTATCGTCGTATGGAACTGATTGGAATCAACAAGGAAACCATCTTAATGCCCCCCGTCAACCGAACCGCGACCGATATGCGACAGAGTACGATCGCCGCGATCAAGCCGGTCGCACTGGTCGCAGACATAAATACTAGCACATTTAAAAAAATATTATTTTGCGGTTCCACCAAGCCGGCTTTACGATCCCACTACGACCAAAAAGTGATTAATTTCTTTTTTTCCGGCGAGCACATTGAGACAGAGTTGAGACTGATTCTAATTGCAGTATAGATCGCATGTCGGTCTCAACATAGTCGTACTGAGATACGACCGAATTGGCGATTTTGCATGCGAGTGGTTAGGATCGCCGCGACAGTTTCGGCGATTGCCATACGATCGCCATACGATCGACTTACAACCAACTTGCGACTAGTGAGATTGCTTTTGCAATCGAGTGCGATCACATTACGACAGTTGCGAGTCTTGTACGACTCCAGTACGACCATTGCGATTTTTCACAAGACCGCATTAAGACATATGAGACCTCGACACAACCGTTTCACGACAGATCGGGCCCAAAGTATAAAAAGGACTGCGACCAGCTGCAATCATGGCATTCGGAGTTTGACTAGCAAACAGATAAGATGGAAAATGAAATGGCCCTGGTAGTTGCTCTGGTTTTTGAAACCAGACAAGAACTACAGTATGAACACAGCCAGTCTACTCAAACGCTTTAAAACAACAACGTTTATAGTTCAGTGAACAGAAAGCTATAGCCCACTACAAACGCATGAGCTTGATAGTGCAAGTCGCGCGAAATTGAAATCTCCCGCTTTTTGTGTCACGTGATTACGCGCCTGCAAATGGGTCATCACTGGCTTGCGCTCTGCTTGATTGGTAAGCTGGCTGTAGGAAAACTCGTACCCAAACTGAACTCGTACCCAAAAAAATCGGAAAACTCGTACCCAAACTGAACTCGTACCCACAAAAATCGGAAAACTCGTACCCAAATCTGCAGGATAATTCGTACCCACTTTTTTATTTTTGGTTTTAGATGTATTCATATCATAAATAAATTATAAATTTACGTTATTACCAAACAATAAATAAAATACAAAAAAAAAAGTCAAATAATTTGTTATAAACACGTCTGCAGTTTTCATGATGGAAAGCAAAGCTGAACTGATGAGTTCTGGCGGGACGAAACGTGTAATAAAATGATACAATATAATAATATTGTTGTTGGGTTGGAGTTTAACGTCTTCTTTTACCATAAGGTGATGTCGCCGACGTGGGGTGTATGCCTTAGTTATTTCCAATAAAAGGATGTGACAAATACAGGATGTACAGAGAAACTTATTTCAAGCAATTACAAAATGTATACAAAGGACCATTAAATCTGAAGTTTATTCTCCAATCAAAAACTCCCCAATTAAGTTACTTATTGCACAGCACTAATCTTGCATTATGTATTTAAAATAAGATCACAAAACAAATTATGACCACTGTTTCACGAAATGTATGCTGCTCTTATTTATTATAGGCCATGAGGCCGATATACTGCTGGGAGGGGGGGGGGGGTGATTTTATAAATTGTAAATAAATAAAGAGTGGTGTGAAATGGCGTGGTACGTCTGAGGAGCTTATTGGATGTCTAGGAACTACTTTCCTGGAGTAAAGCGTTTCTTCATTTACTGGTGATTGCCTGGGTGATGAGTGGTTGGAGGCTATCAGGCATACGCCGCAGGAAGTGACAAAACGTGTAAAGCAGTTTATTTGTACCTAATACCTGTAGGCTACACCTGTATCATGTTATATCTTTATGTAACCACCTTAAGGTTGTATTAAGGTTAATAAAGAATTGAATTGAATTGAAAAGACAGGCGAACCCGGCGTATAATGGTGAACAACTATCTTCTGTGTGACATTCCACAACTAATTTTTGTGACATGAATACCTTTGATGATAACATATCTAAATGATTGATATGGATAAACAGACATGATTTATTACATACATTGATGTTTTATAAACATTTCGATTAGAAAAAGATTCGCCTGACACACATAAGATGTTTATTGAAGCTAGTATGAGGTACGCTAACTAGCCTACTTCCTGTGCATACGGCGATACACTTGATTGATCTTCAGCATGTTGCAGACCCGGCGTACGCCGGACATGTGACAGGAGTACGCCTGTTAAACGAATCAAGCATAGCCACTGACTGTCGGTGGATTGAGTGTAATAAATCAATATTCCTCGGGAAGCGCTTGTGATATCGCTATACAAGCCTATCGATGCGCGTCCTAGTCCTACCCGCGCCGTTAAACCAGTGGCGGATCTAGGATTTTGAAAGGGGGTGGTGGGGGTGGGGTGCCACTGACTGTCGGTGGATTGAGTGTTATAAATCAATAATAAAACTTAATCGCAGACGAGCAAAACGGCTTTAGAAAAGGGAGATCTACAATCGACCAACTTTCATCTCTTACCAATATCATCGAATCTAGAAAGAAAAGGAAATTACCAACATTTACAGCCTTTATTGATTTCCGAAAAGCTTACGATCATGTGGAAAGGGACTTACTATTTATGAAACTAGACGATTTTGGAATTAGCCCGCAGATGTTAGGCGCAGTGAAAGGAATCTACAAAACTGTTAACAGTTGTGTACGCATAAACGACTTAACGACAGAGTGGTTTAATGTTGGTTATGGACTGAAACAGGGATGTGTATTATCACCTCTACTCTTCAACATTTTCATTAATGATTTATGCCAATGTATAAAGGATCAAGGTAAAGGTGTGAGGATCGGCGACAGAACTATAAACATTTTATTGTATGCTGATGACGTTGTCTTTATAGCAGAAAGCGAACATGATCTACAGTTCATGCTGAATATGCTAAATGACTGGTGTGTGAAGAACGAGGTAAACGTAAATGAAAGAAAATCTCAAGTTGTCCACTTCAGACAAGCTAAAGCGGCCGCAACTGGACATGTTTTCACGTGCGGTGAGTACACACTGGAGACAGCGAGCACATACCGTTATCTGGGCCTTACGCTAACGGAACACCTCGACTACCAGTACACAGCAAAACAAGTAGCAGCAGCGGCGGGACGTGCACTCGGGCTAGTCATATCGAAGTGTAAAATGCTAGGAAATGTTGGCTTTCAGACATTCACTAAATTATATGATTCGCTTGTATGGCCCATTTTGTCCTACGGATTACCCATATTCGGTACAGTAAAACTTACAAGTCTTATTGCTGTACAGAACCGTGCAATGAAGTTTTACTTGGGTCTCGGAAAATATGCACCAACTGACGCTGTCATTGGAGATATGGGCTGGCTACCCATGGATGTCAGACAAGATGTATGTTTAATACGCTATTGGAAGAGAATGAGCAATATGGTCCACTATCGTCTAAATGCGTATATATTCAACTGGGCTAGCAATGATAGATACAGAACATGGCACAACAGATTTTATCGTCGTATGGAACTGATTGGAATCAACAAGGAAACCATCTTAATGCCCCCCGTCAACCGAACCGCGACCGATATGCGACAGAGTACGATCGCCGCGATCAAGCCGGTCGCACTGGTCGCAGACATAAATACTAGCACATTTAAAAAAATATTATTTTGCGGTTCCACCAAGCCGGCTTTACGATCCCACTACGACCAAAAAGTGATTAATTTCTTTTTTTCCGGCGAGCACATTGAGACAGAGTTGAGACTGATTCTAATTGCAGTATAGATCGCATGTCGGTCTCAACATAGTCGTACTGAGATACGACCGAATTGGCGATTTTTCATGCGAGTGGTTAGGATCGCCGCGACAGTTTCGGCGATTGCCATACGATCGCCATACGATCGACTTACAACCAACTTGCGACTAGTGAGATTGCTTTTGCAATCGAGTGCGATCACATTACGACAGTTGCGAGTCTTGTACGACTCCAGTACGACCATTGCGATTTTTCACAAGACCGCATTAAGACATATGAGACCTCGACACAACCGTTTCACGACAGATCGGGCCCAAAGTATAAAAAGGACTGCGACCAGCTGCAATCATGGCATTCGGAGTTTGACTAGCAAACAGATAAGATGGAAAATGAAATGGCCCTGGTAGTTGCTCTGGTTTTTGAAACCAGACAAGAACTACAGTATGAACACAGCCAGTCTACTCAAACGCTTTAAAACAACAACGTTTATAGTTCAGTGAACAGAAAGCTATAGCCCACTACAAACGCATGAGCTTGATAGTGCAAGTCGCGCGAAATTGAAATCTCCCGCTTTTTGTGTCACGTGATTACGCGCCTGCAAATGGGTCATCACTGGCTTGCGCTCTGCTTGATTGGTAAGCTGGCTGTAGGAAAACTCGTACCCAAACTGAACTCGTACCCAAAAAAATCGGAAAACTCGTACCCAAACTGAACTCGTACCCACAAAAATCGGAAAACTCGTACCCAAATCTGCAGGATAATTCGTACCCACTTTTTTATTTTTGGTTTTAGATGTATTCATATCATAAATAAATTATAAATTTACGTTATTACCAAACAATAAATAAAATACAAAAAAAAAAGTCAAATAATTTGTTATAAACACGTCTGCAGTTTTCATGATGGAAAGCAAAGCTGAACTGATGAGTTCTGGCGGGACGAAACGTGTAATAAAATGATACAATATAATAATATTGTTGTTGGGTTGGAGTTTAACGTCTTCTTTTACCATAAGGTGATGTCGCCGACGTGGGGTGTATGCCTTAGTTATTTCCAATAAAAGGATGTGACAAATACAGGATGTACAGAGAAACTTATTTCAAGCAATTACAAAATGTATACAAAGGACCATTAAATCTGAAGTTTATTCTCCAATCAAAAACTCCCCAATTAAGTTACTTATTGCACAGCACTAATCTTGCATTATGTATTTAAAATAAGATCACAAAACAAATTATGACCACTGTTTCACGAAATGTATGCTGCTCTTATTTATTATAGGCCATGAGGCCGATATACTGCTGGGAGGGGGGGGGGGGGGTGATTTTATAAATTGTAAATAAATAAAGAGTGGTGTGAAATGGCGTGGTACGTCTGAGGAGCTTATTGGATGTCTAGGAACTACTTTCCTGGAGTAAAGCGTTTCTTCATTTACTGGTGATTGCCTGGGTGATGAGTGGTTGGAGGCTATCAGGCATACGCCGCAGGAAGTGACAAAACGTGTAAAGCAGTTTATTTGTACCTAATACCTGTAGGCTACACCTGTATCATGTTATATCTTTATGTAACCACCTTAAGGTTGTATTAAGGTTAATAAAGAATTGAATTGAATTGAAAAGACAGGCGAACCCGGCGTATAATGGTGAACAACTATCTTCTGTGTGACATTCCACAACTAATTTTTGTGACATGAATACCTTTGATGATAACATATCTAAATGATTGATATGGATAAACAGACATGATTTATTACATACATTGATGTTTTATAAACATTTCGATTAGAAAAAGATTCGCCTGACACACATAAGATGTTTATTGAAGCTAGTATGAGGTACGCTAACTAGCCTACTTCCTGTGCATACGGCGATACACTTGATTGATCTTCAGCATGTTGCAGACCCGGCGTACGCCGGACATGTGACAGGAGTACGCCTGTTAAACGAATCAAGCATAGCCACTGACTGTCGGTGGATTGAGTGTAATAAATCAATATTCCTCGGGAAGCGCTTGTGATATCGCTATACAAGCCTATCGATGCGCGTCCTAGTCCTACCCGCGCCGTTAAACCAGTGGCGGATCTAGGATTTTGAAAGGGGGTGGTGGGGGTGGGGTGCCACTGACTGTCGCTGGATTGAGTGTTATAAATCAATAATAAAACTTAATCGCAGACGAGCAAAACGGCTTTAGAAAAGGGAGATCTACAATCGACCAACTTTCATCTCTTACCAATATCATCGAATCTAGAAAGAAAAGGAAATTACCAACATTTACAGCCTTTATTGATTTCCGAAAAGCTTACGATCATGTGGAAAGGGACTTACTATTTATGAAACTAGACGATTTTGGAATTAGCCCGCAGATGTTAGGCGCAGTGAAAGGAATCTACAAAACTGTTAACAGTTGTGTACGCATAAACGACTTAACGACAGAGTGGTTTAATGTTGGTTATGGACTGAAACAGGGATGTGTATTATCACCTCTACTCTTCAACATTTTCATTAATGATTTATGCCAATGTATAAAGGATCAAGGTAAAGGTGTGAGGATCGGCGACAGAACTATAAACATTTTATTGTATGCTGATGACGTTGTCTTTATAGCAGAAAGCGAACATGATCTACAGTTCATGCTGAATATGCTAAATGACTGGTGTGTGAAGAACGAGGTAAACGTAAATGAAAGAAAATCTCAAGTTGTCCACTTCAGACAAGCTAAAGCGGCCGCAACTGGACATGTTTTCACGTGCGGTGAGTACACACTGGAGACAGCGAGCACATACCGTTATCTGGGCCTTACGCTAACGGAACACCTCGACTACCAGTACACAGCAAAACAAGTAGCAGCAGCGGCGGGACGTGCACTCGGGCTAGTCATATCGAAGTGTAAAATGCTAGGAAATGTTGGCTTTCAGACATTCACTAAATTATATGATTCGCTTGTATGGCCCATTTTGTCCTACGGATTACCCATATTCGGTACAGTAAAACTTACAAGTCTTATTGCTGTACAGAACCGTGCAATGAAGTTTTACTTGGGTCTCGGAAAATATGCACCAACTGACGCTGTCATTGGAGATATGGGCTGGCTACCCATGGATGTCAGACAAGATGTATGTTTAATACGCTATTGGAAGAGAATGAGCAATATGGTCCACTATCGTCTAAATGCGTATATATTCAACTGGGCTAGCAATGATAGATACAGAACATGGCACAACAGATTTTATCGTCGTATGGAACTGATTGGAATCAACAAGGAAACCATCTTAATGCCCCCCGTCAACCGAACCGCGACCGATATGCGACAGAGTACGATCGCCGCGATCAAGCCGGTCGCACTGGTCGCAGACATAAATACTAGCACATTTAAAAAAATATTATTTTGCGGTTCCACCAAGCCGGCTTTACGATCCCACTACGACCAAAAAGTGATTAATTTCTTTTTTTCCGGCGAGCACATTGAGACAGAGTTGAGACTGATTCTAATTGCAGTATAGATCGCATGTCGGTCTCAACATAGTCGTACTGAGATACGACCGAATTGGCGATTTTGCATGCGAGTGGTTAGGATCGCCGCGACAGTTTCGGCGATTGCCATACGATCGCCATACGATCGACTTACAACCAACTTGCGACTAGTGAGATTGCTTTTGCAATCGAGTGCGATCACATTACGACAGTTGCGAGTCTTGTACGACTCCAGTACGACCATTGCGATTTTTCACAAGACCGCATTAAGACATATGAGACCTCGACACAACCGTTTCACGACAGATCGGGCCCAAAGTATAAAAAGGACTGCGACCAGCTGCAATCATGGCATTCGGAGTTTGACTAGCAAACAGATAAGATGGAAAATGAAATGGCCCTGGTAGTTGCTCTGGTTTTTGAAACCAGACAAGAACTACAGTATATCGGCGACTACACCTTAGCTATGATGAGACACCACCAACGAAGGAGAAGGAGGCGTCGACGGCATGCGATTTGGGTATGGAGGCTGTATGTCTACGTGAGAGGTAGACGGCCCCACCACGTCTTTTTGTGTATTAGACATCTCTTCTAAGACGGGTGTAGCTGACGTCTGGTCACCTTCTTTTGATGTCACACGAATCGGCTGATTAACTTTCTTCCGAGTTGTTCTCTTCGTTCGACCCATGATGTTCAACGGCAGTACTATTGGAAGCGAATTTCGATGGATGTTGACAGCTAGGTGACTGTTTCTGCGACTGACCAAAGACCGCCAGTTGTGGGTTTTTATAGTCCTGGTGCCTGTCGCAATGTCGTTCAAGTCGGTCGCATTGCGCTTGCAGAAGCGCTCGCCATTGGTCGCGAATTAGCGCGGGAACACTCTTGATTGGTCGCTTTAAAAGACAGATAGGAATTCGCACTCGCAGTGCGGTTGCAATGGGGTCTTGAAGCACTCTCCACTGATCGCATTATTTGATCGCCAGTGATAAATTAGCGCGAGTGCATTGCGAGTGGACACGACCTAGGTCCGAGTTCATGCGACTGACACACGACCGTACCAAGACCCCATTGAGACCGATGCGAGCGCTTTACGACCGAATTTGAGAGCAAGTAATCAATTTCATCGATCGCATAAGTTGTGCGATTTTTGAAAACGGACAATCGAAATCGCAAACCCCCCTACGATAACATGCGACCAATGGAGAGTGTGGAAGATATTTTGTGCGAGCATGGGGATCTTCCCAAGACTCCAGTGCGGTGTCAGTGAGAGTGAGTGAGAGTTTGCACGACCGGGAGACAAAAATCGGTCGCAGTGGGGTCGTATGCTCGGTGGAATGGGGGTATAAATAATACCATAACTGTAAAGGACTGCGAGTTTCTATCCCTACAGAGGTTTATTGCTGACTGGAATAGTTCATTGAATAGAGTTACTGCAAAGCGAGGCCCCGGACAAAACAAACTGCGTCTTTATCGGACTTTTAAAAACACTTTTACAACAGAATTATATGTTTTATCCCAAATGCCGAAATCCCATAGACGTGCCATGGCTTTATTTCGAACAGGTACAGCCCCTCTACGAATGGAGACAGGAAGATATGAAGGACTCAAAGTAGAGGAAAGAACATGTTTTAATTGTATCACCATGGTTGAATCAGAATGTCATGTTCTTTTTGAGTGCCCATTATACTCAAATATCCAAGGATACCTTTTATCTGCAGCCAACCATTTTTTACCAGGATTCGATCTTTTACCTGACGCTGAGAAACTAAGGCTCCTTTTTAGCTGTGATGACCTTTTTAGAATATGTGCCAAAAGCTGCTATAATATCCTTTTAATGCGTGAAAAAATCTTGTATAGATAATGTTTTATCTTATGCTTTCTATTCTTATTATTCAGCTCATGTATATCTATTTTTATCGTGTCAATTATTATATTTTATTATGTCAATTTTATGCTATATATCTCGTCTCTCATAACTCCATATAGGAGTGGCATATATACTATTGCCCTTAATGTATAGTTATATATGTACGAGTTTTATATGTATATATGGTGAGACGTAAATAAAAATTCTGTCTGTCTGTCTGTCTGTCTGTGACAGGAGTACGCCTGTTAAACGAATCAAGCATAGCCACTGACTGTCGGTGGATTGAGTGTAATAAATCAATATTCCTCGGGAAGCGCTTGTGATATCGCTATACAAGCCTATCGATGCGCGTCCTAGTCCTACCCGCGCCGTTAAACCAGTGGCGGATCTAGGATTTTGAAAGGGGGTGGGGTGCCACTGACTGTCGGTGGATTGAGTGTTATAAATCAATATTCCGCGGGAAGCGCTTGTGATATCGCTATACAGGCCTATCGATGCGCGTCCTAGTCCTACACGCGTCGTTAAACTAGTGGCGGATCCAGGATTTTGAAAAAGGGGGGAGGGGGGGAATTGTTAACTGTAACACCCAACTTATTAAATTGTTTTAACTTTATAATTGATTATTCTCAATTTCCTGTGTTATTTCTAGAAGCGGACGCAAAATGGTGTCACTATAACATCGGTGTCTTTTACGCTAAGTTTACGGTTTTATTGTATTTTGTTTGGCACTGTAGTCAATGAAAAGCAGTCTAAGTATACCTAGCCTCAATATTATCAGTTTCACTCCTATACTGAGTCTAGAAAGGCCTAGTAGAGGGTCGCATCAGCCCACGTATCAAATTGACCAATCAGAACTCATCTTACCAAGCCACAATAGTCTGCCTTCGCACGTACAACGTTGGAAGGTCATATGTCGCAGAAAGGTAGGCTTACGCGACCCTCTACTAGGCCTTTCTAGACTCAGTATAGGAGTGAAACGGATGATATTGAGGCTAGGTTTACTTAGACTGAATGAAAAGAGACATTGTTGATGGTTACCACACAGCGACATAGAAAAGGAATGTAAAATTCTGAATGCTATGTTTTTTTCTGACCTATCCACAAATGTTTGCGTCTCATTCCACCGACAGTCCGTACCAATGCAAGCACCGTACTGCATAGGTTTCTTGGGCAAAATGAAATATAGAATTTATAGCTTTTCAAATCTTCCCATCTCAATTAATATTAATTTGTGAAATATATACTTTTTTGGCCTGTTCATCATTAAAATGTTTATCCAAAATTGTGTTGATGAGTTCTGATTTCATTTACACCTGAAGACAAGCTGCATAAAACAAAGTGTGTCTTAACGTGGCCCAATGTCCCTTACTATATAAGTAAGCTTAGGTAAAATGATGTATAAGAGTTACCTCCCTTGCTTCTTGACTTCAAAACCTTCAGTTTTTAATTATATTTAAATGGAACGCACTTAAAACAAACTAATTTTCTTTTTATTCTTTTTCCTCCTTTTTTTTTGGGGGGGGGGGGGGGGGGGGGGGGGCGTCCTATTGAATTGTTATTATACCATTTAGATACGTCTACACCATTAATTTATAAAACTGTTTTTAAATTCAAACCCTCACGCAGATTTTCCGACCGCAAAAAAACAAATGCCAAAATAGTGAAACTTTACAATTGATATTTTTAAATAGTGTCTTTTGTGAAAGAAAGAAAAACGTTATCACAATATTCTAGTTAATTAATTTTAGGAAGGTCTAAATATTTTAAGATATCATATAAATACTTCCACATCAACCATAAAATGTGTATGCATGTTGAACCTTTTGTGCACTTTTTCATGAATATGCCATTCGAGTTTCGACTTTTTGATACTTCAGAGATAGGTATCCAAGTGAGAGATATAACCACACTTCCCGAGGTGTATCGCTCAATACACCTCCTGTTTGAATCGTGGGCCCCTGAGGCGTAGCGTAGCGAAGCAGTTATAATTTTTATGTTTTTTATTTGGGCCTGTGAGGAACATTTATCATGAAGATTGTTTGAGTTATTGAAACAAGATTTTTTTTGTATGTGCGTTGAAGATGCCTTGTTGAAGTGGGATTCCTGCATATTGGGCACAAGATTATTTCTTAAGGTGACTACACACATCCTTAATAGGACTTATTAAGACTTCATCGCCATCCTATTTATTCATATGATGAGATGCTAAATAAGCTTCAGTCTGTTAAACACAGTTTACCATATTCTAAATCATTCTCTCTCGAACTAAGCGAATCTCAAGGTTAAGCGAAACTCATATCTAAGAAATACAAAGTCGAGACTATATCTAATTGCATTCCCTTCTTTATGAATCCCGAAAGTGACCAAATACCATTCCAGTCCCTCATTAAACATCACTGTACAGATGGAAAGAGTTGCGTTGCCTCTGGGTTTACCGTCATTTATTGAGCCTGTGACGTCTTTAGTCTTATGATACATATACTTTGCTGCAACCTTTCGATTTTTTCTCAGACGTGGAGTATATTTGTAGACAGGGCGGCCTTAAAAGGCGTTTATTGACGACGACTTCGTATGCATGGTATGACATATAGCGTCAAGTTGATATTGAATGATCTTCATGCTTGGTGTTCTGTAGATGTACACGCACCAGACAAAAACTGGGTATTAGAGGATGGATCAGCGTATTGTGGCCACATCTCTAGCTAGTACTCTTTGAAACAGTTTCCATTGGAATTCTTCTAGCGGAGTTGATCCCTCTTTCGAACTCTGCGGTAAAGGCATATGTTGTGGCTTCCTTTATTTGTAATAAAAAAGTAATATCAAATGACTAGACACATATTTTTTGGCAACAAACATGACGACTTTGTAGCTATGTTGTAAAAGAATGAGTAAGTTTATAAAAACGATGGACCCATAAACCTCTATAATGATAACAAAATATTTTAATGAGTTCTCTTTTAATTAACAGTATTTTATATTGAGTTTTAAGGTTAAACTTGCTGTACGTAGAGAAATTAACGTTAGAATGTTATGTATTGGCATAGCCTCCTACGGCAAGGCTTTCAATAGCAATTTCATACCAATATCGACTGAAACACCGATGATGAATTTACAGGAACGATTATTCAAAATCATGAAACACATTCTAAACAAAACTTGATAACGTAAATATAGTGTGACCCTATTCGTGACTTTGTAGTTACAATTAACGGCGGTTTTCTATTGAAACTTACAGAAGTGTATGGTTAAGACCCTTTAATAACCAAACATATATACTTATCTTCATTTATCATGATTGATTACATTAACCTGTAAAATTGAGGTAAAAATGTTCATAAAGAAGCGAATTGAAAGGAGCGCAGTTCTAAATTCAAAGAAATGTTCTTCATTTTACAGTCCGTTAGACAGACACATAGACAGATTTTATTTAGTATAAGACCTTAGGCCAAAACTACTTTAGAAAAAACAAGGGTTAACAAATACCTGCGCATTATAATTTACAAACCTGTACGTACACACAAATATACTTGAAAATATTGCAAATGCTATACAATTATCATATCAAAATACCTATCCTTTGAGTTTTTAATGAAAAGATGGAAAAGTTAAGATAAGAGATAAGATAAGATAACACTTTATTACCCAAAAGGGAATTCTTCTTGAATCAAATAGAGCTCATGGCATGAAATACATATGGACATTTATATAATAAGTTAAATATTAATAAAAAGTCTATTTACATAAAATACACACACACACATTCACATACATACACGTAATTTGAGGCCTTCAGGGATATAATAAGGAGCACAGTCAATGTTTATCTGACATTTTGTTGAGAAGTGAAATACTTGAAGGTACGAATGACTTCTTAGTTCTGTTAGATCTGTGGAAAGGCATATTAAACCGTTTACCGGATGGCAAAAGTGAATATTCTGAGTGCAGGACATGTGATGGAACTGAAATAATCTTTCGTGCGTGTGATAATACTTTGTCGTCATTTATGGACGCCGGGTGATCTAAAATGGTACCAGCAATTTTTGAACTTATATTTACAATTTTGATTAATTTGTTTTTATCTTGAAGACTAAGAGAGCCGTACCAACATTGCATGCTAAACGATAAAACGCTTTGAACAAAACATGTGTAGAAAACTTTCATTAATTTCACATCAACATCAAATGATTTCAATTTCCTCATGAAATAAAGTCTCTGTTGGCACTTCCTGTACAGAGCTTGTGTATTGTTATTCCAGTTCAATTTGTTATCAATAATAGTACCAAGGTACTTGTATTCTGGCACACTTTCTACAGGAGTATCACTTATTTTGATGGGTTCTAACTGCTTTCTCCCCATTCTGAAATCAAAAACCATTTCCTTTGTTTTGTTCACATTAATATGAAGAAAATTATCCTGGCACCAATCTGATAGATTTGAAATATCTGATCGATATTGATCTTCAGAAGAATTATCATTCAATAGAGCAATAAGAGCAGCATCATCAGCAAATTTCACAATTGAACAATTTTGATGATGTGCAACACAGTCATTCGTATATGTGATAAACAGCACTGGTGACAGAACGCATCCTTGTGGGGCGCCGGTATTGATGGTAATAGTTGAGGAGTGACAGTTATTCACACGGACAGACTGTGTCCTATTGGTAAGAAAGTTAAAAGATGGAAAAGTTATGTAAGTTATCATAATTTTGACTGGAAATTAATGCTAGAAAGTTGTGATGAAAGTTCCTATTAATGTACTAATGGTATTCATTTTCAATACAATACTAATTGTACTTGTTCCTCCTTTTAGAATTACATTAAAGGGGCAGTAGAACGTTTTTGATAATTTTATATTTTAAAACTGTCACTGATAATTGTAAGTTAATGTTAAATATATTATTTTGACAGTGTCAAAAATCTCATTTCACAAGCCAATCATCCATAGTCGGAGGACAAAATATGAAGATTCCCATATAATCTATTGACGGCCATTTTGTGTGAACACCTTTAATTCATTTTGTGGAAGAAATAGGAATCGCATAGCTAAACTTAACGTTATATATTTGAATTAATACTGCTCCATTTAGTTTAAATACACGGTCTCTCAATTGGAACCATTAATTTCCATTTTCCCGACATCACCTTATATCCCCCCTAAAAACGTGCTACTGCCCCTTAAAGGGTTGACGCAGGGACTATTAAAATGAACTTACTCAAAAATAGTTTTAGAATTGTAAACTGTTTAAACACATGAACATGCTAAAATTATACGAACCAGAGACCCAATGAAAATAGACCACCGTTGACTTTGCCTAGTGGCTGTTGAAACCCTCGAACAATACCTTAAGGACGACTGGTTTCCGAAGCCCGGGTTAAGTATAGACTGAGCGTCGATTCGGGTGAGTGACCACGTTGAATACCCGGATGTTCACACAAAACCGGCTGTAATGAGGTGATACGTAGTTTGCATCTAAATACACTTACAAAGTAAGGCTTAGGTATCACTATAATAAGAATCATCTATAGAGTTGCTCAACATGTGTGTACGATGTACTTGTCACGCCCATAGTCCTGTGTAATGGAATACATGTGATTCGTTCGGATGTAGATATATTTGGATCCTTGAACTTATCAGGTGAGTTAACCTGATTTTCATTACCAACAAACCATTGTTTCAATTCAATTACAGTACCAATCATTTCAAAATATTCATCTTCAAGCATGAGAATATACGACATGATAGGAATTTTCAGGGAATTAAACAAAGAATTATGCCGTGTCGAAAAGTGAGTCGAGAATCTTTTGTTTGAAGCTTATTGTTTCGATAAAATCTTAAAATATCTTAAATATGAGTTTTATGGACTGATTAAGACCTTTGTTATAAAACTTGAGCGGCTGAGTGATCAAAGAGGTCAGGTGACCATATACAGGTACCGTAGACAGGTGAGACGCCAGGAATGTAAGGTAATTACCTGATGTCGTCACCGATACTATACAAGCATGGTCTATATACTCACGTGCTCTCGCTTGTTACTTGTACATAGCTGTATATTAAGTGTATTTTATCAACTTCTCTCACAATGGCTAGCGATGTAGACTCAAAACAAAAACTACAATTCATGTACCACAGACGCTACCTAACAACATATAGGTTGGTTGCGTGGGGTGGTTGTTCCATAACTATGGAGTTACCATGAGGTAACCGACTTACACAAATTGATTATGTCTTTCAGCTGAGCAAAAGAATTTACACTTCTTTAGCAAAGAATTTACACCTCAAAGAAGTGTCGTATTAAATTCCCTTATTTACAATTCAAGAAAGGTATAAATTTCGTTGTTTTGTTTGCATAAAGCATCTAGTAAGTATGATTGAATCCTTCATATATATACCAATATGAACTTTGAACAAATCAGACATTCATATTCAATAGTCATTTAGTGGAGGGGATTCTGAGTAGAGTTTTAACTCCAAGTAGTTCCACCAACTAGAATGGAAATATTGATATGTAGATTCTTAAACATTGCCTTTTGGACCACGGATATGTTGTTTGAAAACGGAATCCACTGTCATCAATGGAACATAAACTATAAATTGAGCCTATTGAGCATTGAATAATCTATCATTTCGATCCAACGAAAAATTGTTGGAACTTACTTAAAAACATGCAAGTCGAAAAAGGTTGAGGAATCACACAAAAGATTGTAAACATGAAGTCAATCACTCTCCACATAAGCATTTTAATACCAGGAAGTTAAACTGGACAGTTAAACAGTAGATGATTTTGATGACTTTCTCGAAATGGGAAATACATATTTACCAATGTAGTGTTACCTATAATAACGTTTACCTTATGCAGTAAATAAACTTTATTTTATTTCTATATAGATCAATAACATCCATAACAATCCCTCTTCAGGTAAAAAGCAATGTTATATGCATAATCAGCCATGAGTGTATTCGCTGTCTATATATGTTCTCGAGACGTGTACCTGAAACAGGTTAACGATATATAAATACCTGGACAGGTGTAGGTGATGCGGAACAGTTTACCTGTATACACCTGGCAGGTGAGAATTGTGTCAGTGACAAGACAGGGAACGCTATGACATGATCTGTGTCCTACTCAACATACCTGAGTTGTTACTGTATACTCTAATATAAGATAACATGAAGGAAATTTGAGTCAAATGAAGTGGTTCTCTCGATGGGAAAATTGTGTATGTAGATGACCATTGTATCAGTTATTATCATCACTCGTTTATTACTCTAACGTGGTCCACCTTAATGGTTTATAAGTCAAGAAATATTATGGTTTTAATATATAATTGACGAGTGAAATTTTGGTCTACTTAAGTACCAATGTTTTCATTTAGAAATTTTTTTTTGCCACGTGGTATGTCCTAAACAATGATAATGGTGATGGGTATTTGTAAATGTTATTCCATTTTCTTACACAAAATGATTTAAAGGTGTTCACACAAAATGGCCGCCAATGAATTTTATGTGAATCTTCATACTTTGTCCTCTGACTATGGATGATTGGCTTGTGTAATGAGATTATTGACACTGTTAAAATAATACATTTACCATTAACGTACCGATATCAGTGAAAAATTTGAAATATAAAGTTATCAAAAAACGTGCTACTGCCCCTTTAAAGACAAAGAAACATTATATCATAAGTAACCGGCTAGCTTAGTATAGACTACACACTTATTTTGGAGGATTGCTCTACCATATACATATGCTGTTATCAAATATAAAACAAAAACACATATTTCATGATCAGTTTATTAATCGATATAGTTTCCTTATCTTTAATATGCATAACTATATACACCCAACAAATCAGAAACGAGTTTTGATGAGTACGAGTTCATTTGCAAGGCGTCCAAATATATTGATGTCAAGGCCGGGGTCGATGTGAAAAGCTTTGGTGTCTTACGTAGGAAATTGGTCGAATCCAGGAAACCCATTCTCTTCCCTCAGAGGTAGCAAAATTAATAAAATGCTGATCCAATCTCTGTTGAAATAAGGCCAGTTCACGTGTTTCGGACAGATTCACCTAGAGGTCAAATTTGCACCATTAATAATTTAAACATATCAGCCAATGAGTGGTATTTAGTCTCAGAAGTAATCTATTTTCAATATTGACAATATTAAAAAAAAAAAATGTATTATAACAAATGGGAGCGCAGAAGATGCTTTAACAGATATTTAACTTGCTTTACTTTTCAAGACTGGGTTGGTCATCAATTAAATATTTTGCTTTAGGCTCTGGTTGACAGACTGCTCGCATGGAGAAGATGTATTTTTCGCCTGGCCATTGTCTTGATTCAGCCTCCACAACAATGACTTTTGAACTGCTGATTGCAAAACTAACTTTGATTGCGTACATTATGTTTCTCCCCTTCAAGCCCACAAACTGGCCTCATTCCATCAAAAATAAGGTCAAGATGTTATGACTTGAGCTGCCTATTTGGAAGGAAAATAGTCTAACCGAAAGAGGACAACAAAGTTATTTTAAAGAAACGAGAAATGAGTAGAAAATCAGATAGATAGTCAAATCTAATAAATTTAGATCAACAGATTTTATTTTTGTCATACTGTTGACCAACAGTATGACCTAATATAAAACCTTTTTATCTAAATGTATTTAGATAGGTATAAGTCCAGCTGTTTGTGTCACAGATGTTTATCTCAACATATCATACAAATGTGAGAATAAGAATCTGAACACAAAGGTTTTGTCAGACCAAAATCGGTGCACATTGGCAAACAATATCAAGACCACAATAGAGAAGTCAAAATGTTTGGTAATTGATTATGATTTTGAAATCACACAATGCTTATTTACATATTTCTAAAGTGCTAAGCAACATATCTAACTAGAGGTCCGAGGGGTAAGCTAATATTTGCATAATTATAAATTTGTGCATACGTGTAACACATATGTGATATTTCTATACCCAAGACCTTACTTACTATAGATGAGTATAACTTTGTGCGGCGACTTTCTGATGTGTCTTTTAAAGGGTCAATAACAAGGGTTCTTTGCAGTTGAAGCAGTAGGCCCATTCTACATTTCTGATTATGTGATTGTGTTTATTTCTGTATGGGGGCCACCGGCCCATTATAAATTCCATATTGAAGCATGATAATAATGACATTTCTGATTCATAGAGCCATGATAGGTTGATACAGCTTTTGATTCAGGTTGGCTAACCGAAAATTGTACACTAGTTTTCGAACGCTTACGTGCGTGAGATATATTACTCTACTTTAAAAGTAAAAAATAATCAAACATTTGACAAGGAAACACAGACTGACAACTTATGGAGCACCCTCCCATTGTATTTCCAAAAATAACAATGTTAAACCAATAAGCTAACATTAGATGCATTTCTACTGACATATAAGCCTACTCTATTAAAACTGTATACAATTTGTACCGATTCCAAAGAAGTATATAGATCTCCGGATATGAGATATTCCACTCGTTGAAGACAATACGTTTTGCATAAACTAGTACAAATTGAGGACAATTTAAGGAAATGTAATTTTTTTTATCGTGTTATAACCCCTTTAAAATAAGCCTTCAAAGACATCGTCTTGCTAGGATTAAAGGAATACCTATCATTCCCAGTACCCTTTGGTACACGGCTTATAATACCAAAATGCTTAAGGTGCGATTAACGTCCTATTTACCTGGCTTTGGTGGTCAAGTTTGGACATCGTTTAAGGTCAAATGTCACAGAACAACGTGTTTGTATCTTTGAAGATTTTTCTTTTAATATGTTTTGAAAAGAAAATATGAAACCATTAGAATAAATAACCTTACTCTACTTACCTTTGGATGGTATTATTATCAAATTTAATATTATTCCTAATTATGAGGTTATTCAAATGACAAAGTTACTTGAAATAAGGAGGGACAATAACTTGTTTTATTACATTAGCGGTAAATAATAAGTCATTCTTTTGGCATCTGATACTTATCAGAAAATGTTATAATGTTATAAACAGTTGACTTTCTTTGATAATATAGATAATCATTATCTACTATTTTATAGTAAAGTTGGGATATATATTCTGTCTCTGTGTGTCTGTCTCTCTCACCCTCTCTCCATTTCCGTCTATCTGTCTGTCTGTCTCTTTCTCTCTCTATATATATATATATGTATATATATCTGTATCTATATGTATCTCTCTCTCTCCCTTCTCTGTGTGCATCTCTTTGTGTCTCTCTATCTCTTCCTCTCTCTGTCTCTGTCTCTGCCTCTCTCTCTCTCTCTGCCTCTGTCTCTCTCTCTCTCTCTCTCTCTCTGCCTCTGTCTCTCTGTCTCTGCCCCCTCTCAATCTCTCTCTCTCTCTGTATCTGTCTCTCTGTCATCCTGTCTGTCTTTCACCCCTCTCGCTTTTTCCCTCTCTGTCTGTCTCTGTCTGTCTGTCTCTCTCCCTGTCTCTCTGTCTCTGTCTGTCTGTCTGTCTGTCTGTCTGTCTGTCTGTCTCTCTCTCTCTCTCTCTCTCTCTCTCTCTCTCTCTCTCTCTCTCTCTCTCTCTCTCTCTCTCTCTCTCTCTCTCTCTCTCTCTCTCTCTCTCTCATTTTCTCTTTCCCTCTCTCGCTTGCTATTCTCTCCACAAGGACACCATGTACAAGGAAAAGTAACTGTTCAGTAGACAGCAGTCTTCACCGGTCACTCGCAGTGTAAACACTATGTCCTCGATATTTCCCTGTTTCCTGTTACAGGCTTAGTAACCGGGAAGCTCTCACTGGACACTGGTAGTTATGTGTGTCCGGCCGTGGATATTAGCTGTCCTGGTTCTCGCCTCTCTCTCAGGTTTGTAGCTTTTAATTTTCAATAATTTTTTTGTATTTAACGATAACTTAAAATTATTTTGAAGCCTTATGTTAATGCTATTCTATGCTAGCTAATATGAGCCGTTATGAGCCTCATTTATCTATTATGTATAGAGTGACTGAATGTATGCGTGATTGTGATGTACTTCTCTTTATGAGTAAAAAACACAGAAATATGTTAAAAAATCGTTAATGCATTGAAGCTCATTGTACCCTTGGTGTTGCTCCATCATGCAACAGGGATTTCTGTCATAAATACAATTAAAGATGAATGAACTAATCACTTTTAGATTTGTCCAGTTTACCTTTACATTATTAAACTTTGAACTTATTGAAAGGACGAAGAGGTAGTCCCCTCTTACTTATTGTAGGTTTTTCGTTTTCTGAAAATCGAAAACGTTGGACATTATTTTTGATGGCATTCATTAATAACTTAATCTTTCTGGTTTCAAACTAATACGATTAAAACAAAATTTAGAAAAATATTATTGCTAATCATCTAAGATGATTGGAGAAAATCATATTACTTAATATGTGTCATTGTAAATATATTTATAAAGATTCTTGAATTAGGTATCCTTCTTACCAAACGTCTTTTATCACGTTTAAGTATATGTATTTTAAGATGGCATAGTAGTTCATTTCCATCAAGTCATCATTGTAAAAACTCTCAAACACAAAAAATAAATCTATTCAATTAAAGTGCTATTTTTTAAGATCACCTTTTATCAACCTAAAGTTACACTTAGCCTCTTTCTTTCCCGGATTAACGCGGTGAGTGCTGCAGTAGCTAAGTGCGGTCAGCTGATGCGGTCACTAAGCCTTGGCATTGACGTAATAGTCTAATGAGGAGGGGGAGGTGATGGCATTGCTTACGTGTTTTTCTTTGTTTAAAACAGAATCCATCACACCAGCAACTTCAGTAGCGTTTCATGGATGCATTGTAGTTTTATATTTGGCACTCATGCACTCGTATGCAGCATGGGTGTTATTTATCTTACTTACTTTATTTTCTTATTTGTAATTCATATTAATTCACGTAATGAGCATGACTGGAGTCTATGAATAAGTAAAACTCTAAATTAAACAATGCAGAGTATATACTGCTTTGCGGTTTCTGTGATTTATAATTCATGCTTTCAATTATTTTGGATCATTACGCAAGGTGTGTAAGTTTTAGTTTAAACCGAATCACCTTTTACCATTAAATGCATGCAGTATGTTGTTAGTCATATTGCTATGGTCGTTGTCACTTTTATTGTAATGGTCGTCATTCTTATGACAATGGTCGTTTTCACTCAAATTGCAATGGTTGCTGTCATTGTTATTGCTATGGCCATTGTCAGTCTCATTACAATGATCGCTGTGAATCATATTACAATGGTCGTTGTCACATTAATGCATTGGTCGTTGTCACTCATATTACAGTGCTTGTTGTCACTCATATTACATTGATCGTTGTCACTCATATTACAAGGGTCGTTGTCACATTAATGCATTGGTCGTTGTCACGCATATGACAGTGATTGTTTTCACCCACATTACAGTGATCTTTGTCACTCATATTTAATACAAGGGTCGTTGTCACTCGTATTATAGAATGGTTATTGTCAGTCTTGCAAGGGTTTTTGTCACTTTTGAATGGTCATTTTCACTCGTATCGAAATGGTTATCAGTCTTTTTGCAATTGCTTGTATCACGCTGATTTGCAATGACCACTGCAAGTCTTATTACTCATATTGAAATGGTTGTTTTCACTCATATTGAAATGGTTGTTTTCACTCATATTGAAATGGTTGTTTTCACTCATATTGAAATGGTTGTTTTCACTCATATTGAAATGGTTGTTTTCACTCATATTGAAATGGTTGTTTTCACTCATATTGAAATGGTTATCAGTCTTATTGCAATGGTTGTAATCACACTCATTGCAATATTCGTCGTCTCTCTTAGTATGATAATTGTTCTTATAACGTCATTATATGTTTGGTAGTAACTATAGAAATGTCACAACTCGTTGTAATTTTAAACTTCCTCATACTGTAAACAATACCGGAAATTCAGTGTCAAATATTTTACCGCTTAACATGGAGCGGAATGTATAATGAGATGAAGATACAATATGGTATAATACAACCGTTATTGTTTGAAAATTATTGATGAAAATATATACTTTATACAGCGAATGTACATGTAGATGAGTTGTACTAATGAGATGTGGAGGAATTTCATGGCGTTTATTGAAGAGCTTTGGTGGTGGCGGGTTCGTTTATTAGAAACCTAAAGCACTTGGGTGGTTTGTATTCAGAAACCAGTTACAACAAGCAATTTTTAGGGAAAATGGCATAAACCACCATCAACGAAGGAACACACTCTGCGGTTTCTACTGCAGCTTAATTCCTGTAAGATTTCGCGTAGTTTGTCTAGCGATAGGGGAGAGGTTTTTTTTTGGGTGGCTACTTAAACTTAAATTGGTAATTCCTAAGAGACAACATGACCTTAATCCTACATTGACTTTGAAATGGCGACAGTCCAACATGTTCTTGACAAACTGTGGAAGGAAAACCGTTTTTCATGTAACTGAGTAACTTATTCGACTTCACTTCAGTTTGTTTTTGACAAATATTGACTGTGTTTATGAATATGTTCTTAATCGAGAACAAACCAACATGCCGTGACGTATATAAAACGAACAACTTATTTTGGTGTGAGGGCTGTGTATTTTCGCAGCATATAAAAAAGAACAAACGTGGCGTGTGGGGTACGTTCGGTCATTACAGGCGGGGCACATTCGGCCGTGAGGACGAGTCACAAAATATGTAAGGTCGTCCTCGAAACCATTTTCCAAAGGTCCTCCTTCTCAAAAGGACCCTCTTGAAGGTCCTTGAAAAGTATACTCCTCTAATTGGAAATAAATCGGAATCCTTTTCGTAATAGAAAGTTAACTGATTCCATGGACATCATTATAAAATATATCTTTGTGAAGTAATGCAGTATTTTTTCTGTCCCAAATATCGAATACTATGAATATAATCTTATCTCTCTTTAATTCTTGTAGCCTGAACATGTACTAATTGTTCCCAACGATAGACGAACCTGCCCCTGAGAGAAACCGAACCTATCCCGATACGGGGTCATGTGGGTCTTTCCAACTCGTCGTCTTAAAAGCATAGCAAGTATTGCAATAAAGTTGATATTCAGATGTATCTCAATATATGTACAAACGTACACTAGTATATTGCAAGAGAACGACTTATTATCTCTATTTTAGTGAAAAGGAGACGTACCGGCCCGGTCTCCCCTACTTTATTAGTGGGACACAACCCTCTGACGTCAGTGACATCCTTTCTCAATTGGTACTTTCTTTTTGATGTGGCATTTGTTAGATTTTTCGAGATTATCGCCAACACTGTGGTTGCCATTGAAAGTGTACCTGATTTCATTGTTGTCACCATCATTATCATAGCTCTTGTGCCAATTAATGTCGTTATAACAATGAATATGGTCATAACTAACCGTTCTTCATTACTGTTAAAAGTGTCATCGCCATTGTAATTATCAATTTTTAGTTTTTCTGGAATAAAACGCATGATGGGCTTATGTGCACTTTAAGCATTAGGTCCAGAAAGCTGTAGTGACCCCGTGAGGGCTACATGGGCTACTACCTTAAAACATATTTTCATTTTCTTCTCCAGAAGCATTAAGGCCTAGAAAGCTGAAATCTTGTGTACATATTCCTTGACTAGTGAGGATAATAAATTTTAGCTTTGTCTATGCCCTTAAAACATATTTTTCATCCCCAGAAGCATAAGGAACAGAAACCTGAAACAGTTTATACAGACTTCTTCCTATTTAGGTAATGAGGATTCTAAAATGTACATTTGCCATTTGGTGACCCTGTGGCCCCTACTCAAGGATAAGGGGGGGACAACTATTGCCACAATCAAAAGCAAAATTGATATGAAGCCTGATGAGCTACAGAGCCAATTGCTCTATTTTTACTAAATCAGTTCGCGTTATTGTCATGACCGTCGATAATGTCATTGTCGTTGTCACCGTCTCTTTCGTTTTCAGGACTTGTTTCATGATTTATCATAATTTACTATTTTCTAGCCAATTCTTCCTTGCAGCTGTGTGCTATGGCGAGTACCGACGAGTGTGTTACATGGCCGACTGGTCGGGAGAACGCGCCGCCAGTTTCAGCGTGTCTGACATTGACGTCACGTTGTGCACACACATCATCCTGGCGTTCGCCTCCGTGCAGAGCAGTTACAACTCACTCGTACCCTTGAACCCAGCGGACGCCGTACAGGGGGGTAGGTGCCATCAGTCAGTCCTCATTCTCATAGAATTGAGTAGGAGAGATATCTTTCTCATGACAATTTAACTTTGAAACGTGCTAATTTATTATATTGTATACT
This sequence comes from Steromphala cineraria, assembly GCA_916613615.1. Classification (NCBI taxonomy): domain Eukaryota; kingdom Metazoa; phylum Mollusca; class Gastropoda; order Trochida; family Trochidae; genus Steromphala; species Steromphala cineraria. The sequence goes on along the minus strand of OU744721.1, from coordinate 63,702,071 downwards.
ATTGCAAACTATCATCATCATCAAGTTTCCCTCTAAACCCCTAGTAGGTAAGAAATAGTCTTTATCCTCTTCTCCTGAATTGTTTCAGAACGTCCATTATAATGAAGATTTTCTGATTTGAAACAAAGAAATATGTTCAAAATTTAGATTTTTCAAACGATGTCCATAATTTCGAACCAATCTTTTCCTAAAGTTTCCATGAGCACTCTATTCCCTCCTGACTTGGTTCCACTTGTCTCCCAAGCTGTCCATGATAACACGTTTCCTCATACCTACGTCTAAAGAGACTGACCTTGTTCCAGGCATATACGACCAACTCGCCAGTCTGCGGGATTCGAACCCGACCCTGAAGATCATATTGGCTGTGGGAGGATGGAAGCATGGGTCCGGACCCTTCTCTGAGGTGGTCAGCAACCCGGGCAGGATGGACCTCTTCGTCAACAACGTCATAAACTACATCCGGGCCATCAGGTTCGACGGGGTGGACATCGACTGGGAGTGGCCCACGGAGAGGGGGAGTGTTCCTCAGGATAGAGCGCGCTTCTCGGATCTCCTGGAGGTGTGCTCCTTATTTCTATTTTGTATGTTAACATAATTGTGTAAATCGATTAATTTTACAAAATGGCATTGGGCTCATCCAACGTTCTTTCCGAAAATTCGAAAACGTAATACCTTTAAATGAAGACTTTCTCGTCTGTTCGATAATTGTTCATTAACTATTTCACTTCACACTCAAGTTTAGCTTCCCATGAATTACGTTTTTCTGTTGTTGCCAAAATCATTCGCCATAGCATTAACTTCACTCACATGGCCTCATGAAACTTGTGTAAGAGAGATTATAGGGAAGTTACTGCCTCCACGGCCAGAGAATGAACCCAGGGAAACTTTATCTTTAAAGGAGCAATAGCACGTTTTTTGATAATTTTATATTTAAAATTTTTCACTTATAATTGTAAGTTATTACTGATCAATTTAGTTTAAATACATTGTCTAACAACTGAAACCATTAATTTTCATTTTCCTGACATCATCTTATATTCCCCCTAAAAACGTGCTACTGCCCCTTTAAAGGGTACATTGATATACTTCTAAGGTTATTTTAGAGAAACTGGGTGCTAGAACTTTTTTGCTATAGAGTATCCGTATAAAGCACGATTACCGGTAAGTTGTTAATGATTATCATGTACATGTAAATGATGTAATATATGTTATCGGTTCCAGAAACTTCGAGCCCGTATCGACGCGGAATCCCTGCAGACCCAAAGACCAGCCCTGTTGTTGTCAATAGCCGTTGGGGCCTCCAGATATATAATAGACGCTAGCTATGAGATTGGCAGGATTAGCAGGTACTTGTATTTCCCATTACGTTCACTTTTACTTTTACTTAGATTTTTATGTACATTTGAATACAATTGTGTAATCGTGTCTCATATGCGTAAATGGTCGAATATGTTCCTTTTTTACCATATGTAAGCATGTTGAAATATGATGTAAAGAAAACTTGACATGTAAATGAATAAAGTTCTTCCCTCTTTCAATGCATTTCGAATGTGTATGTGTACTGTCTGAACGAGGTGTTAGACTTAGATTACAGGATAATTTCAGACAAATATTTTCGTCCTTGATTTCATCTAAAAAATGAACTCTAGATTTGACGCCTTTATATCAGTTGATTTAAGTTAATGAAAGTTAAATGTATTAATCAAAATAAAAGGAATTTTATATATTAAAAGACCAAACCCCGTTGGAAATGTAGTTCTATGTATGACGTTAAAGCATATCTTTATTGCTGCAGAGCTGTTGACTTCATGTCTGTGATGACCTATGACCTCAACCTCTCCCGGGGGTCACGTCTCCTGCACCACGCCCCCCTTTTCAGCAGACCCGGGGACCCGGATGAAGATCGGGAAAACAGCGTGGTGAGATACTGACTATATCGTACTTCCCGGAACAGGGTTATATAACTTTCCTTACCTACCAGGCGTTAGTGATCTTACTGCATGTAAGCAAAACTGGTCAAATAACTATACTGACTTTCTTACTGTAGTAGCTAGTTTTAAATTAGTTTATGCCAAAGATATCATCATCAAATATAACATTTTGTATGAACACATTTTGTTTATTTGAGGAAGGGATATGGATTCAAGTAGCTCAACCAACACGGTACTTATAAACTCATACAAGATTGACAGTTCCCGGGTGAGAGTAACGATGAGGATATAGAGATTAATACACAAGCAGGGATGTCATATTGTCTTTCCACGAGTTACTGTAAACTGATATTTTCTCGATCGAGAGCGAGGGAAATATCGTTTTACTGACACGAGTGTTGTAAAAACAATATGACATCTCGCGAGTGTGTTAATTTCTTTATTATCCATAATGTCTGAAAGCCAGAATTCCGATTATTAGAATTGTCAAATCATCGTCAATGCTGAAACCAATCAGTTCAGCGCGTATGGATACATCTGTAACTCGGCCAGGGTTAACACGGTTAAAAGACTTATTATGTAGCGCCAGTTTCAAACAGCAATACTCAAACGGAAATATCACTATTTTGATTTTATATATCAAGTATAATCACATATTAAGTGAAGCAGAATTTACATTCTTCTTTATTCAAAATCACGACTTTAGTGTCAAAGGCAGGCAAGTGAAATGACACGTTTGCACTGATTCACCCGCCCGCTATGTCGGTGTACATGACATTGCTCGTGCTGCACACTTTTTGGTGCTGCCTGGAAGCACTCGGCCGCGCTAAAGCAAAAAGTCGAGTAGCTCGTAAAGGTAGTCTTACATTCCGATGTCACGTGGTCTTCTTATCTAATCAATGGAATTACCGCTAGGGTTTATTACACATTTGCAACATATCGTTTTTATGTCACGACTTATTTCATCACATATGAATAACAAAGATCGTTATAATGCTATAAATAGCTATGAGTAATCAGCTGGTAGGTTTCTTCAGACAAATACGCCTGGATGTTAAGATTTAAAAATCATTTTATTTAAAGTATTGTGTCAGTTTTTTCCATGTTTACCATGCCAATAATAATTGCTTTACTTATACACCCCAGCAATTCAGCATCGACTACTGGCTGAACAAGGGCGCTCCACGAGAAAAGATCATGATGGGAGTTCCATTCTATGGAAGGTTCTACAAGCTACTTTCCCCAATCTTGACCCAACTGTATGATGACGCAGCGGGGCCATCAAGCTCTTACTCCTACTATCAAGTAGGTTGACTTTGATACCGAAATTTTCATAAATTTTCACTATCCATACTTACTTCTCCTATGCCACAGAATTTTTAAAACAATATTAACTATCAATATTTACCATTCTGCCATGCAGCGTTTGATCTTTTTTTGGTGGTGGAAATAGGGTAGCATCATGGTAATGAAAATACATGTATGACAATGCGAAGAGTCACAATGAAAAACATTAACCTCATAGAAATATCCTTATCTTTTTCTAATCCTGCTCCATTACAGTATATAAAATGGGTCTATACAGTCTGCATTCAGAAAGTCTTGAACTTAACAAATACACAAACAAAAAAACGAAGAAATAGATAGTAAAATATCACTTGAAATTTTATCGCAAATATATTTCATACTCTAAATCTTTAGGTTTTTAAAAAAAAGATACATGGATGTATGTCATTCCGTAAATATTCTTCCTCTGTTCCCACCAGATCTGTGGGTTTGCCAAAGACGGTGGATGGACGCGAGTGTTTGATGACGCCTCCAAGGTTCCATACATCTACAACAACGACGAGTGGATCGGCTACGATGATGTACAGAGTATAGAACTTAAGGTGCATCGGTCTTTCACTAAAATCATTTTTTCAAAGTCTTTCTAAAATAACCCTTTTTATTACTAAGATCTTATCGGGACAGAAGCACGTTTTTTGATAATCTAATATTTTAGAATTTATTACTGATAATTGTACGTTAATGCTAAATGTATTATTTTGATAGTGTCAAAAATCTTATTACACAAGCAAATCATCCATAGTCAGAGGACAAATTATGAAAATTTACATAAAATCCATTGGCCATTTTGTGTGAACACTTTTAATTCATTTTGAAAAAGGAATCGCATGGCTAAACTTTACATTATTTATTTGAATTATTACTGCTTCATTTAGGTTAAATACAATTTGAACCATTAATTTTCATTTTCCTTACATCCCCTTATATTTCCCCTAAAAACGTGCTACTGTCCCTTAAGTAGGGATGTTAAGCTTTGATTCTCCTCTCAAAACGTACATAACAAATCTGAAATAAGGCCATATACAGATCACCAAAGTGAATCGCTATACGTAGATGGTATGATATATAGCTTACAGTATGTAAAGACATGACATATTGAAACATATCCTCGGATATATATTGTGTAATAACGGTTATATTATTTGTAAACATATTTACCCTGTCATGCTTTGATGTAGCATTGTTATTTATACGGTCACACTTTCTGCGATTATGTATTCCATTTTTGTAATCCATCATTTCATCTGATCAATGAGCTAGCACATACTCCAGAACGCAGTCTAAGTAAACCTAGCCTCAATATTATCCGTTTCACTCCTATACTGTGTCTAGCAAGACCTAGTAGAGGGTCGCGTCAGCCGACCTTTCTGCGACCTATGACCTTCCAACGTTAGACGTGCGAAGGCAGACTAATGTGGCTTGGTAAGCTGAGTTCTGATTGGTTATCCGATACGTGGGCTGACGCGACCCTCTACTAGGACTTTTTAGACTCAGTATAGGAGTGAAACGGATAATATTGAGGCTAGGTTTATTTAGACTGCCCAGAACGTCGGGTGTTTTTACAATAAAAAAGTTGTTTTGCAGAAAATACTGACGCATGCCTCTTCTAAAACCCCTTTCCAGACTTGATTCGTTATGTTGTTCACAGGCCCGGTTTATCCGTGAGAAACGGCTCGGGGGTGCTATGATATGGGATGTGGGTCAGGACGACTTTAATGGATCCTTGTGTAACCAGGGACGCTTCCCACTTCTTCGTACAATTAGCCAAGTGCTCACTGCATCACGAGGTTTATGTCATTAATTACATACTTTTTCCTTAATTTAATGCTTTTAATATAGGGATACCAACCTTTAATCACATTCAATTTTCACTACTTTTAATTAAGCAATACTTTTTCATTGATACGTCTAGACTTTGTCCTCTCGAGATGTTGACATTTTGATTTGCTAACGTGTCCATCTGATTCAAAATTACATACATAAATTTTATAATTACATAGATAATTATAATACATCACAAATTGACATGGGCAACGATTTCCACTGAATGACAATATCTTTTTAACAATTTTTGGTGAAATTTGTACCTTCTTTTTACCTTTTCCCCTCTGGTGCTGACACTGTAAATTCTCTCTGACTCATTGTGTAATCCACCATCACTCTTCCATCAGACGCCTGTCCGGCTGGTACGTTTGGTCTCCTGGACACCAGTGGATGCCAGATCTGTCCCAGAGGCTACTATCAGCCCCAGACCAGCAGAACTCTGTGCTTGTCCTGTGGTCTGGGCAGAACGACCTACATCCAGGGGTCCACTGACGAGTTTGCTTGTGTCGGTATGTTTATAATTGTAGGAGACTGAAGTGTAACAATGATACAGCGATATTACACTAGTGTGATATTGTTGTACATATGACATACAAAATAGTCTGTAGTTATAATGTGTGAGCCGTCACATTGGCAGCCAATTCCTTGGAATCTCAGTTTCAGCAGGCTTTCGATATCAACTTTTCTTTTTGATACTTTTTTTATCGAGAATGATTTGGTTACTCGTGACATTTGATATAAAATGTCCCTTTTGCTCGTTCTATACTTAATCATTAAAGCGTTAAATAGAAACAGTATGAAACGGAAGTTCGTTTAGTATCCTCTCTATATGGAATTCCCCGCCAGACATAACTCGATCCAGTTCCAATCAGTGACTAAATCTTTCCTTGCGGCATCGCTCACTCAATCTCTGCCAGCCTAGTCTCCGTCTCCGTATAAACTTTCTCACTAGAGCTTTAAAGTAGAATTAAACATTGAGACAAAAGAAATAATTCGAAAATAATTCAGGTGTACCAAAATCGTATGTCCATATACCCTCTATCAGGCTTAAGTAGAATAACCTGGTCAGTGAATTAAAGATGAAAATACACAAATGAAGTTCAAGCAGGGACATTATGTGACATATAGGGTCTCTGCTGGAAGTGACCGATTCCTGTTTTGCAGATGCATGCCCGGCCGGGTTCGAGTACAGCTTTGTGACCGGAAACTGCAGTAAATGTGACACGGGCTATGTGCGTGCCGACCTGTCCTCCGCCTACTGCCAGAGATGTCCGAACGAGTACACTACACTGGGTGCAGGGGCGGCCTCCTGTGTGCCCTTACCAGGTGGGTCTTAACTTACCATTTTTTAGTTTGGAATATGCAATAACGTACCAAATCTGGTCAAGTTATCCAAATAATTATGATACGTTGAAGACAACGCTGTTAACCACATTTGGATAAAAGGGAAATATCCTTTAAATCTGTAAACCATTTTCCAGTTTGGAATCTGCAATAACGTACCAAATCTGGTCAAGTTATCCAACTAATTATGATACGTTGAAGACAACACTGTTAAGCACATTTGGATACATTTGTAGACGATTTCATTGAAACATTGCTAAAGTTTCTTATTAGTTTTCAGGGTATATGTGTTAGTCTTTCTAATTAAAATTTCTCTTCAAATATGAAGCTTAAATACCGTGAACGTCACTGTTGCTGAGCAAGACAAACTGCAATAGGTTCCGTGAATAAAATAAGCGAAACCAAACTATAAAGGTATGTTACTAGCCATCCTGTCTCAGGGTACGAACGTTACGAACTCCACTAATCTGTACCCTGGGCTCAGAAACTAGACAGCAAAAACAAAACTTATAAAAAGCGTAACTTTTTCATTTCATTGACATATTTGTATAAATCCTGAGGTGACAGTCTTTCAGATAGGAATAATTTCACTCAAAATCTCGTTATTAATCATTTTACCATGTTAACAATAATTACTATTCTCTCCCTCAAGACGGAGTGACAGTGCCAGAAATCCTGTACGCGACCTACCACTTCACGCTGCAGTTCGAGACTGTCAAGTGCGACAACGAGAAGGTCGTGGTGGGCGCCATTACTGCGGGCATCTGGCGGGTCATGTCTGACGCCAGCAATTCCTGGGTGGATCTCTGTAGTACTGGGTGTGACAACGTGAAGACCCTGGGGGTGGAGGGCTGTGAGACCCGAGGGGGGTCGGGGAGGAGAAGGAGGAAGAGGAATGGGCAAACTGTCACCCTCGGTGTCAGAGCTGTAGTGGAAAATGTCCCGTACGTAGATTTCAGTGTCATCAGCGAGTTTGCAGGATGCCGTACTATAAATGTTCCCACATCAATCAACAATATGTTTTTGAAACACTTGAAAAAATTGATTATGATTTGTGAATCTGACCTTTCAAAATACTGGTCTGAGTAGCAAAAATTGTGATGCCATTTCATTTTGACTAAGTAGCCCTTTCCAACATATAAGACAACTCTATACTTTTAAAACCACTACAGATACCTTACCTACGTGTAATGGAACTTCAAATCTATACCATAATTGTTTTATAAAGAGAATTGTTGTGAATATTCTGCACATTTAAATATAGAAGATCGTTATTTGTTATAATGCACAGTCTAAGTAAACCTAGCCTCAATATTACCTGTTTCACTCCGATATTGAGTCTAAAATGGTCTAGTAGAGGGTCGCGTCAGCCTACGTATCGAATTGACCAATCAGAACTCATCTGACTAAGCCTCAATAGTCTGCATTCGCACGTGTAACATCGCAGGGTCATAGGTCGCGGAAAGGTCGGCTGACGCGACCCTTAACTAGACCTTTCTAGACTCAATATCGGAGTGAAACGGGTAATATTGAGGCTAGGTTTACTTAGACTGTTATAATGCACTTGGTGACCATTCGTATGAAGTCCTTTACTTATTTCAAATGATATTTCAATGATTTTATCAGCGAGGCGGTGTGGTCATTGACGCCAAGCGGCAACCTAACTCGAACTCTCGACAGCGTCATGACGGAGCTCTTCAACAACAGGAGCATCTTCAACACTCTGGTATACCATTGTCATGTGTCCAGTCAGACAGTATTTACTCAATATGTGTTGATGGAAACCATCCTTGCTTCAATGTCGCGACACTGGTTGATACATTCTGGTTTTATTGAACAGTATTGTATCAATATAGTATAAATGATATATTGATATTCGGTTTATCCCAAGTCATTGATGAAATTCCCTTGAATTTGGGGAAAAGGTTGTATGAAGTAAACGAGTGGCATTTCAATAATAGACTGAATCAGTGCATCTTTATGAAAGTGACGACTAGATTGCTATCTCACATAATGCCTCGCCTCTTAAAGGGGCAGTAGCACGTTTTAGGTGGAACATAAGGTGATGTCAGGAAATTGAAAATAAATGGTTCCAATTGAAAGACAATGTATGGAGCAGTACTTATTCAAATATATAACGTAAAGTTTAATTATGCGATTCCCTTTTCTTACACAAAATGAATTAAAGGTCTTCACACAAAATGGCCGCAAATGGATTTTATGTATATCTTCATACTTTGTCCTCTGACTATGGATGATTGGCTTGTGTAATTAAATTTTTGACATTGTCAAAATAATACATTTAGCATTAACGTACACTTATCAGTTAAACATTTAAAATATAAAATTATCAAAAAAAGTGCTACTGCCCCTTTAACATAACTGGGTGCGTCTTATGAAGATATATAGGACACTGAAAATAGTTACCAAAGTTAAAACAAATTGTAAAATCATGATTGGTGATAGATATCTCCATAGATTATATGATGAAATATCAATCCTAAAAAATAACAATATCAGTATCTGATTTTGTCTATAACACAGCACATTGATGCATTGCATGAGGTGAACGGTCTAATTGGAGTTGAATGTTTCAGGAGATATATGGAATACAGTACACAGGGCTTACAAATCGATCTATAAACAAGATATGCAACAAAACTGGCATTGTCTTCGAAAACGGAGAATGTGGTGAGTATTTCTTTACCACATTTTTCACTCACGCTATCAAGGTGTAACATCAACGTGGAAGTGACCATTCTTAGTTCTCTTCAAGGATCTCATGCAGTAAATGGTGAAAAACATCGAGAGAAATTTGCAACCAATTCAAGTTCACATTCTTATTTCAAATTGTTAATGGTAATTAGGTTATAAATAATAACGATTTTCAAATGCTGGTGGAAAAGGATTGCAGATGTATTACTTTGTTACATGACGATGTCTCTGGACTAACAACGTTAGGTGAAGGTTTTATTTGTCAAGATTAACGCTTCATTTTTATGCTTTATGCACTATGGGCCTGTGGCCGTTACGTACTGAAAAAAAGAAAAAAAGATAAGTCGTTGTAACAGGATATGGTCATTCATAGATCTATAATATTAATCTCATCCATGTTTAAGTGCCATGTCCAGCAGGAAGTTTTAAGCAGAGGACAACCCGGACATGCGCAGTCTGCTCTTTTGGCCACTACCAAGATGCACCTGGCAGAGAGAGCTGTAAAAGGTGCCCAGGTCCAAGTTCAACTCTACACGCAGGCGCAAACTCTGTTGATATGTGTCTATGTAAGTATTATAGAATCGGGATTTGCGTAAAAGAAATTCTAGCAAATTTGTTCATAGAATACTATGAGTGAGCTGGATGCCGTTTCAATAATGATAAGAATGTACCGGTAGCCTAAAGTGAAACGGGGGCCTGATGAAAAGGTACAGATTCGTGAGTATTATAGAATCGGGATTTTGTGTAAAGGAAATAGGAGCAAATTTGTTCATAGAATACTATGAGTGATGCCGTTTCAATAATGATACCGGTAGCCTAAAGTGAAACGGGGCCCTGGTGAAAATGTACAGATTCGTTTGAAACGTTGATTCATTAGAGATTTGTACATCAAGCCCTTACTGTGATTGTATGATATAAAGGGCGATAATAACAAGATGTATACACGGAGAGAAGTATTGCAATACCGGACTCTCATTGTTATGATTAACAATTGCATATTAGGTTGACAAGTATCTGATTCATATTAAAGTGTTTGTTCAATGCAATACCACGTCTGAAAATATTTAAAAAAAAACACAACTCATACATAATAACCGATATATCACTTTCAAAATAGTCATCGTTTTAAAGCAGAAACAAAAATGTTCTCGGACATCAGCAATGTTCGATGGATAGGTGTGGATGTCGAAATATTATTTCAAGTATGTAATAAACAAGAAAGTGACTATTCATTATAACCCCGATGAGTTCAACTACCACACAATTATCCGTATTTCACTGAACAAGACGTTGAGTTGTCGGTGAGGCCGTTGCTTCCATTCCGTTTTGCTAACTCGATTGTCACGAGAAGCTCTTTATATATAACTGCACAGGAAACGTGTTCAGAGCAGTTTTCGAATATAGAACAGGGTTCATAGAAGTCATGGAAAACTTGGAAAGTCATAGAAAATATAGACGTGATTACAGGTCTGGAAAGGTTTGGGAAATGGGCATGCTTTTATGAAAGGCATTAACTTGTATTCCTTGTGAATTATTCGCTGATGTATTTGAATTCTCGGTATTTTTCCAAAATTTTATGGCATTTAAATTCCTTTTTACTCAATCGAACCTTGTCAATTATTCCGTCATGGTAAGTTGAAAAAGTCATGGAATGATATGGAAATAGTGTTGATTTCAAAATTATGAACCCTGATAGGAAGAAATCAAGATAATTTGCTGTTGCAAAATATTTCTTCTCGTCGTAACATGAAAATGAACGTCTTAACATATGGATGATATTATATTTCATGGTTGTCATTCCCCGTGCTATAACTAAGAAATATTGACTGATAAGAAATGAAGTTACCGGAAGTCTTAAAATTCCAGCCCCCTGTGCCCTGAACGAGAGTTACTGTGGGGAGAAGGGACGCTGTCAGTGGGACAAAGAAGCTTTAAAAGTATCCTGTCTATGTGACGATCCATACTATGGAGAGCGTTGTGAAAACATATTTGGTAAGTGGTTTTTACTCTGTCAAAGACGTTGTTGTATTTGTCATTGAAACTTTGAAAAAGAAACGTTACATAATAATTTACTTAAATTTGGTAAAAATAAAAATCAATTTTAAGATCAAATGCTAGATGAAATGATCATATATAATTTTTTATGTTAAACATTTGGAAGAGTGTTAAAATGTTAAACATTTGGAAGAGTGTTAAAAAATCTTACTTTTGCATTTCATTTCATTTAAAGAGTTTTATTTAAAAAGCAAAATATCCAATTTAGAAACTCATTATTTAACAATTTTTATATTCAAATGGGGTTAAATACTGCAAACGTGTTTTTATTGCAATGCTTATTCAACTGATAAATATTTGTTTTGTTTAATCGACCTGTGAAATGATATTTGTCATACAATCCCATGTCGCCTAGTGTCGAAGCAGTCCAGTATTGGTCCGATAATCGGCGGTATCGTGGGTGGACTTGGAACAATCATCTTTATAGTGATCGTCATGGTGGTGTGCTGTGTCTCACAGAGGTATGAGACTGTAACTTGGAGATATAGTCCCATACAATTCAGTCCAGTTAATTACTCGAAACCACATCAGCGGTTTATGAGAATTAAAAAAATATGTCATGATGGTAAATTATAACAAATATGATGGCAAATTAGTTATACACAGATGATTGTGTTAATAATCTGACCAATATTTTGTAAGTTGAAGTTTTTAAGGATTTATTATAATACAATTTCTCTTGGAATAATTGCCAAACGGACAAACTCTACAGATAGATTTATATGTGTCCTCCAAGAACACTCCCCATTGAGCTGATAAAGTTGTAAAATCCCCTCCCCCCTCCCCGCCCTCTTCTGTATCCCCATTCTGTCAAGAAACAGGGGAAACACTCTCCTTCATAAAGTGGAATAACGGGCCTGCTGTATGGATAAAGATTATGAGTGGCGTTTTCAATTTACCCACAAACCGCAAAGTTCACATTCCGATTAAGCAGCAAAATCTCTTTCATAAACAATGATAACCTCAATATGTTTTACTTTACAGACGAAACAAGCGACGTACAACCTACAACTCCAATGACGTCATGTTCGCACCTAACGTCATGAGCGCCGACTTCATGCAAACCCCGACAGTGATATCTGGGGACCCCTTCTACTTCGACAACCCCATGGTCTACACGTCCCCCAGGAATCAGGGGGAAAGCAAGACCCCTAAAATTATTCAACTGAGTGACACAGAGTCTGAGGCCCAATCAGAACTCAAGTTCCCAAAGCGGGACGTCACCACAACTCTCAGTAGCTATTCCGAAGGACATAAGGGTTCCAATATAAGTGTCGTTGGTGTAGATAAACCAAATGGAACTGCAGGGGCAAGCGCAAGTACGTCCAAAGATACTGCTCCTGTAATAGAAGATGCGAAACCTGCGGGTTCTTCTGGCAAACAACTTTTTCAGCGCTTGTGATTCGTTGCCTATTATAATTCAAATTAGGAGATAAACCTATTGTGTTTTTTAATTTTCATGGTCTAACGTAGATTCGACCATAGAAATAAACCAATGAAATTGGAGGAATTGTCATAGTAGAATGCTTATTAACATAAGTCTGTTTCAACAAAACATCAACGACGTGTATTGATATGGTATTGTGGTTTCTTAGAGGAATGAAGGTGAAATGTCCATCCATATGTGTTGTTGGTTTGCAAATGGTACATTTTGAGCCCACATTTCAATGGGTTCGTATTGGTAATGGAACTTTGTCTTCGAACATATACATTGTGGACACCTAGAAAATACTCCACAGCTGCAATAATGAATTCAACGAAAGATTGCGGTGTGAATTATATGTGTGATTAAGCTATACGAAAAAACCTACTAACACTACACATTCTCATTGACATAAGGAAGGTGTTGCATTTAAAATGTAGCATTATTTCATATAAATGTAAACATATTTGGGTTGAGTAATGATATATATTTTACTTTCTTAAGAAAATATGTACACTGCATAAACTACTATTTATTGGGCTAAGTTGAACAAATAACACACATGACAAACGTGCTACAGTATTTGGTTTACGATTTGCCTACATGCCATAGAGCACCAATCGTGAAATTTCTTTACCCATGACACCCGATCAAATAAACTTGGTACATGTATTTGGAAAACTACATTATGTATCCCCTATGTCTTGCATACCATAATAGTTATACCATATTGGGTTTAAAGGGGCAGTGACACGTTTTTTTAAATAATTTTATATTTAAATATTTCACTGGTAGTTGTAATGTAATGCTAAATGTATCATTTTGATAGTGTCAAAACTTTTATTACTAAAGCCTATCATCCGTAAAAATATAAAATCCATTGGCGGCCATTTTGTGTGAACACCTTTAATTCATTTTGTGTAAGAAAAAGGAATCGCAAGGCTAAACTTTATGTTATATATTTGAATTATTACTGTTTCATTTTGTTTAAGTACATTGTCTTTCAATTGGAACCATTAATTTTCATTTTCCTGACATCACCTTCTATTCCTCGTAAAAACGTGCTACTGCCCCTTTAAAAGATAAACGACCGACAGAGATTTTCCCTACTATTTCCCAGTTTAAACGAGGTTCCCTACCACATCAATATGAGCAATGCACATTAAGAAGTCATGATTGTGGTGCTACTATCCCAACTGTTATATTCATGTCAGTTTTCATTTATGTAACGGTCATACGAATAATGGGCATATAGCTATTGCCAAAATTCTTCAAAACATTAAAAAGGGAAAGTTAAGGTCAACTATATGTAGGCTTATAAGATTCAATTTGTTTCAAATTGATCGATTTTATATTTGAATACTTGTCAATACGTTATTGTGTTGACTGTATCTGTTGTGTTGGCGGCGAATTTCTAGTAAGTAAAACAACCAAAGTTATCGGTCTATTGGTTTAGTGTTCTTCTTAATATGTTTTGAGTATATGCAATGATTTTTAAACGCTCTTTGAATGCTGTTGAATGTATATGTGAATGTGAATATATATGATAACTACCTTGTGTAATAACTGTCATATCATACTACATTATTCCTGTTTATGCTTCCCATATTAAAATTCACACGAAATCACTATTGAATGAATGTAACTAATGTCACAGAAGAAAAAAACAACAAAATATGGATGTCTATTTTTTAAATATAAAAATCAGCATAACTATATGTTGAACTATAAATACTTGAGGTTTTACTACTACCGTCTGTTCGCGAAGGCTGTTGTTATGAATGCTTTATGTTACAATCTACTAATATTTATACTTTTTAATAAAATATACAACGCTTATAAAGGCTTTTTAAGGAGTTATTTTTTATATGAAAATTGTGTCAATGCTGTATACCGTTCGGAACAGAAACATGAAAACATTCAGTACACATCTAATACCAAAAACCTTCATTCAGAATTTAAAGCCATATAGTAAATAGTACAGCAGATATCATATATATAATGGATGTGGTGTGTAGAGCAAATGTATTGTATATAAAATAATATTTATCAACGTACACTAAGCTTTAAAATATACATATCTGTTTTTTACGGTAGAAGGGGGATGGAATAAATTCTGATCTGCTTCGTCATAAAATAGACATATAAGCAAAAGATGATTATCATCTTCACACAGTCTCAAATCACCCTTTTAACTCATCAGACCTGGAAGGCCCGATGGTCTTATGGCATGTTATGTACAGACCTTTTGACTAGTGAGGATTATCATTTATAGCTTTGTTGGTCCTGTAGCCTCAAAAAACCAATTATCAACTTCTTCTCCAAAGGCAAGACGCCTACAAGGGCTTGCTGAAACGTTTTTTTAGAAACTCCTTTGGTCATGGAGATTGTAAAATATACATTTTGTGACCCTGTGGCCCCTATTAAGGAGGGCGCCACATTGATAACACCCAAAAGCTAGTAAGTTAGGAAGCTTGATGAGTTACAGAGCCAATGGCTCTATTTTTTTACAAATTATTTCATTATTTGAAACAATTCTCTTTGAAAGGCGTCGTTTTTGTATAATCAAGTTATGTGATGAAGACCGAAATTTAATTAACACTCGCATTAAGTCTTTACTTAATGAGCCACTAGATATATACTTTCCGGTTCTAAAACATTCAGTGTAGAACATCAACTCGATGATTTCCTCCAACTGCAAGACGTTTTACCGATCAAATGCACGTTCTAATGAAGAAAGATCACTGTGCAAAAAGGCTTAAAATGGTTCTCCATGATTTAATGCAGTGACGCTCTGAGCAACTCAATCTAACTGAAATCAGATGTAGCATGACCCTCTTGACGTGACGAGATACGAGTGAAAGTTTAGACCTGATTTCGATGAGATTGAAACCAGCTTTGATATGCGAGAAATATTCATATACGATAAAAGGATTCCTCAATTTTAATGAACCGCGAACGATTTCTTTAAATCAAATATACATAATTTGTTTATGGAAATAAGTTTCAGTCGTCTTTTTTAAAATATTAGGTTTATGTAAATTTTCATTCCTTTCCTCCAAAAGTCGTTCCACCAGACACACAACGTTCCTAAAACGTTTCCTCGAAGTTTCCTTAAGAAACGTTCCTATCTCATGAAATGGCTATTTATTGACATAGAATAGATCTTGCTGGAACTGTTCGAAATTATGTTTTAATAAAGATACATCTTCCTGTATTCTAAATGGCATTATTTTTTCAAGGAGTTTAGAATAAAATGTTATCAGGTTGTCTATTTTAAATGACGCTCCAGTGCGTCACCAATGACAGTAATGATATTACCAAACAGATCACGAGTACTCTTGTGTACATCTTAATTGTTTTATTGTTTTCAAACTCAATCCCATTATTTCTAACTCACAACTCTATCAAACTGAATTTCACAATCAAAGGGATTTACCGATACCAGTGCATAAATAGATTGGAAACCTAGTCTGTCCTGAAAATTAAATGGTCAATTCCATAGACGAAGTTTTTTGAAAAATAACCATACCTGATCAAAAAGCCACGGTAACCAGTCCTGACCAAAAAGTAGCTAGTTTAAGGACTGGCGGGCGGGCTATATTTTTAACACTGCCGATACATAGTGACTAGTGAGTTGACCAAACAGACATATTGTGAAATACCGAAACCAAAAAGTCCGAACTTTTGAACAGAGAGGTGGATTTCTAAAACAATAAACCGTACAAGTCTTTAAAAGAAATGTCGTAGAAATTGTCCACACTAGCTATCTAGCCTAAATGTAAAGTCGAGTTTCTGCTTGATTCTTATGACGCCACCTCATTGTACCGTAAACTGACTATTCTGACTTCTACAGACCCGTGCCAGTTATATATTCGGACAGTGTCGTTATTCCCATGCATAGCCTAAAACATGTTAAATTGGTGTAGCATAAATAATTTTAAAACATTTAATTTGCATCGAATTGTTCGTTTTTTACACATTTGTAAAGAATCATCTCAGCTACAGCCTCATAATTTCTGTTTAATTTTCAACCGATTATCTTAGGAACGATTGTGATTTAATCAAATTGTGTACATAATTGTGAACAAGTTTATAATGGCGATCTATGCTACAGGTGCCTTAATTTTGTACATACATCGGTAAATCTGGTGACGTTACATAAGTATTAATCAGATAATGAAATATAAATTATGTAATTCAAGCTGAGATAATTTAAATTCAACCTGCCAAGTTTGATTATAATACAAAAACCCATCATGACAAATATTTTTGCTACACTAATTTAACATGCAAGTCTATGGAAAAAACATAACTGGCACGGGTCTGTAGGGCGCTTACATTATATTGAAACTCTCTGATAGGATATAGCAATGATGTCTTATTAATGATACTATAATTTTAAATATTTCTTCGAAATTAATCTTTTTGGTTTAACATACACGCACATGTTACCAATGACAATGTGAACATCGTTATTTTAAGCAGCATGACTGCTGGAC
The DNA here is from genome assembly GCA_916613615.1 of Steromphala cineraria. Lineage (NCBI taxonomy): Eukaryota > Metazoa > Mollusca > Gastropoda > Trochida > Trochidae > Steromphala > Steromphala cineraria. The sequence goes on along the minus strand of OU744721.1, from coordinate 63,684,930 downwards.
AAAAGGAAAATGTTCTTTGTGGTAATCAAATCGCGCAGACTTACGCAGTTACTTCCCTTTTTTCGTGACGTAGTTAATGCGCGTCGCAGCCATTTTGGTACCGAGTTAGATAAACGTTGCACGAATAAATTTGACCGGTATTCGTGCATCTTAGCTATTAGCTCAAAATAAAGCAAGAATGTCTGCTCAAGATCAAATTCGGGCCATGCTGGATGAACTAATGGGTACATCCAGGGATGGTAAGTTGCAAGAAAAAAGGAGATTATTTCCGGTGTCTGGTGTTATTTCTTGATAACCTTGATAGCATGTTTTGTCCATTACCAAATATGATCTACGATAATGATGTCACATGTTTGTTTGTTTCAACAAAAGTCTTTATATCAAGTATTTAAATCCATATTCGCTGGTTTCATTTTGGAAGTATATTCCAATCCATCCGGAAAAATGAGAGCTAGTTTACTACATTTCATAAAACAATTTTTCTAAGTTTGGACACAATCTAAAGTGAAGCTAAAGCAATTTGAACATTTCAAATGATACAACCGCGTTTTTTTAATACATGATAATATTAAATAATGATATTTATGTTTGAATTACATAATTATGCAGTGACTGCCAATGAGCAATTTGTAATTTGTCTACTGACGTTTTTATTTTGTTGTTTACAGAGAAGAATCATCATCTCAATAAAAACATAACTGGAATAATATTTTTCCTTTTTACATGTAAAATTGATTTCAACGTTTTTTTAAAGGATGTGTAACTTTTAATACAATTAGTTAATTATGACCCTGTTGATTGTCTAAGTTGTTTGTTTTGAGCAAACAACTGTTCCCTTCATGGTGCAAATTGTAACTGATTCTTTCAATCTCCCTATTTTCAAGGGGACATTGTTATGTGGGCTTACCCTGACAATATTGCAAAGAGGTGATTGGCCAAGCCGTGAGTTGAATACCCATTACCGTACTGTAATGTTGCAGTAATTAGTATTTCATGATCAGTGTGCTTTTCCCTTATAAATATACATATCAATGTCAGAATGTTAATGATTTTTAAGAAATTGCATGCTGTAAAAAATAACAAAGTAGTTTTAGTTTAATTAAATTTACATAGATCTGTTTTATGTAAGGTGCATATTATGCGCTTACTGGTAAGTTGTTAAAGCACAGTTGTGCTGTTGTTAATATGAGTAAAGAAATATTTTGAGGTTAAATATGCCTTTTGGACTGTTCTGTAAGTGTGCTTTTTGTGTGGAAGCAATGACCTGTCTGTCCCAAAGTTGGGAACGAGGTGCGGACTAGTCTATTTCCAGGTGGGGGTGAGATTGATCTAGAAGCAAGCCCATGATCATTGAGCCACTCTCAGGCTGCATGTAGAAGCAAGAGAAATCAGTCAGGCTTTCGCAGTGTGTATATCTCCGCAGTGTGTATTCCCCCAAAATGTCTTGTTAATCAATATTCATATGGCAGACGGAGCATTGCTGGTCATTCTTGACTTCTCCACATACCATGATGATGATTACTTTTTTCTCCTGGCAGAAAGAACCTTAAATCAGAATTTTGAAATCTTTTTTTGAAATTTTGTGTAAATGGTAGAAATAATTTCTCTGTAAAACTACTTTTTGCAATGATTTGATTTGAGGTTCTTATTTATATCAAAGAGACAAAGGTGTAAAACTTGCCAAATCAAAGTCCTATGAATAAGAACAACAGTTGTCTGACGTTGAAGTGAAAAATTTGGTCCAATGAGGAAAGCTGACAGTTGATTACTAATTTACAGCATGATCGCAAACAGTAATCCCAAGATTGCTCTATACAAGATTAGTATGCAATCAAGTAAACAACCATACATTTATATCATAATCCCCCAATCCTTGGCGTTTTTGAACATGAATAAATACAGGGATGGAGTTTTCAGCTGATGTCAGCTGTTTTTAATTGGTCCGGACTATTCATAGATTACCATGTCCATGCAATTCAGCTGTTTTTCAAACTCTCCATTCTCATCCCTGAATATAGAATATGAGTTCTTACATCAACTTTCATGGCAGCTTTGTCTCTTTGATACCCAACTGGATGCCTTGTATGTCACTATGGACAGGTGCTTGTGTTCAGACCTGAGTCTGAATATGTACTTACTTGTATTTCTCCATTAATCAGATATTTTGCTTGACCATTTTCTAGGCATGAATGACAGGTACCGGGTGAAGTTTGATGACCCGCGGGTATGTAAGAGCTTCCTCCTCGCCTGCTGTCCTCATGATATTCTGGCCAGCACGGTAAGTTTCAACTGCGCTCGGACATTGTCCAATAGACTCTTCCTCCTGCAAATCTTCACTTCCTCCAATGCAGAGGTTGGGTACGTAATCGAACAAGTCAAACATGAAAATTCACAAAACGTATTATCAATTGGAATTCAAGTCTTTAAATGAATTTTGTTATACTTTTGCAAATCATGTCAGTGTTGTTCCAAGGTGATCGGCCGAAGAGATCATTTTGGCATGTTAAGGGTAATTGGGACCATTTGCAATGTTAAAATATCCTCTAAAGATCTTGAGGGACCTTATCTTAAGGGAAAAAGGGTGAGCAAATTTCTGCACTACCCCCTATAGGAACAACACTGATCTGTTTCTACTAGGCTAAACATTTTGTGTAAATTGTACATTCTATGTAGGATGATGTTGCCTAATATGGTCAAACTAAATGTGATTTGAAGATAGAGTTATTTCATGTTGACTGAAAAATTTAAAATATAAATGATTTACACCCGTTGGATTATTTTATTGTAAATCTGTTTCATTTGAACATTTTAATGATCTATATTACTGTTTTTCAGAGAATGGACCTGGGTGAATGTCCGAAGATCCATGATTTGGCCCTCAGAGCTGATTATGAAAGGGCTGCCAAGGAGAAGGACTACTACTATGACATCGATGTAAGTATTCCTATAACCACAAAGGACCTAAACTTAAATAATGGTGATTCTCTGTATTAGAAGTGGCGTGTAAATAGTAAACAGTTATATAAAATGCTTGTGACTCTTTCACTTTTAACAAAACTTAAAAGATTTCAAGTTGAGTAGCCTCTTTAGCTCATATGACAAGATAGACCTATTACTAGTACATGGTAGGTTGTAAGCGTCATCCATAAACTTCTTACGTCCATTTACCAGAAACTATCATCCATTATTCTCAAAATTTGAAAATATTCTTGTAGGATGGAAACTTAAAATGAGTAGATTTACTTGTCCTACCCCCAATAATAAGGGTGTCATTTGGATAAATCAAAACCAAAACTAAATGTTAATCAAACCCAAATTTTCAGAAAAACATCATTGTTAATTACCTGTAAGTGAAGACATAAGTTTGCAAATTAAGTTGTGAAACCTGAGCTACACGGCCCATGTGTGCTGTTGCAGGCCATGGAGCACCTGTCAAGCTTCATCAACGAGGTGGACAGGAAGACTGAACTGGCCAAGAGACGGCTCAAAGACACACAGGAGGAACTCAGTGAAGAAGCCAATCAGAAAGTATGTTTGTTATGACCATTATGCTTTATGGTTATCCTCCTACCTTGGCAAGACAAAATCTGAAGATTTCATGATATGCAAAAGTTGTACTGAAGAAGTTCAAAACTTTAGGAAAATATGAAATACGATAAAATGACATCAGTCAAATTTTGGAATAGGTTTTTTTTAGGTGTTCATTGTTGAATAGAGCAAATGTCTTTGCATTAGATATAATCCAGATTTTCTGTAACGGTCCTTAGAATATATGTCAAACGGTTGAAATAAGACCGGTTTTACAGTATATTGATACCAGATGTCCTCCTTGGTCAATCATCATTTGCTTTTGTCTGGTACTTTAGATCAAGTCATTTGCAACTCAACGTGATTAATGCAGAATGACGTGTGACAGAATTCTCAAATTGAAATGTGTCCCAATAACGATCACACTCAAGCTAAGAAACAACTTCTCAAACACTTTTCATAAAGAAATGACATTTTAATTTGGTATGTATATTTAAAGGCAGAGATGATCCACCAGCTTGGAGAGCAGATTGGTACGAAACTTGCTCAAGCAGAGAACATCGGCAATGAAGGAGAAGTGGAGGCATCACTGCAGCTTATGGAAGAGGTGGAAGAACTCAAGAAGAAGAAAAGTCAGGCAGAGGTAAGTAAATAAGTTTTATACAAACTAGAGATTGATTCGCGCATCAGGCACATAAAGGCTAGATTGGCTCAATCGTGTTGTCAACTACGATTGGAAATTCTGCCCCACTGTGATGTCAAATATCTCAGCATATTAAATCATTGCTTGAGGATTGGATGGACTCAAATATGACATGGACCATGTGGGTAAAGTATACATTTATAATGAATTTGTGTTAGATCAGAAAAAAACCCTTTTATTTTGATGTTTACAGCAGACTGTAAAGCTAGAGACAATTTTAATGGCCAATGAAGTGAATGTTTGTCCAATTGTCATTGCAGATTGAGTTCCGCAACTCTATGCCAGCCTCAAGCTACCAGCAACAGAAGCTGCGAGTGTGTGAGGTGTGTGGGGCCTATCTGGGTATCCATGACAACGATCGTCGTCTCGCTGATCACTTCGGTGGCAAACTTCACCTTGGTTTCATCACTATCAGAGAGAAGTTGGATGAACTCAAGGTTTGCTTTTCCTTCAGTTTTCATCCTTGGATTAAAATTTATTGGAAAGAAATCAATGGATTGTAAAAACATTTCGCTTACAGGAAAGAATGTATCATATGTATTTTTGTGACCAATGGGTTGGTTAATTGTACTTAAAAGGAGAGGTTTAAAAAATCTGTTGATTCTCCAAAGTAACCATTTAAAAAGTTGAATTGTCTTTGTGAATTGTATGTTGAGGTATTTGCAAAAATCATCTTGAAGTTCGTGACTGATGAACATTTTAGATAAATCTTTTGTTCCATGTGAGTGCAATGAAGAAAGAAAATTGCTGAACTGTTTGCTTCAAGATAGATTATCTTGTAAATCACCATGTAATTATGTTGAATTTCATTTCATTTCAGAAAATGGTTGCAGATAGGAGAACCCAGCGTGAGAAGGAGAGAGAAGAAATGAGGAAGAACCGAGAACGAGAGGAGGAAGAAAGGAGAAGTCGGCGTCGCAGCAAGAGCAGAAGTCGCAGCAAAAGTCGGGAGAAGCGGAGAAGATCTAGGAGTCGCAGTAAAAGGTACAACTATATTTAAATTATCATTTTCAATAATAAACACTAATATTTCCTTCTGTACATTATATCTTTTTTGTGACAAACATTTTTATGTGTTATCTGGTATTTCAGATCGAGATCAAGATCTCGGGATCGCAGAACTAAAAAGAGGTCAAGGCGATCACGCTCAAGATCTAGATCTCGCTCCAGAAGAGGTTCAAGATCAAGGTTATTATTATTCTTTTAATCATGTCTTTATATGAGGTCTTTACTTTGACAAAAGATTTAATGAACTTTCAGACCTTGTCTTTTGTTTTTATGTTCATGTCCATTTTGATCAAATGAATAAGTTACATTATCTAATTTCTTTTATCAAAAATTTAAGATACTTGGATAATGCCTTTCTCTCCCTCACATGTAGCTCAAGTCACAAGTAACAAATTCCTGATCGATCCTTTGTTGTAATACAAGCAGTACTTAAAATTGCATATTACCTCTATTCAAAGTATGTTTAGATATCACACCATTTGCTACAATTTCTTAAAATTCCAATTGCAGGAGACATCGGTCGAGATCAAGGTCCAGACGATCCCGCAGTCGATCCAGAAGATCCAGGTCCAGAGGAAAGAGGTCAAGATCGAAGTCAAGGTCAAGAAGATCTAGGTCGCGAAGCAGGTCAGACCGCAAACACAGACGCAGGTCCCGATCTCGGTCCAGGTCTAAAAGTCGCTCAAAGAGAAGTGGAAGTGCAGAGAAGAAGCGAAGATCTGCATCGGTGTCTGGAGGAAGCGATAATGATCAGGAGTGAGTCCACGGGTAGATTGGTGTTTTGGAGGAACGGGGAAATTAATTTTAACTTTGATATGTAATGTTGGTGCAAATTTTATGATCTAGATGTGTTATATGTTACATCTACTTTTAAAAGTAACTTATTTTTCAAGATTGTTATTAATAATAATAGCTCTAAGTATTTTGTTGAACAAATTAAAACAGTTGGTGATTCAAAAAAAAAAAAAAAAAAAAATTTGTTGCCCAATGATAAATATGGCATGTTACCAGCTTACTTCTAAGTGTATCGTTTGATATGATGGACCACATAAATAAGGGATATTATAATATTTATAGTTAATAATTCAGCATATGGTCAATGATTATCGTTTTAAATTTTTTTTTATACATCCCTTAGTATCATGGTCGGGATATCTCTTGTTTTTCATTCTTTACAGTATTTAATTCTGTTGGAATAATTTCTTAACGCGTGATCTTGTTATTCAGGAAATCTAAGAAGAAGGAAGAAGTTTGTGCTAATGAAGAAGCTGACAAGTAGACATCCGACCAGACTTATTAGTTTGTTGGATGTTGTATGTCGGCTCAGTATTTCTTTGAATGCAAGAAGTATCAGATGCTACCAACTTTTGCCATAATATGAGTTTCATTGTCTGACTTGTTTGTTCATGTAGCAAGTGTATGAAATATGCTTGAAAATTAGCCAGAAACTTTTTTGGTCAGTTGCAGAGGTTTACCAAAAGCTGGCAATTTCCCTTTTGGAGGAAAGATTTCCCAATAAGGATGCTTGAAATCTCTTATTTCATACACTTTCGGTAACCAAGGATGGGAAATAATGTAGATGACATATTTTTCTCTCGGATCAAGTTTTTACCTAAAAAGAACCTTTGTTTCGCTGAAAAATTCTCTTTCAGTCCCATCCTTGGTAACCCGATGTTTGATCTGTTTAATGTCTATTTTATAATATTGATGAATAATTACGCTTTTGCCAAGTTCATGTTGTCTTGTTCGGGCTGCTGTTAATAGAATTTATCACCACTACCCTGATGAATTGTAATTGATGAAAATTTGTAATGTTTATGTCATGTGAATTGTAGAGAAATGTGTGTTAATCAGTATATTGTCTGTTATTCTAAAGACTTTTGTTGACAAATATTACATTACAAGCATACCTCTATAGGATGTTAAGAGAAAGATTTCCTGCTGAAAAGGCTTTGTGGTGCAATCACAAAACTATCTATGCATGGTTTAGTGTACCCTGCAATGTACAAGAAAAGGTGTTAATCTCAAGCTTCAAGATTTAGCTAAAATCAAGGTCAAAATATTCCCAATCAAACATTTGTATTTTACCTTTAACATTTTATGGTTACATTTGAGATATAAGGTGGTTGTGTTGCACATCAGGGAACAGATAATGAGACACGGATTGTTTGTTTTACCTATGGCCAGATTTGGCTTTCTTATCCATCTTACTTTGGCAATACCACACTCTTACCAGTGATTATTTTAAAGAATAAAAATTGAGGTATTGTACTACCAGTGCTTGTTTTCTTTTACATCAGTACATCAGAGTTGTCATGCAGCAACTTTGACCAACAACACTCCTTTTGTGACGTGTACCTCTTCTGCTCCAAAAAATGGGCAAAAATCATACAATAATACTTTCTCATATTAAAAGAATTTTCATTGTTTAAGATTATTTTCACTTATGGCCGAGTCTGTACACAAAGTTTCACCTTTCTAGGCCTTATGGTTCTGGAGAAGAAGATGAAAATAGGTTTTATGAGCGTGGCCCCTGTGGCCCTTATTAAGGGGCCTAAAAAGCTACAATTTTTAATCCTCACTAGTCAAGGAGTCTGTACACCAAGTTTCAGCTTTCTAGGCCTCATGGTTCTGAAAAGTCGAAATTCCATAAAGTTGCCGGACACCATGCCATGCCATAAGCCCATTGGGTCTTACAGGCCAGGTGAGCTAAAAATGAGAAGACTTATCAAGATGGACCTTTCAAACGCTCATCCCTCTAAAACAGAATCTTTCACATCATTGTTTGTATTGAGAAGCTGCCTAATGTCATTTTCCACACACAAACTCTACTCCGTAAAAAGTAAGACCATGATCATTATGTCATGAAAGGAAATATCTATGATCTTATTTTTAGCTCATCAGGACTGAAAGTCCAGATGGGCTTATGGCATGGCCCGTCGTCCGTCCGTCGTCTGTCCGTCCGTCCGTAAACTTTTGACACTTTCGACTTCTCATGAACCATACACATTAGAGAGCTGAAATTTTGTGTACAGGTAGCTTAGCATATGGAGATTCTAATTTGTAACTTTGGTGACCCTGTGACCCCAAATAGGGTCACAGGGGTCACAACCTTAAAAACCTATTTTCATCTTCTTCTCCAGTTCCAAAAGGAGTAGAGAGTTAAAAATTGTATGTGCAGACTCCTTGGACAATTGGGATTCTAATTTGTAACTTTGGTGACCCTGTGACCCCAAATAGGGTCACAGGGGTCACAACCTTAAAAACCTATTTTCATCTTCTTCTCCAGTTCTAAAAGGACTAGAGAGTTAAAAATAATATGTGCAGACTCCTTGGCCTATGGGGATTCTTAATTGTAGATTTCGTGAGCCCATGACCCCAAATAGGGTCACAGGGGTCACAACCTTAAAAACCAATTCTCATCTTCTTCCTCAGTTCCAAAAGGAGTAGATAGTTAAAAATGATATGTGCAGACTCCTTGGACAATGGGGATTCTAATTTGTAACTTTGTTGACCCTGTGACCCCAAATAGGGTCACAGGGGTCACAACCTTAAAAAACTATTTTCATCTTCTTCTCAAGTTCCAAAAGGTCTAGAGAGCTGAAATGATATGTGCAGACTCCTTGGCCAATGGGGATTCTAAATTGTAGATTTCGTGACCCCATGACCCCAAATAGGGTCACAGGGGTCACAACCTTAAAACTTATTTTCATCATCATCTTTAGCTCCTAAAGGTCTATTGAGCTGAAAGACTGCATGTAGACTCCTTGGCCAATTGGGATTTTAAACTGTAGATTTCGTGACCCCATGACCCCAAATAGGGTCACAGGGGTCACAATCTTAAAAACCTCTTTCTCCATTAGATGACAGTCTTTATTTATTTATTATAGTGTGGACTTCTTTCACTGTCTAATTAATTATTTGGGTAAGGAAATTTATTCCGAAATCGTTACATTTGTTTTGTAATTCTTTATAGGTTTTCTTGCAAAAGGTAACATCAGTTTCATTTTTAGCTCATCTGGCCTGTATAAAGCAAACTTGATATGATGCCTGATGAGCTACAGAGCCAATGGCTCTATTTTTTAAATCTCGTTAAATATGTATGAAAATATTTTAAACAGTGGTTCAGATAGTCTAGACCTGACTATTATAGTCGCCCGCCGCAAAGTGGCGTCCGTCTGTACTTATGTCCGGATTCTTGTTGACACGATATCTAATGAACCGTTGGACCAAATTGGCCCACAGCCTACATCGGGGGATAATGCAGACACCAGTCAGTTTTGGTGACCTTGACCTTATTTTGAAGGTCATTATGGCACTTTGACCGATTTTAAAACTCAAGGCAATGTCTCATGAACCGTTTCACAAGAAGTCTTGATATTTGGTCACAGCCTACATTGGGGGTTACGCAGACACCAGTCACTTTGGGTGACTTTGACCTTAATTTCAAGGTTGCCAAGGCAAATTTGCCACTTTTGAAACATCTTTTATCTTATGAACCTCTGCACCTAATGTTTTCAAATTTGGTCACAGCCTACATTGGGCGATTACGTAGACGCCACTCACCTTGGGTGACCTTGACCTTAATAGCAAGGTCACCACAGCTTTAGACCACTTAACACTCTTGTTAACACGATATCTCATGAACCGCTGCACCAAATGGCTTCAAATTTGGTTACAGCCTACATTGAGGGACTACGCAGACACCAGTCACTTAGGCCTATTTTCAAGATCACCACGACACTTTGTCAACTTTTGAAACACCTTATATCATTTAAACCATTGCACCATATTCCTTCAAATTTGGTCACAGCTTACACTATTGATTACGCAGACACCAGTCACTTATTTTCAAGGTCATAACGGCACTTTGGCTACTTTTGAAGTTGTTTTTAATGTTATATCTCATGAACTGTTGCACCAAATTTCTTCAAATTTTGTCAGAGCCTACATTAAGGGATTATACAGACACCAGTCGGTTTGGATGACCTTGACTTTATTTGCAAGGTCACAACTGCACTTTGTCCACCTATGAAACTCTTTGTTAAAGCCGTATCTCTCGAACCATTGCAATCAATGTGAATGGGAATAATGCATTTGCTTTTTGTGACATTTATTTCGATATATCTCAATGGCGGGGGACATTGCCATGTAAGTGGCAAACACTTGTTATAATATATGTGCAATGGCTGCATCTAACAAAGGAAGACATCTAGCATGTCGGACCAACACAAATGTTGATAAAGGCTAATCTATTTCTTAGATGTGTGCAAGTTTTCAACTATTTGTAATTGTAAAAGGCCATAAGCAAAGCAATAGCAAAATAAGAGCCATTGGCTCTGTAGCTCATCAGGCTTAATATCTTATTTTTCTTAAGGGTGTGACCAATGTGGTTCCCCCTACCCAGGGGCCAGAGGGTCACCAAATGTACCAATAGAATCCCATTACATGAGGATTCTCTACACATTTCATCATTCTATGCCTTGTGTATCTTCATAAGATGATACAAAAAAGGTTTTATTGAGGCCACTGGGTGTTATCTTAACTAGCGAGAAGTCTGTACATATGCATTCAGCTTTCTAAGCCTTTTTGTTCTGGAGAATAAGATGAAAATAGGTTTTTAGGCGTGACCAAAGTCAAGGAGTCTTAACACAAAAATTTCAGCTTTCTACACCTTTTGCTTCTGGAGAAGTAGAAAATACACAAAATTTACAGACTGAGGGACGAACGCCGGACACCATGCCATACCATAAGCCCATTGGGCCTTTCAGGCCTGATGAGCTAGAAAGGCATCTAAAAGAACCCTAACTTTGCGATGTTTTAACACTGTCACTGAAATCTGAACCCTACTATCGCCAACCATTTAACACAGCTGCTCATCTGATAATGCCTGAGATTTTCTAACCTTGCTGCTTATAGGCTGGATTGCGCGTTCACATGAACAGTTTTTGAAACAGAAATGGAGAAAATATGATTACCGGTATATTCAATTCATATTCGAAAGTAATTCATATTTATAAAATAATTGCTCTTAACACTGTTGTGTTGTTTTAATAATACAGACATGGATTTCTTTCTAAGTATCATTATATTTCCTGAATAGAGAGAAAAGGTGAGACATTGATAGGTACAAACCCATGTTTCAACTGCAAGCATTGTGAATGTCTTGTGTTGCGAAAATTCACTTTTAGTGAGTCACTCCATGGTGTCTGTGCAATGTTTAACTTCATAACTCGCAAACATTATCTTAGGTGTTCACAGCTATACTGAGTGTTCATGTCTGATGAACACCTTGGCACATGTACTCATAGACTACATGAAGTAGCATGAAAAATGAATATTCATAGAATTTTTTAAAAATTACATATATAGAAAAGAACCCTTTGAAGTGTGTTCTATGACATTTACGAAACAAGTGTGAAATTTTGTATTGAGAGTGAAATACAACTTTGCATGAGCTTTGCAGAATTCATACGACACACTTCCAAGGGTAATAATTTCTTGATACAGATTCTATTCCATTTAGTTCTCTTGGATGGCTGGCTACAGTGATGTCACGAGCAAAGGTTTTATGAAGTCACAGACAATACATTACAACAATCACTGCAAGGGAAGAGTAACATGTGCTCATATTTGAAAGTATATTTATCCACACTTAGGGAATAAACTTCAAAATAATTGGATTTCTTAGTTAGTATTTCCATCCCCACAAGGAGCTAAAAAATATTTGTGGTGCGTGCTAATTGTGTTTTAGTCATCCTTGACACCAAGGTCTGTAGGAGGTTGATATCACCACTGGAACTTTTCATTGGGTTAATCTGTTCTGAAATTACCTGTACTCAGTAACCCGGTGAGTCTGCGCCAAATGGAGAGAGTGAGTGAGTTAAGATTTGAGGTGTCAATTGGACCTGTGTACTTCTAAGACATTAACTATTGTCAACACTATTGATTCCCTGTCGGCTATGAAGCTTATACATTTGTGTTTAAAGTCTATTAGGAAAAAGCTTTCAGTCTAAATTTCAAGTTTATGTACATGTGATGCCAATGTCCCGGAGTCAAAGTAACCAAAATCTATTTTGATCTTTTCATATTAGTTTTGTCATTGTGAAATGCTGCTTCATAATTCCTAAGCACAACTGGAGTAAAATGAGATGTGCACGATGCATACCTGTTTTGTGTCATGATAAAGCCTGAAGTACATGAAAATTGCCAACTATAGGAAGACAATCATTCACTTATTTCTAATAAGACAATGATGTACAACAAGGAGACCATTTGGATACAACAGTATGTATTTCTCAAACTTACATCAACCTGAAAGAACTGTACATTGAATAATCCCCCTTTGCTGAAGGAGCCCCTATTATTTCTAAAAGTTCAGCACACAAACGGCCAATCTCAGACTATTCATGACCATCATAGAACTTAGAGAGAAAATCTGCCGGCCTTGGTTCCTCAGTTGTTTTGAAATAATTCATTATATGTGTCTTCTGTTTCCATATGTTGGCAGTTTCAACGAGATCCATTTGACCCTGAAAGAAAAATAAAATGGAGTAAAGTAAAGTAAAGTATTTGAGATTGCTGCCTCAAATCACACTTACTTACTTATTTGACACTCCGCATAGAATAGATTCGATTTCATATCAAAACACAAAAGCAATTATTGGGATAAACATGTGTGAATAAAAGTTAGTTTAGATGATGGCTAATAATGCCATAAGCTTATCTAGACCTAAAGGCCTGATAAACTACTAATTCTAATATTGTTCCTGTAAAGATCATAGGCGCCGCCCACCCTGTATTCAATAAATTATTGTTTTTGAGTGACGTCATGAAACAATGGCCCTTTACATCAATAACAATCGACTATGACGTCACTTGCCCTGGCCCTGATGGAGGATTTTCAATTTGCCGCTGAATTTGATTTATAAAATATGTTTATTTGGAGTAGAAATAGCTTAAACGAGTTAAAATCAACATAATAGAAAAAGGAATAGAGTAGCCCTAACCATCATGTGTTTTGCAATAAAGTATAGTTTTGCCCTGAACTATCATAACGTCAAACAACTCAGCCTTGTTCTTTAACTATAATAGTTAGTTCTTAATAAATGGTGCCTTCACTTGTTCTCTACTACACGGAACACCGCTTATCGCTACCAACAGACATATATTCAGTACCTCCCTTATCATTAGAACTTTCATCATAAATTAGTTGGCATAGATAAAGTTATTTACTTGATATGAAGATTTTGTGAAAGCTTTTTAACATATGCCACAATGATATTGATAATTCACTTAATTATAATGTTTTTTCATTCACCTTGATTACTAGCAAGTCAATAACTCTGATGTCACTTATATGCTTGTTTTTGAGGAATTCTTCTCTCAACTTTGCCCGTCCTTGAGCTACATTGATTGGTATGTCAAATTCCTTCACTGGAAAAGAAAATATATGATAATTTAAAATGATATCAAATCACAACATTGTACCAAAACTTAACGATAAGTATCATCTTCCGGTAAATGCAAATTAGTTCAGTACTTTGGCATTGAAATGACAGTCCTAGCAGGGGTTTTGTTGAAACAAATTTCAAGGGGTAATTACATTAAAAACAAATAAGTAATTAGTACATGAAACAAGTGAAGTTAAGTTCAAGTTACACATCAAAGTTGAAACATGTTACACTTGACAACTTAATAACCGATAGTGAGGAATGAGGATAGTCTGTAAATATTACATCAGTTAACCTCATAACAAACTAATGTGCTTTGGGACAAGTTCTACTAAGCATAAGACATACATAATTGGACATATTATCTTTTTTCTTGGATTCACACATACTAAATTTGTAGACTATCTTTTTTAACCCTTGGATTCCTGTCAACAAAGTTTTAGTGTATGTTTGCAGTGTTTAAATTATAGCCCGTCCTTGACTGGCTACTTTTTGCCAGGACTGGTTAATTTTTGGTCAGAACTGGTAACTTTAAGAAAAAATTTCCTTATTTTCCCATATGGAATTGACCAATTACTTTTCAGGACAGGCTAGGTTTCAAATCTATTTCATACACTGATGTTTGTGTAGTATAAGGATTGTTATCGTTCTGTAGTTAGAATCACAAGCGCCTAGCAAAGTGTAGTCCTTCCTGACTGAATCTCACGGTGAATGAAACTAAAATTGACAATATCCTTTATTTTGACTCATTTGACCTTCCACTTTAGTTATCTCCCTTTATCAACATTATAGCCGGTTTATTTCTCCTGATTTGATAGTTCTTCCGTCAATAATATATTATTCCTTGACTGACTTCAATCCATATCTAATATACGAAGATCTACAGAAACCGAACCTTAGTTGACAGACAGAACACACACAGAAAACCAAAAGCTCGCCGTAAATTTTTTGTTTATCGTATCACCACTCTTTGAACTTGGCTTGTAGGCTCGATAATGACAAACATGCTTAACTTACCAACATAGGGGATTTGTCTATACCATGCCTTGTACAGGTTGAACACCCTCCTTTTTGCTTCTGTCCGATCTACTGACAAAATTGGTTTTACTTGTTTCAGGCCTTGTTGAACCGCAGAGCGGGTAGCCATCTTGGAGGAGGTGATGTTAAAAGTCGGAACGGCAATTTTCCGAATTAAAAATATTATATTGGATGAAACAAATGTATGCTTGATTTGCTCTACAATGTTCTCAAAGCATATATGATTGTCTAAAAAATTATAAACTTCTATAAATGTGTTGCCTTGTTATTGACTGGCATGTTCTCTTTGTTGCCAAGTTTAAGTGTATAACATATTGAAGCGCTCATAAAATGGAAACCAGTTGCATGTTTATCAGATTAACCGTGTAATTCTTTTCTTAGCGTTTTTAAAGTTATGATTAGATGTATCAACGGAAAATAGCAACTTATATTTCCGTTCAACCCTGAGATACCATAACCATATACGCAGAAACTCAACAATTCAGAGCATGTGATTTAAATATACGTAAATTTGCTAAAAGAAGCAACAGGATTGATAAATGAGAAAATGCTTATATTAATCCCCATGATACCGCTCCAGTTGCAAATGCTTATATAATACCGCTTATCAAGGTCATGTCATTGGGAATAACAATTACCGGTAGTACATATCTAAGTTGTTTTTCAATGGAAACATTTAATAGATTTTAGATGTCAGTTTCATTTTTTTATGTTTGGAATATGAAATACAGTAAGGTGAAAAATATTTTCTCGTTTTGTTTGACTTACGACAACCCATATTTAACTATCTCCAGATGACAAAAGTGTTAGTGTTAAATGTATAATTTTGATAGTGTCAAAAATCTCATTACACAAACCAATCATCCATAGTCAGAGAACAAATTATGAAGATTCACATAAAGTCCATCGGCGGTCATTTTTCATTCATTTTGTGTAAGAAAAAGGAAACGCATGGCTGTACTTTAAATTACATATTTGATTTATTACTTATTCATTTAGTTTAAATACTTTTTCTTTCAAAAAGAACAATTAATTTTCATTTTCCTGACATCACCCCTATAATAACGTGCCATGCACTGCCCCTTGAAAGTCTGCAAGATATTCTACTAAACCTTTCTAAACAGCAAAGCTTTAAACAAAAATATCACTAGTCAACTGAAATGGGAAAGGTATATGAATGTTATTATATCAGAAGAACTTTGGAAATCTTATTACCATATACCTCTATAGGAACAACAGTAAATACACATCTCAGAATAGTCTGTTATCCTGCCCATAAAGCCTAAATATAGTAATAAAGGAGCCTTCTTGAGTCTAGAAAATGTTAGCAAGTCTAGATGCCTCAGCTTTAGAAATGAGGTATTGTTCATGACTCCTGTTTATTTCATTAAGAAAATTATACTAAAATTTGTGAGTATACTCTTTTTTTTCAGGGACAATATGTAAGTCTTCTCTCAGAAGGATATATAAAACAATACATAGATATATATACAAAACATAGCTATACAATTTGTTAGAATCTAGCTTTTTGATATTTTCTAGAGTTAAAATCGAATCGATGTTTCATTTATTCTTTGAATGAGTACATGTGAAAACATGGTAGAACTCAGTTGATTTGATTGATTGAGTACAAACATGTACTACACTAACTTTTGATAAGAATCATGCATGAAAATGTTTTGATAAAAACGGAAATGATGTTCTTAACTTGTCTATAATTGCAACGAAAAACTTTTACCCTTCCAGACCTGCAGCCTTCTTGCTGTAAAACAGGCCTATCTACATCTATATACCCTATACTTATTGACAGAAGCTGTTTTACGGTAATGTTTTCTTACCAAAACTTCTTCATATAACTACTATCACCTTAAAGGGGGTCTGCAACCCGAATTTTTAACTTCCGGTGTTTTATTATCAGGGCCCCGAAAGACTCGTAAATGCTCGGTAGGAACAAAATCGTTTGGTTAGAACCGCTTACAGCTGACAGCCAGTACCAAGTTTGTGTCAGGTGACCCCCTTACCCGTCCGGACGCTCTCATTAATGATGGTCAATTAGGTTTCACGAGCAAGGTTGTTGATTCCCTTTAATACTTAACATATCTACCACTAGCATGGACGTATATAAAACGTGACGACCTTTACCCTTCCTGTACATATTGAAGTATATATATATATATGTATGTATAAAAAAAACTATGATTCAGTGATACAAAACTACATGTACATTGCTGTACCAATTCAACTTATCATAACCATCAATGATGATACCATACTATCCATATTCCGACATGATTTCAAAAGGACATAGGCATAAGAGAAACGGAATCGTCATTCAAGACTTGCCTTTCGACACTTTCAAGAATGTAAGTTTATGGTTAAAGTGAATTCAAGGTTAGAATATTGGAAGCTTTCGTATGTTGGGTAAAACTATGTCGTGTATTTATCAATCTCAATAATTAAATTCATTGTATCATTGCCTTAAAGGGGAATTTTTAGGGGGAATATACGGTGATGTCAGGAAAATGAAAATGAATGGTTCCAATTGAAAGCCAATGTATTTAAACTAAATTAAACAGTAATAATTCATATATAAAGTTTAGCCATGGGTTTCTTTTTTTCTTACTCAAAATTAATTAAAGGTGTTCACACAAAATGGCCGCCGATGGATTTTATGTGAATCCTCATACTTTGTCCTCTGACTATGGGTGATTGGCTTGCGTAATGAGATTGTTGACACTGTCAATATAATACATTTAGCATTAACTTACAATTATAAGTGAAATATTTAAAATATGAAATTATCAAAAAACGTGCTACTGCCCCTTTAACATAGCGAAGCGATACGTACATTTTTATCTGAAAATTTTGAGAGCGGTATGTATTTATAGATCGTAGTTCATAGCTTATGTTCACCCACAAAAATCGCCCAGTCCAGTGTATTCATCACGCCGTTATAAACACCATAGAACTAGGAATGTGAATAATTTGACCACTAAGAACATGTGTTTGTTATTATTTCCTTCTCCGGTGGTCACGCCCGAGTGATACGATGGATGAACCGATAGTAGTTAGGGCGAATGCAAAAACTACCTGTAGCAACTGATCGATCAAATACTGGAATACTCTCACCTGGCTGGGTGTCTGGGCAACATGGCAGGCTTTACGTTTTTCGAAATGGATTTTGTAAGTGTTTTTTTATTTTGTCATGATTTGAATTGGTTATATGCAATGTGATTGCAACTATAAGGAGAACATATACTTTATTGATACTTTCTATCTTTGTCTGCTTAATTCTATCTAGCATATTAATTTTTAGATGTGAATTTTGTGTGTGTGTTATTCATTGTGTCATCATATAAAATTAATAAATACTCATAGGTGTAATAATCAACCATAGCCGCATGACTTAAAATTAATACCTGCATATTTATGCCTTGTTTATCGTATGTAATGCAAATCGTTTATTGTAAGTGTATAGACACATTTTTACAAACTTTTTATGTTATTTTCCCCTAGTTTATTTACATGTCTGCGATTTAAACTTTAGACAGAACCAACCTCCTTGTAGACATGAATGAGTATCTTTAGTATCTACTTAAGCTTGTGTTCATTGCAATTTCTGATTTACGGATATGAGATATCATACTATAATTCCTTTATCTCATACAGTAGCTATCTACGTACACAAAATAAACACACAGAAATACATCTTGTTTGAACTTTGACTTAAACTTGAGTTGCTTCATGATTAATCGATGACATCTAGGTGTCAGAAAGATATGAACGATATGGAAAACCTCCATTTGTATAATTCTAAATAAATTAAAAATGTAATGTAACAGGTTAGTCTGTCAGCCAGACCCTAAAAAAAATAATAAAAGCCTAAGCAAGTTTATGATAAGGCTAAAGAGCTCAATTTTAGGAAATTTCTGAAAATGAAGAAATCTCAGTCTCCTTTTTATTATATTTATTATTTTCCTTTAAATTTTAGATTTTTGAAAAAGAAAGTTCATTTTAGTTGTAATGTTAGACTAGTAACAGGTGTATACTGTATGATGTGTGTTATTAGAATTACTATGAGTACTTTCTAAGCATTGTTCTAAACGAGTAAGCGACATATTTATGACTTTAAATGTAGGATAGGCATTTAAAACATAAGGCATTGCAAATTTGCATTGGGCATTATGCTACTTATCGCGCAAGATCACTTAGAAAATTTTATGCAAATCACGGTCATGTTTTTACAAGCAAGGTTAACCATTGAAGGAATGCTGAGCGTCTGATTGATAATATAGCCAGTGGGATGAATACATAATTTGATATTGGGAGTATATTTAAGTGAAGTGGCCTAAAGAAATAACAAGGAATTGTTGAATATGACATTGAAAGCGATATTTACACGCAAACATTTAAGCTTTATTTACATACAAAACCGACACTCAATGAAATAAGTCCATGGCTGTAAAGGAACGCGTGAATGAACACTAGATGGGCGTGGAGTGTAGATGTTATAACTTACATAGGAACTTGAAGGAAGAAGTTGATATATACAAGCGAAGAGAGTTAATTTGTTAACATTGACTTGACATGGTAAAAGAATGTACATAAATATTTATGTATATAATTATAAAAATAAAGTTTACTGTTTGAAATTGACCCACTGTGTCCTCGTCAAAACATAACGTTAATTTTAAAGAATCGTTTATTCTATAACCACTTTCAAAATGAATGTTGTTTTTCGTACCCTTTTCCTATGATTTTACAAAGATGAATCTTAAACAATATACATTTTTTCTCTTGAGGACAAAAGTTTATTTACGTGATTATCTTCTAATTGAATTCAATGCTTTTGTTCTTTCTTAAGAACTTTCAATACGTTTCTTTCCCTTAGTATATATAGATTTTGTTTTAAAACACCATCTACTTATTCAGTTAAAATTAATTGGTTTTATAAATAATGTTACACCTTATTTTTCAAGTTTTTTAAATGAATAGTCGTGTTAAATACTTTTGATTGAATACATTAAAAATCTTATCCTTTTATGTTCTATTCTCTGCAGTTACCTTTTTAAAAAACAAGGTACAACTTATATTTAATACCCAAACCCAAAGAAACAACAAATGAAAGAACGAATGATATATGATAAATGATAGATAGTTTATTTTGTCAAAGAAGCCATAGGCCTATAGGAGCTAACATTTGGAATTAATAAAACTTCACAAAACCATGAAAAAGATATTAAAATTGATCCGGAGATCGTTTATTATATCAAATATATAGTAACGGAATGACATATATAATTTAATTAAAATTGCATGGAATGTGTTAGGTCTTGGGATGGATGAAATACATGGAATAAATAGAATATATGGAATTAATGTAATACATGGACTTCATTTAATAGATGGAATAAATGGAATAGATAAAATAAATGGAATAGATAAAATAAATGGAAAAGATAAAAAAGATTCAAGAAATTGAAAAATTGGAATAAACATTATGGAATATCTACGTTGAGGAACAACAATAAACTCCTTAAAATTCAAAGATGTAAACACACACTTATAAAAGTAGGTATATATATAGGCCCTTATAAAGTAAGATCCTGCACCTATCAATATTTATATCAAGACTGATTCATATCCGGCATAGTTTATTCTGTGTGGTATTCGTTTGTGATCTTCCTTGACGAGTTATTTCCCTTTAAGCATTGAGTAAACTTTAGGGCAAGTCAACATTAATGAAAGAGTCGTAATTAAAGTAGGTTGAAACTCAAGTTTCAGGAGTAACCTTTGTACTGACAATTCAGTAATTTGTCGAGAAGTAATGATCGATTGAAAATAAGAGATACTTTGTCTATTTAACCAGGTATGTATGACCGTTTGTCTTTACTGAAGTTGTGCCTTGTACAAAGTTTACTTTCACTACTGCCGTATTGGCACTACTGACAGAGCGATACTGTTCTAGGATGTAGGTTTGGCTACTGTTGTTTATTCAGAGGAAAACCCTTTCACTCTAGTTTCGAAGAAATTTACGAAGATAAGATGGTTATGAGGACTTTAATTTTTGTTTATGTTATTTAAGTGGAGATTTATCAAAATTATAAAGTCTGAAATGTAATTTATCATATTATTTGAAATGTTTTTAAGCACTGCTGTCCTACTGAATGATTATATCAATGTTTCAATGTGAGCGTGAATATCCTTGGAACCGACTCTCTGTTTATCTTTTATCCATCAGGGCAACTTCAGTGGCATTCAGCAAAGAGTGAGTTAATGTTCCATGTCATGAATTTATTTTTTTTGTCTTCTAGGCCTGATTCTTGTCGAAAGGATGCCATGAGAATACGGAAAACATGTTTTCTGGTATTTTATGGTGTTACAACATATGTTGAGAGTCACATGCCTCCAAAAAAAAGTCCTTAGCCTCAAAGTTCATAAATTCAGTGGCAAAATAAGGGTTAAAATGATAATTTACAAATTGAAATCCTAACAATGTATACATCATGGCACAGCAAGGTCAATTATATGTATGAATTATGTTATAAGTCAATAAGTATACTTTGTGTGTAAATACTATTTTGATATTGAAGAAAGCTTATGTTAAAATATTCTCATGACATCTGCGTTCAGTTTAAGTAACAACAGCACTGAGGTCTGAATGAACCAAGAGTATATTTCCAAAGTAACATGATTAACAAACTCCTATTTGTACGGTCCATATGAGAAGTTCTCTTTAGTATATGAAGGTTATCTTATCTTACCTGACATGGAGGATTTTGTTGCATTTTATTTTTAATTTTAGGCAAAACATTTCATAAACATTTTTTTTTATCTTCCTTTAGTAAGACATTATATATACACACAAATCAGATATATCATTGTTTTTATTTATACCATATCATTAGTAATATCATCACTGATAGATTTGTTTTTGTGTACATATACCAGTGTTTAGAATATAGCCCGTCTGCCAGTCCTTGAACTAGCTGGTTACCTTTTGGTCAGGACTGGTAACTTTTAAAAAAATTTCTTTATTTTCCCCTAAGGAATTGACCAATTAATTTTCAGGACAGGCTAGGTTTCCAGTCTATTTTATACACTGCATGTACACATACAAGATTTAAAAGGTCACAATGAGCAAGTCATAAAGATTATTCCCTAAAAATATTTTTTTAACTTCTTGTAGAAAGAAAGTAATGACAGCTAAAAATAACTTGTGTACACTTACCTTGACCAGGAGTTCTCGCATATAAATCCCCTTTATTTAAAAAGTCATAAATTTGGGTGAACATATCATAAAACTGATAAGCTACAATGACAACTGTTTTATGGGGAACACTTGATGTTTATTGAATTTAATCTATTGTATTATAAAGTATATGTTTAGATTGTATATTTGTGTTTTTGAATTACAGCCTTTGTTCTGTTTCAATCTATGCTTTTCGCTATTGTTTTGTTTCTCTGGACCCCAAAGCAATAAGTACCAGGTCTCCAATAAGCGCTGAGCCTCTAATAAGCGCCTGGGGGTCAATTGTAGTCAACAAAGTAAGCCTCAGGCCTCTTTTAAGCACTGGGTCCTAACCATTGATTTAATATACCTTAGAAAAACGTTTTACAGATATTCATTAAAAACATTTTATAAAAAAAAAATAGGCGTCAGAGATCCAATTACTGCCGGGCCTCTAATAAGCGCTGTGGGATAAAAGGGTGCTGAAAAAATTAGTTTATTAGAGGAAATACGGTATTTTCAGATGGCGCTTGTTTGAGAAAAGGTCATCAAGCCTGTCTGACTTAGATCTTGAGATACTACCGGTATCTGTCATTTTGAGGAGGGCTGGTTGATTAACAAACCATAAGCCCTGCGTTGTAGGGACTTACAGAAAATACTTAAAAAATTGCCTTCCTTGAATTACCGTAAATTCTCCATTATTTCGCCATCTCCAATAATTTGACCACATGATATTTTTCATAGGGAAGAAATTCAAATCACTTCTAACATTTAAATCAAGTACCAAAGGTTGATGTTCACCCATTGCAAAAAAAAAAAAAAAATTATTGCACAGCATAACTTTCTCTACTGCTTCTAATGTTGATTATGATTAAATTACCATGATTATGTGGTCATCTACAAAAGTTTGCATTAATATCACACATGTTCTTGATATGTATCTTATATTTAGACCATAGTGTCAAATGAGCCACTTAAATGAAAAATAAGTGTCAAATGAGCCACTTAAGTGAAAAATAGTTTAACTATAGACCCTTTCTGAAAATCTTTTGAAAATTAGATGGGCGAATTAATAGAGAAATTACGGTAACATCAGGTCTAAGGACTTGTTTGAAAAAATAATCTCTTGCCTTGAATAATTGCTTGATTTAGCTATGTTAACATTCTTTTGAACAATCTTTTTTAAGTACCTCTGGCATATATGCTTATTAAATGATACACAGAACCATTGGTAAGAAATTCTTTTCAATGTTCACAATAAGAAGTTCTTGATGCAATACTTTGTTTAATTTTCATTTCAAAATGCATACCCATTACTTAAAAAAAATAACTGCCTAATCACATACCTTGATAATTGCCGGGCTGAAATTGACAATCTCTAGGTGATTATTCTATGATTTACGGTAATCATATTTGAACACTGGGTTTGAGTGTGAGTAGTAACCGTTATCAAGTTTCCTGGATGTCATCAGCTAACTAACACTGATATCAATTCAGGAAGTGTCAAATACATGCATTGTGCTGCTTCAGTTACATACTTGAGAAGAGCTTAATATGTCATAATTTAAAAGAGTTTAATATGCCGTAAGTTCTCCACTAATTCGACATCTCCAATAATTCGACCACATGATATTTTTCATTGGGAAGAAATTCGTATCACTTCTAATACTTCAACCAAGTACCGAAAGTACCAATAGTTTTGAGATTGATTCATATTAAATTCAGTGCTCCAGATAATTTTTGGTGCTATTGGGTATTTACTCCCCGTTTTAGTAACAATTTTGATAGTTACTTAAGTAAAATTGTATTCTCGTGATTTCGGACAATTAGATATTTCATATGAGAAATGATATTGTACACCTATGATTTAACATAAAGGGGCATATATCTGCATATAAAATATCATCTTGAAAATGTTATGTTACTAATGAACATGTTTATTGATATTTTGAAGAGTTATGATATCCTTTTGTGACAAATTTAGGTTCGACTACGCTACAGTACACAAGCTATTTGATTCTTTTGGGTTTTAAAGAAAATATATGCGTATCACTAGTCCAAGAGTTAAAACTAATTGGGTTTTTAAGGATTTTGTTGCGTAAAATATGCAGATACGCTGCTGTTTGGGAGCACTGAAATTGAATGTCAAATAGGATCGGCTATGATCAATGTAGGATATAAGGATGGATTAATATCATAATACTAGGACTAGGGGTGGGACATGTAACCCAGATGATAAGGATAGGTCCATGTGGAGATAGATCTGAGTCTCTTTGGTAATACCTTGACCTATGATAGTTTCTTTTGACCAATAGAATTAGAAAAACAATGAAATATTCTTAGTGATGACATAGCGGTACCATCTTCCTACACATAGCCTAAAACGCCTGTTTCTGAACTGTCAGTTTTATGTCTTGCTGCTGACCCTTGAGTTTTCTGTGCTGGCTTTCTAGCCTGAAGTGTCACTATAGCAGCACAGAAAAGTAAAGGGTCTGCAGCAAGGCATAAATTGACAGTTTGGAAACTTGTGTTTTAGGCTTTGCATAGGAAGATGTACCGGTACTTGTGTTGTGTTGAAGGTATAGAATTAAAATTGAATAAATTTTATAACTATTGATAAAACATGAAACAAATAAAAACATGATAATGGGTAAGATATTAACAAACTTGAAACTCCAAAATGCAAAATATTTTGCTTACTCTTACAAATATTAGTATAATTGGTATGATAGGATATTCTTGTACAAATTGTAAACATTTCAAGGGCCTTTACTGACACGACAAGATACAAAGAGATTTTCCGGCAATAGTTTTAAGATTGATACTGAAACTTTTATAATAATGATTTTTTTTTATCGATAAACAGTGTTTGCAGTATTATAAAAGGTGTATGAAAGAAGTACTCTTCAACAAAATTTGTTTTATTCAGTGGCACATGACATTGTGTTTAGATCAGTTCACTCTTTTCAGTGAAGTTCAGCAACATCTGCCATGGCTCACCGCATGAGTGGGTTACCCATTTCATTCCTACAGGAACCTAGGGTTTGAAGGGTGATTTCCTGTCCAACACTGAGACTATACTGAGTTGAGAAACCAAGAGACCTTATTCAAATGTGTCTCTGCTCACCCAGCAGTATAGCTGGGTACCTGGTGAAGGGCGTGGGAGGTGTCCATTAAGTGCTGTTATTGGCTGTTTGGGGTAAGGCCAGGGTAATAATGCAGGAGGCTATGTTGATACCCCACAATGTACTTTCTGCAATGCAGCTGACGAAACTATTTATCATATGTTCTGGGAGTGTAGCAAGGTGAAAAATATATTGCAAGATTAAAATTTGGCTCAACACTGTTGATGTACAACTTAGTTTTACAGTTTCTCAGATATTATTTGGAGTGAAAGGCAAAAATAATTATGTTTTAAATGCTATTATTATGTTAGTTAAGAATATTATATACTATTGTAGTAAGAAAAGTTTTATCCCAAATATTATATATACATGTATCAAGAGGCAAATCACACAATATTACAATATCACAAAATACATATACATTAACCAAAACCAGGAAGCATATTTCCTTAAATTGTCGTCTATCTTGCATGTTCTATTTAGATTAATACTAGACTTTATCAACTTTTCTGTATGAACAATGTACCCAAAAATTTATATTGTTATGGAATTACTTGTATAATACCATGTATGTTAACCTGTATGTATGCCTGAAAAAAGGTAAAATAATAAAAGATAATAATAATAATGCAGGGGGCGCCTTGGGCATGCTTTCGTAGTGTATATATGCGATATATGTTATGATTTAATTTACAACAACCAGGCCTCTGCATTGCAAAAATTATTACTTTATATCAAATGTGTTGTCATTGTTATGATAAATATCTCTGTAAGGTTATGCATTTAAATAAGTTTTGCTGCAAGACAACTTTTGATTTTGTGACCCTTGAGGTCAAATGAGTCTAACAAACAACCTGACACAGATTACGATCTTTTTCTACAAACATCTTTCCTGTTTGGATTTGATTGTTTTCTGAGTGATTGTTACTATCAGAGTTAATGACTGTCTCAACTTGTTTAAAGATGCTATATCATACTTGCAATATTTTAAAAAGTATTTTTAATATATACGTTGTATTTTTAGAAAACTTTTGCGACCAACCTTGAGAAAATCGGACCAAAATTCATCAAATAGGAGATAATTTACCAAAAAATACCGAAACGGCAGTCGACATAAGGGCGAATCAAGTGTGGCCATTTCACAACTTTCGATTTCTAAATGTACGCTTGAAAACCGTCTTTGTCACGCTCAATTAGATTTTATATTCTTTTTCTCCGAATTAGGTATTCATTGCTGTCAAAGTTGATACCCATCTAACGCAATTACGGTAGTTGAGACACGGTGTAAATCCTACAAGCATAATGATTACGTCACCGAAAGCGGGTTTGTTAAATGACATGCCCTTTCTACGAGGGGTACTGTGCTTGAAGCATAGAAATAAGTATGTTATTGTTGATTAAACAATCTAAATATGATATCAAAATTTCGACGAAAGATTGTGATACAAAGTGATGTATTTCATTTCTCAATAGCTAAGTTTATCCTGAACCGCTTGCAAGTATGATACAGCATCTTTAATAGGAAGAGATAAAAATGGGAATAATTGTTTGAGTTGCAAACTTTCCCTGTGTTGAGGGAAGCAAATCAATGACAGCTACCGGTAGCTAAAGATATTTTTACTGGTAAGGAAGGACTGTTAGTGACTGAAATATTGCAAAGGTGGTGTTAAAGGGGCAGTAGCATGTTTTTTGATAATTTTATATTTTAAATATTTCACTGATGGTTGTAAGTTAATGCTAAGTGTATTAATTTGACAGTGTTAAAAATCTCATTTCACAAGCCAATCATACATAGAGCACAAAGTATGAAAATTCACACAAAATCCTTCGGCTGCCATTTTTGTGTGAACACCTTTAATTCATTTTGTGTAAGGAAAAGGAATCGCATGGCTAAACTTTGTTATATGTTTGAATTATTACTGTTTCATTTAGTTTAAATACATTGTCATTCAATTGGCACCATTAATTTTCATTTTCCTGTCATCACCTTATATTCCCCCTAAAAATGTGCTACTGCTCCTTTAAACTCCAACCCACTCACTGGAAAGAAAGGACTTAGATTCCACTTTTGAGGGTGGACGTTGATGATTATGGAATTGACAACCCGTAAAGTCATACAACAGTATTCTAGTCTAAATGCTTGGATGAGGGGACAACAAGGATTTCTTATTGTGAATAAAAAATATTTCTGGTTCTCTGTATCAGGTTAAAGGTGAAGTGTCTGATTGGTAAAATTTTGAATCTGCATCCCTGATTCTAGTTATGCTTAAATATAGATGTTTCATTTCAGGTGGCCACAAATCCCTTGTTCGATATGGGACAGAGAATTGATGAACTCGAGAAATTGGAGTAAGGTTTTTGATGCAACCCAGTTTTATACATTATAATTTCTTTTCTTTGTTTGTAATATACTGACCAAATCATATAAATTTGTTGTTGTTGGGGATAATAGCAAAAATTTTAAGCACTATGATCATATATTTTTAAGTTACCAAGTTACGAAACAATATTTCCTGAAAAGTTGAGCAAATGTTTTGACCAAATATGATAAAAATATGATGTTTTATTCTTTGTATTAATTATTCATTAATATTATATTGATTTTCAAGTTTTTAATTGCATTTGATAACCAACTTCTAAAAAGTCACGGTTTCCCCAGATAAGTGTTTGAAATAAGTGTAGGCCCATTACTAAGGCCCAACACTGACAGTAATTCACAAAGGTTCACACTTTTCAATATCTTTAGGTCCTTACAGGTTCACAGGGTTTTTTTTATATGATACTGTTCCTTTCTAACAATACTTGCTGTTGACATATTTCCCTGCCTAACCTTCATAACTGTCATTCTAAACTTATAACATGTGTATTTATAACATACTGATACCAAGAATACTATTATTTTAAAATAAGTCAAATCAGTAATGATAATGAATGCCGACAGTTTCGGGGTTGGGCCCACAGTTTTATCTATCTGCTGGTCCTTATTGACAAGCTGTTTTTGGATGCTTATATCAAACACTGCCGCAGATTCTTTATTCTTTATTCTTTATTCTACCTCCCAGCTGGTTCCACCCGAACCTGAACCGCCACACAGCGGAGAGTATGCTAATGCAGAACGCAGACAACGGAATCTACCTGCTTCGTCCTAGCTCCAAACTCGGGGAGTACGCACTGTCTGTCAGGTAGGAAGGCAGATTTCTTCTCTTGACTCACAGTGATATAGCTGTGTGAAGTAAACGTAGAAGTTAATAGAGATTATTACCTGAGTAAGTATGTCATAGGATTTTTACGAAACGAGTGAATGTTTGTATTGCCCGAGTGATAGCGAGGGTTATACACAAATTTGCATGAGTTTCTTAAAAGTGATATGACGCACCTCCCAGGGTAATAATTTCTTAATTAATGAATCAATCTCGGTTTATTCATTAAAAAATAAAAAATATTGACCGCTTCCCTTCTCTTGGTGTCTGCGTTCCCTTTCTGATTGGATAACATGTACGCAAATGGAGGTAATTTGGTTTGAGGTAAACCCTCATTATGTTTTCCAGGGCTTGTAGTGTAGAGTTATCAGAACAAAAGCATTGGATTATCAAGGATGCTGTAACCCATTTACAAGGATATTGGTACAAAATTTCCAAACTATCCTCCAAACTATTAGCTTTAGAGTAACTCATTGAAGGAGAACAACTGCTTTTCAAAATAAATTTAGATTATTTAAAGAAAAAAAGATTTTATAAAAATATAACTTCATTATCATCTAAACAGTAAGTTTTACCTTGTGCTGAAGTCATCATCGCCCATTCAATCTGTTGATCTGTGTGTAGATAATTATTTCATTTCCGAAGCAGAACTTAAAAACTGTATAACCTAGCTTAATGAAACTAAGTGGTATGTGTATTAGGCAGCATATCAAGATGTGCCTTTTGGGATTTTCAACTTCTTGGTACGATCATAGATCATGGATCATTTCAATGGAAACATGTCTTAAAATTATATATACATGAGAGTAATGTTTATCAACTCATGGAAGATATCCATCAAGAAAACGGAATGGAGTTGAAGACACTGCTGTACAACGCGACCCTCCAGAGACTGCTGGACAACCACGCCCCACTAACGACTCGGAACATCACCATTAGACCTTCATCAAGCTGGATAACAGACGAAATCTTTGTGGCCAAGCATAAACGACGGTCTGCTGAAAGTAAATGGAGGTCAAGCAAACTCATGGTAGATAGACAGATCTACCAAACTGCCAGAAATGAAGTCAACAATCTCATCAGGAAAGCAAAATGTGATCATATTGCTAAAAAGATTGAAGAAAGTAAAGGAAACAAGAAGCAACTAATGGCTCTCACAAAGACACTGACAGATCCACAAACAACAACTGTCCCACTTTCTCAATCAGAGTCCAGTCAACGTGCAGAGGAGTTTGCAGAGTTCTTCATTACAAAAGTGAACAACATTCGGGAGGACACAGCTAAACATCAACAATATGGCAACAATCCCTTGCAACATGATCAACCATTTTGTGGTACACAACTCATTTCATTTCAACCAACTGACCTGAAGGAGATTACGGACACTGTCAGATCTGCACCTTGTAAGTCATGTGAGTTGGACCCAATACCATCCTGGCTACTCAGAAACTGTCTGGATTCCTGTAACTGTCTCGTCGCATCCGTCATCAATACTTCACTCCAGGAAGGATCAGTACCAACAACTCTAAAAGAAGCAATAATAAGACCACTCCTTAAGAAAAGCAATCTCGATCCGAGCATACTCAAGCATTACAGACCCGTGTCAAACTTAACTTTTCTATCCAAGGTTCTGGAGAAAGTTGTTCTGAGACGGCTAAAGGCTCATATAGCCTGGCATGGGCTAAATGAAATATTTCAGGCAGCTTATAAGGAAAAACACAGCACTGAAACAGCTCTTCTTAGAGTTCAAAATGACATCTTGACTCATATGGACAAACAAGAGATTGTGTTGCTTGTGTTATTAGACCTATCTGCGGCATTTGATACTGTAGACCACACCATTCTGCTACAGAGGCTAGAACACACGCTCGGAATCACAGGAACAGCACTGCAGTGGTTCAATTC
The DNA here is from genome assembly GCA_916613615.1 of Steromphala cineraria. NCBI lineage: Eukaryota > Metazoa > Mollusca > Gastropoda > Trochida > Trochidae > Steromphala > Steromphala cineraria. Next base: position 63,654,739 of record OU744721.1, on the reverse strand, counting down.
CTACCTGTCAGGTAGAAGGATGAAAGTCAAGTTTGATAACAAGACCTCCTCTACCAAAGACATCGAGTTTGGTGTACCGCAAGGGTCGGTACTCGGCCCAATCCTGTTTTCGCTCTACATTATTCCAATAGGCAATATCATCCGTAGTCACAACCTGAAATTCCATGGGTATGCAGATGATAACCAACTGTACATCGGAATAACACCAACTGGTGTAGAACAAGCAAAAGCTGTCATGGAGAGCTGCATCGCCGACATTAAGTTATGGATGACGAACAACTTCCTCAAACTCAACGACGACAAATCAGGGTTCATGATTATTGGAACTCGGCAGCAGCTTCACAAGATAGGCGATTGTAGCCTGTCTGTTGGAGATCAATCCATCTGCCCAGTGCCCCAAGTGAGGAATCTTGGAGTTGTCTTCAACTCTTCAATGTCTCCAGAATCTCATGCACTAACAGCAGCAAGATCGGCAACCTTCCACCTACGCCAAATAGGGAAAATTCGTCGCTATTTGGACATGGACACAACTAAGCTCTTAGTCCAGTCATACGTCATCTCCCAAATGGACTACTGCAACTTTCTTGTGTCTGGAGCAGCAGCTATCCATCATCTCCAGCTCGTTCAGAACAGAGCGGCCAGGATCATCACCAAGACCAAGTGCCGAGAACATATCACCCCTGTGCTGAGTTCGCTACACTGGCTTCCAGTAAAGAAGAGAATACAGTTTAAGATTCTCTGCATTACCTTCTCCACCCTCTACGACATCAAATCACCAGCTTATCTCAAAGACTTAATCCAAATGTACCATCCAACTCGTGTCCTAAGGTCTGAGAAAAGAGGTGATCTGAAAATCCCAACAACAAAAACATCAATGGGAGATAGAGCATTTAGTGCAGCCGCGCCAGCTCTATGGAACTCACTGCCAGCTGAACTGAGATCAGTGTCTTCACTTGAAACATTTAGGAGCCAGCTCAAAACACTCTTCTTTCGTGCTACCTACTAGTTTTCCCCTTTTTCTGGACAGCGCCACTGAGCAGCATCAGTTGGACATTAGGCGCTTAACAAATTCATTATTATTATTATTATTAAAATTATATTTCCAGAGAAGAACTCAATAACTATAAGGTGTACCTCAATGAACTTTCTATTTGGATGAATTATTTTCCTTTTAAGGTTTCAACTTCATTGATAAAAAGTTTGCTGATTTTATTGACTTTCTGATTTATTATACCCCCGACCAACTAGGAGGGGTGCAGTGCGAAGTTACAGCAAATTACGTTAATATTTGATTTTTTTACAAATTTCCATGTTTTGAACTTAGTCATTTTCCAATATCAGATTTGTCCGATCTATTACGTGAAAACTATTCATCCGATTTATTTCAAATTTTGCACATGTCTTCTACCCTACTAGGAGGGGTGCAGTGCGAAGTTACAGCAAATTACGTTAATATTTGAATTTTTAGCTCATCTGGCCTGTAAGGCCCGATGGGCTTATGGCATGGCATGGTGTCCGGCGTCCGTCCGTCCGTAAACTTTGTGGAATTTCGATTTCTTCTCCAGAACCATAAGGCCTAGAAAGCTGAAACTTTGTGTACAGACTCCTCGACTAGTGAGGATTATGATTTATAGATTTGGTGGCCCTGTGACCTCTAATAAGTACCACAGGGGCCACACCCTAAAAACCAATTTTCATCTTCTTCTCCAGAACCATAAGGCTTAGAAAGCTGAAACTTTGGTGTCTCGTATATTTCAATGTACACGGCGACCTCGTACATAAGGCGACCCCCTTTTTCAGCCCCCCAAATTGCTGCCAAAATCATATATCTCATTTATAAGGCGATCCCCCCTTCTAGCAGGTCGTTGAAACAGTCGACATGACAGACAACTCGTTGACAAGATTGCGTAAGGGTAAATTTTCAGACTCCTTGACTAGTGAGGATTATGAATTGTAGCTTTGGTGACCCTGTGCCCCCTAGTAAAGGCAACAAGAACATCCTTCAAATCTATTTTCATCTTCTTCTCCTGAAGTATAAGGCCTAGAAAACTGAAACTTGTCGCCTATATACTTAATTTTATGATTGGTGACCCTGTGGCCTCTACAAAGGGGGAATCACATTGGCCACACTCTACAGCATAATTGATAATGAAGCCTGATGAGCTACAGAGCCAATGGCTCTATTTGTTTATAGGTTTTCTTGCAATAGGTAACATCAGTTTCATTTTTAGCTCATCTGGCCCAATATAAAGCAAACTTGATATGATGCCTGATGAGCTACAGAGCCAATGGCTCTATTTTTTGTTTATTGCCAATCCATTGACCTTTATTCAACATGACATGTATATAATACTCACCTCGGTACAGCAGTGTTGCTATACCTGGAGTCTGAAGTGAAGATTTCTGCTATGGTATGGTCCTGATGCTCAGGCAGGATCACTGCACCACCATGAACGTCCATCTGCTGCGTTTGCGTCATCATCACATATGACTCTCATCCCCGGCACTCGCCTATCATTTACAAATTTGTTTTTCCGCATATCTAATCATTTTTCGCAGTAGCCGAAACTGGGAAATTCTGAAGCTCAGGAACACATTCCCAGTTTTGGTCCCAACGCTTGGGCATTGTGCAATGCTTGCCGATGTACAATCATTTGTCTACCACCAATTTGGTCCACATGAGCCTTGAACCAAATTGGCCCCATACTCTGGCTTGATCAACGCATGATCAAGGGTTTCTAGTCACGAGAATTCCCCATAATGCCAAACTGTTACTTATGTTAATAAATGTTTGAATCTGCTGTTGGCTTCAGTTGTCATTATAAATATCACTTTATCACTGCTTCTTTTAAAGGCATACACAAACAGAAATGAGTTATATTTTAGATGTTCATGTTTCAATATTTTTTTAAGCCAGGGGACATTTCCATTTTTTCCCCTTGTCAATATCTGGAAAAAAAGGCATGATGCAGGATTATCAACCAGAAACAAATTACTTTTTTTTCTAAGCCTAACTGTCACTCATTTGCTTGTTTGAAATACAAACATTGTATTAAAAACACATTCTTTTAAAAGCACTTTACTGTATCAGTGTTATGGCAGGATATGTATTGGTATTACATCATACTCAACAAACACTGAACAATACTATTAAGTGAATTTATGAACATTTAGCTCAACAAGCTCTCCACTGTGACTAGCACACAACTACACAACCATGGTATGAGGAAGAGGTAATCAGACATGATATAGAACTGATTAGTCATATATCTAGGCTTTATCAGAGATTAATATTGGACTTTCCTAGAATAGTTTTCTTCCTAGAAATATTGTGAAGTAGATATTGTAACATTGTTATTTTTTTGAATGATGCTATTTAATTTTTAGCTCATCTGGCCTGTAAGGCCCGATGGGCTTATGGCATGGCATGGTGTCCGGCGTCCGTCCGTCCATCCGTCCGTCCATCCGTCCGTCCATCCGTCCATCCGTCCGTAAACTTTGTGGAATTTCGACTTCTTCTCCAGAACCAGAAGGCCTAGAAAGCTGAAACTTTGTGTACAGACTCCTTGGCTAGTGAGGATTATAAATTGTAGCTTTGGTGGCCCTGTGACCCCTAATAAGGGCCACAGGGGCCACACCCTAAAAACCTATTTTCATCTTCTTCTCCAGAACCATAAGGCCTAGAAAGCTGAAACTTTGTGTACAGACTCCTTGGCTAGTGAGGATTATAAATTGTAGCTTTGGTGGCCCTGTGACCCCTAATAAGGGCCACAGGGTCCACGCCCTAAAAACCTATTTTCATCTTCTTCTCCAGAACCATAAGGCCTAGAAAGCTGAAACTTTGTGTACAGACTCCTTGGCTAGTGAGGATTATAAATTGTAGCTTTGGTGGCCCTGTGACCCCTAATAAGGGCCACAGGGGCCACGCCCTAAAAACCTATTTTCATCTTCTTCTCCAGAACCATAAGGCCTAGAAAGCTGAAACTTTTGTGTACAGACTCCTTGGCTAGTGAGGATTATGAATTGTAGCTTTGGTGGTCCTGTTGCCCCTAATAAAGGCAACAGGAACTTCCTTCAATTCTATTTTCATCCTCTTCTCCTGAAGTATAAGGTCTAGAAAACTGAAACTTATCGTCTATAAACTTAATTTTATGATTGGTGACCCTGTGGCCTCTACAAAGGGGGAATCACATTGGCCAAACTCTACAGCATAATTGATGATGAAGCCTGATGAGCTACAGAGCCAATGGCTCTATTTTTCAAATTTGTTTTATTACAATTGATATTGCAGATTGTGTTACGGGCTTTCTCCATGCAATAATACTAGCAGCCACGATATTGGTGAAATAATGTTGAAAGTTGCGTTAAAGCAAACCTCACCACACCTCATTCTCGCACTTTCACTAAACACACACACTTTCACTAAACACAAAGTTTTAGAAAAATTGAAGTTGTTTCAGAGTGGTATAAACAATGAACATTAAATGATATTAATATTGCAGATCATAACGAAGAAAGAAGAACTTCATCACACATCATTGTTAAGGTCTTTTCTGTCACCATATTAATCTTCGTATACGTACATGTACAGTAGAACACGGATATAGCGAACACTCGGATATAACGAACAAATTTTCAAGTCCCGTCCCTATTAAATATCGTTAAAATTATATGCGTATAGCGAACACCGGATATAGCGAACTAAATTCTTTGGTCCCTTGGAGTTCGTTATATCCGAGTTCTACTGTACTAATAAACAAAGGCGAACCTCTCTTCGAGTTAAGATATCAATATTACGAGACACTGTGCGGGGTTTAGAAAAATTAGCATCAAAATAAGATTGTTTTTAGAGTTTTGGGAGAGTTTAATCTTAATGATGATATCAACACTTTACAATTGAAAAACATGCTCAAGATTGCACACGACATATATTGGAAAACAAATCCGGTATATCATTCTCTCCCCACAATGGCAACTCAGTCATACCCCAGTTAGCCTCTGTTCCATTACGCCAAAATCCTGGGGTTCCGGCAGATCGCCCTAGCGGCAAAAAGTTGTAACTTGAGATATCTCCCTTATTTGCAGCCAATGAAAACACCTTTTGGATGTCCACGACTTCGGGAATACTCAACGGTCGCTCAGAGACTTTTAAAAGAATCATGCCTTTAGGTTTCTTTTTCATTAACAGTGTGAGTCTCAGAGAGGGAAACTATTTCAAAATCAGATATGGATAGGGTTTTTCATTAGAAACATATTGTTTTATAATTGTGTAAATTGTTCTTCGTTTTATGATAAATTTTATTTTAATAATTCACCAAATAAAAACCAATGAGAAGGTAAAAAGCGATTGTTTTGTAGAAGGAAGAGTTATCTCCCTTTGGTGCGGATCCACACGGGAATAGCCGAACTTTTGCGAATGACCACTTTTGAAACGGCGTCGCTGATTGCACAACTAACTTCGATTGCCTCCAATCAGATTTCTACCTTTCTATCCCACAGGGGGTACTTGACTGTACAGGTAAAGCGGAAGTTGCACCTCTGCAACGTCCAATTCCTCACTGTACAGTGAAAACAAAACAACCCCAAATCCACGTTCACGGTTAGTTCTAGTTAATACGTTGTTTATAATAGATTTAAACTGTCTTGGTGGACCAATTAAGCTTTACTGCTTTATAAACTACTGCATTTATAATGTAACATACCTTTGGTCTCTGTATAATGATGATTTTCAGCTGTCCTTGAGATCGCGTTCAAAAGCCTAACGAAAATATGTCTAAATTTGCCAATCACAGCAATTTAGATGAACGGAGTCCTTCAAATTAACCTTTCATATGTTGATAGAATGTGGATATCGTTATATAAATGCCCAATCAAGTATTTCTGACTGTTTCGGCCAAATATTTCGACTAAAATTAAACTGTACGCTGAAGGGACGTTGCGACTGTCTCGGATGCTGACTGTACGGGAAGTTGCGCATTTACAGAGTAACCGAGAACTGTCATATGTTTATAAAATAAGGATTGCATTTAAATTCACACGCCACTAATGGCTGTAATATTGCTCAAACGGCACTAAACATCAACGCAATCAATCAATCACTGTTCAGAACTTACATGCATATTAGTTTCGGGCGGATATTGGTGAATGTGTTCATATAAAATTGAAGATACAAACTACTTTTATTTATAAAGTTATGCGACAATAAATGCTATGATGTTAATACATTTTCGGAAGATAAATATTGCTACGTTAAACTTATACTTAACGGTAGTTTTAATACCTGTTTTCTTCAGTCTTTATCCCCGTGCCTCTTCCCTCATGCGTATGAGAGGGCCTCATAAGCTCAGATAATACCCTGACATGAGGGCCCTACTTACGTTTATAAGGCCCTCCATCCCCAGATAATACCCTCCCACCAGGGATATTATCTTGTAATGTTACTCATCTAATATAACCATTTACGCTGAGATGTTTATTTTAATATGAAACTACGTCAGTTTAATGAGAAACTATTATGAAAAATAAGTCTAAATTCAACTAGAATTGACGCGTCTTCAAGATTCCTGTTTGACCTTCACACGGTGTTTGACCTTCACATGACGTTTTGTCTAAGAGGTAAACAGTAACTAATACATTATCAAAATTACCAAATTTCACTTGATATTCAGTGTTAAAGACTTTTCAGAAAAATTCACCATGTGGCCAATGTCAGCTATGACATCATTCTTCAGAGAACATTATTTCTAGAAGCAGAAACAAATTTGGTTGAATTATCTTTCACCGTTTGCCAGATACATGTGATTAAAGGCTGTAATTTAAAGTTGACTGACCCCTGTATAATGTAATGAAACCTAACACTTTAACTATTGATATTTCACTCATAAGGTATATCAGAAACAATGTTGGTCTTCTTTATCCACATACAAAGATGTATGTTTTGTTTTGATTACTTATATAGTAATGGAGTAATGAACTTTGGAACTTTGTTGAAAACACTGAAATTTGATTAGTTTTAGACCCCTACTTCATGTTGGTCCCTCTAGCTCCTTAATTATCAACATTTTCATGATAAAGTGCAACATAACAAAGGTTGTGCTTGGAATAGCGCATGTAAAAATGCAATCAATTTAAAGATATCTTACTTAATAAAGAAACTGTGGAATTTTGAAACGCATTTTGTGACGCATGAAAATCCTTTATTTCAAAAGATCATTTTTGAAACTGCTGTAGTTTAAAAACCGCTACAAATTATTGATACTTGATATAAGCTATTTATGTGAAGCAATCTCTCAGCTTTAAAATTAGCTATAGCATGCGTCTGTATGTACTACCGTTACTGAGGAGAAGATAAAAGTAAGATAAATCCACCTTAATGTATTGGGGACATGTATCATAACATACCAACTCCCCGTACAGTATAATTGTTATTATATGTAACTCGTACAGTGCCGGTGCAACGTCCATCAGGGCGTACAGTCTATATTTTGTCTTGTTTCTCTTTAAATGTAATGAAATAAGCATTGATACACCACATGGGCCTTTGAATACGCATTATTTTACTCTATAAGTTACAACAATCATCAAATGACCTCTACATAGTCCGAAACATGAGTTAAACAGTCAATTTCGCGATCGCTACATTAGCTTCGAACGGGCAGTCACTTGAAATGGGCAAGTATGACAAGAATTGAAACATTATCGTAATTATGCCTTTAGAAATATGTAGAGAAATACTTAAAAGTTTCATATTTTACACGTTTCAACTCTCAGAAGGTGAATATTACTAGAACTAACCGTGAACGTGGATTTGGGGTTGTTTTGTTTTCACTGTACAGTGAGGAATTGGACGTTGCAGAGGTGCAACTTCCGCTTTACCTGTACAGTCGAGTACCCCCTGTGTATCCCGTTTGTTAGCCGTAATAGAACAGAGGCTAATTCAGGTATGACTGAGTTGCCTATGTGGGGAGAGAATGCCGGTATAAATGATCCTTTACGAATTATGTTTATTTCTTTCTATGATAATCCAAAATTTACAATATTCTTAGTTTATTTGGTCCAGTATTTTTGTCAATTCCCTAGTATATAACGCTGTCAATAAGTGATTGAATAAGAATGAAAAGGGTTTCTGAAAAAAGTACTGAGTTCCCGGTAAATGTCCGTGTTTTTTCTGCTATGTCATGCAACTGTTGGCAAATATCCGGGTTCCTAATATTTACTCTGAGATAATGATACTGACATAAGAGCTGACCATCTTATTATCAAACCGGTAAAAAGGGCTACCATTCAAGAAACTAGTATTTGCGAAAGGAAAGTTTTTTGGAGCGTATCACCCAATTTTTTCACATTTGCTTCTGTAACTCCAACAAACGAACCCCATAACATTTTATGATTGTCCCAATTTACATTTCTGAAATTACGAATATAGAACAATTTTAGCTCATCTGGCCTGTAAGGCCCGATGGGCTTATGGCATGGCATGGTGTCCGGCGTCCGTCCATTCGTCCATCCGTCCGTAAACTTTGTGGAATTTCGACTTCTTCTCCAGAACCATAAGGCCTAGAAAGCTGAAACTTCGTATACAGACTCCTTGGCTAGTGAGGATTATAAATTGTAGCTTTGGTGGCCCTGTGACCCCTAATAAGGGCCACATATGCCACACCCTAAAAACCTATTTTCATCTTTTTCTCCAGAAGTATAAGGCCTAGAAAGCTGAAACTTTGTGTACAGACTCCTTGACTAGTGAAGATTATAAATTGTAGCTTTGGTGGCCCTGTGACACCTAATAAGGGCCACGGGCCACGCCCTGAAACCTATTTTCATCTTCTACTCCAGAAGTATAAGGCCTAGAAAGCTGAAACTTTGTGTACAGACTCCTTGACTAGTGATGATTATGAATTGTAGCTTTGGTGACCCTGTTGCCCCTAATAAAGGCAACAGGAACGTCCTTCAAATCTATTTTCATCTTCTTCATCAGAAGTAAAGGCCTAGAAAACTGAAACTTGTCGCCTATATATACTGACTTTTATGAATGATGACCCTGTGGCCTCTACAAAGGGGGAATCACATTGACCACACTCTACAGCATAATTGATGATGAAGCCTGATGAGATACAGAGCCAATGGCTCTATTTTTTTATTAGTCATTTTTCTCAATTCCTCTTTGGGGGTCAAATGCTGTGCAAGAGATGACTACATTGAAAGTAAAAAATAATTCAGTTAGTCAGGGATTTATGGTCCGGGGTATTAGTGAGCCACGCTCACATTTTTGCTTGTTGGGGACTGCTTTGATATGTCATCTCCTGACTCCTCCTATGATATTATCGATGACACGTTTGATATGTCATCTTCTGATGACTCCTGTTATCTATGATATTATGGATGATCCTCTATTTGTGATGGGACCAGTTTTTTAATATCGATGAACTCAATTTTATGTTGACTTCAACTGCTACAATGTAATTATCTCTGACAATATGGATGCAGGTGTGACCAGTCTGTGAAGCACTTCAACTTGACGTGGACTGGAACCGAGTTCAAGTTTGGTCATGGAACCTTCAAAACACTCAAAGATCTGCTCTTTCACTTTGAGAATAAACCTCTTATAGGCGGGGAATCAGGTGGGTTTGTACACACTCTTTTTCTTTAAAGGGGCAGTAGCACATTTCAGGGGAAATAGAAGGTGATGTCAGGAAAGTGAAAATTAATGGTTCCAATTGAAAGACAATGCATTTAATCTAATTGGAGCAGTAATAATTCATGCGATTCCCTTTTCTTACAAAATATGAATTAAAGGTGTTCACACAAAATGGCTGCTCATGGATTTTTGGTGAATCTTCATACTTTGTCTCCTGACAAATTGGTTTGTGTTATGAGATTTTTGACACTATCACTATAACACATGTAACATTAACATACAATTACAGGGATGCAGATTCAAATTTTTGCCAATCGGACATTTCACGTATAAGTCGACGAATAATGATATTTTGTAATAAATTTTGGTGCTTTATCTCACGTAAATACACGATTGAACATGTGGAAATATTTCATAGACTAAATTTAAGTCTAAAATTATCACTCAGTAATTTACTTATTACTATGATGTTTAGGCCTAGGTATATGAATATGTTTATAATTTAAATAATAATCAAGTTTCAATAGTGTCAGTTATTCAGTAAACAAATGCCAGGTGCTTAGAATCTAATATTAACTGGAAAGCAGACGATGTACAGATCTATTTATAGCAACGCATGCAATGCAATGCAAAAATAAAACACTGAAAATACATTACATTGAGTAAAATAAAATAACTTTGGCTGTAACAATTATCAGTGAAAAATTTAAAATATGAAATTATCAAAAAACGTTGTACTGTCTTTGAATAAAATGGAACGGAGATCGAATTTTCCTCATTTTCATTAATCAAGCTTGCATGTCATCTTACAGACATACTTAGGCATTTCTCTTATTTTGAATTCTTTCTGACAGACTAAGTGCCTACACTTATATCTATTGAATCCAATTTTTCTCTAAGAAAGTTTCAGTTTATCTGTGATTTGACCTATTGTTGTGTGTATCTAGGTCAACTAGTGCTCCTGACCCAGCCATATCCACGTGACATCGCCGAGCCTCAGATGTACGAGTACGTGACCGTGCACGCGGAGCTCTCCTCAGCTGAAACCAATGGTCAGAAATCAGATTTCTCTGTAAGTTGTGTAGACTTTCATAGTACGTTAGAATGTTCAGATCCAGATCGAGAGGTCAAGGGTTCAAATCCTGCCAGGGGCTCGGCAATAATTGTCTGTAATAGTGAAATTTCCTACACACAGTAAGGTTTGGGTGCAATTCTGTGCAGTACCACCCATGGTTTGTATGCTCCGGCCGATGCTTGTAGGTTTTACTGCAATATATACTCAAAAGTGTTTTCGGCTTTGTCCTTGCAATAATACTAGCGGCCATGATATAAATTTCTCTTAAAATTTTCTTGAAAGCGGCGTAAAACCTCATGTCACCTCACCTTACTTTCACAGTATGATTTGTTAATCATTTGTGACTTTTTTGTCAAATACTTCAGGTTGAATTTTGAATTAATCATTGATCTAAGTCAATGTTAATGTAATTTGATAAATCTATATGTACATCATGAATATCAATGATAAATGATTGATAGGCATGTAAAAAGAATAGTGTTTTCTTTTGACTCTTTAATATATTTTTATAAATGTTATGGTATATAAGGAACTATGAAGAGTGCCTAAAAAATCTTCTTGAATTTTCTTTTGATTTAATCAGTTGTGGAGCTTTGTAGTATAAAGATATATTTCTTGACATAAATTTTGTTACAGATTAACTCCAAAGAAGGGTTCTTGACCAAGTTGGGGGCTCACTTTAAGGTATATTAATTTTATCTTATGGACCATTAGTGCAAACTCAAAGATTCAGACAGTTTTAATATTCAAATGTAGCATTATGAATCTAATTATATAAAGTACAAACAATGTTTCTCTTTGCTCTAAATGTTTGAAATCTTGTATCTTATTCCTTGATAACTTCTCTTTTATATCATACAATTATATGTTATTAACAGTATTTTGCATATGGGAATTATTTTGACGCCAATCAACAGATTGTTTTATGGTATGAACCCTTAACAACATTATTAACTGCTTCATTACCTTCTTTGAGAGGTATTTTAGAAGTTGGAATGACAATAATGCTGAGGAATATATGGATGACAACTTCTTGGTTCATTGTATGAATTCATTGTATTCATACAATGAACTAAGAAGTTGTATGAGAATGACACAAAAATCTGTGTCGAACCTTCGCATACAATGAACAAAGAATTTGTCATCCATGCATTCCTCACCATTAATGCTTCATTACCATATATAACTGGGTAGATGGCAACCTGCGGTATAAGGTGACCCCTTTTTTAGCCCCCAATATTGCTGTTTTCTAGACGTGGCGGACCCGCTGGTTTGTTTTGAAGAAGAATGAACTGCGCTACTACAAACAAAACACGGACAAGAACGCCATCCGCACCCTCAATCTAAACACATGCTCCGAGTGCTGTCGTGACTACACACATAAAGACAAACAGTTTGTGTTCAGGTCAGTATAATACTTATCTTTTTTCCGTAAAGATACACTCCATGAGCTTTTGGAGTCACATAGGTCAAACTTTATAATTGGTGTCATTCAAACCATTAGTACCCCCTGTTGCTGAAAAATATAGTTTCAATGCTTATAGGTAACAATATGAATGTAACTTCTTTGAGTTGCATGTAGAAGTTGGAAGTCAATAAAGGACGAATATATAGAGGATATATGAGTGAGGTATAAAGTTTATATTTTCACGAATGAGCAGTGGATAACAACTTCTGTATTCTGAGAACACGATGTTTTGATACAGCTTATTTGACTGTACCATTTCAAACATGAGTTTTCGTCCTTAATATGAAGGTATAAGGTCTTGATAATGACTGAGAGACAGACATTGACACACGTCAATTAGTCAGACATTATTTTGGAAACATGTCTAAAGCAGACAGAGTAACAGTTAGGAGTTGATAGTGGTTGATGTACACTGTTGAGGCAACACTACTGACTTTCTAATTCAGAAAATAAATGTAAGGTTTCTGTTGTGCATACTTTGTGCGTCTCTTGCAGATTTATTTCTAAATAATGCTTGTAATCATTTTCGTGAATCATTTACCTTAAATTGCCCATGAAAACCTCAGAAAAATCTATTATTATGGCTTTGAAATGTGTGATGACTTTCCTGTATAGGCATTCTAGAAGTTGGTAGTATAAGGAAGACAAAGAAAATTCCATGGATTAACCACTTCTTCATTTTGACAGTCCCTGCGCTTGGGTACAGATATTTATACTGTATCAGTTTTTCCCCCTTTATGCTTGAAAAAACTTACGGATGCATAGCAAAAAGACGTACTATCATTATGTGGAGACGTACCTGAAGTGTTTATAGAGGGGCCCCACCGGCGCAGGGCGGCAGGCGGCAGCGGCGCACGGAACCCAGACCTTATATGATAAATGATGTGACGTTACTTAGTCTGGGAACCGTGAGTCGCCGCCACCCGCCGCCCCGAGTCGGAGGGGCAGGTATCCAGGAAATAAAGAAGAAGATGAATTGTGGATTAAAAGGGCACAGTGAGGGTGACAGTGTCGAGGTCCCACGCTAAACAGCCTATTCCCGAAGCATGGGAGGTAGCAGCGTGCCGAAGCATTTGCCCAAACGCGGGCGAGAGCAAGCCAAGATATATTTCACGACCCCAACGGATATCAGCAGGGGCAGCTTTGGGCTAGTGGGTTGCCCCAAAAACCATACCAAGGCCGGCTGCCTTTCGTGAGACCTCGTCAATGCCAAGCCACCGTACCTAATTTTATTAAAAATTTGCAAAGCGACCTGAAAGAAAAATGGGGAGGGCGGGTGGGAAAGAGCTGTAAGAAAACACGTGCGAAAAGAGAGGTTGAGAAGAGAGAAGTGGAAGTGACGTGGAGGAAGTGACGTCAGGTTGTGAAAGTGAGGCAGGTCGGAAGTTGTGTTGTGATTGTTTATGTCCGTTGCGTGTTGCGGTAAAGCTCCCCATAACCCCATCTAGCGAAGATCGCTAAATGTAATTATGTGGAGACGTACCTGAAGTGTTTATAGAGGGGCCCCACCGGCGCAGGGCGGCAGGCGGCAGCGGCGCACGGAACCCAGACCTTATATGATAAATGATGTGACGTTACTTAGTCTGGGAACCGTGAGTCGCCGCCACCCGCCGCCCCGAGTCGGAGGGGCAGGTATCCAGGAAATAAAGAAGAAGATGAATTGTGGATTAAAAGGGCACAGTGAGGGTGACAGTGTCGAGGTCCCACGCTAAACAGCCTATTCCCGAAGCATGGGAGGTAGCAGCGTGCCGAAGCATTTGCCCAAACGCGGGCGAGAGCAAGCCAAGATATATTTCACGACCCCAACGGATATCAGCAGGGGCAGCTTTGGGCTAGTGGGTTGCCCCAAAAACCATACCAAGGCCGGCTGCCTATCGTGAGACCTCGTCAATGCCAAGCCACCGTACCTAATTTTATTAAAAATTTGCAAAGCGACCTGAAAGAAAAATGGGGAGGGCGGGTGGGAAAGAGCTGTAAGAAAACACGTGCGAAAAGAGAGGTTGAGAAGAGAGAAGAGGAAGTGACGTGGAGGAAGTGACGTCAGGTTGTGAAAGTGAGGCAGGTCGGAAGTTGTGTTGTGATTGTTTATGTCCGTTGCGTGTTGCGGTAAAGCTCCCCATAACCCCATCTAGCGAAGATCGCTAAATGTAATTATGTGGAGACGTACCTGAAGTGTTTATAGAGGGGCCCCACCGGCGCAGGGCGGCAGGCGGCAGCGGCGCACGGAACCCAGACCTTATATGATAAATGATGTGACGTTACTTAGTCTGGGAACCGTGAGTCGCCGCCACCCGCCGCCCCGAGTCGGAGGGGCAGGTATCCAGGAAATAAAGAAGAAGATGAATTGTGGATTAAAAGGGCACAGTGAGGGTGACAGTGTCGAGGTCCCACGCTAAACAGCCTATTCCCGAAGCATGGGAGGTAGCAGCGTGCCGAAGCATTTGCCCAAACGCGGGCGAGAGCAAGCCAAGATATATTTCACGACCCCAACGGATATCAGCAGGGGCAGCTTTGGGCTAGTGGGTTGCCCCAAAAACCATACCAAGGCCGGCTGCCTATCGTGAGACCTCGTCAATGCCAAGCCAAACGGGCCACCCTCGCCGCTATTTGTTGGCGAGGCAGGCCCGTCAGCCACACTGTGCGGTTAATGAAAGTATGTATTATGTTTGTGGAATGTTTAGCTATGGAAGGTATGAAGTGCAGTATGAATGATAAGATGTATGGAGGGCAGTGATTAAAAGAAGTGTGTGTGTGTAATGGATTTAGTTATGGAAAAGAGGGGGTTTATGTTGAAATGGAGCTGAAGCAGAAGAAAGAAGAAGGATATTGGGTCAAAGCAGCATGGAAAAGGAATCATACATGAAAATTGCATAAAATTTGGGATATGGAATGAGCAATTGGAATAAAGAGCTGTAAGAAAACACGTGCGAAAAGAGAGGTTGAGAAGAGAGAAGAGGAAGTGACGTGGAGGAAGTGATGTCAGGTTGTGAAAGTGAGGCAGGTCGGAAGTTGTGTTGTGATTGTTTATGTCCGTTGCGTGTTGCGGTAAAGCTCCCCTTAACCCCATCTAGCGAAGATCGCTAAATGTAAATAAAGAAGTTGTTCATC
This sequence comes from Steromphala cineraria, assembly GCA_916613615.1. Classification (NCBI taxonomy): domain Eukaryota; kingdom Metazoa; phylum Mollusca; class Gastropoda; order Trochida; family Trochidae; genus Steromphala; species Steromphala cineraria. The sequence continues at coordinate 63,639,454 of OU744721.1, read as the reverse complement.
CATTCAGATTCCTTTGTCTTTTTTTGTCTGGAATGTCCACTCAAATTACCCTCCAGATGATATCATTAAGCAGGTTTTGTGAAACTGGCTGAATTATCGAGTATAGATAGAGGAGCCTTTGATCAATGCCGATATTTAAAGTAAATCATATCTAGAGTTAGGAAATCATATCACAGTGTTTAGCAGAATTGATTTCTAGCCTTCTTTACAGAAATGGCCATCAGATTCATACCTATATATATTTACATTCAGGTTAAAGTTTGACTGGAGGACCTTCTATATCTACGCCACGTCCGAACAGGAAATGAATGAGTGGATCAAACTCATAAACTGGAAACTGGTGAGCCTCTTTTTATTGTGAAAACAAAAACAATAATATTACATCTACAGTCTTGAAAATGTGTTTTTTTCTTTCAAAATTGTCGGTGATGGATTTCTTATTTTTTTAATGATTTTGTCAATTTTTATGTTTTTGGTTATTACTTATTCTGAAATGACTTTTTATAAACGGTTTGATAACGATTTTGATATTTTGCAAAAGAATCATAATTTAGATTTCAGTAACATCAATGTTGTTTCTATGGTAACCACAATAATTTTGAAAGTGATGATTACAATCCAGAAACTGGCTTTCAAGTTTAAAATTATTTTTGTTACAGAAGTCTACAACTTGATCAATAATGGCAGTTGAACTTACTATGAAAACGACGTCCTCTTCAGTGACTAGTCTACAGAAAAAGTCTTTCCTTTCCTTCGATGCTTGGCAACTACATTCATGGGAACCAAAGTGGTAGTTGACTTACTACATGAACTACCCAATCATGTGATAATTTGCTTTGTTAATCTGTCAGTATTGAATGCCCCCATGTAAGATATGAAATATGTCATGATCTAAACTTTTTCCTCTGACATATAAAAACAGTAAATAAACTGGTCAAGGAAATTATTGGACATGTTTAAAAAACTAAAATCATAAATGATAATCTATTGATATTTCAATCATAGAAAATCCAATATAAACCCAATTTCTATTGTTAAGTATAATTTTGGATTTTTATTCAAAACCATGATTTTAGTAGGCACAAATACTGCTTAACCTGGAGCCGTTTCAATCTAACAACCTTGAACTAAGAACAAAGAAAATTGTATTAAGGCTAACTGTAAAAGAATAATTCAGTTCTTTCAAATCAAATTCAAAAGTTTCAAGATGTTGATTATGAAAAAAGTGCTTCACTAGTAAAGAGATTTCTTGACCCTGGGTAAGGCAGTCGTTTGTGTTACAAGTTCATCCAAATCACTGATTTCATTCTTTGAAGGCCAGTATACCAATAACTCAAGACATTAATATGAATCAAACATGAAAACACAAACATGTCCATCAAAGGATTTCTCAGTGTTAGCAAAATAACATGTAGAATGTTCCTGACATGCATTTAGAAGCTGGTTGATGAAGAACCAGTCCTTTTGGATAGTCAACTTCTTTATTGCATGAAATGCAATAAAGAAGTTGACTATCCATAAGAACTTGTTCTTCTTCAAATTTATAAGTTAAGTATATATTTGTAAAGTTGTTAATGATATATTGTCAAATATGAGATATTGTTATTCTATATAGAGGTTAATGCAGTGCATACTAGAAAATGTCCTCTATATATCGTTTCTTGTTAAGACCATATGGCTTTTGACAGAACTTTGTTTTCTCTGAATAGTTATGTGTTAGGGTCCATAATCTCTACTTTGACTATGTATTGGTACATTGTTAACTTGAAGGTACCTGTTAATGTTTTGGTACTTGTTAATGATGCAGTATGGTTTGACAATGGAACTTTTATAATACCAAATTGTATTTATATTTAAGGGATATTTTCATTTTCAATTTCAAATATGTCTTAAGAAAATATTCAATCTTAAATTTTGCATTTATGACAAATCATATATTTTTATCATGCCTGAATTGATTTTTGGTAGCATTAAGGACAAATGATAAAAGTTGTTATACCTAACATATCTTAAACATCATATATAGGAGATTGTAAACTACCATATCATATCACTGTCTGCATGTTTAGATTTAACTTCATTAAGTTAAGCAACATTTTGCAATTTGACTTTCAAAATCAAAATTAACATAAACTTTACTTTATATGTCATATGATGTTTTTGTCATATCTTAACATTTTCGCAAGGCAGTAACGAGTGTGCCTTAAATTTATTGAGTGCTCAGATGGTTTTGAAGATGCCATCAGATGGCAGATCTTAGAATTATTGTTATGTCAATAGTACTGTATTGTATTATCTTAATACCATTTTGAAGTGTTCTTTCAGCTTGTTGAATGTCATGTTGTTTCATTTATTGAAAAAAGTTTTTTTATATATATTTTATGATTTAAGAAAACTACAAAACAAGTGCCTCAAAATTCTTAAAGATTTCTTTTCAAGAATAGCACAAATTGAATAATGAAATTCTTGTCTTTTCGGAATGAAAATTGTTTAACAAGAAGATGAATTTAACATATTGTAAAAAACATCTGAAACCATTCAGTAGTTCTAAAAGAATACTGGCAAGTTATTAAATCTTTTCTACTATCATTAATCTCAAGAGGTAAGCTCTCTTTTTGTTGAGTGAATTCAATGTGTACTTGATTTTATTTGAAACTTGTTGAAGTTAAAGGTTTAATTTTTATTTCTAGTAGTAACCAACAAAGAATTGTCATTTCAGAAAGAAATATATTCAACTGTATCTATGCAACAGCTTTTTTGACATCAATCATAAACCAATCTTTTTACCATTTTCACTTCAAGTAAATGACAATTTAAGTCCTAAAAATGTGAATATGTATATATGAATTCCCATGCATTCCATGTGTATAGTTGTTTATTTAACTTTTATATTTAGCTCTTTTAATCTTTTATCTTCAGTATTGTTATTTTTCTTTTGTCTGCTGCATATGAAGATTAGATATGCATTTTAGGGTTGAAGTTGACATTTGCTTAGACATTTGGTAAAGGAACATTTTTCATGGTGAGTTTCCTGTGCATGATTTTGTGTGCAAGTTTAACTGTTTGTCTAGTGCTGTTCTGAGTGTTTTGCATTTCCTATTTAATCACTTGCAGGTGCTTTTTATCAGTATTTTATTCTCATATATTTTAACAAGAATACTAATAATTAATAAGAAAAAAAAATAACACTATATGCAGAAAATAATCTGCAGAGGTGGACCCTCTCCTTTACAAAGTATTTTTTATCCCCCGCAACAACGAAGTTGCGGGGGGTATTAAAATGGGTACCGTCCGTCCGTCCGTCCATCCGTCCGTCCGTCCGTTACACTTTGTGTCCGGCTCATAACTTTCTAACTAATCAACCATTTCAATTCAAATTTGTTATGGACATGAAGAAACATGTAATAATGTGTCATGAGAAACAATTTTCTGAAAATCTAAATAAAATATTAGGATTTTGGAGAAAAAGTGGTAAATTTTGTAAGAAATCTGTTACAAGTCCCGTCCGGCTCACAACTTCTAAACTAATCATCACATATTGATAAAATTTGATACGGAGATACATAATCATCTGAAGGTGTGTCATGAAGAACAATTTTGGAAATATTTTTATAAAATTTTGCCTTTTTTGGCAAAAAATTAGGACTCTGTTGGAAAACTGTTACAAATCCTGTCCGGCTCATAACTTCTAAACTAATTATATAATCATCACATATTGATCAAATTTGATATGGAGATACATAATCATATGAAGGTGTGTCATGAAGAACAATTTTGGAAATATTTTTATAAAATTTTGCCTTTTTTGGCCCAAAATGAGGACTCTGTTGGAAATCGGTTACAACTAAACTAATCATCACATTTTTGATCAAATTTGTTATTGAGATACAAAATCATATGTTGGTGTGTCATGAAGAACAATTTTGAAAATACTATATAGAATAAAATACAAAGATTCACCTCTTTGCTCCTTGTGTAAAAAAGAGCTAGAAACTGTAGAGCACCTCTTTTGGAAATGTGAACATGTAGACCAATTTGGTCAGATATAGAACAATGGCTTAAATCTGTAGAAGTAATTATATATTTTTCTTGTGAAAACGTATTATTTGGATTTAAAGGTGTTAACAATAATCCTGTAAATGTAATCATCCTCCTGATAAAACAGTGCATATTCAAATGTGCTCACGGAAATTTTGTGCCTCATATTGATTTTATTAAACAAGAAATTATTAAATACTATGATATCACCAAATGTATCAACTTATCAAATTGTACTGAGCAAAATTTTGTTAAATTTTGGTCAACGTTACACTTACTGTTAAGTTAGAAAGATATTATATGTGAAGTTGTACACTATTTTTGTTTAAATGAACTGTATCGAACTGTTTGCTGATATTGTATGCCTGTAACTCAATAAATGGAAAAAAATAAAAAATAAAAATTAAAAAAAAAATTTTTTTTTGAAAATATGTTTGTTTAATTATGATCACATTGATCTTCAAGATCCAAATACATAATACATAAATTCATTTGTTTGATTTTAATTTTGTCAGTTAAGTCCAATTATGCCCAACAGTGAACATAAAGTTGGTATGATTTAGTTTTTTTATTAGAACAGTTTCTTTCATATCCTGGAAATTTTTTGTTAATTTGTGCGACAAAAATTAATCGGCAGTATGATAAGGAAAACCTATACATATTGTGCAATTTGCGGGGGATATAGCTCGACCATGTCAGCTGCTTGTTAAATCATGCGATAGGTGAGATAAAATGTTATCTCTTTCAATAGGTGAAGCCTCTTCTTTCAATATATATATATCCTCTACTGACTTTCTAATTGAGAATATAAACTGTTAATTTCTATAGAAAGCTATGGAACTTAAAAGCAAGTTATTCAAATTAAGAAAAGTAAAAAAGATTAATAATTTGGTTTGTTTTATATTTATCAATAAAAGTTAACAAATTCTCTGCAATTTTTGGGTGGTTTTGAAATATACCTTCTTACATCTTTTAAGAAGATTTTATGTTGGTCAATTATATAACAATATTTCATGAGCTTATTCTAAAAAATGGTCATAGATATATTTGAAATGAAGGAAGACATGGTCTGAACTAATAATCTATGAAGAAATAATTAATTAAATCAATTATTGTATATCTGAAATAATCTGCTCAACATGTTAATAATCACCTTGTCCAAATCTCAGACTGTACATTTAAATTTACACCTTCTTTACCCTCCCATGTCAACAAGCAAGCATTACAATTCAATGTTATCATCAGACATTAATTTCATCTTCTCTTTACATTTTCTGCTTCAGGACATTCCATGTTTTACTTTATGACCAATTATGATGTAAATGACTCTCCTGTCATCAGACTGTCACTATAGATAATAATGAGAGATAATTTGCTCTAACTAATAACTCGTCACATTCCTGATCTGTCATTCTCTTTAACTAAAGGACTTCATTATACACTTATCAAACAAAAACAATGAATGGAAAGTTGTAGTAAACATTACAGAAGAGAGGAAGGAAAGGATGCCTGCAAGGGCCACTGTTGTCGGAAGCACGATCTAACAGAAGTAAGTAACACTCATCAATTTTTACAAGAATTTATGCTTTTTTTTATAGGAATTGTATCATATCATCGAGATATCATTGATATATTTTTTTCAATTTTGATTTGAAGAGAGAATTTCATTTTAGGATGATGTTTAGTAAATACATTAATGCAAGTTTCATTGTTTTACCACTGAGAAGGGAAGAGTAACAATCATCAATCTTTTTGTCTCGTTTGTTATTTACTTGCAAAATGTTGGTCTCAACAGTAATAGTTTAAAGGGGCAGTAGCACGTTTTTTGATAATTTTACATTTCAAATTTTTCACTGATAATTGTAAGTTAATGTTAAATGTATTATTTTGACAGTCGCAAAAATCTCATTACACAAACCAATCATCCATAGTCCAAGGACAAAGTATGAAGATTCACATAAAATCCATTGGCGGCCATTTTTTGTGAACACCTTTAATTCATTTTTTGTAAGAAAAAGTATTCGCATGGCTAAACTTAACGTTATATATTTGAATTGTTACTGCTCCTTTTAGTTTAAATACATTGTCATTCAATTGGAACCACTTATGTTCATTTTCCTGACATCGCCTTATATGGCCCCTAAAAACGTGCTACTGCCCCTTTAAGGTGCTCTGTTTGGTTCTTACAATGGAGATTGTGTAGAAATAAGTAAATCGAATGTTTTATGTTTTATGTTTCATTGTCACTTTCTAATGTAGTTTTATGTTTCAATGTCTAACATAAAGACTTTAAACTGTTTGTCTAGTTTATGGTTGTCTTGATATTAAATCATAATTATAAAAACATTTTTTTGCAATACTGGTACTGTTGTGTCAAATTTCTAGCATTAATCATTTGGAAGATTTAGAAAACTGTTAGTATTAGACAACATACAACATTGTTGCATTTTACCAAAATTACACAAGTCCATCCCTGAATGTTTTTTTTTACCGCTTTTAATGTGTTAATAAAAAAAACTGCTTCATATCGAAATACTTGATTGATTTAATTCTGAAATGACCTTTTTTAGCTCATCTGGCCTGTAAGGCCCGATGGGCTTATGGCATGGCATGGTGTCTGGCGTCCGTCCGTCCGTCCATCCGTCCGTCCGTCCATCCGTCCGTCCGTAAACTTTGTGGAATTTCGACTTCTTCTCCAGAACTATAAAGCCTAGAAAGCTTAAAATTGGTCTACAGACTCCTTGACTAGTGAGGATTAAAAATTGTAGCTTTGGTGGCCCTGTGGCCCCTTATAAGGGCCACAGGGGCCACACCCTAAAAACCTATTTTCATCTTCTTCTCCAGAACCATAAGGCCCAGAAAGCTGAAACTTTGTGTACAGACTCCTTGACTAGTGAGGATTATAAATTGTAGCTTTAGTGGCCCTGTGGCCCCTAATAAGGAACACAGGGGCCACACCCTAAAAACCTATTTTCATCTTCTTTTCCAGAAGCATAAGGCCTAGAAAGCTTAAACTTGGTGTACAGACTCCTTGACTAGTGAGGATTAAAAATTGTAGCTTTGGTGGCCCTGTGGTCCCAAATAAGGGCCACAGGGACCACACCCTTAAAACCTAATTTCATCTTTGTTCTGTCAAAAACAGATAATCCTGGCCATGGTATGGTTTCTTAAGGGGTAAAAGACTGCAAAGTAAAGAAAATACCCAAATTAGGAAAATATTACACTTAAAATAGCATAATCAAAGACCAAAGAGTTAAAAACTACCAACAGAAAGTCACAAGTATCAATTTTAAGAGATATTTTATGTGTGCTTCCCTAGAAAATTTCTGACAAGGAGAGGTTTACTGTTGAAAGATGATATTTTAAGGCAGCTTCAATCAATGTCAAGTGTCTACACAAGTATGGTAAAATAGACTTCACATGAAGAACACAATGAGCTTACATTGCAAAATAAGTTTACAGTTAAAATATAATCCCAATATCTCGATATGAAATATTTCCATTTCTGTATTGATTACAAGTATCTGAAATCACATCACATATAACTTAAGTCTAGAATTTGAGACTTTGTGGCCCCTACAAATGGGGAAACCACATTGGCCACAGCAAAATTAAATATGAAGCCTGATGAGCTACAGAGCCAATGGCTCTATTTTTAAAGGTTTAAAACGAAAGAAAACTGTTTATGTCATTGTGACAAATTTGAATATTATTTTAAGTAACATTATCTTTTTTATATGGAAATATTCCGATAAATATTGTTTATCAAAGGCAAACCAAAGTACATGTACAATGTATCTATGACATTGTTCATCCATATTAAATACCACTCAAACCTTGTTCTTTTGTTTTATTTTTTTTATTTAGGAAAGTAGAGATTTGATTATTTACCTTTTACCTAATTACCTTTATGACTTCACATTGACGCTGATTAAAAAAACAAAACTTTATGAATTCATTTGCGTTTTCAGTCAGGGAATACTTACAAAATGAGCTAATTATTGGCGTAAATCTCCCCTCTGGGATGAAACGCAGCCCCTCTCTTCATTCTCCGAATGAGCCAGCAGAAGTCTAAATAAAAATAAAAAGAAATAACCTAAGTCATATTCACCATTAGTGGTATGCAGCTCCTCTCTTCACTCCTGGAGTTGTCTCCCTTTGACTGCCTATGTGGCAGCCTCATATTCTCTTCGGCTAGCTCTAGAGATGGAAGCCATTCAGAAGTCTGGATAATTTTCTTCAATTCTTCTTCATGTGCTGTGTTTTCTTGGACTATATGGTATGTGATATCGACATTAGGTCTTAACAGACAACCGCATTCGTTTTTTGTGTCTTTGAACTGTGTTTTTTGTGACTTGTGAAATTTTTTTCTGTGACTGTCAACGTGTTTTCCGCGAAGTACTGTCTTGTGTGTTTCGTAATGGCTACCCAACGTAAATGTGTGTCTTGTCAACGTTTCATGTCGGATCGCGATCCTCATTCCCTTTGTGTTCTGTGTGATAAGAATCCTATTTGTTTCCCTGATGCGCGTTGCCTTCTGTGTAGTGACTTAGACAAAGATACGTGGGCTAAACTCTGCGAGTTACGTGCTAAGAAAGCTAAATCTTCCTCCATTGCTCCTCATACTCCTCCCCCTGCTATGGACGGTCATGATTCGGATTCTCCTATCCCCCCTTCGGGAACTGTAGCAAAACCCACGGCTAATCCTAACGTTTTAACGGCTTTTCTTAATTCCTTTAAACAAGAAATGTTCTCCTCATTCCAAAGCAATTTTCAAGAAATGGAACGGAAAAATGATGAAAAGATCGCCTCCTTGAAAAAGTCTCTTTCTAAATCCCTTTCGAGTAGCCTGGCTAAGGGTGGGTCTTCACGTAAGATTCCTCCTAGTTCTGAATCGTCCCGTGGTGACAAGCTTAAGCCGTCTAAACGGGCCGCCGACCCTAAGGACACGGTAGTTAAGGCGGGTGATACTTCCAAACGGCAGTGTTTACCGGGCTCGGGCCTGCCTAAGGATGGTCAGGTTGACCAGGTGAAAAAGACCTTAGTCCGTTCTGACGACTATTCTGTCCCAGATTCGGGCGGGTCACACGTAGTGGACGCCGTTAACCTGTCCGTACCCTGCTCTGGGACGGCTCGGGGCGGGTCTCGCGTGCAGGGTGATAAGCCCGTCAACGGCTCTAATGCCACAGCTACTGGCCCAGTCCAGGATGCTATTGACACTGTTAGCACGCGTGATCCGTGCCTTGGCTCACGGACGCAGCAAGTCTCCACGGACGGCACGGGCCTCTCGGGGTCAGTAGGTCACGGCTCGGGTGACACTGTAAACAAACAGGAGCCGCTTGATTTCGTCAACGTATCTAATCCGCCGTTCCTCCCGATCTTGACGGACTTAGAAGCTGAAGATAAACAGCCCGTTGACGTTAAACTCCACTCTCATGAAGGATTAGCAATCATTCCCGCGGTTGATTCTTCGGACATTCCGGACTTAGTCCCGAACTGGACTTTTGTTGAAAAAATTGATCTTTTACATAAACTTAAACTGTGCACTCAGCCGTCCTCACTTGATGAGATTTTGGAACAGCCGTTACCTGAGGAGCTCGGCTCGACGGGTATACTTCCTCCTAAGCGGGCACCCAAGCGATCTTTACCCCACTCGACAGTGGTCAAGAACGGACTCGACATTGTGAATGCCAATCTTGCCAAGGCCAAGGATGCTTCCTCCTTATCTAAGCTTCCCCTTAAGAACTCTTACGTAATTCATGATCGGGTTTTACCAGCTGCCGCTCCGGATATTGACAGAGATTTCGCCCGACTTAATGCTAAACCTCTTCCTCGATTCCAAGGAGATAAACTGTCTGTTCCTCGCAAGGACTTGAAGGACTTAGACGCCGCGGCTAGGAACTCTGTTGACATTCTGTCCTACATTAACTGGTTTGCGGCTGGTGTCAGACAACTTCTTCCGCCGACTTTCCATAGTTATGAAGGGATCAAGCCCCAGACACTCACTGTCATGAGCGCAGAGGAGGTTGCCCTCGCCCACTCCTTTTTGGACGTTATCTACCAGGCCGCGGGGGACGCCACCCAAGCTCAAGTTGCCTCCCTGGCTCGTATAACTGCCCTTGAAAGATCACAACTGTTAGGATCCGTTAGGAATTTGCCTGTCGACACGAAGGAGGATCTTTTCCAACAGCCGTTGAACTTCGACTCTATTTTCAACGGACAGTGCGCACAGGCAATCGCTTCTCAGGAGGCTCAGACTAACCGACATCTCAATCAGCAACTCGCCTCAGCTCTGCTAGCTCAGACCAGAAACCAACGTGGTTCCTTCCGAGGTCGTCGTGGACAGCCCAACTCTACACCCCGACCCCCCCTCCATCGTTCTGCTTTCGACCGAGCTAGTAAGCCCTTTGAGCGTTCTCGACCCCCTCCTACTCAACCTCAGACCCCCAAGGAGAGTCAAGGTCCTCCTCCCAGGTACAGTTTTCGTGGCAGAGGAAACAGAGGAGCCAAGAATACCTTCCGTCGCTGACTCTTTCCCGGTCGGTCTTCCAAGCCTACACCCTTTCGATCTTGCTATGCCCATCTTGCTTGCCTATGCTCCTCTCTAGATTTCGATTTTGTGACGCCAGTCGATTCCTCCCCAGTGGGGGGTCGTCTGCAACGATTCGCACGAAACTGGCAACTCATCACCCCGGATCTTTGGATCAACTCTGTGATTTCCGACGGGTACCAGCTCCAATTCCAGACGCGCCCGCCCCTAGCGATTCATCCGATGGGAAGGAGATTTTTCTTACAAGGACCGCGTCTGGACGCTGCTCTACTGGCAATAGAGCAGCTCCTGCTGAAGGAGGCAATTGTGGAACTCTCTCCTCTCGATTCGTCCCGAGGTTTTTACTCACCAGTGTTTCTGGTGCCGAAGCGCGATACGACAGAGATGCGCATGATAATAGACTTAAAGATTCTCAACAAGGATTTCCTTCAGCTCCCTCCCACTTTCACCATGGAGTCGCTGAAGAACGTGAGGAAGCTCGTCCAACCCAACAGCAAATTCATCAGCATGGACCTGAAGGACGCATATTTGCATATACCCATCCACAAGCACTCACAAAAGTTCCTAAGGTTCGCCGTAAACGGAAGAAGATTCCAGTTCCAAGTTCTTCCGTTCGGAGTGTCAATCGCGCCTTGGTTATTCACTATGGTCATGAAACCCATCCTACACTTTCTACACATGAGAGGGATTGCGATCCATGGGTACTTGGACGATTTTCTGGGAAGGCACATTTCTACAGTGATGCTAATCAAACAGACCAAGTTCGCCATACATGTCTTTACTCATCTAGGATGGATAGTTCACCCGGAGAAGTCCGAACTAACCCCTACACCCAAGATCAAGTTCCTAGGTGCGATACTAGATGCGGAGAAGTGTTTTATTTTCCCCATACAGGATCGTTGGCTGACAACCCGCAAACTGATTCTCTCTCTTCTCGCCGTACGAGTCACGACTCTCAGGAAGTGGATGTCCCTCCTAGGTTTTCTTACGTCGATACAGGCCTTTACGTACAGAGGTCGCCTCAACCTAAGGCATACTCAGGCGTGGATCAACGCGAACAGACACCAGGAATTGGATTCTCGCTTAGTGTGCCCTCCTCAAGTGTGTCGCGAACTGGACTGGTGGACGTGGGAGTCCAATGTGATGACGGGAACGCGATTCACAGATCCTCCTCCGACTTTCACGATCTTCACGGACGCGTCAAGGGAAGGTTGGGGAGCCCATATGGATTCGCTGGAAGCGCAAGGGATATGGACAAAACAGGAAACGATGTTGCACATAAACTCTCTGGAGCTTCTTGCAGTCATCAAAGCTCTCAAGGTGTGGTGGAGGCTTCTTTATCACGCAAGTTTGATGATAGCGACAGACAATGCGACAGTGGTGGCTTACATCAACAAGCAGGGCGGGACCAGGTCCCAGGAGCTTATGGACCTAACTCGACAGCTGTTCTCTCTAGCGGATCAGTGCAGAGCCAACCTCAGGGCCAGGCACATCCCAGGCAGGTTAAACGTGTTAGCGGACTCACTATCCAGAAGCAAACAGGTGATTCCGACGGAATGGACTCTTCACGAGGATGCATTCCAGTTGATAGTGAACAAGTGGGAGACCCCGTTTTTCGATCTTTTTGCTACAAGTCGAAACTACCAGTTACCAAACTACGTCAGTCCTATTCCAGACCCAAACGCTTGGGCAGTGGACGCTCTCTCGATATCGTGGCAAGGGATGACAGCGTACGCCTTTCCTCTAGTAAAGATCATCCCAGATGTGTTAGCCAAAATCTCGACTCAGGACTGTCTCATCTTTCTGGTAGCGCCAGCGTGGCCCACGAGAACTTGGTTTCCGAACCTACTGGATCTATTAACAGACTATCCTCTGAAACTGCCGTTGTGGGACAACCTGTTGTACCAACCCATTTCGCTCAAGACTCACGGAAATCTATCGGCACTGAATCTTCACGTGTGGAGGCTATCAAGGAATCGCTTTCATCTAAAGGTTTCGGACGAGATTCTTCGAGTGCTATCCTACAATCTGTCAGACCCTCCACATCTAAATTATACGACGCCAAATGGAAGATTTTCTCCGGCTGGAGACAGCAAGTGGGACTGTTAGATTCAGCCATATCCATTCCCATGATTGCGGACTTCCTGTTGTTTTTAAGAGATGTTAAAAAACTTAAGCACGGTACCATCGAAGGATATAGATCGGCCATAGCTTCTGTTTGTGACTTACAAGGATTATCGGTGGGAACGGATCAATCTCTACACAGAATGTTAAGATCTTTTCAGATTAAGGATATGTCCACACCTTCGATTTTCCCCAAGTGGGACTTAAGGATCGTACTCCAATCACTGGTTAAAGCACCCTACGAACCTTTGAACTCTACCACACTAAAGTTTCTCTCTTTTAAGACTGCCTTTTTGCTAGCCTTTGCTTCGGCTGCCAGAGTCTCGGAGTTGCACGCGATCGACAATTCCTCTATCAGATTTTCAGACGGTTACAAGGTCTCTTGCCGTGCGCTCCCGGAGTTTTTAGCCAAGAACCAGTCAGCTTCTCTAGGACCGTTAGGTACTCGTGTGTACAAGATACCAGCTCTACCTTCATCTTCCTCTCGCTCAGACAAGGATAGACTACTTTGCCCAGTTAGGGCTCTTAGATGGTACCTCCAGAGAACTGCTTCGTTTCGGAGGAACAGAAGGAGATTGTTTCTTTCATGCAAGACAGCGGTGGATTCCGAGATCTCAAAGAATACCATTTCGTCTTGGTTAAGGAAGACCATCGTACTCGCTTATCAGTCAGTTGATCAGGATTCTGTCAATGTCAAGTTCTCGCCTCACGAGATTAGAGCTCTCGCTTCTTCACTATCGGCGTGGAAATCTGTGTCTATCAAAGAACTTGTCTCAGCATGTCAGTGGAAAGGATCGAACACTTTCATTTCCTCGTACCTTCGAGATATTGCTCAGTCTCTAGACGGAATTTGTGATCTGGGTCCGCTAGTAGCGGCTCAGCATGTTACCTCCGCCTAAACCACTTACAAGTACAAGAAAAGAGAGGGGGGGGGGTCGGGGTCGTCTGGAGGTTTTTGACGACTGACCTCTTCTAGAGTCACCATGTAACTTAAGAGGTGAGAACATACTGTGAATTGAGTTATGGTGAAGGTTTTACGGGAAGGTACTACACGTAGTTATTTACACTTAAGTTGTGGACTGGTATATCCACCAAACTCTATCACCTAGGTAGTATGTCTAAGTATGACGTAAAGCTAGGGATTAACCGGAAGTGACGTCATCAGTAAGTGATGACGGAACATGAACCGGAAGTGACGTCATAACGGGTTCGAAAGAACTAGAATACTGTATGGTTTACATACTCATAGGTGTGTTGGATTACGTCATATTCAGAGATTTACCTATTTCATTAACCAAGTGGTGTGCACTCACTCCTAACGATATTGTTAAGGTGAAAGGATAATAAAGTACGGGAGAACTGCATGAGGTGTTGTTGGAGTTGTTTTTGGTACTGCAATACATAGATCTAAAAGAGATAAATAATGATCATTGTATCCTAAAGGATTATTGGCATTAAAGTAAAGGGGTTAACATCCCCTGGATCCCTCCTCCTTTATGTAAAATTCGGGACTGCGTTTCGTCCCAGAGGGGAGATTTACGCCAATAATTAGCGAACAATTACATGTATTGTTAGTAATTATTAGTAAACTCACCTCTGGGACGAACGATAAACGCCCGCCCAGAGAGTACTAATTCCTCCCCTCACTGTTCCAGGTGATGGTTACCTACAGTGCGAGAATATGAGGCTGCCACATAGGCAGTCAAAGGGAGACAACTCCAGGAGTGAAGAGAGGAGCTGCATACCACTAATGGTGAATATGACTTAGGTTATTTCTTTTTATTTTTATTTAGACTTCTGCTGGCTCATTCGGAGAATGAAGAGAGGGGCTGCGTTTCGTCCCAGAGGTGAGTTTACTAATAATTACTAACAATACATGTAATTGTTCGCTATTTTGATTCCATGAGTTTGTAAATAGTAGTCAAGTGTGTAAGGATAAGACCATATTTGTCCAATGCCAAAACTAAAGGAAAATCCTACAGTACCCTAAAGCAAAATTGGTATGAAACCTGATGAGCCACGTGGCCAATGGCTCTATTTCTTGACAAATGCCTTATTCCTGATTCATCCCAGAGATATGTGAATACCAATCTGTTTCCTTGGCAGTTGTTATATATTTTTTCAAATTGTCGAACCTATAAGATATATCATTATGTAATGGCAAACTATTTAATTAACAGTCCCGACTAAGGTGATGCCTTTCGTTTTAGTGCAGTTGACACCACTTCCACCGCCGGCGCACATGTTCGAATAGCTATATGTAACTCTTTTCCATTGAGCTTTCCAGAATTCATAAACTTTACTCACTGCTTATACCTCGGGGAACTAATTAGACATGTTCACTTTCAAGGTCAGAGGTCAAGACCACGGCTTATGAAATCACTAAAAAAATTGTAAACACGCTACAATTTCCGCTACAATCTTTAAAGTTCAAGGTGACAAGTTAGAATGGAATAGTGAAACTGGTTTGTTGTAACTATTAACACTTTTATTAATTACAATATTCTCTGTTATATATATTTCTTAGAAAATGACAAATTTACTGAGGTTTTGAACAAGGCGAAACAGTTTCGCGACTGCTTTCTTTTACGGTGTCCCGTAAACGCTAATCTGTACTTTATCAAAAGTAATCTATGAAAAACTAAACATCTCTTTTGCAAAAGCTTACTGGTACAACCTCAAAAATGAACAAAATCTAAAAAGGTATCTTAACAGCCACAGCAATCGGAAAAATGCTTCCATGACCTCATAATCTCAGAAGAGAATTATGTGGAACTTGACGTTCATACCCTTGTGACAGGACACAATAAAACTCAAGCGTAACAATGCCATAAATCAATGGAAAGTACACATGTAGAAATATATAAAATATGTATAAGCGACTAAAGGGAGTGAGTTATTTTTTTACGCCGCTTTGCAATATTTCAGCCATTAGCTGCGTCCTACTACTGGAACACAAAGTCTTATGTGTAAATAAGTAATGATGCAACGTTATTGGAACTCTCACTCCTGTATTCACTGAGAAAAAATCAATGTAAGTTTGAAAACCCGAGTTAATTTTCTTTTTAAACAACGTCCATTTGATAAGGCATATAGTTCAGTTCGGTTCCCCATATGACTCAAGACAGAAAAATAAAGAAATTTTGTATTCTTGCTACCCCGGGGATAGCCACGTTTCTTGATTGTTTGGTTAAAAAAAGTGGTCTGAGTGAAATGTTGAAGTATCTTGCACAGTGACACGACACAACACGGTAAACACCATGGCCACAAATATTTGGTATCTCTGTCGGGATTCAAACCGGACCTTTAGCATGATGTGGCAGCATGCTAAACACTACACCACCTCTTCATTGTCAATATATCCAATTTGTAAGTTTATTAAACAGTTAATAGGTCTCGATAGATGACACATTTGACTCCCAACAACATAACATAATCAATTCAATTTAATATTCTTAATCATTTTCGAAATTTTACACAATACTCCTTTCTTTAGACAATACCCTGGTTAAAGCTTTTTCGCTATAATTAGAATCCTAATTATATGTTATTTTTCAACAATAGTGACATAAACTCTGTCACTTGCCCCAGAGTGTAGTAAGTAGAAGAAGATATATTATTCACAACTCGATCGTTCCTCTGAGGATTACGAACGACAGCAGTCAATTTCAAAGTCACGTGGTATAGTTGTCATACAACAGAGTAAAGTATTCTTGTTACCATGGATGAAACTCACGTTAAAGGAAGGAGAAGGATGTGATTATATAAGAAGAAAACATGCTTTCGACAGCCCTTTTTACCGTGAACTTAGTTCTTTTAGTTCTCGAAAAGGGACTCTGTCAAAATTCCTTTAAACGGACATTTCACAGGGTTTTATCTTTCGATGATACCCTGATAACAGATTTCGCGCTGTCGTCTTCAGGATCTCTCGCAGATTGTGTCTCTGAGTGTGCTGGGAACCCTAAATGTGTCTCCTTCTTCTACAACAGAGACACCAAGTCTTGCTCTGGTCACACTGTGCAGTTCTACTCTGATGAGCCGGTCACTGCAGATGAAACATCTCGCTACTTTACCATGGACAAGGGTAAGTAATTTGATAAACGGTTTTTGACGCAAACAGAACATTCAATTTAAACTGAAGGGCCTATTTCTACGATAATACAATCAATATCTATATATGTCCCATACAACATAAAACGGACCTTTGTTTAAGGCCGTGGTTGTAGGCAAGTTGACGCGCATGAAACCTTAAGAATGAGTTAGAAACTGAATAAGAAATGAAAAAGAAATATTTACTTTACTGGATGGTTATTTTTCTTATTGTAAAATTTGAAACAGTACAACGCCTTTTAGATGTCATTTTCCAAAATTTAAAACGGCGGACCGAACACTTATAGATCTGCCAAAATGCCCTTTCAAAACTGATAACGTAAACCTATAGAGCATATTTTTCTGATATATGCCAGAAAAATAAACTAATTGTTATGCATCACACAATGAAGTAAGATTTTTGGCCCTTTTTGGATCCTTGTACTCCTGTGGTTCGTGTTGCTATTGAAACTCCATAAACACACAATAAAACTCCTTGAACCCTCTAAAGCTCCTTGAACCCCCTGAAAGTCTTTGAATCCCCTGCAGCTCCTTGAACCCCCAAGAGGTGCCTTGAAACTCATGAAGCTCCTTGAGCTCTCTGAAGCTCCTTGAGCCCTTGAAACCACATGAAGTTTCTTGAACCCCCTGAAGCTCCTTGAACCCTCTCAAGCTCCTTAAACCCGCTGAAGTTTCTTGAACCCCCTCAAGCTTAGTAACTCCCTTCAAGCTCCTTGAACCCACTCATGCTCCTTAATTTTAAGGAAGCTCCTTGAACCCAATGAAGCTCCTTGAATCCTCTGAAACTCCTGAAACCACATGAAGCTCCTTAAACCCGCTATAGTTTCTTGAACCCCCTGAAGCTCCTTGAACCCACTGAAGCTCCTTGAACCCCCTGAAGCTCCTTGAACCCTCTGAAGCTCCTTGAACCCTCTGACTCAAGTTTCTTGAACCCACTGAAGCTCTTGACAACATATGAAGTTCCTTGAACCCCCGGAAGCTCCTTGAATCCCCTGAAGCTCCTTAAACCCGCTGAAACTCCATAAACACACAATAAAACTCCTTGAACCCTCTAAAGCTCCTTGAACCCCCTGAAAGTCTTTGAATCCCCTGCAGCTCCTTGAACCCCCAAGAGGTGCCTTGAAACTCATGAAGCTCCTTGAGCTCTCTGAAGCTCCTTGAGCCCTTGAAACCACATGAAGTTTCTTGAACCCCCTGAAGCTCCTTGAACCCTCTCAAGCTCCTTAAACCCGCTGAAGTTTCTTGAACCCCCTCAAGCTTAGTAACTCCCTTCAAGCTCCTTGAACCCACTCATGCTCCTTAATTCAAGGAAGCTCCTTGAACCCAATGAAGCTCCTTGAATCCTCTGAAACTCCTGAAACCATATGAAGCTCCTTAAACCCGCTATAGTTTCTTGAACCCCCTGAAGCTCCTTGAACCCACTGAAGCTCCTTGAACCCCCTGAAGCTCCTTGAACCCTCTGAAGCTCCTTGAACCCTCTGACTCAAGTTTCTTGAACCCACTGAAGCTCTTGACACCATATGAAGTTCCTTGAACCCCCGGAAGCTCCTTGAATCCCCTGAAGCTCCTTAAACCCGCTGAAGCTCCTTGAACCCCGTAGCTCCGTCTACTTCATGAAACTAATTGAATCCTAGAGCGCCCCAAATCTCCTGTAACCCCCTTATTGAACTCCTTGAACCATCTTGAAACCTTTGATGCTCCTTGAACCATCTGAAGCTCTTTAAAGGCCGAAAGCTCCTTGAATCTCCATGGACCCCCTGAAGCTCCTTGAATCCCTTGAAGCTGACTTGACTCCCTGAAGTTGCTTTAACCCTCTGATGGTCATTGGATCCCCTGAAGCTTCGTGTACCTCCTGCAGCTCCTTTCACCTTGTGGAAGTCCCTTAGCATCCTCGAGTTTGAGCGCCTGAAAGCTCCTCAATTCAATTCAATTCAATTCAATTCAATTCATTTTATTTCGGTTTTGTCGGCCATTGGCCCATATACAACTGTAATAGAATTCACAAAATAAGAGTAGCAAATCAAAGTATAAAACAGTAGTTAAGATATTACAGAAGTTAAGACTCCATTACTTATTGCTTTGTGAAGTCAGCCATATTATTGATCCTTTACAATTTGCATACAGGGCAAGGCGTGGTGTAGAAGATGCAACAATAACTCTGCTACACAATATCTATCAGCATTTAGAAAGCTATGGTACATATGTAAGAATTATGTTTGTTGATTGTTCATCTGCTTTCAATACTATTCAACCTCATCTACTTACTGACAAACTTTGTAAAATGAATGTAAATTCTAATATCATTAGATGGATCAACTCATTTCTAGTTAATAGACAACAATTTGTTAGGGTTAACCAAGTGCAGTCTTCAACTGTAATTACATCCACTGGCGCTCCACAAGGTTGCGTTATTTCACCGATTTTGTTTATATTGTATACCAATGATTGCGTATCCAATGCAAAAACATGTATGACAATCAAATTTGCCGATGATGCAGCATTGGTGGGCCTGATTAGAGAATCTGAACTGTGTTACAGAACTGAAATTTCAAAATTTGTAGATTGGTGTAAATCAAACTTTTTGTTTTTGAATGTGCAGAAAATCAAAGAAATGGTCATAGATTTTAGGAAAAAGAAGTCTACATTACATGCTGTGACTATAGATGATGGTGTTATAGAAATAGTAACAGAATACAAATATTTGGGTACTAACTTTGATTCAAAACTTTCTTGGAACGAAAATACTGACAAAATGTATAAGAAAGGACAGCAACGCTTGCATTTTTTGTGGAGATTGAGACATTTTAAAATAGATCAAACTATATTGTGGTTATTTTACAGAGCATTTATTCAAGTATCTTGACCTTTAATTTCTTGAGCTGGTACGGAAATCTGTCTGTTCAGAATAAAAACAAACTCTCAAAGTTTTTTAAAACAGCTTCAAAAATTATTGGACTTCCAATTGAAAGTATCGACGATTTTTATGAGCAGCAAATTTCCAAGAAAACAAATAAAATGTTAAGTGACCAATCACATATTCTTTTTTCGGAATATTCTTGGCTACTTTCAGGACGCACACTGCGCAAGCCGACTGGGAGAACAAACAGGTTTCGCTACTCTTTTATTCCAAACAGTGTTCGTTCCTACAATGAGCAGTTTATTGATTAATGTCATATTTCTATTTTAGTCAAGTGAATGTGAGTGTGACTAAATCGGATGTGTTCATGTTTATTCAGACAAATCTTATGCATAATAATATTATCATGTACATTTAGTTTGCTTTGTTTGTAACTGGAGAACTGTATATATGATGTAAAACAAATCTTATCTTATCTTATCTTATCTTAAGACATAGCACGTTTTCTAAGAGCAAAAGCTTCCTTATACAATAATTTGCACATTTAAATAATGAATTACTACATTTGCTGCTTATTAACTTAAGATAATATTCTATTGTGTTACCCTGTCTATATGATTGAAAATAATTTTCCCTGATTGAAGTATATGCGTAACATTCAAACAAAAAGTGAATTTCATCTTCAATCAGGCCACATTCACACATTTTACAGATTCTATTCACATTTTCACCTCGAATATTACATCTCAGTGGAAGGGCATGTAATCTTAACAAACAAATAGTTCTTCGGATTGCTATATGATTAATAGAAGATACATAATATTCAATACTTAACAAAGATGTAACTTCTTTGAAATAACTAAGATGTAAAGACTCATTTATTTTACAAAAAATATTTTGTTTATTACAGTCCATAATTCGATTCTTGAAATTAGAAATAAAACATGTAATCTCGCCAACATCCTGACTGTACCATACAAATCCGAAATCAAAGGAACATAAAAGATTTTTAACCGACGTTGCCCAAGTTATTCTGCCAACTGAATCTAGTTTCCTCATAAGAAGATAAGACTGTTTTGGATAACGATCTTCTGACATCCTCAACAATTTACACCAATAATTAATGCACCTAACGTAATAATCCACATAAATGCTTAATCTGCCACAATCTGCTTAAATACCATTACTAGAGACATGCTTTCCGACACCAAGTACATATTTACAAAACTTAATGTGAAATATTTCAATAGATTTCCTTTCCTCAAATCCCCAAATGTCAGAGCCATACAATAATACGGGTTTAACCTTACTATCAAATAATTTGAACATCATGCCAACCGGCATATAAGGGTATTTGATAAATAACCTTTTCAAAGAAAAAAGTGCCTTACTCGCCTTACTAACTAAGTTTTGTACACACTTTGTCCAGCAAAGACGAGTGGAAAACAGAATACCAAGATAGTTATAATACGTTGAAGTCTTAATTTGACTACAGTTCTCTACTGCAGACAAAGTTGCCAAGCCCCTGGCGGTATTTGAACCACGGACATCCTGATCCGAACCCGCCAACCACTGCGCTATTCCGCCCCCTCCATTCATCCAAAGAATGTTGCATGATACTAACAAACTTATAAGTACTGAAATTGACACTTATTTGTTAAGTAGCGGTTTCATACAATGAGATAGAAGGTATAAAGCGAATAAAAAATGTCACTAAATACGATATATCAGCGACATTGACAAACCTTTAATGCAATTTACTTCATTAAATGTAGATGTGAGGGACTGTGCTGATATACAGATGAACGACCCATCATCACAGGACGGAGTTTACACCATCAACCCCCAAGATGGACAAGGTCCATTCCAAGTCTACTGTGACATGACCACTGCTGAAGGAGGATGGACGGTAGTATAATTTTGATATTTGCATAAGTATTCAATACTAAATTTTCAAATGGTTGCCACCAGGAGTAAATGGTTGGTTCTCAAAAATGTTGATTTTCAACATTTCTATAAACAAATATGCAATGCAAAATGTCTTGATTCCCCAACCTCAAGGTTTCATTGCATAGTTGAGTTGCGTTTGCCTGGAACATAAACGGACATTTTAATTATGCAATGCTTGAAAGATAGAAAGTTTTCAGATTTACATTTTATTTTGCCAATGAGCCCAATATCATTGCATCAATAGTAGCTATATCTTTTTTTAAAAAAATAAAAAAGCTTTTCCTCAATACCAAATATGGTTCGTAATGTATACAGGTGTTTCAAAAACGAATCGACGGAACTGGAGACTTCTTCAGGACATGGTCCGAATACAAACAAGGGTTTGGGAACATAAGCGGAAACTTTTGGTTAGGTAAGTCCATAATCACCACTTGAAGGTGTTACGAATGAGAAAATGTTCCCAGTCAAACCAGCAAAATATAACAAACAATGATATATAATAATTACAATTTAATTAATCTAATGATAAACAAAGTGTTTAAGATTACAATATCAAGCCAATACAAGTAATAATACAATATCAATTGAGTCACACAAATAAGCTAGCTAAATATAGTCACCAAATCCAAATGAATCACACAGTTGATGGAACAGTCAGTAATCTTGATTGTAGATAGATGTATCCAACTTGTTAAGGTATCCAAAATCAGTGGCACGGCAGATGATCACAAAGTCAAATCGTAAGAAGGCAAGATGATCTCAAATTCTTAAGCCGGTGTCACGAAATAAAATCGCCCCCGGTATAAAATCTCCCCCCGGCGATTTTGTACCGGTACAAAATCTCCCCCCTCAGAATAAAATATCCCCCCTGAATAGAATCGCCCCCCCCCTCCATAAATGCTATTAAAATGCTGTTTACAGCTTCATAATGTTTGGAAATGTTTGAAAATTGGATTGAATGAAGAAATATGTTGTATTATACTTTTTGATAAGTATTTTCGGAGATATTTTAGTGATTTTTACGAAATTACATTCTCGTGAAAGAAGAGACGTGGAGTCCAAACTCTTTATTATTATCTACAGCTATGCGTATTATTGAATATATCTTTAGAGGAAAAGTGGAACTGTAGTTTAGAATATAATATACAAATGAGGTAACATAACTGAGTTTGCAATTATGTCATTCAATTGTTGGCGGTAAAACCCCGTGCGGCTGGCTTTGTGCATTTGCTGCATACCCTATTAACAAGTGACTTGAAATAGTTGAAGAAAGAAAAACGCTCAATACTGTTAACAAAATGAAACTGATATTCTAAAAGTTCTTTAATGTTGTCAAATTGTAACAACAGAAATGAGGCCATAAGACTATATATCAATGTACATACTTACATGTGATAAATTTAGAGGGGAATGATTCTTTACTAGGTTTGATATACATATTGAGATACATTGAGATTCTATACCGGGTTTGTTATACATACTTAGATACATTTTAAAGGGGGCGATTCTATACCGGGTTTGATGTACATACTTAGATACATTTAAAGGGGGCGATTCTATACCGGGTTTGTTATACATACTTAGATACATTTTAAAGGGAGCGATTCTATTCTGGGTTTGTTATACATACTTAGATACATTTAAAGGGGGCGATTCTATTCTGGGTTTGTTATACATACTTAGATACATTTAAAGGGGGCGATTCTAATCTGGGTTTGTTATACATACTTAGATTCATTTAAAGGGGGCGATTCTATTCTGGGTTTGTTATACATACTTAGATTCATTTAAAGGGGGCGATTCTATTCTGGGTTTGATGTACATACTTAAATACATTGAAAGGGGGCGATTCTATTCTGGGTTTGTTATACATACTTAGATACATTTAAAGGGGGCGATTCTATTCTGGGTTTGTTTGCCGGGGGGAGATTTTATACAGGGGCGAATTTATACCGGGACACCGGCCCTTATATAGGTAAGATACCTTCTAGAATGTTCCTCAAAGTTCCATGACAAACTCCAATCAAAAGAGTCCACATCGGATATTCAAGAAATAGATGGAACATTCTAGATTAGAAGATACTAGAAAATATCTAGTTTAGATAATCAAAACAAGTTAAAGTGTGACCCAGTAAACAATACAATAATGTTATACAATGTTAAACAAATGAACAATCACACACTCATAACAAAGGAGGACAGGTCCTATATTACAATTTTTAACACCTTCATTAGTATGTTTTCACAACTAACAACCTCTCCCAGAGCGGGCCGGCCTATCACACCTCGTTAACGAGCTCTCCCATAGTGGCCCGCCGGTCTGCTCATTACGTAATCTACTCGTGGCCCACTATCGCCCCCGTCACAACCCATCGTGCGTGCAATTCGTTCGTACGTTTTTTGGGGAGGCCACGGTCGCTACGTTTTTCTGAAAACGTAGGGTGGATTTATCAAGAACAGAGAGGGAGTTTGCCAACGCACGTCACACGCACGTCGTACGTACGTAGCCCGTCGACACGTCTGGCAGTGAGGAGCTGCGTGCATCGTACGATGCGCACGTGGTACGTGCGTGTGGCGTGCGTACAACGTGCGTACAACGTGCGTGTGATGTGCGATTGTCACATTGTCGTACGGGGGCCGTGCGTCTCGCGTACAGTGTCCTTACACCACGCACGTTGTAAGTGCGTGCGAGTGCAACGAGTTTTTTCCCGCCCGATTGACAGGTGCTTAGTACACATTGTCACATGTGCTGGAGCCATAAGATGCCGCCCTTTCCATCGCTCCGGGTCCTGATGCTACAAGAGCATGTTCTCTTCAAATGATGGCAATCGTCCGTCGGCTCGGCTTATATCCTAAAAAAGGTGCCCAAAACGTGCGTTGTACGTGCTTACTCGGTACGATCGACGTGAGTTTTCTTTAATTATTTGATTGTTAAACTTTGGGCGTGCCGAGTAAGCACGAACTACGCACGTACAACGCACGTTGTACGCACTGTCAACGTGCGTCGTTCGTAGAGAAAGTTTGAGTGGGTAAGCTTGAAAAAAACGCACGATGTCGGTGCGTTGTGCGTGCGGTTGTCGTACAGGGCACGCACGTCGATCGTACGGAGGAAAATTCGCAGCCCGTTCGTAGACTGCACGCAGCGAAAGTTCTGCATGCACTAAAAGTTCTACGACGAGTCTGCGTGCTCTAAATTTGTCCAAAATCGGTACCGCGTCGGTAAAGAGGACGCACGAATTCCCCAATTTACCCCACGTTTTTGTCGGTAGACAGCACGCAGCTGCACGTACGACGGGTTGTGACGGGGGCTTATGGGATAACACCGCAACAAATGCGTGAACAGAACGCAGCTTTGTCGTGGTTATGCGCCAATTGTTCGTGTAATGCCGGGTAAAATCTCAGCACTTGCGTGCAGTTTTCTGCGGCAAATGCGTGCAGTTTTCTGCGGCAAATGCGTGAAGTGTGCTTGAATAATGCGCAAATGGGGGGTGTACGCATTGTTTTAATTGTTTTCAAAACAATGTTGCTTCGTCTATTGGCACGCACTAAAGTCTTGAAGTGCGGATCCAAAATGCGTGCAAGTGTAAAGCCACCTTTAGTCAAAGTGTTTTATCAATGTAGTGACTTGAAAACCAATAATCATGTCATGGGATGGCAGTATGAAAGAGGAATAAACGGATTAAAAAGAAGTTGTCATCCATGTATTCCTCTGTATTCCTTATTTCCTTATTAATCGTTCAAAGAAACGACACAATCCACCGTTTTATTATAAATATGTAAAAGACAGATTTTTAACTCCGTTATGTAATAGAATTTACAATTTAACGGTTAGTATATTGCTTTGACATTTCAGTCAAACAGTGTTATCAATTTATATATATATATATATAGGTATAAAGATGAAGGGGGTCTCACGTGAAGTAAATGTAGATTTGAAAAATAAAATACTTCAGACGACACTTGCTGTAGATATCATTTTAATGATGACTGGATGCGTCGCATTTCGACTTGTCAACAAGAAAAGACTTGTTGACAAGTCGAAATGCGACGCATCCAGTCATCATTAAAATGATATCTACAGCAAGTGTCGTCTGAAGTATTTTATTTTTCAAATATATATATATATATATTATCCGTTATGTAATGGCCTGAAGAGACTTGTAAAGCTGAAAGCGCTAGCCATTAAAATTAATGGATCATTACTTCTAACTTCGAACTTTTTTATATATTTCAATACCTGAGAGTTGGACTTGACAATCAATGATTGTGAACTTTGTGTATATATATATATATATATATATATATATATATAAATGTAGTATACAAGTCGATGTTTTCTACATTATCAATAATTTCTATCACTACAGCTGTAGTGATAGAAATTATTGATAATGTAGAAAACATCGACTTGTATACTACATTTATCTTGCTCCATTCACAAATGTCGAGCACTCTTCCAAACTCCTACAAGGCTAAACAACACAAAACCACTTTGGTTTGTGCTATTTGTCTATATATATATATATATATATATATATATATAGCTACTTGACAATAATTGACCATGGTATGCATTCCTTGTTTATCGCTTCTTTGAGAGCCATTTTAGAAGTTTGGATGACAAAAAGGAAGAGGAATTATATGGATAGATAAAGAAGTTCCTTATTCCTTATTAATCGTTCAAGGAAACGACAAAATCCACCGTTTGACCACTGCGAGAGCATCACAGCTGAGACTCGACATGCTGGACGGGTCTAATGCTGCAGGGTTCGCCAAGTACTCGACGTTTTCTGTCGATAGCGAGGCTGAGAAATACAGACTGCTTGTTTCTGGTTTCTCTGGGGATAGAGGTTAGTGCATCTACTAATAGTCACGTTATTTATTTATTTCATTTAAAATGGATGGCATTTTGAACCTCACGAAATATATCTCCTGTCCCACTTCCATTCTGGTTTCTTCAAAAAGCTCAGTTTTGCAAGAGGGAATATCTATTCATATCACTTACATCAATATTTTTGTTGTTTGCATCAATATTCATAATTTTTTGCATTCATTCTAAAATTATGAGATTAAAGCGCAAGTTTAAACGTCGGACACATGCAACTTTTCCGATTGACTGCATGGACAGCCGATGGTCAAGTACTGCTTGAACAATAGCCGGTCTTATTCTAACCCTACGGTTACATTCTATTGAAGGCTAGAGTTTGGCCGGACTATGTCTTATACAGAGACATCTAATACAAGGTGTAAATAACACGGAAGAAAGCAAAGTCCCGAAACTTCTATGACATCGCTAAATCATATCTGATTTTTTCTGAAGCTTCACAGTACATTTTACAAAACTGATTTTATTACTCTCACATATCTTACTTTAGTTTACTGTTCTTTACTTGTTTGATACAGTTGTTTTTGAGTTTTCAAACACTAAGTATGTGCCAAAAGGATCTTTTATAAAGCGATACCACGACACATTAATTGATCCTCGTATGGTTATTTGTTAGATAATGGCAGATATTTTGAGTAAGTTCTTAAGTATCAGCAATGACATACAAGAACCCTGCACGAATGAGACAGAAATTGCATACAACAAGGGATACACGACCTTTCTGCTTAGCGTATTTAGGATCATGTGATATAAAATTGATCTTGATGTATTCAAACATTCCTATGTCGTATATATAAATATGGACCGTCTTGATATGTCATCTGTTGACTCTCATTATTAACAGGAGATTCTATGATTGGAAACTCAAGTGGTCAGAAGTTTACTACAAAGGACGATGACAATGATGCAGGGACGAGGAACTGTGCTGAGAGTTTCTACGGGGGCTGGTGGTACAGTGATTGTCACTTTGCAAACCTCAATGGACTGTACGGCTCCACACAACACGGAGAAGGTCTGAACTGGAAAACATGGCATGGATGGTATGTTTCTCTTAAGCAAACTGAGATGAAGGTCAAGCCAGCCTGAAAGGAGGACGGGGAACATATGGAAAACAGCTTCTTTATTCTTTGTTTTATTCTTTTGTCTTTAATTCCCGTTGACGTCTTTCCAACTTCAAAACATCCTATCAAATAATCAATCTAAAATTCATTCAATAATTTACAGCCAGTGCAAAAGAATCAACATTAAAGATTAAATGAAATATGGACTCTGAAATCTCCTTTCAAATGGTTGAAAGTCACAAAGCCTACTTTTGAATGAAATGAAATGATTTGTCCAAATTTTGATAAAAATATTTTCAAAAGATCCTAGCAATTATAAATTGACTAAACTTCTGAAACACCATAAGATTACAATCAAATTGGAGTTGCATCATCTTACCTGAAAAGAAAGACGTTTTCAGTTGTTATCTATGATCTGTTATATTCCTATTTACTATGTTCACATGGTATATGGTCTAATTCGCCTATATCTAAACTAAAATAATATATATAGTCTAATATAAACTTTATTATTTTCAAAATGGAATATGGAAAATTATATACTATGTTGTTTATGCGGTCAGTTGAATTCGCAATGGCAGATTTGAAACCTCAATTGAGCAACGTCCATTCATTGTTATGAAAACTGCTAACAACTCAAAATTACGTAACCTTTCTGTAAGAGTTTATTAGCTGGCAATAAGGACTCTGGGTTTACCTTTATGTTAAAAAACCTGCCTAAAACGGCTTACGGCAAAAATATTGTGCATCCTCTCTGAAAATTGACAAAAAAATTATCAACCACTACCCTGGTTAGAAGAATCACCACTGTTCCTTCATTTCTATTGTTAACATATTACGGCAATACAGAAAGATTATGAGGACTTTGACAACACAGAAACAAAACAAAAAAGCCCAGTGTTTTTGCACTACACGAAGGCTGGTACCTGAAATGTTAGACCAGCGCAAACGTTGACTCTATGTGACGTCATGGATAGTATACATTGAAGGTCAGCATATTGATATGTTCTCCCGAAGAGCAAAGACAAGTGTAATCAAAGATCTTCGACTGCCCAATTGACAGTGTTTGGTAACAAATCAATGACAATTAGCAAGTTTCATTCGGGAGAAGAACATCGAGGTTTAGTGACCCTGTGACCCCTAACAAGGGCCACATGGGCCACGCCCTAAGAACATATTTTCTTCCTCTTCTCTTCGTCATCTTCATGACAAGCTCGATTTTATGAAAAACCAAAGTAGGCGCAATAACCTATTCTTCCATGGAATATCGAAGGAAAAATCAAATGAAAATTGGCAAGATTGTGAGAAGTCAGTTCGTAATGTCCTGAAAGCTAACATGGATATTGATGACTCTAGTATAATCATCGGACGAGCTCATCGCGTCAGTCGTGGTAAATCAATCAATGTGAAGTTCCTAAACTACTGTAACTGAGATATGGTGTCAGTCTGATTAAAGTGACACAGAGCATCTTTCTTAAAATTTTATTTGGTTTTGATAAGCTACAAAATATCTAATATGCTGATTGAAGTTCATATCTCATCACTGGACTTGCAAATATATCCATATATGCATAATATCTCTAAAATGCTTGATTTTATGGGAAAATCAAGAAAACATCTCAAATACGCTCACTATTCGAAATTATGCATCCAATTAATCTACCTATTAGTTACAATACCTAATAAACACTATCGAATCGAATATATCTTCCTGTCAGCTTATGACAAGGTTTCAAAATTACGTTTGGCGAATTTGCGCGCGCCACTCGAGCCACATTGTCCGGTTTTCGATCAAAATACCGACTTTGAATGGTCGTATTTTCGCTCTAATGTACTGATTGACCTTTAACTTGTTATTTTCAGTAACAGTTAGTGGTTCCCGATGTAATACCATCGATTTCAAAATTTGACATATGTGATCCTATCCTCTTTAAAATCGACTGTGATTCGAGAAAAACATGTAAAAATATTCTCTAGTGAGGTTTGAACTTCAACCAGCCCGGCTTTTCTCTCATTCACGAGACGTAGAGGATGTTCTGGCTGGTTCGAGCCCCGATAGAGACTTGATATTTTATACCTCGGAGTACGGTCGATTTTGATCAGACTGGATATGGTGTGGAATAAGGCAATGAGTCTGAAGGACTCTGGAATAGGATTATCAAGAGATTACTCTACTCAGTTGAAGTCAGGTCTAAAAGAAAGAAGTTGAAGTCAATCATGGACGTTGAGAGAGGGAAAGGAAGGAGGTGTAGTCTCAGGTTTGACAAGCTTGTGGTCGAGGATGGGGAGACTGTAACGTGGAAATCTGAGACTGATTCTCCTCAGCATACGTACAGACCTATTGTTTGTGACCCTCACATAACTCAATATCATATGAATGACTTATTTGCAACTACAAGAGTTTGGTTGAATGAGGGGTGAATCCATCCGTCAGTGAATGAAAAGATCGAAGTTCTGACGAATTTTTACTCGACAAAATGTTCGGAAACACAGATAAACTATGTTTTTTTTAGTCCAAGCGGGAGCTTGCCGCCATGTTTTTTATAATTTACGACGTCCTAAATGAATTAGGACAGGTCAATCGGGGTCCTAAATTTTTGGCTGTTTACGACGCAGTGTAAATTTATGGGCTCTTTGTGAAACGGGTAAAAATTGTAAGAGGTGGGCTACGACCTGCTTTACGAGGTCGTAGCGGTAAGAGGTCTTTGTGAAACGGGCTACTGACTCGTACTGGGAATACATTGGGATGTGGCCGGTCTCCCTTACCAAGAATTATAACACTATTGAATTGGAACGTTCATGGATAAATTAAAAAAATCATCAGTTTTTCAGAAATTTTGAGCAATTGTGTAAGAATGCTATAAATAATGCTTTTCCTGATCATGTTTGTTATTTGAATTTTAGATCCTTTAATAACCTTTAATAATAATTTGCTAAGTGATGGTATTGTAAAGATATATCTAACTTACAGTGGCTGTGTATTTGTTGTATTTGATGCACTATTATCAGGGCAGGGGAAGGAACGTATTCTTGGATTTGTCTATATACATCAAGAACACCCTTCAGTAATCAGTGACACTCGTGATATTAAGGGAATACATTATGTCGATAAAGCTCTTATGGAACTTAAATCAAAACATGCTGACTTTGATATTCTACTGATTGGAGATTTTAATGCTCGCACTGGTCAGCTGAAGGATTATGCTGTATCAGGGTCTCACGAATATATCCCCGAACTAAACAGCACAGATGACGCCGTCTATAACTTTGAAATACCTCGTTCATCACGATATAAGGAAATAAATCCAAACGGGAAGGAGTTAATATACCTGTGTTGCTCCCACGGAATTCACATTCTAAACGGAAGCTCTAATGGGGACCCTATCGGTGTTTTTACATGTTACACGCATAGCGATGCAAGTTTAGTTGATTATATGCTGTGCTCAACTGATTTGTTTAATCGTATTTTAGATTTCAATGTAGAAACAAGAGATGAGTCTGATCATTTTCCTATTATATGCAAGCTGACATGTAATAATCAACCGCTGGCACCTAACTCTTCAGAGTCTATGAACACTTCTACTGTACGAAGAATCGTGTGGCGTCCAGGACGTGCAGAGACATTTCATGAGACATTAGCAAAGGAAAAATACCATCTCTTAGACAGATTCAGAATAACGGGCGACTTTGGATATCTGACTTGGTTCCATTCAACTCGTTATAAATTCTGTGAGTTATGTCGGCAGCGGAAGGAACATTACTACTCAAATGTGACCAGTGACTTACCATTGACCTGTCAAAGCAATAATGCAAAATCAAATTTTTTTTCAGTAATGTTTTCAAGTCAGGGAATTTCCCAGAACAATGGTATAAACGCATGCTTTTTCCTTTACATGTTCATGATGTTAATTATTACCGTGGTTTATCATTGATGGATATATGTGGCAAATTATTTACTGCTGTACTTAACAATCATTTTAAAGAGTTTGTTGAATTTATGAAGTTATATCCTGAAAGTCAAGGAGGTTTCCGTAAAGGTTATTCAACAGTTGATAATATGTTTACTTTATAAAACATTGTTCAAAAGTATTTATCAAATCAAAAGGACGTTTTTATTATTTATATGTACAGCTGCGTACCTTAAGTTTGTTCACTTACCTAAGTATACTAGTGCAAACATCATGTAATTTGCAATGTCTTTGAGACATCCTAGCATCGCGATAACGAAACGGATAATGTTGAAATTTCGCAACATAAGTTAACATGCATTTGGCGTTAACATATTCGAAAGTCATACCAAACAGTCAACAGTAACAATTTTGGCAGGTTATTGAAGTGGTAAGGGGTCGAAATTTGAAAAACATTATGGACAATAGGTGATACTTTATCAGCGATGCTGAAGTTATCTGGTGAGTACAAACGAAAACGTAGCACGTGAAAAAACTTAAGGTACGCAGCTGTAGATTTTCGAAAATCATTCGATTCTGTTAACAGACTTGCTGTATTATGTTTTGTTGTCAAGTAATATTCATGATCGTATGTTTAATATAAATAAAGGATATTTTCTCTAAAACTAGGGCTTGTGTCAAATTATCTCGTTATTCAGTGTCAGTTTATTTTGATTCTCTCAGCGGAGTGAGGCAGGGGTGCATTTTAAGTCCGTTATTATTTTCCTTATGTGTTAATTAGATGTATGATGAAATGGAGAATAGGGATATATTCTTATTTCAAGAGTTTTGGAGCTATATCTTTTGTTATATGCAGACGATTTGTGTTTATTTTCTGCTAGCATTATTGGTTTGTAAAGAAAGATCAACTTGTTGGTAGACTTTTGTCACAGATGGGGATTGAGTGTTAATTTTGACAAAACGGAAATTTTAGTTTTTAGAAATAGTGGAAAACTAAGTAAAAGTGAAATTTTGTATTTTGAGGATAAGAGACTGAAAATCTCATCGTACTCCAACTATTTAGGATTATTTTTTCTTACCGGTTGTCACGGTCAAAGTCTGTTCAAAATCGTGTTAATAAGGCATCCAATGCATTATTTTCTGTGAAACGTCTAAGTCAAAAGCTTAAGAATATCTCTCCTGTATTTCTCTTCAAAAAGTTTGATGTTCAAATAAAATCTATGATATTACATGCTTCGGAAATATGGGGTTATCAGAAGTGGTTTATAGTTGAACAATTTCAAGTAAGGTTTTGCAAGTTTGTATTGGGTTTGAGTTATAAGTGTACTAATGTTGCTATTTTAGCAGAATGTGGCAGGCATTATATTTATGTTGATTCTTTATTGAGAGTTATTAAATTCTGGATTAAGATGCTCGAAATGCCAGTGGATAGATATCCCAAACAGGCTTATCTGATGTTGTGTAACTTAGATAATGTTTGACGAAAAACTTGGGTACATCGTGTAACAACATTTTTTCACTTATGGTTTCGGTTTTGTTTTGGAAAATCAAGGAGTAGGTTTCAAGGAGGCTTTTCTTTTGAATTTTGAAACAAGGATTAAGAATTGTCAGGTTCAATCACATGAATATTCTACATTTCATTTATACGCTAGAATAAAACCCGTATTTGGTCTGGAAACTTATCTTGTTACTGTTGAATCTAAAGAAGCAAGGCTTCTACTATTAACTTTGTTAAGAATTGGTGATCTACCCATATACAAAAATATTGGTAGACGAGTTGGTATTCCTCGTCAACTTCGCTATTGTAAAGTATGTAAATCTAATTGTGTAGAGGATGAATTTAACTTCCTGTATTAAAGGGGCAGTAGCACGTTTTTTGATAATTTTATATTTTAAATGTTTCACTGATAATTGTAAGTTAATGTTAAATGTATTATTTTGACAGTGTCAAAAATCTCATTACACAAGTCAGTCATCCATAGTCAGGAGGGCAAAGTATGAAGATTCATATCCAATCCATTGGCGGCCATTTTTGTGTGAACACCTTTAATTCATTTTGTGTAAGAAAAAGGAATCGCATGGCTCAACTTTACGTTATATATTTGAATTACTACTGCTCCATTTACTTTAAATACATTGTCTTTCAATTGGAACCATTAATTTTCATTTTCCTGACATCACCTTATAATCCCCCGAAAAACGTGCTACTGCCCCTTTAATGTCCAGTGTATAAAATATTTTGAAAATATAACTTTGTACATTAATGAAGAAATAATGATTTATAAATAAACCCAGTGACCCATACTAAAACCATTTTTTATGTTATTCTACAGACGCACAAGGTAAGTAATGATGAAAAGTTGTGTAGCGAATGCCTAGGTAATTTTGATTCTAACTAGATGGACCCCTTTGGTCCTAAGTAGGGGGAAACCTCATTGGCCACACCAATGATACCGAAAACAATATATCAGTTCGACACTATAAGAGCGAAGAAGAGTGGTACCCTACAATCTATATCAGTTCTACAATATATGAATGCAGCAGAGAGGTACCCTACACACTATATCAGTTCTACACAATAAGAGTGTAGCAGTGTGGTACCAAAACAATATAACAGTTCTACAAAACAAGAGTATAGCAAAGTCGTTACTTACAATCTTAATCACTTCTACAATATATGAATGCAGCAGAGAGGTACCCTACACACTATATCAGTTCTACACAATAAGAGTGTAGCAGTGTGGTACCAAAACAATATAACAGTTCTACACAATAAGAGTGTAGCAAAGTCGTTACTTACAATCTTAATCACTTCCCCAATTTAAGAGTGTAGCAGAGAGGAACCGTACAAAATATATCAATTCTACACAATAAGAGTGTAGCAGTGTGGTACCAAAACAATATATCAGTTCTACACAATAAGAGTGTAGCAGTGTGGTACCAAAACAATATATCAGTTCTACACAATAAGAGTGTAGCAGTGTGGTACCAAAACAATATAACAGTTCTACACAATAAGAGTGTAGCAAAGTCGTTACTTACAATCTTAATCACTTCCCCAATTTAAGAGTGTAGCAGAGAGGAACCGTACAAAATATATCAATTCTACACAATAAGAGTGTAGCAGTGTGGTACCAAAACAATATATCAGTTCTACACAATAAGAGTGTAGCAGTGTGGTACCAAAACAATATATCAGTTCTACACAATAAGAGTGTAGCAGTGTGGTACCAAAACAATATATCAGTTCTACACAATAAGAGTGTAGCAGTGGTACCGTTCTTCACATAAAGAGTGTAGCAGTGTGGTACCGAAACAATATATCAGTTCTACACAATAAGAGTGTAGCAGTGGTACCGTTCTTCACATAAAGAGTGTAGCAGTGTGGTACCAAAACAATATATCAGTTCTACACAACAAGAGTGTAGCAGTGGTACCGTTCTTCACATAAAGAGTGTAGCAGTGTGGTACCGAAACAATATAACATTTCTACACAACAAGAGTGTAGCAAAGTCGTTACTTACAATCTTAATCACTTCTACAATATATGAGAGTCCGATTTATATCAGAAAAAGTACCCGTCTGATTCGTTTCAAGTTTTGCACATGTCTGTTTAACATACTAGGAGAGATTCCGCCCCATTTTACTCACTTTTTACTTGTTAACTTCAGCATTTGATAATATAGAGAAACAATAATTCAAACTCTGATATGGTTAGGTTTTAGAGCCTGATTGTCAAAATCCTTTCTATCAGGGTGTACAACCATACCATACCCTCGGTTTAAAGGTTTCTCCTTTTAATATTTTTGATCACTCAGGGCCAAGTCTTCCCCCATCTCACTTTGCCCGTTAACGTTTGAAGGTAGAATTCGACAATTATTAAAGGGGCAGTAGCACGTTTTTAGGGGGAATATAAGGTGATGTAAGGAAAATGAAAATGAATGGTTTCAATTGAAAGACAATGTATTTCAACTAAATGGAGCAGTAATAATTCCAGTATATATCGGTAAGTTTAGCCATGCGATTCCTTTTTCTTACAAAAATGAATTAAAGGTGTTCACACAAAAATGGCCGCCAATGGATTTGATGTGAATCTTCATTCTTTGTCCTCTGACAATGGATGATTGGCTTGTGTAATGAGATTTTTGACACTGTCAAAATAATACATTTAGCATTCACTTACAATTATCAGTGAGAAATTCAAATTATAAAATTATCAAAAAACGTGCTACTGCCCCTTTAAAGCAATACCTTATAAATGTCCTTTCGATGAAACAAAAAAGATATACCTCCATGTGCTATAGAAATCAGTCCTCCATACTTTTATCATCAGAAACGAAAAGGATTTTCGCTCATAAAATATTTTGACGTAGACCAAAATGTGTGGAAAAATATCTTTTACAACTGCGGTTTAATGAGAATTTAATAAAGTTTTCGCACTTCGCTGCCTGGCTACAACTTAAAACGTGACACGGACACAGGGCAAGTTACAGTTTTCATCAGATGTATGATGTACATTCACGGTTTACTGGGCCGGGTAGTTTTCTTATTCTATGTAAAAGGTGTTGTTAGAAATTAAAAACAGAAAAACATTTGCATAAATTGTAAAAGTCTGATACGTTTACTTTAACTACGTTACACTAATAAAAGCATAATCGGTAAAACATTTGGTGTGTGATAAAAGTTTTTATAAATAAACTAATTGATGCAAATTGTCACATGTTTATACCTGGATAATTTACTATAAGCTTTAAAGGGGCAGTAGCACGTTTTTTGATAATTTTATATTTTAAATTTTTTACTGAAAAATGTAAGTTGATACTAAATGTATTATTTTGACATTGTCAAAATGCTCATTACACAAGCCAATCATCCTTAGTCAGAGGACAAAGTATGAAGATTCACATAAAATCCATTGGCGGCCATTTTCCGGAACACCTTGAATTAATTTTTTGTAAGAAAAAGGAATCTCATGGATAAACTTTACGTTATGTATTTGAATTATTAGTGCTCCATTTAGTTTGAATACGTTGTCTTTCAATGAAAAACGTTAATTTTCATTTTCCTGACATCACCTTATATTCCCCCTAAAAACGTGCTACTGCCCCTTTAATGTCATTGAAAAATATGTCAGGGCACTTCATTGGACTGTTATCATCAATCTTCCCAGTCAAAATCAAAACACACGTGGTCAGCCATTTGTATTTATTCCCACAATACAATGGTTAAAAAAATCCGGAAAACAAACTCTGTTTAACCGGGACAACCATAAATAAGGGCATATAATCTTTATGACTGTCATGGCACCTAAGAAATATTTATGTAACATATTTGATGTTTAATTGTCTCGTTACGTATTTCATGACTTCTGTCACATATTTGATGCAAAACCTCTGATTATCTTTTTGTCGTTTAAATTTGCAACCCAAAACAAGTCATGTATAATATTGGCAAAGTATTTTTTGTAACAAAAACATGGAACGTGACATATCTGACATTTCGGACGTTTAGCCACATCATTTAGTATTCAATAACGATCTGCATCCCTCAAAGATAGATTCAGTAATGTCAGATGGTGCTTTGATGAAAAATAAAAATTACCTTAAAGTTTTATTTTCGATTTTTGAATTTTGAACTTTTCCCTTTTCTGAGAATTGGTGAATTACAAATCACCATCTTACGATCGCTTAAAGAGGAAATAATGGTACGTCACTCTTCCCGGATGGCGCTCTTTGTTCTGGCCTCCCTACTAAAGGAATTATTCATGTAATGAATGCGATATTTGTGTTTCTAATATCT
Organism: Steromphala cineraria; assembly: GCA_916613615.1. Lineage (NCBI taxonomy): Eukaryota > Metazoa > Mollusca > Gastropoda > Trochida > Trochidae > Steromphala > Steromphala cineraria. The sequence goes on along the minus strand of OU744721.1, from coordinate 63,602,172 downwards.
AGATTTGAAAATTATGTTAAGTTTGTGTTACATATGTGTATATTTCGTTGATTCTTAAGTTTAATCTCTGTTAGTCATAAATTATCTCCCTTGTTGGGCAAATATTATATAAAACACTTTAAAAATTGTGTTAGCTATCTCATTATCATTTTAAAGGGTAATGTTTTTACTTTCATCACATCGTATAGTAGCTAAATTTGTGATGTTTATTTACATAATATTTCATCATGAAAAATACCTGTAACGAGAGAATTAGGCCGGCATTCCATGTGTCCTTTGTGCATAATGCGTAGCGCGTAATGCGTGATGCGTATTCAACACTTTGCACTAAAATAGTAGAAATACATTCAATGTATACGTAATGCGTAGTGCGTGACGCGCAATGCGTGATTCCAAGAACGCTCACGAGAGTTCGAATACGCAAAACGCATCACACAGGGATACGTACACATGGAATGCCAGCTTCATTATATTCAATGTTTTTTTATTACCCATACGGTTGAAAATAAGTGGTGACATATTTTCAATATGAGCACTAGTGCACATATCACTTTTGCCTAGCAACGATTGTTGTAGCGCGAGTTCCCGTATTTTTTCGCCTTTGACGTCATAACGTCATTGTTCGTGACGTCACTGTAGCCGGCCGTCGCTTGGATATTTCTAAGATGGTAAAATGGAATAGAAACGGTAATAAAGAAATTATTACCCTCGGAAGTGTGTCATATGACCTTTACGAAACTCGTGCAAATTTGTGTATAACCCTCGCTCTCGCTCGGGTAATACAAAAATCCACACTCGTTTCGTAAAAGTCATATGACACACTTCCTCGGGTAATAATCTCTATTTATGTAATGTTGTGGTGGATGTTTATTCAGAGTGCCTAATATGAATCCTGTACTGCAAGTGCGTGAGACAATATTCTCCTATAAACTTCCCGTGACTCTTGTTGTTAGCTCATTTGGCCTGTAAGGCCCGATGCATGGCTTATGGCAGGGCATGCTGTCCGTAAAATGTGTGCATTTTCTAAAAAGGGTCACAGGGGCAACGCCATTAAATCCCTATTTTAATCTTCCTCTCCAGAAGCATGAGACCTAGAAAGCTTAAACCTTGTGTACATATTCCTTGACTAGTGAACATCACAAATTGTAGCTTTGGTGGCCCCGTGGCCCCTATTAAGGGCCACAGGGGCCACACCCTTAAACTTATTTTCATCTTCTTCTCCAGAAGTATAAGCCCTAGATACTGAAACTTATCGCCTATATACAAAGGGGGATCCACATTGGCAACACTATACAGCATAATTGTGGCTTTTATCAGCACACAGAGTGTGTGCAATGAAAGCTTGATTTTATGATTAACTGAAGGCAAGATATTCCAGTGTTATCTCCCTTGATTCCAGCTGGTTTCAAAGTCTCACGAGATTCTCGCCACTTTTACGTTCCCGCTCATGGCCAGAGGGAGAGCAGCGAGAGAGAAAAAACAACATTTCATGTAATTTCTAAATTTATTCCCTGAGGAATACAACTCGACAGAACGCGAAAAAGGCTTCAAATCAACAGAACCCGAAAAAGCTTCAGAGCAACAGGAAGCTTCAATCTTCATCTAAACCAAGAGTAAGCAGTCACATCAGCAGTCACATATTCCTTTGGCCTTATCTGGAAACAACAGAACACATCATTAGTATTCTGAATTTAGATTACCGAAGGCAATTTAATGTATATCCAATCTATAAGTTATATTATGAATTGCTTAGGGGTGGGTTGGTGGGAACACTTTCATATCTTGCCTTCGGTTAATCATAAAATCAAGCTTTCATTGCACACAATCCGTGTGCTGATGAAAGCCACAATTTAATTTCATAACCTCCGGCAAGATATTCCAGTGTTAGTTTAAAGCTTACCTTGATAAAACTGCTGATTGGAATGAACTACTTTTGATGGGTCTATAATAAAATTTACCAAAAGTAAATTGGTTTGACCAATTTGCTTGTTTCAGTATGTCTTGAACAGACACCCCTTGCCTCAAGGCTTTTGAGGTTGAGGCTGCTCTTGTAGAATGAGGTGTGAATTTAGTATCCACACCTGACTCTGTCAGAACCTCTCTCAACCATCTTGCCACAGAACAACGTTTCACTTGTGCATGTGGTTTCACAAAGCTTATGAGTAAATTATGCCGAGAAACTCCGTCAGACATTAAATTTTCTCGCCATAATCTCGTTCTTTTGAGATAAGTCTCTATGCACTGAACAACACACAAGGTTTGATCGTCAGGGAATCTGGAGAATTTCATATCTTTTCTATACTTACCAGGTTTACATGTTTTTGTTCTCTTTGTCAACTCTTTTAGACATAAACCTGGCGTCTAATTAATGAATTTCTGAGGATCTACCTACAGAGGTCAGTGCAAGCAACATTGCTAACTTTTGGGATAGCGCTTTATCGGACAGGTTTTCATTTTCTCCCCAATCTTTCATGGTGTTAAGCACCTGATCTACATCCCAAGTACAATGATACTTGGGAACAGGGGGTCTTTCATTAAATATGGCTCGCATGTGTTCACATGCCAGTGGTGCCTGTCCAATCTTAATGCCCCCAACCAATTCATGGTTTTTGGAAATAGCTGACCTGTGAGAATTAATTGTTGGGTACCTTAAACCTTTATCATAGAGGTATGTTACGTACTCTATGACAGTGGGAATAGGTGCTTGAATGGAATCAGCCTGCTGTGTATCACACCAGCGAACCTACTGTCCCCAGGAGCTTTGGTAAGCTGCCTGAGTTCCTGGTCTCCATGCCTCCTCGTGAAGGTCTGCAGCTCGTTTCGAAAGCTCGCTCTTCAAGCGGCCAGGGAGAGTGATTTTTGCTCTATCATAGGGTGTCTTTCCCCTTGATGGGATGCCAGTAGATTCTGAGTTATTGGTAACCGGATTGGAGGAGCACTCGCCATCTCCAACAGAAGGGGGTACCAAGTTTGTGCCTGCCACAGGGGAGCTACCAACACCATCTCTCCCCCCTCTTTTTTCAATTTCGCAAGGCATCTCCCCACCAATATGAATGGTGGGAATGCATAGAGAATCCCCTGATTGGCTGTCCACTTCATCAGGAAAGCATCGGAGGCCACTGCCTCTGGATCCGGTTTCCAACTGACATACCGGGTCACCTGTGTGTTCAGTCGAGATGCAAACAGATCTATCCACAGAGGTCCGTAAATCTTTGCTATTTGTTTGAATATTGAAGATTCAATTTCCAGTCGCTCGAGTCTATGTAATTCCTTGACTGCCAATCTGCTATTGTGTTCAGCACACCTGGAAGGTGTTCTGCTGTCAAAGTGATTTGTCTGCTCTGACACCAATCCCAAATCTCCTTTGTTACCATGTTCAGCAGATGGGATTTTGTGCCCCCTCCTCTCACTGTGTGCACTATTGCAGTCTGATTGTCTATCCGCAGATGCACACATATTGACTTTCTCTCTTTGGCAAAAGATTTGAGGGGAAACTGAGCTGCAAGAAGCTCCTTTACATTGATGTGGTATGTTGACTCTGTCGTACTCCACACGCCCTGAGTCACTTGACCCTGGCAAACAGCACCCCAACCGGTGTTGGAGGCATCCGAGTCTATCGTCATGTCTGGGATGGGCGATATTATTGCCCGCCCATTGCTGGTCTCTACTTGGTTCAACCACCATGAGACCTCGGCTCGAGCATTCTGATCCAGGGATACCAAACTTTCGTATGAGTTTCCCTGAAGTAAGCCTCGAATCTGATTCATTTGCAAGAATCTGCATTGGATTGATGCTGGCAGAATCGCCTGCACAGAGGACAGAAGTTTGCCTATCAGTTGGGAGAGGCGTCGAACAGACACCTGCTGGCATTTCATGACCTCCTTGCATTGTTGTTTGATCTGATCTATCTTTGTCATAGGAAGGTAGAACATCATTTCTCTATCACAAACCCAAGAAATTCTATTCTCTGGGTTGGGAAAAGGTGGGATTTTTTCCAATTGATTATGAATCCCAGATGCTGAAGGAGGTAGAGTTAGGAGACCCTGCAATTTTTTAGGCCCTCCTGAGTTGAACTCACCAACCAAATGTCGTCTAGGAAGATAATCAATCTCATACCTATCCGGCGTAGGAATCCCACAACTGGTTTCAACAATTTCGTAATGTCCGTGGTGCTGTGGCAAGCCCGAAAGGGAGACACTTGAACTGAAATGTCTTCTGTTCCCACCGAAATCTCAGATACTTGTGAAATTGATTGTTCATTGGGACTGCAAAATAAGGGTCTTTGAGATCTATTTTGCACATGAAGTCCCCTTTTGTCAATAGATCCCTGATCATATACAGACCCTCCATCTTGAAGTGATGATACTTCAAATGGAAATTCAACCTCTTGAGCTTTATCACAGGTCTGTTTCCTCCATCCTTCTTTGGGACGAGGAAGATGTGGCTCAGGAATTGGGGTCTGGATTCGTTTACTTGAGAAATCGTCCCTTTGTCTAGTAACTCCAGAATTTCCTGGTTTATTGAGTTTATTTCTGTCATAGAGAAAGAGGGCTGTAAAGGGGGTGCATCTTGTTGTGGATGTGATATCCAATCTAACTTTTCCCCTCTCACTATCTCCAGAACAACTGGATCCTTGGCGATTTTTTCCCAGTTTTCTAGAAAAAACTGAATTCTCCCTGCTTGAGGGGCAACTGGCTGAATTGGTAATAAATCCAGGGCTATTACTGGCTGCAGGATTTCTCCTGACAAATTTGATTCTACCAGATCCTGAACAAAGCCTATCTGATACATACCTTTTGATAAACTTGTTCTGTCCAAAGTTGCCTTTTGGGTTGGAATTGTGGCCTCCGGCGCTGAACTTTCCTCCCGAGGGCCCGCCACGAAAGGGCGGTGTCTGGGTCTTGAAGTTGCCTCCCAAAAACTGTGTTTTCTGATGTTGGGCTTGAGTTTGAGTCATAAACTTTGGTTTGAGGACAATTTTTCCCCCTATCTCTTTAAGAGTTTTGCGGAAGCCATTTCCAAATAATTGGTCATCTGACTGCTCAATGGCAGCTGCATTCTTTCTGAGAATGGACTTACTCTGTTTAACATCTTTGGTAAGTTTGCTCAGAATGGCCAGTCTTCTGTTATAATTGATTGCAATATTCACCTGACCAGTGCAACAGATAGCCTTCTCAACAAGTTGAGAGACCAAATCAAAATCAATGTCTGCACCATTTACCCTACTATGTTCAAGTAAATTGTAAAGGGAACCTAGGGGGCCCATAACTCGCATGAGTCGGGACTGGATTGACTGTAGCCCTTTATCTGGACCTTTTTCCATACTAATTCCCCTTAGTTCAAAAAGACTGTGAATGATACCACCCAATTCTTTGATTTGGAAAGTAGTACCTTCAGGTATTGGACAATCATCTAGAATACTGTCCTGAATGACTTTATCTTCAATGAAGATATTAAATTGCCTTTCAATCATCTTCCGCATGCATCGGGCAAGATATGCATTTACAAGAAATTCATATTCACCCTTGCGACAACTCGACGGGAAAGTTGTGACTCTATCAGCGCCCCCTGTAGGACGATCAGAGTTACGTCCCTTGCATTGACCAATCAAAATGCTCGTTACGAACCCAGTCAGTCCAAATTTAATTTCAAATTAATCCCTTAGTTACGTTATGACAACAGTAAAAAAAACGAAGCGTGAATATAGGTCACCAAAATACTGAGTAGAATTAGGCTGTATTTCTCAGTTTCTATTTAGACATCGTATCGTTTTATTACAGATTTGTGTGTTCAATTGAAATATATAAGGTTTGTGGTTGCAAATCGTTAAAAATAGATGAGGGAAAACATTTGCATGTCACCGCACGAAGTGTTTCCAGTTTGTGCTGCAAATCGTAATCGATCTTGCTAATTTTGTTGAGTTTAGTGTGGCATGCAACTGAAATATACAAGACAGGCTATCGTTCAACTGTGGATTATAAAATAATACCTGTGCCAGCTGATTTATAACAAGAAATGACTTGAAAAATATTTGCCGGCGCCGTCATGTTGTTTATGCTCCCCAGAAGTGCTTTTTGTATCCTCGCTTTTGATTGGCCTACACCATAGCTCAATAATCAGGCTACTTCCTGTCACAACTTCCCCGTCGAGTTGTCGCAAGGGTGAATATGAATTTCTTGTAAATGCATATCTCGCCCGCTGCGTTCAGAAGATGCCTTTCATTATACTTATACATTTCATCATTGAAAGTGCATTTGTTCGCATAGGTTATCATAGTCAAGTCAAAGCGACTGTGCGAAGGTGTACTGGTTGACCCCGATGTAGAAGCAGCGTTATGATTGACCCTTCTGTCGGTCCAAAAAGATCGCCTTTCAGGTTCATCATCTGATTCCAAATCATCTACATTAACCTCCGAATCGGAACTTTGTTTTTGTTCCTCGGATTGAGATGCGATTTGGTTCGAATTCATATCGACCTTTTCGCCCACATGTTTTTGCCCACCGCCATTTGTTTGTTGGCACGGCAAAGAGTTAGCCATCTTGCTGTTGACTTATGCCCTTACAAAATCAAACTAAGCATACACAAAAAACGCTTATTTGATTAAAAACTCACCACTTGAACAGTCAAACTCTCATAAGTTTGAACAACGTGAGTTGCAACGACCGTCGGCCATAAGCTGGAACGTGCAAGTGGCCAGAATCTCGCGAGACTTTGAAACCAGCTGGAATCAAGGGAGATAACACTGGAATATCTTGCCGGAGGTTATGAAATGAAATTGAATATGAAACCTGATGAGCTACAGAGCCAGTGGCATCATAACCAGAATCAGTTTGTCAGTGGTTTATAGTTTTATTTTAACAATATAACAGAAATAAAACAACTGATAAACGATTATCGGTAAGATAAGTCATTTGACGATGTAACAATATTTAGCATTTGCCGCGGCAGTACATAGCCTTAGGTGTTCAAGATTTCTTGTGAAATGAAATAGTGCAATAAAGCAAATGTTGAGGAGACTAGGACTGCCGCGAAAGTACTTAGGCCTCGAAGACTTCCTATTTGACCTTCACACAGTGTTTTACCTTCACATGTATTTCTGTCTCAGAGGTACAGATACAATAAGCTGTCACCGTTTTTGAGATACAGAGGTTTAAAATCCATGTAAAAAATGTATTTATTGAACTTAACACTTTGACTACTTTATTTTGGTATTATTGAACTCGTTGTTGTTTCTGTGTGTTGCATGTGAAATATATATTTCTGCTTAACAGAAAAATTTGTATCTGTAGCGGTTATGAACTAAATTCTAGAAGAAAAATACCTCTCGATACATTGAGAGACACCTAAAAATCATGTTTTAAAATTAAAATCATGTTTGAGAATTTATATATTTTTTTATCTGAACTTAGTAATGGAAAACAGAATACAATAAATTGTCAATTCCAAGGTCAGATCTACCTCGAGTTGCAGGAGCGAATCTAGCTTCTGCGCCCAGGGTACAGATTAGTGGAGTTAGCGTAACGTTCGTACCCTGAGACAGGATGAGGAGTATGCACATAAGGTTTCAGTTTTCTAGGCCTTTTGCTTCTGATGATGAAGGTGGATATAGGTTTCAGTGACCCTGTGGCCCCCTCATAAGGGGCCATGCTCTTAAAACCTATTTTAATCTTCTTCTCCAAATTCAGAAAAATCTTGTATACGGACTCCTTAGTTAGGTAATGAGGTTTCAAAGTTGTACATTTGACACAATACCTGAAGGCTGTAACATGGGAACAAATTTGTACACCATTAAATGGTGTAGTGGTGATATGAATGCTTTATCATTTAGTTTCTCAATATTATCATGAAATGATGATAATGGTCGGAATTATAAAGAACTAAATAGTTCATAAAAAGTTTCAGTTCTGATGAAAGGTAACTTAACAATGAACGACTTTTCATGTAGAAAGCCAATAGACATGTCAGTTAATGTGAGGTACTGTGTTTTCTTTCTAGATCGCTTAAAATATTACTTTTATTAGTAAAACGATCTTATATTTAAGTGGCGTTGAAGCTGATTGAAAAATTCTATGGATGATTATATTTTTAAAAATGTTTCCATGCTTGGGGTAGAACAGCATGCGAAGGGAATCGGCAGTTCATATAAAATGTTGCAATTTGATTAACACAATGATAAAGAGAATACTTTGAAATATGGAAACATGGATTAACTTGCAATACTGACACACGAACCAAAGTTGAATCTTGTCTCAATATCTTTTTTCTAAACAGGACACTTCACAATTTCCTAGGTTGTTTATTGGTAGGATTAACTCGAGCAGTTAAAACATGATAATTCCAACAGGGATTGTGTCATAAGTATATGCATTAACATGTTTAAACGGGTATGCATTGATCTCAAGTGGTTATTGATCCATTCATACTTCTTCGGTCCTGCTTCGGACCCACGCCTTAAAATATTAAGAATAGGTCATGGACACCATATGCGTAAAAAAGTTTACGGAAGTTTTAAAGTAGTGAAATTTTGAAGCAAAGGCAGAGGATAAATATACTATTTGGAATTTCTAAACCTCACGCAGTATCGTGGGGCCTTTGAGGCCCGGTTACATGTTTGACTTTACCCAGAATCAACACATTTCAACAAAGCGACTTCTTACTTCATGTATTCCTCTATTAGTATGTTTTCTAAGGCTATGTCTGACGTCATAACTATAGACAAGATAATGCTTTTTAAATTGACTTTTTTAGAAAATACATACGTTTGCTGTAAGCTCGGGCCTCAAAGACCCAGGGTAAATTAAACCCTTGTTTCAGTACAAAATATAGATCATCGCAATAAAATACATGTTTATTTAATTCATACCGTTGATGTTTTATTTGGTTTTAAATATAGTGTTTGAGAAGGCATTAACAACACAGACTACTGTGAATCGTGAGACTTCGGTTTCAATTTCACGTTCAGTAACGTTTTATTTTCTGACACTATGTCGATGTATAATGGTAACCTTTGTTGCATGTAAAATTTAACAACGAAATTCAAAACAATAGGTATCACATGATTCAGCGTTTACTCATACATGTCCGTGAATTCTGCTTTACACTTTTTCCAAATAATGTTTTACCAAAAAAAGCCTACAAATGAGTCTCAAATAATCTCATTTAGCTCTAAATGCTAAATGCTTTTATTGAAACCATTCGCACTGTCCTTTATGTTCTTCCTCACCTTTCTTCCTCTACTTACTTCCGGTTAATTAATGACGTAACTTCCTGCTAATTAATGACGTCATGTTGTCATGACGATGCTGACGTCACTTTCTTTCTTCTTCCCGCTCAACCTTCTACTGCACGTAGCCATTTTGGTGTGAAATTCTTTTTTGGCGAATTTTGTTGCTTATTTGTCTTTCCATCACGTTTATTGTACCTCTATTGTTTACCTCTATATTGTCTATATTCACACATAATGCCACCCAAACGTCAGGCCGCAAGGAAACATAAATGTATCGGAAAACAGAGAAGAACGGACGTGCAAGTAAATGAGTCAGGTGAGTTTGCTAGCCATTATGAATTTTCACGACCCCCTTCTACCGTAACTAATGTACATGTGGATTCATCCCTCTTGGTGCCGCCTCCAGCGGAAAATGTAAGTTCTCCTGCCGCCACATCCAGTAATGAACACGACATTCATGGAACATCGGCACATCAGCTTTCGTCGCACTTTGGGGCGATTTTAGAAATTCTAAATAAATCTAACACTAACTCCAATCTTTCCAATTCAGTAGCTGAAATAACATCACCCTGTGGTTCCCGCCAGAGTCGGTCAAATTACCGAGGTAAGCTCGCCGATTAACGGTGAGGGAATCCCGACTGACGTCACACCATCGAGCCCGCCGATTGGTCAACCTGTCACGGGGAATCCCCTGTCCTACACTGCCGACAACATTGGTGTCCACGTCAAACAGACCTTGAAAGAAAAGATCTGGAACGGCGAGTACGTGGATTTGGCAGTCCTGACCGAAAGGGGGGTGGATAACGAAGAAGATGAAGGTTTTCGGATGGTGACAGACAGCATGGGAAAAATCACGTTTAAGCGCGTACAGCACACGCACTCACGTAAGTCAATGGGTATTGGTGCTTGGACATCCGGTTTCCATGTTTACATGTCTGTTTACCTTGAAAAACATGTATCTTCTTCCACAGTACAGGGTATGCTTTCCTACATCGAGACGGTAAGGAATGCTGCGTCAACCTTTGACGGATGGAGTATGTATGACAAGCAATTCCGTTGCAGGATGGCACGCGACCCGACCAGACAATGGGGCAGAATTGACGGCGAGTTGTGGTTGCAATACATGATCCCCCAGGCAAACCGCCCAAGGATCATGTCAGGTAATGGGGCTAGCACTCTCTCAGGGAATAATTCTGCTAAAACTTTTCCAGCGCACGTTTGCTGGGATTTCAACAAGGGGACATGTATGAGGGTCTAGTGCCGATATCCCCACAAGTGCGGAAAATGCGGGGGCTTGTCACACGGGGCCATCAACTGCTTTCGTAGCGACGGGGTCACCCGACCCCAGGCCTCCGCCATACAAAGCAAACGTCAGTTCGGACAAAAAGCCTTTGGGTCTGGCCCCAACACCGGTAAGATATGAAAAAATAAAGCCTTATCTCATGCAGTATGCAAACTTTGACGTTAATCATAATCATGCATTGTTGTTGTTATCTGGTTTCTTGTCAGGTTTCCGTTTGAAATACCAAGGTGAACGCTCATATCGATGGGCAGGGAATTTGAAGTCAGCAATCACAATTGAAGCCCAGCACATTGTACAGCAAAAACTGGAGAAGGAGTTGAATATGGGGAGAATAGCAGGACCATTTAGTCAACCCCCCTTTGAGAACATTCAAGTATCTCCGATTGGACTGGTCCCGAAAAAACAAGAATCTACAATCTCGCCAAATCAAATGCAGAGATCATCAGAGGATTTCAGGCTTATTCACCACTTATCTTTCCCACAGGGTGTCTCCATTTATGATCATATCTCTCCCCTGGACACAACTGGCAGTTATGCTCGATTTGACCAAGCAGTAAAAATGGCACAGAATTTGGGCCCAAATGCTTTACTGGCAAAGTTTGACATTAAATCAGCCTTCCGTATCATTCCAGTACACCCTGCAGATTTTGAATTACTTGGTATTTATTTCCAGGGCAGTTATTTCTTTGATAAATGTTTGCCATTTGGCTGTTCTATTTCATGTTCAATATTTGAAATGTTTAGTTCTTTTTTGCAGTGGTGTCTACTGCAAAAGACGACCAATAAAGAGATAATGCACTACTTAGATGACTTCCTGACTGGAGGCCGGTCGGGTACTGAGGAATGCCACAACAACCTGACAGCATGTTTGCAGTTGATGGATGAGTTTGGTGTACCAGTCGCTCCAGAAAAGACAGTGCAACCTTCAACATGCATAAAGTTCCTCGGTCTAGTTATTGACACGGCAGTGGGGGAAGTGAGAATTCCCCAAGTCAAAATCCAGGAAGTAACGACACAGGTGACACAATTACTTTCGCTGGAGGCAAAGAAGGTGACAAAGCGTGAATTACAGTCATTAGTAGGTAAATTGAATTTCATTTGCAGGGCAATCCCCATGGGGAGGGCATTTTGTCGTCGACTGATCAACCAATTCAGCGTGGTCAAAGCACAACATCATCGCATCCGTCTCACACATGCTGTGAAAGAGGATCTCCAAATGTGGTTACATTTCATGTCTCATTACAATGGTATTTCAATTTTTCAGACACCAAATTGGGATGACAATGATTCCCTGCAACTCTTCACAGACGCGGCAGGCAGTGCTGGGTTTGGAATATACTTCCAGGGGCACTGGGCCTGTGGTGTCTGGCCGAGGGAATGGGTGAACTCAAACATCACCAGGGACATGACATTCCTGGAGTTATTCCCAATAGTGTTGTCACTCAAACTGTGGGGTAAGGCTTTAGCAAACAGAAAGGTTATCTTCCACTGCGATAACCAGGCGGTGGTGGAGGTTATCAACAAACAGTCATGCAAATCACCAAGGGTGATGACTCTGGTAAGACAGATGGTCTTGATTTGCCTCAATTTTAACATTCTCTTCAAGTCTAAATACATAAATACACATGACAATGTGATTGCTGATGCTCTTTCGAGATTTCAGTGGGCACGCTTCCGAGAGATGGCACCGAACGCAGACCAACTACCAGTGCAGTTGCCCAGGGACATGTGGCAGATCTCGACAGAGAAGTGAACAGACTCCTTGACCGCTCACTCTCACAGAACACTTGGTCAACTTACCAGACAGCTGTCCAATCCCTGTACAACTTTAGAGACACTCACAATCTAAATCAGGTATGGCAAGTCCCAATTGATCACCTTACCCACTTCATTGCATACATGTCTCTTAACCAACTGTCAGTAAATACGGTTAGGACTTATATTTCTGCCCTATCTACATGCCATAAGCTTAAATCCCTACCAGATTGTACAGACCACTTTATAATCCACAAACTTCTATCTGGCATGAGTAAAGGCAATTCCCCTAAGGACACCCGCCAACCTATTACAATTAACCTCCTACAAGCTATCCTAACCAACTTGCCCTTTGTTTGCTTGTCTATTTTCGAAACATGTTTATTCTCAGCAGTGTTCCGGGTTGCCTTCTTTGGCTTCTTCAGAGTTGGCGAACTGGTGCAAAGTAAACCTGGACAAACAGGCATAGCCAGGGAAGATATAACTCTTGCACAAGATCTCGGGCAAGTAACATTCCTACTGCGGCACTCTAAAGGAGACAGAGCGCAACATGGAGTGGCGGTAACACTGAATGCCATTCTGGGGCATCATCTCTGTCCAGTGCGGGGTATGCAACAATACCTCGATATCCACCCAGAGGGAGCAAAATCAGCATTTGTACATTTTGATCACTCTAACCTAACAAGATATCAATTTCAGGCGGTGTTGAAGAAGGCTTTGGCTCATAGCGGAATCCCAGCAGATAACTTATAATCTCACTCTTTCAGGATAGGCGCAGCGACCACAGCGGCCGCAAATGGCGTTTCCGCCGACATAATAAAAAATCTGGGTAGATGGGGGTCTAATGCTTATTTCACTTATATACGTTTATAATTGCATGTACTTTCATTCAAAGAAACTCTTTGCCGTTTACGTTTATGTTGCAGTTTGGCTTGTGGGCTCGAGCTATTTGGCGAGAGCGAGTCAACATCTGGCGCGAGACACCCGGTGGACATCCTGTCTGTGGCTGGCCAGGGGTGGGATGCGGTGGCAACAGGACCGTCGAGAACCAACTTAGACGGACCACTCAGCATCCCAGGGCCCTCGTCGTCCACCTTGGTTCTAACGACCTGGGCTCCACCAAGGCCAGCGAGCTTTACCTGGACATCCACGCCGACCTGCTGCGGATCAAGCTCCTGATGCCAGAAACTACCATCATCTGGTCATCGATGTTGCCAAGGAGGCACTGGCAGGCGGCGCGGAACTTTGACGCAGTTGAACTGTCCAGGAGGAAGCTCGACAGACGGGTGTCTAACCGGGTGCGCGAGATGGGGGGAGAGGTGGTACAGCACCCCCAAATCACCGTGGATACCACAGCTATGTACAGCTGGGATGGTATCCATCTCTCCTCCCAGGGGTTGGATGTCTTTACAGACCAACTATTTCATGCTGTCTCAAAATATCTTTGACTTATCCCTATAATAATGGCTACTATATAAATTCCTGAAAGGTTCGAGGTGGGCTGGCACTTTGTGCTTGGCGTGGATCTCGTGGGCGGCATTTAATTTTATCTACTTCTTACTCAAAATTACAAGATGACGGCTTCTCAGTCTGAATCTTACATCCTCACACTTATCAGTGTTAAGGAACTTTTCGAATTTAGCTTATTTATCACAATTCTCGCTGCTTCGCTTTGCTGCTGCTGCTTTCATGCTGGTAACTCATGTTGCCCTGATTAAACACTTAGCTTAGGGCTGCCCACAGATCTGCCCACCTTTGGACCTTAACCCAATATCCTCTGTTTTACTTTATCTTGCATGCGGATGTGTTTTGATAATCTCATTTAGCTCTAAATGCTAAATGCTTTTATTGAAACCATTCGCACTGTCCTTTATGTTCTTCCTCACCTTTCTTCCTCTACTTACTTCCGGTTAATTAATGACGTAACTTCCTGCTAATTAATGACGTCATGTTGTCATGACGATGCTGACGTCACTTTCTTTCTTCTTCCCGCTCAACCTTCTACTGCACGTAGCCATTTTGGTGTGAAATTCTTCCCGCCCTCCCTCCCCTTAGTAGCCATCTCATTTCTTTCAGCAATCTGGATGTCTACTGTGGTTTGTACCTCTTCTTAATGTAATAAACTTGTCAAGGGTGGCGTGGATCTCGTGGGCGGCATTTAATTTTATCTACTTCTTACTCAAAATTACAAGATGACGGCTTCTCAGTCTGAATCTTACATCCTCACACTTATCAGTGTTAAGGAACTTTTCGAATTTAGCTTATTTATCACTATTCTCGCTGCTTCGCTTTGCTGCTGCTGCTTTCATGCTGGTAACTCATGTTGCCCTGATTAAACACTTAGCTTAGGGCTGCCCACAGATCTGCCCACCTTTGGACCTTAACCCAATATCCTCTGTTTTACTTTATCTTGCATGCGGATGTGTTTTGATAAACACATCACCGATCAGTTTGTGAGGATTGGAACACATAGGTGACATATTATACATAACATCATAAACAATATTGACCCTTTTTCCTGAATTGCATGTGAATGTGCCTGGGCCTCTGAGGCCCACATAGCCGCAAAGGTGGTGTCATTAACGATACTGCGTGAGGGTTAATACATTATATTGGGTTATGAATGAAATGTAGAATTATAAAGAAAAAAATATATGAATATATAAGTATAGAATTTTATTTAATTTGTTAAAAGTATTGTTCAGCTTAGGCGTAGTATCAGAGACAGAAAGATAGTATCATATATATATATATATATATATATATAGTTTTAAAAACCATGTGTTATTGGTACACTCGTGATTTTAAGCCTCGAATTGTTGGGTCACTGGTGATTTATTGGGCCATTTTCAATGTATTGGGTCGGTCCCAATAATACCGGGACCCAATAATGCAAGTAGCTTTCATTTTGTCAACAATATCAGAGTCAATAGTGTGAAGCATGTGCAATAAAACCGATTTATTGGGTCTGACACCGTAAATCGCAATTTTGTATAATCTTTATATATATATAAATCATCGGAAAACATCGTGAAACACATCGTGTGCTGGCTGAAGATCGTTTTGTCTTTTCCGAATGTTGTCATCTTAAACTGGTTTTAGAGATATATTGCGTTTGCGCTCTCGCCTCAACATTTAAGTTCGTGAATTTGTATACTTTTCGTTGTAATGGCGGAAATTTTATAATCCAATAAATATTTTAAAGTGTAAACAATATTATTGTCAGCAACATACATTGGAAATTTACTGTAATATTGGTGCATATGTATTAAAAATTCAAGTCTCGGTTCATTTCCTGTTTGATTGGGTATGCGCAGTGCCACCGGAAGTCGTGCTTGAGATGACATTGATGAAACGCATTTTCCATGGTAACTTCTTACTCTGATTAATATCTATAAACATCTTACTTTTGGGGACTTTAATCGTATAATTACTTATCACTTGCATCTGTAAGTTTATCATGATTGCAACAGTATGTCTAATCCCGGCAGATGGTCTCATGATAGCACAAAATATCACGCATGTGAACAATGAAAGCACACGTTTTTTCAAAACTTGCTTAAAGTTAAAAGGACAATTATTACCCCAACTTTATTGGATAATATTGATTTATTTGTTCCCAAACATTCTAGTCCTTCGTTTAAATTTGTTATTATTTTCAGATGTTCTATTTTGTGAGAAACGTGAGCGGCGTGCCGAAAGGGGTATGGTGGCCTGCTAGACTCCTTGAGAATCATGAGGAAATGCTTCTTGTTTATATCCAAAGTGACAAATCTGAGTAGGTAGCTTTTGTTTGTCATGTTTAGTTATTTCTAAGGTTGTAGCACAAGCAGAGTTCACATTAGTTCATGCAATAATCATCTAGAACTGTACAAGTTTATTATACCCCCACCTACGAAGTAGTGGGGGTATATAGCGTTCAGTCTGTCTGTCCGTCCGTCCGGAATTCTTCAAATTATTTATTAATCTGGACTGCAATTGCTCCAAAGATTGACAAACATCCTGTGGGGGTATGTGAGCTTTGCTCGCTTTTTGCTTGTAATTATTAGTATTGGGCTAATTGACAGGGAAGATTTTATGACACTTGATTACAGCTGTTAGGTTGGTGCTCATGTGGCAATGTCTCCCATCAGCAAAATTCATAGATTTGAATTTTCAGAGGCACAAGTCATCCTTGCTCATACGAAACACATGTTTTTAATACATCATAGCAATTTAACTTAACAAAAGTAAATTTCATTATCTTTTATTATTTAGATTCCTGGTCAACAAAAGGGATGCAGAAAAGTTCGACACTGACTATTCTCAATATCTTGAGGATGCTCACAGTAATGACATTAATTACCATGTTGACTGTTCTTTAGCATGTTTTCAGGTTTGAGTTCAGTTATCCAAAAAAATGTTAACCATTTCAGGGATTGGGAAAGATAACTTTGACAATGGGCCATTGTCAGGGTTCTTGGTTTCAGTCCTTTTGTAGAGAAGTTTTAATGAGCCATTTTCTCAGTGAATTTCAAGACTGACCATAACCCTTGTTTTTTCCCAATTCCATCTGTTATTCTTAGCAGTTTTGTTTATGGCTTTTCATTTTATTGAGTTCATGAATACATTCTCCAAACCTGTTCATAAAGTCAACTTTAAACTAACACATTTCTTGTTTTCTTCAACAATTTACAAGTTTAACAAAAGCATGATTCTGTATACCATGTTGTGTATAAACACTCAATATGAAAGTTCATTCAAGTGACCTTAGTAAACACTACAGTAAAGTGCTATTATCCAAACACCCACCAGTATTTTTGGAGATGTAAGCTTTCTCTTTAGTATTTATATTAAATTTTCCAGAATTTAAACTTCCTTTAAATGATGCCATTTGAATTACATAAGTTTGTTTCCTTTTTAGAAATTCTTACAAAGAAGAAAAAGAAGAAAACTTTGGAGGCATATATGTCAGATTGCCATTGGATGTTAGAAGAGATTCAAGGTACAAACATTCCTGTCAAAACTTTGATACTGAGAAATGATGATATATTTAATGAAAATATTTTTTTAAAACGAAAACATTTTTCTATGGTTATTTCTTTGTTTAAAGAATCAGCTGATGTCCCAAAGGGTACACGCAATGGAAATGGGACTGAGGCACACGAACCACCAGATCCAGGTGGAAGTACCTGTGAGTTGAGTGAGTAGCATCTAAGTTTCTTTGTTTCATTGGTGTGATGTCCCAATAATTTAACCCTATATACATGTATATATAAATCAATGTCCCAATAATAACCTTTTTCAGAGTCTAATAAGATCTCCAACTTGATCAAGTTTTGCTGAGAAGTCCCAATTATTCATCATTCTGTATATCATTTGTATATATACATGACCCAACTATTCTTCTATTGCAATGGTTCTTTGACTAAGTTGACATACTGATTTTCACCAGCAGCCCAGGAACAAATGGCCGCACAGAATGGAGATGGGACTGAGGCCGCACAGAATGGAGATGCGACTGAGGCACACGAACCACTAGATCAAGGTGCAAGTGCCTGTGAGTTGAGTGAGTAGCATCTCTGTTTCATTGGTGTGATGTCCCAATAATTATATATATGTTATATATCAATGTCCCAATAATAACTTTTTCAAAGACTCCGATAAGATTTCCAACTTGGATCAAGTTATGCCGAGAAGTCCCAATTATTCATCATTCTGTATATCATTTGTATATATACATGACCCAACTATTCTTCTATTGCAATGGTTCTTTGACTAAGTTGACACCCTGATTTTCACCAGCAGCCCAGGAACCAATGGCCACACAGAATGGAGATGGGACTGAGGCCGCACAGAATGGAGATGCGACTGAGGCACACGAACCACTAGATCCAGGTGGAAGTACCTGTGAGTTGAGTGAGTAGCATCTTTTGTTTCATTGGTATGATGTCCCAATAATTATATACATGTTATATATCAATGTCCCAATAATAACTTTTTCAAAGGCACTGATAAGATTTCCAACTTGGATCAAGTTTTGCTGAGAAGTCCCAATTATTCATCATTCTGTATATAATGTGTATATATACATGACCCAACTATTCTTCTATTGCAATGGTTCTTTGACTAAGTTGACACACTGATTTTCACCAGCAGCCCAGGAACCAATGGCCACACAGAATGGAGATGGGACTGAGGCCACACAGAATGGAGATGCGACTGAGGCACACGAACCACTAGATCCAGGTGGAAGTACCTGTGAGTTGAGTGAGTAGCATCTTTGTTTCATTGGTGTGATGTCCCAATAATTATATGTATGTTATATATCAATGTCCCAATAATAACTTTTTCAAAAACTCTGATAAGATTTCCAACTTGGATCAAGTTTTGCTGAGAAGTCCCAATTATTCATCATTCTGTATATCATTTGTATATATACATGACCCAACTATTCTTCTATTGCAATGGTTCTTTGACTAAGTTGACATACTGATTTTCACCAGCAGCCCAGGAACAAATGGCCGCACAGAATGGAGATGGGACTGAGGCCACACAGAATGGAGATGCGACTGAGGCACACGAACCACTAGATCCAGGTGGAAGTACCTGTGAGTTGAGTGAGTAGCATCTTTGTTTCATTGGTATGATGTCCCAATAATTATATACATGTTATATATCAATGTCCCAATAATAACTTTTTCAAAGGCACTGATAAGATTTCCAACTTGGATCAAGTTTTGCTGAGAAGTCCCAATTATTCATCATTCTGTATATAATTTGTATATATACATGACCCAACTATTCTTCTATTGCAATTGTTCTTTGACTAAGTTGACACCCTGATTTTCACCAGCAGCCCAGGAACCAATGGCCACACAGAATGGAGATGGGACTGAGGCCACACAGAATGGAGATGCAACTGAGGCACACAAACAACTAGATCCAGGTGCAAGTACCTGTGAGTTGAGTGAGTAGCATCTTTGTTTCATCGGTGTGATGTCCCAATAATTATATATATGTTATATATCAATGTCCCAATAATAACTTTTTCAAAAACTCTGATAAGATTTCCAACTTGGATCAAGTTATGCCGAGAAGTCCCAATTATTCATCATTCTGTATATCATTTGTATATATACATGACCCAACTATTCTTCTATTGCAATGGTTCTTTGACTAAGTTGACACCCTGATTTTCACCAGCAGCCCAGGAACCAATGGCCACACAGAATGGAGATGGGACTGAGGCCGCACAGAATGGAGATGCGACTGAGGCACACGAACCACTAGATCCAGGTGGAAGTACCTGTGAGTTGAGTGAGTAGCATCTTTGTTTCATTGGTATGATGTCCCAATAATTATATACATGTTATATATCAATGTCCCAATAATAACTTTTTCAAAGGCACTGATAAGATCTCCAACTTGGATCAAGTTTTGCTGAGAAGTCCCAATTATTCATCATTCTGTATATAATTTGTATATATACATGACCCAACTATTCTTCTATTGCAATTGTTCTTTGACTAAGTTGACACCCTGATTTTCACCAGCAGCCCAGGAACCAATGGCCACACAGAATGGAGATGCGACTGAGGCACACAAACAACTAGATCAAGGTGGAAGTACCTGTGAGTTGAGTGAGTAGCATCTTTGTTTCATCGGTATGATGTCCCAATAATTATATACATGTTATATATCAATGTCCCAATAATAACTTTTTCAAAGGCACTGATAAGATTTCCAACTTGGATCAAGTTATGCCGAGAAGTCCCAATTATTCATCATTCTGTATATCATTTGTATATATACATGACCCAACTATTCTTCTATTGCAATGGTTCTTTGACTAAGTTGACACACTGATTTTCACCAGCAGCCCAGGAACCAATGGCCGCACAGAATGGAGATGGGACTGAGGCCACACAGAATGGAGATGCGACTGAGGCACACAAACAACTAGATCCAGGTGGAAGTACCTGTGAGTTGAGTGAGTAGCATCTTTGTTTCATTGGTGTGATGTCCCAATAATTATATGTATGTTATATATCAATGTCCCAATAATAACTTTTTCAAAAACTCTGATAAGATTTCCAACTTGGATCAAGTTTTGCTGAGAAGTCCCAATTATTCATCATTCTGTATATCATTTGTATATATACATGACCCAACTATTCTTCTATTGCAATGGTTCTTTGACTAAGTTGACACCCTGATTTTCACCAGCAGCCCAGGAACCAATGGCCACACAGAATGGAGATGGGACTGAGGCCGCACAGAATGGAGATGCGACTGAGGCACACGAACCACTAGATCCAGGTGGAAGTACCTGTGAGTTGAGTGAGTAGCATCTTTGTTTCATTGGTATGATGTCCCAATAATTATATACATGTTATATATCAATGTCCCAATAATAACTTTTTCAAAGGCACTGATAAGATCTCCAACTTGGATCAAGTTTTGCTGAGAAGTCCCAATTATTCATCATTCTGTATATAATTTGTATATATACATGACCCAACTATTCTTCTATTGCAATTGTTCTTTGACTAAGTTGACACCCTGATTTTCACCAGCAGCCCAGGAACCAATGGCCACACAGAATGGAGATGCGACTGAGGCACACAAACAACTAGATCAAGGTGGAAGTACCTGTGAGTTGAGTGAGTAGCATCTTTGTTTCATCGGTGTGATGTCCCAATAATTATATATATGTTATATATCAATGTCCCAATAATAACTTTTTCAAAAACTCTGATAAGATTTCCAACTTGGATCAAGTTATGCCGAGAAGTCCCAATTATTCATCATTCTGTATATCATTTGTATATATACATGACCCAACTATTCTTCTATTGCAATGGTTCTTTGACTAAGTTGACACACTGATTTTCACCAGCAGCCCAGGAACCAATGGCCGCACAGAATGGAGATGGGACTGAGGCCACACAGAATGGAGATGCGACTGAGGCACACAAACAACTAGATCCAGGTGGAAGTACCTGTGAGTTGAGTGAGTAGCATCTTTGTTTCATTGGTATGATGTCCCAATAATTATATACATGTTATATATCAATGTCCCAATAATAACTTTTTCAAAGGCACTGATAAGATTTCCAACTTGGATCAAGTTTTGCTGAGAAGTCCCAATTATTCATCATTCTGTATATAATGTGTATATATACATGACCCAACTATTCTTCTATTGCAATGGTTCTTTGACTAAGTTGACACACTGATTTTCACCAGCAGCCCAGGAACCAATGGCCACACAGAATGGAGATGGGACTGAGGCCGCACAGAATGGAGATGCGACTGAGGCACACGAACCACTAGATCCAGGTGGAAGTACCTGTGAGTTGAGTGAGTAGCATCTTTGTTTCATTGGTATGATGTCCCAATAATTATATACATGTTATATATCAATGTCCCAATAATAACTTTTTCAAAGGCACTGATAAGATTTCCAACTTGGATCAAGTTTTGCTGAGAAGTCCCAATTATTCATCATTCTGTATATAATTTGTATATATACATGACCCAACTATTCTTCTATTGCAATTGTTCTTTGACTAAGTTGACACCCTGATTTTCACCAGCAGCCCAGGAACCAATGGCCACACAGAATGGAGATGGGACTGAGGCCACACAGAATGGAGATGCGACTGAGGCACACAAACAACTAGATCAAGGTGGAAGTACCTGTGAGTTGAGTGAGTAGCATCTTTGTTTCATTGGTATGATGTCCCAATAATTATATACATGTTATATATCAATGTCCCAATAATAACTTTTTCAAAGGCACTGATAAGATTTCCAACTTGGATCAAGTTTTGCTGAGAAGTCCCAATTATTCATCATTCTGTATATAATGTGTATATATACATGACCCAACTATTCTTCTATTGCAATGGTTCTTTGACTAAGTTGACACACTGATTTTCACCAGCAGCCCAGGAACCAATGGCCACACAGAATGGAGATGGGACTGAGGCCGCACTGAATGGAGATGCGACTGAGGCACACGAACCACTAGATCCAGGTGGAAGTACCTGTGAGTTGAGTGAGTAGCATCTTTGTTTCATTGGTATGATGTCCCAATAATTATATACATGTTATATATCAATGTCCCAATAATAACTTTTTCAAAGGCACTGATAAGATTTCCAACTTGGATCAAGTTTTGCTGAGAAGTCCCAATTATTCATCATTCTGTATATAATTTGTATATATACATGACCCAACTATTCTTCTATTGCAATTGTTCTTTGACTAAGTTGACACCCTGATTTTCACCAGCAGCCCAGGAACCAATGGCCACACAGAATGGAGATGGGACTGAGGCCACACAGAATGGAGATGCGACTGAGGCACACAAACAACTAGATCAAGGTGGAAGTACCTGTGAGTTGAGTGAGTAGCATCTTTGTTTCATTGGTATGATGTCCCAATAATTATATACATGTTATATATCAATGTCCCAATAATAACTTTTTCAAAGACTCTGATAAGATTTCCAACTTGGATCAAGTTTTGCTGAGAAGTCCCAATTATTCATCATTCTGTATATAATTTGTATATATACATGACCCAACTATTCTTCTATTGCAATGGTTCTTTGACTAAGTTGACACACTGATTTTCACCAGCAGCCCAGGAACCAATGGCCACACAGAATGGAGATGGGACTGAGGCCGCACAGAATGGAGATGCGACTGAGGCACACGAACCACTAGATCCAGGTGGAAGTACCTGTGAGTTGAGTGAGTAGCATCTTTGTTTCATTGGTATGATGTCCCAATAATTATATACATGTTATATATCAATGTCCCAATAATAACTTTTTCAAAGGCACTGATAAGATTTCCAACTTGGATCAAGTTTTGCTGAGAAGTCCCAATTATTCATCATTCTGTATATAATTTGTATATATACATGACCC
Organism: Steromphala cineraria; assembly: GCA_916613615.1. Taxonomy (NCBI): domain Eukaryota; kingdom Metazoa; phylum Mollusca; class Gastropoda; order Trochida; family Trochidae; genus Steromphala; species Steromphala cineraria. The sequence goes on along the minus strand of OU744721.1, from coordinate 63,578,964 downwards.
AACTATTCTTCTATTGCAATGGTTCTTTGACTAAGTTGACACACTGATTTTCACCAGCAGCCCAGGAACCAATGGCCACACAGAATGGAGATGGGACTGAGGCCGCACTGAATGGAGATGCGACTGAGGCACACGAACCACTAGATCCAGGTGGAAGTACCTGTGAGTTGAGTGAGTAGCATCTTTGTTTCATTGGTATGATGTCCCAATAATTATATACATGTTATATATCAATGTCCCAATAATAACTTTTTCAAAGGCACTGATAAGATTTCCAACTTGGATCAAGTTTTGCTGAGAAGTCCCAATTATTCATCATTCTGTATATAATTTGTATATATACATGACCCAACTATTCTTCTATTGCAATTGTTCTTTGACTAAGTTGACACCCTGATTTTCACCAGCAGCCCAGGAACCAATGGCCACACAGAATGGAGATGGGACTGAGGCCACACAGAATGGAGATGCGACTGAGGCACACAAACAACTAGATCAAGGTGGAAGTACCTGTGAGTTGAGTGAGTAGCATCTTTGTTTCATTGGTATGATGTCCCAATAATTATATACATGTTATATATCAATGTCCCAATAATAACTTTTTCAAAGACTCTGATAAGATTTCCAACTTGGATCAAGTTTTGCTGAGAAGTCCCAATTATTCATCATTCTGTATATAATGTGTATATATACATGACCCAACTATTCTTCTATTGCAATGGTTCTTTGACTAAGTTGACACACTGATTTTCACCAGCAGCCCAGGAACCAATGGCCACACAGAATGGAGATGGGACTGAGGCCGCACAGAATGGAGATGCGACTGAGGCACACGAACCACTAGATCCAGGTGGAAGTACCTGTGAGTTAAGTGAGTAGCATCTTTGTTTCATTGGTATGATGTCCCAATAATTATATACATGTTATATATCAATGTCCCAATAATAACTTTTTCAAAGGCACTGATAAGATTTCCAACTTGGATCAAGTTTTGCTGAGAAGTCCCAATTATTCATCATTCTGTATATAATTTGTATATATACATGACCCAACTATTCTTCTATTGCAATGGTTCTTTGATTAAGTTGACACCCTGATTTTCACCAGCAGCCCAGGAACCAATGGCCACACAGAATGGAGATGGGACTGAGGCCACACAGAATGGAGATGCGACTGAGGCACACAAACAACTAGATCCAGGTGGAAGTACCTGTGAGTTGAGTGAGTAGCATCTTTGTTTCATTGGTATGATGTCCCAATAATTATATACATGTTATATATCAATGTCCCAATAATAACTTTTTCAAAGGCACTGATAAGATTTCCAACTTGGATCAAGTTTTGCTGAGAAGTCCCAATTATTCATCATTCTGTATATAATTTGTATATATACATGACCCAACTATTCTTCTATTGCAATGGTTCTTTGACTAAGTTGACACCCTGATTTTCACCAGCAGCCCAGGAACCAATGGCCACACAGAATGGAGATGGGACTGAGGCCGCACAGAATGGAGATGCGACTGAGGCACACGAACCACTAGATCCAGGTGGAAGTACCTGTGAGTTGAGTGAGTAGCATCTTTGTTTCATTGGTATGATGTCCCAATAATTATATACATGTTATATATCAATGTCCCAATAATAACTTTTTCAAAGGCACTGATAAGATCTCCAACTTGGATCAAGTTTTGCTGAGAAGTCCCAATTATTCATCATTCTGTATATAATTTGTATATATACATGACCCAACTATTCTTCTATTGCAATTGTTCTTTGACTAAGTTGACACCCTGATTTTCACCAGCAGCCCAGGAACCAATGGCCACACAGAATGGAGATGCGACTGAGGCACACAAACAACTAGATCAAGGTGGAAGTACCTGTGAGTTGAGTGAGTAGCATCTTTGTTTCATCGGTATGATGTCCCAATAATTATATACATGTTATATATCAATGTCCCAATAATAACTTTTTCAAAGGCACTGATAAGATTTCCAACTTGGATCAAGTTATGCCGAGAAGTCCCAATTATTCATCATTCTGTATATCATTTGTATATATACATGACCCAACTATTCTTCTATTGCAATGGTTCTTTGACTAAGTTGACACACTGATTTTCACCAGCAGCCCAGGAACCAATGGCCGCACAGAATGGAGATGGGACTGAGGCCACACAGAATGGAGATGCGACTGAGGCACACAAACAACTAGATCCAGGTGGAAGTACCTGTGAGTTGAGTGAGTAGCATCTTTGTTTCATTGGTGTGATGTCCCAATAATTATATACATGTTATATATCAATGTCCCAATAATAACTTTTTCAAAAACTCTGATAAGATTTCCAACTTGGATCAAGTTTTGCTGAGAAGTCCCAATTATTCATCATTCTGTATATCATTTGTATATATACATGACCCAACTATTCTTCTATTGCAATGGTTCTTTGACTAAGTTGACACCCTGATTTTCACCAGCAGCCCAGGAACCAATGGCCACACAGAATGGAGATGGGACTGAGGCCGCACAGAATGGAGATGCGACTGAGGCACACGAACCACTAGATCCAGGTGGAAGTACCTGTGAGTTGAGTGAGTAGCATCTTTGTTTCATTGGTATGATGTCCCAATAATTATATACATGTTATATATCAATGTCCCAATAATAACTTTTTCAAAGGCACTGATAAGATCTCCAACTTGGATCAAGTTTTGCTGAGAAGTCCCAATTATTCATCATTCTGTATATAATTTGTATATATACATGACCCAACTATTCTTCTATTGCAATTGTTCTTTGACTAAGTTGACACCCTGATTTTCACCAGCAGCCCAGGAACCAATGGCCACACAGAATGGAGATGCGACTGAGGCACACAAACAACTAGATCAAGGTGGAAGTACCTGTGAGTTGAGTGAGTAGCATCTTTGTTTCATCGGTGTGATGTCCCAATAATTATATATATGTTATATATCAATGTCCCAATAATAACTTTTTCAAAAACTCTGATAAGATTTCCAACTTGGATCAAGTTATGCCGAGAAGTCCCAATTATTCATCATTCTGTATATCATTTGTATATATACATGACCCAACTATTCTTCTATTGCAATGGTTCTTTGACTAAGTTGACACACTGATTTTCACCAGCAGCCCAGGAACCAATGGCCGCACAGAATGGAGATGGGACTGAGGCCACACAGAATGGAGATGCGACTGAGGCACACAAACAACTAGATCCAGGTGGAAGTACCTGTGAGTTGAGTGAGTAGCATCTTTGTTTCATTGGTATGATGTCCCAATAATTATATACATGTTATATATCAATGTCCCAATAATAACTTTTTCAAAGGCACTGATAAGATTTCCAACTTGGATCAAGTTTTGCTGAGAAGTCCCAATTATTCATCATTCTGTATATAATGTGTATATATACATGACCCAACTATTCTTCTATTGCAATGGTTCTTTGACTAAGTTGACACACTGATTTTCACCAGCAGCCCAGGAACCAATGGCCACACAGAATGGAGATGGGACTGAGGCCGCACAGAATGGAGATGCGACTGAGGCACACGAACCACTAGATCCAGGTGGAAGTACCTGTGAGTTGAGTGAGTAGCATCTTTGTTTCATTGGTATGATGTCCCAATAATTATATACATGTTATATATCAATGTCCCAATAATAACTTTTTCAAAGGCACTGATAAGATTTCCAACTTGGATCAAGTTTTGCTGAGAAGTCCCAATTATTCATCATTCTGTATATAATTTGTATATATACATGACCCAACTATTCTTCTATTGCAATTGTTCTTTGACTAAGTTGACACCCTGATTTTCACCAGCAGCCCAGGAACCAATGGCCACACAGAATGGAGATGGGACTGAGGCCACACAGAATGGAGATGCGACTGAGGCACACAAACAACTAGATCAAGGTGGAAGTACCTGTGAGTTGAGTGAGTAGCATCTTTGTTTCATTGGTATGATGTCCCAATAATTATATACATGTTATATATCAATGTCCCAATAATAACTTTTTCAAAGGCACTGATAAGATTTCCAACTTGGATCAAGTTTTGCTGAGAAGTCCCAATTATTCATCATTCTGTATATAATGTGTATATATACATGACCCAACTATTCTTCTATTGCAATGGTTCTTTGACTAAGTTGACACACTGATTTTCACCAGCAGCCCAGGAACCAATGGCCACACAGAATGGAGATGGGACTGAGGCCGCACTGAATGGAGATGCGACTGAGGCACACGAACCACTAGATCCAGGTGGAAGTACCTGTGAGTTGAGTGAGTAGCATCTTTGTTTCATTGGTATGATGTCCCAATAATTATATACATGTTATATATCAATGTCCCAATAATAACTTTTTCAAAGGCACTGATAAGATTTCCAACTTGGATCAAGTTTTGCTGAGAAGTCCCAATTATTCATCATTCTGTATATAATTTGTATATATACATGACCCAACTATTCTTCTATTGCAATTGTTCTTTGACTAAGTTGACACCCTGATTTTCACCAGCAGCCCAGGAACCAATGGCCACACAGAATGGAGATGGGACTGAGGCCACACAGAATGGAGATGCGACTGAGGCACACAAACAACTAGATCAAGGTGGAAGTACCTGTGAGTTGAGTGAGTAGCATCTTTGTTTCATTGGTATGATGTCCCAATAATTATATACATGTTATATATCAATGTCCCAATAATAACTTTTTCAAAGACTCTGATAAGATTTCCAACTTGGATCAAGTTTTGCTGAGAAGTCCCAATTATTCATCATTCTGTATATAATGTGTATATATACATGACCCAACTATTCTTCTATTGCAATGGTTCTTTGACTAAGTTGACACACTGATTTTCACCAGCAGCCCAGGAACCAATGGCCACACAGAATGGAGATGGGACTGAGGCCGCACAGAATGGAGATGCGACTGAGGCACACGAACCACTAGATCCAGGTGGAAGTACCTGTGAGTTGAGTGAGTAGCATCTTTGTTTCATTGGTATGATGTCCCAATAATTATATACATGTTATATATCAATGTCCCAATAATAACTTTTTCAAAGGCACTGATAAGATTTCCAACTTGGATCAAGTTTTGCTGAGAAGTCCCAATTATTCATCATTCTGTATATAATTTGTATATATACATGACCCAACTATTCTTCTATTGCAATGGTTCTTTGACTAAGTTGACACCCTGATTTTCACCAGCAGCCCAGGAACCAATGGCCACACAGAATGGAGATGGGACTGAGGCCACACAGAATGGAGATGCGACTGAGGCACACAAACAACTAGATCAAGGTGGAAGTACCTGTGAGTTGAGTGAGTAGCATCTTTGTTTCATTGGTATGATGTCCCAATAATTATATACATGTTATATATCAATGTCCCAATAATAACTTTTTCAAAGGCACTGATAAGATTTCCAACTTGGATCAAGTTTTGCTGAGAAGTCCCAATTATTCATCATTCTGTATATAATGTGTATATATACATGACCCAACTATTCTTCTATTGCAATGGTTCTTTGACTAAGTTGACACACTGATTTTCACCAGCAGCCCAGGAACCAATGGCCACACAGAATGGAGATGGGACTGAGGCCGCACTGAATGGAGATGCGACTGAGGCACACGAACCACTAGATCCAGGTGGAAGTACCTGTGAGTTGAGTGAGTAGCATCTTTGTTTCATTGGTATGATGTCCCAATAATTATATACATGTTATATATCAATGTCCCAATAATAACTTTTTCAAAGGCACTGATAAGATTTCCAACTTGGATCAAGTTTTGCTGAGAAGTCCCAATTATTCATCATTCTGTATATAATTTGTATATATACATGACCCAACTATTCTTCTATTGCAATTGTTCTTTGACTAAGTTGACACCCTGATTTTCACCAGCAGCCCAGGAACCAATGGCCACACAGAATGGAGATGGGACTGAGGCCACACAGAATGGAGATGCGACTGAGGCACACAAACAACTAGATCAAGGTGGAAGTACCTGTGAGTTGAGTGAGTAGCATCTTTGTTTCATTGGTATGATGTCCCAATAATTATATACATGTTATATATCAATGTCCCAATAATAACTTTTTCAAAGACTCTGATAAGATTTCCAACTTGGATCAAGTTTTGCTGAGAAGTCCCAATTATTCATCATTCTGTATATAATGTGTATATATACATGACCCAACTATTCTTCTATTGCAATGGTTCTTTGACTAAGTTGACACACTGATTTTCACCAGCAGCCCAGGAACCAATGGCCACACAGAATGGAGATGGGACTGAGGCCGCACAGAATGGAGATGCGACTGAGGCACACGAACCACTAGATCCAGGTGGAAGTACCTGTGAGTTAAGTGAGTAGCATCTTTGTTTCATTGGTATGATGTCCCAATAATTATATACATGTTATATATCAATGTCCCAATAATAACTTTTTCAAAGGCACTGATAAGATTTCCAACTTGGATCAAGTTTTGCTGAGAAGTCCCAATTATTCATCATTCTGTATATAATTTGTATATATACATGACCCAACTATTCTTCTATTGCAATGGTTCTTTGATTAAGTTGACACCCTGATTTTCACCAGCAGCCCAGGAACCAATGGCCACACAGAATGGAGATGGGACTGAGGCCACACAGAATGGAGATGCGACTGAGGCACACAAACAACTAGATCCAGGTGGAAGTACCTGTGAGTTGAGTGAGTAGCATCTTTGTTTCATTGGTATGATGTCCCAATAATTATATACATGTTATATATCAATGTCCCAATAATAACTTTTTCAAAGGCACTGATAAGATTTCCAACTTGGATCAAGTTTTGCTGAGAAGTCCCAATTATTCATCATTCTGTATATAATTTGTATATATACATGACCCAACTATTCTTCTATTGCAATGGTTCTTTGACTAAGTTGACACCCTGATTTTCACCAGCAGCCCAGGAACCAATGGCCACACAGAATGGAGATGGGACTGAGGCCGCACAGAATGGAGATGCGACTGAGGCACACGAACCACTAGATCCAGGTGGAAGTACCTGTGAGTTGAGTGAGTAGCATCTTTGTTTCATTGGTATGATGTCCCAATAATTATATACATGTTATATATCAATGTCCCAATAATAACTTTTTCAAAGGCACTGATAAGATCTCCAACTTGGATCAAGTTTTGCTGAGAAGTCCCAATTATTCATCATTCTGTATATAATTTGTATATATACATGACCCAACTATTCTTCTATTGCAATTGTTCTTTGACTAAGTTGACACCCTGATTTTCACCAGCAGCCCAGGAACCAATGGCCACACAGAATGGAGATGGGACTAAGGCCACACAGAATGGAGATGCGACTGAGGCACACAAACAACTAGATCAAGGTGGAAGTACCTGTGAGTTGAGTGAGTAGCATCTTTGTTTCATCGGTGTGATGTCCCAATAATTATATATATGTTATATATCAATGTCCCAATAATAACTTTTTCAAAGGCACTGATAAGATTTCCAACTTGGATCAAGTTTTGCTGAGAAGTCCCAAATATTCATCATTCTGTATATAATGTGTATATATACATGACCCAACTATTCTTCTATTGCAATGGTTCTTTGACTAAGTTGACACACTGATTTTCACCAGCAGCCCAGGAACCAATGGCCACACAGAATGGAGATGGGACTGAGGCCGCACAGAATGGAGATGCGACTGAGGCACACGAACCACTAGATCCAGGTGGAAGTACCTGTGAGTTGAGTGAGTAGCATCTTTGTTTCATTGGTATGATGTCCCAATAATTATATACATGTTATATATCAATGTCCCAATAATAACTTTTTCAAAGGCACTGATAAGATTTCCAACTTGGATCAAGTTTTGCTGAGAAGTCCCAATTATTCATCATTCTGTATATAATTTGTATATATACATGACCCAACTATTCTTCTATTGCAATGGTTCTTTGACTAAGTTGACACCCTGATTTTCACCAGCAGCCCAGGAACCAATGGCCACACAGAATGGAGATGGGACTGAGGCCACACAGAATGGAGATGCGACTGAGGCACACAAACAACTAGATCAAGGTGGAAGTACCTGTGAGTTGAGTGAGTAGCATCTTTGTTTCATCGGTGTGATGTCCCAATAATTATATATATGTTATATATCAATGTCCCAATAATAACTTTTTCAAAAACTCTGATAAAATTTCCAACTTGGATCAAGTTATGCCGAGAAGTCCCAATTATTCATCATTCTGTATATCATTTGTATATATACATGACCCAACTATTCTTCTATTGCAATGGTTCTTTGACTAAGTTGACACCCTGATTTTCACCAGCAGCCCAGGAACCAATGGCCGCACAGAATGGAGATGGGACTGAGGCCACACAGAATGGAGATGCGACTGAGGCACACAAACAACTAGATCCAGTTGGAAGTACCTGTGAGTTGAGTGAGTAGCATCTTTGTTTCATTGGTATGATGTCCCAATAATTATATACATGTTATATATCAATGTCCCAATAATAACTTTTTCAAAGGCACTGATAAGATTTCCAACTTGGATCAAGTTTTGCTGAGAAGTCCCAATTATTCATCATTCTGTATATAATGTGTATATATACATGACCCAACTATTCTTCTATTGCAATGGTTCTTTGACTAAGTTGACACACTGATTTTCACCAGCAGCCCAGGAACCAATGGCCACACAGAATGGAGATGGGACTGAGGCCGCACAGAATGGAGATGCGACTGAGGCACACGAACCACTAGATCCAGGTGGAAGTACCTGTGAGTTGAGTGAGTAGCATCTTTGTTTCATTGGTATGATGTCCCAATAATTATATACATGTTATATATCAATGTCCCAATAATAACTTTTTCAAAGGCACTGATAAGATTTCCAACTTGGATCAAGTTTTGCTGAGAAGTCCCAATTATTCATCATTCTGTATATAATTTGTATATATACATGACCCAACTATTCTTCTATTGCAATGGTTCTTTGACTAAGTTGACACCCTGATTTTCACCAGCAGCCCAGGAACCAATGGCCACACAGAATGGAGATGGGACTGAGGCCACACAGAATGGAGATGCGACTGAGGCACACAAACAACTAGATCAAGGTGGAAGTACCTGTGAGTTGAGTGAGTAGCATCTTTGTTTCATTGGTATGATGTCCCAATAATTATATACATGTTATATATCAATGTCCCAATAATAACTTTTTCAAAGGCACTGATAAGATTTCCAACTTGGATCAAGTTTTGCTGAGAAGTCCCAATTATTCATCATTCTGTATATAATGTGTATATATACATGACCCAACTATTCTTCTATTGCAATGGTTCTTTGACTAAGTTGACACACTGATTTTCACCAGCAGCCCAGGAACCAATGGCCACACAGAATGGAGATGGGACTGAGGCCGCACTGAATGGAGATGCGACTGAGGCACACGAACCACTAGATCCAGGTGGAAGTACCTGTGAGTTGAGTGAGTAGCATCTTTGTTTCATTGGTATGATGTCCCAATAATTATATACATGTTATATATCAATGTCCCAATAATAACTTTTTCAAAGGCACTGATAAGATTTCCAACTTGGATCAAGTTTTGCTGAGAAGTCCCAATTATTCATCATTCTGTATATAATTTGTATATATACATGACCCAACTATTCTTCTATTGCAATTGTTCTTTGACTAAGTTGACACCCTGATTTTCACCAGCAGCCCAGGAACCAATGGCCACACAGAATGGAGATGGGACTGAGGCCACACAGAATGGAGATGCGACTGAGGCACACAAACAACTAGATCAAGGTGGAAGTACCTGTGAGTTGAGTGAGTAGCATCTTTGTTTCATTGGTATGATGTCCCAATAATTATATACATGTTATATATCAATGTCCCAATAATAACTTTTTCAAAGACTCTGATAAGATTTCCAACTTGGATCAAGTTTTGCTGAGAAGTCCCAATTATTCATCATTCTGTATATAATGTGTATATATACATGACCCAACTATTCTTCTATTGCAATGGTTCTTTGACTAAGTTGACACACTGATTTTCACCAGCAGCCCAGGAACCAATGGCCACACAGAATGGAGATGGGACTGAGGCCGCACAGAATGGAGATGCGACTGAGGCACACGAACCACTAGATCCAGGTGGAAGTACCTGTGAGTTGAGTGAGTAGCATCTTTGTTTCATTGGTATGATGTCCCAATAATTATATACATGTTATATATCAATGTCCCAATAATAACTTTTTCAAAGGCACTGATAAGATTTCCAACTTGGATCAAGTTTTGCTGAGAAGTCCCAATTATTCATCATTCTGTATATAATTTGTATATATACATGACCCAACTATTCTTCTATTGCAATGGTTCTTTGACTAAGTTGACACCCTGATTTTCACCAGCAGCCCAGGAACCAATGGCCACACAGAATGGAGATGGGACTGAGGCCACACAGAATGGAGATGCGACTGAGGCACACAAACAACTAGATCAAGGTGGAAGTACCTGTGAGTTGAGTGAGTAGCATCTTTGTTTCATTGGTATGATGTCCCAATAATTATATACATGTTATATATCAATGTCCCAATAATAACTTTTTCAAAGACTCTGATAAGATTTCCAACTTGGATCAAGTTTTGCTGAGAAGTCCCAATTATTCATCATTCTGTATATAATGTGTATATATACATGACCCAACTATTCTTCTATTGCAATGGTTCTTTGACTAAGTTGACACACTGATTTTCACCAGCAGCCCAGGAACCAATGGCCGCACAGAATGGAGATGGGACTGAGGCCGCACAGAATGGAGATGCGACTGAGGCACACGAACCACTAGATCCAGGTGGAAGTACCTGTGAGTTGAGTGAGTAGCATCTTTGTTTCATTGGTATGATGTCCCAATAATTATATACATGTTATATATCAATGTCCCAATAATAACTTTTTCAAAGGCACTGATAAGATTTCCAACTTGGATCAAGTTTTGCTGAGAAGTCCCAATTATTCATCATTCTGTATATAATTTGTATATATACATGACCCAACTATTCTTCTATTGCAATGGTTCTTTGACTAAGTTGACACCCTGATTTTCACCAGCAGCCCAGGAACCAATGGCCACACAGAATGGAGATGGGACTGAGGCCACACAGAATGGAGATGCGACTGAGGCACACGAACCACTAGATCCAGGTGGAAGTACCTGTGAGTTGAGTGAGTAGCATCTTTGTTTCATTGGTATGATGTCCCAATAATTATATACATGTTATATATCAATGTCCCAATAATAACTTTTTCAAAGGCACTGATAAGATCTCCAACTTGGATCAAGTTTTGCTGAGAAGTCCCAATTATTCATCATTCTGTATATAATTTGTATATATACATGACCCAACTATTCTTCTATTGCAATTGTTCTTTGACTAAGTTGACACCCTGATTTTCACCAGCAGCCCAGGAACCAATGGCCACACAGAATGGAGATGGGACTAAGGCCACACAGAATGGAGATGCGACTGAGGCACACAAACAACTAGATCAAGGTGGAAGTACCTGTGAGTTGAGTGAGTAGCATCTTTGTTTCATCGGTGTGATGTCCCAATAATTATATATATGTTATATATCAATGTCCCAATAATAACTTTTTCAAAGGCACTGATAAGATTTCCAACTTGGATCAAGTTTTGCTGAGAAGTCCCAAATATTCATCATTCTGTATATAATGTGTATATATACATGACCCAACTATTCTTCTATTGCAATGGTTCTTTGACTAAGTTGACACACTGATTTTCACCAGCAGCCCAGGAACCAATGGCCACACAGAATGGAGATGGGACTGAGGCCACACAGAATGGAGATGCGACTGAGGCACACGAACCACTAGATCCAGGTGGAAGTACCTGTGAGTTGAGTGAGTAGCATCTTTGTTTCATTGGTATGATGTCCCAATAATTATATACATGTTATATATCAATGTCCCAATAATAACTTTTTCAAAGGCACTGATAAGATTTCCAACTTGGATCAAGTTTTGCTGAGAAGTCCCAATTATTCATCATTCTGTATATAATTTGTATATATACATGACCCAACTATTCTTCTATTGCAATGGTTCTTTGACTAAGTTGACACCCTGATTTTCACCAGCAGCCCAGGAACCAATGGCCACACAGAATGGAGATGGGACTGAGGCCACACAGAATGGAGATGCGACTGAGGCACACAAACAACTAGATCAAGGTGGAAGTACCTGTGAGTTGAGTGAGTAGCATCTTTGTTTCATCGGTGTGATGTCCCAATAATTATATATATGTTATATATCAATGTCCCAATAATAACTTTTTCAAAAACTCTGATAAAATTTCCAACTTGGATCAAGTTATGCCGAGAAGTCCCAATTATTCATCATTCTGTATATCATTTGTATATATACATGACCCAACTATTCTTCTATTGCAATGGTTCTTTGACTAAGTTGACACCCTGATTTTCACCAGCAGCCCAGGAACCAATGGCCGCACAGAATGGAGATGGGACTGAGGCCACACAGAATGGAGATGCGACTGAGGCACACAAACAACTAGATCCAGTTGGAAGTACCTGTGAGTTGAGTGAGTAGCATCTTTGTTTCATTGGTATGATGTCCCAATAATTATATACATGTTATATATCAATGTCCCAATAATAACTTTTTCAAAGGCACTGATAAGATTTCCAACTTGGATCAAGTTTTGCTGAGAAGTCCCAATTATTCATCATTCTGTATATAATGTGTATATATACATGACCCAACTATTCTTCTATTGCAATGGTTCTTTGACTAAGTTGACACACTGATTTTCACCAGCAGCCCAGGAACCAATGGCCACACAGAATGGAGATGGGACTGAGGCCACACAGAATGGAGATGCGACTGAGGCACACAAACAACTAGATCAAGGTGGAAGTACCTGTGAGTTGAGTGAGTAGCATCTTTGTTTCATTGGTATGATGTCCCAATAATTATATATATGTTAGAGAGACATCACTGAGAGACATCACTAAGAGACATCACTGAGAGACATCACTGAGAGACATCACTAAGAGACATCACTGAGAGACATCACTGAGAGACATCACTGAGAGACATCACTGAGAGACATCGCTGAGAGACATCGCTGAGAGACATCGCTGAGAGACATCGCTGAGAGACATCGCTGAGAGACATCGCTGAGAGACATCGCTGAGAGACATCGCTGAGAGACATCGCTGAGAGACATCGCTGAGAGACATCACTGAGAGACATCACTGAGAGACCTCACTGAGAGACCTCACTGAGAGACCTCACTGAGAGACATTATTGAGAGACATTATTGAGAGACCTCACTGAGAGACCTCATTGAGAGACCTCATTGAGAGACATCACTGAGAGACATTACTGAGAGACATTCCTGAGAGAGACATTGCTGAGAGACATTGCTGAGAGACATCGCTGAGAGACCTCGCTGAGAGACCTCGCTGAGAGACATCGCTGAGAGACATCGCTGAGAGACATCGCTGAGAGACATCGCTGAGAGACATCGCTGAGAGACATCATCTTTGTTTCTTCGGTGTGATGTCCCAATAATTATATATATGTTATATATCAATGTCCCAATAATAACTTTTTCAAAAACTCTGATAAGATTTCCAACTTGGATCAAGTTTTGCTGAGAAGTCCCAATTATTCATCATTCTGTATATAATTTGTATATATACATGACCCAACTATTCTTCTATTGCAATGGTTCTTTGACTAAGTTGACACACTGATTTTCACCAGCAGCCCAGGAACCAATGGCCGCACAGAATGGAGATGGGACTGAGGCCGCACAGAATGGAGATGCGACTGAGGCACACGAACCACTAGATCCAGGTGGAAGTACCTGTGAGTTGAGTGAGTAGCATCTTTGTTTCATTGGTATGATGTCCCAATAATTATATACATGTTAGAGAGACATCACTGAGAGACCTCACTGAGAGACATCACTAAGAGACATCACTGAGAGACATCACTGAGAGACATCGCTGAGAGACATCGCTGAGAGACATCGCTGAGAGACATCGCTGAGAGACATCACTGAGAGACATCACTGAGAGACCTCACTGAGAGACCTCACTGAGAGACCTCACTGAGAGACATTATTGAGAGACATTATTGAGAGACATTATTGAGAGACATCACTGAGAGACATCACTGAGAGACATCACTAAGAGACATCATCTTTGTTTCATCGGTGTGATGTCCCAATAATTATATATATGTTATATATCAATGTCCCAATAATAACTTTTTCAAAAACTCTGATAAGATTTCCAACTTGGATCAAGTTATGCCGAGAAGTCCCAATTATTCATCATTCTGTATATAATGTGTATATATACATGACCCAACTATTCTTCTATTGCAATTGTTCTTTGACTAAGTTGACACACTGATTTTCACCAGCAGCCCAGGAACCAATGGCCACACAGAATGGAGATGGGACTGAGGCCGCACAGAATGGAGATGCGACTGAGGCACACGAACCACTAGATCCAGGTGGAAGTACCTGTGAGTTGAGTGAGTAGCATCTTTGTTTCATTGGTGTGAACCAAATAATTATATACATGTTATATATCAATGTCCCAATAATAACTTTTTCAAAAACTCTGATAAGATTTCCAACTTGGATCAAGTTATGCCGAGAAGTCCCAATTATTCATCATTCTGTATATCATTTGTATATATACATGACCCAACTATTCTTCTATTGCAATGGTTCTTTGACTAAGTTGACACACTGATTATACCCCCGCTACGACGTAGTCGGGGGTATATAGCGCTCCGCGTGTCCGTCCGTGCGTCCGTCCGTCCGTCCGTCCGTGCGTCCGTCCGAAATCGTTTCCGGAGCATTACTCAAAAACTATACCACTTAGAAACTTAAAATTTGGTATGGAAGTAGCCTATATGGTGCTGTGGTGCCTTTTAGGGGTTTCAGCTCAATGGTCCCAATAATTTTTGAAATTTTGACCAAAAACGGTCCGATTTTTGGACTTTGTCTCGTTTCCAGAGCATAACTGAAAAACTATACCACTTAGAAACTTCAAATTTGGTATGGAGGTAGCCTATATGGTGCTGTGGTGCCTTTTAGGGGTTTCAGCTCAATGGTCTAAATAATTTTTGAAATTTTGACCAAAAACGGTCCGATTTTTGGACTTTGTCTCGTTTCCGGAGCATAACTGAAAAACTATACCACTTAGAAACTTCAAATTTGGTATGGAAGTAGCCTATATGGTGCTGTGGTGCCTTTTAGGGGTTTCAGCTCAATGGTCCAAATAATTTTTGAAATTTTGACCAAAAACGGTCCGATTTTTGGACTTTGTCTTGTTTCCGGAGCATAACTGAAAAACTATACCACTTAGAAACTTCAAATTTGGTATGGAAGTAGCCTATATGGTGCTGTTGTGCCTTTTATGGGTTTCAACTCAATGGTCCAAATAATTTTTGAAATCTTGACCAAAAACGGTCAAACTTTTTACTTTGTCTTGTTTCTGGAGCATATATATAAATACCAAATGACTTGCACACTTCAAATTTGGTATGGAATTATACAGTCGAACCTCGGATACCCAGACTCCGTATATCCATAAATCTCACCTTACGGACAAAGATTTTTCAAACATTGTGTCTATATTTCATAAGAAAAATGACCAAGTTAACCGGACGATTTGCTATCCGGACGATTTTCACCTGTAACCAAAACAAGGTTCGACTGTATAGTGCTGTTGTGCCTTTTAGGGGTAATTCCAAGGTTCCCAAAATTTTATTCAAAAACTACATAGCCGGGGATGTTTTGAAGTGAAATAGTTTTTAGGGTTGCAAGATCATTGCGTTCTAAGTCATAATCATAAATTTTCAAATTAATGTTACGTGAAGGCGGTCAAACTACAGGCGGGGGTATGTGAGCCGCGCTCACTTTTGCCTTGTTTTCACCAGCAGCCCAGGAACCAATGGCCGCACAGAATGGAGATGGGACTGAGGCCGCACAGAATGGAGATGCGACTGAGGCACACGAACCACTAGGTCCAGGTGGAAGTACCTGCGAGATGAGTGAGTAGCATCTTTGTTTTTTTTTGTGTTTTTATACCCCTGCTACAAGGGGTTTCAGCTCAATTGTCCAAATAATTTTTGAAAATTTGACCAAAAACGATCCGATTTTTGGACTTTGTCTCGTTTACGGAGCATAACTCAAAAACTATAAAATTAAAAACTTCAAATTTGGTATGGAAATAGCCTACATGGTGCTTTGGTGCCTTTCAGGGGTTTCAGCTCAATTGTCCAAATAATTTTTGAAATTTTGACCCAAAACGCTCCAATTTTTGGACTTTGTGTTGTTTCCGGAGAATACAGAAATACCAAATGACTTGCACACTTCAAATTTAGTATGGCAGGAGCCTACACGTGCTATTGTGCCTTTTAGGAATAGTAATTCTAGGGTGCCCAGAATTTTATTCAAAAACTACATAACCGGGGATGTTTTGAAATTAAAATTTTGTTATTGAAATTATTTCCAGTGAAATAGTTTTTAGGGTTCAAAGTCATAATAATTCAATGAGTAATTTTCAAGTTAATGTTACGTGAAGGCGGTCAAACTAAAGGCGGGGGTATGTGAGCCGCGCTCACTTTTGCGCTGTAATGTATAGAAATCACCCAACAATTCAGATTGAAGGCTTTGTCAACTCTTAACTTGTTTATGTCTGAACAAGCGGTTCCAGTTATTCACCATTCTTTACTTAGATGAGAGCACCTTTGTTTCTTTTTCGTATTGACATTATTGGAGTTTTAAAATGTTGTAATGACAAATGATAAAGAATAAATATTAATGTTAATTAATGTTTCACTGGATCAAAATATATATTAGAACACTGCTTTTGATATTTCTGATCTTTTGTATATTTGCCAGGTGAGGGGATGTCAGAGTTTGAAGACTCGGATTTCATACCATCAAGTAATGAAAATGACAGCAATAGCGACAGTGACAGCATACATGAAATCGACGTAGTAGTAGAGCCAGTACCTTCTCGTGAAGACATTCCGATACGGTTAGACGCCCATAGAAATACAGAGGAAGTGTCAGAGGTTACTCAATTTGGCCTTCTTCCAAAGAAAGAAAAGAAACAAGGCTGCAAACAAGTGTATGACAAGGTACATTACTGCACGTTTTGTGGAAAAGGAATCACCAAAATATGTAGACATCTGTTGACAGTTCACAAGTCCGAGGACCGGGTTCAGCCCATCCTTCTGCTACCTAAAAGATCAGAGGAGAGAATGGTTCGTGAAGAAGTCTTGACAAATGAAGGGAACTTCAAACACAATTTGAAAGTTTTGCAAGATAAAAAGGGCTATCTGGTTGTTGGTAGACGAGAGAAAGTCCAAAATAAGTTCCAAACAAACGCTTACTTGCCTTGCGAATACTGCAGGAAGTTTATTTTGAAAGAGACTCTGTGGATTCACCACCGATGTTGTAAGGTTAAAAGGTTCTTTTTAAAAGACAACCAGTCTAGTCAGCGTGAAGAAGCATCCTCCAATCCCTTGCGTCATTCACGTCAATTACTAAACAGCGCTTTGATGAGTGATTCAGAGGGCTTTGTCGCTAAACTTTTGACAAGGATGCAAGATGGGGAGTTGAAAGAGATCGTTCAGAATGATGACCTTATCAGAAAATATGCTGCTTTAAGAGTTGAAGCTCTTGGTAGTGACATTGATCAAAAAACCAATGACATGCATAGAGTCTCCCAACGATGCAGAACACTGGCCAGGCTTGTGCAAGAATGCAAACTCAAGAACAAAACAAATATTCTTAATATGGATAACCTTATCTGTCCTGAGCACTTTGACCTCGTTGTGTCAGCAACAAAAGCGCTTGCAATTGACAGAAATGTGGTTTCCCTTGGAAGGTATATGGGGAATATAATTGGGCACATGATCGAAACCAAAAAGGGAGATGCTTTGCGAAAAAATGATGACAAAAGATGTCAACAAGCAGACAATTTCCAGAAACTTTTCCACGCTGAATGGAACTGTCGTGTTAATTCTGTGTGTACAAAAAGAAACAACACTATCCAAAGACAGAAAATCAAGACTATTCCCTTCACTGAAGATTTGAAAAATCTAAAAGATTACGTAATCACCTGTATGCGAGATGCTTCTCTGCTGTTGAAGAACAATGGCTCTGAGAAAGACTGGCTGAGACTTTCAAAGCTTACATTGTGTCGGCTTATTCTCTTCAATAAACGACGACCTGCTGAAGTCAAAGAGCTAAAAATTGATGACTTTGTTGGACGTCCAAAATGGAAGGAGCAGCAGGAGGGAGAATTTGCCATGGCACTATCAGAATCGGATAAATTACTGGCTGAGAGGTATACATTATAGTTGTCTAAATCCTATAAAATACTTGACACATGTAGCTACAGCTGCGTACCTTAAGTTTGTTCACATATCCGTGCATCCTAGTGCAAATATCATGTAATTTGTGATGTCGTTAATGCATCATATCATTGGCAAAATGTAACGAATAATGTTGAAATTTCACCTCTGAAGTTAAGATTCATTGTACATTAATATTTAGAGGATATTTGTCTTTTCTTGACAAATACCATGTTTATCTCATCGAGTGAGTTAGAAAGTTTATATAATCACGAGTGGCGCAGCCACGAGTGATAATATATAACACCATTCTGCCTCACGAGTTGAAATAAACGTGGTATCTGTCAAGAAAAGACTAATTTTCTATGTATTATATGATCTAATCGCTGTATTTCAACCGCAATCGTAGCAGATTTACGTTGAGTCGGCTCCAGAAAGAACCCGTCGTCTAATCAACCATATGACGTCATGAGCGTGTCATTACATCAGAGCATTGTTTGATGACGTGAGATCATTCTTTTTATCAGTCACTAGTGACTGATAACACGTTCCAATGTTATGTTCACTACTGACTGATAACACGCTTTATTTTAACTGGTAGATACCGGTATTTCACCGGCAATCATATAATAAACTCTTTTATCATACCGCACAGGTAATCGTAACAATTTTGGCAAGTCATTGAAGTGACCAGGTGTCAAAATTTCAAAAAAGGTAATTTGTATTTTTGTCTACAAAATCTCTCATAGGTAATCAATAGTTTAAAACATACGTCGTATTTGTTCCTTTATCATTATTCTAGGAGTTGACATAATGATAATTATGGAAAATGACATGACAGATTTTGTAGAGAAAAGTCCAAATTAGTTTTTTGTATGTTTGACCCCTGGTAACTTCAATGACCCGCCAAATTTGTTACTGATCACTACGGAGTATGATATATGATTATGTTAAGATAAAATGGATCATAACTTTTGCAGTGAAATTTCAACCGAATCCGTTTCGTTTTCGTAATTCTATGAGTCTTCAAAATCTTCACAAAATACATGATATTTGCACTGAGATACACGGGTATGTGAACAAACTTAAGGTACGCAGCTGTATTTGCAGTCACAAAAAGTTAGTTTATCATACCAGTAATCAATTTCTTATTTAACAATATTCTACCAGTCATACAAAGTTGAATTGGTACTAATTTTTCGACTTTGTTACAAGGATTGTATATTCTCACAAAATTGATGTTGGCACTTTGAGCATGCAATGTACATGAAGATATGAGCGGTACACAAATTCTATTATTGGTTTAAATAACACCTCATAACAATCAATTGAAAAGAATTTATTGAATAAAATTTCATTCGTGCTTTTGACCATGAACTACTAGATCTGATAGGTGAGGTTTTAGTATGTTTTAATACTTTCCGAATCTTCTTATTTCAGAATGGATATGGTAATCAGTGCGGGCAAGTCGCGAAAGAATGTTGATGCATATGTTCTCCTGCCTCCAGATGCAAAACAAGCTATCGAACTTCTGATTGAACAAAGACACAAGTTCACACAACCAAGCAATAAATACATATTTGCTCGGTTGCACTCTGATACTCCGTTGACTGGCCATACAGATCTAAAAGAGATCGTTGCGGAGTGTCCAGGTCTCAAGTTCCCAGAGAGAATCACCTCAACATCTCTGCGGAAATACATTGCTACGGTTTCACAGGTAAACAAAGATAATTGTAAATAAAGATACTATTTCCTTGCATTTATGTACCCACTACTTCGATGTACCCACTCTATTGTATTGGCTTATCAACCTCTGGTAACAAACGAAACCATAGCAACAATGCCTGAAATTCAATGTTATTCTTATGCAGTACAATGTTTTCTACATTTGTTAGTTACATGCTTTAAATTTCAACAATAATCCAGCAAACTAAAAATGCAGTGGAAATCTAGTGTTTCTTTGAGGCTATTTAGTCACCACTTTGTGATAAATGCTTTAACAATCTACTGAAAAGGTTTTCAAAATATTTATATACATATATTCAAGATTCTCGACATGACTGACTCGGAACTGGAAATGCTTGCGAATCACTTGGGGCATGACGTGAAAACACACAAGGAAAACTACCGGTTGTCACACTCTACCAGGGAACTGACTGTGGCAAGTATTTTAGTTGAAAGATATTATTTTGGATATTATAAGCTTATTAGAAAATGTTTATTGATGTCATATAGGCTTATTGTTTTATGACAAACTGTATCACAAACCACATGAAGGTTCAATATTAATTGAGGGATGTGAGAGCAAATAGCTCCTTTATCCATACCACTCCTGCAGTTTATATACTTGAGGACCTTAACACGCTTAGAAACTGACGAAATATGATATTTTAAGAAAAAAATACAAAATACCTCTATGAAAATGAAATGGATTAACCAGTGATCATTGTAGCATTCTCACTAACTTACACGGATATACAAGAAACTAATTGCAATTTAGAGTATACATTTTGCAATTTCAGGTATCCCAACTGCTTGTAGCCGTTGAAAATGGATACGTCAATACATTCAAAGGAAAACACTTGTCAAGTATTTCTGTGAATGGTATGTATTGAATAATTTTATGAAAACAATAATTTTTTAGCTCATGAGACCTTGACGGTCAGATGAGCTTTTGTCGTCTGTTCTGTAAGTTTTCATATTTTCGACTTCCTCAGAACTAATGCCTCTCGAGAGTTGAAATTTATATGCTGACTCCTTGGCCAATGTGGATTCTAAGTTTTAGATTTCATAACCCCGTCATCCCAAACAAGGTCCCAGGACTCATGACCTAATAAACCTCTTAATCTCGATTTCGTCTCCATTTCGTCTCCATTTCCAGAGGAGGCCTGAAGAATATATATAGCAGCTCCTTATAAATGAACATTGAAACCTCTATATAAGGAAGATAGCTGATGAGCAACATAGCCCATGGCTCTGATTTTCTTGGTTCTATTCTGAAAGTAGTTATCAATAACGTTTAATGTATTTTTAGTTATCTGGCCTGTAAGGCCCGATGGGCTTATGGCATGGCATGGTGTCCGGCGTCCGTCCGTCCGTAAACTTTGTGGAATTTCGACTTCTTCTCCAGAACCATAAGGCCTAGAAAGCTGGAACTTTGTGTACAGACTTCTTGACTAGTGAGGATTATAAATTGTAGCTTTGGTAGCCCTGTGACCCCTAATAAGGGCCACAGGGGCCACGCCTTAAAAACCTATTTTCATCTTCTTCTCCAGAACCATAAGGCCTAGAAAGCTGAAACTTTGTGTACAGACTCCTTGGCTGGTGAAGATTATAAATTGTAGCTTTGGTGGCCCTGTGACCCCTAATAAGGGCCACAGGGGCCACACCCTAAAAACCTATTATCATCTTCTTCTCCAGAACCATAAGGCCTAGACAGCTGAAACTTTGTTTGCAGACTCCTTGACTGGTGAAGATTATAAATTGTAGCTTGGTGGCCCTTTGACCCCTAATAAGGGCAACAGGGGCCATGCCCTAAAAACCTATTTTCATCGTCTTTTCCAGAACCATAAGGCCTAGAAAGCTGAAACTTTGTTTACAGACTCCTTGACTTGTGAGGATTATGAATTTTAGCTTTGGTGACCCTGTTGCCCCTAATAAAGGCAACAGGAACGTCCTTCAAATCTATTTTCATCTTCTTCTCCAGAAGCATAAGCTTAAGGTATCGAATGCTGAAATGTTTGTGGCGACTCCTTAGCTAATTGGGATTCTTAAATATACATTTGGTGAACCTGTGATCCCTACTAAGGAGGAAACCACATTGACCATACCCTAAAGCAAAATTTGAAATATGAAGCCTGATGAGCTACAGAGCCAATGGCTCTATTTTTACATTTAGATAGACTTATTATGCTACATGTTACAGTCAAGAGTGTCTCTGATATCAAATATATGAACATAATTGAAGTTACATTTGCAACAGTATTGCAAAGGGTATTTTTACTCTAATCGATCAGATCTATTTGATTAAATAACAGGCTAGGGTCAGATGAGGATAACGTTTTTCTCTCTTGAAGTCTTTATTCACTTTTTATCCCCCGGCATATAATGCGGGGGGGATATAGTCGTCCTGTCCGTCTGTCCGTCCGTGATCAAATCGTTTCCCGAGCAGAACTCGAAAACCGTTTGACCTAGCTTCACATGTAGTTGTGTCTTTTGGGGTTTTCAATTTTCTGAATTTTTTTCATTTTGGCGATTTCCATGGAAAAGCAACTTAGAAATTCGTTTCAGAAGCAAAACTCTAAAACCGTTTGGCCTAGCTTCATGAAACTTGGAATGATAACCATTCATCACATTTAGATGTGCCTTTTGACATTTTCAACATTCTTGAATTATTCATTTTGCGTTTTTCAGGGAAACTCAACTTGTCATTTTCAATTATTATACACTACAACTGGCCATTTAACTAATGGGGGGCCGGGGGGATAAGCCATCTCTTCTGATGGCTCTTGTTTTAACCATTGATCAGCATTATAACATACCATTGTTAATCCATTTACTTTGTGAACTATTGTATGGTGAACTTAATATGGCAATATAATTTCTGTTGGAAAGCCTTTTATATCAAATATTATTATCTGATAGTTGGATAACATTTAAAATTATCTTCATCAATTTTTCAGATCTACCAGATGTACTGGACTCTCTAGACGCCAACACATCCCTGGTTGACAAAGGTATATTAACTATGCTTCAATCAAATAATTTGGTCAGTTCAAGGCACAGATAGCTAAATTTTTTGGTACAGGTACCTTGACACATTGGGGTTGTAAATTTGACTCTTTGGCCATTTGGGATTTTAATTGTAGATTTAGTGACCCCATGACCCTAAATCCGGCAACTTATTAGCATTTTTGCAATATTTTGTTAAACAGTAGGTTTTCAACTTCCTGTTGAGCTACAGAGCCCATGTCTATTTTTTTTACTTACAATTTGTCTGTCCGTCCCGGATTCGTTTCCGGACCATTACTCAAAAACTGTAAGGCCTAATTCAATCAAACTTGGTATGTGGAACAAACATCATGTCCCATTGTGCCTTTTGAGGTTTTCAACTTCTTCGGACATTTTTTTTTGGCCATTTCCAGGGAAACGCAACTTAGAATTTGGTTTCCAGAACATAATTCGAAAACTGTTAGGCCTAGCTCAATCAAACTTGGTATGTGGAACAAACATCATGTCCCATTGTGCCTTTTGAGGTTTTCAACTGCTTTAATTTTTAACCGTTTCCATGGAAACAACTTAGAATTTGATTTCCAGATCATAACTCAAAAACTATAGGGCCTAGATGAATCATACTGGTATGTGGAACAAACATCATGTCCCATTGTGCCTTTTGGGATGTTCAACTGCTTAGGACTTTTATTTTCGACCGTTTCCATGGAAACAACTTAGAATTTCATTTCCAGACCATAACTTACAAACTGTAAGATATAGGTCAATCAATCTTGGTATGTGGAATACCTATTACAGTGTGAATGAATAGCTTAAAATATCAACAATGAAAATGATAGAATAGTTTCACAATCATTGTTTAATGTTTTTTAAACTTTTTCACTTGGCGGGGGATATGGCCGACTCTGTCTGCTTGTTTATTATTATGTTTAAAGTGATTTTTTTCCATTTCTTTTTGCCAATTGTTAATCCTAATATTCCTAAATACCTATATACACTGGTTTAAATCCTCTCTAATGCTTAACAATGTTTATACAATTTCAGAAGCAGAGATTCGTCCTGGTTATGACTCCTGTCCTTTGGAGATTGGCATTGAAGTAAATGACAAGCCGGAAGATTTGGATTTGAATACTAGCGCTGACATCAGACACACCAGCTCTGTTGAGGGACAAACCAGCTATGTTGAAGGGACCACTGGCTCTGTTGAAGGGAACACTAGTTCTGTTGAAAGAAACACTGGCTCTGTTGAAGAGAACACTGGCTCTGTTGAAGAGAACACTGGCTCTGTTGAAGAGAACACTGGCTCTGTTGAAGAGAACACTGGCTCTGTTGAAGAGAACACTGGCTCTGTTGAAGGGAATGATGAATTGATGGAAGAGAATATTGTTTCTATTCCAGTAACCAGAAAGAGAACAGCTTGGAGTGTTGAAGAAAACAACATTCTAAGAAAGAAGTTTAAGAATCACCTTTTGGGAAAAGTCAGCTCTATTCACAACTCTGACTTGAAGGAAGTTCAAGGATTACTGTGTAACAGAACTTTACCTCAGATCAGAAGCAAAATAAATAACATTAAGCATGGAAAATGCAAGTGAAGGTTTATGAATACACAACATTTTGTGTCATTGAGCGTCGGAAATAGATCAGTATGCTTTTGTCTACATGTGATTGATGGATCATATGGCGAACTGGTGTTTCGTGTTTTGATGTTTAGCTAATCAAGCCTGAAAGGCCCAATGAGCTTATGGCATGGCATGGCGTCCATCGATATCAGTCTGTCCGTCCATCCGTCCATACACTTTTTGACTTCTTCTCAAAAACTATTAACTCTGAAATTTTATGTGTAAACACCTTGGGTATTGGTGATCTTAAATTGTCAAGTTGGTGACTCTGGGGCCTGTAAGAAGGGCCCCCAAGGCCACGACCTTAAAACCTTCTTTCATCTTCTCACAAACAAAAGGCCTACCTTGAATTTTGTATACAGACGGCTTGGCTAGTGGTGATCTTAAATTGATATTAAAATTGATATAACTAAGTGAAATTCTAGTCACTCTCGTGACACCTTTTAGTGGCATTAGTGGCATTTTAAATATTTCAAATCTGTAGAGTTAGAGGGAGTTACATTTTCAAAACAAAATTAAAGATAAGATAAAAAGCTTTAAGATAGGGTGACTTGTAAGTTAAATGAGAAACATGAGGCTTGAAATGACAAATAATGCAGATCCCTGATGAGCTACAGAGCCAATGGCGCTATTTTGTTATTACAAATGTTATAATTATGATTAGGCTTTTCAATTTTTAGCTCATCAGGTCTGAAAGACCAGATGGGCTTATGGCATGGCCCGTCGTCCGTCGCCCGTAAACTTTCGACTTCGCTGAAATTGTTTGTAAAGGTACCTTTGCATATGGATATTGTAATTTGTAACTTTGGTGACCATGTGACCCCAAATAGGGTCACAGGGGTCGCAACCTTAAAAACATATTTTCATCTTCTCCAGTTCCAAAAGGTCTAGAAAGTTAAAAACAATATGTGCAGACTCCTTGGCCAATGGGATTCCAAATTGTAGGTTTGGTGACCCCATGACCCCAAATAGGGTCACAGGGGTCACAATCTAAAAAACCTATTTTCCTAAGTTCCATAAGGTTTAGAGAGTTGAAATTTGTGTGTACCAACATGCAACTGTAATATTTAAACCCTGATGAGCTACAGAGCCCATGGCTCTATTTTAATGTTTTACTAGTTCCCTTAAGGTCACAGGTAGGCATATTTGTATTTTATCACCTCCATGAAAATATGAAGAGAATTGTCATAAAAAGTCATTCTTATCAAAGTTGGATAGTGGGTTGGTATTCATGCTAGATCAAAAGCTTTGAAGCTAAAAATGAAAAACTACAAAATCCCTTAAATGTTTCTGTGTTTATGTTACAGTGGCATTTGAATGTTCAAGTATGCTACAAATTTAGTTTGTTCAATGATTCTGGGCATTGACATGTTTGTCTTAATGGTGTATTCGTTAAATGGATGCCATCAACAGAACAATGCTTGATGCTTTATGTTCATGTTCAAAGCCTTTCGTTACAGTTCTGTAACATTGACAATTCAGTGCTTTTGTTCCTCGCTATTCTGACATTGAAAAATCTATAAATATGTTGAGGTATGTCATGCAACTGCTGCTAATAACTCTATCTATTCCTCTATTTTAAGTATTGTTGGGTCTGCATGGAATTGTGAGTAATGTAAATGGCGACCAGTATTAGACTCAGGATGGGACAGTGTTGTGGTAAGAAGTCAAATGTTCGGTTGAACACCTGTGAAGAGAGACTTGATAGCATGGAATGTAGGATGCAGATTATTATCAGGGATATTGATAAGCTTTATTGTTATGCAGAATGCCCTAGACATTGCTCTTATATGGAGAGATTATCAATAGTTGAAAGTGAACTGAAGTCTTTGAGGTCACGTCCTCCACGTCTTCCCCCACGATTTCCACCACGATCGTTTGAACGACCGTCACCAAGGGTACTGCTTGCCCCACATCCAACTCCGAATACTTCGGAGTCCGTGGATAATGATTGCTCAAGTGAATCCTACATTGACATGCACTCTCCTGGAACTTTCACTGCACAATCCTAAAACCATTTAAATAGTATACATATTGTTTGAATTTTTAAGAAGTATAGATATATTATTAATTATTTTCCTTATTTTCCTTTTCTGCTTCATCAGAAACATATGCCTCTTGTGATTGATTATAAATGTGTGTTACGACTGTAAAATACACACTATAGTCTTATGTTGCGTGTTGTGAAAACAAACCTTGATTGTCTTTTAGAAAATGTCAATTCAGTGACTTTCATATACGATTTTAACAAATTGACAATGGTTTTAAAAATCAATTTTCAATTTTGGGTAAAGTACCTGAATGTCTTTGATTCATTGATTTTACTTAGTTTTTTAATGGTTTATTTTATTATGTTGATTATGGTACTTGCATAATTCAACCGAATACGTTTTCACCAATACTGATTGGACATTTCTTAAGTTTAGTTTGTTGGGTCTGCATGGAATTGTGGGTAATTTAAATGGCGACCAGTATTAGACTCAGGATGGGACAGTGTTGTGGTAAGAAGTCAAATGTTCGGTTGAACACCTGTGAAGAGAGACTTGATAGCATGGAATGTAGGATGCAGATTATTATCAGGGATATTGATAAGCTTTATTGTTATGCAGAATGCCCTAGACATTGCTCTTATATGGAGAGATTATCAATAGTTGAAAGTGAACTGAAGTCTTTGAGGTCACGTCCTCCACCACGATTTCCACCACGATCGTTTGAACGACCGTCACCAAGGGTACTGCTTGCCCCACATCCAACTCCGAATACTTCGGAGTCCGTGGATAATGATTGCTCAAGTGAATCCTACATTGACATGCACTCTCCTGGAACTTTCACTGCACAATCCTAAAAATCCACAGCACCAAACCAAACTTTCCTTACATAGTGTTTGACGTTCTTCAAGTCATTCACATCTTGACATGTTTGTCTTAATGGTGTATTCGTTAAATGGATGCCATCAATAGAACAATGCTAGATGCTTTATGTTCATGTTCAAAGCCTTTCGTTACAGTTTCTGTAATATTGACAATTCAGTGCTTTTGTTCCTCGCTATTCTGACATTGAAAAATCTATAAATATATTGAGGTATGTCATGCAACTGCTGCTAATAACTATATCTATTCCTCTATTTTTAGTATTGTTTTAATTTTTAAGAAGTATAGATATATTATTAATTATTTTCCTTTTTTTCCTTTTCTGCTTCATCAGAAACATATGCCTCTTGTGATTGATTATAAATGTGTGTTACGACTGTAAAATACACACTATAGTCTTATGTTGCGTGTTGTGAAAACAAACCTTGATTGTCTTTTAGAAAATGTCAATTCAGTGACTTTCATATACGATTTTAACAAATTGACAATGGTTTTAAAAATCAATTTTCAATTTTGGGTAAAGTACCTGAATGTCTTTGATTCATTGATTTTACTTAGTTGTTTAATGGTTTATTTTATTATGTTGATTATGGTACTTGCATAATTCAACCGAATACGTTTTCACCAATACTGATTGGACATTTCTTAAGTTTAGTTTGTTGGGTCTGCATGGAATTGTGGGTAATTTAAATGGCGACCAGTATTAGACTCAGGATGGGACAGTGTTGTGGTAAGAAGTCAAATGTTCGGTTGAACACCTGTGAAGAGAGACTTGATAGCATGGAATGTAGGATGCAGATTATTATCAGGGATATTGATAAGCTTTATTGTTATGCAGAATGCCCTAGACATTGCTCTTATATGGAGAGATTATCAATAGTTGAAAGTGAACTGAAGTCTTTGAGGTCACGTCCTCCACGTCTTCCCCCACGATTTCCACCACGATCGTTTGAACGACCGTCACCAAGGGTACTGCTTGCCCCACATCCAACTCCGAATACTTCGGAGTCCGTGGATAATGATTGCTCAAGTGAATCCTACATTGACATGCACTCTCCTGGAACTTTCACTGCACAATCCTAAAAATCCACAGCACCAAACCAAACTTTCCTTACATAGTGTTTGACGTTCTTCAAGTCATTCACATCTTGACATGTTTGTCTTAATGGTGTATTCGTTAAATGGATGCCATCAATAGAACAATGCTTGATGCTTTATGTTCATGTTCAAAGCCTTTCGTTACAGTTTCTGTAATATTGACAATTCAGTGCTTTTGTTCCTCGCTATTCTGACATTGAAAAATCTATAAATATATTGAGGTGTGTCATGCAACTGCTGCTAATAACTATATCTATTCCTCTATTTTTAGTATTGTTTTTATTTTTAAGAAGTATAGATATATTATTAATCATTTTCCTTATTTTCCTTTTCTTGTACATTCCTGTCTAAACTTTGACATATGCATGTCAACTGACTATTTTTAAATAAAGTTCTCAAAGTACCAAGTATTTCATGTTTCATTTCATGTTCAAAGTTGTTTGTTGGTTTGAAATTTACTAGAACACACTATATTTAGCGCTTGGTGCTAGAAAGTTCACATCACCGTTTGTCCTGAGACTTCAGTGACCCTCCCTTCAAATATTGGCAGTGCTGGGTTGTTCAACCTTCACCTGGAAAGCAGGTTTTTAATAATCCATAATTTCCCCCAAAACATGAAATTAATTCTCATTTTAATTGAGTATTTTAATTTCATAAATAATGTACATTTTACTGTCTCTTTAGGAATAAATTGTGCTTTGAATACTGAGAAGACTAATAAAGACCCAATATAATGGACTGCTTTCAATGAAATGATGGTCAATGGTGGGAAGACTTGTCAATCCTGTTTCATCTTCAACATAAGACAAAAAGCTCGATTTGTTATTGGGTTTAAATTACTTTGTATTGTCTTATAGATAGCTATATCGTGTTAATATACTCAACAAAATAAGTTAAGGACCACCCTAACTTTCAATATTGAGCTATTAAGTTCACATAGTGACCCATACAATGCTTTAATATCCAATATGTGGGTGGTCCTTAACTTTTTTTGTTGAGTATATGTATGGTCTCATTAAAAAGGCTTTTGGGTTGTATGTATATAAAAATACATAATCTTAACATATTGGGTCTCAATGGTATTTTAATGAGCAGTCATGCACAACTATAAAATCTAAATGTATTGGGTCTTTTGAGACCCAATAAGTTGTAATGGTTAATTTTCAATGAAATCATGGTCAAAGGGGGGACAACTCTTCCATCTTGTTGACATGTACAACACGACTATATATATAGTGGGTCACACTTGCCTCATAAATTCATATATAATCGGTACATACACCCCAATTTGTTATTGGGTCTTACAAATATATAATCTTAATATATTGGTTTTCATTTTTATTGGGTCTGTTAAACACATCTTCATTATATCAATATGTTTGGTCTCTATCACGCGTTATTGGGTCGTATGTATATAGACAATATCTTAAAATATTGGGCCAAATTGATATTTTATTGGGTCGCATTGACAACTATATAATCTATATATACTGGGTCGCATTGATAAACGGTGAACGAGAATGGATGCTTTTAATGAAATCATGGTCAGGGGTTTGGCAACACTTCCATCTTGTTCACATGTTCATAACGACTATATAGTGGGTCACACATATGTCTTGCTGTTAATGACTGTCATATTGCCCAAGCGGCATTGTTGGGTCTTGTATAAATGGTAATATTAAATTATTTGGTCTTATTTTTTGGGTCGTATCTGTTTATACAACTACATATATTCCATTTATTATGTTTCATATATTTATTGACCCTGTTCCTTATATGCAACTACATACTATCAATTCATTTGGCATGACTGGTTATTGGGTCATTCGTTCATATAATTTATGTAAGGAAACATATTCTGGATGCTACCATAGTACCTATAGTTTTCTTTCTGACTACAAATACGAACATCCTGTGAAGTATTATTGGCACAATGTACATGATGACCAAGTACATATATATTCAATATATTGGGCCATTTTTCCGAAGTTAATTGGGTCTTTCCGAAGATTTAATGGGTCGGACCCTATAGTGAGGTTTGAAAATAGTGCCCTGTTCACAGTGCTTTATATGATATATATACATTATCTGAAAGTATACATAGCATAACGAGAATGGCCGTACAGCAATAAAAAAAGATTCACGTCTCTATCTCTTCTCCTTCATGGTGGTCCCAATATCGTGGTATAATCTGCAAGTCCCAATGTTACATGGTTTTTAAGTATATATATATATATATATATATATATATATATATGGGTAAAGAGTAAACATCAGATGGTTCAGACTGGATCAATTTTCTTTAATACGATGAATTCATTTCTACCATTATGTGGGTCTTGTCAAGTATGATTACAAATGGAAGGTTACACATATTTATACACAAGAACAAAACAATAAATTCATATAATCAACACATTGTTGTGTGTTTAGATTGACAGTTAGGGAGTCAGTCATGTGTTGTCAATCACGTAACGATTGCCCCAAGCACTAATTGTAGGGTGCAATTAGAACATAATAGACTCAGTCAGCATTGACGAATCTGTATTGTCCTATCAATCACTTAATGGACAGAGAGGTGTCATTCAACAAGTATTCTAATATGTCACTTCCTTATGTGAGCTAACTGTTTAAGATAGCACGGTTCAGTGTTGGACAATATTTTTTGATAAAAAATGTTTCTTTTGTAGTCTTCACGTGAGAAACCAACTCTCTTTTTAAAAAAAAAAATAAATATATATATATATATAAGAAAGAGTAAACATCAGATGGTTCGGACTGGATCAATCTTCTTTAATACGATGAATTCATTTCGACCATTATGTGGGTCTTGTCAAGTATACTTGACATTTACTTGACAAGACCCATGCATTGCGCCAAACCTAGTGTACGGATTGTGGTGATTGACATTTCTTGAATAAAACGACAGTAGTGTGATAAAATGTTACATTTTCGTTTGAAATAGTTCACTTACAGAATGTGACATCATTCAGAACATCATTTCTCATTTAAGACTACCAAAACACACACTAGCTATATATATATTTCTCTCCCTCAAAACACCGTCAATTCGAAAGAAGTATTTGTATGGCAAATTTGGCATTTCAGTTCTCAAAGTATCCACTTTCCAATACACAATAACGAAAACGATTAACTGCTGTCATGTATGTGGAAGACAAGAGTAATTCTATGGATGAACAACTTCTTTAGTGGACGGTGGCGATGTTTCGGTATAGATTTGTCTTCCTTATACCATCAACTTCTAGAATGCCACTCAAACAGCTTTAATGTATGTGTCTCAACTTCAAACGTCAAAAAACAGAAGTTCATCGCCTTGACAATTGATTAAATGTAACAATGGTAAAAAGCGAGCAAGGCATTGGATGAAAATCATTTACTCAAAATCTAATGAAATTGGAAATTCTTTTTACTCAATATGTGAATTAAATACCTGCATAATACAGTGGTCCGATTCGTTCTTTGGCCAATTTTGTTGAAATTGACAGGTTCATAATTGTGTGATTCTAAAAGTTATTGTTATTGAAAAAGCAAATATCCCCAGACATTGAACTTGTTTAGTTGAGTGTTGCTCTCGTTGTCCGTTTCTACACCTCAAAATGGTTGTTTCATCCAATGTCACCAAATCACACCGTAAACACGTGTTCGACTGGAAACCGTTATTTTGGTGTAGGATTTTGATGACGAATTCGGTTTTCAGCTACTTATTTGAAAATACTTTACAGGCTGTAAGATGTTAGACAAAAGATAATGTCATTATATACCCTTAGTCGAGTATTGCACGTCTTCAGAACATCTAGTTTTAACGAGAGGTTTAACAAAGGAAAGCTGGAAAACACGAATGAACATGAATACTAAGAGTTAGAATTGCAATTCCAATTTAAAAAGCATTTTATTTCAATTTGAGGAAGATAAAATAAAAATTAAAACACAAGAATTGCTTATAACAACAAACTAGTTGAAAAAGGCATCTGCTTTGGATTGGATTGACGACTCTGTCTTCCTGTTTGACTGATGATGTGAATGATTAATTCTAACATAAATAGTTTCTGTGAATAGGTGTTTATTACTGAAGTTTGAAGGCCACAGGCCCAATGAACATATCAATACAAAATATACACAAATATACATAATAAACATTAAATACATCAAGTTTTTAGTGACGTTCTGTACTTTAAGGCAAAAAATATGAACTTGGATAACTGACATATTGTGGATTTACTTTGAGTTGACATAAGGTAAATAAATTTAAAGAATGATGGATTTGTATAATAATAACTATCTAAATACTTGACTCTCAGTTGTAAATATGCATTACAAATCATAATAAAGTGATACTCATTTTCTATAAACGTTAATCCTGATCTTGCACAGTAGAAACATGTTCTTTCATTTTCCTCTTCATTTTATGACGTCCTGTTTCGATTCGGAGTTGGTGACAGCTACATCGGAATCGTGTGAGAGTTTGTTTAAAGGGTTAATCATTTATATATTGTAAATATGGTTCCAGTTGTAGATTCATTTTAAAGGTAGAGTAAGTTCTTAATTTGGGTTTTGCAAAAAGATCATTATGCCACTGCTGAGATCCAGTGTCCTGTAAACGCTGTTTAAAATTTGATAGAAATAATCCGGTGTCCCCCACGTCTTGACTTATCCATGAATAACCAAACCCATATTGAAACAAAATCTTTTTGATGTGAGTTGCCCATGATGTGCGTCCAGCTTCATCCAGTCCATGCAACATCAGGTACGTTTGTTTTGGAATGCGATCGAAATCCATGATTAATAGTTTTGTCCAATATTTTATACATTTTAATATGAGATGAATGTGAATTCTGTGACGACCAGTTTCCCCTAAGACGGCAGCATTAGTGGTTGATTTTGGAAGGCCTAAAATTCTTTTAAGGAAGGAAGTCTGTACTTGTTCTATTCTGTCATAGATTTGGTACCCCCAGATTTCTGCTCCATATGTTAAAATAGGAAGAACCATAGTGTCAAACATCTTGATAGCAGTGTCTATGGGTAAGCCGCCAGACAGGTAGTGAATTCTGTAGATAAGAAGACAGGCCTTTTCTGCTTGCTGTGCTAGCACTGTTATAGTCTTCGTCCATACTAATTTTGGCGTAAAAGTATTTCCTAGATATTTGTAATATGAGACAGTTTCGATTTCCTTTCCTTCGTAGAACCACCTTTCGTAATTTCTCAATCTTCCACCGTTCCTGAAAACTAAAATTGTAGATTTTGAAAGGTTAAGACTCATTCCCCATTTTGAACAAAAGTTACTTATATGGTTGATTTGCTGCTGCAATCTACCGGCACTGTCTGCTGCATTTGCCACGTCATCAGCATAAAGTAGGGAGCACAAATTTGGTTCCTTTTCCGAGATGAATATTCCTCGACAGTTTCCATGTTTAAGTTCCGTCACGAGTTCATTTATAAATAGTGAAAATAATGTTGGACTTATCATGCAACCCTGGCGGGTACCAACACACCAGTTGAAATAATCAGTAATACCAGTCGCTGTTCTCACACATGATTTTAGTTTAGAGTACATGTCCTTCACAACATAAAGAAAATCCCCATGAATTCCATAGCCGATGAGTCGGTACCACAGTAATGAATGATCTACACAGTCAAAGGCTTTATTAAAATCAATGAAGAAACAGTACATTCTACCTCCTGTGGCTTTAGATAGATATTTACTAACCATTCCTTGTAATGTGAACATACTGTCTACAGTTGATCGACATTTGCGAAATCCGAACTGATTACTCATATCTGCCCATGATTGGAGTCTTTCACTAAGAAGTTTCGTCAGAATTTATCAGCACTGGGAGTAAAGATATCCCTCTGTAATTGTTGAAATCATCTTATGAACCTTTCTTGTGAAGCGGGCATATAATAGCTCGGCACCAAGACTTAGGATAAACTCGTGACGTCATGATTTGATTGAACAGTTTGACACAAATAGGAAGTATGATATCCATTGAGTGTTGAAAAAATTCTGCTGGAATTCCGTCGCACCCTGGTGCTTTTCCGTGCTTTATATTAAGTATTGCCTTTTGTATCTCGTCATGTGATATTGGATCGTTGAGTTGATCAGGTCTACTAAATTCACAATCTTCACATAACTCTATGTCGTGCCTTGTGAGGAATTCATTAATTTCATCTGTTAATGTAGATGTACATTGAGATTCAGTTAAAAGATTTTTGAAATAGTTGAACCATTCATTTGGTTTAATGCTGTTTCTAACTTTAACCTGTTTATATTTCTTTATTTCACTCCAGAGCCCATCAATATTAGTCTTCAAAGTTTCAAATTTAGTCTTTATTTTGTTCTGGAAATGTATTTTCTTTTCTATGCATAATTTCTTGAATTCTGCCTTGCAACGTTTGTACGTTGTTAAATTATCTGCGGTGTCTGATTGTCTGAATACATCCAAAGCAGCATACTTCTTCCCTTTTGCTGTGTCACACGCACTGTCCCACCAGGCAGGCTGTGTCCCGCGCTTATGATCACGTGGTCATAGTTTCCTATGTATGTTTAAGGAGCTGATGAATGTAGAGGGTCATTGATATAGTAGCAGCTACTTTCGGCTCCCTGAGGCAGTGCAACACGCTTTCTGTAAAAATGTTCAAAGTTATAAAGTTACTGATAAAACGGTGTTTTTGATAATGTTAGACGGATTGTATGTGTTTAAATGATAGACTTTCATTGAATAGACAATTTAATAGTAAAGTTTTTTTTCAAAACAAATTTGTTTGGATTTATTAAGAAATTAAATCAAATTCATTCAGGCACAATCCGTACCCTCGATCAGCACAATCCGTATCCCATATAATCATGATCGGTAACATTCCGTACACCGGAAAACTTGAGCAATGAAGATACATGATAAAATTTTGACAACAGATTATTAAACATTCATAGAGTGCCATACCTTGAAATTTCGCCATTGCTTGCAGTTATTATTCATTGATTATACATCATACACATTTTTGATAAAGTGGACATTTAATACTATTAATGTAGGAAAAATGTACAGAGATCGTCGAAATTTCGGTAACATTTATTGACAGGCAGTTACCAAAATGTTAGTTTGAAAATCAACAGCAAACTTTATCTTCTATTTGCTTTCATAAGTCCGTGCATAGATATCTGCTCATGAAGTAGGGGAGACCGGGGCAGGCACGGCCCCGGGGCATGTTCGTCTTTTCGCTGTAATTTTTTTCCGGGGCCACTTTAAATCAAATTGGTAATTCCTAACAGACAACATGACCTTACTCTCACACTGACTTTAAAATGGTGACAGTCCAACATGTCCTTTACAAACTGTTGAAGAAAACCCGTTTTTCATCTAGTTGAGTAAAATATTTGACTTCAGTTCACTATGCTTTTGACAAATGTTGACTGCGTTTAGGAATATGTTCTTAAGTGAGCATAAACGAATATGACCAGACGTATATGTAACGAACAAGTTATTATTTGGATACTAACCTCCGACAAGTGACCTAAGCCTGTTAGCCATATAACATGCAATCGACTCATTCCCACTGATGTAATGAAACTTCATTACCCAGAACAATCGGAGTTATCCGCCCGTCACTAGCCCACTAGGTGGCGTGACCTGTCATCCAATTAGATTCATTCACATTACAGAGTCGGTAGTGTGCAGACGTGTTTCTGTATCTTTTCCGATTGTATTGAGCTATATTAATTAACGTGTTTTGTTGTTTATTGACTCTATTGCTTACCTTAGTCAGGTATTCCATCTGTCTTTCTCGTTTTCATTCCTCGCGAGTGAATTCTGTGTTTCAGACAGGGGTTTTTGCTAGTTGACACAGCCGTGTTAACTTGGACTGGTGGTGCACGGGTTGTCGATTGCGGTCGTGCAGCATGTGCAGCCCGGGCGACGGACGGTCGCTCTACCTCGCTGCAGTGACAGCTAGCGCTACTGCCGCCTACACTTGATCGCCTGTCGCCTGCCTAGCGCTAGGTATCTCGTGTGGCGCTTGGATTAGCGTTTGCCGCGTTTGCCGCGCTTGTCGCCTGCCGTCTTCTAGACGGTTGGTGACTCGTGTGCCGTTGGATTTCGCCTGCGCTTGCCGCCTGCCGCCTTCACGGCGCTATGTGTCTCGCACGCTAGCGGCGTTTGAATTAGGCCGCGGTTGTCGCCTGCCGTCTTCCTGACGGTTGGTGACTCGTGTGCCGTTGGATTTCGCCTGCGCCTGCCGCCTGCCGCCTTCCCGGCGCTAGGTGTCTCGCACGCTAGTGGCGTTTGGATTAGGCCGCAGTTGTCGCCTGCCGTCTTCCTGACGGTTGGTGACTCGTGTGCCGTTGGATTTCGCCTGCGCTTGCCGCCTGCCGCTAGGTGTCTCGCACGCTAGTGGCGTTTGGATTAGGCCGCCCTTGTCGCCTGTCGTCTTCCTGACGCTTGGTGACTTGTGTGCCGTTGGTTTTCGCCTGCGCAGGAAGGCGGCAGGCGTCTCGCGCACTTGGCGTCTGGACTTCTACCGCTGTGCGCTAGTCGCGTGGTGTTTGGTTGGACGTTTGCTTGTGCGTGGGCGTTACCTCGTGCTCGTGGCTCTCGCCCTTAACTCAGGGGAGCTCCCTCCATGGGAACCGGCTGAGCGGAGGGTCGACTGACGCATGGCACTTGTGTGCGCTTGTCGTGCAAGTTTGTCTGACCTGCGCTGCATAGGCTGCCGCTGGCGCCTGAGGTTCAGGATAGGATTCGGTGAGTGAGGCGCGGCCGCGCTCTCCCCCCCCGTTGGACAGGGGTGTTAGAGACGCTCTACGCGTTCTCTCCCCCATTGGATTGACTCGCAGATGCCTAGCGCTCGCTTGTCACAACCCTTACAGGGGATGGACTTAGTTCGCTGCGACTCAGCGACCCCGTACCGGGCGTTCTGCGGACGGTGCAGGTCACGGTAGTCGGCGAGCTACGACCCTCATGTCGTCTGTCTCCTGTGTAGGAACAATTGCCCGGAGGATAACCGGTGCGTGGAGTGTGAGGATCTCTCCCCCGAGTAGCACAGGCGCTACTGCTCTTCCATCCGGAAGAGCGAGTCGCAGAGCCGCTGCAAGGCTTCTAGGCGCCTGACCCAGAGTTCGTCTGCCGCCACAGGCATGGCGTGTCGCCGGAGGGATTGACGCTGTGATTGACGCTGATTGGTTTGTGAGCTCTCACGGTCCGTTGATCGGGGATTAACGTGTGCTTGGCCGCTCCTCGCGCTCGTGTATCTCACTCTTAGCTTAAGGGAGCGTCCCTCTAGGGGGAGCACCTGGTTGGAGAGGTGATTGACGCTTGTCACTTGGTAGTGCTTCTTTTGCTCAGTTTCGCGGGACAGAAGGGGTCATGTCCACCTGGAACTAGCGCCTGAAACTTCTGACGCTGGTGGGTCAGGGGGTGCGACGCTTGCTTGCTTGATACTGGCGAAGCGCTCCAGGTGCTTTCCTCTTAGATAATCCGGTTGCACTTGAGTTCGAGATGGCAGGCGCTCTCCCCTTGTCTAGTGGGGATTTTCTTCCGCCTTATCCTCAAGCTATTTATTCACGAATTGGACCTAGTCCCCTCCGACTCGGGTCCACTTACGTGGGGTTCTGTTGGTGCTGTGTCTCTCGGGAGTCGGCGTGCTACGTCCCTCACGTGGTCTGCCGCCTGGGCAGGAATTCCTGGCTGGATGGGAGTCGGTGCGTCGAGTGCGCCGACCTCCCTAGGAGCAGCGCTAGTGCTTCCGCTTTTCCATCCGGAAGAGTGAGCTGCAACAGCGCTCCAGGGCGGCCAGGCGACCCACCCCGGGTTCGATTTCTACCACAGGCTGAACGAGTGTCCTCGACATCTGTAAGGATGTCGGCGTGTTTGACGAACCGTCCTCCCTGGCGTCGGACTGAGGGTCCTTGAGCTTGGACAGGTCCCTTGGGACCCCCTGCCACTTGGATGGTTTCCCGACGCTTCCCTTTCGTGGGATACGTCTCAGGATGGCCCTATAACCTTCACGGTTGACTCCCCACGGCGTGGGGGTGCCCTAGAAGGCGAGGAAGCGTTACATTGCGCCCACGCCTCATCACTTCGACCTTAAGGCGTTTAAGGACAACGTCATTGCGCCGGTCAGGGAGGCGTCCATCAGCCTGCTCCCTTTGGACCAGCGTGTCGCTGGTCTCCTCGCCGTCTGTTAGCACACGCGGGTCGTGAGCCTCTCACGCTCCTGCAGTAGTAGCGCTTTCTAGGGTTCTTGACGTCAGCTCAAGTATATACGAGGGAGGGGGATGGAGACTCCATCTTTCGCTTCTTCAGATAGCCTTCAGCGCTCACGTTCGTGAGGAGTCTGGCGGCCGCCGCTTCAGGAGGCGGCAAGAGTTCACTCACCACCTTTTATAGTGGCAGAACGACTTCATGCTCTAGCAGGAGTGCCCCTCGGGCAACCTCTAGACAAGAGTCAGTGGTACGTTGACGCGTCTACACAGGTCTGTAACGCACACCT
Organism: Steromphala cineraria; assembly: GCA_916613615.1. Lineage (NCBI taxonomy): Eukaryota > Metazoa > Mollusca > Gastropoda > Trochida > Trochidae > Steromphala > Steromphala cineraria. Next base: position 63,539,610 of record OU744721.1, on the reverse strand, counting down.
GAGGATGGTTAAACCATCGCATGAACCAGGTGTTGTGTTTCACAACAGCTCAACATCGGCTTGATTGATCAACAACTGGGATCGGCCTAGGCCGGATCACTGTTACATCTGGCTATAGAGTTGTTTCGCTTGTGAACAATCTAAACAGCTCAATCAGGGCGGTATACACCCTGATCATCCTCCGTTTCATGGAGTGGGTGTGGCACCCTCGAGTGTTCGAACCGAATGTCTGCTTTTCGCGACACGAGGCAATCAGCAGTTGCCAATTTACGTGTCACCAGTGGCCGACCCGTCTTCTCTCGCCTCTAGTGATCTACGATCGCCAGAGGTCGGAACTCCCGGTCGCCTCACCACCCATCTAGGCCATCTGGGCTTTGGGAGATGGTGGCCAGCGCAGTGGCGGCCTGTTAGCAGTCCTCCACGCGCAAACTGTACGATTTCAATGGGCTTCCTTTTATGACTTTTGCGGGAAGGGCTTGATGTGTGAGTAGTGACGCTAACTCAGATCGCTGAGTTTTCCGTCCGCCTGCGCACGGGAAGGAGCCTAAGGCCTCTTTCTTCAACACGAGTCTCGCAGTCATTAGGGCTGTCCTTCGCGAGAAGGACTCCGGGAGGACATATTCATCGTTAGGGGACCGATTAGGAAGTTAAGACCGCCGGAAGGGGGGTCTTGGTTGTGTTGCGTAATCACCTCCTATCTGAACACTATGAACCGCTGACAAACACGGCGCTGCTGTGTCTCAACATTAGAACCACCTTCTTGGTGGCTATGGGGTCAGCGGCCAGGATATCAGAATTGCACGTGTTGCAAGGCGATTTGCTCAGGGTTGGGGTGAGATAGACTTTGGGACTTGCACCAGTGTTTAATGCAAGAACCAAAGCGCTGACGAACGCGAAGACTTTCACACTGCCGTCAATCTCTCCGTCCGTCGAACCGGCGGACGAGCGGGACGTCTCATGTCCGGTGCGTGCTCTATGTGTCTTCATAGGGGGACGCGGACACTGAGACAGAGGAGGCGCAGGTTTTCCTGTCCCACTCCCAAACAAGCTCATTGAAGATTGACAGGAGGCAGTTGGAGGGAGTCTACCGATAGTAGACGCCTATAAGGGCCTGCGCAGACCGACCCGCACGAGATTCGAGCCTATTTGGTGACAATGGCCATCACAGTAATCTCTCGGTGGCGGACGTCATGGCCGGCTGCTTTGTAAGTCGAGCTTGGCGTTCGTCAACCACTACTTGCGCGATGTCTCTTCGGGGAACCTAGAGGGCGTAAGCCGTCTAGGAGCGCAGGTTGTTGCACAGCAGCGAACCACAAGGGCTCCCCAAGGTAGGGGGCGCAACCTTCCACATTAGTGACTCCCGACCCGTCGATGTAGTCACTCATATAGTGAGTTGGTTAATTCACATTTTAATCTAACAACTATGGTGTGGTGTGGGTTTTAGTTGAGGGTCGTCGACCTAGGAGGTCAGACAATTTCCCGATTAAAACAGTCGCTAGCTAGGTCGTCGACCTTCAGGACAATCTTGAGAGTTACCGCTCTGGCGACGAATCCTTCCCGCCACCTTCTGTGGTATCAGGCTAAGGTCACTTGTCGGAGGTTAGTATCCAAATAATAGTACGTTTTTGATTAAACGTCATTATTTTTACTTACCGTAGACAAGTGACCGTCGTCATTCCCGCCCGCCTCCCCTCTTACGTATCCGTCGTTAATTGGGACTCCTAGGTAATGTGAATGAATCTAATTGGATGACAGGTCACGCCACCTAGTGGGCTAGTGACGGGCGGATAACTCCGATTGTTCTGGGTAATGAAGTTTCATTACATCAGTGGGAATGAGTCGATTGCATGTTATATGGCTAACAGGCTAAGGTCACTTGTCTACGGTAAGTATAAATAATGACGTTTAATCAAAAACGTACTATTTTGTTATGAGAGATGTGTATTTTTGCAGCATATACAAAAAAAAAAAAACTTGGTATGTGGGGTACGTTCGGTCATTACAGGCGGGGCACATTCGGCAGTGAGGACGAGTCACCAAAAATTAAGGTCGTCCTCGAAATCAGTTTCTACAGGTCCTCCTCCTCAAAAGGACCCTCTTGGAGGTCCTTGAAAACTTGGCTCCTCTAATTGGAAAGACATCGGAGTTCTTTTCGTAATAGAAAGTTAACTGATTCTACATCATTGTAAAATATATCTTTGTGAAGTAATGTAGTATTTGTTTCTGTCCCAAATATCGAATACTATGAAAAGCATCTTATCTCTCTTTAATTCTTGTAGCCTGAACATGTCCTAATTGTTCCCAACGATGAACGAACCTGCCCCTGAGGGAAACCGAACTTACCCCAATGCGGGGCATGTTCGTCTTTTCAACTCGTCGTCTTATAAGCATAGTAATAGGCAAACTGGTTGAGTTAGGCACTTCCAACAATTATTGCAATAAAGTTAATATATGTCTCAATATATGTACAAACGTACACTAGTATATTGCAAGAGAACGACTCATTATCTCTATTTTAGTGATAAGGGGACGTACCGGCCCCGGTCTCCCCTACTCGATAGTTAAAAGTTCAAATTATTCATAAAATAGTCGTAATCGTATAACATTGACATAACATTGTGATTGAATGTCTCGCTCCTCGCATTAAAAGTCACGTGACAAATCAGTAACAGCTAACGTCCTCGCGTGCACATTACACCCAGTGTTTATATTTCCCAAGTTGTTTATTTGTTTAGGTGGTGATATCAGTTTTATTACCATGAGAGTTTCCAACAAGGATTATGTCATGTGATATATCCATTGGCTTATCAGCGCATTGACATGTTTAAACGGGTATGCAAGGAACTGGTGCTTGTTGATCTGTTTACACCTTCTACATAGGTTGTGTAAGTTGGGATCTGCGCGGACATGCATATGTTCAGATGACACTATCTGGATATTAAGGTGAGTTTATGTAACACTTTTTTTGTCTTAAGTATATGTTTATGTCAATATATTTCTTAGGTTTGACTTAATTTTTTCATTTTATTTCTTTTGATTGTGAAAATGAAAATGTATGTAGAAAGTAGAACGATATTCTAACGATAAAGAGAACGATAATCTAACCATATTTTGTATGTGGTTTAAAAAGACTATCAGATACCAAGCCTGCAAGGCCAATGAATAAAAATAAAACAAGTCTAGTCTAGATAGTATAACTTAAAGAAGACTCTTTTTGGCAATTAATTCATTATAACGGACACATGACTCGTGGAAATGAGCTAGGTAAATCGCTAACGTTCCGGATCAGTGACTACGCATACAAGGTTTCCTCTGAAAAGCCCACGCTTTTCCAAGTTATCGGGGAATGACGATCAATGTCTCTCGGGTGTTGTGTTGCGTTTCTACGACGCCGATGTAAACTGTTTGATGTTGAAAGTGATCACAAAATAAAAGATTTTATTGAAAAATGGATCACCCATTCACTGACGCCTCATTTATTTATAAAATCAAGTTTTACCCACATGTTTTGTAAGTTTGTAAGTGGTTTAATATAGAAGGTAATTTCACGTGTCATGTACAAAGTATCTTATTAGCTTTAATACATTCTCTCCCCACAGAGGCAGCTCGGTCATACCCGAGTTAGTCTCAGTTCTATTACGCCAAGATCCTGGGGTTCCAGCAGATTGCCCTAGCGGCAAAAAGTTGTAACTTGAGATATCTCCCTTATTTGCAGCCTATGATAACACCTTTTGGATATCCATGACTTGGGGAATTCTCAACGGTCGTAAAGTGACTTGCAAAAGCATCATGCCTTTAGTTTTATTTTTCATTAACAGTGTGAGACGGAAAATATTTGAAAATCAGATATGGATAGGGTTTTTCATTAGAAACATACTGTCTTAAAATTTTGTAAATTGTTATTTGTTTTATGATAATTTAAAAAAAATAATTTACCAAATAAAAAATATTAAGAAGGTAAAAAGCGATGTCTTGTAGAAGGAAGAGTTATCTCCCCTGGATGTTAAACTTCAACGATAACTTTGTCGAACCACACGGGAATAGCCGAGCTTTTGGGAATGACCACTTTTGAAACGGCGTCGCTGATTGCACAACTAACTTCGATTGCCTCCAATCAGATTTCTACCTTTCTATCCCATGTATTAGCCGTAATAGAACAGAGGCTAACTCGGGTATGACTGTGCTGCCTCTGTGGGGAGAGAATGGCTTTAATAATGCAAAACAATTTCTATTGCAGGATAACAGTTCATCAAAAATGATATTGCCCTGGATTACTTTTCGATTTACGAATCACATACACATGTTCTCTATGAAAAGGAAAAGGTTGCAAAATCTGTTTTGATATTTATAATATTTTCAATATTCAAGTTTACGGGTAAATAGTTTTGGTTCAAATGGATTCTCATATTAAAATGTTAGCAATAACTTGATAATTTGCTGCTGTTTTCTATATATTTGAAGCCAGATGTTCCACGATGAATGAACATATGAGGGTGTGATTTCACCAATCCTAGTAATCAGAAGAAACAATGGCTGACCGAGAGGAGGTGAGTACAGCTAACTTTCTATCCACAGGCAACTTCCCGTTTATAGGTGTGCAGCAGCGTTTAAATAACGGAGTTAAAGGGAATTCTATGGATGAACAACTTCTTATTTTGCTCAGTAGCGACGTAACGTTATTTATTATATAATTAGCAATGAAATATAGGGTTATACAGTGAAAATATAATCCATATTTTAAGAAAAGCAGTAGAAAGTCATATTTTCACTGCAGTGAAAATATAATCCATATTTTCACTGCGTTGAGAAAAGTAGGACAGAACCTATTACCTCCCCTTGAAACACGATTATCTCCCTTTGAGGAAATCGAAAGCACGCCTCGCGTCACGGCGTTGTTTAGGATTGAAGAAAATCGACTCTTTACGATGTTTTCGGTATGTTATTGTTAACATTTTGCAGAAAATCGACTCTTTACGATGTTTTCGGTATGTTATTGTTAACATTTTGCAGTGACAATGTATCCTTCGATATCGGAATACAACCAGAAGTTCATATCCTGTTGTTGTAGTTAATAATTGTTCATTTTATCGCCAAATAAATTTACGAAGCGAGAGATTTGGGAAGTGAGAGAGATCTCGTGAAGTGAAAAAGTGTCATTTTCACTCGTGGCTGCGCCACTCGTGAAAATATCACTTTCTCACTCCACTCGATGAGATAGAAATGATATTCGGCAAAAACAATGAAATAGTCTCTATATATCCTTATACCGTTTTCAAGGATCAAATGTAAACTATAATATCACTCAAACAGTTCAGCGTTTTAAAAGACACTCGAGGAGTTTTATGAGTCAAATATATCAAACGATACGTCAAGGAGTACTGACTGTTATCATAAAGTCGCTATTTTAGGCATGTAAAGTCACGTTTTCAAACGGACAGACTGATAGACAGACAGATTATTTATTTAAGTCTCACCTTGTGCATATTTACATTACATAGTACAATCCAATGATTAACGAGCCACCCGTTGAGGGTTATGAGAGACAACAGTCAGACCTCGCGATCGATAATCCGAACGCTTCCGTTTTTCATCAAAAACGTTCGGATAGTGAACTGTTCGGACTACTGAAACGAAATTTAACCTAACAAGTTGGAGTAGCTCCCCTTTGAATCTACAGACAGAACGTATTTAGAATATCAAATGAGTTTATTTCATATACATTGGTCCATCATGTAATCATGAAGTCCATGTATGCTCTCATGCTATCACATAATTTACTACAATCACAAACTCAAGAAACACAAAGCAAGATATTTCAATTTATTACAATCACAAACTACCGACACGCTCAATTCAAGTGTCAATCCACAGTCATTGAAGTTTACCGATCAGTGTGTTGATCACTCATCCGAACACTTTTGATGAACGGCCGGATTAATGAAGCAGAAATATGAAACAATCACAATTATTGTTCGTAATTATTAGTTTAACTCATTTTCAAAATATAACATGATAGGTGTTGGGAAATGATGTCAATTTATTACAATCGACATATAAAAAAAGTTGATAAAATACATAAAACCTCCCTTCTAAATAACAACTTTTAAAAACTACACATTTATAAGATATATCCAGGGAGGTGGGTAGGTGTCGCGCCGGCTGCAGCCGTGGGACTGACTTCTGGGGTCCCGGGGATAGACGCGACGTGCGCACACTCGCTAGCCCGCTCCGCACGTGCATTCTTGCGTGGTAGAGTAGTCGTCTCCTCGTCTGTCCATGGCCTGAGTTAAACTTTAATAATATTGATTATTACCCCAAATTTACCACTAGACTGAGTTTAGACAATAAGCTCGACGTTTGGAGAGATCGTACAGAGAAAGAGAGAAAACTTAATTAGCGGTCTGCGTGTTGTTCTTCCCTAGTTACCTCCCTTATCTCCCCTGAATTTCAAATCTGAACTGTCATTTTTTCGAAGTAAGTAAAAAACCTACTGGATGACGGGGAGGTTGGGAGGGAGTAAGTTCTCAGTCTAGTTGTAAATTTACTAATAATTACTAACAATAATTGTGATTGTTTAATAATTATTGCGTAAATATTACTACTAGACTGAGTTTTGACAGAATCCCAAGTAAGGAGGTGGGCGTCCAGTACAAAAGAGTAACTGAAAAACCCACTTATAGAAGATTCAAAATAAGGGGAGATAACTTTTCTACGTTTATATCTTAGAAGTTAAAACCAAATAAAATATAAAAGAATTCGTTCTATGAACTCTAAATTTTTATAGATCTACCAAAAATAGATCGATAAAATACCGGAATTTTCGCATTTGAACTTCTTAAAAACGTAAAACGTAAAAACAAGCTCCATCCGTCTGAGACTCATGTCAAATCCCTAACTTGTTAATAAAGGAGGTGCTTGTGGGGAGAAAAAACGATTAGGTAACGAGAGTAGTAGGTCAATTCTTCCCAAAGAGTGATTATACCATGTCACTTTTCAACCATAACTGGTAAGTTTTAGACATAATTTTCGGAAAGGATCAAGACCACCACCTTAGTACAGTGACTTAACGGGGAGAACACAAATGTTTCCCAAATGTAGCTGCTTGTAGCTTGGGGCCGTGTAGCATGAATCTCTCGGCCTGAGGGTGGATCGCTAGAGGCGGAACGCAATCCCACTGAAGGATGTAACCTTGCCATAACGCATCACACCCATGGATCGGTTTTCACACATTCCCAGTTCCGAGGAAACAGTGCCAGCCGTCCCCCACGGGTGAGTGGAGAACCGGCTGGGGAAAGAGAAACTCTAGAGAGGAGTCGGTGGACGAAAGCAGTGGTCGGGGAGGAGAGACTTGACTTGGGGTGACGCAAGAGTCATAGCCTCTGGTTCCCCTTGGAACCACGAAAACGCTTGGAGTTGTTCCTGGATGACTTGGTCTGATCCCTGGACTGCGGAGGATGGAAATCTCTTCGACCTCGGAAGTTCCCAAGGGACTGGAAAGACGGCGAAGTCTGATTGAACGAAGGTTTGGTCTGAGGAGTAGGTCTGGAGGACCCGTTACCACTGCGGGGCCCCTGATAGCTGCCCCTGTCGAGGAGGGCTTGAGTCAATTTCAAATTGAGATTTTTTTATGTCTGGGCATCCATGGACTCACTAGCTTCCTTGCAAGAGCCGTTAAAGAGTGTGGGAGCTTGGATGGGTTGAGTCAACAAAGATTCTTTAACGTCAGCCGGTACATCTCTAAGTCGTGTAAGCTGTTGTTCCCGCTCAGTCAAGATTACCCGAGCCATCGAGTTGACCGAAGCAGTGGTGATGTCTTGTGAGGCTTGGTAAACTGTGTCTAGAAAACCATGAGCCATGGCGGCATCATCTGCCCTCATGGTAACTAAGGTGTCTGGAGAAATCCCATCATAGGACTGGAACTTGGGCGGCAATAGTTCCCTTATGCCCGCACAAAACCAGTTCAGATAAGAGAGAACATCCAATGTGTGACGTGCATTGAAGTCCAGTTCAACAAAGTCAACTCTAGAGACAGACATCCTGTTGCTGGGCGTGAGTTGACGGTTGTAAGCCGGTTAAAATCCTTGTCTAAGGGGGGTAAGCCGTTTCCCATGAATCGATTGTGGAGCAAGTAGGACGCCTTAGCCCTTAAACGGCCTGTTCGAGCACGCTTTCACCGATAAGCTTCAACTGCTAACGAGGCTATTTTTAGACACAGCGCGTCATTTGTTTAACAGATCTATAAATAGAATGAGAAATGTCCCTTCCCATAATGCAATGTAGTGTGCAGGGATAATTCTGGGTGGGACCTATGTTTTCAGTGCCCATCAAAATTCGACAATGGCCCTTCGTTTTTAAAAACAGTCACTACGTTAATATCATGGAATTTACATGGTTATATGTGTAAAAGGGTCATTTCATCCTTAGAAAAATCTTTGTCTAGTGAACAACAGTAAATTCAGTTGCATTTACTTTAGGCCTCTTGCAGTGACATGTCAACTCGTGATTGTAAAGCAATTTAAACATTTTTTTTATCCAGTTTAAAATCCGTAACTTTATTGTAGATTTCAGGTTATTTCATTTTGGGGCAATATCTCCCAAAAAAATCCGCTTGACATTTCTCTCTTGTCTACTCGCATGCGAATTTCCATCGTACTTTCGCGGTCGCCCTCGACTTCGCAGTTCGCACAACCTCACTCATAGTAAAACATTTTTTTTCTTCAGGAATAAATCTTAGTCATTTAATTCACATTAAGTTTTTATGTTCGGAAAAGCGCAATACGTAGGGCTTTCTGTGTATAATTGGGAGTGCGGCAGCGCTTACGAATATTTTTTACATTCGAAAGCCGATGCGAATCAACCTTTCTTTTCAGTGTCATATGATATTGATTGGGCCTGTCATATGTAGATTTAAATAAACAATCTGTCTGTCTGTCATATTTTCTTATGCAAACATTATTAACAAATCTCCTACAATTTAATCATCCAAGTAACTACAACACCGACCAAACAATCAGCTGACAATAATCCTAGTGGCCGCCGTGATCAAGGCTTCGAGTTCGATCGGCTTTCCTCCGCCATTTTGAATTGTTAGCATTTCGAGAAAACAAATGTACTGTATCATTCTAATTCATTTAGTAAATCAAGAAAAAATAATTGATTGATAGAAGAGGGACATGTTTACATGTGATTCATAATACAAGTTATCAGTAAAGACAATGTTTAGTGGCAGTAAATGCCAGTAATGCACCTCACGCTCGTAGCTCCGATGATTGGCTTCACGATGTTTTTCTTTTTTTGGGTGATACACTTTATTCTTTGTCAAATTGTTAAATCATGAACAACTGAAATGATAACCTCATGAACATATTTGAAATTAAGTTTGAAATAATCATGTAAAAATCGTATATATTAGTTAACAGGAAAGTCCTCCGAATTTCGCTTCCACAAAAAATACACCGCTTGAAGAACTTGTCAGTGGCTTTGATTATTTTCGCTATTGTTTGTTTTGAAGGGCGAATTAGAGCTAATTACCAAATTTGATATAGTTATTAACATAAAAAATAGAAAACAAATCGAATATATAAAATGTTACATGTCGTGTGCAAAAGGGAATTCCCTCCCAAATAATTGTGGAACAGAAAATACCCACTCGAACTGGCCGTTTAACTTGGGTACAGAGATTGTGAATGAGAAGTTCTCTACACAAGGATCGTCCGAGTTGCAAGCAGCCTTGACTACGGATGAATGAGGCAGAGATAATCTGGGAGCCCTGGAGGGAGGGAGTGATCCCAACTCCCCCAACTCATCTGGTCTAGAAGAAAACGGTTCCTCCGAGACAATGGGTACCGTGGAAGGCTTGAGTTTATGTAGATATACCAACTTCTCAACAAAAGACCAATTAGGATCCATGGCCATGATATTATCCTCCCGGGGTATAATCAGGCAATCCTCGTGATAGTAAGCCGCAAAGTCCGCGGAATCCGTGTCAGTGGACGCATAACGGCGAGAGGCGGGTAAGTCAGAGTCCTCATCCAGCACAGGAATAAACGGCGGATCGTGGACATCGATAAAGTTGTCAATTTCAGAAAAGTCACGTGCAGCCAGTGGGCCGCCTGCCCCGTGCTCCTCTGACAGCTGACCCATGCCGTCCGTGCTAACGGTAGGCACAACCGGGTCAGCGGTATCCACAGCCTGGGCCTGGGAAGCCCGTGTGCCGCTAGGCGCCGTGTCAAGAGTGGACACGGTGGCTGAGGCTTCATCGCGGGATATACGGGGCCCGTGGCCCGTGTCCCTTTGGTTCGGCTCAACAGCTTGTATGCCGACCCCCTCCTCGCTTGGGCCCGTGGCCAGGGAGTTCGGGAAGTTACGGCTGGACATGGCCGTAGCCAGCGGTCCCGGCGGGTTGCCAACACGGTCTTCTGCTGAGGAGTAGCCCATTTTATCTTCTAGCAAGGCGAAGTGCTCTTTAGTCTCCTGCTGGATCTTGACAGAGAGAGAATCATATTCTTTAACTGGTCAAATTCTGATGGCTTGTCGTGTTGAGGAGGAGGAGGAGGCACAGAAGATTTCGATTTCTTAGACTTATTCTTAGGGGAAGGAGAAACTGAAGCCTTGAGTTTAGAAATTTTAGTTTTGGATCGTTTGTCGTGCATGATAAGCCAGTCATTATCAGTCATACCTTTACACATAAGACATCGAGCCTCCAGGGAACAAGGTTTAGAAGTTTAGTTTAGAATCGTCACAGCCCATAGAATTAGAGTGAGGGTCGCCGATACACAAGTCCTTTTGGCAGGTAACTCTCTTTCTCTGTACGATCTCTCCAAACGTCAAGATTATTGTCTAAACTCAGTCTAGTGGTAATATTTACGCAATAATTAGTGATAATTAACTTATCCGTTACAGCTAATTGGCATTCGGATTCGGAGACTGAATCAACGGATTACTGACTCAACAATTACTGTGATTATATAGAGATTAGTTTGGTTACAACCTGCTACTGTTCGGATTATCGGTGGACGGATTATCAAGGTCTGACTGTTTATATACAGAGTAAAAATACATGAAACATATAAACATGCTAAAAGATACATGTACAAGTAAGAGCAAAAAAAAAGAATAGGTACATTAAAAAGTATCGTCGATAAAGAATGTTTCTTCTATGATAAAGTAAAAGCTTGCAGATTTTGGCGCCACTCCACACTTGTGCCAATGCGCTTCTGTATGTCAAAGGGAGGTAATTTATCAGATACGGCTCGGTTACACACGACTTCTTCATTTCTGGTATAAACTCTGTGGGTCGACAACTGTGGGTCTGTTGTACTGCAATGTTCCAGTCTTCTATAAAAGCTTCTTGGGTTTTAGTTGTTATTTCATCTTCGATAAAATTTACATGGAAAGTGTTGTCAATGGGGATGAAGTAATTTAAATTAGGACTTTTAAATTTGTTATGAGTTCGTAGGTTCCAGATTCTAGTTTTCTTCTCAGCTACTTTATTTGCCCATCTGAAAATTCTTGATGTTAATCTTGTAGGATCCTTGCAGCTTAACCGCTTATATAAAATGACCACACTGCGCTACTGCCGACACACAGGTGGCTCCCAGCCCATATCTCCGTAGACAGCAGCTGTCGGTGTACACTTCTTTACACCCATGAACTACCGCTAGCTCGATTATGACAAGCATTGATAGCAGGTATGTGGTGAGTTCCCAATACAGAAGCTCTGCTGTGTACATAGTGTCATATCATTTCGTATACTTTGAATTTGTAGATTTTGCTCTTCGATATAAGGAGACCAAGCGCCCTACTGGCTGAACTTGTTACTGCTATCCCCATTCTGTTGTAGTCAAGTTGTTCCGTTAGGAGGCCCAAATAGTTCTAACAATCTATTACTTCTAAACTGATATCTCCACATCACAAAGGTTGACTGGTTCGCTTATGAGATTGCGGTCTGAAGTGGATGACTTTGGATTTGTTTGGATTCACTGTCATTCTGTTTCTAATGAACCAGTTATGCAAACAGTCCAGTAGAATATTCAGGTCATGTTCACTTTCAGCTAATAACTATATCGTCGGCGTAGGCGAATGAGCTTTAACAAGTGTCATCAATACGTATCAAATGTCCAGTGCTTTCAAAGTTGATATCAACTCGTCAATGTATAATTAAAAAACAACGGCAATAATAAACAACCTTGCCTGAGTCGACCTTTCACGTCAAACCAGGACCAGTAGAGTCCATTTATACGAACTCTTGATTTCACAGAGCTCTTTTGGGTTACATCCCACTTAGTCCTCGTCGTCCATGGCAACCATTCATAAAAGTGCCCTGTTCATTATCGGTATTGGGAACGCTTAGGCCAAAGAGTCTTGACATCTGAAGCAAGGAAAATTTTATTTTTTAATTTTATTAAAACTATTAATTTTGCGGTTGATTGTACTCGGAACAAGTGAGATGCTCCGCCTCGTACTGGCCTCTCGGACAAAGTGTCCCTGCCATTATGCATGCATGCCATTTACTATGCTAGTAACTATTACATGTTATGGCGTTAATAATTCTCCCTCGAATTCCCAAATTTTCAGTTTTGACCACAGCCTTGCTCTGTCTACACAGTCGTATGCCTTTTTAAAGTCAATAAAAGCCACATATGTTGATTTCTTTGTGCTTTTGCGACTTTCAACTATAGAAGTTAGACTGGCGATGTGTTCAATAGTAGACCGTTTTCTTCGAAACCCGTTTTGTTCATCACTAAACGTGCGCATATTGTGGTCGATCAGTGTGCGTACATGTGCCCGTACCACCCCCATATAGAGCCTCAGAGCGACAAACGCCTGCGTTTGTAAACACAGGAGGCGCCCGGCAGCCCAGGCAATAGCGGGTAACCGGTGGACAGGGGCAGGGAAGTATAATAATATAATGTTCTAATATCCCTGACAGGGGCAAGCGCTCGCAGGGATTGTTTCAACCTCAGATGGACTTAGCACAGGCTCAGCGGGTGTCGCCCGGACAACATCGAGTTGTAACTTTAACATATCTTACGAATCTGTGACCAACTCTTCAAAAGATATTGTCACTGCAAATTATTCTTTGTCTAAGGATATTGCTGTAGGAATATGTCAAACTTATTTATCCCCGTTGATAGAAGGTGATATCAGTGACAAACAGACTGGTCAGGTAACTATGATGGCCGAGAAGGGCCATTTTTATTTCGCGTTAAAGATCAACACGAAATCGCGAAAAGTAAACCTCGAAATTGCGAAATGGCGAAACGAACACAAAGCAAAATCACGAAAAAGGTACATGAAATTGCGAAACATGTAAACGAAATTGCGAAAAATGTAAACGAAATCGCGAAATTGCGAAAGTTGCGAGAAGCGAAATCGTGAAATCACGAAACATGGTAGAAACGAAAAAACGAAATTGTGAAACGTGAACAAAACGACAGTGCGAAAGTGCGAAAGTGCGAAAGAGCGAAAGAGCGAAAGAGCGAAAGAGCGAAAGTGCGAAAGAGTGAAAGAGTGAAAGAGCGAAAGTGCGAAATTGCGAAAGAGCGAAATCACGAAAGTGCGAAAATGCAAAAGTGCGAAATCGTGAATGTACCTGATTCCTATGGGAACTCCCATGCAAAACACTTTTCTCCCCTGCCATATCATCAATGTCGTCCCATCTGAAAGCTAGCTGAATATCCTCAATTAAGATATTTTCGGTCCCCCTATTCATCCGGATACACCTTGGTACCCCTGTTGTTGAAAAAAAGACTCAAATGTTAATTGGTCAATATTTTTAAGGAATGCCTTGGTTACGCTTTAACATAAATTGCTTTTCAAGAGACAAGAAGGCATGTACTGTTCAGTGTAAACGTCAAAATGTAGCGCTAAATGAAATAAATGGACCGAAAGCTGATACTGTGTATATATACTCCTTGGCTAGTGAGTTTTGTAATTCAAAGCTTTGGTTACCCCGTGGACGCTAATTAGGGTCACGGGGGCCACGCTCTTACACGTGTTTTTTCTTCATCTGTTTCTAGAGCCCTAATTGTTTATTTTATAACTCCTTAATCTCTAACTATCACATTCTTGTGATATAGTGCACATACCAAATGTTGCGTTTCGAATGACGCTTGTAAAGATGTGAACATATTAAAATACAAAAGTTAGTAAAAGAGCTGTTGATTGAGACATGTTGGTTTCATAATCACATACTAACAGCATGGTGTGAGACCGAAATATCGTCTTGAATTCCGTTTCCATAATTAATACACCGAAAGGACTGTCCTTTTTGTGCTGTTTTCTCCTATACTCAACTGAATTAAGAACCCCCTATTTTTTTAAATGACATAATGTGTTCCTGGAATATTTTGATTAATTCCATGCATTGACCACTCCAAATATAACAATTGCTTTTTTATTGACTATTTAATTGAATTAAAATCATTAATATGCCAAGATAATGAGACTACTGAAATTTGGCCATATATAACTATTGTCATAAGAGATAAACTACACAATAAATAACATGTTTTATCCCTATTTGATATTCATACACAAAAACGATTTTCTAAATGCATTATAAGAGGCTACTTAGACATTGAATTTTCAATACTTTTATTTATCCAAAATTGATAAAATGCCTACAATCTTAAAATGGGTGAGTAATTCTGAGATTCTTTGAGATCCTTGTTGATCAGTCACCTCTTCTTCCTTTAGATAAGCCATTATCTTTAACAGTGGCCAATTTTTGTCTTTGTGCAGTTTTCTTTTTTGACAATTTAGTGATTTTGAACGTTCATACTCCTTAAACAATTAACTTTTGCTAAGAGGTCATTTACTAAAACGTCATCAATTCAGTCAAGAGAATAAAAATGATTATCACATTGCAGCATATTGACTTTCATTTTCAATTATAAGGTAACTGGGATTTTGACTAAAACCTTTTTAGTAAGCTTTTGTAAAACTGGTTATCCAGATACAGTGAATCGTAAATTCAATAAAGTTTTCGTTTTCATTATAGACATGCGCAATAAACACTCACTTGGTTTCACACTTTCTCGATTTCGCTATTTCACACTTTCGCTCTTTCGTTTCGTTCACGTTTCGCGATTTCGTTTTTTCGTTTCTACCATGTTTCGCCATTTCGCGATTTCGCTTCTCACACCTTTCGCAATTTCGCGATTTCGTTTACATGTTTCGCGATTTCGTTTACATGTTTCGCAATTTCGTGTACCTTTTTCGTGATTTCGCTTTGTGTTCGTTTCGCCATTTAGCAATTTCGAGGTTTAGTTTTCGCGATTTCGTGTTGATCTTTAACGCGAAATTAAAATGGCCCCTCTCAGCCATCATAGGTAGCTCATTATAAAAACATTATTATAACCGGCAATGCTGTTACTCCTGTTTAAGAGCAATCTAGTTGTGCTGATGTAAATACCCATTGTTATTCATGTCCAGAAGGACCGAGTCCTGATACTTTTGTGTTGGAAAACGACGAAGTAATTATCACACCTATTAAAACAAAGTTTTGTAAACCTTAGTTTTAATCTTGAAAGTATGATGATATGCGAAATGACCTATATTTTTTACGAAATCAAATTAGGTGTCCCATTGTTTTCAACTAATGTTCACCCTCCCATAGTTCATGGTATCCTCCCATAGTTATAATCTTTTGGGTATGACACATGATAAGATAAAATCTCCAGGGATGTCAACTAAACGCAACCATGTTTCGAAAATCAATCTCATTAAATCATATCTTTGATTCGTTCCCGAGACTAAAGTTTAACATTGTGCTTGACGTTGACATATTTGAACTGGTCTAGCTAAGAAAGCGAATCAAAGAAATGATTTTAATCAGACTAAACATGAAAAACATATTTTATTGAAAATAAAAGTGATGTTTTCATTATACTTTGGTAAGAAAAAGAAAACAAATGCAAGTCACACTTTATTGTTTAGTTCAAAATTTAAGAGACAGCGTCACGCCATCTTTCAAATCTCGGGGATCAGCAGGAGGCAGTTCTTTTGTCGATGTAGATTATGTCGATGACGTAGATGTTGCAAAGGTTGATGCGGATGGCGCCTTTCTTTGGATTATCGCATCAACTGTTGCTTCCATTTCAGGTGATGTTCTCTGTAATGAATACAGAAAATATGACCATAAGCAACAATAAGGTGACAATAACTGTAGAAAGTTTTAGGGAATAGAGTGACTACGTTTTGTTACTTTGAGCTCATAGGCTCATCTAGGAGATGTGTTGGATGTCAATCAAATAAACTTTTGAATTTGAAAGAAACATGGGGATGAAAATGATAGTAGAGTGGACTTCCATCAACTCAAATAGTATTCCGGTAACAATTAAAAAGATCCGATGTAAATCTGAGAGTGTCACTTTAAGTTTTTGACACATCTAAATTTACACAGTACGTAATAGGTCTAGATGATATTTAAGAAATAGATCTCTGATTCCAGAATACTATTATAGGTACAACAAGTATACAAATATAACGATGAACGTAATTTACTTTACTATATTTGAAATTAGATATACGTTAGACCAAGTGAGGTTTCAATTTTGAGATTTTTGTCATTCCCGCAAAATATAAAAATTCTAGAAATACTATGTACACTGATATAGATCTGCTCATTTAAGAAGCTGTTAACAAAATTATGCTTTATCAATCTGATGCGCTCCTGTTGGGGATCATTGTCCGATTTTCGTTCGTTATCAACAACCTCATACTGTAGGCCTACTGGATCAATGAGTAGATATAAACACAAAACTGTCTCTTTTAAACTCACCTTGTAGTCTCGGATTGCTACAGACTTATGTCCCGTCCTCTCTGCGATGAGCTGTTCATCTATTCCACTGTCATAGAGCCGGGTAGTTGTAGTAGCGCGGAGTGAGTGGTTGCTGAAGAAGCCGGAGAAGCTGGCTTGCTTACACAGACGTCCGATAGTACCCCTCAGTGGATGGGTGCCGATTGCACAGTCGGAGAACCACCTGTCGGCACTGACATCTTTCATAGGCCGGAGGTAAAATGCGGTACATTTACCATTCTTCGGTCTGGAGTAAGAAATGATATTATTTCAAAATGAAGTTCAGTCAAGAAGATTGAGTCAAGAAAATGCTTTTTATAAACAAATATAGAAATAATCGGTTTTAGTATATCAAAGGCGATTTTCTGATACCATGATACAAACTAGTACATTAAAAATGCTAAATGCCTAGCCATATATACTGTTAAAATGCAACTATTTATCGTCAACAAACCACCATCCTAATCGTATGAAATAAAGATGAGTAATCTATTTTTCAAATTTAAATTCTTAATATTTGCTTTTGTTCACTCACCGCAATTACATGTACTTCTGGTACAGTCTGACAAGACATCGTTCAGGGCGTTCTTCGTTTGGATGAATACTATTTTTCTGTCCAGTTTGCGATGCTTGAGTCCCCCTCTGTTCGTCTTGGAAACATCGTCTGTATATTGCAATGGTTTATTGCCGTGTTGGGTGTCGACCAGTTGAAACTGAGAGTTGGGGCCTACCCTCAGGTTGCGGTGTTCGTCGCCAGCTCTCAGGGCACAGTTGAGTCCTATCAGGTTGAACACAAATAGTTTAATTACGAAGTCAAGTGTAAGATAAAATAAGATACGTCTTTATTACCCCGAAGAAAATTTGACTCACAAGGCCCACATAGGCCTACATAACAGTTCTCTATATTACATTAAGAAAGTTGTTTACAGACATATGAAAGTTAATTTTTATGAATTCGAAGGGTTAAACACATTACATACATTTTATACACAGGCATTGTAAAGTTATTCCCGTTGAAATGCTGTATGTATATAGAGATTATTAACCTCGTGTGTTTCCGTATCATTAATATCATATAATAGGAATAAAATTTGTATTATGCGAGCCTTTGGCTATTTATTTGATATTTGAGTTATTTGATTCAAGAAGAATTCCCTTTTGGGTAATAAAGTGTTATCTTATCTTATCTTATCTTATCTTATCTTATCTTATATTTGTAAATAGTATATGATAGAGGAAAGTGTATAACCAATGAGGATAGTGTCTATCAGCTGCTGGGGTGTGTCCTCACCAAGCAGTCTCTTCTCCCACAGCTGATCCTCCTGACTGACACTGATGACGCACGCCTGACGTTTGTCGATGCCTATTCCTTTCTGTACCAGAAATTTCATTCTGACATAGAGGATATTCCTTAATTCGGCGAAATAAGGAGACTCAAAGACATTGATTGGATTGCCGTTGCGTCTGATGTAGTACTGGAGCTCCCCTTCTGATTTCTCACCTCCACGATGAAGGAAACCAAAGTTTTATTTAATTTTGCCTCGTCCCTTGCTAGTGTCACAATATCAACGTTTAATTCGAAATTACAAACATACTTTTTTCTACTCCTCTCCTCAACCCAAGCCTTGTAGAGACGATAAGTCCATAGACTTTTGTTCTCCGTGTTGACGGAATATGCAGAGTTGCAAAGATTGTGCAATTCTGAAGGTGATAAAGGTTCACCAAACCTCGAATCTTCATCGCGGGAGTCTGTTTCCTTTATTTCGAAATCTGTCTTGTTTTAGAATTAAGTTCTTTTTCTACTTTCTGACTTTCTTCGAATACAACTGCATCAGAGTCAGAGAATTCATTTGAGTCAAGGTTAAAATTGGAATTAAAGTTTTCGTCTGACGATTCATTGATCAATGTTTCAAAGTCTGAATTAACATCAACATTTGAAATGGAAAAGCTATTCTGGGTGATAAAAAAACCGCCGTCGGAATCTGAAGACATTGTTGTGTGCAGTGGACAGTCGAAATGAACGAAATCTGCTCCGTCACTGCCTTTTATACTAACGACTCTCTCATAGTTAGGCACGTGCAGGTGTAAAGTTCGAGAACAACGTCCCGCGTTCGCGTTTTTGAAACAACTCAACATTATTAATGCACGTGCTCGGTGTACTGCGAGGTCGAACTTTGTTTTAAGTAGGAAAAAGTCCTTAAACTGTAAATTATTTTCGCACGCGGAGCAGGATGTCGGCCTGAGGGCCTCCGCTCCTTGTGCGAAAATAATTTACAGTTTGAGGACTTTCTCCTATACATACTGACTCATATAACTTTCAATGTGAACTGTCAAATGGAAACAGTGTTTATTATCCCCCGCCACGAAGTTAAAGGGGGATATAGGTTTGGGCTCCGTCCGTGCGTTCGTCCGTCCGGCAGAGTCAAAGGGGACAGCTTTTCTCAGAAACTATTTAAGATAGGCTAACCAAATTTGCTGTGTGTCTTCAGGGTATCAATACCATGATGGAGTTCGTAAATCAGAACCGCAAAATTATTTTTTAAGGAGTTATTGCCCTTTTCCGTGTTTTTGGACTCTGTCCGAGGGTGTCGTCAAAGGGGACAACTTTTCTCATAAACTATTTAAAATATGTTAACCAAACTTGCTGTGTGTCTTCATTGTATCAATACCTTGATGGAATTCGAAAATTAGAACCGCAAAATTATTCTTTACGGAGTTATTGCCCTTGTGTTGTTTTTGGACTCTGTTCAGGGGAGTCGTCAAAGGGGACAACTTTTCTCAGAAACTATTTAAGATAGGTTTACCAAACTTGCTGTGTGTCTGTGTGTATCAATACCTTGATGGAGTTCGAAAATCAGAAACGCAAAATTACTGTAACGGAGTTATTGCCTGTGTGTTTGGACTCTGTTCGAGGATGTCCTCAAAGGGGACAACTTTTCTCAAAAACTATTTAAGATAGAATAACAACATTTGCACTGTGTCTTTAGGGTATCAATACCTTGACGGAGTTCAAAAATGAGGTAAATGCAATTACTTATTACAGAGTAACAGCCCATTTAGGAAAATATTGGGAGCTTTGATGAAAACGTATTTGGCGGGGGATGTTGATAACCATGTCTTCTTGTTTTGGACAAAATGTTAATGATGTACGCTTTCTCAACATTAATGTGTGTGGTTTAAGAAACAGACTTGAATATCCAGATTTTATCAATCTAGTTCAAACCGGGATATTATTTGTTTGCAGGAAACAAAAACAGATACTTTAGATGATCTCACTATTGAAGGCTTTAAACTATTCATTCAGGATAGGAAAACTGTTACCAGGCGATCTGGAGGTTTAGCACTGGCAGCTAGAGACAAATATAAACAATTCATAAACAACACAAATGAATATATTTACTGGTTCAAGATAGCAAAAGAATTGTTTGATTTAGAACAGGATATATTTCTGGGAATCGCATACCTGCCAACTGAGGGTTCTAAGTATGCAGGTGATAACCTATTCACAGCTATTGAACAGTCTATATTACACTGTGTTACACTGTTTATCTCAATCAGATTATGTCATCTTAACTGGTGTTAACCGAGTTATGTCCCTTTGAACATGAAGGAAAAAAACGACTCTCGCCAAAATTGTCAAATTTCAAGGTCAAATAACTCGAGTTGTAGGACGAAAATTTAAGATTGTCTGGCATCTTTAAAAAAACAATAATATGTCTTTCTATGGAGCTATCAAACGCATTTGTTAGTGAGTGAGGAGAAGATTTTTAAAGACGCGTACCGTGAAAACCTCGAAAATAGCATACAAAATTTCATTAAAGCATTTTTTTCAGAATCTTCTACACAAAAAATGTGTAAAAAATAAAAATAAAAATCCGGATAATATCAATAGGTTTTCATAAGACTTTATAAACTATAGAGATTACCGTTTCTAAAGGGTGCCATAAGATGAACACATGGTTTAGAGAGATAATACACTGGCTGAGTACTGACATATCGGATGGAGTATTTGACAGTTATTTCAACAAGATAGGTTTTGATGAAACAAGGTGTCAAAAGATGTACCGAATTGTATTATGTTGCGAACCTACAATTTTATGATGCGTCAATGACATGTTGTTTCCAAATATATCGTAGTTTGTAGAAAGCAAAACCTCATTCAAATTGAATTATATAAAATTCAGTTTAGGATTAGTCATAAGTTCTTAAGAATATATTGATAGTGATAAAAAAACTAAAGAAGAAAGGCCATCTCATCACTTGCGAAACAGCTAACATTCGATGTAGTCTCATTGATAATTGGCTTTAGTTCCCTCTGTAAAATCAGTGATGAAGCTATTAACAGTATAAAAATATCAACATTTTATTTATTCATTCTTAAATGTTTTACTAACTTACTGCCATACTGCAAAGTTGTTGTCCTTGTTTGTATAGTGATAAAGTTATGAATTGTCCGCTTGACTCAATACTAGAAACAATAGCAATAGCCTGACCAGAAAGGTGAAAAGGGCGATAATTCATGGCAGGATATGATTGGCTGTAAGAAATTTTGCTAAGTTAATCCATGATGACGTCACTCTATTATGTGAACAGTGGATTATTTTAAAGAATCCACTGCACATGGACTTGTCCAGTCTGAAGGGGTGTCAGGCATTTCACACAAACCTATTTCGCATATCTTATCCCTGTGCCATTACTCATACATGGATTAAGGTGGAGAATGCATGAGGAGCAGTGGATTCTTTAAAATAACAACTCGCCCCTTCGGGGCTCGTTCATTATTTTAAAGAATACACTGCTCCTCATGCATTCTCCATTACTGAAACTATGATGTTTGTTTGCAAAGTCGTTTAATGACTTTTTTGCGCATGTTTTTGAACAAACGAAGTATCGATATTGTTTAATCCTATGTTTTTGTACTTATTTCTGCATATTTCTAAGCTCTCCACTGTCGAAATAGATATACATCCCGGACTTCCGATAAAACCTGTCGCGGCAAAAAATCCATACCTGCTATACATTAACTAACAAAACTTCTTATATGTAATGCCTGTTTTTTTCGTTATCGATATACGTTTGACACCATTCATGCCGCTTATTACGTGACCGTGTTCGGCGAAGAAAATACTAAATTCACAGTCGAAGTAATCCTATTGTTAGGGAAATAAATGATATTTTCGAAGGATTACTTATTAATTATTATGATGGCACAACTTGTTATGGTTTCATTTAATTGGGCTTCTCCATTTCCAGCCCGGGGTGTTAAAAGTATAACGTTTAAGTATAAGAGACGTTTGGTTATGATTGATGACTTTAACTGCATATTTGGCCTTTGTGTGGAGAGAATGACATTTCTATATGTAGTTTACGTTCTTTACGTCGATTGCTAATCTATGCAGTAGCAACTACGTGTTTTCTCAAATCAGCGTCACAATGTTAATAAGTGCAACAAGCTTAAGTAAATAATAGTAAATTTTGATTTGTAATTTTTTCATTTCAAGTTCATCATAAGAGAACGAAACATAAAATGTTGCAATAAGTATTGAAATGAGAATGAATTGACGAAAATTTCCAATATTTTTTAGAAACACGAAGAAGACAAAGAGAAGCCCTGGTATGAGAAACACGAAGAGTGGATTGAAGACTATATCGAACAGAGGGACTGTCTAATCTTCTCCGGGTAGGCATATGTATATCCTTTTACTACAAGCAAAACAACAATTTTTGTCTGTAGTGAGCAGGGGTGAAATCGTGGTTTTCCAGACATTCGTTTAAATTCTTTTAAGCGACTTTCTTATGTGCTCATATGTATCAAATATGAATAAATGCAAAACGTCAATTGACGTCAACTATCGGCTCTCGAAACGCCGACCAATGATGTGGGCACCGCCGCTTAGAGACGTTGGTGGCCTTCCAACACAAACATGTCTCATGTGCTTGTACTCCAGGCATGTCAAGTACTAAACAGCCTCTTTGTAGCCTGATATCATTTAAACAATAGAAATGCAGGAACGTTGGCAACTCTTCTCACAAGGACTATGATGGCCGAGATGGGCCGAAAGGGGCCGAAAGGGGCCGAGAGGGGCCATTTTAATTTCGTGTTTAAATCTTCAACATGAAATCGAGAAATCGCGAAAATCCATCTCGAAATCGCGAAATCGCGAAATCGCGAAACAAGCTCGAGGCAAAATCACGAAATTCAAAACGAAGAACGAAGCGAAAACGCAAAATCAATGAACATGGTCGAAGCAAAATTGCGAAATTGCGAAAAAACGCGAACAAGCGAAATCACGAAATGATATAGTTTTTTATTTTCGCTATTTCGTTTCGCAATTTCGTGTTTTCGCACTTTCTCGTTTTCGCAATTTCGTGTTTTCGCCATTTCGCTTTTTTTGGGCACTGATTTGTAATTGAAAAAGGAGGTGTTAAGCGCTTTTGGTGCTGATAAACTGTGACCTTATTCACTATTTAAGTCAAATGTAAAAATGCCAATGCATAATTTTGTAACAAATAATGATATCATTCTGAATTTAAAAGCTTTGTACCTAATATGCTTTACTTTTCATTAAATTGCATTGAGTTAGCATATAGCATGTACATTTACTTAAAACCATTCTAAATTGTTGCTTCTTTAAGTGAATAACGCTTAGTTTATAAACTTGTGATAAACATATTTATCCTTTTTCAATACTACCAATACATAACTGACCATACATCTGACATGAGTCAATCTACTAGATTGGACATGAGTTACACACATTTTAAAGAAACCTTTAATTTATTTATTATTCTTCGATCTCAGTATTTACAAAGTATTAAGTATAAAGTATCTACGTCTTTAACTACTATCCATTGAATGGCATAATTAAACCAATTACAAGTTTCACTAGTGGCAATCTAAATAAATTTAGATCAACAGGTTTTATATTTGGTCATACTGTTGACAAAATAAAAAAATCTGTTGATCTAAATTTATTTAGATTGCACTAGTGGGAAATGTTTACATTGACATTTATCGAATATAATTTAAATATAGATGAAAATTTACGGAAAGAATCATTAATTTATTATGTCTAACAAGAGAAACTATGAGGGGGGTAGTTGTAAGGGGCCAACACCAAAATGTAACTTATTATTATGGACTTTATCTACAACACGTCTTTGTTGATTTCCAACACTTCTTTCCCGTACAACAAACTTTTGTTTAATTTACAGACAAAAAATTTAAATATACATTGACTATTTTTGAGTTTATCTTGTTTTTCTAAATAACAAAGTTTTACAACTAGCATACAAACAGGCCACGACAACCTTATAGAAAACATATTTACAGACAATGTTAGCATTTTCTGTTTTAATTGTATACGATAAAACAATTATTTTTCGCAATTATGAAAGTAGTCCCCATTTCTTAATACTCAAATCTTAGTGTTATCAATATTAGCGTGTAACTCCCATGATAATAGACAATACATTGTTTTAAGATAGCTACAGTTTTATATAATGAGTCATTGACTATGACAATTATGCATGTTGAGAAGACGCATGTATACCTTTCTTGGAATAATTGCATTTCATTTAATCAATAAATTATGTAGCAAACCTTCAAAGCAAAACTTCTGAATGATCACAACAACTACTTTTGGAATTAAGAAAAATATCTAAATATTTTTAAGTTTTCGCATTTTCGCTATTACGCAATTTCGCATTTTTGCATATTCGTATTTTCGCGATTTCGTTTTGGGATTTCGCAGTTTCGTTTCTTCTTGATTCGTGATTTCGTGAATTCGCTTTGCCTCCCCTTCGTGATTTCGCCATTTCGCTTCGTCTACGTTTCGTGATTTCGCAGTTTCGTGTCACTCTTTCGTGATTTCGTATTACTGTTTCGCGATTTCATGTCTTCCTTGTTTCGCAATTTCACTATTTCGTTTTCAATTGTTAGTGCAGGTGATAAGCACGAAATCAAATGGCCCCTCTCGGCCATCATAAAGGACAGTCATTTTTCTCAATTGCCAGAGACTACTTACGATACTACTGTTTAAGCTTTTGGCAGGTATACAACTTACGTGATACGTGAATAAGAGACTTGACTTGAGTTATGGCCTGTATCAACGGTTATAAGCACGAAATCAAATGGCCCCTCTCGGCCATCATAAAGGACAGTCATTTTTCTCAATTGCCAGACACTACTTACGATACTATTGTTTAAGCTTTTGGCAGGTATACAACTTACGTGATACGTGAATAAGAGACTTGACTTGAGTTATGGCCTGTATCAACGCCAATGGAGGTCACACAAGATATTGATTCGAGTGCTCTTGAACTGTCAAACGTATTCATTATGGAAATCACGAAATGACATGTTCCTCAAACTGTGGACTGTAAAAATGATTTCAGTGACTCTAACTCTGCATGTTTGAAACAAAACGAGTATGATTGTTTGCCGAATATTCATTAAACATTGAACATTAAAAAATATCCCGGTTCTATCATATTTGTTTTGTTATTTTTACTGTATGAGTGAAACAATAGGGTGTAAAGTTGCTTTTGTACCTCAGTTTATAAACACACATAAACATATGCCAAGTACTGTATGCCATGACAGATGGAAGTTGTCATCTCCATCATCCAACTTCTTAAATACCCCTCAAGTCTCGAAAGCAACAGAATTTGGTTTCACACAATCAATTGACATACAATTCTTGTAATCAAAGATCGTGTTGAGCTTCTGGACGCCTGTCTTGAAAACGTCATGTTATGTCTTTTTAGCTCATCTGGCCTGTAAGCTGAAACTTTGTGTACAGACTCCTTGGCTAGTGAGGATTAGAAATTGTAGCTTTGGTGGCCATGTGACCCCTAATAAGGGCCACAGGGGCCACACCCTAAAAACCTATTTTCATCTTCTTCTCCAGAACCATAAACCCTAGAAAGCTGAAACTTTGTGTACAGACTCCTTGGCTAGTGAGGATTATAAATTGTAGCTTTGGTGGCCCTGTGACCCCTAATAAGGGCCACAGGGGCCACATCCTAAAACCCTATTTTCATCTTCTTCTCCAGAACAATTAGGCCTAGAAAGCTGAAACTTTGTGTACAGACTCCTTGGCTAGTGAGGATTATAAATTGTAGCTTTGGTGGCCCTGTGACCCCTAATAAGGGCCACAGGGGCCACACCCTAAAAACCTATTTTCATCTTCTCCTCCAGAACCATAAACCCTAGAAAGCTGAAACTTTGTGTACAGACTCCTTGGCTAGTGAGGATTATAAATTGTAGCTTTGGTGGCCCTGTGACCCCTAATACGGGCCACAGGGGCCACACCCTAAAAACCTATTTTCATCTTCTTCCCCAAAACCATAAGGCCTAGAAAGCTGAAACTTTGTGTACAGACTCCTTGGCTAGTGCGGATTATAAATTGTAGCTTCGGTAGCCCTGTGACCCCAAATAAGGGCCACAGGGGCCACACCCTTAAAACTTATTTTCATCTTCTTCTCCATAACCATAAGGCCTAGAAAGCTGAAACTTTGTGTACAGACTCCTTGGCTAATGAGGATTATAAATTGTAGCTTTGGTAGCCCTGTGACCCCTAATAAGGGCCACAGGGGCCACGCCTTAAAAGCCTATTTTCACCTTCTTCTCCAGAACCATGAGGCCTAGAAAGCTGAAATTTTTTGTATAGCCTCTTTGAAGAGTGAGGATTATAAATTGTAGCTTTGGTGGCCCTGTGACCCCTAATAAGGGCCACAGGGGCCACGCCCTTAAAACATATTTTCATCTTTTTCTCCAGAACAATTAGGCCTAGAAAGCTGAAACTTTGTGTACAGACTCCTTGGCTAGTGAGGATTATAAATTGTAGCTTTGGTGGCCCTGTGACCCCTAATACGGGCCACAGGGGCCACACCCTAAAAACCTATTTTCATCTTCTTCCCCAAAACCATAAGGCCTAGAAAGCTGAAACTTTGTGTACAGACTCCTTGGCTAGTGAGGATTATAAATTGTAGCTTCGGTAGCCCTGTGACCCCAAATAAGGGCCACAGGGGCCACACCCTTAAAACTTATTTTTATCTTCTTCTCCAGAACCATAAGGCCTAGAAAGCTGAAACTTTGTGTACAGACTCCTTGGCTAGTGGGGATTATAAATTGTAGCTTTGGTGGCCCTGTGATCCCTAATAAGGGCCACAGGGGCCACGCCCTTAAAACATATTTTCATCTTTTTCTCCAGAACCATAAGGCCTAGAAAGCTGAAACTTTGTGTACAGACTCCTTGGCTAGTGGGGATTATAAATTGTAGCTTTGGTGGCCCTGTGATCCCTAATAAGGGCCACAGGGGCCACGCCCTTAAAACATATTTTCATCTTTTTCTCCAGAACCATAAGGCCTAGAAAGCTGAAACTTTGTGTACAGACTCCTTGGCTAGTGAGGATTATAAATTGTAGCTTTGGTGGCCCTGTGACCCCTAATACGGGCCACAGGGGCCACACCCTAAAAACCTATTTTCATCTTCTTCCCCAAAACCATAAGGCCTAGAAAGCTGAAACTTTGTGTACAGACTCCTTGGCTAGTGAGGATTATAAATTGTAGCTTCGGTAGCCCTGTGACCCCAAATAAGGGCCACAGGGGCCACACCCTTAAAACTTATTTTCATCTTCTTCTCCAGAACCATAAGGCCTAGAAAGCTGAAACTTTGTGTACAGACTCCTTGGCTAGTGAGGATTATAAATTGTAGCTTTGGTGGCCCTGTGACCCCTAATAAGGGCCACAGGGGCCACACCCTAAAAACCTATTTTCATCTTCTTCTCCAGAACCATAAACCCTAGAAAGCTGAAACTTTGTGTACAGACTCCTTGGCTAGTGAGGATTATAAATTGTAGCTTTGGTGGCCCTGTGACCCCTAATAAGGGCCACAGGGGCCACGCCCTTAAAACATATTTTCATCTTTTTCTCCAGAACAATTAGGCCTAGAAAGCTGAAACTTTGTGTACAGACTCCTTGGCTAGTGAGGATTATAAATTGTAGCTTTGGTGGCCCTGTGACCCCTAATACGGGCCACAAGGGCCACACCCTAAAAACCTATTTTCATCTTCTTCCCCAAAACCATAAGGCCTAGAAAGCTGAAACTTTGTGTACAGACTCCTTGGCTAGTGAGGATTATAAATTGTAGCTTCGGTAGCCCTGTGACCCCAAATAAGGGCCACAGGGGCCACACCCTTAAAACTTATTTTCATCTTCTTCTCCAGAACCATAAGGCCTAGAAAGCTGAAACTTTGTGTACAGACTCCTTGGCTAGTGAGGATTATAAATTGTAGCTTTGGTGGCCCTGTGACCCCTAATAAGGGCCACAGGGGCCACACCCTAAAAACCTATTTTCATCTTCTTCCCCAAAACCATAAGGCCTAGAAAGCTGAAACTTTGTGTACAGACTCCTTGGCTAGTGCGGATTATAAATTGTAGCTTCGGTAGCCCTGTGACCCCAAATAAGGGCCACAGGGGCCACACCCTTAAAACTTATTTTCATCTTCTTCTCCAGAACCATAAGGCCTAGAAAGCTGAAACTTTGTGTACAGACTCCTTGGCTAATGAGGATTATAAATTGTAGCTTTGGTAGCCCTGTGATCCCTAATAAGGGTCACAGGGGCCACGCCCTTAAAACATATTTTCATCTTTTTCTCCAGAACAATTAGGCCTAGAAAGCTGAAACTTTGTGTACAGACTCCTTGGCTAGTGAGGATTATAAATTGTAGCTTTGGTGGCCCTGTGACCCCTAATACGGGCCACAGGGGCCACACCCTAAAAACCTATTTTCATCTTCTTCCCCAAAACCATAAGGCCTAGAAAGCTGAAACTTTGTGTACAGACTCCTTGGCTAGTGAGGATTATAAATTGTAGCTTCGGTAGCCCTGTGACCCCAAATAAGGGCCACAGGGGCCACACCCTTAAAACTTATTTTCATCTTCTTCTCCAGAACCATAAGGCCTAGAAAGCTGAAACTTTGTGTACAGACTCCTTGGCTAGTGAGGATTATAAATTGTAGCTTTGGTAGCCCTGTGATCCCTAATAAGGGCCACAGGGGCCACGCCCTTAAAACATATTTTCATCTTTTTCTCCAGAACCATAAGGCCTAGAAAGCTGAAACTTTGTGTACAGACTCCTTGGCTAGTGAGGATTATAAATTGTAACTTTAGTGGCCCTGTGACCCCTAATAAGGGCCACAGGGGCCACGCCTTAAAAGCCTATTTTCACCTTCTTCTCCAGAACCATGAGGCCTAGAAAGCTGAAAGTTTTTGTTTAGCCTCTTTGAAGAGTGAGGATTATAAATTGTAGCTTTGGTGGCCCTGTGACCCCTAATAAGGGCCACAGGGGCCACGCCTTAAAAGCCTATTTTCACCTTCTTCTCCAGAACCATGAGGCCTAGAAAGCTGAAACTTTGTGTACAGACTCCTTGGCTAGTGAGGATTATAAATTGTAGCTTTGGTGGCCCTGTGACCCCTAATAAGGGCCACAGGGGCCACACCCTAAAAACCTATTTTCATCTTCTTCCCCAAAACCATAAGGCCTAGAAAGCTGAAACTTTGTGTACAGACTCCTAGGCTAGTGAGGATTATAAATTGTAGCTTCGGTAGCCCTGTGACCCCAAATAAGGGCCACAGGGGCCACACCCTTAAAACTTATTTTCATCTTCTTCTCCAGAACCATAAGGCCTAGAAAGCTGAAACTTTGTGTACAGACTCCTTGGCTAGTGGGGATTATAAATTGTAGCTTTGGTGGCCCTGTGATCCCTAATAAGGGCCACAGGGGCCACGCCCTTAAAACATATTTTCATCTTTTTCTCCAGAACCATAAGGCCTAGAAAGCTGAAACTTTGTGTACAGACTCCTTGGCTAGTGAGGATTATAAATTGTAACTTTAGTGGCCCTGTGACCCCTAATAAGGGCCACAGGGGCCACGCCTTAAAAGCCTATTTTCACATTCTTCTCCAGAACCATGAGGCCTAGAAAGCTGAATTTTTTTGTATAGCCTCTTTGAAGAGTGAGGATTATAAATTGTAGCTTTGGTGGCCCTGTGACCCCTAATAAGGGCCACAGGGGCCACGCCTTAAAAGCCTATTTTCACCTTCTTCTCCAGAACCATAAGGCCTAGAAAGCTGAAATTTTTTGTATAGCCTCTTTGAAGAATGAGGATTATAAATTGTAGCTTTGGTGGCCCTGTGACCCCTAATACGGGCCACAGGGGCCACACCCTAAAAACCTATTTTCATCTTCTTCCCCAAAACCATAAGGCCTAGAAAGCTGAAACTTTGTGTACAGACTCCTTGGCTAGTGAGGATTATAAATTGTAGCTTCGGTAGCCCTGTGACCCCAAATAAGGGCCACAGGGGCCACACCCTTAAAACTTATTTTCATCTTCTTCTCCAGAACCATAAGGCCTAGAAAGCTGAAACTTTGTGTACAGACTCCTTGGCTAGTGGGGATTATAAATTGTAGCTTTGGTGGCCCTGTGATCCCTAATAAGGGCCACAGGGGCCACGCCCTTAAAACATATTTTCATCTTTTTCTCCAGAACCATAAGGCCTAGAAAGCTGAAACTTTGTGTACAGACTCCTTGGCTAGTGAGGATTATAAATTGTAGCTTTGGTGGCCCTGTGACCCCTAATACGGGCCACAGGGGCCACACCCTAAAAACCTATTTTCATCTTCTTCCCCAAAACCATAAGGCCTAGAAAGCTGAAACTTTGTGTACAGACTCCTTGGCTAGTGAGGATTATAAATTGTAGCTTCGGTGGCCTTGTGACCCCTAATAAGGGCCACAGGGGCCACACCCTAAAAACCTATTTTCATCTTCTTCTCCAGAACCATAAACCCTAGAAAGCTGAAACTTTGTGTACAGACTCCTTGGCTAGTGAGGATTATAAATTGTAGCTTTGGTGGCCCTGTGACCCCTAATAAGGGCCACAGGGGCCACGCCCTTAAAACATATTTTCATCTTTTTCTCCAGAACAATTAGGCCTAGAAAGCTGAAACTTTGTGTACAGACTCCTTGGCTAGTGAGGATTATAAATTGTAGCTTTGGTGGCCCTGTGACCCCTAATACGGGCCACAAGGGCCACACCCTAAAAACCTATTTTCATCTTCTTCCCCAAAACCATAAGGCCTAGAAAGCTGAAACTTTGTGTACAGACTCCTTGGCTAGTGAGGATTATAAATTGTAGCTTCGGTAGCCCTGTGACCCCAAATAAGGGCCACAGGGGCCACACCCTTAAAACTTATTTTCATCTTCTTCTCCAGAACCATAAGGCCTAGAAAGCTGAAACTTTGTGTACAGACTCCTTGGCTAGTGAGGATTATAAATTGTAGCTTTGGTAGCCCTGTGATCCCTAATAAGGGCCACAGGGGCCACGCCCTTAAAACATATTTTCATCTTTTTCTCCAGAACCATAAGGCCTAGAAAGCTGAAACTTTGTGTACAGACTCCTTGGCTAGTGAGGATTATAAATTGTAACTTTAGTGGCCCTGTGACCCCTAATAAGGGCCACAGGGGCCACGCCTTAAAAGCCTATTTTCACCTTCTTCTCCAGAACCATGAGGCCTAGAAAGCTGAAAGTTTTTGTTTAGCCTCCTTGGCTAGTGAGGATTATAAATTGTAGCTTTGGTGGCCCTGTGACCCCTAATAAGGGCCACAGGGGCCACACCCTAAAAACCTATTTTCATCTTCTTCCCCAAAACCATAAGGCCTAGAAAGCTGAAACTTTGTGTACAGACTCCTTGGCTAGTGAGGATTATAAATTGTAGCTTCGGTAGCCCTGTGACCCCAAATAAGGGCCACAGGGGCCACACCCTTAAAACTTATTTTCATCTTCTTCTCCAGAACCATAAGGCCTAGAAAGCTGAAACTTTGTGTACAGACTCCTTGGCTAGTGAGGATTATAAATTGTAGCTTTGGTGGCCCTGTGACCCCTAATAAGGGCCACAGGGGCCACACCCTAAAAACCTATTTTCATCTTCTTCTCCAGAACCATAAACCCTAGAAAGCTGAAACTTTGTGTACAGACTCCTTGGCTAGTGAGGATTATAAATTGTAGCTTTGGTGGCCCTGTGACCCCTAATAAGGGCCACAGGGGCCACGCCCTTAAAACATATTTTCATCTTTTTCTCCAGAACAATTAGGCCTAGAAAGCTGAAACTTTGTGTACAGACTCCTTGGCTAGTGAGGATTATAAATTGTAGCTTTGGTGGCCCTGTGACCCCTAATACGGGCCACAAGGGCCACACCCTAAAAACCTATTTTCATCTTCTTCCCCAAAACCATAAGGCCTAGAAAGCTGAAACTTTGTGTACAGACTCCTTGGCTAGTGAGGATTATAAATTGTAGCTTCGGTAGCCCTGTGACCCCAAATAAGGGCCACAGGGGCCACACCCTTAAAACTTATTTTCATCTTCTTCTCCAGAACCATAAGGCCTAGAAAGCTGAAACTTTGTGTACAGACTCCTTGGCTAGTGAGGATTATAAATTGTAGCTTTGGTGGCCCTGTGACCCCTAATAAGGGCCACAGGGGCCACACCCTAAAAACCTATTTTCATCTTCTTCTCCAGAACCATAAACCCTAGAAAGCTGAAACTTTGTGTACAGACTCCTTGGCTAGTGAGGATTATAAATTGTAGCTTTGGTAGCCCTGTGATCCCTAATAAGGGTCACAGGGGCCACGCCCTTAAAACATATTTTCATCTTTTTCTCCAGAACAATTAGGCCTAGAAAGCTGAAACTTTGTGTACAGACTCCTTGGCTAGTGAGGATTATAAATTGTAGCTTTGGTGGCCCTGTGACCCCTAATACGGGCCACAGGGGCCACACCCTTAAAACTTATTTTCATCTTCTTCTCCAGAACCATGAGGCCTAGAAAGCTGAAATTTTTTGTTTAGCCTCTTTGAAGAGTGAGGATTATAAATTGTAGCTTTGGTGGCCCTGTGACCCCTAATAAGGGCCACAGGGGCCACGCCTTAAAAGCCTATTTTCACCTTCTTCTCCAGAACCATGAGGCCTAGAAAGCTGAAACTTTGTGTACAGACTCCTTGGCTAGTGAGGATTATAAATTGTAGCTTTGGTGGCCCTGTGACCCCTAATAAGGGCCACAGGGGCCACACCCTAAAAACCTATTTTCATCTTCTTCCCCAAAACCATAAGGCCTAGAAAGCTGAAACTTTGTGTACAGACTCCTTGGCTAGTGAGGATTATAAATTGTAGCTTCGGTAGCCCTGTGACCCCAAATAAGGGCCACAGGGGCCACACCCTTAAAACTTATTTTCATCTTCTTCTCCAGAACCATAAGGCCTAGAAAGCTGAAACTTTGTGTACAGACTCCTTGGCTAGTGGGGATTATAAATTGTAGCTTTGGTGGCCCTGTGATCCCTAATAAGGGCCACAGGGGCCACGCCCTTAAAACATATTTTCATCTTTTTCTCCAGAACCATAAGGCCTAGAAAGCTGAAACTTTGTGTACAGACTCCTTGGCTAGTGAGGATTATAAATTGTAACTTTAGTGGCCCTGTGACCCCTAATAAGGGCCACAGGGGCCACGCCTTAAAAGCCTATTTTCACATTCTTCTCCAGAACCATGAGGCCTAGAAAGCTGAATTTTTTTGTATAGCCTCTTTGAAGAGTGAGGATTATAAATTGTAGCTTTGGTGGCCCTGTGACCCCTAATAAGGGCCACAGGGGCCACGCCTTAAAAGCCTATTTTCACCTTCTTCTCCAGAACCATGAGGCCTAGAAAGCTGAAATTTTTTGTATAGCCTCTTTGAAGAATGAGGATTATAAATTGTAGCTTTGGTGGCCCTGTGACCCCTAATAAGGGCCACAGGGGCCACACCCTAAAAACCCATTTTCATCTTCTTCTCCATAACCATGAGGCCTAGAAAGCTGAAACTTTGTTTGCAGACTCCTTGACTTGTGAAGATTATACATTGTAGCTTTGGTGGCCCTGTGACCCCTAATAAGGGCCACAGTGGCCATGCCCTAAAAACCTATTTTCATCGTCTTCTCCAGAACCATAAGGCCTAGAAAGCTGAAACTTTGTGAACATACTCCTTGGCTAGTGAGGATTATGAATTGTAGCTTTGGTGGCCCTGTGACCCCTAATAAGGGCCACAGGGGCCACATCCTAAAACCCTATTTTCATCTTCTTCTCCAGAACAATTCGGCCTAGAAAGCTGAAACTTTGTGTACAGACTCCTTGGCTAGTGAGGATTATAAATTGTAGCTTTGGTGGCCCTGTGACCCCTAATAAGGGCCACAGGGGCCACACCCTAAAAACCTATTTTCATCTTCTTCCCCAAAACCATAAGGCCTAGAAAGCTGAAACTTTGTGTACAGACTCCTTGGCTAGTGCGGATTATAAATTGTAGCTTCGGTAGCCCTGTGACCCCAAATAAGGGCCACAGGGGCCACACCCTTAAAACTTATTTTCATCTTCTTCTCCAGAACCATAAGGCCTAGAAAGCTGAAACTTTGTGTACAGACTCCTTGGCTAATGAGGATTATAAATTGTAGCTTTGGTAGCCCTGTGATCCCTAATAAGGGTCACAGGGGCCACGCCCTTAAAACACATTTTCATCTTCTTCTCCATAACCATGAGGCCTAGAAAGCTGAAACTTTGTGTACAGACTCCTTGGCTAGTGAGGATTATAAATTGTAACTTTAGTGGCCCTGTGACCCCAAATAAGGGCCACAGGGGCCACACCCTTAAAACTTATTTTCATCTTCTTCTCCAGAACCATAAGGCCTAGAAAGCTGAAACTTTGTGTACAGACTCCTTGGCTAGTGAGGATTATAAATTGTAGCTTTGGTGGCCCTGTGACCCCTAATAAGGGCCACAGGGGCCACACCCTAAAAACCTATTTTCATCTTCTTCCCCAAAACCATAAGGCCTAGAAAGCTGAAACTTTGTGTACAGACTCCTTGGCTAGTGAGGATTATAAATTGTAGCTTCGGTAGCCCTGTGACCCTAAATAAGGGCCACAGGGGCCACACCCTTAAAACTTATTTTCATCTTCTTCTCCAGAACCATAAGGCCTAGAAAGCTGAAACTTTGTGTACAGACTCCTTGGCTAGTGGGGATTATAAATTGTAGCTTTGGTGGCCCTGTGATCCCTAATAAGGGCCACAGGGGCCACGCCCTTAAAACATATTTTCATCTTTTTCTCCAGAACCATAAGGCCTAGAAAGCTGAAACTTTGTGTACAGACTCCTTGGCTAGTGAGGATTATAAATTGTAACTTTAGTGGCCCTGTGACCCCTAATAAGGGCCACAGGGGCCACGCCTTAAAAGCCTATTTTCACCTTCTTCTCCAGAACCATGAGGCCTAGAAAGCTGAATTTTTTTGTATAGCCTCTTTGAAGAGTGAGGATTATAAATTGTAGCTTTGGTGGCCCTGTGACCCCTAATAAGGGCCACAGGGGCCACGCCTTAAAAGCCTATTTTCACCTTCTTCTCCAGAACCATGAGGCCTAGAAAGCTGAAATTTTTTGTATAGCCTCTTTGAAGAATGAGGATTATAAATTGTAGCTTTGGTGGCCCTGTGACCCCTAATAAGGGCCACAGGGGCCACACCCTAAAAACCCATTTTCATCTTCTTCTCCATAACCATGAGGCCTAGAAAGCTGAAACTTTGTTTGCAGACTCCTTGACTTGTGAAGATTATACATTGTAGCTTTGGTGGCCCTGTGACCCCTAATAAGGGCCACAGGGGCCATGCCCTAAAAACCTATTTTCATCGTCTTCTCCAGAACCATAAGGCCTAGAAAGCTGAAACTTTGTGAACAGACTCCTTGGCTAGTGAGGATTATGAATTGTAGCTTTGGTTGCCCTGTGACCTCTAGGAACAACACTGAAATATATTTTCATCTTCTTCTCCTGAGGTATAAGGCCTAGAAAACTGAAACTTAATTTTATGATTGGTGCCCCTGTGGCCTCTACAAAGGGGGAATCACTTTGGCCACACCCTACAGCATAATTGATGATGAAGCCTGATGAGCTACAGAGCCAATGGCTCTATTTTTAACTCTATATAAGTGAGCTATAGTTAATAGCATGGAGAGAGAAAATGAACATAAGTTCAATCAAATGAAAAGTCTATTCGACTTGAAAACAACAAATCATATGACGTTTTATTTTTAAAGCGAACCTGGTGATTTATGCACTTGCTCAAAGCTTCAAGAAGACCACGAAATTAAGGACGGCAACAAGAAATGGAAAAGAGACGTGAACACAGACACTGAGCCAACCAAGCACTATGGGACACTCATAATCAGAAACAACGGAGCTGATGTATTGGCCGAGGAGAACGACAATGAGAGATCTGATGATGAACATTCCATTCACGTAAGTGAAAATGCATTCTACTTTGCGTCGTTGTCGTCTCTCATTGGCTTACGTCTCGTAATAGAAACGGGGGTACGCATGTAATATAGAATCAAATAAACTTCCTTGGAAAGCAGTCACCGTCATATTGTTTGAACAAATTCATTAGCAGTCCCGACTTAGTCCCGTTGTTTTTTGACATAACACATTCAAAGTCGAAAGTTAAGGTCACGAGTTCTATAATCACTAAAAACTTCCTTGTAAACATGATACCTAGAAAAGTTTTTGTGCTTTGAAGTTCGATCCATCAAGATCAAGGTCAAAGCAAGGTCATGTCAAGCCTTTTAATCATCACATGATTATTGTACCCGATAACAAGCGTTCATTGATTTTGTGACCTTGAATGTTCAAGGTCAAGGTCACGAAATATAAGTTTTTGTCATGTACTCTAAATATGGGTATAAATTGATCCCATTAAGATTTTCTGACCGCAAAACATATATTTCTAAAAACACCTTAAGGAAGTTAGTTTAACATATTCACATTCAAGGTCAAAGGTAACGGTCAAGAGTCATAAAACCACTAAACCTGTGAGCACGATTACTTGAGATTTGTTCTAATTTAGTACAAATCATCTTAAGAGAAATAAAAAAAGAGTTTTAGTTAAATTCATGTAGGGTCAAGAAAGAACACAGCAAGGTCATGACTTAAGCATGGTATAGCGAAAATGCTTTATTTCAACTTTCACACTTTTATTCATTGCATGATAGTTATACTCAATTAGGGGTTCATTGATTGTGTGACCTTGAATATCAAAGCTCAAAGTCACAAAATGAGTGATTTGCACGTACTAAATGTGGGTATTATTAAGCTTTTCAGAACTCTTATACATATAATACTGTTTACACGTCTGGGAATTATTTCGACATGTACAAGTCTTAGTTCACAGATCAAGGTAACAATTTTTAAAATCACTAACCAAATCGTTTTAAACAAGATAACTTGCAAAGAAGCTACCCAATTTTGAAAAAGGTTTCCTTCGAAGGTTGAGGTCACAGCAAGGTCACAACTTTTAATCACTATAAATTAATATTCCCAATAAAAAGTGATCATTGATTGTTGATCTTCCAGGTCACCCAATCTAGTTAAAACTAGCTGTAATGTTATCGTCCCTAAGTCCTTACGTTACATCTAGCTACTAACCCACCTGGTCCGTGTCACTCATGCGCGGAAATCATCCAATGAAAAAAGAGCTGGCTGATCCCTTTGAATCGGGCGTCGTTAGGATTTATATTTCATTTTACACATTATGAGCATAAATAACAATGATTTAATGTATGACTTATTGGAAATAAACATTACAGCTAGTTTTAACTAGATTGACAGATTCTAACAGCTTGTATTAACAAGATTGTCCGATTCAAAGGGATCAGCCAGTTCTTTTTTCATTGGCTGATTTCCGCGCATGCGTGACACGGACCAGGTGGGTTAGAAGTTAGATGCAACGTAAGGACTTAGGGGCGATAACATTACAGCTAAGAGTTAAGTTACCTGTGATTAGAAATCAGAAATATATTTTGAGGTTTAAAAATAATGATTCAAATTATTTGAAATGTTCAAATTTAAGATCAAAGTTCAAGATCATTTTTGTTTATATATTTCTTAGCAAATTCTTAATTAAGGTTTTGTAGGAGGTCGGATCAGGGAAAGGCGAAACCCTGGGATTAGGGACTGGTCTGTTTTGCGGTGTCCCGCAATCTAGTTTCAAAACTGTAATTTGATTAATTTTTAACATGCTTTTAGTTTATGCGACTTGACGAGGAAACGCCTATGGAGGATGTCAGACATCTTCTGTTTGAAGTCTGGAACCTGCCACGCCCAAAGTGGATCTTTTGTCTCCTCGGAACAAAGATTGAGAACAACGACTTGCATTTGGCTCTAAGGAAGGCATACGAAAAGCTCTCAGCGACCACAGGTGTTTTACACATAAATGTTTATATCTTACTAGCTTTTACTTCATATATTAAACCGTCTCCGACTCACCATAACCGCTAATTGCCAATCAATTATCTTCAGACCCAATCAAACAGAAAAAACAAACCGGAGTTGCCTGCTCACCTCCGTGCCCCCTATGGTCACGTGAAGCAAACTTCATTCGAATTTCCTGCCGCTCAGCGAACGGTCGTATTTTCTGAGTTTCTACTACTCTTTATCGAGACCCTTTTTTGGTTCATTAAAGTTTGTTGTGCAGGTGAGACCTCTCTGTCTTTCCCTTCTATGATTTCCAAGTCATTGGGAGTTTAGTTTGTTGGCTGTTTGTTGACGCGTCCCAGCTGTGTTGTGTACCTTGGATTGAACTGCTAGCTCGTGCAGTTTATTTCTCTTAGCGTTCCCACTAAGTGCCGGCCGGCGGTTTGTTCTTCTTGTCAGGCTGGTGTCAGCCTTGTGGCCAAGGATGGGTGAGTAAGTGACTTAGGGGGCTAGTGTCAGCGATGTGGTCCCCCTCGTAGCTTGTCCATGTGACGAGTACCCCGCTTGTACGTCGCGCTTGGCGGATTGGTGACACAGTGTATAGTGGTGGGTGTCACTGGGTTAGAAGGTTTCGTGGTGGTATACCTCATGTGGGTATGTACGGTTGGGAGCGATCAGCAGGTGTGTCTTGGTCCTTTTGCGGTACGTCTTGGTCTGTTCTGGTGAAAGTAGGTAGTCCGTCTAGGAGGGGACTTAGCGTTCATTTCGGCGATGTACCCAATCTACTGTGGGTGCTGCGGACTGAGGGCAACACGACTCTCACTCCATCTGTCGCTTCCTTAAATTTACCTGCTGGGAGGATGTCCAGTATGACGAGTGCATATCACTCTTCCTGGAGCCGTTTAAGGTCTTCGAGAATACGCTGCAGAAGAGTGAGCGGGACGCGGTGCACGGGAAGAAGAGGGTCAGCAAGGCGGGCAGCTTTACGACGGTCTCTATGGAGTTCGTGTTCAAGGGCGGGGGGTGGCAGGGTGACTACCTGCTGTTGTCCCCTGGCCATCGATCAGGCAGGGACCGTTCCACGTCGATCTCCCCTGCCGTGTCACAGGCTTCCCCTCTGCGTCTGCGTCGACGTCTATGGAGGAAGCCAAAGAAGAAGTTACACCCGGACTTTGACCAAGGAGCCTTCTCTGCACAGCTCCTTGCGTCCGTCAAGGACATGGTGACAGGGATGCAGGCGGACAAAGATGGCGGTCTGTCATCTTATAAACTGAAAGGGAGTTACTCACAACAGGCGAGACGCACGAGCCTCCCCTGCAGGGACCGGACAGAAGACGGTCCTTTGTGGACACTTTGGACCCCCCTTCATTCCCATCCTGGACGAGGGCGGCGAGGGCAGGCAGGAGCAGACGGACTTGACAAGATGGAAGTGGTGGCGAGCTGGGCCGATAGACCTTCAGAAAGTGTCCGACTCCCGGTCTTTGTTGAAGCGGCCTCGGTTCGAGTCCTTTTGCAAGACGAATTACATAGGCAATCCAAGCAGGTGTTCCCCACACACAGGTTGTTTAGCACTGGTGGAAGGGACTTTTCGTCTGCCATCGGGTCAGCAGGGTGGGGGAACTCTCACTGCTGCCTAGTTTGAACAGCAAACTCTGGAGCGAGGGTTTCTGATTCCCATCTCGTTTCCTTCTCCGCTCACCTGCAGCAGACCGGCTCACCCGTACACTGGAGCAGGTTGAGATTCTCATCTTTCCAGGAGGCGGTGGAGGAAATCCCGCTCCGGAATGTCAGCCCAGGTCCCCGGTGTTTGTTCGACCCATGAGAGATTCGGGGGAAATGGCGGTTCATTCACATCATGTCGGTGTTCAACCGCTCCTACCTTGTACGGCCATATTTTCGTCTCTGTGACTGTGTCGTCAGTGATGCAGTTGCTGGAGCCGTCAGACTGGATGATATCCCTGGATCCCTTGTACTTGCATATTCCAGTTTTTCGGGAGCATCGGAAGTACCTCCGTTTCGTCCTGGTGGGGCGCCACTTTCAGTGGAACGTGCTCCCGTTTGGGATATCTTCCGCTCCGTGGCTGTTCACCAGGGTAACTCAACCCATTGTTCATTTCCTTCATCAACATGACATCCAGTTTGGCATGTACCTGGACGACGGGTTCGGTCATTCGATCGGCCATTCTTGATGCATATAAAGCTTAAGGATTGGCGTCGCCGGCTTGCACCAACCAGCATGAGATACGAGCGATCTCTGCCTTTATGGCCTTTCACAGCAATACTGCGGGGGCAGATATTATGTTGAGCTGCTTCTGGAAGTCCGGCATGGTCTTTGCCAACCACTACATGTCCACGGAAGACCTTACCGGAGTGGCCAGATTGAGACCGCAAGATTTTGCTCAGCACCGCAAGGTGGGTCCTGCTCCCCCTTGTGGGTTTGCAGCTCATCGCGTAGTCAGTCGCATCAGTCGTTCTCTTGTGTTAATAAACTTCCTATCGACTTTCCTTTGTCTCTTGTTGGTTTTTCTCCGGGCAGGAAGGGCTTTCTATCTTTACCTGTCAACCTGGCGCTGGTTTTGCAGTCTGTTACCAGTCTGTGGTAGTCGGGGCTATGGTGAGTCGGAGACGGTATAGTACGTTAAATAATATTACGTTTTTGAGCAAAAGTCATTATTTGTAATCATCGTTGACCCACCAATCTTTAGTTCCCGCCCTGGGGTTCGTAACTCGAAGCAGTCGTTAAATCTGTTTCTATTGCATGTTTAACGAACACTTAGAGATAATCGTTATTTAATTTTAGTAGTGTAACACGAAGCAGTCGTTAAACAATACTTAACCATTCGTTAGATAGTCTTTGAGGAAGTGTTACTCGGAACATCGATAGCTGAAGTAAGTTTAAAGTCTATGGGATTCCCCATGAACTTCGATTGTCCTGAATATTCTGCGATCTATATTACTTTATAAGTTTTATCAGTATGCGAACTCTAAGATATCTTAACTTTTGCAATCTTCCAATCTTCCAATTATGTGGGATATGTTTCTTGCAAGCTTAATACATCACATGTACATGTTTTAATGTCATTTTCGCACAACCATTCCAATGTCATTGATTTCTAATAATCAATCTGTCATCATTGACATCAAGGTTAACCAAAATGACTGAGATCCCCTATAGCTAACATCTTATAAAGGCTGTCAGTGTGTGAAAAACAAAGCATTTTTATTATTTTAGACAAGATTTATTTTATTTTCATTATACACAATGTATTTAATCCAAATTAGATTTGGAAAAATATCAAATTTAATCAAACAACATTATTTAGAAATAAGATGATAGACTGATTAATAACGGTCTGTACTTTTCAGTTTTAGAATTCTACGTTAAAATCTGAATATATTTGTAACTGAACAATATACAAAATTTGTGATACACTCAGCTTAGTTGAATAGTTTATTTTGTTTAGTATGCAGTATTTACAATATTTCGATGGTTAAAAAAGCATGCTGACATAATATTTGTTCAGCTGACTCCCATTGACAACGCTATGATATGACGCAAACAAATATTCATCATATTTGGGGCCTTCATTGGTATAATTTAACCATTTACAGATCCATACACATTTGAAAATGAAATCGCATGGTTAAATATTACTTCAATTCTGTTTTGGAAAATATTGCAAAATAATAATTATTTTTAAATCATCGTTGACACATCCAGAGATTGAAACTCAGACATCCGCATACATCTTATCAAACAACATTTATTAACCTTTGATATCAGTAGCTAACTTTTGTCTGCTAAGTGCGTATTATTTCTATCTTGGAATCAACGTTTAGAAATATAATTCTTTGATTGTGTTTGTCCACCATTATACATTTATAATTTAAGGTTGAAAACGTTCACATGGAATACGACCTCTCTGGCTAACGACTGCTTAAGGGCTGGTCAGAGGTAGACCTTAAACATTGTCGCTAATTCATCGTTTAAGGATTGTCCTAACTTTAAGGACGACTTCCAGTTACACAACGTTAGAACAAGGTATGTTTAACGCCTGTCCTTAACTAAAGACTATTTAACGACTGCTTCGAGTTACGAGCCCCTGGCCTCCCAGTCTGCGAGTAGGATCGCTCAGTCGTCCGTCCACTCCAGGTTTGCGTCACATGACCATACGGGGGCGCATAGGTGAGCAGGTAACCTACTTTTGTTATTTCTGTGTGATTGGGTTGGAAGATAATTGATTGGCAATTAGGGGCTATGGTGAGTCGTCGACGGTAATTACAAATAATAATGTATACTCAAAAACGTACTATTTTTAAATGTCCCCCGTGAATTCATTAAACTTTTAATTATTTTAACAACAAACAAAATCCCCAATTAAATGTCCCCATTCCCCCTGTCTCTTAGCGGACATTCTTTGACGGACGGAGAATCACTTCTCTATAATATGTCTATAACATTGTTCTGTAAACAGACGTGTGGTGCCTTACCGACGGGTTGGATGGAAGTTTGTCGGAAAATGTCCAACAAGCTAAGACAGAAGCCGAGGAAAACGAGAGCTGCAGAATAACATCTTTGGGCTGCTACTCATGGGGGGAACTCGCACTGACACAGGTATGTTGATCTTAACGTCAGAGCAACATTTCATTGGAACATGGTGTATTTTGACATATATTGAATAACAGCAAACAAATAGTAACCCTGGTAAATCTAATGGAAATGAATTGATATACGTCAAGGGTGTGTTTACAATCTCTTTCAATTTAACCTTTATGCCTTTGATGACAGATAAACAGGTGTACCGAGAACAGTCCAACAAAATATGAAACTCATAAGTAATCTATTATCCCGATTCAAAGAAAATATAGTCGTTGGATAGTCTGCGAATTGAACTGGTGGATATTTTCTTTTTTAGATTTGAGTGGTTTTGTATATTTCTCAAGCACACGGAACATTTTCTACAGTTCTATGTAATCGCAGTATCAGTTGTTCATTGGGTATGTGATTGTGTCTTTGTCCGAGAATTGTTAAATCTGAAATCAAATATAAATATTCTAAATGTTTTCTTCCATTTCTTTAAAATGATTCAAAGTTAAGTTGATGAGTTGAACTTAATGATATTTTCAATACAAGGAAGATTTCAGCGTTGGATGAGAGGGTTATGTAATCCCCAATCTAAATAAATTTAGATCAACAGATTTTTTATTTTGTCATGCTGTTGATATAAGATTGACCAGTGTGAGAGGTCGTCCCGGTGACCTTTCGTATGCAAATAAGGAATTCGCGATTTGATCAATCAAATTCGACGTCACAAACAGTTCATTGTCGCTATATCAAGGTGTGAACAGAAGAAATATATGATGGCTTATGGCCTGTTCTCAATAACAGTGTGCATTGTAAAAAATAAATCTTGCATTTATACTGATAAGAAAAATATCAGTAGGTTGATTATATTTTGGGTGTATGAAATATTTTTAGTTTTATGATTGACAAAAAAATCACTATTTTTAATTATTTGGATGGAAATGAAAGAAATTAGTACAAACGAGTTTGATAAAAAAAGAAGTTACCTCCCCGTGCATGAGGGATTTCGTAAATATTGGCATTTATCAAACTCTAACTTTGTGATTATTATTCGCCACGTTAGTATCTGTGCGATGTGCAATCATCATTTGTCATTGACATCTAGAAAATACGTTAAATCATTTTAAAATTAAAAAATATAATCTATTAATACATCCAAGCAATCGGGATTATTCATCGAAATGGTCGCTCTGCTCCGCTCCGAATGACAAAGCTCCGAACATCATCCATTTCAAAAGATGTGCTGATGAGTTTTTTTAACTTCCAGCGAGCTAGGGCAACTTTTCTGATTGGCCGAGCGGCTGATTTCAGAGGTCAGCGGGATGAGCCGCCTTACGGGCCAATCTTAGATCAACAGTATGACCAAATATAAAACCTGTTGATCTAAATTTGTTTAGATTGTGTAATCCCAAGCGTAATGTGAGGGCCTTGTTATCCTAGCAAGGATATTTCTTTTAAAATCACTTTTAAATATTTGTAAACATTGAGGGGAATCAAACTTCTGTCAAAACAAAATCTTCTGAATTAAAGTTACAATCTGCATATGTTTTGGCAAAAGACCGTCACCAACTCGATACCTTCGTACCAGTATACAGTAAACTC
The DNA here is from genome assembly GCA_916613615.1 of Steromphala cineraria. NCBI lineage: Eukaryota > Metazoa > Mollusca > Gastropoda > Trochida > Trochidae > Steromphala > Steromphala cineraria. The sequence goes on along the minus strand of OU744721.1, from coordinate 63,495,302 downwards.
GTCATATCACTGTACCACAGCGACTGAGCTGAACGAGTTGATTTTCGCATATATTTTTTATTTTCATTTATTTAAATGACTGAAGCGAGATTTTATGATGTTTTGAAGGAGTCAATCAGTGAAAATAAAAATATGTGTTTATTTCCGTATGACAAAGACCCTTCCCTTAGGCTTTTCGTATTAGTAGGCTCCTCCCTGAGCGTCTCGCTTGGAATATTGAAAAGTGTCAGGTTTATGTCACAATCGTTCTTGCAGCTGTCTCTTTGCAGCCTCAACCTATCTTGTTTATTGCCAATCTTCTTCCTGCTACAGACAGAAGAAAACCGAAGAGTTGTAATCCCGATAGATGACTGGTGTATGATGGGTGCAACAACAAGTCACTTCCTACAGGTGGATAGCGGGACAAAAGAGCCTTACCTGTGCTACCTGTCGACTGTTTTATTCTACGTTAAACTTGTAGCCTCACTGGCATCACCCCAAGACGGTATGTGTCGTAACCAAACCGACCTTATGGAGAAATAGTAAATATTTGTTTCGATTTATTTGTTAAATTCCGTTGAAATCAAAACAAGAATCACAAAACAGCTAATTAGTGTGCGATGTTAAACTCATTTGGTGCAAATTCATGTGGCACAAATGTCAAACAAATGCTCATAATATATCAAGATCATCACCATTGAAAAAAACCACCTACAAACCATCAAACGTCTGACCCAAAAACCGCGAGAAACCTTTCAATGTTGTCAAATCCTGTCCACGGATACCAACTTTTGAGCAATCGCGGTAGTTCGTGAATTTTTATTAACAATTTGTTTTCAAATACAGACAAGTTGTGAAGATTTTTGACAGGCACAAAACAGCAAAAAACTCATTGTATTTTACCGTATAAAGACTTACATTCGCTTGCATTAGAGAGTTGTCAACGCCTTCTTTAAGTGACTTCATAAGCGTCAAATGCTATAGGTGTGTATTGCGTTATTTACCTACGTAAATGGTTACCAAGGACAAAGCTATTCGGTTCCTCAATGTCCTACACTAACTACTAAACTTTGATTAATATCAAATGCTAAATGGCAGGAAAAGACATACTTAAGTCAAACCTGATTCTCAAATTCATGAACAGGCAACGATTCAGATTTATCCCTCTTTAAATAGCTATATTTCAAAGAACACTAGTTTTGTTTAAGATTAGGGTTTTTTCTCAAAATAACTTTTTAAAAATGAACTCAATCTTCAATTTGCAAATGTTTTTGCAATGTCGTTTCGAACCCCTTAATTTTAAACTCCAACACTCTTCTTTCGCGTTATCAGTGAAATCATCGTAATTATGGTTTGCGTTGTATCAACCCAGTCGGATCTTGTTGGTTTATAATCATCCTCCTGTGGGGATGGCTCGTGGGATTTCACGCGGTCAATAGGTTATTTTTAAGGATACACGTAGGACATGTTTTTTCCCAACAAAAATATAAAACGCGTAACATGCTCTTTAAGGAGCCATTTACTTACATGTACGACTAAGACCTATATCAACATTCCGTGGTATATTGTAGCATCAAGTGCGATACCAGTCATTGCTGTGCTCCATGGAGGTGACGAGCCTATCCTACTGGAGTACGTCAAGAATCTCATCAAAGAAAATATACCAGTACTTGTTATCAACGTAAGTATGAACTTTCTGTCAATTATACCCCCGACCAAGTTTAACACATGTCTTCTACCCTAATAGAAGGGATGCAGTGCCAAATGAAAACCAATTTTGTTCATTTTTATATTTTTTTACATATTTCATACGAATGCTTACAGGGCTCAAAATGTATTTTCATTTTTTTCTTTTAAAAGTGGTATTACCACTTTTAAATTGATAATTACCACAGATTTTGGGTAATTACAACTAATTTAAAAAATGGTGTTTTTAATTTTTTTTAAATAATTGGTAATAACGATATTTTTCTCGTAATTACCGATGTAATGGCATGGTGCATGGCATGGTGACCGGCGTCCGGATGTCCGTCCGTCCGTAAACTTTGTGGAATCTCGACTCGGCTTCTTCTCCAGAACCATAAGGCCTAGAAAGCTGAAATTTTGTATACAGACTCCTTGACTAGTGAGGATTAAAAAAAACTTTGGTGGCCACGCGCTCAAAACCTATTTTCATCTACTTCTCTAGAACCATAAGGCCCAGAAAGCTGAAACCTTGTGAATATACTCTTTGACTAGTGAGGATTATGATTGAAACCTTTTGTGGCCCTGTGGCACTGTGGTCCTGTGGCCCCTAATAAGGGCCTCAGAGGCCACACCCTTTAACCTAATTTCACATTTGCCACACCCTAAAGCAAAATTGATACGAAGCCTGGTGAACTTAAGAGCCTCTCAATAGAAACTTGATAATATGTAAGTCTGAGCTCTCTAGTGTCAGTTTTTACAGAGTTGGGATTGTTATATGTGCATGTGCAGCGATTTCAAAAGAATTTTTCGAACTTTGATTCGAACCGCCGCCCTGGACCTCTTATTTGTCACTGATTTTGCTCAAAAGCTTGCTTACACATCCTCACAATAAGGTCTACCAGCATGCAAAGTTTCGCTTTAATAGCTTTAGGCGTTTTGGCTAGATCCTGGACACAAAATCTTTGGAATTAAAACATTAATAAATCACGCCAATAACAACACGGATTTTATATTTTGAAAGGGACTAGACAATCAATTTTTGTTTGACAGGACCCCTCCCAGCCTTGTGTTTCCAACCTGCTCTGCCAGGCCTATGAAAATTCCAAAGGTCACACTAAATCATCGTCAAGAGACAATTATGAAGGGTAAGTGACAAAACTATGGCCTTCATATGGTCAGTAAGTCGTATTATATTCATCATCCCTTTGACCGGCGATTGGTTTTCTCAGCAGTGACTACACACTGCATTGATTGCTGGAAATCTAAATGAGTTAAGGCAGACAGTTCTGTATTTTACAAATGGTCTTTGGGCAAAGTTGACCTTTCGTATGGCAAAGAGGGGACATCGAGTTTGCCAATCATATTTGATGTCTTTTTTTTACTCCAACTAAACGGTCTAACGCTTTGAGACGTGATTTGAGGAACATTTGATAGTTTTCACATAAGTCTGTCGACGTGCCCATAAAAACTCAATTTTGTCATTGCTATTTACTAAAGGTGATGTGAATATGGTCATTTTCTCCCCACAGAGGCAGCTCAGTCATACCTGAGTTAGCCTCTGTACTATTACAGCAGGATCCCAGGGTTCAGGCAGATTGCCCTAGCGGCAAAAAACTTGTAATTCACTATATCTCCGTCGGTTGCAGCCAATTAAAAACACCGTTTGGATATCCATGACATGGAAGATAGCATGCCTTTATGGGTTTTTTTCTTTTAACATTGTGAGAGGAAAATATTTGAAAAATCAGATATGGATATTAAAAATTCGCCTCGTATATAATCTGCCCCCGGGTATCTTATACGGATACATAAAATATTAGTTAGTACTGTTCTGAAGACAAATTGGGTTTCGGTCATATTTTAGTTTTTAAGTATCATATTATTTGCCACAACACAAGCTTTAGCCAGCACCTGTTGTCATTTGACCACTTATTTTAAAGAACCACTGAATGTTGTCACTTATGGCAAACTTATAGATAGTGTCATTTGATCAAGAAGAATCGACTGTTGGTGTTGTAAAGTGACAATAGAAAGGTTTGAAGTCGCGAGAATAGGACAATGACACTCATCAAACAGTAATATAGTTTTGGAAATTGACCGAAAGCAGTCGAATTTACAGTTATATTTACGAGTTGATTTAGTAGGTTGAAAGGCTAAATAACTAGTACTTTTTCATTTGTAAGTCCATCTTTATATGCAGACAATAACTGTTCTCGAATCACTCGATTTATATACATCTTATATGTTCTTATAATGAAATCACACCCTTGTGACATAATGTTAAAGTATTTGATAGAGCATGGTTAGATCCAGCTAGGTTAATGTCAGAACTTTAAACTTGAAGATTGAAATCTGCATGTCTCATGGTTCATGTAAGTTTGTCATTATTTTTACAGACAAGGTACAGTGATAGATAAAGTTGTGAAAAATCACATCAAAAATTTAGCAGCTGAAGTCTTTGACGAACAGACCTGTCAAGGAGCTGTCCAAGGAATTCTGCAGTGCTTACAGAGACGCGACCTGATCACAGTGGTTAACGGGGCGGAAGAGGATCCAGACGTTGTGTTTCATGGAATCATTTCAGCTGTCGTTAAAAGCAAGTTTTCACTCTTCACCTTCTTCAACCCTTCTACACAGAGTAAGGTAACTGAAGTAACCTCCTAAAAAAATGTCTTAAGAGGAGAACATCGCTGATCGAGAGTTTATTTCAAATGTATTTCACAACAATTCTCAGTGAAGTAAGGTTGTTTTTATTAGCCTGTTTGGTCTGAAAGGCTTGATGGGCTTATGACATGGCATGGGGAACGGCGTCCGTCCGTCCGTAAACTTTGTGCACTTTCGACTGAAACCTTGTGTACATAATATAATGTATATATTTCTGTGGTTCCTAATAAGGGCCCCTAATATGGGGCACAGGGACCAAACCCTTAAAACCTATTTACAAATATTAAAATAACCTTAAAATATTGTACACAGACTCCTATAAGCGGATAAGTGAATTTTTTTAGCTGAATTGTGCACATCCTGATCCAAGCATGAATTTAAGCATGGTTGTAGTTTTGCCTGTCTTATAACATATAGATCGAGAGGCCTCGCAAATTTTTCATATTTTTCCTTTTTTTGGTAAAAAAGTGATAAAAAGAGATTTTTTCTGAACTCTAAAATACTGACTCATCATATATAGCAGTGTTGGAAATTCAAAGCTAATCGTTTTCACTTTATGCATGTTATATCTACGTTTAACTCTTGGGTCTACAGAAGTCATAACACTAAAACTAGGACTGCCGCAACATGATTTAAGTCATAGTAGTGTGATAGGGGGTATTGTTTATCCACTTCTCCTCAAAAACCGTTTAACAGATTTAATTAAAATCGCACCCATGGCTTTAAGGCACCCTTAGGGTGTGCATCTCATATTTTGTTTTTCAATTTTATTTTTTTTTTCAAATTTCTGACATGTTGAACTTAGGTGAATTTTGCGGCAAGTGAAAGCTCATAGTAGTGTGATAGGGGGTGTTGTTTATCCACTTCTTCTTAAAAACCGTTCAATGGATTTAATTTAAATTGGAGACATGGCTTATAGGCATCCTAAGGGTGTGCATCTCATATTTTGTTTATCAATTTTTGAATTTTTTTTCCAAATTTCTGACATGTTGAATTTTTGGGCATGTGAAAGCTCATATTGGTATGGTAAGGCATGTTGTTTATCCAAGTCTCCTCAAAAAGTACAGGATAGACTGCGCTATTCCCAGAAAGTCCCTTTGCTAAAACATTGAAATGTTCAACGCTATCATCGGCAAAACGGCTTTCTAGGTCTAATGACAGATTGAGCACACAAGGAGTTTGTGTTTTACCATGGGTATTGTTTCAACTATATTACATTTTGAAAGTGATGTCCCCTCCATATCAAAATGTGTCCCCTCCCTACCCGACTTCCTGGGTCCGCTCCGCCGATTATTCGGCGAGTCAACTCCGCTGTCATGTTGATTTGTTATTTTGTAAATAACTTCGTAGTTTCTGAACCTTATCAGTTCAAGTTGCAAAGAATCTTTATTATAACCTAACACTGATATGCGCGACAATATGTATGAGATTCAAGGTAAAAGGCATTTGAAAGTCTCCTCTGCGCTTCGAAAATAAAAGTGAGATAAACATAAAAATTTACATTTCAAATACGCATATTCTTGCAGTTTGGGAACCAAAAACTCATAAGGAATGTATTCAAGATTATATTCCTGATTACCACAGTTAAAGGTGACCATCTAAACCTCAACGATTGGGAATAGGGAGCAATGAAAGCAGACACCTACCTCTGTTGACCTGACCCGTCCGCCATTTTCATTAGTCCCCTCCATACCGGGTACAGACAGTGTTCATAAACTGGCATTCCATGTGTATTCGGACTGATAACACGGTTTACTGTCATTGATAGATCTCGGTATTTCACCGCCAATCATATAATAATGTATTTTTAGTACATGTTAAAAGTGTATACAACTTCATATATATTCATATTCGGTGAAATACAATAACACTGTGGGATATATTTTAATCTGAGGTGCGAATATAATGGACATTTTAGACGGAAGTGATACTCATCTTCTATGCAACCTAACGCACACAATTTACATATCCTATCACACCGTGCAATGCCACATCGTCTGTCAGTATTAATCATTAAGAGAAGTTCACCAATGCAAAATAAACAAAATAGTCTTCTATATTCTCTAACTCGGATTACATTTAGATGATATTCAACTGAGGACAATGATTTATATTCTTTATAGCTAAAAAAACTTACTTGATTCACAAATTCTAGAGTACCAATTTTGATTCTACCATTAATCTGCAAAATACTTCTTTCTACCGTGAAAAATCAGAGGGCGTATAATTTGGTTACACGGTGCTCTGTTTACTTCGTCTAAAGCGCAATAATTCATTTGTTGCCTAGCAACAAGTAGTTCTCAAATATTGCTGTTGTTTCGGAAACTTTCACAAACTATGCATTTATTGCGTTGTATGTACATAAGTTATAAAATTTATTCAAACTTTCCACATACTTAACGCTTGCAGTCTGTCAAAAAACGGTAAATACACGACACTGACAACAGTTCAGATTTCCCGTCGGGGTCTGTCATGCTGTAGCGTTAGACCAAAACGGGCTCGACAAAGTTTAACCGGCTAGAATATAATACGAATATGAATCCAAATGCGGCATACACTTACCTTAAATTTATTTACAACTCCAATGCAGTTATACCGACGTCAAGTTTGTGAATATATGGCATACAGAACTTAACATATTCAAGACTCTAACACGAAAAAATAAAACGTCTACTGAATAGAGTGAGCTCCCTTTGCAGCATTCGGATATTTGTCGGTAATCTCCGAGGTCTTCTTTATGTAACGTCATTCGAGATAACCAAATCCGTCAACACTGTGTGAATGTTTCTCCATGGAAATCGTGCACGGGCATCATGACACAGCACACCTGAGTTAATGCGAAAGAATATAGTTCGATTTTAAATCCTTATTATGCTAGAATGGCGATAAACGTGTTTTGGCATTGTACGGTATCACAGTTAAGTCAGTAAGAGGTTCTACGTGTAACACGATAGTTAATTGATTAGATACATATATGAATCTTTTTAAGGGTTCTGAGGCTGCTGATTTCAGAAAGTGGTATCTAACGACTATATGACATTGTTTCAGCAAAAACAAGCGCAGAGCTGAATGCCATCATCGATGATTATCTTCCTACCCCCGTTTACAACAGGAAAATCAGAGAAAAGGCTGACCGATATCTGGATGAGAGAGAAAAGAAAAATGACTTTTACTATTTGTATGGTAAAACTTTTTTGAAATTTCAATGCAGTTGTCATTACAAAAGAACAAAAAACTGTTACTGTATTGAAATATTTGTCAAATAATTGATTTATTATTATTATTATATTATATGGATATTTATATAGCGCGCATATCCAAGCGTGGTTGCTCAAGGCGCTTACATTTTCCCCCTGGTCAAATGGCATTCTTTCACCGTCCGATCATTTTTCAATTTCAACTCCCAGGTGAGTATTTAACCGGCATCCATATGTGGCGCTCAGGTTAGGGACCATTCTATGCCTCACAGGGTACCCATTCACAGCTGGGTGAACTGAGACACATAGTCACAGCAGTTTGTCCAACACTGCTGAACGCTGATAACCGACAGCTCGGCGTATGCACGTGTTCATGTATCCACCATTCAGCCACCGACATGAATTTGTGAGATCTTTTAAGTGCGCAGTTTTGTTGCACTACACACTAGGGCTCCAGGGTGCCACCTATAGAGTTCAAACAGAGGTGAACTCTAGGTTTTTAAACCTTTGCCTGGATGAGACCTCAGCAACGTGAGACAGGCGCTCTTGCCGACTGAGCTATCCCGTACCCATATTCCTCAGGTCATGGTCTTAAGTATCCTCGATAATCCTGATTGTACGATCCGATAAATAACCTCTACAATATGGAGTCCATCATTGGTCGTTTGAACTTTTTCATTGTTTCAAAATTTTCGCATTAAGCCATTCAATTTGGTAATTACTTCATTAAAGATTTATGAGCCAGTACTTTGAGCACAAACATTTGTTATGAAAGCTGTTGTGAACTCCTCCGCAAGAAGAGAAAGTCCTAGAAGGTTAAAATCTAGTGTACTGGTACTTTAGCTAGCTGAGATTATATATTTTAGATTTGTTGACTGTAACCTATTGCCAATACATGTATTACCTTGCGAGTATTAGAAATTATTTAGTTCGGCGAAGGAGCCTTATGAAGAATATGAAATGTACTTCCTCCTGATTCTCAATGCAAGTCATAGAAATTTAGAGGAAACACTACATTTGAATTGACTATCATTCTCGACACAAACACAAAACCATATAACATAGAGTCGAACAAACTTATTGCACCTTGGATTACCTCCAGCTAGTAGTGTCTTGCATCTATATGAGACGTGTTTCTTGATCGGCGTTCCATTAAAAGAAAAGGGAATTTCCATTTTACTGAATCAGCGATTAAAAGCTGTTCTTGTACAGGAGACTATTTCGAAGTCAAGCGAGAGAAATTAAGTCACCTGGTTGACAGGATGAAGTTACCCTTGCTAAAAAGATAAGACCGTCTACCCACCGAGGTAAATCAAGTTATAAGCACAGGTATTGCCGGTAATCATATGTACTAGGTACTAAGATATTACAATTCTTCATGTAAAAGGAAAAGGGGTCTATCGCACGTACATACTCACTCGTTTGTCTGGTGATAAAAGGTGGAAAGTTATAATCCAGCCTCCATGTAGCGACTGATAATATTTAATAAGAGAACGTGTAGCAGCTAAAGTCCAACTACTTTTCATTTTGAAGGTTCAAATAAGCAAACGAAAATACTTAACACGTACGAGTAGTTTTTCTAAACAACTTTGTAAACACACAGCTTTTCATTGCTAAAGGCGATGAGTTCATGTGACAGTTTGTGTGTGCGTATACATGTAAATGAAAAGGTTGTCTTTTTGTGTTCCAAAAGAAATAACTTCGTTCGTAATGAATAGATTTTAAGAATTAATGTTATCTGGCTTTTAGTCGAAATGCATGCGGGCTGTATTGAATATATTAATATGCATGATATATTTATGTGCGTCCAATCTACCTCGACAGACATGCTCAAGGCGCTTCAAAGCAAGAACTGTATATAAATGACAGAACTTATTAGTCGACTTTTGAGGGGGATACTGTTTGAATAGATGGGTCCTCAGTTATGTTTGAATCTATCAAGACTGTCAGCAGTTTTACGTTTTAGGTCATAAAGGAGTGGGTTCCAGAGAGAGGGGCCAGGCTTGCAAAGGAGAAGGAGCGTTATCCAAATGACTTAGAAGGTTTTGGCAGTTGAACGTAGATTGCGAGAACTTGACTATAATGACAGCATGTCAGATAAGGAGCAAGACCATGTTTTGCACAGAATCTTTTACTCGATTCTAGCTAATGCTTGAATTGGCAACCAGGGAAATTCTTTGACTATTGGCTTGATATGTGTGTATTCTACCATCCCTGATTGCCAGACAAAGGAGATGGGGTTAATAAAATGACGGAAGACCATTCTCTTCAACAGACTATATGACTGAGCGTACATGGGCAGGACTCTGGATATATTTGAGCTATTTAAGTGCCTAGTTTATAATGGTTGATATGCGTTGGATCGATATCCCTTTAATATATACGTGATAGTTGTCAGCAAACGCATTTTGAACAATGACCTATTGTTACCGGCAGTACCAGTTAATCCAGACTCTGTGTTAGAATTATGGCCCGTCTGTTTTTCTGACGCTATTTTCAAGCTATGCATGTTAACTGCGTCAGAAAGACATAAACTCTCATCAACCATCAACTTTGTTGGTTTTCGGCAGGAAACTGGTAATGATAATTCTGATAATTATGTGAATTAATACTTTGACATAATAGATTAATGCATAAAACCATTTTCTTTGTATAATTGCATAATCACCCAGTTATATTTTCCTCCTAGCATATAAATGTATTAGTGGGATAATCAGAGGCTTTGTCGTTTCGACCGAAATACCGACCACGGACATCGCAACTATAAACAAAACTTGGTAACCTCCGAAAAAAATTAGACGATTTTGATTATTTTCTTGGGTGATTTATCCACACAGCATCAAGCGTACGATACAGGAATGTTTAGGACGAGTTTTTGAAGTTGATTTGCAAGCAAGTACCATTCTATTTGATTCACCAGATTGTCTTCCGACGGACACGCAAATCTGTCCTCGATTTACTGTTTGCAAAAAAAAAAAAATCGAAATGAATGCGATCGACTAGACTTTGGATTAAAGCATTGGCAAAAATCTTAAAATAGTTTCAAATGTAAGAGAAAGATTGATGTCAATGAAAAAGTATTTGCCTGACGTGCAATGATATTATCCTTACAAAACTAAGACAATGACTTTACTGTGTAATAGAATTTCACTATTGCTCCGTATTATCTCCAAATCATATTGTTTTATAGAGTCACAAGAAAACGTGAATGCTATTTTCATGGAAGCCTTGCTACGAGAGAAAATTGGATGTATGGAATTCCTCCTTGAAACTGATGCTGTGGACGTCTATGACTTTGACCTTGAAGTTCTCTTCTCGAAGGTTGTATCTTTTGTTTCCGGGCCATATATCAACAACCGTAATATATTTTTCTACGTAACTTGGTATGTGGGTAGACCTATTACGCCGACTTTGTAGGCTAGAATGGTAGATGCCTGATTGAGGGTGCGCGCCTTTATAACCTTTTTGGTGACCCTATGGATCCTTAACATATTTAACCAAGATCAGATTTGTCTGACCGATTGCATAATTCATCCAATTCTTTTCAATCCTTTTGAATGGGGAGTGGGAGTCAAATTATGTGTTAGAGACGTCTGGATCAAGGGAAGTCTTAAAGATGCTGTATCTTACTTGCAATCGGTTCAGGATGAAACTTAGCTATTGAGAAAAGAAATACATCACTTTGTAGAAAAATCTTTCGTCGAAATTTTAATATCATATTTAGATTGTTTAATCAACAATAACATACTTATTTCGACGCTTCAAGCACAGTACCCCTCGTAGACAGGTCATGTCATTTAACGAACCCGCTTTCGGTGACGTAATCATTATGCTTGTAGGATTAACACCGTGTCTCAGCTACCGTAATTGCGTTCGATGGGTATCAACTTTGACAGCAACGAATACCTAATTCGGAGAAAAAGAATATAGAATCTTGTTGAGCGCGACAAAGACGGGTTTCAAGCGTACATCTAGAAACCGGAAGTTGTGAAATGGCCACAATTGATTCGCCCTTATGTCGACTGCCGTTTCGGTATTTTTTGGTAAATTATCTCCTATTTGATGAATTTTGGTCCGATTTTCTCAAGATTGGTCGCTAAATTTTTCTAAAAATACAACGTACATTAAAAATACTTTTAAAAATATTGCAAGTATGATATAGCATCTTTAAAGGGGCAGTAGCACGTTTTTAGGGGGAATATAATGTGATGTCAGGAAAATGAAAATAAATGGTTCCAATTGAAAGACAATGTATTTAAACTTAATTGGGCAGTAATTATTCAAAATTATAATGTAAAGCTTAGCCATGCGATTCCTTTTTATTACACAAAATGAATTAAAGGTGTTCACACAAAATGGCCGCCAATGGATTTTATGTAACTCTTCATACTTTGTCCTCTGACTATATATGATTGGCTTGTGTAATGAGATTTTTGACACTATCAAACTAATACATTTAGCATTAACTTACAATTATCAGTGAACAATTTGAAATACAAAATTATCAAAAAACGTGCTACTGCCCCTTTAACTTACGGGAAGTTAACAGTTGGTCAGGGAAGGTTGGTCGTGGGTATTAGTGAGCCACTCTCACTTTTCTGCTTGTTGCAGTGGCGGATCCAGTGTGTTTTTCTGTCAACATGTGTGATAAAATATTTACCCGCTGATGGGACAAAAAGGTTGCGCATGGTACAAAAACGCATTCCTTTTGAATTTAAAAAAATAATTTCATAACGTTTTACAGAAAATTCTTTTAATGCTAAGTTAAGACAACGATTTTAATGCTATTTCAAGACATGAAGCGTTTCTGAACTTTTTATATTTGATTTCGTTTATTATTTGGCGTTTTTCAGGCTTTAACCACACCACTAAACATCATGCAACATTCATTTGGACAATGACTGTTAATCGAAATAACAACAATAGTCGTGAACAGACAACATTAGATATAAAATTACGAATTAACGAGTGAATTACAAAATAAATGTAACTGTAATAATGGAGCCCGAATAACGTAAAGTGACTGACTGATTGATAAGTTATTTCTTTTTAAAAAATAAGGATCAAGAAAATATGATCTTTCAAACAATAATTTAGGAGAATCACCGATGTATGTCCTTGAACCTTTGTATCAGTTCATGGTTCGAAGGTTATAAGCATATAATAGATATGAATGACTATAGAACTTGAAAATGATTTCAGATTACGAATTTCATCGGTTGAAGAATCATCCCAAAATAACGCGTATCGGTCTGAAACCACAAGCAATTGGGCATGGCCATTGCTCATATACCATATTATAACAATGCCTTTCAACCGGCATTTAGATCCCCGAAATGAACAAATTTCAAACATATTCTTTTGGTGACATCGATTTGATATCGCCTGTAACGTAATCCCAAAAGCATTAACTTTCATTCGACAACGATCTTACATATATGTCACCCTAATTATTACATCTGATTATAGCGATTGTTTGAATCGGGCCTGTTTACGGCGTCATCTCATTTTCTGATTCCTGTTTTAGACAAAACAAGATCTGCAGAAGAATGTTGCAAAAACCTTCAAAGATACAAAGGTAATTTTCTTTTAACATGTACATTGGTAAGAAGGTCTACTGTGTGTAAACGTTTATTAAACTAATTTCAATAGTTTCAGTGTCAAAAGTAAGACGGCAAATATCTAAGCCGTAAATCAATGATCACAATTTTCAATAGATTAAACATTTGTATGTTCATATTTCAGGATGAACTCAAAGTAAACTCAGTGGTTCGGAGATTTTTAGAAGACCTAGATGTAAGTTGTTTTACATGCATTTTACTTAATGGCGAAGCTTAGAACTTTTCATTGAATTCAATTGTTGCCACAAAAAATTCCGGAATCTTGACTATACTATTTAACAGATAAATCAACGTGGACCTTTTTTGAGAGACCTATCAGGTGATGGCATACCTTTTAGCAAGAACATATTGACTGTGAGACCATTCATTTGTGATGTCAGCCTATTTTCCCTCGCTCCATTATCTTTCCCTTAAGATTTAAACTTAGATATTTTGTTGAATAAAGTAGAGTATTTTGTTTTCAAAAACATTGTTATATATTTATTGCATATCTGTACGTTTTTTATGTATAACAGAAATAGGTTTCTAAAATTCGAAAGATACAAAGGTTACATCAACACGTTGAAATAGCTACATTTGCCAGATACTTATGAGACACCCCTATATTGATCATTTGCATTTACACCCACGTAGATTGTAGTCAATATCATCTTCAATGTCTTTGTAACGAATGATGGTGAGTAAGGTCTTCATTGCTATCCCCAAACAAGAAAATATTTGTATAGGGTCGACATTTTCAAAATAACAGAATTCCCAAAAGAACATTGCAGTTACCTACAAATAGTTTTGTGTACATTGATCAATTTGCAATAAAATTGCTCTATCTTTCAGATATCAAACAAAAAGTCGGCCATTTACACGAAACTGAAAAGGTTCTTGGCAACCTGCGAGGTTAGTAACATTCGTACCAATTTTACTTTAAATAATGAATGAGCTCATTCATTGCGTTTGTTCAGTTAAGTTGAACATCGTCCGCCTTTACAAAAGCAGTGTCTATGCTGATGGTGGTTGCACGTGGTCCTGTGCAAACCTCAGTCAACCTTATCAGTATAGTTCAGCAACATCGGGCGCGGCCCGGTGTAAGAGTGGGTTACTCGCTCACTGCTAAATAGCTGAAAGTTTGAAGGATTGAGTTCCTGCCGCACATTGAGACACAAGTTGAGAGACTTGTGGTGTCGCCCTCGGTAAGTGACTGTATTCAAAATGTGCCTCTGTTAACCCAACAGGAAATGGGTACCTGGTAAAGAGTTGTGTTGGTGTCGACCTTATAGGCACATATATGTCAGTTTGGGCTATATAAAGTTAGCCATTATTATTATTATTATTATTATCATTATTATTATTATCAAAGATGTGAAGTTTAAAACTTACTTTCTGTCACTTATAGCCGTAACTTCCAACACCATGGATAACAAACACATGGTCACTTGCCATACTGTATTCAGGGTAAGATTCATACAATGCCGAGTCAGTATAAAAACTGGCAGGTTGCAATCAAACAATACTTTATTACTGTCTCACTTGTGTACATGCTTATGTTAATTTATATTTTAAATACAGTAAAATGTAGTATAAACACCATAAATCATTTAAAATGTACACAACCAATCGCCCAGCGATTTATGAGAGACGATATAAATTCCAAAAAAATAGATATATGCAAATAAAATGCAGATAAATTATAACAAGTAAGCTATATAGAAGCTCTCTCCGTTTCGTTAAAGTAGAATGGCAGGTCCTGGCATTATAAGGTAAAATATCTGGTGTGCTTAGAATACGTATACGTTTATCACAGTCTAGTAAAAATCTGAAATCCTCCCATTTGATTTGACAAGTTTCTAAACGTCTCATTCGTTCTGAGGTAAACACAGGGCATATTAAAAGAGTGTGCAATTCATCTTCAAGTCGGTTTGCGCAATTTAAACATTCTATCTTCTAAGGGTAGCTTTTCGTATCGACCAGTTTCAGTGCGAAGGGGTGCGACACCATATCTAAACTTTGCAAGTGCACTTAGATGATGTCTTGGTATAGGGCGCTATAGGTACGGTTCAGTGGTATATGGTGTCTTGAACAATATATATATGCCGTAGTTTGTTTCTTCCCTTTCGTCCAGCGTCTGATTGGATCTGTCCAAGAACCAATGTATTCCTCCATAGTTAGGGACTTCACGACATAACTAGTTGGCGGCTTTTCACGTAACCGGTACATGTATTTAGGCACAGGAAATTGAGAATATTCAAATATAATGTTATAACAATAAATAATAAAGTCAAAATACGAAGCAGATAAAAAATACTTCCCCATATACAATAGGCTGAAGGAGAGTCAGGTGACATCTACGCTCAGTTCTTTAAAATCCCCACCTCGCACTACTCGACCAAAATTAATTCTCTATGAAAATTGTAGCATTCTATAGTTCCAGTTATTTTTCTTTGTGATATTCGCCCAATCAAATATGTTCCTGTTCAGACGTTGTTGTCTCATATTCTTGTGTCTGGAGACTCTTGTGGCACTTGTCCTTTGTCTGACCACAGGTCAAGATCAAGATTCACCATTCACAGTTCGAGGTGTATTTTCCTATTGCGCTATATAAAAGCGAATAGCCCGGCGTTGAACAGCGTTAATGTATGACCTGTTCTTAAAAAAATGCAAAAATGGGGAATTGGGTTGCAGAATCGGAATTGCATTTAATTTACAATACAAGATATTCGCCTACTGGAGCGATACAATTGATTCGTTACAAGACGTGGTGTTTAACTAAAAGCCTTATAAGGTTTACCATTCTGGCTGGCAACTAGAATGTCTACTTGAATCATAAGCTTCTATTGGGCCCCTACAAGGACCAATGTTTGGAGGACATATGATAGCCACAGTGAAATTAGTGAAATTCATCATCGAACCGAATGTTCCGATGCTGAGTATGCTCAGTTTATCATCCCGGAGAATTTTCATGTAAAATGTGCGCTTTAAAAACCCTACATTGAATCGTGTTATTAAACCAGAACCATCTGAAAGGCAAATAAAAATCTTCCTAAAGGGAAGCTTCATTGGTGATATAGAAATGAGTATCGAGACAACATGTGACGAATTCGACTATTTATTTGTATGCTCTATGTTAGAATCAGAAAGTAAGATACATGCAATGAATTTATTTTGGGTAAAATACGGTAGTTTGCCTACTGCAGCGAGTGTGCGTTGCTCGTTCAAGTGTTGCATAAGTCACGTGACGAAGATGACGTGGTAGGCTTGAGTACGTGCCAAGTCATTCGAGGTCTACGCTTTTCACCAGAGAGCAGCTAATCAATCAGATTCAATGGAGAAACTTTCGAACAATTTAGTCCAAAACTCAGAGGATTCAGACACCCCTGACATCAGCAGGGACGAAGCTACACCAAAGGGACAGTAAATCTCAAGACCAAAGAGACGATACAGGGCTTTGAAACTTTCCAATTGTTCAAGGATTATATCGACAGTAAGTTGAAATCTTTTAAACGAGAAATCAAAAAAAAGTGAAGAAAGGTCATTGTCAGCCTTTAAACGCGCTAAGAAAGACTCTGACGTTCCTAGTTTTAGGTTTAAAGGCAACCACCTGCAATACAAGTTCAACGCTAATTGTTTGGACAAACTAGACTCTGCGTTCAGATTCATTAAGCATAACAAGAAATCTGATTGTGTTGGTATTCTGCAGGAGCTTTCTTGTGATATTTCAAGGAGGAACAAACATATTCGTCTAGCCGACCGCTCGCCTTCCGGCTGGGCCGTCGTTGCCGAACTTGAAGGTGATGACATCGCTTCCGGTTCAGAGGAAGAACGGAGGTTTCGAAAAAGCAGAGAACAAAGCTTTGCGCAAACGACGCACGTCATCGCTCCGGGGCAGGGGGAGATTCAGTAATCCTCTTAGTTCTACAGTTTCTTCTGGTAATCTGGTCGACGAACCTCGTCCATCTACTTCCGGTCAGAACCAGCCATTTCGTGCAGTCAAGCGAGGTCCCATGCCTAAACAGCAGTGCTACGTCTGTGGTGGTTTCGGCCACTGGAGGGTGTCCTGTCCCCACGCAGCTTCGCACCATGCAGCACAGGCAGCTAGTGCGGACACAGTCCAACCCAACTCAGCTGTCAAGAAGTAATGAGATTTCAGGTATTTTCATTTTCAGTTTTCGTTTGAAATTTGTGTATGGTAAATAATTGAACAGCTATTATCGCTTCTGAGAGTTTTCCTAAATGTTTCAGGAGGCGTAAGATGTTGCGAGTTAGACGGTCGGCAGTATGCAGTCAACAAGACGGATTTACAACAGAGAGACCACACTTGTGCGACACCTGACCCTGACATTGATAGTTCAAGTTTTGGAGGTAGTTACTCAGAATCGGACATTGTTTATGCGAGGTCTCATGAGTTTGAATCTCAGTCATCAAGCATAGTAAAAGGCAATTTGAAAAAGCACCGTTCCTTTTGGGTTAATATCGGGGCTCCACAGTTTGTTATTGACACCATAACCGAAGGTTATCTGATTCGATTTGTTAATAATCCCACCCCGTCGTTTTCTAAAAATAATCGTTCTGCTTTGAGGAACGTAACTTTTGTTGAAGAGGCTATTGAAGAGCTTTTAAGTAACTCCTGCATTGTAGAAGTTGACCATCCTCCTATAGTTGTCAACAAGTTGTTCGGTAGCTACTCGGCGTTCAGGCAAAAAACCTTTGATACTGGATCTTAGATTTGTTAACCAGTTTGTTTACAAAAGAAAGATCGTCTTTGAAAGTTACAAGACTGCTTTGGAATTCGTCAAAGATACAGGCTTTATGTTTAAATTTGACTTGAAATCAGGCTACCACCACATTGATATACACGAAAGTCAGCAGCAGTACTTAGGCTTTGGTTGGAATATTAATGGCAGCACTAGGTTCTACTGTTTCACTGTTTTACCATTTGGGCTAACGTCTGCACCATATATCTTCACAAAGTGCATTCGTCCTCTGGTTACGTTTTGGAGAAGTAAATCTGTGGATATCGTAGTGTATCTTGATGGTGGATTCGAGTATGCTAAATCTAAGGACTTGTGTTCAATTCACTCAGTTCTGGTCAGGAATGCTTTAGATCAAGCAGGTTTTATTGTTAATGATACCAAGTCAGTTTGGAGTCCGGTTACCGAGTTGGAGTGGCTTGGATTCACCTGGATCCTAGATTCTAGAAAACAGAGGATGTGGTGTCGAATTTCTCCCAGTTTTTGTCTGAATTTTCTATTTTTACTGCAAGGAGTTTAGCCAGTTTAGCCGGCAAGATTATAGCTCTTACCCCAGTTTATGGAGATGTGTGCAGGCTCTTTACCAGGAACATGTATTCAGAAATACAATCTTGTTGCTCTTGGGATAGATTTATTAAGTTAGAAAATCCCCTCTGTGTGTACGAATTGATTTTTTAGAGGGATGATCTCCCCAGTCTAAAGCCAAGAGGGTTGTCTACTGTTGTCCACCCTGCGATCTCTGTATTCACAGATGCAAGTGACATAAGTTGTGCAGGTTACGTTGCAGGTTCGTAGCATACTTTTCAGTATGTTTTGGCTTTTGAAGAGAGTGTTCGTAGTTCCACTTGGAGAGAAATGAAGGCCGTGGAATTATCTCTCATCGCATTTTCCAGTGTTTTATGAGTGGTAGAACTGTAAAGTGGTTTACTGATAGCAAGCCTTGTTGTCGAGTAACTTCTTGTGGTAGCTTTAAACAGCATTTACAACAACTCGCCACCTCCATTTTCGTGATAGCCAATCAGAATGACATAAAGTTAAAGTTCAGCTGGATTCCCAGGTCAGAAAACGAAGAGGCTGACGCCCTAAGTAGATTTCAAGATTCCGATGATTGGAGTGTTACAGACAATGTTTTCAAGTTGTTAATCGCTTTGCTAACTTTTTGAACTCCAAGTTAGGAAGGTTTAATTCCCGAGTTTGGGTTCCGGGAGTGGAGGCAGTGGATGCATTTACTCAGCAATGGCACAATGAGAACAATTGGGCTGTTCCTCCTGTTCACTTAGCCTGCAAAACTGTTCATTATATCTTAGCATGTAAAGCGCCTACTACCTTAGCAGTGCCTATGTGGCCTTCTGCTCCTTATTGGCCTTTGTTGTTCATGGAAGGAAAACCCAGACATTTCATTACAGATATGATCAAGTTGAGTGGAAGCAATTCCGTTTCAGGTGGGAGCAAGCAGTCTATTGTCAATAACTTTACTGGTTTCATGTTAGCACTCAGATTTGACATTTGATTGTATATCTTTTCAGGTATGTTTTCCGTCAGTATATGGAAAGAGAGAGATGCTCTGGCGCACCAAGATTTAGTCGAATTATCTGCTAAGATGCCTGATTTAGTTTTAAAGTCTAAAGCAAATTCTACAGTTTCGAAATATAAAAGAGCTTTTTCATGTTGGAAAAGATGGGCTTCGAAGTTTGATGAAATAAGCATATTACCAGCCAAGCCCTTTCATGTAGGCTTGTACTTAACCTCTTTGATTCAATCAGACAAGAATTCCCCTGTTGTTATTGATGCTGTCTACGGTATAAGATGGGCGCACAGAGTAGCAGGTCTATCAGATCCATGTGAGAATGACTTGATTAAGATCATTAAAGATGCAGCTATGAGATATCACAGTGACCCTGTCAAGAAGAAAGAACCAATAGACGTTAGTATTTTGACAAAACTAGTTGACAAGTTTGGTGAAGAGACCTGCAGCCTTGCAGATTTGCGTTTTCTGACTATGTCCATTCTTTCTTACGCCGTTTTTTTCAGGTTTGCTGAAATCTCCTCAATTAGACGGTCTGATGTTTCCTTTCACGAAGGATACATTCGTATGTTCATAGAGAGAAGCAAGACTGATGTGTATAGAGACGGTAGATTTCTTGTGATTGCAGCGTCCGGTTCTAAACTTTGTCCAGTAAAAATGTTACAGCGTTATTTGTCTTTAGCAAACATCAGAGAGGATTCCCACGAGTTTTTGTTCAGGAAAATAAGCTATTGTAAAAAACAAGCGAAGTTTATTCTCCGAGGAAATATTCCAATCTCATACACAAGAACAAGAGAAATTTTCAGGCAGAAGTGTAGAGAAGTAGGTATTGACCCAAATAGTTTTGGTTTACACAGTTTCCGTTCAGGGGGAGCGTCAGCCGCTGCGAGTGCAGGTGTACCTGACAGACTATTCAAAAGACATGGCCGCTGGGCGTCCGAGACTGCCAAGGACGGATATATAAAAGATGACATAACAGAGTTGTTGAGTGTCATTTCTATGTTAGGCTTGTAGTTTTCTTGTATTAAATCATTTGCTGTTTCTCTGCCCTGTCTTTTAATTTTATCGAGCTGCGGTAGGCATTACCCATGTGACGTAATTTGTTTGATCGAAAAGAATTAGAACATAAATGAATTTATTTTGGGTAAAATACGGTAGTTTGCCTACTGCAGCGAGTGTGCGTTGCTCGTGCAAGTGTTGCATAAGTCACGTGACGAAGGTGACGTGGTAGGCTTGAGTACGTGCTAACATTCGGAACACCTCGGCCCTCTCCGTTACACTCACAAGTGCTCGGACGCCACTGGGAGCCCGCCATACCCAGAATCCGGGTATAGCCAATCAGCGAGCTCTGTCTACATTGCGTTCACTTCACTTTGACAGAAAATAGTTCTGCGATCATTCAACAAATAAATGAATTCTTGGACTACGCTAAACACTTGGTGTAACTTATTAATTAAAAAAAGCAGATTGAAATTCTGAAATATGCCTATAACAATCAAGATTGCATAGGAGTGCTACCAACTGGATTTGGAAAAAGGATAATATTCCAGCTTCTGCCTTGGTTCCTCCAAAAGTAGGGACCGCACGGTGAATTTCCATTTCAGAAACCTTTGAATTAATAATTGTGAAAAAGATACTTAGAATAATTCCTTAACACACTTAACGAAAAAAAAGAACATAATATTCTATCAACTCGACCCAAGTATTGAGTAAATGCTATCTGAAAATGTGATCCGTTAAATGGCTTCGAGCCCACTTCCGGTTACTAACAGTCATGGTTACGTTAAAAAGTGGACATCGTCAGTTATAACAAATGTGGAATTTAATCATTTCAATGGCTGGTGAAAGACTTATAAACTATTAGAATACTTTTGTGCAAGTTGAAGTAATTTGCATAATGTTTCTACAATATCAAAATGATATCGAATTGTATTATAATACTTTAGTCTTCGTAGGTTACATGAGTCTGTCTAATTTGCATATGCATTTTGGGAAAATTCGATTATAAATCAACAAAGAACATTTTTTTCATGTTTTATGTCCCTATTGGTTCCCCTATTGTGTTGGCATTTTAATGATTATAACTTTTCATAATTCGTTAATATATATAAGCTTAAACTTTGACATGGTCTATTGGGTTGTTTCTGCGGCGTTGTCCCTTGAAAGTAGTTCCACTAGTATCACGAGCGAAACGCGCTTGCGCTCAGCAGAAAACAAGTTCAATATGTCAACCTCCCAGTGGGGTACGAGTCGCCACGCGCGTGGCTCTCGTAGTTTCGAATGTACGTGCTAAGTCATTCGAGGTCTACGCTTTTCACCAGAGAGCAGCTAATCAATCAGATTCACCTCGAGTAAAGCTTTGGGGGTTGTTCAGTATTGTATTTATGGCCGATTGGCAATGTTTAGCCGTACGGTTTACGAGAGCAGTTTTGCTATTAATTTTGTCAGTGGTCCATGAAGTTGTCCGAGACAGGAGTGACCTGATGTGACCTGACCTGAAGTGACCTGACCTGAAGTGACCTGACCTGAAGTGACCTGTCCTGCCGTGACCTGACCTGCCGTGACCTGACCTGATGTTGGACGATTGAACAGTGCGCGGCAATGAATTTGAGTTGAATATTATCTTGTACTAATCAAATCGTGCTTTAAGTTTATTAGTATGTGCTTCTGTGTCGTTTTTCCCATTGAGGAATAAGCTTTGCAAGTCTTATTTTATGATATAAGGGGGTGTATTTAAAGTAGATTTTCTGCTGTCAGACCTTATGTTGCAGGAAGGCCCATGCAGTGCAGACGCCTCACCAAGTGGTGCGACGCATGTTCATCTACAGTTCTCTACTCATCGGTCGACTGTATTTTCACTCATTCATTGTCAATAAACCTGCTCGTCTGTGACCTGCGGTAGGCATTACCCATGTGAAGTGTTTTGTTGTACATGAATAACATTTTATGTTCGTTTGATCGAAGAGAATTAGAACATAATAGATATTATTATAACACACCAAATATGTAAAAAATGAATATACTATTAAATACCAATAGACTTAACTTTACAAAAAAGTGTCCATCCTATGCAAAATCATTATGTCTTTATTTAAGCATTAAGTCTCATAACACCAATCCTTCATGTACCATTAGTGAATGTATCGGCTGTACATAAATTTATATATAAATTTATACCGTATGTTGTATAAATGTAAATATGTATTGTACCTCTTAGGCTGCAGTTCGCAGCTTTAGTGTAAATAAAGTTTAGTTCAACCGTGGGTAAGTGTAAGTCAGTGAACTATGTACATACTTTCCGAGGAATAGGCAACAGGAAGAGCTGTTGAGTTCTCGAAAGGACATCTGTCATTTATTTTGAACATTTGGATCAAACGACTTTTCATCTTTGATAATTTTTGTCGTTATTCTTTTAAGAAGGTTTTAAACCAAATTAAGTCAGATACGAGATGTGTTGTTGAGTAACAGAGGATCACAGTTGATGAATGCCTGTTTGTTCCAGGATGAGGATGGCAAACCTTTACTCGATGAACCTACCAAGGCAAAGATTAAGACAATTCTACAGAACTCATCGGTAATTCATTAACCCATGGATGCATTAGATCTTCAATAAATACGAACAAAAGCATTTGTAGTAACAAATTCAAAGAATGTTCGCATTACACCGTTGATGGTTTGTATCATGTATCGGCATTTCATTTGTATTATGTACAAACAATGCTATCGAAAGAGTTTTATTGTATTAACGGAGGCCCATGTCATTGTATGTTAAATATGCCCCTCGGCTTATGCCTCGCTCGAGTACACGTGCGTTGTATATAAAATGTCTTTGTCATCACAGACAAAAGATGACCTATCAAGAAAAATGGCGAAGTTTCTTCGAGGCTGCTTGGTAAGTTCTCATTTATCATTTCTGTCTCCCGAGGTCTGACAAAATACATAATACAATTTCTGAAGTTCTGATATGTATCATATACTTGCTTGTAAATACAAAGATTTTTGATTTACGATACACCCTTCGAGCACTCTGTATCAGCCCGTCGTCAAGGCAAAACCCTATATCAGCCCGTCGTCAAGGGTCTTGAACCTGGAACCCTAGGCATCGAACGCAAGAAATAGATAGAAGTCGCGCGGTATTTATACCGTTGTCTCCCTTTGTACAGCTGACGTTTGAACGTGGCCGACATCGCGAAGAAAGGCTGCAGTCACTTGTGGATAGGATTTGTCAGTTTGATACAATCTAACCTTTAAGTTTGAAAACTCAACCAGAGAGAAGATGAATTCAAAAGTCGCAAGATTCGTACTGTAGGCTCGGGAGCTTAATGATTGTCGGTAGGCCTATGTGTTCGTTAACGTTTAGCAAAACGGATAAAATCAGCCACATCAACTAAAGCTCTCGGGTTGATAATGAGGTATCGGGCTGATACAGTATGTGAAATGAAAATACCCATATAATTCTATCTATGTAACACATACAGAGTTAAACCATATAAATAAGAAATAACGTCGGCATTTTTGGACAGCAATGTCCATCTTGTAACAAAAACCTGAATCTAAACAGCATTGTGAAGTTGAAGAAGCCTTCGGAGATTAGTTCCTATATACATGTATAGGAAATAATGACTCTCTTTGGTCAACAAAATTTGCAAATGAATGTGTTTTTTTCCGTCTCAAGATCTATTCACTGAAAGTATTATGAGACCAAATTGGAATCTGAGACTGAATGCTAGTGGTGCATTTGCTATTTTCTTTACGTCTTATTCTGCCAAGTTGGTTTATTGTAATAGATAAAACGTATTGTATTGTTTCTGCCATAACCAGAAAACAAGACTAATAAATTTCAGGGGTTGAAAAATCCCATTGCCCGACGCCCGGGTCGAGTGAAATTCAACAGTCGGTCAAGTAATTATTCACAATAAACTTTACCGTGGTACAGTAGTTATTTCCAAACCTGGGAATGTTTAAATGGGGTTTATTTCCAACAACGAGGAGCCTCTTGACAGTCTTGAACACTTTAAGTCATGACCTCGCATTTTTATAGTCTTATTTTACGAGTTTTCAGCACAGCTGTCTTTACTGTGTTGACAACATGAGGTCAGAGTTACTTCCCTTTGGTAGTACATTCGGATTGTCTTTGTAGAATTAATGAACCTCGAAAACCAATGCAATCCACACCAACAGAGCATTCGGAATGACTAAACAGGAAGGGAGATCGACTGAGGCAGTCAGCTGTTTAACATAAATTACTTGGAATGTACAGCCGGCATGTTTTCTTTACCATTCAAGAAAAATATTATTTAGATCAAGCACATTGTTTTAGGTTAAAATGATTAATTGGCACATTAGATTTTACATATTTTAAACATTTTAACACCTTGCATTAGGGCTGCAAATTGATTTCTCACATAATACATAGGGCCTACATATGTTAGAAAACTATGAAACATACACACAGAAATTGAAAATAACACGTTTTGACCTTTTAGAGACTACAGATTCAAAAGTGTTTTGGCAGCTCCGACTAAGTTTTGGTGTAGTTTCCACTTCCATCGCTGTCACACTCGTATTTTAGTAATACCATTTCTCCTACTCAGCTATTAAAAGTTCACGAGTTTGAAATCCTTAACCTTATCAGTCTAATTAAACCTAGCCTCAATATTATCCGTTTCACTCCTATTCTGAGTCAAGAAAGGCCTCATCGAGGGTCGCGTCATCCTGCTTCATCAGCGTATATGTCTCCGCTAACGCTACAACCTATCCCCAGATATCCTCCTATGGTCTTCTGTCATATCGCTGACGGGTGGTTGCTCAGTGCTATTTATAGCCTATCTGTTTTCAGTAAAACTATTTTGAACTCCATACACTGTTGTCTAGTGATGTCGCACGTGGAAATCTAAGAGCGAGTGAGTTGGAGTTTAGCGGGAGACTGCAATGAGAACCAGATTTATTTTCTAATAGTACTCCTATTGGTTTATTTTAATCACGAGGTGAGAACGCGGAACGAAGCCAAGAAACTAGTTTGCCGCTATCGCTGAAAGGGCATCATTTGATTGGCTTGCTATATATAGTGATACGACAGAAGACCATAGGAGGATATCAGGGGATAGGTTGTAGCATTAGCGGAGACATATACGCTGATGTAGTAGGATGGGGTCGCGTCAGCTGACCTTTCTGCGACCTATGACCCTCCAACGTTATACGTTCGAAGGCACACTATTTCGGCTTGGCAGGATAAGTTCTGATTGGTCAATTCGATACGTGGACTGACGCGACCCTCTACTAGGGCTTTTTGTATATAACAAAGTTTTGCTGTTGTGATGACAGTCTTACCAATGTGTTAGTGAGTGACGCAAACTGATACAGTGAGTGAGGCGCTATGTTGTTGTGACATATCTCTAGCTTCCTAAATTTATTTTGCGATAAAATAAACAATTATTTACTATATCAACAAGATATAAACTTCGGGTGGCTTTTCGATATCGAAGGATACATTGGCACTGCAAAATGTTAACTGTTACATTCCGAAAACACCGTAAAGAGTCGTTTTTCATCCTAACGAACGCCGTGACGCAAGGCATTTTATTAAAAATGTGTCCTATTGACTGCATGTAAAGGATGTTAATGAATACATCAAATTCAGGCTCGCTTTTAAAACACTTGTATATGTTTTTTATTAGCTTGTGAAATTGTTACTGACTCTGTAGACAGGATTCCAAACAGTGTGTTTTTCAGCAGTTGAACAACGTTTGCCATAGCTGCTATATCAGTAAGAACAGGAGGGTCACTTCTACGTATAGGGCGACCAAGAATATCCCATAGGTGTACCTTCTATGATTTCTCCAAACACACATGTTCATACTCTGAACTCGTTGCACGAGTGATTTAGAGTTTCGCGAGGCCTACCTGATTGAAATAAGTGTCGTTAAACTTCTTGTTCTTAGTATGGTAATAGTGTCAGGGAAAATATTACATAAAAAGGTTCGTCAATCTGAAGTCGGCAAGATTAACATTGGCCGACTCCTATGTTATATGTTTGATGTTTTCGAGTTCACTCAGGGATAAAGATGAAACTATTTGTTTGAAATGCACAACGTAGGAACGTGTCAAACATATTATGTGTACGCTTAGTTATCTTTATGAACGAGTTTCTTGTGGTGTTTTGTTAAATAAATAGATTTTAAGATCAATCATAAGGCAAGAAAAGTTGTCTTTAGAAGATATCTTGATCAGTGACAAGATGATAATTTCAATCCGCAGTGACGATTTAACGTATCAGAACATGTTCTAGCTAACTTCAATTCGACTTTAATTTTACCCTACGCTACGTTTTTTGTAAGGAAGATTGAACTTAGTTAAGATACGATCAAGTAATAATGATAAATTTCAACAAAATGTTACTGTTTTCAATAATTCATTAAATCAAAACTATTGCACGTTGTAATCCCAAAAATGGTATTGCATTGCCAATTGTTCGGTATCTACAGTCATTTCTTGTATCGAAGGTAGAAATATAACATCAATTGTGTTTCACGTTAAAAATTACATTTCCTCATAGCTTTTTACAAAAAAAAATAATTTAGGTATAAATTGAATGCGGAATACCCAAAAACTGAGAATTAAAATTAAGCGATCCAAAATATTTCATTATTGTTGACGAAAGCGATATTAAATACATGTAGCTAGTCATAGTTAACTGAAAATATTTTTGACAATTACACTCAGCGGCAAAAGAAACGATACCAACTTTTCAAAAGAATACAAACCAAAATCTTGTCGTAAATGAAATACGACTACGAACTCTTGTGATAGGCACATCAGTTCTCACAATTTCAAACATCGAAGTATATTACCATTATTTGTTTAACTGTTCAATGGTTTTCTTTGGTCATAATCTTTAGAAGTGGAACAAAAAAATCATGAAATGATAAATTTGATAAATTTAAGATGTTATCAATTTACAAAACCTTGATAGAAATTAATGCATTTTGTCTGTAACTTGGTTTAAAAACGAGCAAAAGGGCTATTTTCACTATGCTATCTCGTCTAGTTCTTGAAAGGCGTGCTTTTTAAAAGCGTTAACAGATATAGATTTGAAATTAAAAACTTAGTTCAGTTAGCTCTTTAAGACACGAAATAACCCTGTTTCATTTGTAACTTGACCTTTTATGCATTTTCTTTTGCCCCGGCCTGAGTCACACCCTATAATACGCACCGTCGTAAAATGAAGGCACTCGCACTTGTCCCAATCATGTTGCATATAGCATTTTAAAATCATATGTATGCTGGTATTTTTTAAAAATTTGAAATAAGTTTTCACCTTAATCGATTTCTTACATGTAAAAAAAAAATCCTCAATCCCCGGTTTCCTAGAGCGGTAGCTTCAGGTACAGGCGCATAGTCTGCATAAGTCAAAGTTCAAATTAAAAATCGCAATTAAATTATCAGGTTACCATTAATTAGTAGAAACATTAAAAAACACATCGTAGAGACCACGATTGCCCACCTTACATATCTACAAAAGTCACTATTCATAAAAAGTGTAAAATAAAATACTGAAATACAGCATATCGTGGGATCATGGTTTGAATGTATGACACGTTTAGCAAAGGTAAGAAGAAGATTAAAGATGCTGTATCATACTTGCAAGCGGTTCAGGATGAAACTTATCTATTGAGAAATGAAATACATCACTTTGTAGAAAAATCTTTTGTCGAAATTTTGTTTGAATAACAATAACATACTTATTTCAACGCTCAAAGCACAGTACCCCTCGTAGAAAGGGCATGTCACTTAACGAACCCGCTTTCGGTGACGTAATAATTATGATTGTAGGATTTTCACTGTGTCTCAACTACCGTAGTTGCGTTCGATAGGTATCAACTTTGACAGTAACGAATACCTAATTCGGAGAAAAATAAAATAAAATCTAGTTGAGCGCGACAAAGACGGTTTTCAAGACAAAGACGGTTTTCAAGCGTACATTTAGAAACCGGAAGTTGTGAAATGGCCACACTTGATTCGCCATTATGTCGCCCGCCGTTTCGGTATTTTTTGGTAAATTATCTCCTATTTAATGAATTTTGGTCCGATTTTCTCAAGGTTGGTCGCTAAATTTTTCTAAAAATACAACGTATACATTAGAAATACTTTTAAAATATTGCAAGTATGATACAGCATCTTTAAAGGTTATGTTTTAGTCAAATGTAACATTCGTTTAACGTGTCGAAAATAAAAAATCAAGTTTTAATACCTTCTAACAATTAGTATTAGAGTTATACATGAGTGATCGACGGACGGTCTGACACGTTGACCGTTGTATGTCCATAACTAAAAATGAAGCCATTTTTATACATGGAGTGGTCAATTGATAAAATTAAGGATAATATTCCAAGAGCGGCATATTTCAGTTGACAAATCAGTGGTTGCATAAAAAGTTTTGTGTGGACATAATTATGTATATATACACACAAAGAACTTAATTAAGCACCCCCCCCCCCCCCCCCCCCCCCCACTTTTTCAAACAGAAAAACACTGCTGATAATAAACAAAACAAATGTACAATCAAACAATAAGGATTTTCAAATAGAACGATCATCTAGCATTGTGGGAACAAAAACTTCATTCGGTTTATGATTCACTGTCACTGAATAACTGGTTTTACAAAAACTTGGTATTTTTTAGTCAAAATCCATGTTACCTTAAAATTGAAAATGAAAGTCAATATTTTTGGCTGCAATGTGATTTTTATCATTCTCTTGAGTGAATTGATGACTTTTCAGTAAATAACCCCATAGCAAAAGTCAATCGTTAAAGCAGTATGAACCTCCAACATCACAAAATTATCAAACATCGAATTTAAAGAAACCTGCACAAAGAAATTTATTGGCCACTGTCAAAGATGATGGCTTATCTAAAGGAAGAAGAAATGTTTGATCAACAAGTTCAACTCAAGAAATCTCAAATTTACTCACAGATGTTAAGATTATAGGCATTTTATCAATTTTGATGAAAAAAGTACAGAAAATTCAATGTCTTGCTAGCCTCTTATCATGCATGATAAAAATGTTTTTTGTGTATGAATGTCAACAAGGGATCAAAATTGTTATTTTTTATTCATAACATCCAAAGTTTAAAGTGTAGTTTTCCCCCTATAACAATAGTTATATTTGGCCAAATTTCAGTAGTCTCACAGTTTTTCTCATATTTTCGTTATGTTTGCACATTAGCGATTTTTAGTTTAATTAGATAGTCAATAAAAAAGCAATTGTTATATCTGGAGTAGTCAATACATCAAATTAATCCAAATAGTCCAAGAGCACCCAAATTCATTTTGCAAAATAGGGGGGTGCTTAATTAAGTTCTTTGTGTATATATCAGGAAGGAAACAGTATTTGGTAAGATTTTCAAATTGATTTCTGATAAAATGATTATTACCTGGTACGAGCTTGATAGATATGCCCAAATTTGAATGAGCAATAAACATCGTTTGATTAACAAATGAAATAATAATTTCAAGCTACATCAATATTTCTATTCCACTTATCAGTAACACTTTTTTACTAAAAACTTGTGCCTTCTGTTGTTCAGAAATTGAGAGACATTTAGCCTTCTGTATCGTTTTTTCTACAAAAGCCGGTTAAAAAAACGTCCTATTTCGTTTTTAAATGTTCAATAGGAGTCAAAATGACATGATTGATTCCCGAAAAATTAAACTCAAGTTTTGAATGAATTTTATGTATCTTTATCAATCTGATCAGAAGATATATACTAAAATGTTCAGTATAACTGAGTCGATAAAAAATGCAAATGGTCAATTTACTGAATTATTCTTATTTTTATTTCAAGCATATTTGAGATAAAAGCTTAGTGAACAAAATACTGCGATTTGGTTCAGCGATTTTTTACGTAAAGCTTATTTCATCAGTAATAATCACATATCAGTCTGTACTTGTGTTGGCATTTGCCTTCCGTAGCGCCAATGCCTTCCGTAGCTACGAGTGCCTTCATTTTACGACGGTGCGTATTATACATGTAGAGAGTGGAGTGTATATATAGGGTTTCGTCTATACTTAATTATGCACAGTACCTTAACATGTACACTAAATAGTTTAAACCATTGTAGAGTAAAATGAAAGCATGGAAATATTTACCAAGTGTATGAATATCTTTAAAGATGCTGTATCATACTTGCAATATTTTAAAAAGTATTTCTAATGTATACGTTGTATTTTTAGAAAATTTTGCGACCAACCTTGAAAAAATCGGACCAAAATTCATTAAATAGGAGATAATTTACCAAAAAATACCGAAACGGCAGTCGACATAAGGGCGAATCAAGTGTGGCCATTTCACAACTTCCGGTTTCTAAATGAACGCTTGAAAACCGTCTTTGTCGCTCTCAACTAGATTTTATTTTATTTTTCTCCGAATTAGGTATTCGTTGCTGTCAAAGTTGATACCCATCGAACGCAATTACGGTAGTTGAGACACGGTGTAAATCCTACAAGCATAATGATTACGTCACCGAAAGCGGGTTCGTTAAATGACATGCCCTTTCTACGAGGGGTACTGTGCTTTGAACGTCGAAATAAGTATGTTATTGTTGATTAAACAGTCTAAATATGATATCAAAATTTCGACGAAAGATTTTTCTACAAAGTGATGTATTTCATTTCTCAATAGCTAAGTTTCATCCTGAACCGCTTACAAGTATGATACAGCATCTTTAATGGCTTTGATGTCGGTAATAGTTCCTTTGAAAAAATTGCAAAGTTTATCAAGCATTGATAAAAAATATCAAATAACTACTCGTCTTCGTTTTAATTCACTTTCAATTACGGTGCACCACGCTAGTTGCTCTATTTTTAAAAGAAAAAACTCTGGTATTTACGATGTCACGTGATTCACGTATCGACTAAAATGTTTGATAGCTTAATCGTGAATATATACGACTGTTTGGAAGGGCAAACATGTACCAGATGAATAGCTTTTTTTCATATGCATACATTTCAGTATTTTTTTTGTGCGCAAAAGTTGATATAGTTGCACGAAAGTGCGCCAAAGGATTTCCTCCACTGCCCTTTTTTGGGGTGTGTAGAGAGAACGTAATCGAGCTAAGTTTTACTCAGCTACGATAGGTGTACGTTTCTATGGCTTTTTGGGCCATGGCACTTTAGGAAACGATGAGTGTAGCTTATGGAAGGGGATGTGTGCAAAAATGAATTCATGTACTTCGTAACTTTCAAGATGTAATATGTCGTTCTCAACCATGCAATTCTTGAAAAGACAAGTCCAATCGTGCAAAACTAACATTTCAATCCTGTAAAACTCAACTTGATGTCTCAACTTTACAAAGTTGAAATGTAATTCTAGAAATGCCAAAGACAATTCCCGATTTTATATATATTGAATAAAAGTAATATTCACAATAAGCAATGGTGAAAGTTATGTTCACAGATGGAAAACGAAATCTAAGAGTTGTAAATCAGCTTTGTAAGACCGACTTTTGCTTTTCGAGTTTTACACGATTTCAAATAACATTTGTACACGATTTCGCATTGACGGAGGATGTGTGCCAAAAATGATATGCTATGCTTGATTCGTTAAAGCAGACATTTGACCGGTACGCGCTGATTCTGCAACAGCAACGAGAAAGGAACACGTTTACTTTTTGTAAGCGGCTGACCTGGCAAACCGAAACAAATACCTAAATGATAGAATAACTTGCCAATTTACATTTGAAGCATATTTTCGAAATTCATTCCTGATATTGCTACCTTGACCATTGTTTAATTTGTTCATAAAATGGACATAAAATGAAACAAAGATAGTCAACTTAAATCACAGTAAATGTAAGGCTGCATTGAATCAATCTAAATAAATTTGCATTGAAAATTCTTATATTAGATTTAAGAGATTTTTTTAAATTTGAATTTGAAGCGATAACCATGTATAGTTGGGTATTTATGTAAAATACCTTTGAATTTTAATGCCATAAAAGTAGCAATCTATACAATACTCTTCTAACCTCACCGATTTTGGCATATATTTATTTAATAAACCACTTTAAGTAAGAGTAAAAATTTAAAAAAAATTCATACATTTTCTTCATTGCGATATTATATACCAAAATAGATTTAGAAATTAGTTTTGTTAAAGTTTATTCAATTTTAAGTTACATTCACTTAAATGTACTTCACTTGTTTTGTTGAGGTTTACAAACATCGTGGTCGTGCTTCTCACTTTCAAACATAAAAGCAAGGGTCAGTCATCATAAAAATCGCATTTCTATACATTTCTAAAACGTGATATATTTCAGTAAAGTACAAGTATAGCACTATCTACTACGGAACCGTAAAGGGACATTGAATGAGTTTTATTTTGAGATTTAATTTGTGGCCTCAACCAGTAGATTTTAAGTATTTTTCGGCCATTTTGTTGAGGGATAAAACGTAGTAGAGAGGCTCTGATTGATGTTTCAAGCCCCTCAAAGAGGAGGGCAGGGATGTAAGACTGAAAATAAATCTGGAGGTTCTGCTTCCCTCTTAATGAGGGTCATTTGATTTAAATCATAACCTTTCTGCAATGGCTATTATAACGAATATATCAATTTAAGTCATTTATTTGTGTGTGTTCTCCAAGACAACCTTTTTATTTGAATAAAACGCTATAATTAAGTCTATGAAACTTTACGCTGTTTGTTGTTCATATCTCATTCCTTATGCAATATTTCATTTTACGAGATAGATGAAAGAGAACAACGCATGTGATTTGTTGTAACAAAGAATGGTGTTTCCAAAAGACATACTAAGTTTGCAAATACTACATTGTCCAACAATGTCCCAAGTATATTTGATTTGGTTACTCTTTCATAAGTTCAATCAAAAAGGATTTATCAATAACCCATTAACATTTCACAATCACTTATGATAATCGTGCATATCATAACTACTGGTATAACACTTTAATTCATATTACCTTTCTAATACTTCGCCTTGCCCTTAACCTTTGTCTTTCAACCACCTTGGTCAGTAAGAAGATGGCCAACAACACATACAAATGGACATGTAACATTTTTAGATTGTTATCAAGCTACTTAATTACTTAAACCTCTTTCAATCCTAACCCTCTTTGTAAATCTCGGTTTCAATAACCCTTACCTAACCATATACCCAACTGTTATGACAAGATAGCATGCATATTCTTTAATAAATGAAATAAAAATATATTGCACATCTTCACAACATCACGGGCGAAACGAAAAAGTTTCTAAACTTCCTATCCTTCCTTGACATCATTGGCCGTAATTTCTGTGCTAGCATTTCAACCCGCTGCACGGATGTAGAATAGTCCAATCAGAAGACAGTATGTTAAATGAACCGATTTGAAAAAAACATTTTGTATGCGTTTTACATCGGAGAGAAACACTTTATTTGAGTGATACATTAATGTTTGTCTTCTCTGCATTATCGGTGCTCATCAAAAACATGAAAACAACCATGCGGACTGAAGTTTAAAATTAAATAACAATCGGATAGTTTTCAAAAAGATTGTCTGTTAGTATTTTGAATTTGTTCCGAATGTAAACGGCAATTTCATTGGCTATTGTTGAAAGAGCTGATAAGGGGCGTAATTCGTGATCACGATAGGTGTCGCTGCTCCGAATCACCAGTTTTCTATCTTGTGATGGCAAGGTCTAAACGAGGAGTTGCTCGATACTTTTTCACCTTGCCGTGGGAAGATGTATATTGCAATACGTATTGCAATACGCTTTTCTGTATCGCAATATATTGCAATACAGAAATGAGGAACGATACCCACCCTTATGTAACCTTCAGAATTTGTTGTTGAAACAGTCTGATATCTCCTACAATAGTGGGGTACTTAATATAGGGTTTTGTGAATGTTACCGTATGACCGCATCTGTATGTATTATGACGGATGAACATCTTTATATTTGAACTTCTATTAACATTTGAATATTAACACTGTTACGAAAATCTAGACTTAAAATAATAGAAAATTGGTTGATGAAATCTAGATTAGATGAAATTATTAGAATAATTATAGATGCATGCTGTGCAGATAGATAGCTGCCAGCCTTTTGGATTGATATTCTGTATTAAATGCAAGCTATGCACATGTATATTCTATAGAATGTATTTAAGCAGTATTTATGCATAGAAGACCATGCTGTTTGTTTGATTCTTTTTCAAAGATAGATATATTTTTCATGCTAGGAAAATGGTCCTTGGATGAAACATATGATAGAGATGCATGATAAAACGTTACTTTATGACATAAATTTTGATGAGTTAAATTTACATCAAAGCAAAAGATATATAAAACTGTAAAAGTATATTAAAGATGCTGTATCATACTTGCAAGCGGTTCAGGATGAAACTTATCTATTGAGAAATGAAATATATCACTTTGTGGAAAAATCTTTCGTCGAAATTTTGATATCATATTTAGATTGTTTAATCAACAATAACATACTTATTTCGACGCTCAAAGAACCCCTCGTAGAAAGGGCATGTCATTTAACGAACCCGCTTTCGGTGACGTAATCATTATGCTTGTAGGATTTACACCGTGTCTCAACTACCGTAGTTGCGTTCGATAGGTATCAACATTGACAGCAACGAATACCTAATTCGGAGAAAAATAAAATAAAATCTAGTTGAGCGCGACAAAGACGGTTTTCAAGCGTACATTTAGAAACCGGAAGTTGTGAAATGGCCACACTTGATTCGCCATTATGTCGCCCGCCGTTTCGGTATTTTTTGGTAAATAATCTCCTATTTAATGAATTTTGGTCCGATTTTCTCAAGATTGGTCGCTAAATTTTTCTAAAAATACAACGTATACATTAGAAATACTTTTAAAATATTGCAAGTATGATACAGCATCTTTAAATTTATGAAATTGATGTATTTTAAATCATATGGCGTGCAGACGGGCAGTACATATGTTAATCTCAAGTCGTTAAAGGCTGGACAAATCATAATAAAATGAAATTCATCTTCAATATGATCCAGTTTACATACTCTGCATAAGCGCAGTGATCTTATAACATTACTTTATCGCCCAAGTTCATCTTGAAGTCTTACCATACCGATACGAATTTTCGTCATTTCGCGACGGTAAAGGGAACAATCACTATGCGTTAAATACAAGTCCGGTTTTAAATTCAACTTAAATTCAGAATAATACTCATACCTGCTACTAGACTGCAAAGCGGATTTCCACTCCTGAGTAAGAATATCAGTAACCCGTTGTTTAAATTCTGAGAGAAATAGTTCCACACTCCCTACTCCTTGAAATCGCTTGCAAGCTAGATGATGCCCATTCTCTAAGCACTCATGACGCTGGAAACCCCACAACTCGGAACCATATAACAAAATTGGCATAATCTGGGAATCAAATATTGTAAAAAACACCTTGTAGGAAAACTGGCCATAAGAATACATCGTCCGCAAGACCTAATATAGAGCCTTATTTGCCTTAATCGAGACAAAATTGCAACTCTGTGAAAAACTGAATTGACTTGTAAGAACTAGACCAAGATAATTATAATTAGAAGTTACATGAACAGAGTCACCACAATATTTCCACTTCTCGAAACGAGATAATCTGCCACCTTTTCTAAAGACCATTATTTTCGTTTTTGACATATTAACTGTTAAATCCCAGGACTCGCAATAGCTTTGAAGAATATCGAGTCGCTTCTGAAAACCATTTACACTGCAACCAGGACAACATCATCTGCGAAGAGTAATAGGACAACTTCAATGATATCAGGATACAACTGAATACCTCTGCTGTTTGAATTAATTATTTCATTCGCCATCTCATTTATGAATAGGGAAAATAATGCAGGACTCAAGACACAACCTTGTCTAACTCCATTTGGACAATCGAAGAAATCTGAAAAACCGTCATTTGTCTTGACACAGGACCTAAATACTTTATACATACTTTTAACACTAGAGAACAATATCCCCTTCAAACAACTTATTCCTTTTGACACTATCAAAGACGTCAACATGAATGTCAGTTTCATCTGACCCATTACCAGCGCTGTTATATATAATCCAGTGAAATGAGCAAGCCAATCTGCACGTGATATCGGTGCAGGGACAACCCTCTTACGCGTACGCTTCAGACAGGACCAAAACAAACGGTGATAATTTGTACAAGCAAGAGAACATAACTTATCAACCTCCTTCTTATTAAATGCCTGTTTTTTACCTTTAACTGTTGACTAATACTTATTCCAAACATGTTTGAAATGGTTGTAAGTATGGCGTGCTTTGCAATATCTATGGCGTCTTAACATATGCGTAGTGCTCTTTCATCTATCTCGTAAAGTGAAATGTTGAATAAGGAATGAGAAATGAACGACAAACAGCGTAATACAGGTTTCATAGACTTACTGATAACATTTCATTCAAATAAAAAGAGTTTTATATCTTACCTAAATGGCCGACTCGTACTCAAAATCTAATGGTTAACTTAAGTCGTGGCCACGACATATCATCTCGTGGCCACGACATAATATCTCGTTGCCACGACTTACTATCATTCAATGTCCCCTCTACGGTTCCGTACTCTCCCGACATAGGCAGATGAAGTCATAAAATGTTGATACAGCCTCTGTTCTAACTACCCGAAATCAATCGGTTCTGGCAGTTTCCCCCGGCGGAACGAATTGCATTACAATCCATTTGAATTTCTTTATCACATGACAACTTTTCTCGCATAGAAATCGTGGTTCATATCACAATACATCACCATGATTCGGTAGCCAAATTGATGATTTTAGAACAGCGTTCGCTGATTGCACAAATAATTTTGATTGCCGCCAATCAGGCATCTCCCATTTTATCCCACAAAGTCGGCTTAATAGAACAGGGGGTGTATCGTATTTTATGACTTGATCTGCCTCTGTGGGGAGAGAATGCCAATATAGTGGCATACAAATATTACCCTCACAACATTAACAATATATTGGATTACTTTAATCAACAATTGAAGATCCGAGTAGAGCTCACATAACCATGCTCCCCAATTTGTTCAAAGAATTTCAACATCAATTTAAACATTGTTTAAAGTTTCATAATAATTGAGTATACCGTTTTAAAGGTAAGTCATTGTGTCAGTCTCCTTTGCACTGAAACCACAAAATTAATTACCTCCATTTTACCATTAAAATGGTACATCTAGGGATAGTGGTTGATCTTTGTTTCAAATGTGAGGTAGTCATCATGCATAGTCTACGAGATGTGCTGAGGACAAAAATATTTTAGTTGAGTCACTTTGTTAGTCATGTTTCCCAAAGAAACCACAGAAAAGAAAATTAACATATTGTTTAACTTTCAAAAGGCAAATCCAAAATGATGATTGACATGGGTAACAAATGGGGTGAAGCGGAGATAATATTTCAGGAAATGTGATCTGGTAAAGGAATTTATTATCGAATAAGCTTATTAGTCCTATATCTATGGAAACTGCAAAAACAAGCAGCTGACATGGTCGAGCTATATCCCCCGAAAATTGCACAACATGTATAGGTTTTCCGTATCATATTGCAAATAATATTTTTGTCTCACAAAATAGCACAATTTTCCAGGATATGAAGGAAAATATTCTTTTAAACAAACTGATAAATGATACCAACTTCATGTTCACATAATTCAAGTATCCAAACAAAACTAAAATCAAATAAATAAATTTATGTATTTGGATCTTCAATTTGATCATATGTAAACAAAAACAATTTTCAAAATTGTTCTTCATGACAAACCTACAGATGATTATGTATCTTCATATTAATTTGATCAATATGTGATGATTAATTTAGAAGTTGTGAGCCAGACGGAACATTTAACAGTTTTCCAACAGTGTCCTCATTTTTTGCCAAAAATGGCAAAATTTTATAAAAATATGTTCAAAATTGTTTTTCATGACACACCTTCAGATGATTATGTTACTTCATATTAAATTTGATCAATGTTTGATGATTAGTTTAGAAGTTGTGAGCCGGAAGGGACTTGTAACAGATTTCTTACAAATTTACCACATTTTCTCCAAAATTCTAATATTTAATGTAGATTTTCAGAAATTTTTTACTCATAACACATTATTACATGTTTCTTCATGTCAATGACAAATTTTAATTGAAATGGTTGATTAGTTACAAAGTGATGAGCCGGACACTAAGTGTAACGGACGGAGGGTACCAATTTTAATACAGCCCGAACTTCGTTGTTGCGGGGGATAAAATATCTTGTAAGTCTTACCCTGGAAAGGCACATCAAGGGATCACGGTTGATAAGTGTATGAAGTTTGGTGAAGCTAGGAGGTATACAGTTGTTGAGATATTCTCCGCACAAATTTTGTGACGGTCAGACAGAAGGATGGACGGACAGATTGAACGCTATACACTCTTGCTTATGCTTAATAGGTACATTGTATCAGTTATTCTGTCATTTAGGTATTTGTTTCGGTTTGCCAGGTCAGCCGCTTACAAAAAGTAAACGTGTTCCTTTCTCGTGCCTGTTGCAGAATCAGCGCGCGCCGGTCAAATGTCTGCTTTAACGAATCAAGCATAGCATATCATTTTTGGCACACATCCCAAATGTTATTTGAAATCGTGTAAAACTCGAAAAGTTTTGCACGATAGGACTTGTCTTTTCAAGAATTGCATGGTTGAGAACGACATGTTACATTTTGCAAGTTACGAAATACATGAATTCATTTTTGGCACACATCCCCTTAGATAGTAGCTCGATACGTTTTCACCTTGTCCATGGAAGATGGGGATGTACATATTTCTTGAAATAGAGCTATTCGCTTTGGTTGTCTTCTTCTTTAACCTTCAATCAATAGCTTAATGGCTGATATTCAGCTATTGATTCTACAACATATATGTATTATTTATCATATAAATTTTTTAACAAGTTCGTATTTCCATAACTTTTGACCTAGACTGTGGCTTCAGGAATGCACTTTCTAAGTGTGTTGGTGATCGACCTTTGGTATTATGTCTTCCCCAAAGGGAGACAGATAGGTTTGGCTGAGTTCCCGTCCGCTTTGGCGTTCCCATTTGTTTCCGGAGCATAATTTTGAAACTACTTGATCAATCTTCACCAAATTTGTGTATGCATATCATGTAAATGTGCCTTTTGGAGGTTTCAAATTATTTGGTTTCCATGGCGACAGTTTGATCTTCGTCATTTTGAAGGGTATAATAAGTTTCATAAATAGAATCAAAACTTACAGTTTGTTGTTTTATAGAGAGAATATGTAATTTTTTAGGTATGTTAAAAGAAACTATAAGGAATTTTCAAACACAAAATTCATCTGAAATGGTGTATTGGGGAGACATCTGTTTTTACGAGTAAAAACACTTTCTAGTTTTTATTGTGTGTTCCTTTCCAAATTTCAAGATAAGTAATCATTTTCAAGTCAATCAAATTCTTCAGATAATCTTATCCAAAATATTGATCAAATAACAATATAGGATTATTGACCCTTTCTTTGGTGGATGTAATAAGCGGGGATTGTTTCGCTTTTGATAATACTCTTTTGATAACAACCATATGCTGTTTTTGCTTCAGGAAAAAGGTGCTGACATCACGGACCTCCCTCGGGTAACCATTTTCTGTTTCATAAATACGACTACGGTTCAGTACGCAATGTAGAAAAAGTTTATGATATGAACATATAACAAAATCTCATAACAATGATTCTAAAGATAAATACCTACATGTATAGTTGATTTCACATTAACAAAATGAAATTCTTTTAGAATGTAGCTTTGTTACATACCTGTTGATACCTGTTGGTCCACATATCATTCATCTTTGGGCAATTGAATAAGCGTCTGACAGAATAACACTTTTGAATAAACAAAAGGGCATTCTCTCCTCACAGCGGCCTCAAAGTCTGGCCTGTTTGCGAATTAGTAGAGTTTGTGAGCTAGAAAGGTAGCAGCATGATTGTATGCAATCAAACTTAACGCCGCTGTATAAAAAAAGTCATCATTTTGACGACAGAATCATGGCAACTCCTTGGGACAAAATCCACTCATACCATAAGAGAATTGTTTGCAGTGGATGGAATGTTTCAAAAGGTTTGTGTTGCAAATCTTTTATACTATTGGAAACTTCCGGAAACAATGGATGTGGTCCTATTTGAACAGAGGTTTTCTAAGCATTTTAATACTTAATCCACATGTACCTCTGTGGAGAGAGAATTCGGTTTACAGACACACATAATGCTGAATTAAGATCTGATAAGCTCATGGAATGCCATGGCATGTCATGGCATCAGGCCTCCGCTCCTCCATCCGTCAGTCCGTAAAGGTGTAACACTTTATTTCTGATCCACCGGCACAAGAAAATTCAAATCATGTGTACATATTCCTTACGCAGTGGGACTTGAGTTGTAGATTTGGCAAACCTCTAATAAGGGTCAAAGTACCAACGCCCTAAGAACTTATTTTCATCATCTTCTCAAAAGAAAATCTAGAAAGCATTGTTTTGTTCCTGTATAAGTATATGTTACCTTCCATCTGTAATCATACTTGACAAGACCCACATAATGGTCGAAATGAATTCATCGTATTAAAGAAGATTGATCCAGTCCGAACCATCTGATGTTTACTCTTTCTTATATATTTATGTAATATATTTGAATTATTACGGCTTCATTTAGTTTAAATACATTGTCTTTCAATCGGAACCATTTTCATTTTCCTGTTCCCCCTACAAACGTGCCACTGCCCCTTTAAAACGTATTTCCATCTTCTTCGCCAGAAGCATAAGGCCTAGAAAACTTTAAAACTTTGTGTACAGACTCCTACTTTTGAGGATTATTATCCCCCGCCACGAAGTGGAAGGGGGATATAGGTTTGAGCTCCGTCCGTGCGTGCGTCCGTGCGTCCGTCTGTCCGTCCGTGCGTGCGTGCGTCCGTCCATCCGTCCGAGTTAAAGGAGCCAATGTTTCTCAGAAACCGTTTTAGATAGGATCATCAAATTTTGTGTGTGCCTTCAGGGTATCAATACCTTGATGTAGTTCGAAAATCAGAACCGCGCAAATATTTTTTCCGGAGTAATTGCCCTTGTTACGTTTTTTTGGGACTCTGTTCGAGGTGTCTTCAAAGGAGCAAATTTTTCTCAGAAACTGTTACAGATAGGATCATCAAATTTGATGTGTGCCTTAAGGGTATCAATACCTTGATGGAGTTCAAAAATCAGAACCGCGCAAATATTTTTCCGGAGTTTCGTGTCATGATATTTTTGAGTACACTCGAGTATTTAGGAGAAGGTTCTGACTTAATTTAAAATAAGAACAAATCTGGCGGGGGATGTTGATGACTATGTCTTCTTGTTATTTATAGTTTTGATGACCCCCTGTCCCCCTATGCCATAGCTTATCAATTGAATATTTGAGCAATTGCAATTTCTGAATTGATTACAGGTATGTGAAATCACATCGCCTATATACTAAACTCTAGGATTTTTGACCATGTGGCCCCTACAAAAGGGAAGCCACATTGGCCACACCCTACAGCAAAAAATGAATATGAAGCCTGATGAGCTACAGAGCAAATGGCTCTATTTTTTGCGTTAAGAAAAAGAATGATTAAATACAGCAACAAGATATTACCTTCAGCTGATTTTTTTATATGAAGAATAACTGCTAATCTTAAACAGTTACAAAGCCGTAATGCAAAGCATGCGTTCGATTTCCCGAAAGTAGATAATCATGTTTCAAATGGAGGTAATAGAGTTTGTCCTTGTTTTCTGACTGCAGTAAAACATGAATTATATTTTCACTGCATTGAAAATATGACTTTCTACTGATGTTCTTAAAATATGGATTATATTTTCACCGTTTGACTCCATATTTCATATTGCTAACTACATAATGATATGTCAAAACATGTGATGAGAACTGTTAACATAGTTGTCGAAATTTAATCCCGTCAAACGCTGCTGCCACCTCATGATCGCGTCTTCCGAAATTAATTTACTTTACTTTTTGCCCAAGATTTGAGTCCTTTTATTTTTCCGAGTACTACCAACAAAAACAATATTGCAATAATCAACGCATTCATCAGGTTCTATCGTGATAAACAACGACGCTACGGAAATACAAATATCCGTGACGTCACTGATTGTGGATTTTTTTACTCAGGAAAGCTCAGACGATTGTGTGGTTCAAAATTATGACCTGGTACATAGTCGTTAATCATTAAATCTGTTTTGGTCACAACATATATTTTTGATTTTCCAACCGAAGTATAGAGTCGAACACACAAATCTTCATAAGGATCTGACCTTTTGAAACATATCATGTACATCCTCTATACAAATGCAGGTGTTTAAGAAACTTTTAGATATTGCTTGAAGTCTCAGTATACATGTACCAATAGGATTTCATACCATGTTAACTGACGTTTGCTTGCTTTTTGAAGAATAACTACCGCATTGTTCGTCCATTATTGTAGATGATAAATGGTTATTAACTTCATTATCGTAGCTTTATTCAAGTCCCTATCATACTTTGAAGTTTGGAGAAAGCCTCTCAAGAGAAAACACAGAAGAACTCATGGATCGTGATACTGTAAGTAGAATGAGGAAGATCATTGATAATTTATATATATATATATACATTGCCAGAACTTTGCCAGACCAGTTCAAGGAAGCCTCTCAAGAGAAAACACAGAAGAACTCATGGATCGTGATACTGTAAGTAGAATGAGGAAGATCATTGATAATTTATATATATATATATATACATTGCCAGAACTTTGCCAGAATAGTTTTAAAGATTGCTGCAAAATAACTTAAAATCAAACTTAATCATAAAGACACACTTTTCTGAAAGGTTATGCCAACAAGAGAATGAATAATTACGTAAAGGCTTAACATAATCTAAATACATTAATGCATGTGTTTAAATGTTTTATCGACTGACAAGGGACCTGTGTCAAGTGAGATGTCACAAATTCCGTTTGCCAGTCAGGAGGTACTGCAATGTTTTACAGACACATGCAATGAAATAAATTGTCTCTCTTGGACTAAAATATCATATATACTGATGCATGGATGTGAAATTTTACATGTCTGAAGCCGGCACAACTGCAACTTTGCTTGTTGTATTCTCAATTATTAAACAGGGTGTCTACAGAATATGTAGTCTTAATGGCAACAATTTGTAGCAAAGCTTTCTTTGCGTGCATCCTTTTGGTTAGAGTTTGTAGATAGTAATTACATATTCAATCATGAAAACGGTGTAATTTTTAAAATATTTTTGGCTATTTTAGTTCTGCAGAATGGTGAAAGAGTTGTGCACTTTGGATGAAAAGTAATTAATTTGGCCTAGATGTAGCTCTTGCTTTGCTTATTAAATCTGATCGCAGTTACTTTGATATATTGCTTCATTTTGTAGGACTATTTTTTAATCATAGACAATAATCTGTAATCTGTTGCTTTCATGATTCAGATAATTTTATCAGCTACATCGAAAAGAACCCAAGATGATGATGATGATGATGATGATGATGATGATGTTGTTGTGAGTTCTATTTTTCTACAATCGTAAATAGATAGATTTGTAAGGTCACATCGTAACCAGTTCGTCAAATTTGTTAAGGTTCTGGGTATCATGCGCCTTTGCCATGTTGTAAGGCTGAGTTTATCTTGATGGCGATAGCAAAATTACATACAAGATCGCAGTAAAGCTTTTTTCATAATAAGAACATGCATATATTTTTATAATTATCGGCATTGGAACCTGCGTTTGAAACCTATCCCATTGTTTTCAGTGATTTTCAACCAAAATTCCAAAAGAACATTTGGTTATTGATGTGTTTATTTAAATTGAAAGACCGCTGATTCTCCTTAATGATCACCATACGCTGATTAGGCAGAGGAGTGGGTCGCAAAGTTGTCATGTCACATGCACCATTGCTACAATTATACATTATATGAATTAATTAACACACAATAAACTTCTGCATACTTCAAGTGATAATAAGATATAACACAAAAGTCTGGAAAAGATTCAAGTTCTTGTGGAAGGCAATGCACAAGTGTCTCTGCCATTAATTGTCCCCCGGAACGGGGGACTATGAATTCAGTGGCGTCTGTCCGTACGTACGTCCGGATTCTTGGTAACGCGATATCTAATGAACCGTTTGACGAAATGTCTTCAAATTTAGTCACAGCCTCCATTGGGGGATTATGCAGACACCAGTCACTTTGGGTGACCTTGACTTTATTTTCAAGGTCACCATGGCACTTTGACCGATTTTGAAACTTGTTAATGCGATATCTTATGAACCGTTGGACCAAATGTCTTAAAATTTAGTCACAGTAAAAAATGTAGTCACAGCCTACGTTGGGGGA
Source organism: Steromphala cineraria (assembly GCA_916613615.1). NCBI lineage: Eukaryota > Metazoa > Mollusca > Gastropoda > Trochida > Trochidae > Steromphala > Steromphala cineraria. Next base: position 63,450,467 of record OU744721.1, on the reverse strand, counting down.
TTACGAAGACACCGTGCAGTCATGTTGGGCGACCTTGTCTTTATTTTCAAGTTCACCACGGCACTTTGACCGGTTTTGAAACTCTTGTTAAGGCGATATCTCATAAACCTTTTCACAAAAAAATCTTCATATTTGGGTGAAACCTACTTTCGGGGACACCAGTTTGGGTGACCTTGACCTTGACCTTAATTTTCAAGGTCACCACTTCACTTCAAACGCCTTTGAAACATCTTATATCTTATGAACTTTACATCAAATGTTGTGAAAATTTAAATGTGGTCACATCCTATATTGGGAGGTTACGCAGACACAACTCAGTTTTGGTGACCTTGACCTTAACTTCAAGGTCACCACGGCACTTTGGCCACTTTTGACATTCTCACCACTCTTTTCAGATGTCCACTCACCCATAATGTTTTCCCTGCACTTAGACAATGATATACCCATAGAGCCAGATCCTAAGGCGCAAAATACTGATACAAACCTACCCCCAAATGAAAATAACCCGAAACCAAAGCGTTATGACATAAATTCATTTAAATCATTTGTTGATAATATTTACTCCAATGATGTTCTCAGATTGACACACATTCTGCAATCAACAATGGGTCACGATGACCCGGCACGTGCAATCAATGAATTCGCCTCTGAAGTGGCAAGCGTGCTTTCTAAAGCTGCATGTGCTGCGTTCGGTGTGAAACGCCCGTTTAGGAATGAACAAAATTCACGGCGTATTCAGAAACCATGGTTTGGTAAAGAATGCAGAACCAAACGTATAGATTTCCATAAATCAAAACGGAAATATTTTAATAACAAAACTTTAGTTAATAAAGTTGAGTACCGCCGATGTTCTAAGGCGTATAAAAAATGTATGAATAAGCATATCAAACAGTACAAAAATGAATTTTGTACATTGATTAGAGAAAACCAAAAGCATAAACCTAAAGAGTTTTGGAAAACTCTTACAAAAAATAAAAGAAATAACTCTAAAGGCACACCAAATATAGACACCTTTTTTGAACATTTCAAAACTATTAATGGGAAACAGATCCAAGATGATCTCTATGTATACCCTGAATTAAACGAGGAACACTATGATGACTCTATGCTTAATAAAGATATATCATTTGAAGAAATAGCCTTTGCAATTAAACACCTGAAACACAATAAGACCTCTGGAATAGATCAAATTGAAAATGATTACCTAATAGACTCTTTTAGTCTACTTGGCGCTACATATGTGGAATATTTCAATTTGATTTTATCAACGGGAATTATGCCGGAAACATGGCTGTCGGGATCTATCATACCGATCTACAAAGGGAAGGGAAATACATTAGACCCTAACGCATATAGACCAATCACAATTCTCAGCTGTCAAAGTCAAGTCAAAGAGTGTTTATTGTACTTGAGGCCTCTGGCCCATATACAGTTCAAAGTATATACACGTATACAATATTGTATATAATATAAACAATTTCATGTTTGTATCTACATTCATATTCACAATCATTTTGCTATACGCAAGTTTCTGGCTAAAATCTTCTTAATCTTGATCTACGAGTTAGTATCTAAGCAGTTCTGTCTTATTCCGTACCATGCTTTATAAACAATGACAACTTATGAATAACATCGTCCTCCCTTGATGTCAAAATAGAGATAAATCCTGTTGCACTCGTTTTTCGAAGGAAGCGTTCAGGTATATATTTAGTTCTTAGTTCAATATAAAATGGACAATCAAAAGTGAAGTGTATTTCGTCTTCAATAGAATCATTACATAATGGTCAGAGTCTCTGTGATCTTTCAAGTGAGATATATCTTCCATAGTTTATCATAAGTTTAAGTAACCCAAGTCTGAACTTAGTGTATAACTTTCTAAGATAACTATTTGTCAGAACGTATAATTATTTTTCTGGTTCTAGTAAACTCTTAAATGTTTTGTACAAATCATAACGAGAACTGTTTTCTATATTTGATTGCCATCCTTGATAAAACATATTAGTTGCAACGATACGGAAATCTTTCAAAAACATTTGTATATCCCCTACATTTTGAGCAATCCATATAAAACCATATCCATGAGAACATAATATTGTTCTTATATGCGATACCAATGTTGTCTTACCGATATTATCTAAGTCAAACATCATCTTGTAAGCTACTTTCGGAAGTCGATGTTCAGCCATACGGAGAATCTTAAACCAATATTTTAAACATCTTATCTGTGAGTTGATATAAAGTGGATATCTTCCACATTCTCCATAAATCATACAATTAGGTGTAGATATTCCAACACATAAGAACTTTTTACATGCTAGAAGGTGAATTCTTTCTAAACATTCATATCTTTGGTAACCCCACACTTCAGATCCATATAATAGAATAGGTTGTATCTGACTATCAAACAGCTGTCTCGGCAAGCTGTTCACAAGTATACTAAACAAAAGACTAAATATTTTCCTGGAATCGAATACCATATTAACCCCTGCCCAGGCAGGTTTTAGGAAAGATCACTCTACAAATGATATTATCTTACCTTACAGTAAAATCCTCGTTTTTGATTGGCTGACGATCGACTCGTTTTATCTTATGTACACCGCGAGTCTCACCTCTCACGGTGTACAAATTTCATGTACCCCGCTGCCGTAGCAACAGCTCCTCTCCGAGAAGAGGTGTCGCATAGGGTTAAGATGACGTTACCAAATGACGCACGCGGTGTCCAGAGTTTACATACGTTCGATCAGCTGTTTTCGTGATTATTAATTATAGATTTGTTTTCTCGTCATTCTAAGTTTTTGTTTGGAACCAAATTCTGCATTGCATTACTTGCACATGCTATAGGATTAAAATCAAATAGTTTTTCAGCATGTTTAGTGTAATAGTTTTACGTAACACGATTCATAACATTGCAGTCGGGTTGGACGACGCCATTTTGTTTACATTTAGGGTCAAGGCCGTTCATGCGGTGATGGCTCATACGTTTACGGCAGTCAAACTAAAATAGATATATTTTCTTCTGACATGACGGTAAGATAAATACGTTGTATGCTTCTCCCTCGGGTAATACGGTCTGATGTACCATCTTTGTAGAAATGTTGCCCAAGCCGCAAGGCGAGGGCTGACATTTCTACAAAGATGGTACATCAGACCGTATTACCCTCGTGAGAAGCAAACAACTTATAATATCTTTGTAATGAATATGATCAACCAACTGCTAAAAAATGATAAAAGCAAATTGTTCTGTGCTTTTGTTGATTTCTCGAAAGCATTTGATAGTGTATGGAGAGTTGGGTTGTGGCATAAGCTACTCGAAAATGGAATAAATGGTAGATTTTTTAAACTTGTACAGAATATGTATGCTAATATCAAATCTTGTGTATTGTCGCACAACGTAATGACGGATTACTTTCCATGCTACGCGGGGGTACGTCAAGGTGAGAACCTCTCGCCTCTTTTGTTTTGTTTATTCATTTATGATCTTGATGATTTCCTTATTAATGATGGCTGCAAGCCCGTGACTCTTTGTAACTTGAATGATATTGATATGAACTTGTGTATTTCATGCATGATATTACTTTATGCAGATGATACAGTCCTCTTTGCTTGTTCTGCTCCTGAACTTCAAAGTACACTTGACTCATTCTATAAATACTGTAACATGTGGCATTTAGAAGTAAACCTGGAAAAAACAAAGGTACCTTTATTTGGGAGTGGCCCTGCAAAATCCTCCAAGCTAAAGTTTCTTTATGGTAAAAACATGATTGAAATTGTAGATGAATACACATATCTTGGGGTGACTTTTACCAGAAACCGAAAATTTAATAAAGCAATTAAAAGACTTTCTGAGAGTGCATCTAAAGCTATGTTCTGCCTTCTGAAAAAATCTAGAAATCTCAATATAACATTAGATTGTTTATTAAAAGCATTTGATATCATGATCTCTCCGATTTTGCTTTATGGTTGCGAAACTTGGGCATATGAAAACCTGCAAATTATTGAGAAAACCCATCAGAAATTTCTAAAATTAGCCAGCGGTTTAGGAAACTCTACACCAAACTACATGGTGTATGGAGAATTAGGAAGAGCCCCTCTTAATATACTAGTTGCCAAAAGAGTACTCTGCTACTGGTATACATTACATTCTTTTGGAACTACCCCCAAATTGTCAAAAATTATTTATAATTATATGCTTATCAAAGGCACTAGAGACAATGAATCTGACCTTTTGAAACATATCATGTACATCCTCTATACAAATGCAGGTGTTTAAGAAACTTTTAGATATTGCTTGAAGTCTCAGTATACATGTACCCATAGGATTTCATACCATGTTAACTGACGTTTGCTTGCTTTTTGAAGAATAACTACCGCATTGTTCGTCCATTATTGTAGATGATAAATGGTTATTAACTTCATTATCGTAGCTTTATTCAAGTCCCTATCATACTTTGAAGTTTGGAGAAAGCCTCTCAAGAGAAAACACAGAAGAACTCATGGATCGTGATACTGTAAGTAGAATGAGGAAGATCATTGATAATTTATATATATATATATACATTGCCAGAACTTTGCCAGACCAGTTCAAGGAAGCCTCTCAAGAGAAAACACAGAAGAACTCATGGATCGTGATACTGTAAGTAGAATGAGGAAGATCATTGATAATTTATATATATATATATATACATTGCCAGAACTTTGCCAGAATAGTTTTAAAGATTGCTGCAAAATAACTTAAAATCAAACTTAATCATAAAGACACACTTTTCTGAAAGGTTATGCCAACAAGAGAATGAATAATTACGTAAAGGCTTAACATAATCTAAATACATTAATGCATGTGTTTAAATGTTTTATAGACTGACAAGGGACCTGTGTCAAGTGAGATGTCACAAATTCCGTTTGCCAGTCAGGAGGTACTGCAATGTTTTACAGACACATGCAATGAAATAAATTGTCTCTCTTGGACTAAAATATCATATATACTGATGCATGGATGTGAAATTTTACCTGTCTGAAGCCGGCACAACTGCAACTTTGCTTGTTGTATTCTCAATTATTAAACAGGGTGTCTACAGAATATGTAGTCTTAATGGCAACAATTTGTAGCAAAGCTTTCTTTGCGTGCATCCTTTTGGTTAGAGTTTGTAGATAGTAATTACATATTCAATCATGAAAACGGTGTAATTTTTAAAATATTTTTGGCCCTTTTAGTTCTGCAGAATGGTGAAAGAGTTGTGCACTTTGGATGAAAAGTAATTAATTTGGCCTAGATGTAGCTCTTGCTTTGCTTATTAAATCTGATCGCAGTTACTTTGATATATTGCTTCATTTTGTAGGACTATTTTTTAATCATAGACAATAATCTGTAATCTGTTGCTTTCATGATTCAGATAATTTTATCAGCTACATCGAAAAGAACCCAAGATGATGATGATGATGATGATGATGATGATGATGATGTTGTTGTGAGTTCTATTTTTCTACAATCGTAAATAGATAGATTTGTAAGGTCACATCGTAACCAGTTCGTCAAATTTGTTAAGGTTCTGGGTATCATGCGCCTTTGCCATGTTGTAAGGCTGAGTTTATCTTGATGGCGATAGCAAAATTACATACAAGATCGCAGTAAAGCTTTTTTCATAATAAGAACATGCATATATTTTTATAATTATCGGCATTGGAACCTGCGTTTGAAACCTATCCCATTGTTTTCAGTGATTTTCAACCAAAATTCCAAAAGAACATTTGGTTATTGATGTGTTTATTTAAATTGAAAGACCGCTGATTCTCCTTAATGATCACCATACGCTGATTAGGCAGAGGAGTGGGTCGCAAAGTTGTCATGTCACATGCACCATTGCTACAATTATACATTATATGAATTAATTAACACACAATAAACTTCTGCATACTTCAAGTGATAATAAGATATAACACAAAAGTCTGGAAAAGATTCAAGTTCTTGTGGAAGGCAATGCACAAGTGTCTCTGCCATTAATTGTCCCCCGGAACGGGGGACTATGAATTCAGTGGCGTCTGTCCGTACATACGTCCGGATTCTTGGTAACGCGATATCTAATGAACCGTTTGACGAAATGTCTTCAAATTTAGTCACAGCCTCCATTGGGGGATTATGCAGACACCAGTCACTTTGGGTGACCTTGACTTTATTTTCAAGGTCACCATGGCACTTTGACCGATTTTGAAACTTGTTAATGCGATATCTTATGAACCGTTGGACCAAATGTCTTAAAATTTAGTCACAGTAAAAAATGTAGTCACAGCCTACGTTGGGGGATTACGAAGACACCATGCAGTCATGTTGGGCGACCTTGTCTTTATTTTCAAGTTCACCACGGCACTTTGACCGGTTTTGAAACTCTTGTTAAGGCGATATCTCATAAACCTTTTCACAAAAAAATCTTCATATTTGGGTGAAACCTACTTTCGGGGACACCAGTTTGGGTGACCTTGACCTTGACCTTAATTTTCAAGGTCACCACTTCACTTCAAACGCCTTTGAAACATCTTATATCTTATGAACTTTACATCAAATGTTGTGAAAATTTAAATGTGGTCACATCCTATATTGGGAGGTTACGCAGACACAACTCAGTTTTGGTGACCTTGACCTTAACTTCAAGGTCACCACGGCACTTTGGCCACTTTTGACATTCTCACCACTCTTTTCAGATGTCCACTCACCCATAATGTTTTCCCTGCACTTAGACAATGATATACCCATAGAGCCAGATCCTAAGGCGCAAAATACTGATACAAACCTACCCCCAAATGAAAATAACCCGAAACCAAAGCGTTATGACATAAATTCATTTAAATCATTTGTTGATAATATTTACTCCAATGATGTTCTCAGATTGACACACATTCTGCAATCAACAATGGGTCACGATGACCCGGCACGTGCAATCAATGAATTCGCCTCTGAAGTGGCAAGCGTGCTTTCTAAAGCTGCATGTGCTGCGTTCGGTGTGAAACGCCCGTTTAGGAATGAACAAAATTCACGGCGTATTCAGAAACCATGGTTTGGTAAAGAATGCAGAACCAAACGTATAGATTTCCATAAATCAAAACGGAAATATTTTAATAACAAAACTTTAGTTAATAAAGTTGAGTACCGCCGATGTTCTAAGGCGTATAAAAAATGTATGAATAAGCATATCAAACAGTACAAAAATGAATTTTGTACATTGATTAGAGAAAACCAAAAGCATAAACCTAAAGAGTTTTGGAAAACTCTTACAAAAAATAAAAGAAATAACTCTAAAGGCACACCAAATATAGACACCTTTTTTGAACATTTCAAAACTATTAATGGGAAACAGATCCAAGATGATCTCTATGTATACCCTGAATTAAACGATGAACACTATGATGACTCTATGCTTAATAAAGATATATCATTTGAAGAAATAGCCTTTGCAATTAAACACCTGAAACACAATAAGACCTCTGGAATAGATCAAATTGAAAATGATTACCTAATAGACTCTTTTAGTCTACTTGGCGCTACATATGTGGAATATTTCAATTTGATTTTATCAACGGGAATTATGCCGGAAACATGGCTGTCGGGATCTATCATACCGATCTACAAAGGGAAGGGAAATACATTAGACCCTAACGCATATAGACCAATCACAATTCTCAGCTGTCAAAGTCAAGTCAAAGAGTGTTTATTGTTCTTGAGGCCTCTGGCCCTTTTACAGTTCAAAGTATATACACGTATACAATATTGTATATAATATAAACAATTTCATGTTTGTATCTACATTCATATTCACAATCATTTTGCTATACGCAAGTTTCTGGCTAAAATCTTCTTAATCTTGATCTACGAGTTAGTATCTTAGCAGTTCTGTCTTATTCCGTACCATGCTTTATAAACAATGACAACTTATGAATAACATCGTCCTCCCTTGATGTCAAAATAGAGATAAATCCTGTTGCACTCGTTTTTCGAAGGAAGCGTTCAGGTATATATTTAGTTCTTAGTTCAATATAAAATGGACAATCAAAAGTGAAGTGTATTTCGTCTTCAATAGAATCATTACATAATGGTCAGAGTCTCTGTGATCTTTCAAGTGAGATATATCTTCCATAGTTTATCATAAGTTTAAGTAACCCAAGTCTGAACTTAGTGTATAACTTTCTAAGATAACTATTTGTCAGAACTGATAAATATTTTTCTGGTTCTAGTAAACTCTTAAATGTTTTGTACAAATCATAACGAGAACTGTTTTCTATATTTGATTGCCATCCTTGATAAAACATATTAGTTGCAACGATACGGAAATCTTTCAAAAACATTTGTATATCCCCTACATTTTGAGCAATCCATATAAAACCATATCCATGAGAACATAATATTGTTCTTATATGCGATACCAATGTTGTCTTACCGATATTATCTAAGTCAAACATCATCTTGTAAGCTACTTTCGGAAGTCGATGTTCAGCCATACGGAGAATCTTAAACCAATATTTTAAACATCTTATCTGTGAGTTGATATAAAGTGGATATCTTCCACATTCTCCATAAATCATACAATTAGGTGTAGATATTCCAACACATAAGAACTTTTTACATGCTAGAAGGTGAATTCTTTCTAAACATTCATATCTTTGGTAACCCCACCCTTCAGATCCATATAATAGAATAGGTTGTATCTGACTATCAAACAGCTGTCTCGGCAAGCTGTTCACAAGTATACTAAACAAAAGACTAAATATTTTCCTGGAATCGAATACCATATTAACCCCTGCCCAGGCAGGTTTTAGGAAAGATCACTCTACAAATGATATTATCTTACCTTACAGTAAAATCCTCGTTTTTGATTGGCTGACGATCGACTCGTTTTATCTTATGTACACCGCGAGTCTCACCTCTCACGGTGTACAAATTTCATGTACCCCGCTGCCGTAGCAACAGCTCCTCTCCGAGAAGAGGTGTGGCATAGGGTTAAGATGACGTTACCAAATGACGCACGCGGTGTCCAGAGTTTACATACGTTCGATCAGCTGTTTTCGTGATTATTAATTATAGATTTGTTTTCTCGTCATTCTAAGTTTTTGTTTGGAACCAAATTCTGCATTGCATTACTTGCACATGCTATAGGATTAAAATCAAATATTTTTTCAGCATGTTTAGTGTAATAGTTTTACGTAACACGATTCATAACATTGCAGTCGGGTTGGACGACGCCATTTTGTTTACATTTAGGGTCAAGGCCGTTCATGCGGTGATGGCTCATACGTTAACAGCAGTCAAACTAAAATAGATATATTTTCTTCTGACATGACGGTAAGATAAATACGTTGTATGCTTCTCCCTCGGGTAATACGGTCTGATGTACCATCTTTGTAGAAATGTTGCCCAAGCCGCAAGGCGAGGGCTGACATTTCTACAAAGATGGTACATCAGACCGTATTACCCTCGTGAGAAGCAAACAACTTATAATATCTTTGTAATGAATATGATCAACCAACTGCTAAAAAATGATAAAAGCAAATTGTTCTGTGCTTTTGTTGATTTCTCGAAAGCATTTGATAGTGTATGGAGAGTTGGGTTGTGGCATAAGCTACTCGAAAATGGAATAAATGGTAGATTTTTTAAACTTGTACAGAATATGTATGCTAATATCAAATCTTGTGTATTGTCGCACAACGTAATGACGGATTACTTTCCATGCTACGCGGGGGTACGTCAAGGTGAGAACCTCTCGCCTCTTTTGTTTTGTTTATTCATTTATGATCTTGATGATTTCCTTATTAATGATGGCTGCAAGCCCGTGACTCTTTGTAACTTGAATGATATTGATATGAACTTGTGTATTTCATGCATGATATTACTTTATGCAGATGATACAGTCCTCTTTGCTTGTTCTGCTCCTGAACTTCAAAGTACACTTGACTCATTCTATAAATACTGTAACATGTGGCATTTAGAAGTAAACCTGGAAAAAACAAAGGTACCTTTATTTGGGAGTGGCCCTGCAAAATCCTCCAAGCTAAAGTTTCTTTATGGTAAAAACATGATTGAAATTGTAGATGAATACACATATCTTGGGGTGACTTTTACCAGAAACCGAAAATTTAATAAAGCAATTAAAAGACTTTCTGAGAGTGCATCTAAAGCTATGTTCTGCCTTCTGAAAAAATCTAGAAATCTCAATATACCATTAGATTGTTTATTAAAAGCATTTGATATCATGATCTCTCCGATTTTGCTTTATGGTTGCGAAACTTGGGCATATGAAAACCTGCAAATTATTGAGAAAACCCATCAGAAATTTCTAAAATTAGCCAGCGGTTTAGGAAACTCTACACCAAACTACATGGTGTATGGATAATTAGGAAGAGCCCCTCTTAATATACTAGTTGCCAAAAGAGTACTCTGCTACTGGTATACATTACATTCTTTTGGAACTACCCCCAAATTGTCAAAAATTATTTATAATTATATGCTTATCAAAGGCACTAGAGACAATGAATCTGACCTTTTGAAACATATCATGTACATCCTCTATACAAATGCAGGTGTTTAAGAAACTTTTAGATATTGCTTGAAGTCTCAGTATACATGTACCAATAGGATTTCATACCATGTTAACTGACGTTTGCTTGCTTTTTGAAGAATAACTACCGCATTGTTCGTCCATTATTGTAGATGATAAATGGTTATTAACTTCATTATCGTAGCTTTATTCAAGTCCCTATCATACTTTGAAGTTTGAAGAAAGCCTCTCAAGAGAAAACACAGAAGAACTCATGGATCGTGATACTGTAAGTAGAATGAGGAAGATCATTGATAATTTATATATATATATATATATACATTGCCAGAACTTTGCCAGACCAGTTCAAGGAAGCCTCTCAAGAGAAAACACAGAAGAACTCATGGATCGTGATACTGTAAGTAGAATGAGGAAGATCATTGATAATTTATATATATATATATATATACATTGCCAGAACTTTGCCAGAATAGTTTTAAAGATTGCTGCAAAATAACTTAAAATCAAACTTAATCATAAAGACACACTTTTCTGAAAGGTTATGCCAACAAGAGAATGAATAATTACGTAAAGGCTTAACATAATCTAAATACATTAATGCATGTGTTTAAATGTTTTATAGACTGACAAGGGACCTGTGTCAAGTGAGATGTCACAAATTCCGTTTGCCAGTCAGGAGGTACTGCAATGTTTTACAGACACATGCAATGAAATAAATTGTCTCTCTTGGACTAAAATATCATATATACTGATGCATGGATGTGAAATTTTACATGTCTGAAGCCGGCACAACTGCAACTTTGCTTGTTGTATTCTCAATTATTAAACAGGGTGTCTACAGAATATGTAGTCTTAATGGCAACAATTTGTAGCAAAGCTTTCTTTGCGTGCATCCTTTTGGTTAGAGTTTGTAGATAGTAATTACATATTCAATCATGAAAACGGTGTAATTTTTAAAATATTTTTGGCCCTTTTAGTTCTGCAGAATGGTGAAAGAGTTGTGCACTTTGGATGAAAAGTAATTAATTTGGCCTAGATGTAGCTCTTGCTTTGCTTATTAAATCTGATCGCAGTTACTTTGATATATTGCTTCATTTTGTAGGACTATTTTTTAATCATAGACAATAATCTGTAATCTGTTGCTTTCATGATTCAGATAATTTTATCAGCTACATCGAAAAGAACCCAAGATGATGATGATGATGATGATGATGATGATGATGATGTTGTTGTGAGTTCTATTTTTCTACAATCGTAAATAGATAGATTTGTAAGGTCACATCGTAACCAGTTCGTCAAATTTGTTAAGGTTCTGGGTATCATGCGCCTTTGCCATGTTGTAAGGCTGAGTTTATCTTGATGGCGATAGCAAAATTACATACAAGATCGCAGTAAAGCTTTTTTCATAATAAGAACATGCATATATTTTTATAATTATCGGCATTGGAACCTGCGTTTGAAACCTATCCCATTGTTTTCAGTGATTTTCAACCAAAATTCCAAAAGAACATTTGGTTATTGATGTGTTTATTTAAATTGAAAGACCGCTGATTCTCCTTAATGATCACCATACGCTGATTAGGCAGAGGAGTGGGTCGCAAAGTTGTCATGTCACATGCACCATTGCTACAATTATACATTATATGAATTAATTAACACACAATAAACTTCTGCATACTTCAAGTGATAATAAGATATAACACAAAAGTCTGGAAAAGATTCAAGTTCTTGTGGAAGGCAATGCACAAGTGTCTCTGCCATTAATTGTCCCCCGGAACGGGGGACTATGAATTCAGTGGCGTCTGTCCGTATGTACGTCCGGATTCTTGGTAACGCGATATCTAATGAACCGTTTGACGAAATGTCTTCAAATTTAGTCACAGCCTCCATTGGGGGATTATGCAGACACCAGTCACTTTGGGTGACCTTGACTTTATTTTCAAGGTCACCATGGCACTTTGACCGATTTTGAAACTTGTTAATGCGATATCTTATGAACCGTTGGACCAAATGTCTTAAAATTTAGTCACAGTAAAAAATGTAGTCACAGCCTACGTTGGGGGATTACGAAGACACCGTGCAGTCATGTTGGGCGACCTTGTCTTTATTTTCAAGTTCACCACGGCACTTTGACCGGTTTTGAAACTCTTGTTAAGGCGATATCTCATAAACCTTTTCACAAAAAAATCTTCATATTTGGGTGAAACCTACTTTCGGGGACACCAGTTTGGGTGACCTTGACCTTGACCTTAATTTTCAAGGTCACCACTTCACTTCAAACGCCTTTGAAACATCTTATATCTTATGAACTTTACATCAAATGTTGTGAAAATTTAAATGTGGTCACATCCTATATTGGGAGGTTACGCAGACACAACTCAGTTTTGGTGACCTTGACCTTAACTTCAAGGTCACCACGGCACTTTGGCCACTTTTGACATTCTCACCACTCTTTTCAGATGTCCACTCACCCATAATGTTTTCCCTGCACTTAGACAATGATATACCCATAGAGCAAGATCCTAAGGCGCAAAATACTGATACAAACCTACCCCCAAATGAAAATAACCCGAAACCAAAGCGTTATGACATAAATTCATTTAAATCATTTGTTGATAATATTTACTCCAATGATGTTCTCAGATTGACACACATTCTGCAATCAACAATGGGTCACGATGACCCGGCACGTGCAATCAATGAATTCGCCTCTGAAGTGGCAAGCGTGCTTTCTAAAGCTGCATGTGCTGCGTTCGGTGTGAAACGCCCGTTTAGGAATGAACAAAATTCACGGCGTATTCAGAAACCATGGTTTGGTAAAGAATGCAGAACCAAACGTATAGATTTCCATAAATCAAAACGGAAATATTTTAATAACAAAACTTTAGTTAATAAAGTTGAGTACCGCCGATGTTCTAAGGCGTATAAAAAATGTATGAATAAGCATATCAAACAGTACAAAAATGAATTTTGTACATTGATTAGAGAAAACCAAAAGCATAAACCTAAAGAGTTTTGGAAAACTCTTACAAAAAATAAAAGAAATAACTCTAAAGGCACACCAAATATAGACACCTTTTTTGAACATTTCAAAACTATTAATGGGAAACAGATCCAAGATGATCTCTATGTATACCCTGAATTAAACGATGAACACTATGATGACTCTATGCTTAATAAAGATATATCATTTGAAGAAATAGCCTTTGCAATTAAACACCTGAAACACAATAAGACCTCTGGAATAGATCAAATTGAAAATGATTACCTAATAGACTCTTTTAGTCTACTTGGCGCTACATATGTGGAATATTTCAATTTGATTTTATCAACGGGAATTATGCCGGAAACATGGCTGTCGGGATCTATCATACCGATCTACAAAGGGAAGGGAAATACATTAGACCCTAACGCATATAGACCAATCACAATTCTCAGCTGTCAAAGTCAAGTCAAAGAGTGTTTATTGTACTTGAGGCCTCTGGCCCATATACAGTTCAAAGTATATACACGTATACAATATTGTATATAATATAAACAATTTCATGTTTGTATCTACATTCATATTCACAATCATTTTGCTATACGCAAGTTTCTGGCTAAAATCTTCTTAATCTTGATCTACGAGTTAGTATCTAAGCAGTTCTGTCTTATTCCGTACCATGCTTTATAAACAATGACAACTTATGAATAACATCGTCCTCCCTTGATGTCAAAATAGAGATAAATCCTGTTGCACTCGTTTTTCGAAGTAAGCGTTCAGGTATATATTTAGTTCTTAGTTCAATATAAAATGGACAATCAAAAGTGAAGTGTATTTCGTCTTCAATAGAATCATTACATAATGGTCAGAGTCTCTGTGATCTTTCAAGTGAGATATATCTTCCATAGTTTATCATAAGTTTAAGTAACCCAAGTCTGAACTTAGTGTATAACTTTCTAAGATAACTATTTGTCAGAACTGATAAATATTTTTCTGGTTCTAGTAAACTCTTAAATGTTTTGTACAAATCATAACGAGAACTGTTTTCTATATTTGATTGCCATCCTTGATAAAACATATTAGTTGCAACGATACGGAAATCTTTCAAAAACATTTGTATATCCCCTACATTTTGAGCAATCCATATAAAACCATATCCATGAGAACATAATATTGTTCTTATATGCGATACCAATGTTGTCTTACCGATATTATCTAAGTCAAACATCATCTTGTAAGCTACTTTCGGAAGTCGATGTTCAGCCATACGGAGAATCTTAAACCAATATTTTAAACATCTTATCTGTGAGTTGATATAAAGTGGATATCTTCCACATTCTCCATAAATCATACAATTAGGTGTAGATATTCCAACACATAAGAACTTTTTACATGCTAGAAGGTGAATTCTTTCTAAACATTCATATCTTTGGTAACCCCACCCTTCAGATCCATATAATAGAATAGGTTGTATCTGACTATCAAACAGCTGTCTCGGCAAGCTGTTCACAAGTATACTAAACAAAAGACTAAATATTTTCCTGGAATCGAATACCATATTAACCCCTGCCCAGGCAGGTTTTAGGAAAGATCACTCTACAAATGATATTATCTTACCTTACAGTAAAATCCTCGTTTTTGATTGGCTGTCGATCGACTCGTTTTATCTTATGTACACCGCGAGTCTCACCTCTCACGGTGTACAAATTTCATGTACCCCGCTGCCGTAGCAACAGCTCCTCTCCGAGAAGAGGTGTCGCATAGGGTTAAGATGACGTTACCAAATGACGCACGCGGTGTCCAGAGTTTACATACGTTCGATCAGCTGTTTTCGTGATTATTAATTATAGATTTGTTTTCTCGTCATTCTAAGTTTTTGTTTGGAACCAAATTCTGCATTGCATTACTTGCACATGCTATAGGATTAAAATCAAATAGTTTTTCAGCATGTTTAGTGTAATAGTTTTACGTAACACGATTCATAACATTGCAGTCGGGTTGGACGACGCCATTTTGTTTACATTTAGGGTCAAGGCCGTTCATGCGGTGATGGCTCATACGTTAACGGCAGTCAAACTAAAATAGATATATTTTCTTCTGACATGACGGTAAGATAAATACGTTGTATGCTTCTCCCTCGGGTAATACGGTCTGATGTACCATCTTTGTAGAAATGTTGCCCAAGCCGCAAGGCGAGGGCTGACATTTCTACAAAGATGGTACATCAGACCGTATTACCCTCGTGAGAAGCAAACAACTTATAATATCTTTGTAATGAATATGATCAACCAACTGCTAAAAAATGATAAAAGCAAATTGTTCTGTGCTTTTGTTGATTTCTCGAAAGCATTTGATAGTGTATGGAGAGTTGGGTTGTGGCATAAGCTACTCGAAAATGGAATAAATGGTAGATTTTTTAAACTTGTACAGAATATGTATGCTAATATCAAATCTTGTGTATTGTCGCACAACGTAATGACGGATTACTTTCCATGCTACGCGGGGGTACGTCAAGGTGAGAACCTCTCGCCTCTTTTGTTTTGTTTATTCATTTATGATCTTGATGATTTCCTTATTAATGATGGCTGCAAGCCCGTGACTCTTTGTAACTTGAATGATATTGATATGAACTTGTGTATTTCATGCATGATATTACTTTATGCAGATGATACAGTCCTCTTTGCTTGTTCTGCTCCTGAACTTCAAAGTACACTTGACTCATTCTATAAATACTGTAACATGTGGCATTTAGAAGTAAACCTGGAAAAAACAAAGGTACCTTTATTTGGGAGTGGCCCTGCAAAATCCTCCAAGCTAAAGTTTCTTTATGGTAAAAACATGATTGAAATTGTAGATGAATACACATATCTTGGGGTGACTTTTACCAGAAACCGAAAATTTAATAAAGCAATTAAAAGACTTTCTGAGAGTGCATCTAAAGCTATGTTCTGCCTTCTGAAAAAATCTAGAAATCTCAATATACCATTAGATTGTTTATTAAAAGCATTTGATATCATGATCTCTCCGATTTTGCTTTATGGTTGCGAAACTTGGGCATATGAAAACCTGCAAATTATTGAGAAAACCCATCAGAAATTTCTAAAATTAGCCAGCGGTTTAGGAAACTCTACACCAAACTACATGGTGTATGGAGAATTAGGAAGAGCCCCTCTTAATATACTAGTTGCCAAAAGAGTACTCTGCTACTGGTATACATTACATTCTTTTGGAACTACCCCCAAATTGTCAAAAATTATTTATAATTATATGCTTATCAAAGGCACTAGAGACAATGAATATGATATCTGGACTAAATATGTTAAAGACATACTTGACAAATGTGGATTGACTTATATATTTCACAACCCTGTAAATGTCTCATGCCAATGGCTAACGGCGCAGGTAGAAACGGTTCTTAAAGATCAATTTTACCAATGCTGGAAAGCGGAGATCGTTGAAAGCCCCAAAGGGTTCTACTATAAATACATTAAAACCATCCCGAATTTGGAAAATGATTTACTCCTTCCCACTTATCTGCATTTACCAATTCTGAAATACAGAACCTGTAATCATAACTTACCTGTTGAAGTGGGCCGTTGGCAGGGCATTGACCGTGAAAAAAGAACATGCAATCTGTGTAAATCGCCTGCCATAGCAGACGAATTTCATTATCTCTTTAAATGTCAAGCTTTTACAGATGAAAGAAGTAAATTTATCCCAAATAATCTCTTCACATTCCTCAATTAAATAGCCTACAAGAAAATATTTGCGAACCAAACTTTTGTACATTTAAAAAATCTATCTCGTTATCTCAATGTTATTGATAAAGTTATTAAAACCCATAACTGAATGATAACAATTTGGAATTTGTATGTATGAAAATGTTTATTTTAGCCTGCTATCTTGCTTTTGTTTATAATGCATAATTGTTACTGTATCTCTTGTACCACTAAGCCTGGTTTTTGAGAATAAAAGAGTTTGAGTTTGAGTTGAGACATTCTTGTTCAAGCGATATCTCTAGAACTGTACATCAAACACCAGTCAGTTTGGATGACCTTGACTTTATTTTCAAGGTCACCACTCTTGTTAAAGCCATATATCTTGAACCATAGCAATCAATGTCAATGGGAATTATACATTTGCTTAATGTGATAATTATTTCGAAATATATACGGCGGGGGACATTGCCACGTTAGTGGCAAACACTTGTTTTGTTCCCATCTGGGAAGAAAGGACAGAAATTACCACTTACCTAACCTTTGTAAAGGAAAATTGATGAGCAACATTGTTCATTTGCACTGCCTACTTTCATTTTTAAAAAAACCTTTTGTGAATCATATTTTTGGCTTCATCACTATATTTATCATACGCTTCATACATCGCTTTGTACATAAAAGCAGAAATCCACCGATCTGTCATGACTTCTCAAGGAGTTCATTATCTATATGCAGACGACACCAGTACTGATCAAAGCTTTTACAACAAAAATCATCGAAAGATTTTGTCCACAATCTTGCATCAAAGAGGAGCATGAAGAAGAGAATAGGGATATCGTACGTATACATTTAGCTCATTGAATTAATATTTGTAGAAAAGATGATAAAAATGTAGAAAAGAAACGATAATAATCAGTATTTAAAACTTATAAAGGTAGAATATTCAAATTTTTAGTCTGCACTTAACATTCTGATGTAGGTATGTCATCTCATTTATCTTAAGCTAGAGATTTTACGTTATTTGTATATTTTATTTAAAAATTAAAAATATCTCAACACAGCACAACGAGACATGTCAACTGAAAGAAAGATTCCGCCATTTGTTCCTATGGGCAGTTTTAACGAACAGGAAATATGCAGCACAATCGCTCTGGAAAAATGGGGAGGTAATCAACGTCTTCGTTTCCTTAATTAATGATTTCATGACTAATGTTAGTGTTAATATATCGATTGTTTACCACCTGATAGTGGTGACCATGTAGTCCCTATTAAAGGTAAAATGGGCCACGCTCAGATCTTTTACTCCAGAAGCAGATGGCCATAAAGACAAAATGTTTGTACAGACTCTTAAGTCGATGACAATTGTAATTTAAAGATTTATAGGTGATCCTCTGAGCATTGTAAAGTAAGTAAAGTTTTGATATCCCGATAAGCTCTTAGAGCTGCTTTCTTTTGCCCTTTTCCCTATCATTTTAGGTAATCTGAATTGTCCAAAGAAGTAGAGTTACAAAGCTCAAGAATAGAGCTAGAGTCTTAACTAACAGTAAAGGAAAACATTTACATTTTAAAATATCAATTTTGGAAAATCCTCACTCTCATTCTTTTCTTCCCAAATAAAGATACATATGTTACTATTATACTTACTTGGAAAGCATTGTTGATTTCACGATGAATGTTTAACTGTCGAACGGGACTGTTTTGTAAGAGTTATTTCTGATTGTTGTTTTTCATATTTCTATAAAATTAGTTAAGCATTTTATGGACTGCAACATTTATCGAATGCCACCATCTTTTCCGGTCTTTCAATGAATATTCTCAGGATTAATGTTTTCATTTAACAGTGATTGAATGTTGTATTGATTTGATGACATTTCACAATCAGGATCTGATTGTCTCATCGCTAGTAGCTGGAACAGTAATGGACCATTTAGCTGACCTAACCTTCAACAGCAGGAAGAAGTTATCAAGAGAAAACAGCGCTTTGTAAGTTTTGTTAATACATTCATCCCAACCCATATCTGAAGACAGTACCAGACTGGTTCATTTTCTCACGCTGCATGCATTAACGTTTTTGTTTGTATGCATTTTGCCACTGGAAGAATTAAGATAGTCTTTTGGTATGGCGTAAGAGATATGAATATCAGTTCCATATACTTTCAAATGTTGAAAAAGGTAAGTATCTCCATGACATATTGGTAACGGATAGGATAGCCCATTTAGACCTTTGTTTTGTTATTTTAAACATCAAAACATTACCGATTCTTAAAGATAAAAGGAATATAGATTAGTTCTATGTTCAAAATATTAAGGGCATCGAAAATGCTCATGTCATCACAGTGAAATACTCATAGAACCTATTAATAAACCATTTGTTAACATAGAGTATTCTTTGTTATATTTCATTTGTCAACTATCATCAAGGTTCTACAAACAACAAGCCATGGGCACCATCGATGCGTGCTACATGCACGACAAGGATAAGACAGTTCAGTTGCTTAACAAGATTACCAAGGGAAATGTGTGGAATGTTGACCTCTTGGCCCTGGCATTTGAAGAGAAGAACAGCTGTGTGTTCAGATGTGATGGTCTCTCATACTTTACACACAGGAGGTGGATGGGCGAGCTCCCCAAAGACACTCCATTGTTGAGGGTAAATATTCTCCTACAGCAGTATTTGAATCCACTTTGCCCCTTCTTACATCCTGATTTTTATCACTTCAACAGCCTCGTATATTTATTAGACTGTAATTCACCAATAAAAGCGGCCTGTGTAAGCAGCATATGAATTGTCGTTAGTCGTTAGCATGAATCAATCATCTCTGGCCCCTGCATTCTTTCACCCAGGAAATGCTTTTCGCCTTGACATATTTAAAATCATAATTGTAGCAATAGCATAAATGAATACGCTGATGTAGCAGGATGGTTGGTTAATTGAAACATGGCAATTAATCATTGTGTATATGTGAGAATATACAAAAAAGAAAACCACACACAAAAGCATACTTATTGTTCTTCAACTCTTTTGTAGATCATCGCATGTACAGTTATGCCACCCTTGATATGGCTCTTGCTAAAACTACCAAAAAACAAGGCAAACCGCGATTCGACCAGCAACATGAAAACGAAAACTGGTGATGCAAACGACAACAAACAAACAGACAAGTGAGTGACTTCTACAGCATGGTTAAATTGCATTGATGAAAAAACATATAAGAAAGCAATATATTCTCATAAAACCCTTTTATTATCCCCTGCCGCGTGTTTAGCGCGAAGCGGGGGATATAGTATTGGGCAGTGTCCGTCCGTACGTACTATTGACCTGATTCTTTTAATTTTAAGCTCATCTGGCCTGTAAGGCCCGATGGGCTTATGGCATGGCATGTTGTCCGGCGTCCGTCCGTCCGTCCGTCAATCCGTCCGTCCGTAAACTTTGTGGAATTTCATCTTCTCCAAAAGCATAAGGCCTAGAAAGCTGAAACTTTGTGTACAAACTCCTAAGCTAGTGAGAATTATAAATTGTCTCTTTGGTGACCCTGTGATCCCTAATAAAGGCCAAAGGGGCCACGCCCTAAAAACCTATTTTCATCTTCTTCTCCAGAACCACAAGGCCTAGAAAGCTGAAACTTTGTGTACAGACTTCTTGGCTAGTGAGGATTAGTAATTGTAGCTTTGGTGACCCTGTTGCCCCTAATAACGGCAACAGGAACGTCCTTCAAATCTATTTTCATCTTCTTCTCCTGAATTTTAATCCCTAGAAAACTGAAACTTGTCGCCTGTATACTTAATTTTGTGATTTCTGACCCTGTGGCCTCTACAAAGGGGGAATCACATTGGCCACACTCTACAGCATCATTGATGATGAAGCCTGATGAGCTACAGAGCCAATGGCTTTATTTTTTGTATGTAGCTTCAACACCATAAGAGTAAGAATTCTATTATTATTTCAAGGTCATAACGAGCCTTTGATATTTTACCCTTGTCAGCGGAATATCTCAAGAACCATTCACTGGATTCTCTTCATAATTTACACAGTGCATGTTATTGGGAAAGCGCCGAGCCCAGTCGATTTTGGTGACCTTTACATTATTGTGATACACTCGTGATAATGGAGTTAAAAGATTTATTTTGGTATGTAGAATCATTTTTGCACTAGGGGATTGGGACAGCCAAGTCTCTTGTCTTCACACACTGTAGAATTAATAAATGGAAATTTCCATTTCATTATTTAAATAATATAAGTTCAAGATTTGTTTATCTCATGTGTATAATTACAAGAAAGTAAGAAATATTTGAATAATTCATAATATGCCTACTATAGTTTACAAATC
This sequence comes from Steromphala cineraria, assembly GCA_916613615.1. Taxonomy (NCBI): domain Eukaryota; kingdom Metazoa; phylum Mollusca; class Gastropoda; order Trochida; family Trochidae; genus Steromphala; species Steromphala cineraria. The sequence continues at coordinate 63,428,902 of OU744721.1, read as the reverse complement.
AGAACATTTAAAGTAATTTATTATTACCAATATATCAATGAATTATTTCAAGTAAATAAAACACAACCACAACATTGAGTTATACAAAAGTGAAGCAACATTATTAACACAATCTGTAGAATGATTAGTCTATATTTTTTTTGAAATTGTGATTTGATTGTTCTTACCAAATACGTTATGTAAAAGATAGCTTAACATATGTTTTATTAATGTCAATTTTGAATCAAAGAAATACTCTTTTATACCAAAACTGTAAAAGCATGTTTTTGTTAACTTGAACACCTAATGAACAAAATTAAGCAAACATAATTACTTTTCAGACGGACTTGTTTTGTAAATGTTATTTCACAATTAACAACCTATTGATAATAGTATTGACAAAAGGTTTTGATAATTGAGAACGTGGTTGTACATGACACTGAAAACCGAAAAACACAAATATCAAAATAAAACATTAGAAATTGATAATTAGATATTTGACATTGATATTTAGATAAATAACTGTGGAAAATCACTCTGTTTCATCTCATCACTGGACAGAAAGTTTGGCAATTCTACTTTGTTGAAACGTACATCACTGAGCCAAGCCCAGCCGTGAAGAGTTTTGACATCTTCATTGACACTTTCTTTCAATGTTTACATAAACAATCAAGACAGTATTAAAGGTGCCTTTTCTGGCCAATGATAACAACAGAATGTAAATTTTCTACTAAAATCACAGCATTCTTCTGATCAGAAATTGATATCGAAATCATTCCCGAACTTTACACTGTCCAAACCAAGCGGTTTTGTTTGCTATGCGATGCTTAAAATAAATACGCCAAACGGACCAATCAGATCGCCCTAGAGGCAATTGGTGCGGATCGGAGTAACGTTCACCCCAGAGGTTTCTGCGGTTGACTTGCGAATTTAAATAGATATAAAAGTTGTTTGAAGGGTGACATGTGTTGAAAATAAGCCAAGTTTTGGGGAGAAATGTATAACTGAGAGGTTCTTGTGCACGTGTATGAAATGTCACCAATTTGAAACGATAATTTTGAAGGAACTCGGTAGCGAGTCGAGTTCGGCAAGATGGATGCGTTTATTCCTTTACTCAATTATATAGAGGGTTGGATCTTTCTTGTCTACGTTTTACCTACATTTTACTAACGATATCGGGTTCCTGTGGTAAAAAACTACTAATACAAGAGAGGTAACCTACCTCTCAAGGTTTTATCCCACAGTGGCTGTATGTAATATCAAGGTACAAAGTCATCGATGGGTCAGTGTTAAGGGTGCCTACACACTGTTCAGATTTCGACCTACGACAGAAACATGAATAAGAAAATAAGAAATTTGAAATTCGTACGATTTGACCCGTATATTGGTTAAAAAAACAGTCATCATCGGAGACACTTCCAATAAAGATAGAAGTCAACAAGATGTTGAAAGAATGACGCACGGCCACAAAACGAACTCAATGCGAATGGATGCATGATCATTAACACGATTTAGCTTAGGTCGAGTTGGATTGGGCTGGAATTGATAACAATGGGTATTGATTTGAATATTTGACCATGGTGAAAGGTGGCTATTTGGTTGAACTATCAATGGAATGCCACCGTGTCTAAGAATGGTTGTGTGGTACAATGTGAGATAACCAGGCATGCTGTTACACTATAAATCTGTGGCTTCTTGGAACATATTCAATGTTCCAATAATATAATTTTTAACTGACTTGCTAGTGTTTGTCTAAGTACATTTTAAATCTCAATCCTATAACAAGTGGGAATCTACAACCATAGGTTAGCTTATGAGGCCATTGCTCTTTTAATTGACTGAGTTGCTTATGTCTTCACCCTATCTTTTGTCTATCCTTAAAGCGCCTGGGTATTTGTTGTTTATTGGTAGCTTACACAATTCACAGACATGTTTAAAATGGGCATTGCAATATTGTGAGTCAGTTGTTGGATTTTCCATGTACCAGGTCGGTTGAACCATGTCGGTGATGAGTATATTTTTATATTGTTAAGCCCTATTTCTTTTGTAAGCCTGCCAGTTTAGCTTTGTGAATTTATACCTTGTAAACACTTGAATTTAGTACTTGTATCAGAATCTTAACTTATTTTGTATTGAAATCATTTTAAGTTTTCAAATTGTTGTGTGATATCTTTTTAAATATTTGTTACGTGGCAGATTGGGGTTATACCCATTTAACTCACCTATCTGACACATAACACTAGATAACAAATTATTATCCCCTGCCCAACGTAGCTCGACGAAACTAGGTATATGCAACCGGTATCATGTGGAGATGTGCCTTTTTGGGTTTTCAACTTCTTTGCATTTTTATTTTTACTCGTTTCTATGGAAACGTTACATAGGATTTCGTTTCCGGAGCATTACTCCAAAACGGTGAGACCTAGCTTGACGAAACTTGGTATGTGCAACAGGCATCATGTGGAGATGTGCCTTTTGGGGTTTTCAACTCCTTTGCAGTTTTATTTTTACCCGTTTCCATGGAAAAATAACATAGGATTTCGTTTCGGAACACAACCTAGCTCGACGAAAGTTGGTATATGCAACTGGCATCATGTGCATTTTGGGGTTACAACATGATCTCTGTTCAATATTCCACAACTAGTATCCTTAACTACCCTTTCCCTTTAGTGGGGGATATAGCGGACTCTGTCTGCTTGTTAACAATTGGAAATGATTCAAAGCTTTCGAACTCAGCCTTTGCGAAATCTGAACAAAGACGATACGGTGGAAGCACAGCGTCATAACAGGAGTACAATGTACATTATACAATGGGCATTGCATGAACTCTTAAAAATCAAATTTGTTAACTGACACCGTACTCATCTTAATGCTTCGTATTACAGTCGGTAGTGATTTCATAACTCCGGCAGAAAAATTGGCATCTCAACAATATTCTGATAATCTATGCAAATCTACATTTTTTTGTACAGTTGTGTATTCATCTTGCCGTTTGTATGGCAATAGCTACAAATGCGTGTCATCATCGTATTACCTTTGTGTGATAATTTTTTCAATGGTCAAGATTTACCTGCAAACAAAATCGAATGACATTGTACTGATCGATATATGAAGGCAATACGACCACAGCACGAATTCACACGACAATACCTCGATAGCCATTTGAAGGAATAGATGGATGTACGGATGCAACACAAAAATGGCTTGATCAACAATTTGCTCACTTTCCCGATGTTGTCATCGAAGCCTGTAAAAACTCTTGAGGCAGCAAAAGATCACTTCAGATGCGTTAACAAATGGGGCAATTGCTTACGATCCTTTGCAAATTTGCACAATTTCCAGTTTCGTGTTATCAAATTCGACACAGTGTAAAAAAAAAACAGAGCGGCAAACGACGCGGCTACGTAGTCACCCTGAGGAAGCACGTACAAATCTGCCTTCGATGATTACCCTCGGTGGGAGGCCCAGGTGGAAGGGCGCCTCTCGCAGTTTGTGGCTAACAGGAGACAGTTGGGATAAGTCGAATTCGTGTGCAAGGTACTGGAGCGACGATTCCGTATTCCTGTAGTACACCGCCAACCCTTCAAAAAGCCCATTAGAACCAGACTGGCTCGCGTTGACGAAGGCTCAGGTTGAGACTCTGAGGAATTCTCGCTCCAGAACATCACTCGAGGGTTCTATTTCCTGTCTTCACCAGACCAAAACGGGAATCTAATTATTGCCACTCCTTCCTAGATCGACTGCCATATTTTCGCCTCTTTACCGTGCCATCAATAATGCAGTTACTGGAGCCAATACACTCGATGATATCGCTAGATCTTCAGGACTTGTAACTGATTAGTACATGATACAAGAACACTTATTATTATTTTTATTATCATTGATCCCTGTGAAGGATGGGGATGTGCAGATATCTCCAATTCGTCAGGAGGGGCGCCACTTTCTGTGGAACATCCTGCCGTTCGGGATATCATTGGCTATTTATGTGTGTGACCAAACTGGTACCTGCAGGTACCTGCACTGTCACAATGTGCAGTTTGCGATTTACCTTGACGACAGGAATGGTCACAACAGCTTCCCATCCGCTCTAGCGGCACAGAGGGACACTGATTGCAGTCTTCAGGCATCTGGGTTGGTTAGGCCAACAAGTCTCATCAAGTCAGACTTAGAACCGACAAAGACACTAGTTTTTCTAAGCGCCCTTTTGGACACTGCGCAATACAAAGCCTTTGTGATAACTGCGCAGATGGGATGGTACAAAGACCTTCTGCAATTAGCTCTGCGAGAGCCCCTCTCACTTCACAAGTAATAATAATTATAATATGGATATTTATAAAGCGCCTAATGTCTACATAGAAAATATACTCAAGGCGCTAAAAGAGAGAAATATAAAGACATAAGAAATATAAGTTGAAAGCTTCTTTGAATAGATGTGTTTTTAGAGAGTTTTTAAATGAGTCAATTGATGTTGATAGTTTGATTTCTATTGGGAGACTGTTCCATAGAGATGGGGCTGCTTGTTGAAATGATTTCTTTCCGTATGAGGCTAGACGGTGTGAAGGAATTCCTAGTAACATTTGGTTTTGAGAGCGGAGGTTTCTTGATGGTTGATAGAGATGAAGAAGTTCCGAGAGATATTCAGGGGCAGCATTGTTCAGACATTGATAGGTGACGCAAAGTAGTTTATAGATGATTCTGTGTTTGACAGGGAGCCAGTGTAGGGATTTCAGTACAGGGGTGATGTGATCATACTTAGACGAGAGTGAGATTATTCTTGCTGCAGTGTTCTGTATGCGTTGTAGTCGTTGAAGCTGGTTATTGTTGAGGTTGATCAGAAGGCTATTGCAGTAATCCATTCTAGAAAATACAAGAGATCTAACAAGAGAATGAGCACTGTCCTGGGAAATTAGTTTTCTTATTTGACCAATTGAACGAAGATTGAAGTGACAGATTTTGCAGATGTTGTTGATTTGATTATCCATTGTGAGTTGAGAGTCGAGGAAAACGCCAAGATCTTTTACAGTTGTGGATGGTGTGATACTTGCAGAGCCAATGGTGACGCTGTGAATGTCAATTTTATTTAGAGTTCTGGGGCTTCCGGCAATGAGAATTTCTGTCTTGTCATCATTTAGTTTTAAATGCTTGTTTGTCATCCAATTCTTGATCTCAGAGGTACAATGCTGCAGATTAGTAATTTCTTGTTGGAGTTGATCAACCGTGAAATGTTTTATCAATTGCGTGTCATCTGCGTAGGAGAAGTGGGGGGTGTTAAAGTTATCAGTAATAATGTGTAGCTTGTTGACGTAGAGCAGGAATAAAATGGGGTCAAGAACCGAGCCTTGAGGGACGCCACAGGAAAGATGTTTCTTCTTTGATAACGTCTTTTTGATTAACACTGTCTGTGTTCTTTCTGTTAAATATGAGCAAAACCAACTGAGAGCTGTACCAGTAATTCCGACTTCTTGTTCAAGAGTCTGAAGAAGCTGCTTGTGTTCCACCGTATCAAAAGCAGCACTAAGGTCCAACATGAGCAGTGCTGCAATGTTTCCAGAGTCAACTAGAGTGCGAAGGTCATTCACCACTCTTAGTAGTAGAGTTTCTGTAGAATGATTGCTTCTGTAGCCTGATTGAAAATTATCAAGAATGTTGTTTTCCGAAAGATGCTCCATTATCCTTTTAGCTGCTGCCTTCTCTATGATTTTAGAAAGGAAACTTAAGTTGGAAACAGGTCTATAGTTCTTCAGGATATCTGTATCTAGCTTACTATTTTTAAGATGTGGTTTGACTATTTCTTCTTTTAAAGCTTTAGGAAATACACCAGAAGACAAACTCTTGTTGACAATCTCGGTGATGACTGGAAGCAAAGTATCAAGATACTCTGCAACAAAGTTCCCTGGCACTGGATCGTTTAGGCACGTTGTCTTGTTGGATGATATAATCAAAGATTGGATTTCCGTCTGTGAGAATGGTTGAAAGGTGCTCAAACTTTTGCCTTGAAAAGGTGTTTCCTCAAGAGTATTCTCCAAATCTTTATCAGTCTCAAGTTTGCTCCTGATAGTTTGAATCTTTGACTCAAAGAACTCCTTGAACCTATTGGCAACTTCAAAGTCATAAGCACTATCTGGCAGAATTGTGTTTTCACACTTTCCAAGTAAAGAATCAAGGAATTTGTGCAATTCTCTTGGCTTTTTCTCAAGATTGGAAATCTTCTCTCTTCAGAACTTACGCTTGCATTGTCTATCAACATGCATACCCTATTTCTGTATGACTTATAGATCTGGCGATGGATTTCCAGCCTGCTTCTCCGCCATGCCCGCTCTGCTCTGCGCCTTGCCCTTTTCGCCTGCTGTATGTTGTCATCATACCACATCCTGGTCTTTGGACATATGTTCTCTCTTTCAACGGGGCATGTTTGTTGAGTAAGTCTTGGAGTGTCTGGTTGTAGAGATCTGTTAGTTGCTCCACGTTTGATATATCCGTGTTAAACAGCATTGAATCTTTCAGTTCCTGTTGTAGTACATTACCATCGATTTTCTTCATGCACCTCGTCATCTTTGTATTGACTGTTTTTTAATTTGTTTTCATGTTAAAGGGTATTGAAACACCAAAATGGTCAGAAATTGGTTTATCGTCGACACTCAGTTCACCAATGAGATTGTCAATATCCTCAGGGATCACTATCCAGTCAAGAGTGTGACCCGATTTGTGGGTAGGGACCTGAACAATTTATATTAGTGAGTGACAGTTCAGAAGTGTCTTAATTTTCTTTACCTGTGAATTGTTTTCATTGTCCCAGTGCACATTTAAGTCACCAATAAACACAGTGTTCGTCTTTGGAGACATTTCCAGTAGGTTAGAGAGATCTTCATAGAAATCTGATTGCGAAAGCTTGTTCTTGGTTGAAGGGGGTGGTCTATAAAGACACACTATGTTAACTGTTTTGTTATATGAGGATATTGTTGCACTGATATGTTCAAATGACGCAAAATCCATTTTGTTCTGGTTAACCTGAAAACAGAGACCTTTCTTAAACAACACTCCGACCCCTCCGCCTCTTCCGATTCTTGGTTTGTGGTACATTGCATAACCTGTTGGCTTCATTGCTGCAATAGTAGCTTCATCCCCTTTATCATTTAGCCATGTTTCCGTAAGAAAAAGAGTGTCGATATCTTCATCTAAAAGTAGATCTGATATGTCAGTAGCCTTGTTCCGAGATGATTGAACGTTAAGTAACACTGTATTCAAAACTCTTGTATTTGGTGATTTTCTTTTCCAATCTGTCTCTGAAACTCTTTTATTGTGTTTCCTCTTTAGTATTTTACGGCCGCCTCTCCTGAAACGTCTTGTCTTCTTGATTGTATATATCCCGAAATTTTTAAGTTTTCCAACAAGACCTTTCTCAAGTCTACATTGCATAAAACTCTTCTGATTACATGTATGGTCAGTGAACTCTTGCCCTATGGATAGCAATTCAGTCCTTGGGTACTGGAGTGGTAGTTGATTGCCTCCCATTGTTCTATTCAGAAAGGTTGTGTCTTCAGCTTGGGTTGTTACAAGCTTCAATGGTGTAGTTTGTGTGAATATTTTCCAAAAACACAACAAAACTTGCAATAAAGTCCACATTCTTATGAGTATAAGGTCCAAATTTCACAGAATGACTCCAATAGAACAGTCCATTTTGCTTGCCAAAATTGAGATAATTTGATGTGGTATGGATAGCATAAATCTGAAAAATTGTGTCAGAGGTGAGCGCATCTGTCCAGCGCTAACAAACCCAAGCACAATCTTCCAACAAGTGGCAGAGACTGTTGGGGTGTCTGAGCTTGACGCAACACTTCACCGCAAGGGGAAGGTTGCAACACAGACCCCTTCAGATCTTTGTCAACCAACATGTCAGGGAGAAGTCATTGGTAAAGCTGCCTGTGGGGGCAAGTCCTGTGCTTCTATGAGAGTCCGGAGAGAGTCTATGCTTGCCGTTCGGTAGACCACACATGGACCTATCCGTGACTCAGTTCAATCACAAGTTACCAACCTACAGCTCTCCAGTACCAGATCACTAGGTGTGGACACAAGACACGCTCGCATTAGAATGGGAGGGAATTGTCAGCTACGCCTATCCCCCGGCAAGCCATCCTGAACCAGGTAGTGGCAAATATCCAAGAAACCCAGGTTCTCCAGCAGCTGCTGATCGCACTTTGTGGCCTGGTAGGTACCCCTTCGAATGGCGTGCTGCCTAGACCCAATCCCTCTACCTCCTCTATAAATACCAACATGGCACGAAACTCATGAAAACATACCGGATGTGGACGGGTGACCAAAACTCAGGCACCCAGAGTTGGACATAATCGGTGGTACTTCACCACCTTAAGTCCGAGCACTACGAAACGTTGACGGAGACGAATCTCCTCCGGCTCACCATAAAAACTGTGTCAAGTCACATTGGGGTTCGCAGCCTGAGTTTAAGAGCTTCATGCTCTGCAGGCGGACCTTCTACGTTTGGATGTTATAGACAGGGGATCAGCCCCTCTAGGACTAGCAGCTGATTTTATTTGCAAAAACCAGGCGGCAGACGAGAGGGGTAGAACCTTCTCGTTACCGTCCATTTCCGGTAGCACAGACCCTACTGATGAGGAGAATCGCCCAATCTGTCCGGTGAGGGCGCTTCGGGTTTACACCGAAAGGACTAAGACTCTACGTCAGGGGAGACGTAGGCTATTTCTGCCCCACTACCAGACAAGTACCTAACAAGAGACAACTCGGAGTTTACCTCCAACCGTACAAATGCTCAGATCTAGACCCCCTTGTGGTGGGGGTCTGTGATAGTTTGCGGAGGCTTCTCCTACGACTGTATAATTGATTTGGTGACTATAGGGGACAGCTTTTCTCAGAAACTGTTTAAGATAGGTTCACCAAACTTGCTGTGCGTCTTCATTGTATCAATACCTTGATGGAGTTCGAAAATCAGATCTGCAATTTTATTTTTGCGGAGTAATTGCCCTTGTGTCATGTTTTTTGACTTGGTTCAAGGGAGTCGTCAAAGGGGACAAATTTTCTCAGAAACTACTTAAGATAGGTTAACTAAACTTGCTATGTGTCTTCATTGTATCAATGCATTGATGGAGTTCAAAAATCAGAACCGCAAAATTACTTTTTACAGAGTTATTGCCTGTGTTTCGTGTTTTGGACTCAAAGGGGACAACTTTTCTCAAAAACTATTTAAGATAGAATAACAACATTTGCACTTCGTCTTTAGGGTATCAATACCTTGAATGAGGTAAATGCAATTACTTTTTACAGAGTAACAGCCCATTTAGGAAAATATTGGGATCTTTGATGAAAACGTATTTGGCGGGGATGTTGATGACCATGTCTTCTTGTTTAAGCTGCTTTGATCGGGTGGCATAGACCAAGAGCTTGTAGTGACAACACAATGAGTCAATTGATGTTGATAGTTTGATTTCTATTGGGAGACTGTTCCATAGAGATGGGGCTGCTTGTTGAAATGATTTCTTTCCGTATGAGGCTAGACGGTGTGAAGGAATTCCTAGTAACATTTGGTTTTGAGAGCGGAGGTTTCTTGATGGTTGATAGAGATGAAGAAGTTCCGAGAGATATTCAGGGGCAGCATTGTTCAGACATTGATAGGTGACGCAAAGTAGTTTATAGATGATTCTGTGTTTGACAGGGAGCCAGTGTAGGGATTTCAGTACAGGGGTGATGTGATCATACTTAGACGAGAGTGAGATTATTCTTGCTGCAGTGTTCTGTATGCGTTGTAGTCGTTGAAGCTGGTTATTGTTGAGGTTGATCAGAAGGCTATTGCAGTAATCCATTCTAGAAAATACAAGAGATCTAACAAGAGAATGAGCACTGTCCTGGGAAATTAGTTTTCTTATTTGACCAATTGAACGAAGATTGAAGTGACAGATTTTGCAGATGTTGTTGATTTGATTATCCATTGTGAGTTGAGAGTCGAGGAAAACGCCAAGATCTTTTACAGTTGTGGATGGTGTGATACTTGCAGAGCCAATGGTGACGCTGTGAATGTCAATTTTATTTAGAGTTCTGGGGCTTCCGGCAATGAGAATTTCTGTCTTGTCATCATTTAGTTTTAAATGCTTGTTTGTCATCCAATTCTTGATCTCAGAGGTACAATGCTGCAGATTAGTAATTTCTTGTTGGAGTTGATCAACCGTGAAATGTTTTATCAATTGCGTGTCATCTGCGTAGGAGAAGTGGGGGGTGTTAAAGTTATCAGTAATAATGTGTAGCTTGTTGACGTAGAGCAGGAATAAAATGGGGTCAAGAACCGAGCCTTGAGGGACGCCACAGGAAAGATGTTTCTTCTTTGATAACGTCTTTTTGATTAACACTGTCTGTGTTCTTTCTGTTAAATATGAGCAAAACCAACTGAGAGCTGTACCAGTAATTCCGACTTCTTGTTCAAGAGTCTGAAGAAGCTGCTTGTGTTCCACCGTATCAAAAGCAGCACTAAGGTCCAACATGAGCAGTGCTGCAATGTTTCCAGAGTCAACTAGAGTGCGAAGGTCATTCACCACTCTTAGTAGTAGAGTTTCTGTAGAATGATTGCTTCTGTAGCCTGATTGAAAATTATCAAGAATGTTGTTTTCCGAAAGATGCTCCATTATCCTTTTAGCTGCTGCCTTCTCTATGATTTTAGAAAGGAAACTTAAGTTGGAAACAGGTCTATAGTTCTTCAGGATATCTGTATCTAGCTTACTATTTTTAAGATGTGGTTTGACTATTTCTTCTTTTAAAGCTTTAGGAAATACACCAGAAGACAAACTCTTGTTGACAATCTCGGTGATGACTGGAAGCAAAGTATCAAGATACTCTGCAACAAAGTTCCCTGGCACTGGATCGTTTAGGCACGTTGTCTTGTTGGATGATATAATCAAAGATTGGATTTCCGTCTGTGAGAATGGTTGAAAGGTGCTCAAACTTTTGCCTTGAAAAGGTGTTTCCTCAAGAGTATTCTCCAAATCTTTATCAGTCTCAAGTTTGCTCCTGATAGTTTGAATCTTTGACTCAAAGAACTCCTTGAACCTATTGGCAACTTCAAAGTCATAAGCACTATCTGGCAGAATTGTGTTTTCACACTTTCCAAGTAAAGAATCAAGGAATTTGTGCAATTCTCTTGGCTTTTTCTCAAGATTGGAAATCTTCTCTCTTCAGAACTTACGCTTGCATTGTCTATCAACATGCATACCCTATTTCTGTATGACTTATAGATCTGGCGATGGATTTCCAGCCTGCTTCTCCGCCATGCCCGCTCTGCTCTGCGCCTTGCCCTTTTCGCCTGCTGTATGTTGTCATCATACCACATCCTGGTCTTTGGACATATGTTCTCTCTTTCAACGGGGCATGTTTGTTGAGTAAGTCTTGGAGTGTCTGGTTGTAGAGATCTGTTAGTTGCTCCACGTTTGATATATCCGTGTTAAACAGCATTGAATCTTTCAGTTCCTGTTGTAGTACATTACCATCGATTTTCTTCATGCACCTCGTCATCTTTGTATTGACTGTTTTTTAATTTGTTTTCATGTTAAAGGGTATTGAAACACCAAAATGGTCAGAAATTGGTTTATCGTCGACACTCAGTTCACCAATGAGATTGTCAATATCCTCAGGGATCACTATCCAGTCAAGAGTGTGACCCGATTTGTGGGTAGGGACCTGAACAATTTATATTAGTGAGTGACAGTTCAGAAGTGTCTTAATTTTCTTTACCTGTGAATTGTTTTCATTGTCCCAGTGCACATTTAAGTCACCAATAAACACAGTGTTCGTCTTTGGAGACATTTCCAGTAGGTTAGAGAGATCTTCATAGAAATCTGATTGCGAAAGCTTGTTCTTGGTTGAAGGGGGTGGTCTATAAAGACACACTATGTTAACTGTTTTGTTATATGAGGATATTGTTGCACTGATATGTTCAAATGACGCAAAATCCATTTTGTTCTGGTTAACCTGAAAACAGAGACCTTTCTTAAACAACACTCCGACCCCTCCGCCTCTTCCGATTCTTGGTTTGTGGTACATTGCATAACCTGTTGGCTTCATTGCTGCAATAGTAGCTTCATCCCCTTTATCATTTAGCCATGTTTCCGTAAGAAAAAGAGTGTCGATATCTTCATCTAAAAGTAGATCTGATATGTCAGTAGCCTTGTTCCGAGATGATTGAACGTTAAGTAACACTGTATTCAAAACTCTTGTATTTGGTGATTTTCTTTTCCAATCTGTCTCTGAAACTCTTTTATTGTGTTTCCTCTTTAGTATTTTACGGCCGCCTCTCCTGAAACGTCTTGTCTTCTTGATTGTATATATCCCGAAATTTTTAAGTTTTCCAACAAGACCTTTCTCAAGTCTACATTGCATAAAACTCTTCTGATTACATGTATGGTCAGTGAACTCTTGCCCTATGGATAGCAATTCAGTCCTTGGGTACTGGAGTGGTAGTTGATTGCCTCCCATTGTTCTATTCAGAAAGGTTGTGTCTTCAGCTTGGGTTGTTACAAGCTTCAATGGTGTAGTTTGTGTGAATATTTTCCAAAAACACAACAAAACTTGCAATAAAGTCCACATTCTTATGAGTATAAGGTCCAAATTTCACAGAATGACTCCAATAGAACAGTCCATTTTGCTTGCCAAAATTGAGATAATTTGATGTGGTATGGATAGCATAAATCTGAAAAATTGTGTCAGAGGTGAGCGCATCTGTCCAGCGCTAACAAACCCAAGCACAATCTTCCAACAAGTGGCAGAGACTGTTGGGGTGTCTGAGCTTGACGCAACACTTCACCGCAAGGGGAAGGTTGCAACACAGACCCCTTCAGATCTTTGTCAACCAACATGTCAGGGAGAAGTCATTGGTAAAGCTGCCTGTGGGGGCAAGTCCTGTGCTTCTATGAGAGTCCGGAGAGAGTCTATGCTTGCCGTTCGGTAGACCACACATGGACCTATCCGTGACTCAGTTCAATCACAAGTTACCAACCTACAGCTCTCCAGTACCAGATCACTAGGTGTGGACACAAGACACGCTCGCATTAGAATGGGAGGGAATTGTCAGCTACGCCTATCCCCCGGCAAGCCATCCTGAACCAGGTAGTGGCAAATATCCAAGAAACCCAGGTTCTCCAGCAGCTGCTGATCGCACTTTGTGGCCTGGTAGGTACCCCTTCGAATGGCGTGCTGCCTAGACCCAATCCCTCTACCTCCTCTATAAATACCAACATGGCACGAAACTCATGAAAACATACCGGATGTGGACGGGTGACCAAAACTCAGGCACCCAGAGTTGGACATAATCGGTGGTACTTCACCACCTTAAGTCCGAGCACTACGAAACGTTGACGGAGACGAATCTCCTCCGGCTCACCATAAAAACTGTGTCAAGTCACATTGGGGTTCGCAGCCTGAGTTTAAGAGCTTCATGCTCTGCAGGCGGACCTTCTACGTTTGGATGTTATAGACAGGGGATCAGCCCCTCTAGGACTAGCAGCTGATTTTATTTGCAAAAAACCAGGCGGCAGACGAGAGGGGTAGAACCTTCTCGTTACCGTCCATTTCCGGTAGCACAGACCCTACTGATGAGGAGAATCGCCCAATCTGTCCGGTGAGGGCGCTTCGGGTTTACACCGAAAGGACTAAGACTCTACGTCAGGGGAGACGTAGGCTATTTCTGCCCCACTACCAGACAAGTACCTAACAAGAGACAACTCGGAGTTTACCTCCAACCGTACAAATGCTCAGATCTAGACCCCCTTGTGGTGGGGGTCTGTGATAGTTTGCGGAGGCTTCTCCTACGACTGTATAATTGATTTGGTGACTATAGGGGACAGCTTTTCTCAGAAACTGTTTAAGATAGGTTCACCAAACTTGCTGTGCGTCTTCATTGTATCAATACCTTGATGGAGTTCGAAAATCAGATCTGCAATTTTATTTTTGCGGAGTAATTGCCCTTGTGTCATGTTTTTTGACTTGGTTCAAGGGAGTCGTCAAAGGGGACAAATTTTCTCAGAAACTACTTAAGATAGGTTAACTAAACTTGCTATGTGTCTTCATTGTATCAATGCATTGATGGAGTTCAAAAATCAGAACCGCAAAATTACTTTTTACAGAGTTATTGCCTGTGTTTCGTGTTTTGGACTCAAAGGGGACAACTTTTCTCAAAAACTATTTAAGATAGAATAACAACATTTGCACTTCGTCTTTAGGGTATCAATACCTTGAATGAGGTAAATGCAATTACTTTTTACAGAGTAACAGCCCATTTAGGAAAATATTGGGATCTTTGATGAAAACGTATTTGGCGGGGATGTTGATGACCATGTCTTCTTGTTTAAGCTGCTTTGATCGGGTGGCATAGACCAAGAGCTTGTAGTGACAACACAATCCATGTGTTTTGGATGAAATTCCTGGTCAAATTCCCTCTTTTTTTCATACACTTTAAGTGCCTACAAAGCTTCTCTTGCAAATGACCAAATGATTGTTCTCTCAATAAAAATTGGTTTTGCTTATCTTTTTTTTCTCAGTCTCATAGCATACTTCAAAGAAGTACACCCCTTTGTGAAAAATCAGGGGTGCTTAACTTTTTTGGTGTGTATATTACATTACAGTAATGATCCAATTTTTTTCTATGTTTAAGGAACACCAACCAGACCGAAACAAAGGGCAAGGAAAACGGATTTCAGAGTGTTAAGATTTTCTATTCTGCTCCGGTGGTAAAATTCTGGCTCAGTTTGGTAAATAAATTTCACTCATTTGTTAATTATAATGTCAATAATGACAAACAATGCAATGATGACAGTACACAGTAATAGTAAATAATTCATTGGCAGTGTAGATATATAGGAGCCTTTTATCACACAATATTCAGGCCCCCGTAATACACGGAAATAAAAATGTCAATTTGGAAATAATCTCCTCCTGTTTTGTACAAATAACAACAAAAACTGAAAAATCACCTCTATGGAAAAAATTCTTCAATTTTACATGCACGAGCGTTAATCACGGCAGCGAGCATGTTAGTTGCTAAAACGAGGTACAAACTGGGGAATACAAGTCATGCGTGATAATGTGTCAAATGACTGTTTATCACCTGTCAGACAGTTTGTACCTCGTTTTAACAACGATCTATAGACATTCGAGAATAAAAGGTGAAATATATTGAAAGCTAATGATTGTTGTTGTTCAATGCGATTAATAAATCTAATCAAGACTTTTTTTGTAGCTGATAAAAAGGATAAATAGTCGCAATTTCTGCATTGTTTTCCGCCGTAGATGAATCGTCAAGAACAGTTTCGCATCCATTTACGCCGATTGGTCACCAAGGAAACTGGATCAGTAGCCGTACCGCACCATTTTATTTCCGTAAATGCCGTTTTTGCGACCATAATCGCAAGTATCGTCACCGCATCTAACATGCTCGCTGCCGTGATTAACGCTCGTGCATGTAAAATTGACACATTTTTTCCATAGTAGAGGTGATTTTTTCAGTTTTTGTTGTTATTTGTACAAAACAGGAGGAGATTATTTCCGAATTGACATTTTTATTTCCGTGTGTTAGGGGGGCCTGATATTGTAATACCGATATAAAAAAGATAATTATTCATATATTAAAGTTCACATAAGCACAGACATAATTCACTATTTTCTTTGGAATATATAGGTCTGATTACAATATTGTACAGTTCGCCAAAGGTCACTTCTAAAATATGTTCAGTTTGGTTAATGAAAGCAGTTTTTGAGAACTTCGTTTGATGGGTTGCTTAGAACTATCTGGGCACAAACAATTGAATGCATGACTGGTCACGCCACTTTTTGTGACGTCTTAAAATGAATCGGCCTCGTTCTCTACACATCTATCGTAACAATACCACAGACAAAAACCCAATAATTATCAGCTGTTGATCTTTAAAAAAAGGAAAGTCGATATACAAACCGAAACTGTGGTAGACTCACTGGTAATGGAAACTATTGATGCCACCTTATATAATTAATTGCAAACTGATTAAGGAATCACGTCTAGTAGGAAGAGAACGAGTTCTTTAGCTTAAGTTAGTGCCAAACATTCTGTTGAAAAAATGTTATAGTCTAAAGGAGTACAAAAATGTAACGGCCAATGCCCTGAGTAGTGAGTATTATCGTATATACATGTTTACTAAACACATTTTTAAATATATTTAAATAACACTTGATCTGTCAGCTTTTTACCCTTTTGAAAAGTTTGGAGTTTTGTAGTGTAGATGTTTAACATTGAGTTAAATCTACGATGTTGTTTTTTTAACAGTCAATTTGAAACATACAGTGAATGTTCCTATTTGTTTTCAGGTGTTTTATCTTGCATTTATTGGCCTGTATGCCCACTTTCTTCTGGTAGTTCTCAAATTTGAGTTCACCTGGAACTGGGAACTTCCTCTCCTTGTTTGGATGGCGGCTTTCACAATTGAAGAACTCACTCAGGTAAACTAAAGTTATCAAAAGTGCTATATCAGCATATAACAAACTAACATCATATATAATATAGATTGATTAACATCTTAAAGATATAAAATGGTCATTCAGGAATTATTATAGAATATAATAAACAGAATTTTTTAAAACTTTTTTAATCAGATGTTCCAGTTCGCCTACGAGAAGAAACAAGATTCCAAAACAAGGAAGATACAGAGAAAATTTCGTAATCGAAATGCTATGAAGAGGTTTTCTAATGCCCTTTCAAAATATGCAGGACTCTATTTCCAAGACAGATGGAACATTCTTGACACCTTCTGCATCATCGGATTCTGCATCGCATATCCACTGCGTTGGTTTCAAGTCACCTACAGCTACGGACGACTCTTATTGAGCATCAACTTCATGTGCTTCTTCTGGAAGATTCTTCAAGCATGCACACCCAGCAAATCCCTTGGTCCTACGCTCTACATGATATTCAAGATGGTAGGAGTATTTCTATTTAATGGTCATAAGTCTCTCTTCATTTTTTCCATTTCTCATCATAAATCACTCCATCAGTAAAGTTATCTATGATTTTCATATATTTCATCGCCTTAAACATCACTTGTTGCATTGGCCACCATAGATACAGAATGTTTTATCTCATCAGTCCTGAAAGCCGATTTATTCTCAAGCATCATTAGGCCTAGGGTCCATAGATCCTTAGCCTCATGTCCTTCTCATAACTTCTAGAAAGCTGAAATGATGTACACTGATTGTGTGCTTAAATGGGAATAGGAATTGTAGAGTTACCTATCTTGTTATCATCTTTTCCTTAGCCATCAGATAAAGATTTTTTATCCTAGGTTAACAAGTGAAGAAGCGAGCAGAGCTCACATACCCCCGCCTCCCACTTTGTTTAAAGAATTTCAAATAATAAAATTGATAAAAATTAGTTAAAGTTGTATGATGGATGAGTATACAATTTTAAAGGTAAGTCATTGTGTATGTCAATTAAAAGGGGACATCTAGGGATAATGGTTGATCTTTGTTTCAAATTTCAATGATAGTTCTTATGAATATTCAACGAGATGTTCTGAGAACAAACAAAAAGGAAATCCACATATTGTTTAATTCCCAAAAGGCATATCCTGCAATCATGATAGACATGTGTAGACAATTTAGTGAAGCTTAGATGTATATTCCAGGAAATATGTTCTGGACAAAGTAATTTATCATAGGGTCACTTTTCAGTCAAATATCCATGGAAACTGCAACAAATACAATAATTTTAGAAATAATAATAGTAACACTCATATATTTCTACGCCAATTGCGGAAAGTCAAGAGAAGCTGTTCAAAATCACATGTATTCCCTTGCATGAAATTCTGAAGTAATACATTTAATTGGCTGTAGCTCATTTAATACAAGGTGATGGTAAAGTATTTCAATGATTTTTTTCTATCACTAATTTGCCCATTTTAATGCAGCTAGTGGTCGATAGCGATCTATTTCAGTCGTATGGGACTGACATGCCAATGACGGGTGGCAATTTTACATTGGAGTCTATGGGGGAAAACTGTATAACGGGACCTTTGGTGAGGCTGGCAAGAAAAGTTTAGAAAATATGATCAACGGACAGACAGGCAGACAGACGGACGGACAGAATGAACGCTATATACCCCCGCTTACATTGTAAGGCCTAGTTACGCCGGAGTATAATACAAAATTGTGTACATCTGATGAGCGACCTAACCAACACCCCTTTTTTTGTTAAATATTGTCCTTCGACGAGGGTAGATTAGGATTCAGAACAATTTTAATTTAATTCACCAACTGTACCGTGATTTCAGAATGATGAATCATTTTCCTTTTTATGTCCCAGCCATATATGGCTGTGGCATATTGGATTACCCTCTATTGTACGTCCGTCCGTACGTACGTACGTAACAACTCTATACAGGGTATTATTTATCCACTTCTCAAAAAACATTAAACAGATTTAATTGAAAGCGCACATGTACACATGGGGTTTGGGCATCCTAAGGGTGTGCATCTCGTATTTTGTTTTTCATTTTTTGATTTTTTTCAAATTTCTGACATGATGAACTTAGGTGAATTTTGGGGCAAGGGAAAGCTCATAGTAGTGTGATAGGGGGTGTTGATTATCCACTTCTCCTCAAAAACCGTTCAATGGATTTCAAATTGCACACATGGGTTATAGGCATCCTATGGGTGTGCATCTCATATTTTGTTTTTCAATTTTTTATTTTATTTTTTTAAATTTCTGACATGTTGAACTTAGGTGAATTTTGGGGCAAGTGAAAGCTCATAGAAGTGTGATAGGGGGTGTTGTATATCCACTTCTCCTCAAAAACCGTTCAATGGATTAGTTTAAATTGCAAACATGGGTTATAGGCATCATAAGGGTGTGCATCTCATATTTTGTTTCTCAAATTTTGATTGTTTTTTCAAATTTCTGACATGTTGAACTTAGGTGAATTTTGGGGCAAGTGAAAGCTCATATTGGTATGATAAGGGATGTTGTTTATCCACTTCTCCTCAAAATGTACTGGATAGACTGCGCTATTCTTCCAAACATGCTTTATAGGTATCCTAAAGGTGTGCACCTTATATTACATGTTATGTTTTGGGAATTTTTAATTTTCCCCATTTTAATGGATGTTTGAACTTAAATTAAGCTAAAGATATGCATCTCTTTTTAAATTCTATGGTTGAAAACATTGAGAGCTTTTTTATTAGCTGGGGCATCTGTGTCCCATGGACACATTTTATAGTTTTTAAAGCAAGTGAATGTCTTAAGTTTCGCCAACTATTGAGGATGACTTTTTTTTTCAAAACGCAGACATGCTATTTAGTATCATATTTTGAATTTATTATGTTAATGTTGTGTAACATTTATGATAGATTTGCATATGCATTTTTTAAATAAACAATTATGTTTAATTTTTTATATTTCCAAATTTAGGTGTCATTGAAACTGTATCTTTATTAAGTTATTCTTGTTTGATAAAGTGTTACCATATTAAATAAGGACACTATTTATGGATGACAACTTCTTTATTCAGTTGATATGATGGTTGGGTTGGCTTGCAGGTTGTCACAGATGGCTGATTTGTTGTCAGATTTTGTTGTTGATGTTTTATGTTCTTTTAAGACATCACAATACTGTCAAAACACAAATCAGACTTTACAAAACGAAAACTAGTAAAAAGCATCATGATCAAAAGGTACAGACCCCAGATTAACAGAGATCAAGGCTACTTCATCCCCTCTGCATACGATGAGCTCATCACTCAGTCCCAATCAACTACCTAAACATTCCCCCCTACCTGGCTGGCTTCCATGTTATTCCCACTTCTGCTCCATATGTAATACCTTTGTTATGTTTTTGTTACATTTGCTCAATTAAGTATTGTTTTCATTGTCAATTAACTCATCTCATTCCTTACTGTATATATACCTCATGTGCTCTGTCATTAATTCATGCTTGAAAACGATACAAGAATCTGTATCGTCGCACCTTATGAATAAAGAAGTTGTCATCCATAAATAGTGTCCTTATTTGACCTTCAACTTCTAAAATGTCACTCAAAGAAGTGTTAACATATTGTATCCGAAATTATGATTTATCCATTTAATGTGATTCTAAGAAATTTATCTATGAGATTATTGCTCTAGTTTGCAATAACAACAGTTTGCATTACAACATCATGTTCAGGTTGTATTGCCACAATCTAAAGACACATTAATTATCGGAGTTCTAAATTTTTAAAGATATTTTACTGTTTTCCTTGTATTTTTTGCAAAATTTTGCGACCAACCTAGGGAAAATCGGACAAAAGTTCATTAAATAGGAGAAAAGGAGAAAATAAACGAAATGGCAGCCGACATGAAGGCGAATCAAGTGTGACCATCGCACATCTCCTCGTTTCTAAATATACGCTTGAAAACAGTCATTGTCGCCCTCGACTAGACTTTTTTTTCTTTTTACATTACGGTACTTGAGACACGGTTTAAATCTTACAAGCATAATGATTACTTCACTGAAAGCGGGTTTGTTAAATGCTATGGCCTTTTTACAGAAGGTACTTTGTTTTGTCATTGATAGAGCTCTTATTGAAAATATGTATCACAACATAAAATCATCAGTATCAGTAAACAATGAGATATCTGACTTCTTCCCCTGTCGATCCGGTGTGCGGCAGGGTGAAAATCTCCCCCCTTTACTTTTCTGTATTTTTATTAATGACCTCGAAACAACATTGCATTGAAAGGGTCTTTCTGGTATAAGCATTGAAACTAAATCACGTGACAGTATGACCATGTTCATAACGTTCCTCTCTTTGTTATATGCAGATGACACCGCACTTTTTAGTGATACTCCTGTTGGTCTACAAAAGACCCTTAATGCTTTCTCTTATTACTGTAGTAAATGGAATTTAACAGTTAATATTTCCAAAACAAAAGTTGTAATTTTTGGTAGCGGACCCGCTAAAAATTCGAAGTTAAGATTCATGTACGGCGATACTTATTTAGATATTGTTGATGATTATTCTTACCTTGGTATAAAATTCCATCGTAATAGAAGAATGTTAACTGGGTTGAAATTTATTGCAGAAAGTGCATCAAAAGCTATGTTTTGTCTTCTCAAGAAAGCTAGAAATATGAATATGCCACTGGATTGTTTACTAATTGCATTTGATACTATGAATGTACCTATTTTATTATATGGATGTGAGGTGTGGGGATATGAAGATAACCGTATAATAGAAAAAGTTCATTTGAAGTTTTTGAAGCTTGCCACCGGCTTAAAATCATCAACCCCACCGTATATGCTCTATGGAGAACTCGGTAGAGCCCCTTTATCTATAAAATAGCAAAAAGGATGATTTCATATTGGCATAAACTAGCTCGTCATAACGAAAACGTTAAATTATCAAATATTTTATATTCATTCATTTCCTTAAATTTTACTCACGATATCGATACTAACCCATGGATACTATCTGTCAAATCAACTCTAGATAATTGTGGTTTGTCTAATATATTTTCCAATCCAAATGTATGTTCTACCCCTTGGCTTTTGCTACAAGTTGAATCAATACTTAATGACCAATTTTATCAGTCTTGGCAAAGTGAATTAAGATCAAGTTCAAAAGGACAATACTACAAACTTTTAAAAGAGAAACCAAGCTTTGAAAACTATCTCTATTTGTCTAAATCTATACCTACACCTCTACTTCGCTTCCGGACCACCAATCATAGACTCCCTGTTGAAACTGGACGCTGGCAAAATATTATTAAACAAGAAAGAACTTATAAATTATGTGACTCTTCTGCTATTGGCGATGAATACCACTATCTGCTGAGATGTGAAGCTCTTACAATTGAACGATCTTTGCTTATTGATAATAACTATTTAAAATGGCCGAGCCTTATAAAATTTAAACGATTGCTTACTAATAATAGCATAAAGGTAATTAAGAAACTTGCTAAATTTATTAATATTATTTTTAAGAATTGCTAGTTATATGATTTTCAAATAGAACGATATGTAATAATATTTGTAGTTTTATATGCATGTATATATATATATGTATATCCATATGTTTTTTAATATCACATCATGGTTTCTATAAATTACTCAGACTGTCTCTGCTGTCTTGATCAATTTGTATATATGTTGTGTTATTTATGCTCTTGTACCACCGTTGGTGGCGATTTGAGTAATAAATGAATCTGATAACAAAAGTAAAATGTGATATCAACACTTCGACGAAAGATTTTTGTACTGAGTGATGTATTTATATTCTCATTAGCTAAATTGCATCCCAAAGCGCATGCCAGTATGATAATGGGGCTTGGAGTATCTCTGTCAGCATGATTTAGACTTCCTGATATGTGCACATTATGTTGACTAGGTGCAATCATTTGAATAACGTTGCTTTGTGTTAAAATAGTATATTCATATTTCAGGTCGGTGACCTTGTGCCGTTCCTGGTGATTTTGTTCGTTACCATATTTTCCTACGCAGTAGCAACCGAAGCACTCATGTTCCCGAATTCTGATTTATCGGTTGCCTTCTTCCTGGAAATACCAAGAAAAGCATTTTGGCAAATTTTCGGAGAATTTTCCTTTGAAGACGTTGATGGTTTGTTATGTTGTAATTTTTTTTTAAATTTCGTAAAAGTAAATAGAATATTATGCGATGAACACAGTTCTGCTCTTTAAAGGATTTGATGACTTTGTCATTTTAACCATTCGATAACCATTGCGTAATTTTTTTAAGATCATCACAGAGTAAATTTCTCAGACAGTAATGAAATTTGAAGAAATATATTCATTAAGTATTCAAATCCTTTAAACAAAAATCAAACAGTTCGGCAGTTCTGCGGGAAAACTAGCAAGTAATATCAATTTTACGATGTTCTAATTTTTAGGATGTATAAAAGAGGAAACAAAGGGTTCAGGCTTCCTTAGGTTTCATTATGTGTTTCATTATGTATCAATACATTTGACACTTAATACTGTAGTAAATTACACTGCTAAATGAACTTTAGAAATAATACATCTATTTGTACATTTACAGGAAGCAATTGTGTAACCGGTCGTTGTCCCACCCAGATCGGCAGGACATGGGTTCCGTTTTTCATGGCTGCTTACATAATCATGACGAACGTCTTGCTTATAAATATCGTGATTGCCCGCTTCAAGTAAGTACTAAAAAGGTTGATTTTATGTTGAAGTCAACTGTCAATTTTGAACCAATTTTGTAATTGACTATGAATTCAACAGCGTCTGTCCGTACGTCCGTACGTACGTCTGGATTCTTGTTTACGCGATATCTAATGAACCGTTGGACCAGATGTCTTTAAATTTGGTCACAGCCTACATTGGGGAATTACGCAGACACCAGTCACTTTGGGTGACCTTGACTTTATTTTCAAGGTCACCACGGCACTTTGACCGATTTTGAAACTCTTGTTAACGAGATATCTAATGAACCGTTGGACCAAATGTCTTTAGATTTAGTCACAGCCTACGTTAGGGGATTACGCAGACACCAGTCGTGTTGAGTGACCTTGACTTTATTTTCAAGGTCACAACCGCACTTTGACCAATTTTGAAACTCTTGTTTAGGCGATATCTCATGAACCTTTTCACAAAAAGTCTTCATATTTGGGAGCAACCTACGTTGGGGGATTACACGGACACCAGTCACTTTTGGTGACCTTGACCTTAATTTTCAAGGTCACCACTTTAAACACCTTTGAAACATCTTATATCTTATGAACTTTGCACCAAATGTCGTGAAAATTTAAATGTGGTCACATCCTACATTGGGAGGTTACGCAGATACCACTCAGTTTTGGTGACCTTGACCTTAACTTCAAGGTCACCAAGGCACTTTGGCCACTTTTGACATTCTTGTTCAAGCGATATCTTTAGAACTGCTGCACCAAATTTGGTCACAGACACCAGTCAGTTTGGATGACCTTGACTTGATGACCACTCTTGTTAAAGCCATATCTCTTGAATTATTGCACTCAATTTCAATCGGAATAATACATTTCTTAATGTGACAATTATTTCAAAATATTTCAACGGCGGGGGACATTGCCACGTTAGTTGCAAACACTTGTTATTTTTGTAATAACCTGGGGAAAAGGAGTGAACACAAAGATGCCATAAATAAAGTCAAACCTTGGAAACAAATAAGACGTTAAGCCGTCTTTGAGGCCGTTGGTGTCATAACACTTTATAATTGTCTAAAAGGCTCCGAAGGTTACTGAGAAACATCACTTCTTCCAGGTTTACATTTTGCTTGATAGAAATCATATGCTGTTCAGCATATTCAGCGTATATGTATCTGCGTAGCTCCTTATAGGTCGATACCCTTGTATATATCATGATAGGTTGTTATTCATGTTTGTTACTGACATGTGTGTTTTCAGGTAATGAAATGTTGTTATTTAAGGAACAAAATATCTTCCAACCGATGACTGGCGCTATTGCTGGTTGCGAGTCACTTCATTGGCTGGTGACAGAAAAAAGTAAACGAGGTTCTGTCTATCATTGTTTGTTGTGAGCTACGCGGATATATATGTGATGATGTAGCAGGATTATATCACACACTAATATAGTTTATCCGGTTTGACTAACAAAAACAACATTCGTCTTATTACTTAATGTAAAGTTAACACATAAAAAAACCCAGAAATCCCGTGTACAGGATTTAATTACAATTTGCTGAAGACATTATGAAATTTAGATTTGTGAAAAAAAGGGGTAAAGAAAGGGCGAACAATTTATTTTGTTTTCGTTCAAAACAGCCATAGCGGCTAAATAATGTTTGCATTGTGACCCTCGGACACTATTTTCTCTTAATATTATGGTCTCGGTTATTTTCTCGCATCTTCTCCCTGCAGCTTTCATAAATTCAAGATCCAACATTCTGTTTTAATAAGACATATTTGCGTGCGTTAAACAAGCCTGAATAGATTCAATTTAGGTTGATATGTCGTTTCTATTAGCTTTAGTGTTGTTTTGAGTCATAAACCATCATTTGTTTGAAAGTTAGACTAAACACAAAGGCGATCTTAGCAGATACCGAGAAACTGATTATTTGTTTATACATTTGTTTTTAAACCATATTAACAACAAAAACATTTGCTTTGTGGGTATCCGTTAGGACTAAAGATATATTGTTTGCGTGTATCACTTTGTAAATTCTGTACCTGTCTGCAATTCATTTTAAGGTGAATGTGTAATGGTTTATTTCAAACCTTTTTTTTCAGTCACATTTTTGAGGAAGTCAAAAAGAAAACAACCGAAGTGTGGGCATGGCAGAAATGCAGACTGATGATCGAGTACGACAGTAGACCCCCTCTCCCGCTTCCCTTCACTATCTTCTGGAGGATTGGGACCTTTGTTCACTGGTTGATTAACAAGTGTAAATCTCGGAGAAAAAATCAGCATGAAGGTGAGTAAATAGCGCATATGTCATTTTATTACCTTTATTTATTATTTATTACGAGGGCAAACAAGGAACCATTCAATGACACTTTCAAGCGGAACTACTTTTTTCATTCATGCTATTTTTTACTATGCTTTGCTACGATCAATCATGATTTTTATGTCCGAGATCACGCTAGTACGAGAATCATATAAAGTAATTTTGTCAAAGTTGTCTTCAAGAGAATACGTTTCAATAAATTACGAAATACAAGAAGGTAGTTTAGTTTTTTACCCCCCGCTGCACGTTTAGCGAGAAGCGTCCGTCCGTACGAATGAAATTGTATATAACTCCCATTTTTATACCCCCGCTACGACGTCGACGTAGTCGGGGGTATATAGCGCTCCGCGTGTCCGTCCGTCTGTCCGTGCGTGCGTGCGTCCGTCCGAAATCGTTTCCAGAGCATTACCCAAAAACTATACCACTTGGAAACTTCAAATTTGGTATGGCAGTAGCCTACATGATGCTGTTGTGCCTTTTAGGGGTTTCACCTCAAACGTTCAAATTATTTTCTGAATTTGTTTACCAAATAACGTCCGATTTCTGGACTTTGTCTCGTTTCCGGAGCATTACTCTAGAACTAAACCACTTGGAAACTTCAAATTTGGTATGGCAGTAGCCTATTTGATGCTGTAGTGCCTTTTATGGGTTTCATCTCAATGGTTCAAATAATTTTTGTAATTTTGACCAAAATAGGTCCGATTTCTGGACTTTGTCTCCGGAGCATAATTAAAAAACTATACCACTTGGAAACTTCAAATTTGGCATGGCAGTAGCCTACATGATGCTGTTGTGCCTTTTAGGGGTTTCACCTCCAACGTTCAAATTATTTTCTGAAATTTTTACCAAATAACGTCCGATTTCTGGACTTTGTCTCGTTTCCGGAGCATTACTCTAAAACTATACCACTTGGAAACTTCAAATTTGGTATGGCAGTAGCCTACATGATGCTGTTGTGCCTTTTAGGGGTTTCACCTCCAACGTTCAAATTATTTTCTGAAATTTTTACCAAAAAACGTCCGATTTCTGGACTTTGTCTCGTTTCCGGAGCATTACTCTAAAACTATACCACTTAGAAACTTCAAATTTGGTATGGCAGTAGCCTATATGATGCTGTTGTGCCCTCTAGGGGTTTCATCACAATGGTTCAAATATTTTTTTGAAATTTTGACCAAAAAGGTCAGATATTTGGACTTTTTTGTCGTTTCCGGATCATAATTTAAAAACTATACCACTCAGAAACTTCAAATTTGGTATGGCAGTAACCTATATGAGGCTGTTGTTCCTTTTAGGGGTTTTAATTCCAAATTGACCTACATGGAACTGAATGTATGGTGAAAGTTTGTTGAAAAACATTTATTATCGTAGTTATACCAGTTCACACCTATTCAGACAAATTAAATTTTAATGTTATTTTCTATATCATGTGATGGAAAAATACGGTAACAATCCTAGGACTTATCAGAACATATGACTTTTCACTATTGGTAGCCCTGGTACCCCTAATAAGGGCCACAGATGCAACGCCCTTAAAACCTATTTTCATCTTCTTCCCCATAACCGTAAGGCCTAGAAAGCCGAAACTTGGTGAACAGACTTCTTGAATAGTGAGGATTATAAATTTTAGCTTTGGTGGCCCTGTGGTCCCAATAGGGGTAAAATTCGAAGACGGAAAAAAATAACATGTCACGAAACATAACTACCCTCATTTGGGGCAATCGTATAACGCTGTTTTTCAACGGTGTAGAAATTTAAAGCCTGAAATTAAATAAGGGAATCTCAAACTTTTCACCTTTCCTGGATAGAATATTCGGTAAATTAAGTTTCACAGAATGATTATTACTAAACAAAGGAAAAATTTGAAGACGGAAATTTTTTAAAGTTCCTATACCCTCATTCAAATGTACATAACGTCATTACTACAAGTAAAAGAACTCCAAATGACACTTCAATACAAAAAAGGCAGAAATATGATTAATAGTTTACTATCGGTAAATTCACCGTCCGAGATACAATAAGCAAAAGGTCAACTTAGGTAAAAAATGTTACAATTAACGCGATGTCCCCTTCTTGAAGACATTGTTGTTTTTCGACGTGGAAGCCTTGAGAGGCTTTGTTTGGACTTCCTCAAAGTTGCTTGCTTTGAGGAAGTCCAAATTCCAGGCATCTACAGTGTGTTAAACACTCCCGTCCTCTTCAACAAGAGTTTATCCATCTAAAGGAAAAAGAAATAATTGCATACAACAAATGGTTTAAGTTGATCTATCAAATTTAAAGATAACTCCATTTCCCCGAATCAATTAAATTTCATAAAGTACTTCTGAATATGTGTCTAAAATCGAAACACGTTGATAAAAAAACGTCGCATGTTCAAAAATCGTAACACCAACATGAAGAACTTTCAATTCTTTCTTATGACTTTTCTGTCTTACGCGACTTATTATTTCAAAAGTTGACGTGAGATCAAAAATACAATGTACTTTCCTATATATCTGATTTTTAAGGTTAAATCGATCAATTAAAACAAATATAGTTAAAATATCCCTTATTTTTGCGTATCATTTTTATCCCACCGGTATGTAATACCGTGGGATATAGACATTGCCCTGTCCGTCTGTATGTCCGTCCGTCCGTCCGTCTCCAAAACCGGTCCACATATCTTTCTGAAACGTTACATGTGTATTGCCCACCTACTGAAGTGGTGCCTTTTGATATTTTCACATTTCTGAAAATTTTATTTTTTATTATTTCCATGGAAACGGCTCTTATATGGACTGTTCATGAACGGTTTCGTTTCCGGAGCGGAACTAAAAAACCGGTTCACATATCTTTCTGAAACTTTACATGTGTATTGCCCACCTACTGAAGTGGTGCCTTTTGATATTTTCACATTTCTGAAAATTTAATTTTTTATTATTTCCATGGAAACGGCTCTTATTTGGACTCTGTTCATGAAAGGTTTCGTTTCATATATATTAGCTTATACTATTACGAACCTTGCTTGAAAAATTTACAATTATCTTTCAAAGTTTTACATCTTACGATCATGTGGAACCGGTGGGATATGTCATCTCCTGATGACTCTTGTTTATATTTTGCTAAATCTCGATAAATAATGGACAGATTTATGTCAAGAGATAGGTCATTATACCCCCGCCTTACAGCGTAAGCGGGGGTATATAGCGCTCATTCTGTCCGTCCGTCCGTCTGTCACAAAAGTTTGTCCGGAGCATATCTCCCAAACTATACGTGCTAGCTTCACCAAACTTCATACACTTATCAACCATGATCCCTAGATGTGCCTTTTGAGGGTTAGACCAACAAATTATTTTTATTTTTTGCGGTTTCCATGGAAACATGACTAAAACAGTGACTTCATGACCAAGTCCTTTGTCCGGAGCATATCTCCTAAACTATACATGCTAGCTTCACCAAACTTCATACACTTATCAACCATGATCCCTAGATGTGCCTTTTGAGGGTTAGACCAACAATTTGTTTTTATTTTTTGCGGTTTCCATGGAAACATTACCAAAACAGTGACTTTTGACCAAGTTCTTTGTCCGGATCATATCTCCTAAACTATACATGCTAGCTTCACCAAACTTCATAAACATATCGACCAAGATCCCTACATGTACCTTTTGAGGGTTAGACCAACAATTTATTTTATTTTTGCGGTTTCCATGGAAACATAACTAAAACAGTGACTCTGATCAATTCCTTTGTCGAGAGCATATCTCCTAAACTAGTCATGCTAGCTTCACTAAACTTCATACACTTATCAACCGTGATCCCAGATAGGCCTTTTGATAGTTAGGCCAACAAATTATCTTTATTTTTTGAGGTTTCCATGGAAACATGACTCAAACAGTGACCTTATGACCAAGTCCTTTGTTGAGACCATATCATCCTACACTTTTCATGCTAGCTTCACCAAACTTCATACACTTATCAACCATGATCCCTAGATGTGCCTTTTGAGGGTTAGACCAACACATTTTTTTATATTTATAAAAAGTGATTCTATGATAAATTACTTTGTCAACAACATATTTCCTGAAATATACATCTCAGCTTCACCAAATTTGCTACATATGTCAATCGTGATTGCTGGATATGCCTTGTGAAAGTTTTAATATATGAATTTTTTTCTGTGGTTTCTTTGGGGAAAATGACTTACAAATTTGACACAACAAAAATAATTTTGTCCTCACTACATCTCGTGGAATATTCATGATAACTACCTCAAATTTTAAACAGAAATCAACCATTATTCCTAGATGTACCTTTTTAATTGTAAAACCTATTAATGAATTTGGTATTTGGGTTTCAGTGGAAAGAAGACTTACACAATTAGATACTGTATTCTCAACTATCATACAACTTTAACCAATATTAATCAGTTTTACTATTTAAATTTTTAGAACAAAGTGGGGAGCGGGGGTATGTGAGCTTTGCTCGCTTCTTTACTTGTTATGTCTGAACATGTCTTGATCATAAATCTATTCAAACCAACTATAACACCCTATTTGAGAGAATGCTTTACCTCAAATTAAAATTAATCCACAGTGACAAGTTTTCAATAAGCACGACCTCAGTCTACCCGTTCGAAGCATCGCAGCATTTACCCGTTCAAAAATTATTTCTGCCGACGCAGGTCCCAAACAGCGAATAGTATGAAACCATATGAATAATCGGCAGTAATATATGGGGCAAATGACATTGTGTAGAATTGTAGATATCAACCCCGAATCGAACGCGATTTAGCATTGCTAAACAACATTGCAGCTGTTTGTCCTTTAGCCTATTGAATACGGGAAGGGATGTTGTTATCTTTGTTGTTTATCATTTACATATTGATTATATTTGATAACCTGTGTACTCTCTCTGTAAACCTTTGATCTTTAAAATCGTTATAAATTGAAAGATTTTTAAACTCATTAACACAAATCTGACATATTGTAAGTATGTCTTTCACTTACAGATGCAGGGGAAATAGAACTTAAACTGTTTGCAAAAAAAGCTTATTGGAAGAAAAAAACATTTTGGCTACCTGATCTTGCATATAGAACTAATAGTTCATTATATACAGTGTTTAAGAACAATCAGGATTCATTTTTCAATTTACTTCCCCTAAAGGATAATATATTAATTTAATAGTTTATCTTTTATCTTAGTTTTATAAAGCATAGTTTATTTTAATTGAGTAGTTTTAAGTCTAAAACTGGACACGAGGAAGTACCTGGTTATCTTATTTTTTGTTTTGACTTAATCTACATGTTGATTGTATTCATATTGGTTGAAGTAGACATTGAGATAATAGGTCTTAACTTATTTGCAAATATCGTATGATTGTTTGAATATGATTTTTAGGAGATGAAGGAAAACCATGTTCAAGTCAAAACTTGAGTATGGTATTCATGTTCATCATATAACACACTTTTTCATTGATTTCGGAAAACACTTTGGGGGGGGGGGGAATGTTATGATGAATACGTTGTCCGGAATTTCAGGATGGAATGTGGTGCTTGTTAAGGATAGCGTATGCTTTTAAACTTTAAATCAGTCAATTTGTCCGCATTGTTTTTCGTGTTGTAGAAACCGTATCACTTCATGGAGTTGACATCAAAGACCCAACTACAGTACATGTCGCTGAGGAAGAAGGTTACTCATTTCTTTCAATCCTTTCAATCTATTAAAATTACACTTAATAATTAGAAATATATTATTGTATATTATCTAAATATGTCATTACGGTTAAAAAACTTGTGTCAGGGATGTCAATTATATTTCTCAAGCAAAAATCTTACAATTGAAATTTAATTTTTATTTTATAATATTCTTGTGTTAAGTATAACAATGAAGCATAAAATCACATAATAGAGTTTTTGTTTCATAATACAATGACGAAAAGTAACGCCAAGAAATACATATACTTTCTTGTTTTTTTAATCATGAGTTCGATATTCCTTAGATATTTTATTTGATCCAAAAATAATTAAGAAGATAAGCTGCATGGCCAAGATGTTTTTTAAATGTTAAATTTGTCTTTGAAACCAATCCATTTCTTCACTTCTTCAAAAATATATATTAGTTGATGATAGTAAATAAGTTAAATTGTCAAAACTCTCATAGTTCTTAGTAATTTTTATGTATCAATCACGTTTGTTCATGCTTGATAACATTGGAAATCCAAGTAAATGATATCTCAAAAAATATTTCGTCCGAATTTGTATACAGTACCTTGGTTTTTATAGCCCCGACCAACAGTCAAGGGTATTTAGTAATACCAACGATTCCAGCCATCCATCCGAGGACATTTTTTGTAGGACCTATTTCGGAAAAACTATTCTTCCGATTGTTTTCAAAATGTGCACATATGTAGTACCCTACTAGGATAGGAGCAGTGCGAAATGACAACAAATTTCGTTGATATTTGTTTTTTTTTAAAAAGTCCATGTTTTGAATTTAGTCATTTTTCAATATCAGAATTTGTTCGACCTATAATGGAAAAACTATTTATCAGATTATTGTCAAAATTTGCACGTCTTCTACCCTACTAGGAGGGGTGCAATGCAAAATTACAACAATGTTTTTAAATATTTGAATTTCTTTTAAATTTCCATGTTTTTACTTTGTCCTTTTCCATCATCGAAATTTGTCTGACCTATTACAGAAAAACCATTCTTGCGATTGGTATTAAATTTTGTACATGCTACCTTCTAGTTAGGAAGGGTGCGGTGCGAAATTTCAACACATTTCGTTAATTGTATGATTTTTGAAAAAAATTCCATGTTTTTTACTTAGTCCTTTTCCATCCATTCTCTCCCCATAGAGGCAGCTCAGTGCGAGCACGCCTCTGTTCTATTACGCCAAGATCCTGGAGTTCCGGCAGATTGCCCTAGCAGCAAAAAGTTATAACTTAGATATCTCCCTTATTTGCAGCCAATGTAAACACCTTTTTGATTTCCATGACTTGGGGGAATTCTTAACGGTCGTATAGTGAAATGAAAAATATCATGCCTTTATGTTTATTTTTTTTAACAGTGTGAGAGGAAAAATATTTGAAAATCAGATATGGTTTTTAGTTTTTTCGTGAGATAGAAACTTTTTTTTAACTGTGTAAATTATTATTTCTATTATGATAGATTATATTTTACCAATTACACAAAAAAACACTAGTGAGAAGGTAAAAAGCGATGTTTTGTAAAAGGAAGAGTTATCTCCCCTGGATATTAATTTTCAACGATGGCTTTGCCGAACCAAATGGAGATGGCTGAGGTTTTGCGAATGACCACTTTTGAAACGGCGTCGCTGATTGCACAACCAACTTTTCATGTTTTGTTCTTAATGGTAGTCATTTTTCAATATCAGAATATATATATAGACTGATTGTGGAAAACATTGAATCCTAATAATTCTTTTCAAATTCTGCACTTTTCTTTTACTTCATGGAGAGAAGAAAAGAAAAGATACAGAGTTACAAGACATAGTAATGTACGTTTTATCAGTTTTTGACCAATTGCAGAAAAAACATTCATTCTTCTCAATTCCTCTTTTTTGGGGGGTCAAATGCTGTTCAAAAGACGTCTTCTTTGGAAGTGAAAAATAATTCATTTGGTCAGGGATGCATGGTCGGGGTATTAGTACGCGTTTATTGCTTGTTATCATTTGTTTAGCTTTCATAGAGGTGCATGTCACTATTAAGAGGATTTTGTTTGGTAATGGCTTATCATATAGATGTTTGACATATCTCACCTGTGTGTCTTTCACATGGAGCGCTTTGCCCCAAACCACGGGAAAAATGCACCGCCTTTGTCGAAAAACAGTTTCGTACTATATATATTGGAGGTAAACAAAGCATATGCCATGCAATAGTCTGTCTGATGAGAATTAGAGTTATGCTACAAGTTGCATTCTTTACATGTAATTGTGCCCAGAAAACACATTGTTATGTTAGGCGGCGCGCTTTTTCCTGGTCTCCCCTAATTTCTACCTTTGAGAAAACATTCAATGTTACTGTAAGCAAATTCAATTCCAAAGAACGACGAAAGAAGTATTATTATCGACTATCAACAAATCTAAAAACAAGTAATATATTGTAAGGTGATTTTTTTCCCCCCTTAGGTATTCGACAACTGGAAAACAGTGACAATAATGGTGAAGCCGTACCTGCAGAAGGCTCGGACGAGGAAGAACAAGGTAATACAAAATTATGGCTTTTAGAACGACGCAGAACCGAGAATAGGTACACTCTTTAATAAATTGGGGGCACTTTATGCCCAAACTGTAATTAGAATTGGTTGGGGCGGGCTGTACTGTGTGTTCAAATCTAGATTATGTCCTCAAACGCTCTCCGTCTTGTAGAAGCTTCGGGTTCGTCTTGTAGAAGCTTCGGGTTCGGCTTGAGTATGTGTAAAGTGTAAAGAAGACTTAGTGCACTGCGAAATACCTGGACCCAGATACTGAACTTCAAGGAGGGTTTGATACAGACCTTTGTCAGGATTCAATCAATTTCAAATAAGATTATTAAACACCAGATAACGATGTAGACTCTTAAATTTGAACATTATTTGTGCACTTGACTCTGCAATTGCTCAATTACAAAACAATGTAACATGAGTGATATCTATAAGTTTCTTAAAATTGTTGGTAATCTCAAAATCCCCTTGACCAATATAGCATGTCAACTTTTTGTTGCCATTGTTAGATGGTATGGGTGTTCATCATACGCCCAAATGCGTTTCGCGGAAGCAGTGAAATGTTTCTGGAAGACTGGTTTGAGACACTTTGAGAGTAACTTCCACTTTTTATGAACGGTCATAGGTCTCATATCTACTTGCAACAAAATTGGCAAGGTTTACTCTCACAGGGTTTTGAATTCAAATGTTTACTCAGTTTATTATAGTTCAATTCTTTATCGCATTATTGGCACTTAGACTTCAGCTAGCTGTCATAGGATGTAATGTGGCGTTTGGTTACAGAATCATATTGGTCAAAACTGTAGGAGAGATCAGGGTCAATTGAAACAGGGGCGGTTACTCCAAAAGTTAACGCTCAAGCAGAGTCTTACTTATGTAGAATTATTCCTCTTGCATTCCTGTTGTTTAGAGTAAGGGTGTTTATCTTCAGTTTCCCAAACGATAGATAAAAAAGACAAAAAGTAGATTTTTGCATTTTTTCACAAGCAATAAGAAATCGTTTCTATGTTGATTGTGTCACGAAATATGCAATAGATACATATTATATATGCTACCCTACTATATCATATTGCAAAATGTATTTAAGTGGTTTACCCGTAACATGTCATGAAACTACTCTCATTTGGGGCAATAGTATAACACTGTTTCAACCGTGTAGAAATTGAAAGCCTGAAACTAAAAAAGGGAATCTCAGACGGTTTCACCTTTCCTGGATAGAATATTAAGTAAATGAATTTTCACAGAATGATTAATACCAAACTAGGGAAACATTCGAAAACGGAAAAAATTTGAAGTTCCTATACCCTTATTCAAATTATCATAACGTCATTACTACAAGTAAAAGAACCGCAAATGACACTTAAATACAAAAAAGGCAGAAATCATCCTGCTACATCAGCGTATATGTCTCCGCTAATGCTACAACCTATCCCCTGATATCCTCCTATAGTCTTCTGTCGTATCGTATATATAACAAGCAAATCAAATGATGCCCTTTCAGCGATAGCGGCAATATAGTTTCTTGGCTTCGTTCCGCGTGCTCACCTCATGATTCATGTTAACCAATAGGAGTGCTTTTAAAATAAATCTGATTCTCATTGCAGTCTCCCGCTAAGCTCCAAATCACGCGCTCTTAGATTTCCACGTGCGACATCACTAGACAAAAGTGTATGGAGTTCGAAATAGTTTGACTGAAAACAGACAGGCTATAAATAGCGCTGAGCAACCACCCGTCAGCGATACGACAGAAGACAATAGGAGGATATCAGGGGATAGGTTGTAGCATTAGCGGAGACATATGCGCTGATGTAGCAGGATGGGCTGAAATGTGATTAATAGTTTACTATCGGTATATTCACCGTCCGAGATACAATAAGAAAAAGGTCAACTTAGGTAAAAAGTGTTACAATTAAGGCCGATGTCCCCTTCTTGTAGACATTGTTGTTTTTCAACCTAGAAGCCTGGCCTCGTTTGGACTTCCTCAAAGTTGCTCGCCTTGAGGAAGTCCAAATCCGTGGCATCTACAGCGTGTTAAACACTCCCGTCCTCTTCAACGAGAGTTTATCCATCTAAGGAAAAAGAAATGGATTGCATACAACAAATGGTTTAAGTTGATCTATCAAATTAAAAGATAACTCCATTTTCTCCAACCAATTAAATTTCATAAAGTACTTCTGAATGTGTGTCTTAAATCGAAACACGTTGATAAAAAACGTTTAGATATCAACCCCGAATCGACCAAGGAAGCGATTTAGCATTGCTAAACAACATTGCAGCTGTTCGTCCTTTAACCTATTGAAAACGATTTTTAAACTCATTGAAACAAATCTGACATATTGTCAGTATGTCTTGCACTTGCAGATGCAGGGATATTAGAACTTAAACTGTTTGCAAGAAAAGCTTTTTGGAAGAAAAAAAACATTCTGTCTACCTGATCTTGCGTAAAGAACAAATAGTTCATTATATACAGTATTTAAGAACAATCAGGTATTTTTCAATTTGCTCCCCCTAAAGGATACTATTTTAATTGAGTAGTTAAGTCTCAAAAATTGTACACAAGGAAGTACCTGTAGGTTTATCTTAGTTTTTGTTTTGACTCAATCTTCATGTTATTGTATTCATTTTGGTCGAAGTAAACAATGAGATGTTAGGTTTTAACTTATTTGCAAATATCGTATGATTGTTTAAATATGTCAATCATAGTTCTTTTAAACGTGTGATTTTTAGGAGATGAAGGAAAACCATGTTCCAGTCAAAACTTGAGTATGGTATTCATTTTCATCATACAACACACTTTTTCATTGATTTCGGAAAACACTTTGGGGGGAAAATGCAATGATGAATACATTGTCCGGAATTTCAGGATGAAATGTGTGCTTGTTAAGGATAGCGTATGGGAACGGCTCTTATGTGGACTCTGTTCATGAAAGGTTTCGTTTCATATATATTAGCTTATACGATTATGAACCTTGCTTGAAAAATTTACAATTATCTTTCAAAGGTTTACATCTTACGATCATGTGGAACCGGTGGGATATGTCATCTTCTGATGACTCTTGTTTATTTTTATTCCCACAAAACTTTGCACCAAGATACAGCCAAAACGGCTGAAGCAAATTCAACTTTACATACTGGTAGGCCTTACCGTGGAATCGCGAGGTTAAGCTTTTGGGCAAAGACGTTAAAGGTCCAGTTCGAGTCCAAAATCGAAAATTTAACTTTGATTTTTTTTTCAGAATTCATTTAGAGAACTGAAACTTTTTTAAAAGATGCGCAATTAAAAAAATAATGCAAAAAAACCTTATCACCACAAATTCGTAGGTCCCGTGGTTTGGCCGCCATCTTGATTTTAAAAAACATTTTACAAAAGTCCGACCCCGTGCACACTTAGTGATTCACTACTGGGCTACTAATGATACTAGAAAGCTGAAATTTACATACAATGTAGCTTAGACGTTGGCCTTTAACAAGTTTGTTATAGAATTAAAAAATTCGAAGTCTTTTGTCGTAACATCCTTTC
Source organism: Steromphala cineraria (assembly GCA_916613615.1). Classification (NCBI taxonomy): domain Eukaryota; kingdom Metazoa; phylum Mollusca; class Gastropoda; order Trochida; family Trochidae; genus Steromphala; species Steromphala cineraria. The sequence goes on along the minus strand of OU744721.1, from coordinate 63,391,707 downwards.
AAAGTTTGCAATTTTCTAAAAAATGCAATTTTCAAGGGCAGATAACTAAAAAACCTGACCGATGGATATCACGATTTTTGCATGAGAGCTAGACATGACCAAGCTCTTCAAGATAAAGAAAGAGTCATTTCCGGTCGCCATAACGCATTTTCCTAACATGGGGTCAGCTCTGATAAAATGTAAATGATCCTTTCCAATGCTGCTGTAGCTTGCTGCTTTATGGGATTTTCATGAAACTTTCAGGAATGATTGTTATCATATTATCTGTTTAATGAATATGTTAGATTTATGGCTGAATCCTGTTGTCGTCGCTTGCGACTATATTTTGTTTAATGATAGATTTTATTTTACCAATAACCCAAATAAACACTAATGAGAAGGTAAAAAGCAATGTTTTGTAAAAGGAAGAGATATCTCCCCTGGATGTAAAACTTCAATGATAGCTTTGCCGAACCACACGGAGATAGCCGAGGTTTTGCGAATGACCATTTTTGAAACGGCGTCACTGATTGCACAACCAACTTCGATTGCCTCCAATCAGATTTCTAACTTTCTATCCCATGTATTAGCCGTAATAGAACAGAGGCTTACTCGAGTATGACTGAGCTCCTTCTGTGGGGAGAGAATGTTTTCCATCAGAATTTGTCAGACCTATAGCAGAAAAACTATTCATTCACTCTACTCAACTAGGAAGGGTTGTAGGGCTAACTAAGATCCAATTTGGTTTAATTCTTTCTTCTTTTTTTTGGTTTAAATTTTTATGTTTTGTTCTTTTCAAATTCTGCACATTTCTTTTACTTCATGGAGAGAAGAAAAGAATAGATGCAGAGTTACAAGACATAGTAATGTCCGTTTTATGAGAAAATACTTTGTCTGACCAATTGCAGAAAAATAATTCATTCTTCTCAATTCCTCTTATTTGAGGGGTCAAATGCTGTGCAAGAGACGTCTACTTTGGAAGTGAAAAATAATTCAGTTGGTCAGGGATGCACGGTCGGGGGTATTAGTGAGCCATGCTCACTTGTTTGCTTGTTTATCTTTCAATGTGTGCATGTCACTATTAAGAGGATTTTGTTTGGTAATGGCTTATCATATAGATGTTTGACATATCTCACTAGTCTGTCAGCCAGACCCTAAAATAAAATGCAAGCCTAAGCAAGTCTATAATAAGGCTTGAGAGCTCAATTTCCGGACAGCAAGTTAACAAATACCCATAAGGTCCAGTTCATTGAAACTTCATATTTCGAACAATTATCAAGTGAAGTAGGTGTTTCCTGCAGGTTTTTCCAACTGCTTCCTTCATTCATTTTAGCCACAAGATGGCAAGTCGGAGACGAAACTTTAGAACTATGCTACCGGATGACAACTCACAAATCATAAGACCCAGCTTTATGTTGAACAAACATCTTGTCTATCTGATGATCTTCATATGATATATTTCAGATTAAAATATTGTTACGGTTTTAATAAAGAATACGTACAAATGTTATATAATAGTTATTTGATATGTTTTACACTCTTCTCAGTGCTCACTAGGCGGGACTATAGACAATCCTTGTTCTTCTTGAGACAATCAAATAGGTTATAAGAGTGGGGTCCTTATTAGTCCTATAAGTCTCTAAATTATCAATTTCCAAGGTCCAAAAGGTTTGTATATATCATTTATTCGTTCTAGATTTGTTTAATCTAAAGAAGAAAATTTAAATTATAGGTTCCTTAAAATCTACAATGCATTCACCACGAATGACTTACTTACTTAATGACAATAACTTACTTATCCGGACTTACAAGGAGAGGGAGTTTTGTTGGTGATCCCGGTCTACTTGGGTAACTGTCTTTCCAAATCCTACCCAAGCTGTGGTCCCAGGGACCATCTAAAAATAGATTCTAAATCCTTCGGCACCCAGTTCATGGATGCCAGATGGGAGCCATCAGTGGCCAAGGGAAATACATTTTCTTGACATGTCCACTTAGGGTAATTGGTGATAAGATATTTACACATGTAGTAAAATTTGGTAAATTCCAAAACCCAGTGGATTTCTCTAGACTCTGAAAATGAAGAAATTTCAGTCTCCTTTTCATCCTTTTTTTCCAAATTTCAGATTTATTGAAAAAAATCATTTCAGAGTCTTATTGTTAGACTAATATCTCACCTGTATGTTTTTCACATGGGGCGCTTTGCCCCAAACCACGGGGAAAAATGCACCGCCTTTGTTGAAAAACAGTTTCGTACTATATATATTCTTATGCAGGTATGGAAAATAAACAAAGCATATGCCATACAATAGTCTGTCTGATAAGATTTAGAGTTATGCTACAAGTTGCATTCTTTACATGTAATTGTGCCCAGAAAACACATTTTTATGTTAGGGGGCGCGCTTTGTCCTGGTCTCCCCTAATACCTACCTTTGAGAAAACATTAAATCTTACTGTAAGCAAATTCAATTCCAAAGAACGACGAAAGAAGTATTATTATCGACTATCAACAAATCTAAAAACAAGTAATATATTGTAAGGAAAGAACAAGGTAATTCAAAATTATGACTTTTAGAACAACGCAGAACCGAGGGTAGGTACTCTTAAATAAATTGGGGGCACTTTATGCCCAAACTGTAATTAGAATGGGTTTGGGCGAACTGTGTGGTGAAATCTAGATTATGTCCTCAAAACGCCCACCGTCTTGTTCGGCTTGAGAATGTGTAAAGTGACCCCCCCCCCCCCCCCCCCCCCCCCGGATCCTAGCCTAGGTTGCATTAATACACTGTTTTGAAGAGGCGGTTGCAAAGCAATTATAGTAAAGAACATGCATCAACCGTGACGTGATAAAAGTTGTCACTTTATATACTAAATAGTGTCTGACGGGGTTAGAGACCTAAAGGTAGAGTACGTGAGTTGTTTGTGTCTCGTGTGCCAAATGTTACAAACATTGATCGGGACTGTGGATTTGGCAACATTTAAATCTGGTGGTCAGTAATAATGAATTTTTTGTGATAATCATATACATGGCGTTCAGATATGAAAATGAATGTTTGATATGTTTTAAATGTTATCAATATAAATATTACTCTTAAACACATCAAATGAAAATAAATGTCATAAAACCGCAAACTTGAACAATGACATCTTGAATATTGCAGTTACTTCTATAGAACTATAACTTCTTTACATCAAGTATGTCATTCACAAATAAAACTCCCTGACCAAAATATAGATAACACCATACATAAAAGCCCCTAGGAACCCCTCAGTAGTATGTATGTTTACCTAGTTGTTTTTTTCCCGCCTATTTTAACAGTTTTCTAGGTCAACTGACCTATTTGAATTTTTTCGCGCAGGTGTTGAAATGATGTCATGATCTATTTTTAGGGTGACATCATATAGGTATCTAAGGCTGAGTCATAAACACCTTTTGTTATTGATTTTATTTTAACATGCAGGTGTCAATCATGACCTGAGACTGACCAATTTCATTGATAAATTAGAATGTTATATCACATAAAGATTGGACAGATTGACTGAAGGCAAAGTACTGTGCAACAGTTGTTTTGTTAGTTTGGGAACCAGATCACAAGATCAGTGAACATGTAAAAAGACATATTTCTATCAGGAATATGTAAATGGTACTATCAACTAACATGTTGTCCATCTCTTTCGCGAAGATTAATTCACTCTATTACCGTTCAAGAAGACACAGTTTAAAAGGCTTTTGGGTGATCAATAGAATACACCTGTTACAACCAAGAGCACTGAAAATTACAATTTGCTCAATCGTCAAATAATGGATTTTTTAGGGTAATAAAATATTCAGGGTAATAAAACGACCCTAGAATCAATACCAATACAGCATAGTCTCTGTGTGTATTGATTTTTTTCCTAAACCTGCTTTCAAGATATTGATCTGATAGTGACTGCAGTTCATAAAACCGCATGCTTGAGTAAATGCATGGCTTTTATAAGATGTTTATCCTTTGACTTCGAGGACTGACTACTTGTCAACAATGTCACGGTCGACTGAGCAATGTGGGCACTTGGGCTTCGTCTCAAGCTGTTCATGCTTGAGTCTCTCTCTCTCTATCTCTCTCATTCGCATGAGAAAATGATTAGAGATACCTCCCTGCAAATTTGCCCAGCAATGTTAGAATAGAGTAATAATTTTGATAAGCTATAGAAAACAGGGAATTTGAAAGTTCCTGTTACAAAGGGACACTCTAAGCAGATTCTGTAACATTTGTAAGTCAGTGCTTGAATTGGGTTTCATGCGCTGTCAACGTTATTTCAGCTGTTTAACATTTCATTATCTCATTGAGACATATACAGCATTCATTTAACTATTATTATATCTATAAATGTACTTTATCTGCTTAACTTACTGCTAGAAGTAGTTCCTAATTAAATATTGAGATGAAATCAGTCAATATATGCTATAAATACATTATCTTTACATATAGTGCAATTGTGTTTTTATTATAGCAAACATTAGTTCCAATGTTACCAGGGAAGCACTAATAAGTGAGTTGATGAAATCACTTGCTTGAAAATAAGTATCCCTGAACTATGAACTGTGCTTTTAACTGGAAGACATTCAGTATATTAAGCTTGTTGACATAAACATACAACTACAAATGTATTTATGAGATTAGGTAATGCAACATATTTTCAATAACAGTAAATGGCACACAAAAAACAAACAAAATTAATATTCATAAATTTTATTTTCTCCGTTTCAATAAGAAGACTTATGGCTAGGAGAATTCCATGAGTCTGCTTTACACGTGAGAATATCTATTGATCCTTGGCATCATCAGCAATGTCATTTTCGGATATATCACTACCGTCACTGGACATTGTGTCGTCATCATCTTCGATCAAGTCTTCTACCCATGACTTATATTTGTACAGTTTGGAAAACACACTGTGATATATATTATAAGTGTCTATTTGCCGGAGTAGTTCACATGTTGTTGGTCCCCATTGCAAATGATACAGATAGGTTATAAATCGTGCATACATCTCTTTAAAAGCTCTCCATTTTAGTATCATCAGTTTATCATCTATCTTTTCTTCAGTTAGACCTCTTTTCAAATAAAGTTGTCTTTTCTCATCCAAAAATTCTTGATTGATCTCACAGGCACGTTTATACATGGCTCGTATGCCTTCTTCCTCCAGATCTGATTGTTGTGTCTTCTTCTGAATACTTTTGGAAAATTCGACCATGTCATCATCCCCATCATACCTTTCCATAGCAGGACATTGTTTATCATATAAATGTTTTTGTAAATTTTGGCTCGTACTGAATATTTGGCTGCAATAATTGCATTCCTCTAAATGACGTGGTTTCTTCAGAGAAGTGAAATCTTCCTGCTCAAATGTTCTTTTGGTTGGTATACCTGGGGGTTGCCCGTGTTGAGAGCTTCCATTCTCTGGACACCAGGTTTTTATATGTCTCTGCAAATTACTCATGTCCTGGAAAACGGTTCCACAGCTGTGACAAGATGGCAAATTGGAGAGGTCTTCAGGGTACGTCTGCACACGTTGGAGGGTAGACTCTATATGAGGACAGTTTTCCAAACTGCTTTCTTTACAGGCATTAGGACGAAGTCTTTGATCTGCTGATGTATCCGGTTTCAAATCAATCAAAAGGTGGCCATAAGGTTGACTCGTTGCCTCTTCAAACTTTTGCATGAAATGTTGAGATCGGGTTGGGTACATTTGACGACCCAATGTCATGATGGATTGCTGGTCCACTGGATTGTTAAACATTACTATATAGTGACAGTTTCTCCTTTGAGTAGGGTCTTTGCTGTAATATAAGTTTTGGTTGATGGCAATGACAGAGAGATTCCGATGATGAGAACCTTCTGTAAACAGGTCTGTTATTTTAAGATCTTTACTTGCTGTGGACATGAGATCATCCAGGACAATAACATTTCTCAATCCCGTGTCAAAATAATAGTCTTGATCCAAATCAACAGGAATACCTTGAATAAACTCTACAGGAGGATACACCGATTGTAGAATAGTATCATAGAGAGGTTGCCAGCGACGATATAGCCATAAGATACGCTGAGGATAAGGTTTAATTTTTAAGCTTTCCAATATATGTCGAACCAAATAAGATTTCCCAGAAGCGGTTGGTCCTGAAATAGCCATCGTAAATGGATGGCGTAATGAAAATTCTTGTTCTGGTAGTGTGTCCATAGTCCTGTGCAGTGTTTGTGGCCATATTTGTGGCGAAGGTGAATTCAGTTGATGTTGTTGTTGTTGTTGTTGCTGTTGCTGTTGCTGTTGTTGTTGCTGCTGTTGTTGTTGTTGTTGTCGCTGCTGTTGTTGTTGTTGTTGTTGTTGCTGTTGTTGTTTTTGCTGCTGCTGTTGTTGTTGTTGCTGCTGTTGTTGTTGTTGTTGCTGTTGTTGTTGTTGTTGTTGTTGCTGCTGCTGCTGCTGTTGTTGTTGTTGTTGTCGCTGCTGTTGTTGTTGTTGTTGCTGTTGTTGTTGCTGCTGCTGTTGTTGTTGTTGTTGCTGTTGTTGTTGTTGACCATGCTTGTTATTCATATGACGTTTTAGGCTATCATGCCATGAATATGCTTTGGAGCAGAGAGGACAGGGGTACATGTTGACAGCTCGATTGCTGATACCCAACTATTAAATTTTTTTTAAATCAGGACATTTTATATCACTTGTAAGTGGTAGTTAAAAACTTGTCTTCATTCGTTTCCTCTGACCTCCTTTCACTATCGTTTCCTTTGACTGTTTTAAATTTTCTCTTTCTCTTTTCTCTCTGGCTTGTGCTTGCTCCACGACTTGTTGAGTTGGTGAGACAAAATTGATTTTAGGTTGTTCGGAAGAGGGCATGGTCAGTGCCTGTTCTTTTCGTTTCCTTTCTTCTAAAATTTTAGGCCATTCCGGATCGAAGAGCTCCAGTGTTTTGTCAACCGACATGCTAGGCAGTCCATTCAATTTACCCTGGACTTGTAACATAAAATAGCGAGTCCATTTCTCTGTGTCTGGCACAAATAGTTTATACTGACTCATGTTGATGCGTCCTGCCTGAATGTTCTTAAGCAAATGAGTCGAGCATTACGTCGGTCTTTTATATACTTTTGACTAACCTGTAGCTCTGACCCATAGTTCTCTCATAGTCAAAGCTTCCTGTCTCACTTCATCCATATATTTTAATAAAAGTGCTATCACTGGTGTATTTTCGATTAAAAGTCTTTTTCGGACATCATCTGTGGTGACAGGGTCAGCCAAACGTGTTAGCATAGTCAAATAGTTATTATTAGGATTGGGTTGAAGATATTTTCTTCTTTCACTCATTGTCACCACTATACGATCATCTAATAAACGTCTAGCTATGGAAACCATGGCTAACATCTGTTCACCATTCATATGCGTCACTTCTTGTATGGTATATTTATAGTCATGAAACAGAATTAGGCTCTGCAGAAAATCATAATGTCTCAGTATATATCGTGCCATGTTAGAACCATAAAGGAAGTGGTTTCAAGTGAAGAGTCACTGTGACTGTACCAGTTAAAAATGTAGCTGGCTGACCTTCTTCGTCAGTGAATATGATATCAATGCTTGTGAGATCACGTACTTTGATGGGGACATATTGATATCTTGTGAAAATAAAGGATTTTTCATTGTTTAAACATAATCGTCTGAGTAAAGGCTCTTGGTTTTCACCCACTTAAGTTGAATCACAGATAGAAGAATGAACATAAATTTCTTTGAATTTTGAACTTTTTCTGACACTCTTAATACTGATTTCGGTTAGAGCAACCATCCAAGAATGTTCAAAATGTAGTAGTTCATTCAATTGCACTCGAAATGACCAGGACTGATTGTCAGGATATCTATCTTTACTGTCACTACTTCTTAAAATTATGTATTTTTCCATGTTCACTTTTGAGATTTGATTTTAGGATTAGGGAGAAGATAACCAAGACTACTACTCAATAATGCTGTCCACAAATTTGAATTCCCTTTATCTATTGACAAATTTACAATACAAGTAATGACCACTATGTAAATGATAATGATTTGCGAGAAAAATACTGTTTCGTTTTTGACCACCTTTTTTCCAAGAAAAGTCCAAGTTTCATTAGATCTACTACGGGAGAGAGGTTGTTCCTCAACCGTTTCTTCCATTCTTATGAAAGTCTATAAATTCATCCACTGCTTTTATACATTCTGATACAGTTTCATATCTTTCTCAAATATCCATGAATTGTATTTCTTAGGCCAGTGTAACCATTTCACAAGCGCTTCTTTCTGCTTGTTTCGAGTTCTTTTTTTAACAATGTCTTGTATTCTATAGTTTTGATCAGGGTTTTCCGTCACTGGTTGTAGTTCATAGGCATAGAATGTCCCCTCTATTGATTCACCACCCCAATCCTGTAATTTATACAAGTCATTGTCTTGCGACCAATACCTCCTTGTTATGGTAAAAATTTCCCCAGACCATTTTTCTTGGTATTCTCTGTCAAAAGTTTGTCTGAGGTGACTAATACGAACTTTATCTCCAACCTTGAAAGTGAACTTTTTCTTTTTAAACTTATTGTTTGTTTTCTTTGGTTTCAACATATACTGATTTAACCTGACTTCACTCTCGTTTTGCTTGGTTACACTCTTTGGTGTTTGTCCTAACATTCTATGTGTTGTGTTGTTGTAACTCTTGATCACTTTTTGTAACATACCTAGATATCTGGATGTAAACTTAGTCAACATGTATCTATATAATTTCATTTTGATAGTCTTTATCACTCTCTCAGCATAAGGCGATTTGGTTTCATTCATAGCACCTGGTTTTATGACTCATCCTTAGATACCTATATGATGTCACCCTAAAAATAGATCATGACATCATTTCAACACCTGCGCGAAAATAAATAAAATAGGTCAGTTGACCTATTTTGTAAATTAATCTGGTCAGTCTCAGGTCATGATTAACACCTGCATGTTAAAATAAAAATCAATAACAAAAGGTGTTTATGACTCAGCCTTAGATACCTATATGATGTCACCCTAAAAATAGATCATGACATCATTTCAACACCTGCGCGAAAAAATTCAAATAGGTCAGTTGACCTAGAAAACTGTTAAAATAGGCGGGAAAAAAAAACTAGGTAAACATACATACTACTCCCCTCTTAACAAGCCCCATCCTTCTCTCGCCCAAACACTGCTTTTCATTCTTTACAAACAACTCCTCCCCCAACCCGCAACCCAAAACGCAATTGCACATCCCCTTCCAACTATTAAGGTAGAGCAGTGGACCTTCCATTTTCTATATTCAACCAACAACCAACCCCCCCCCCCCCCCAGAAACATATTGCAACCACCCCCATACACCCCCTCCTGCCTCAAACTTGAAAAGTGTTCATACGCCTATGATATATATCTGATATATACTTCTTACTCCTATAGATTTGGATGACAGTAGTTGGGCCGGAAATGCAGTGTATACGTTCGAGGACGATTCTGAACTCTGGTCTGAGGAATCCGAGGATGACTATGAAGATGAGATGGACTGGGAGGATCCTTTGGACATTTTTGAGAGACAGAATGCTGAATATTATTTGCAAACAGAGAAGGACAAACATTCGTAAATGTGAACCATATGATTGATTGTTTCCTTACGGTATAAATTAGGGACAAGATATCATAGCATACCTTTTACTGATAGAGCAGAATTATTTATGTCATTTGATAAACCGACTTTAGTAAAAGACAAACATGACTCTTATTTCCAAATAATAATAGTCCCAATGATGAACATTCTTGCTTTCAAATCAGATTTTATTTCATAAACACATTGGAATTTTAAAATTTCAATCATCGGCAATTCATTATTTGAGAGAAGTATCTTGGCAGAAAGTCAACTAGAGAGTTCATATAAAAGTACGGTTTATAAAATATGAAAATATTTAGAATTGATTTCTTTATATTATATCATGTTATAATATAGTGTTTTATATTCATCATTAAACTAATTTGTATTTGTTTCTACATACCACTGCAACCTTAATTATACCCCCGCCTTACAGCGTAAGCGGGGGTATATAGCGCTCATTCTGTCCGTCTGTCCGTCCTTCACAAAAGTTAGTCCGGAGCATATCTCCCAAACTATACATGATAGCTTCACCAAACTTTATACATTTATCAACCATGATCCCTAGATGTGCCTTTTGAGGGTTAGACCAACACATTTTTTTATATTTATAAAAAGTGATTCTATGATAAATTACTTTGTCAGCAACATATTTCCTGAAATATACATCTCAGCTTCACCAAATTTGCTACATATGTCAATCGTGATTGCTGGATATGCCTTGTGAAAGTTTTAATATATGGATTTTTTTCTGTGGTTTCTTTGGGGAAAATGACTTACAAAGTGACTCAACAAAAATAATTTTGTCCTCAGTACATCTCGTAGAATATTCATGATAACAATCTCAAATGTCCAACAAAGATCGACCATTGTCCCTAGATGTACCCTTTTAATTGTAATACCTATTAATGAATTAAGTATTGGGATTTCAGTGGAAAGAAGACTTACACAATGACTTACTGTATACCCAACTTTCATAAAACTTTAACCAATATTAATCAATTTTACTATTTGAAATTCTTTGAACAAAGCTTGTTTCATTGATATACGCTGCAAGACGTATGAGAAAGCGAAAGTTTGTAACACATCATAAGAACTGTGGTAATTGGTTTTTATCCCACCGGTATGTAATACCGTGGGATATAGTCATCGCCCTGTCTGTCTGTATGTCCGTCCGTCCGTCCGTCCGTCCGTAATCATTTCGTTTCCGGAGCAGAACTCAAAAACCGGTCCACATATTTTTCTGAAACTTTACATGTGTATTACCCACCTACTGAAGTGGTGCCTTTTGATATTTTCACATTTCTGAAAATTTTATTTTTTATTATTTCCATGGAAACGGCTCTTATTTGGACTCTGTTCATGAAAGGTTTCGTTTCCGGAGCAGAACTCAAAAACCGGTCCACATATCTTTCTGAAACTTTACATGTGTATTGCCCACCTACTGAAGTGGTGCCTTTTGATATTTTCACATTTCTGAAAATTTTATTTTTTATTATTTCAATGGAAACGGCTCTTATTTGGACTCTGTTCATGAAAGGTTTCGTTTCCGGAGCAGAACTCAAAAACCGGTTTACATATCTTTCTGAAACTTTACATGTGTATTGCCCACCTACTGAAGTGGTGCCTTTTGATATTTTCACATTTCTGAAAATTTTATTTTTTATCATTTCCATGGAAACGGCTCTTATTTGGACTCTGTTCATGAAAGGTTTCGTTTCCGGAGCAGAACTCAAAAACCGGTCCACATATCTTTCTTAACCTTAACATGTGTATTGCCCACCTACTGAAGTGGTGCCTTTTGATATTTTCACATTTCTGAAAATTTTATTTTTTATTATTTCCATGGAAACGGCTCTTATTTGGACTCTGTTTTTGAAAGGTTTTCGTTTCATATTAGCTTATACTATTATGAACCTAGCTTGAACAATTTACAATTATCTTTCAAAGGTTTACATCTTACGATCATGTGGAACCGGTGGGATATGTCATCTTCTGATGACTCTTGTTTGTATTCATTCACCTCATTACTTATTCAACTTTAAAGACATTTTAGCACAGCCAAATTCTTTTGTAATTTCCACAGAGATGCATTTGCAACTCTGCGTCCGGTTGTTTACAACAGAGGTATTTACCATGACTTAACAAAACCAATTAAAGGATGTGTGCTCCTCACCTGCTGCCAACTGTCAATTTATAAACCTGATATAACCTTAAAATGTATTTTGTTTATTGAACATGAAATAACAAGCTATATTTACAACAACCTTTACGAAGTTATGAACTGGTCATTTCAACCGATGGAGCACATATATACAAGAAACAGTAGAATAAGAGGTCGCCTACTAACCTTTTAGGCATTCGTATCTTTAAGTTTAGTCCAAAGTGAATAATGTGTAGAAACACACAGAAGTTACAAATTGAAGCTATGTTGCCGTCAATAAACAATAATAAATTGTTGAACCCCATGAAGCAATAACGATTCTCCTATTGTCGGCAACGACAATGATAAACACATCGACATTTTACTGCATCAGTTAAAACAAAATCAAGAATATCATTAACTTAATGACGCAAAATTGTGCAAATGATCAAGCTAACCTTTCTGTACCCTATGTAACAATAATTAACAGCTTTTTTAAAAACACTTACCATCATATCCAACGATAATCCCTTTTATAAAAAGGTCATGCTTGTCAGCAGAAATAGCAATTTCTGTCTGTCCGTCTATTAACACGAGGCCAGTATGTATCATTTTCTAGACACTGGCACTTGAGTTAATACCGTAGTTTCTCGAATAGACGCCGGATGTTCTACAATGCATAATTACTGCTCCTGTATTGAAGAAAAACTAATAATTCTCCATGTTTTATATGTTTTAAACCTTAGGGATCATTTCGCATTTGAAAGTAGAATCGGAGGTTTTCGTGTTTATAAGGACTGTTGAACACCTTCATTTGGAGAAGAACTGGATTCCTGAAATTGAATCATAAATATATAATTATTCAATCAATACAATCAAGACTTGAAAGAGCGAGTTGTGGTTTCTAACAATCTCCCAAACAAAAAGAGAGTTGTAAGAACTTGCTATTTGTCCTTTCACTTTTACTTATGTTTTGAGATACATTTTACGCTTGTTTTAGTCGTTCACAATTATTGTAGAATTTACTTTCGTTATTGCTACTAATATTTTGAAAATTACTTTGTGACTTGAGAAAATTTGTGTAAAGGTCTTTATATATATTTGACATAGTGTCCGTTTGGACTCCATTTTGTCTTTTTACAATATTTTAAAAGATAAACGAACATGTAAGGGTTCGACATCACGTTACCTATAAACGTTCCAAAGCAAAGCGAAATCTGCTTGTTCATATATTTATTTATCTATTTTAGTGTGTGTGTGTCTTAAAGTTTTAATAAAACATGTTTGTGTGATAATATAGGTAGCAATATATATACATTTTATACTATATTTACGTTTCTGCTTGTTTGAAGGGTATATATTACCTTAAGCTTTGTCGCAATTTATAGGAAATTTATAGTCATATTCTCATTCTTATTTATTGTTATGCTTCACCACAATTGTACATGTAGCTCCTGTCTTGAAATCCTTTTCGAACCTCTGTTTAAAAAGGAGCAATATTCAAGCCTCAAAGTTACCCTAGCAGCAAAATATTGACATAGGCAATGATCTTGCATGTAAAGCTTGTTGTTTTTCCCAAAGGCCTTAACCATGATTCAGTTACAATATAACGTGGCTGTGTTTGTCAAGGAGGTTCAAACTGCAAAGCGCACAGTCGATTACAATATTTTCTCGAGGCATACATGTATAGAAATTACTAACTTTTCCATCAGCGTCGCTGATTGCAAATAAATAGTTTTATTTGCTGTGATTGCAATCAAATTCTAGCACAAGAAGTGTCCATATTCAAACAGAGGTTCGCTCAGGAATTTATTACATCAGTAACATATTTAGGAATAGAAATTTCATAACAATAATTGTTTAAGCTCTAGTGTTCAAAACACCTGGAGTACGTCAAACTGAGGTGCTGATTACTCCAATTGGCTTGACTCGAGATCGAGTCACTTTTTTGGCTGTAGGGGATATCTCTCCAATCGGAGGTCCCGGGTACAAATCCCGGTGGAAGTAATCTCAAATGCACTTCCATCCTGTCTCAGAGTACGACCGTTACGCTACAGATTAGTGGAGTTGTACTTCTGTTACACATGTTTGAAGATTATTTTGGCTTTTATATTAGTATATATTGAATATAAAAAAGGGAATATCTAAAAAAAAATGAAATTTTGAATAATTTTGATATATTTCTCATATGCCATTTAAATACAGTATTAATCTTAATCATATCTAATCAATTGTTTCAATATGCCCGGCATATTTTATCATTTGGTCCTATATTAAATGCCGATTACATAACATTCAAGCAAAATAATTACTTTTGGATAATAGCCCTTTTTTGCCCGTGTTTGTAGCCAGTTTCCATTCAATAAAGAAGTCTTTGATCAATTTTGTTTTGTTTCTTCTATCGCCCCCTATTGTAAATGAAACAACGATAATGTTGTATGCTAGTCTCTTAAATATGAGCCGTAATAAGCCTCATTTATGTGTTATGTATAAAGTGAGTGAATGAGGGCGTGATTGTGATGTACTTGTCTTTTTCGAGAAAAAAAAACAACAGAAATATGTTATAAAACCGTTTGTTTGTTATAAAAATGTTTTCTGTATATTACATTTTCAAGATGAGAATGGGCTCCAAATTCTTGAGTCTTTTGAAGTTTTGTATGAAATAAACAAAGGAAATCGTCGGGTAGTTTTAAGCTTACACCACCGGCTCTCAACAAACACGCCAAACCAAGCGAGTTGATCGGTATGAATTATCATTGGTTTTCAGGGCATGGTCATTCTCTCCCCACAGAGGCAGCTCAGTCTTACCTTACCTCTGTTCTATTACGCCAAGATCCTGGGGTTCCGGCAGATTGCCCTAGGGGCAAAAACTAATGAGAAGGTAAAAAGCGATGTTTTGTAAAAGGAAGAGTTATCTCAACTGAATGTTAACTTTCAACGATAGTTTTGCTGAACCACACGGAAATGGCCGAAGTGTTGCGAATGACCACTTTTGAATCGCCGTTGCTGATTGCACAACCAACTTCGATTGCCTCCAATCAGATTTCTACCTTTCTATCCCATGTATTAGCCGTAATAGAACAGAGGCTAACTCAGGTATGACTGAGGGAAGCGGGGATATGAAAAGTGACCTTTGCTCACAAATTCTCTTGTTTTCATAAGGCACAGAAAACATATGACTGCTAGATAAAGTTGATTATTAATGTCATTAATAAACCTATGTTCTGTGATGAGGATATATAAAGGTTACGACTATTAAATTCTTACACATGTGCAAACACTCAAGGGATGCAAGAATCGCTGTTTTAAGTTGTGTTCGTAATCAATACTTTTTAAAATGTATTAATTTTATAAATGCATTAATGATATATGATTATTCGTAAAATATAATGTTGTCGACGTAAATCAACTTCTTTGACTTTATTTTTTTTTTTAAATCTTTTTTATTCATTTCATTTCAGTATTCAGTATTGATTCAGTAGACAGAACATATCTCACTAAGGTTCTACAGTTCTTTAAATTTGGACCAAGTATTATACAATGGATTGAGACACTATATAACGGTATTGAATCTCGTGAACCATTCAAAATTTGACGTGGCTGTCGTCAAGGTGACCCAATTGCCCCATATCTATTTGTACTTTGTGTAGAAATTTTAGGCATTATGATTAAAAACAATAAAGACATTAAAGGGATAGAGTTAGGAAATATTGAATATACCTACTTGCACAATTTGCCGATGGTACCACGTTGAGTTTAGATGGATCTGAAAAATGCCTTTATGCAACACTAAATACTCTCCAATTTTTCCAACGTTTTTCCGGTTTGAAGATAAATGTAGAAAAGACCAAATTAATATGGATTGGATCCAAAAAGCGATCTAGATATAAACTGTGTAAAGACAGGAAATTTGATTGGACTCAGACAAACTTTTCTCTCTTGGGAATCAACTTCGATATTGATCTTGAGAATATGGTAGACAAAAATTATGGTGAGAATTTTACCTATATTGAAAACCAAATGAATATTTTGTCGGCCCGAAATCTCACTCCTTTAGGCAGAAATACCATCCTGAAATCCCTTTTACTCCCTAAATTAAATCATTTATTTTCTTCACTACCAGATCCACCGAAGAATACACTTGAAAAATTCCAGAAGAAATGTTTTCAATTCATTTGGAAGGGTAAGCCTGATAAAGTAAAACGCGATGTCCTTGTTCTTATACCTGAGCAAATTCTGGTACTATTAATAAACTGTCATATGACGGTGATACAGCAACAGACGCCGAAAGCATGTGTAATTTGTTTGGAAAATATTTCAAACATCTTTCAATCCCTCAGATGGAGAACACATTTGATACTGCTTTTTCAGATGAATGTGAGAAGTATGTTTCTGAAATTGAAGCCAGATAACCTGTTGAAGACGACACTACACCCCCTTATCTAATGTTGTAACATTTGCAGAGGTACTTAATGCTGTTAAAAGGCTGAAGAACAACAAAGCACCAGGTCCAGATAGTCTCAGTAATGAACATGTCAAGTATGCAGGGAGGTCATTAATCAATCATATTGTCTCTTTGTATAATGCCATCATAACTCATGAATATGTGCCACTTGTGTATAATCTCGGTGAAATCCTCCCAATACATAAAGGTAAAGGCAAAATTAAGATTGATCCAACAAACTACTGTGGTATAACACTAACATCCACGCTGAGTAAACTACTTGAACGTTTGCTTTTAGATAGAATTGAGAAATGGACAGATAACAACATATCCTTCCCCCATCATTACCAGTTTGGTTTCAGAAAACACGCAGATTGCAGCGCTTACTCTTACAGAAACGATAGCATATTATACTACTCAAAAGAAGTTAAGGAACACCCAAGTAGTAATTAACATTTACACCAACTTTAAATGTCAGCAGCTCAAAGAACAGTTTTTCGTTTGAAGTTTCGTTTATACCCATATGCATAGCTGACATTGGGCTACTGGTTTTTTTTAACTTTAATTTTTTTTGGGAAAATTTGATTAATTTTTAATTTTTTTAATTTTTTATCTTATTTCTTCAGAAAATTGCCTTCATCAAGCTTTTCACTACCGGGGATATCAATTTCAAAGCAATAAAGGCACCCAAGACAAGACTGCAATGTTTTGAACCTGAACCATCTGAAATCCTGTGACTTTCATTTTCGACCCCTACCTTGTTCCTGACATCAAAACTCCATGCAGAAACCGCGTCACTCCCAGTATTTGATTCCAACATGTCAGTAAGATAGAGTCTATTTCATATAATACACAACTTTATCCATGCGCTGAGGTATAAAGTATATATGGGACACTATGCAAGTGTTCCTTAGATTCTTTTGAGTAGTATATAATGAAAGAAACTCCCCTGTGTATTGTGCGTTTCTCGACAATGAGAAAGCTTTTGACCGCGTGTGGCTTGATGGTCTTTTCTATAAACTAGACAAACTTGGTATCTCTTGCAAAATGTGGAGACTTCTCCGATTTTCATACATGTCTATGTACTCTTATGTTTGCTTTGCAGGATTCAAATCTAGCCAGTTTCATGTTAAACAATGTGTTGGACAAGGTCGAGTTATATCGGCTGGGTTATTTTCATTGTTCATAAATGATTTATTACACGATTTAAATAGCACAAGCTTTAGATTATATCTTCTCTGGGGTAAATGTCCCGGTACATTGTTAGCCGATGACACAACCCTTACTAGTTCCAACCCCAAAGGCTTACAATGTCTCCTTGATGTAACTGAACGCTATGCAAATCAGTGGAAGCTAAAATATAATGTAAGCAAGAGTGCTGTACTGATGTTTGGTAACACAAAGAATGTTTCACCTTGTGATCTTTTATTATGTAATGTTCATGTACCTGTCAAAACATGTATTGTCTATGCTGGAGTTTTTTTGATACTTCTAAATCATCTGTTAATAGATCAAACATTGTTTGTGAAAAACTGAGAAAAATGATAAACATAAATCATGACTCAGGACTGTATTTTGGAGGATTAAATCCTATTGCTGCAATACGTATATGGGATAGAGTTTTATTGCCTTGTGGCTTATATGGATGCAATGTCTGGGGAAAACTTTCCCGTAAAGAATATGATATGCACGAATATGAACGAATTGCACGCACGATGGGTTGTGACAGGGGCTAGAAACCGTACAACGGTATTGTTGTAAACTCATCCAAGGTTTTGATAGACGTATGCCAAATGCAGTTGTTGTGGATAACCTTGGTATGTTATCACTCCAGGCTTACTTAGACCTAAGCTCACTAGTGCTATTTGGTAGATTATGTAGAAGTAATATTAAGTTTTCCTTCAAACAAATAGTTTTACATAGAATAAGTCAATACCATAGTGAGCGAAATCTTATCAGAAAGCATAATTGGTATAGCAAATCGCCAATATTTCATATGATGGAATTATTACCTAAATATGACATCAACGAGGAATTTAGCCAATATTGTATTTGCTCTCTGTTTATATGTAAACATAAATGGTCAAGAATGGTGCGGAATAGGGTTCAAGAATATGACAGAAATGCAGCAAGATATGCTATCCAGTCAAAACTGTCATTAGTACGATATCAGTCAATACGATCAGACGGTGAGAATAGACTATGGCAGTTAGCTCTTGATAAACCAAGATCATTCGAAAGTATTGCATTTATTATTAAACTTGAATCATTGCCTATTCAGTCTAAGGAATGTACTTGTGGTATTATTGCACATGATATTTTAAAGCATGTTGTTATGTCTTGTAAGATTAATATGTATGATAGAAATATTCAATTTGAACAAATTTGTGATTTTCTTTATGTTGAAGTATTTGTGAAATTATGGACATATGATGATGATGATCAATTTCTGAACTTTTTACTCGGAGGAATACCAGAAAATGTTAAAGACCAATTAAATTATGATATCTGGTCAAATGTTATGATATGTGTCTCAAAGTCTGTATCACAATGGTAAAATATTAACTGTTGTACTACCCCTTATCCTGTATAATCTTATGTACATGTTTTGGTGTCAATGATGTGACTGCATAATCTATATACATATCTGTAATCTTCATATTTTTGGAGGAAATAAAGAATATCTATCTATCTATCAATGATCTGATTGAGGAATTTGAACATAAATTTAAAATTCAAACCAATTTTTTAAGTTATGAAGGTATAAAAAGGTCTGTTATGTCGTATATCTCTAAGTTAGATATACAAAACATACAGAATGTTTGTCCAAATCCAATTTGTCCTTTTAACTTATTTCATATTAGCGAAAAAAATTAAGCAGTAAATATATATACACGAAATTAATGGATTCGAAATATGTGCAATTACCCTGTTATAGCAAATGGGCCAGAATTTTAGATTGTGAACTCTCAGAAAAGGCAAATGCACTCGTAGTACTGACTTGAAATGGCTGCAGTATAGGATTATCCATCATATTCTACCTACAAACAATTACTTATTCAGAATAAAGGTATCGGAAACCCCACTATGTCGGTTTTGTAATAAAGAATTGGAAACTTTAGAGCACCTATTTTGGTATTGTGACCCGGTTGTAAAAAATTGGAAAAGTTTAGGAAAAATGGCAACAAACGGCCCAAATTCATATAAATTTAACAGTGTCAAAGATTAATATTATGCTCGGTATTAAAGGAAGAAATAACGCTATCATTTTACTTGTAAAAGACATTATATTCAAGAACAGTCAAAATATGAATGTTCCGAATTTTCCGTATATACTTGGTCAAATCAAACGATACTACGACAAAACGAAATGCATTTACTTAGTTTCCAGTGAAAATGATCCATTTGTTAAATTCTGGTCATCCCTACATACCATATTGAGAAATTAAATGTTTTGATTATCGATTGTAAATTATAAGTATTTCTTTATACACGCTCAACTGTGAATATGTACAAACAAACCGAATATATGTAAAACTTGAAAAATATGCAAATGAAAAATAAAAAATATATAAAATTTCAGTAGGTGAACAACATGGTAATATTGAATACATATGTCAGTGAAGCATTCATAAAATATAGGCATTTAGTCACTGTTGTAAACTATACATGAGAGCTTTCCACTTAGCATGGAAGGAGGATAAAGTATTATTTTTACAAGCTATAATTTTTTCCACATTAAAAACATCCTTGACAATGCTAACAAAACTGTCAATTGATAACTTGGTTTTCTTGATACTTGAGACATGTATATATTATTTCGCCATGAGGATGATATGTTGCAAAATAAAATATCTAACTCTGAAATGGCAATATTAGCATGTGTTATATGTTGGTTCATAAAGTTTTCAACATTTCTCCAGAAGTCATGCACTTTATTGCATTTAATGAAAACCTTCAGGTTCAGATTCACAAAAAGAGCAAATATAAGTTTGAATTAAATTCATTTTCAACAACTCCTTTCTAGTGCTCTGTTAATAAATCTATACTGAAAATCCAAGAGTTTTACATCTTTAGTACAATTTCTATATCTTGTAAACACTACATTCCATTCAATATTTAAATCAAGTTCATTTTGCCATTTTTGACACACTTTTATTTGAGTGTCATTAGCAATCAATTTATCATAGAAATTTCTACATCCTTTTTGTTGAGAACGTAAGTCTTGAAGAGTTTGGCTTAACGAGAGGTTTTGTTTCTGCTGTTGATTAGATAAAAGAGTGTTTTTCCATATTTTGGGGATGTTCAATATTATCTTATTGTACTCAAGAATTGTTCCCTTGACACGATATAGGTTTTTAACTTCATTAAAAGTCAAAAATTCATTATTACCCCAAATATCTCTTACTGTGTGAATACCTCTGTTAAACCAACTTTCAATTAGAAAAATACTATGTCTTAAATGATGGTTTAACCATAAAGGTTCAGCTAATATATCTTCTACCTGAGATGTGTCTACGTCATGATAAAACTGCTTTTCAAGATAAAGTAAAAAATACACAACCTTGTCCAAAGGACAAAATCAAGTCACACTCATGGTACAATAAGCCATTCACAATATCAGAACTTAACAATACGTAAATAATAAAAAAGGAACAGCATCTGGTATTGATCAATCCAGTTACACAATGCTTAAACATCTCAACTATAAATGTAAACAAGTGTTAATAGATTTCTACAATAAGTTATGGAAAGACGGCAAATTACCAACAGACTGGAAAGAAAGTCTTATTATCCCATTACACAAACAGGGAAAAGACCCTACCAAATCCGATTCCTATAGACCAGTCTCCTTAACATCTAATCTATGTACAACACTCGAAGCTATGGCAACGAAAAGATTACAACACTATGTAGAAACCAACGAATTGATCACACAAAATCAATCGGGATATAGAAAATCCTAAAGCACCACTGACCATATTGTTAGATTACAACACTCTATCATACAAGCTCAACAAAATAATAAATTCACTACAGCAGTCTTCCTAGACTTTAGTAAAGCATTTGACATGCTCTGGAAAAGAGGCTTGATACAAAAAGTTAAGAAAAAGGCCATACATGTACAAGGGAAAATGTTAAACTTTATAAACGACTATTTGTCAGATAGAACTTTTCGTCTTAAAACAGATGTTCAAATACCAGACAACTATAATTTAGAAAATGGAACCCCACAAGGAGGTATCATATAATCAACCTTGTTCAATATTATGATAGATGATCTATTTCATAAACTACCCAAACAAGTGAACACCTCACAATTCGCTGACGACGGGGCCCTTTGGGTCAGTCACAAACATCAACATGTAAATGTAGCTGCAGAAATATTACAAAAAGCCTTAATCAAAGTAAATGAATGGACCCGAAACTGGTGATTTCAATTATCCACAAGCAACACTGTATGAATTCTCTTTCGACCAAAATGTAAATATGTAAAAAGAAATTATATTTAATGTTTAAGTACAACATGTGAAAGAATGAAGATATTTAAATGTAAGTATGTATTTATAGTAATATAGTATAAAGTATAAATGAATGTATGTGATGAAATGTGAAAGACTGAAGATATTTAATGATAATGAAATGATAAAATATATATGTATATGTCATCAAAACATCAAACTGCCAACTGTCTCTTTGTCATGTTCATGTTATGTTCTGGGCCAGTCAACTGTTGTCAGAGGTTTCAGGCTTGAGATTAGCCGTGCAATAGACCATAGCTTTGTTGTTATAAGCTGTAGGAGAAATGGGTTGTAGGGGTTTTGGGGTACTACCCTTTGTCATATATATGCCAATTAACACGTGTTCCAATAAGCTAAATCTTGGCGACGCAACAGTGCACTTGAGTACCGATGGAATCTTGTTGTGGGATTTCTACTTTGTATGCTCATTGAATGCAGCCGACGTTTTTTTTATATTTCAATTAATAAAACGCTATTAAGTATGTCAAATATGTTCATCATGTTCTATCACTAAAATCTATGAAAGAATCGACTGGCATCACGACCGTTGTTAGAGCTGTGATGCATCAAGGATGTACATTGCTATGGACGTCATTGGTAGCATTAACTGATATATTCTTTCATTAAATGAAAAGGGATATTTATTCAAATTTTGAGTTGGCACTGGGTTGACGTCTTATTCCATTCTTAGAAATAGAAACAAATCAAGATTAACGTATGGTTAATTTCATTTGACACCTTTGAACTGAACTGACATAGAAGTTTCAAAATAAGTTTTGTGTATCTGTACTGCTTTATTAACGACTTAGTAACTGTCTGTTCAGCAGAAAAGCAATGTGTATTTTACATCACACACCATTTGCGGATCAACAGGTGGTGGCAGAGTTCCAAATAAAGTAAATTTTGAGAGTCGTATTTTTCTCTTAGTTGTTAATATTTATTTAACTTCTCAATCCATTCAATAAGATAATTTTCCTGTGTCCACTTTTTTTGTAACCAGAGCTTTTCAAAAGTTGTAATGTCGCCTGTTGGAGCTCACCATCAATACGAAAATTTTGTATCCGCCCTTTACAAATTTTAGTAAATAATTTATCTGAATTGCAAATATAAAACCAGTAATGCTTTAGCAACTAAGTTATACATCTGGGAACACTTTGGCTAAGGAAGGGAATCATGTCAAGCTTATATTACAATGCAATAATTAAAGACCTCCCACTGTTACCAATTACCACCATTAAACAGATACTCGTGATCAGCAAAGCATGTCACAGAATTCCTCAGTTTTTCGCTATTTTCAAACGTTGCAGGAACAATGGGTAATTGTGTTAAGGTCATTTTGAATATATTTCTGTAAAGAAGAGACTTTCGTCACTTTATCGCGAACCTTGAATTTTGGAACACATATGTAAAAATATATTGTTTTGCCTGTTCAGCAAGATTTGATCATGATATACCTGTTTCTAAGGGAAGAAATGTATTTGGAAATGCAATTTGTAAAAACGACCAGGAATAAATTTAATTTATTTAAATTTAAATGAAAAATACCATCGTAAAGAGCATATATTTATCTTTATACTTTGAACCTTGAATTGTGGTTAGTTGTAAGGGTTATTTAGTGACATGAGTCTAAAGACCAACTCCTTCTGTAATCATCTACAAACTTATTTCTCTATCCGGAGAGATTCTCGCGCATGCTCAAAAGGGGGTGAGTATAATAGCTGGTTATGTGACGGAAAAGTCCGGTGACATTTCAACTTGACCAGACATTACGATATAACGATATTTGCGAAAGTATTTGTTATAAAGCGGAAAGCATGCACTTGGGACCAGATTGTTACTGACATCTCTCAAACACATCTCCGCGACTGTAATGTTGTAAATGTTACCGGTTATACATGGTTTTTACACAACCCAAATGAACTTCATAAAAAAGCAACTAGAGGATCCGGCGGAGTTGGCTTTTTAGTTTAAAATTCTTTGTTTTAACATTTCGATATAAGTATAAAGGATAAATCAAATGAAGGCATACTATGGTTGGCCCTGTCTAAATCAGTTGTATCACAAAATATGTATGTGTGTGTTATTTATCGCCGGACAATTCATCAAGGTATATTAATGCAGAAACTTTTTATGATATTTTATTGACACAAATATTTGAACTTAAAGATGTATGTTTTGTTTGTGGCGACTTCAACAGTAGATGCGGCGACGAAACTGATTACATTGAAGGTGTGGACACTTTACCCGAGATACAGGTCATTGATTTTTTTCAAAATGCTCCAGGGTAAATGTTGTGTTTATTTCTTAATCAGTGCTAATATGTGTATATTGAATGGTCGACACTCTACTCACAATGATTTCACTTTTGTCTCAAAACAAGGTATGTCTGTTGTAGACTACTGCTTTGTTCCCTATGATCACATAGATAGCTTTAGTAACTTTAATGTGCTATGAGAGACTTTGATAGGTATGTACAACGGGAGAAAAGAAAATATAGTAACTTTAATGTGACTCGTCCAAATGAACTTAGTACTGCAGCAGGGTGTGTGATAGACGGTGAGGCGATGTTAAAGCTAGATCACTCTATGCTGACATGGCAGTGTATGATTGACGAGTAACACCGCGGAGGTAGAGGGAAGTGAGGGTACTACTGGTAGGTTTTTAACACGGCACCCCCAAACGACTTTCTACAATCATTGGAAATACAGAGGAAATTAAATAATGTTATTCTTACATTAGAGTCTTCACTTAAACAACAATGCGATATAGATGAGTGTTATGAACAGTGTGTAGACATTATCCACAATGAAATGCAATACAAACTCCAGGTAAAGCGGGTGTTATCGTCAAGGACAAGTAAGAAGAGGAGAAGATGTAAACAACCTTGGTGGAACGAAAGTTTGACGGAAAGGTGGAATAGTTTGTGTAAAGCAGAGAATGCATGGTGCAAATCGAAAACTGGAGATAAAAAACATTTGAAGGCAATCTATATCAGTGCTAGGAGAGACTTTGATAGGTATGTACACTGGGAGAAAAGAAAATATCGAAATAGGATTCATCAGAACTTAGAAGTTATGTGTAAATCAAACAAATCAGAGTTTTGGAAGTCCATAGGAAACGAGAGACAGAAGACTATCCCTTGGGAAGTGGAGTCTACAGACGGGAGTGTGTATCGGGACAGAGACGGTGTGCTGAGGAGATGGAAAGACGACTATCAGTCTCTACTCAATGGTGACGTATCTGACGATACTAGTGACGTCACAACTGAAATTGAACATGAGGACGAAGTGCATCCCTCTTTTGAAAACGACATCACATATGAAGAAGTTGAAAGAGCTGTTATGATGAGTAAGGATGGCAAAGCTCCGGGTATTGATGACATTTCGAGTGAACTTTTGAAACGACAATCAGCAATCAAGACTTTACACAAGCTCTTCAATGCATGTTTCACTTCATGTTATGTCCCGGCTATGTGGTCACGGGGCATTATATGTCCCATTCCAAAATCGTCGACCGCTTATCCAAGAAATCCACTTAACTACAGAGGACTTACACTCGCCCCAGTCATATACAAGATATACTGTTGAGTGCTAAATAATAGACTAAACGAGTGGGTAGAAAGAAGTGATAAATTGAGCGATGTACAGAACGGGTTTAGGAAGGGACGATCAACCATCGACCATGTAACAACGCTTACAAGTATTGTTGAAAATAGGAAGTTATCTCGTAAACCTACATTTGCCGCTTTTATCGACTTTCACAAAGCCTACGATTGGATACAGAGATATCAGCTTTGTAACAACTTACGCCAATCAGGTGTCCAAGGCAAGATGCTACGTGCAATCCAGTCAATATACAAGAATGTACAATGTTGTATCCGTGTGAATGAAGTGAGAACTGACTGGTTTTCTGTAAAATAGAGGTTTGTTTATGAGGGATGTTGTTTATCACCACTTCTTTTTAACATTTACATCAACGAGCTCTTGGGAACTATTTCGTCACTGGATATAGGTGTTTGTGTTGGAAATGAGAAGATCTCTATTCTTGCGTATGCGGATGATATCGTGCTTATGGCGGAAAACGAGGACGATCTCAATTACATGCTGAATATTTTAGGTAAATGGTGCCGAGAAACCAAAATGTCTGTCAACAAGGAAAAATAAAAGAAATTCATTTCAGAGGACCATCTGCATGTGCGCCGCAACGAGACGAGTTTTACTTGTGGAGACAATACTTTAGATATATGTGACCAGTACCATTACTTTAGAGTATAACTGACGGAACACTTAAATTTTTCTCTAATGGCAAAATGTGCAGTGAAGTCAGCCAGTAGGGCATTAGGTCTGCTGAAAGCGAAATTTAAAAGCCTAGGAGGAATGCCCTTTAATGTATATAACAATTTATATGACACTATGGTGTGGTCTGTGTTAGATTACGGTGCTGGTATATGGGGGACTACAGAACAAGCGGCCGTCAATGCCATCCAATACCGAGCTATCAGATACTTCATGGGAGTAGGAAAGTGTACCCCTAATCTCAGTGTGAACGGCGACTCAGGATGGGTCCCTTCCATTGTGCGACAATGGTCAACAGTATCACGAACTTACGTTCTCCTAACCCCACGTTACACAACATACAACACAGCATAATTGAACTGGAATACGCTCGTGAGTAGTGCGAACGTTTTATTTACAACAACCCAACTCAACACATGGTTACACAACCTGCATTGAAACATACCAATCTCATTCAAATGAACATGAACGTTCTTATTCAGAAAAACCGAGATGCTGAAACCCGACACGTAAAACCAGAGACAAAAACTGTTAAAGAAAAACACTCTGGAAACATGTCCCCTCTACGAATGTAACAGCATAATACTGGACGGTTTACAGTATATGAAATTTGCATATAATGACACGTAAAAACTACACATAGTAGCTTATATATAGAATATAGCCATATTATAAAGGCTTGCCAGCCAAGACAATACAATTCACATGTTCGCTCAATATCCTGGGTGATATCGATAATCTGAAACAAGAAATATGTTGAAACACAAGTCATCAAAGTGTAAAAACTACAATGATATTGTATTTTAATGATTTACGGTCTTGATTGCACAAGTGAGAGAACGATTTCAAACTCAACACCCTTTTTATACCCTTTAACCAACGCCACCTGGCGGAGTGACCAGTCACGTGACTGTTGTTACACAACGCTAGGAGAAAGCAATTCTCACTAATTCATACTTCAAACGTTGGAAATTTCATTTCTCCTAACCCCACGTTACAGAACATACAACACAACACAATTGAACTGGAATACGCTCACGAGTAGTGAGAAATGCAAAGAAAGTCAAAGTCAAAGCGAAAGTGAAAATTCATTTTTTCTTGTAGACTATCTTTGATATAACCGTCTTTAGCCTTTTCACTCTTCCAACGTCCATGACGCTTAAACATTCCATCTGGTAAGCCATTATTAGCAGCTGCAGTTGCCCCACCACTTCTCAAACTATGCAAGCCATAATGATTGATGTTATCAACATAAGGCCTTAACCCATCAATAAAAATCCCCCCCAATCTGGTATAAGAAAAAGGCACATTCTCTTTCCTCAAAATGTATCTGTTGG
Source organism: Steromphala cineraria (assembly GCA_916613615.1). Lineage (NCBI taxonomy): Eukaryota > Metazoa > Mollusca > Gastropoda > Trochida > Trochidae > Steromphala > Steromphala cineraria. Next base: position 63,364,353 of record OU744721.1, on the reverse strand, counting down.
CACATTTTGTCACACCTCTAAAAATAAAGTTGTCAGAATCGGGATCGATATCAGCCATATCTAGATATCGCTCCAAACAAACCAAGGCTCTTACTCTCTCCTGGAGATCACTCAATTCATCCCTGTACACATGCTTGAAAATCTCTGTAAGAACAGAAAAGACAAATTAACGAAAATCAACAAGTGCAAGCATGTCAAATTGTAATTCTTTCTCACCAAACAAACCTCCTTGTATCCTAGAGGCTGTGTATGCTTTCTTTACTGTAGGAAGGTACATTCAGTCTTAAATCTGTGGAATGAACACATGTTTAGAACAGATCAATGGCCAGAAACAGGCAGATGGCCATTCTGGAACCACTAAAGTACCAACTGCCCAACAGTTCTTCAAATGTGCGATAACCCTTGGAATCACACCTATGGGCGGAACGATCCAGCTCATTGTTCCTCTCAAGTTAACTGTAAAACAGTCAACCGCTTGACTTCCAGGGTTGCAGAACTTAGAGTTGAAACACTCAACCTTGGTGTTGTAGTAAGAAGCAAACCTATCCACGTCATGAGGTCCCCAAATAGCATCAACTTTAAGGAATACATTCCGTGAAACGCCCCATGCCAGTCATCACAATCAATAACCCGACTCAGCTTTCTTGTTATCACATCGAGGGATCCACTGCACCTCCAAATCAACACTATGCTCCAAGCACAAATCAAAAATTGTCAAGGCAATGAACTGTAGTTTTTTTAATGCTTCCCTTTGTGATAATATTTACAACATTCTGATTGTCCGTGAACCACTTAACTCGTTGATGATTAAGCTTTGAGACCAAACTTTCAAACACCAACTGCACAGCTTTGAATTCTCTCAATGTTGAATTAGCACAAGCTTCTTCACTTGACCACTGACCACAACAAGGAACAGAATTTACACCAACGCTGTATCCTGCAAATCCAACATCGCTAGCATCTGAATAAACGACACTTGTAGCTGCAGCTGATTGTACGAGTGATCTAACGTCATATTTTGCTATATTCTCCGACCAAACCTTCAACTGTTTAATACTCATATATGACAGTACAATCTTACTATACCACGAAGGAGCCTTGAGAATGTCTACACTAACTGATCTCGTCATCAGTTGAGACAATGGTCCTAAAACCAACTTCATAGCTATGAGCTGACCGACAATAGATGCTACTGCCTTCACACACACTGGTCTAGATACACACTTATCAAGTAAATCATCGATCATCAACTTCACCTTATCAATCTTGCTTTTCGGTACAGAAAGTGTCAACGAAGATGTGTTGATACCAAATCCCAACCATTCGATATTTTGAGACGGGACCCATAAAGATTTCTCGACTTTTAGTACAACACCAGATAGTACTAGATCGTTCTTAATGCTCAAACCAGCATTTAGAGTAAGAGATGATGACGAACCAGATATACCGTCATCCAAAATTGTCACTATTTTATGTCCGTCTGTCCTCCACTTTTTCACAAGCTGCCTAGTTACTTTCGTAAAGACATATGGCGCCCATGTCAGCCCAAAAGGTAAAACCGTGAACTTATAGTAGCATAGTTTACCTGTCTTATCTGACCATGCAAAATCTGTATGTGCAGGATAAATGTCTATATGATGGTAAGCCGAATGAATGTCAAATTTGATAAGCCAATCCCCTTTGTCAATATACACCAAAGCAACTTTCCAATCTTCATATTTCACAGTTCTTTTAAACACAAAATCATTCACTCTGGACAAGTCAAGAATAAGGCGTTTTTGCCTGAAGATTGAACAGACACAGTTAATGGATTGACTACGGTAGATGGTTGAGGACAGGACACAATCAACGGTTTCACCTCCAACTCTTCAAAAGCCTGCGTGACAAAAACATGGTGCTTTAGCGCTGAATTGTTATTTGGTACAAACATGGAAGGTGGGACGGAAATAAATGGAACTTTATACCCGCAAGCAATCAAATCAATGACAAAATGTGACGAGCCAATTTGGCGCCAAAACTCAAGTTCTGTTTTAGGCGACCCTTGACAATTATTTACGATATACCCTGCTCATACTCATAGTAGTCGTCAGTTAACTTATAAGACATGGTCTCTACATCAACACAGTGAGAATACTTAACTGACAAATCTTGACTACTTGTTGATTGTGGTCGACACTCCTGCGACTCCGGAGCCCTGCGATGAGCTGGCGCTGTACAAGTAGGGACAGTCTCGTCTGATCCTGACCTTTGACTTTTGGCACGAAAAAGATGACCAGGCTGACTAGGCTGTAAAGCAGGAACAGGCTGTGGAGCAAACTGCACGGGCTGAGTGACCGTCGACGAGCGGCGAGCTGGCCAAGATGTCGTATAAAGCTGGTGACGTGCACGCTTCTGACGAAGTTTCCGGACTGCCTTATTCTCGGCCGATGTAATCCTTTTATCATCGTCAGAATTATCTGCAGATCATTAGCAACATAGATTCTCACAGTTTCTCAACCTCCTTCACTGGAATCCGCAATCTTGATATGCTTGTTTCTTGTCTGGACACTGTCTATTGCTGACGTCAGAACTGTCTCCGCCTCACTATAACGTTGATTCTGAACAGCCAAAAAAACCGAATTTAAAGAGTCTATAGTCTCACTATTGATGTTAAATTGTATCTTATTCCCTTCCCTTGACCAGGAATAATCCTTCTCAGCTTTTAGTTTCTTCAATTCAGTGGAAGTTTGACCAAACTCCTGTCTTAATGCATCAATTTGCGAATGTAAAGAAGCTTCCAGATCGACCTTATTTTCGTTTAACTTTTCCAAAATGGTGTCTCACTTGGCGGCGGTGTCCATCTTAATGATTAACGGTCTTGATTGCACAAGCGAGAGAAAGATTTCAAACTCAACACCCTTCTTATACCCTTTAACCAACGCCACCTGGCGGAGTGACCAGTCACGTCACTGGTGTTACACAACGCTAGGAGAAAGCAATTTCCAACTAATTCATACTTCAAACGTTGGAAATTTCATCTCGCCTAGTTAATATGCACAGTAAAAGACTGAATCAACGTGTTTTTATATGGACCAAAGGGATCAAGAATAAGAAGAATTGGGTGAATCGAGTACATGAATACCTGCAAAGTAATGGTTTGGGTCATTTAACGGAAGCAACTACACTAGAAAGCCGTCTACTTACAAGAACAATCACACGTATAGCACTTGAGAAGTACAAAGACGACTGGCGAGAAAAGATTAATTTAGACCCACCAACCAAGCGATCAAGCACTGGTCTCAGAAACTTAGGAACTATAGGAATTACAAGACAGTATATGACACCGAATTCTATCTTTTAAAGCCTCTACCCAGAAGTCACAGAAGCGCTCTACCGAAGTTTAGGTGTGGGGTGGTGCCACTGCGGATTGAGACTGGTCGATTTCAAAATGTGCCATTTTAACTGAAAAAATGTTGTCGAAGACGAAATGTATGTTTTAATCTCCTGTCCCGTTTATAATGACATAAGATATGACTTTTATGATGTCTGCGTTAGGAAACTTGCCCATTTTAATGTTTAATGTCCTATAGAGAAGTTTTACACTATTTTAAGTAATCATAAGCTTACCTTTGACAGCGCCAGGACCTGCCATGAAATTCTAACCTTAAGAAGAGATTTTATATAATCCATAACTTTTTTTTATGTGTATATATGTTTTACTGACATTTTTGTCCCTACACATTTTAGTGATTTTATCATATGTATATTGTCTCTCATAAAAGGGTTCACGTATTCGATTCATGGTGTTTTTTGCCATTTTGACCGTCTGTCAATAGTCAAAGTTTTAAGGTTGAGGTTCTTCCCCTTAATTTTAGTAAACAATCTTAAAGATATTTTGGTCCCATACACATTATATTCATTCTATATTCAAGGAATATTTTTTAAAATAGTAGGCAGAAGTGATGCAACAAGCAACTACAATTTTATTTTATTTTAGTAACACTGTTAATATATTTTAATTTACACTATATAGAATACCAAGGAACTAAGATGACACATAATGATTTCAATTCAATCTCAATTAAATTACATTTGAGAATTTATATCACAAGGACTATGTCACAACTGAGAAAACTTTTCCATCTGATATAATCATAAAGATACAATGAAATAATTCTTAGATTTTTTATCATGATTTGTTGACCCCTTTGGTCTAAAGTAACAATGACATTTCCTTCAATATCTTAGCTTAATATAAAACATTCTAATATTGGCACTGTCTGCCCTTTTTTCTGCAATGGAGTATATATATTTTTAAAGGGACAGGAGGAAAAATGGTCATCAATCACAATACTGCTATGTCGTCACAAGACAGGGCTGTTGATGAATTTCATTTCGCAGCCAAATTGATTAAAAAAGCAACAGGCCATAACCAGCATGTGATTCGCAGTAAAGTCTAGTTTTGCCCTGAACTATCATAACGTCACCTTTTTACTGTATTAATGAATGAATGAGTTTATTTCTGTAGAGGGGCCACAGGCCCATTATACAAGTACATCATTACATTACAAAAGTGGTACAAGCGCCATAAAATGCAATAGTATTTTTCAGTCCGAGAAAGATATATTTTGCCAAACAATTAACAGTTGTTCTATTTGTAGTAAACATCAATTGTTTAAATTGTTCCATTGTTGGATTATTACAGTAGTACAGTAGTACATAGGAAGAATATCATGCCTTAATTTATCATAATATGGACATACTAAACAAAAGTGATATTCAGATTCAATAATTGAATTACACAAAAAGGACAGTTTTACACAATACACTACATTGTATTTACTTCCTGATGCAAAATTCGAACCCAATACTTGATTATTCTTATATATTGATTAACTATTATTGAGTAGCGACCCAATTCACATCTAGCAGCAATATTAGGAGAACCTCGACCCAAATGAAGGACTTGTTTATAAAAGTTGTCAGCAACACGTTCAACTGCAACTGAAGGATGAAATCCCCAGACCTCCGAACCGTACAATAGCACTGGGAGAACCTTGACATCAAATATATGTAACAATACATTAATGGGCAAGTTGATGAAATTATTGACATTAGATCTCAGAGAACGGATAACCTTTAAAGCTTGCACTGAAAGGGTTGACTGTGTAATATGCCATGAACCTGAGCTTGAGAAATGCACCCCTAGATAATTATAGGACGGAACAACTTCTAATTTACAGCAACCAAAATATAATCGTTCATATTTCTTTAACCTACCACCTCGTCGGAAAACCATAATCTTAGTTTTATCTACATTAACCAAAAGTTGCCACTTATTACAATAGACTGATAGTTTATCCAATATTTTCTGCAGCCCGATAACACTTCCATCTGTTATTACCATATCATCCGCAAAGAGCAACATGAAAACATACAATATTCCTAACTCAATACATCTTGTATTAATAGTTCAGGAGAAAATTATACTTTTTGTGAAAAGCATATGATTCTAATGGCTAATCAATTATTTAACTTATAATCATAGCATATCTTTGAAAAGACATGTCTTTGAATGCACATTGAAAAATATTGATAAATTTTTATTATTCAAAAGTGGTTATATTTGACACAAAAACAAGAGCTATCCACCCTTCTCTGTGTATATAATTATATATGTCTTAAATTTGGTTCAAACTAGTACCTACACACAGGAAACAACAAAAAGTACCACAACCTGTATCAAGCCTCAGTAACTCAGTCGATAGAGGCGTTGCGTCGCAACATAAAGGCCACTGTTTCGATTCCCACTTTGGTCGTTTACAATTCTCAAAAATTCTAAATTTTACAACTCCGTTGATTTGCCAAAGTTTAAAAACTTAACACCTGACTTGGGTGTGCAAAAAAGAATAGGTCTATTAGAAAAGTTGTGGTGTATAGGTCAATATATCTACAGTAAGAACAAAGGAAACCATAGCAACGAGACCGGAAGTGGGGTATAATAACTAATCATCGCATGCAGTTTTGCCTATTGGGGTGTTCAAATTTCTTAAGTTCTTATGTCCCCGAATAATGCTTCTATCATGATAAGACCATTCAGATGAGGTTATAATCTTTCACCACGTGACCTTGTCCTTGGCGCAGCAAGCATTTTTTCGAAAACTTTAACCATGACTATAACTTGTGAATGCTATAGAGATACACCTTTGATATTTCACATATTTTTCATGATGAGACCTTCCCTTGTGACCTTGACCTTGTGGAAAATATTCATTTACAATTTACTGATATCCGGGGGCATCAGTGTTTAACAAACATCTTGTATATTTTTGCGGTTTCAACGGAAACGCAACTTAATTAGAAATATGTTCGGAGCAGACCTCAAAAACAATTTGGCCTAGCTCAATGAAACTTAGTATATTGACTCATCATGACATTTAGTTAGGAATTTCAACTTTGTTTTTTATTATATGGCGAGCAGTGAAATACTGAGATTTATCAGTGAAATAAACTGTCTATCAAGCTACAGTGAAAATAACTTATATTTTCACTGCGAACGGTGACTGATATAATTTGACTTCATAAAACAATGGTCTCACGCGGCGAATTGGCTTATGACGTCACAGTGCAGAACTCGAAAACAGTTTGGCCTAGCTCAATGAAACTTGGATATTGACTCATCATGACATGTAGTTGTGCCCTTTTGGGATTTTCATCTTTTTTAAAAATTACTTTATTAAATTTTATATATATTTATTATAAATTAATGATTTTATAATATACTCGCGTCCATAAGAAACTTGACCCCTAAGAAAATATTAATTGTGGGCGGAATATGACGACTTAACTACTTAAACTTATTGAAATACAAAGATAAATCAATTGACAAGCTAAACACCAAAGTTCATTAATTTTATTTTGTATTGGTAAATGCAATGACGTATTATATTCAGGAGGGGTAAATATTGCAGTTTACAAAACCAAGGCATATAGAGACTTCAGTTTCATAAAAGTTCTGGTGCGGTCATGCTGCAATGTCAATAACGAGTATGTCCTCCTTGTGTCTGAATACAAGCGTACACACGTCTACGCATTGCTGACGTCAGGCGCCTGATGACGGTATTGGGGATTGTCTGTCACTCTTCCCTCAGAGCTTGAATTAACAGCTGACGAGTTAGTGGGGGTGGCTGACGTTGTCTGATGCGCCGATCGATGGGTCCTCCCATCATTATTGAACAAGCAGAACCTACTCTCATCAGAAAAGATCACCCTTTTCCAGTCACGTATCTGCCAGCGTCGTACTTGACGTGCCCAACGTAGTCTTTCTTGCCGATGTCTTGGCGTCAGAACAGTTCCTCTGTAGGGTCTATAGTCCCTTATACCGTAGGAACGGAGACGTCTGGCTACTGACTGTCGGCTAAGACGGCGACCCAACGCAGTTCTTGCCGTTGACGTTGCCGTCAGGAAGCGGTAACGTAGGTGCAAAGTACGCATGTACCGGTCTTCCTGCGGGGTTGTGATGCGGGGTCACCCTGATCTAGGCCTGTGTCTTGTCTGACCAGTCTGTTGGAACCGTTCTATCAAGTTGGTTACCGCCGTGGTGGAGCAGCCGAAGGTTCTGGCAACATGACCCCTTGAAACTCCCATGTCGATCATTCCTATGACCCGTTCGCGTTGTTCTGCTGTGAGTCTCGGCATTCTTATTGTGGTTTTCCAATGACAGTGAGGACAGTGGTTTGTGTCAGAGCATTTTATACCAAAATATGCACGTGCAGATAGTGCAACTTAAAAAAACCGATTTTAAGAGATTATTGCACGTGAAGCCTAATAAAGAAATGTTGTGTTTCTGCAATGCATAAAACGTGTCCATGAACACTGGCGAACTCATGAAATACCAATTTAAATCATTAACATTAATAAATTTTATTTGAAGTAAAAAAATCTGGGGTCAAGTTTCTTATGGACGTGAGTATATTTAAATTTTATTTTCAGTTTCCATCATTACATGTAGTTGTGACTTTTGGGATTTTCAAACTTCTAGAAATTTAAATTTTCTAGTTTGCATGAAAACGCAACTTAAAATTTAATCAAACAGCAAATTCATTCAAACAGGATGGTTGTTTTCGTCTCTCTTCAAATTAACACGAGGAACTTGATGATGGCATAACATAAGCATTTACTAATAAAAAAAACCCAGATGTGGTTGACCAAAGTCTTATGATGGTTATTAAAAGTCAAACAAAATTAGCTGCATGCAATTATTCACACAATCAGTATATCAAAATATATGCTAAAACTGATCTTTCAACTTCAGTCGAGCTTTGGAGGGCTCTTGTTTTGTTACGTTCCCACGACAACATTCAAAACTATAGTAAGGTAATGGAATCCGTTTCTTAGTCTCACAGGGTGTAATTATAATTGATTATTTGAGGACGGGTTCTGCAATACATGGTGCATTTTACTTACATACTGCAGCATTAAGTGGAAAAGGTCTAATAGACTAACGGAGTCGCACAGTCCAGCTCCCAGAGGGTTGTAACAGATGCGCATGGCTTGTAACAAGAGATTGTCAAAAGCAGATGAGACCGACCATTCAAGATGTTACCACAAGAATCTTAATCCTTGTTAAACTTGTTTTTGCTTTGTGGTTGCCAAATGTGTGGTCTTGTTGGTGTTAATCAAATTCAAAATGTACATATTTTTTAGACAAAAATACCATTATTAAAAAAAGATGCACCCACAACTAAGAATCTGAAAAGAAATTTGTACCCACTGATATGATAATCAAATGTTATGTCTTATCAATTAGAACTGTGACCCCTCCAAACTGTATTAACTCATTTCCTAGTCAAAAGGAAGCTTTTTGGGGTCCACATTTATCGGAAAGTCGCCTCCTCTGCCTTGTTGTACTGAACCAAATCAGTTTCAACTGCACAGACAGAAAAAATGATCACAACCAATTGCTGACAGCATTGACAGTTTTTCACATAGCTTATCCCCAAGACATTCAGTGCACTCTATTTCCCTTTAAACAACATGTAACCCCGAGGGGGTACATAATGCAGAAATGGATACAAAAAGATATGATGAGATAACATTGATACTTTGTATGTTCAAAAACATGCGCAAAATAGTCATTTAATGACTTTGAAAACAAACATCATATTTTCAATCTGTAAAACTTCTCTCAGCCAATCATAACCTGCCACATCACATCGCCCTTTCTCGCCTAACTGGTCAGGCTATTGCTAATGTTTACAGTATTGAGTCAAGTGTGACAGTTAGTTAGTGAGACATATAATGAAGACATTTACTAATTTTGGTTGAATCCTTTTGACTGTTGTTAGCTTAATCACGGCTTTTAATGAGGGATCTAAAGTAATTCATCAATGAGACTACATGGTATGTCATAGTACTTTGTTTCGCAAATGACAAGATGGCCTATTCTTCTCTAAAAAATATAAATGAATGTGGTTTAAACATATCTGTTTTTACAATAAGAAACGGTAGAATCCCTTTTGAGACTGTCGAATTGAGAAGCCTTAAATTCGCGCACTTTGAAGGGCGATATCTTTGTTATTAGAGGACCGATGAAAACGTTTTTGGTGTTTTTTTAAAGTTGACAATGTTTTCTGTACAAATTAACATGGAAAAAATAATGAGGTTTCTTTAAGCTCTGGGGGGCATTTCTTTAACACTTTTAATCTATACATTGATGCAATACTCAAGGTAAGTGATCATTGACTGGGTCACCTGAAATGTCACAAGATATGGGTTATTATAATGTTTACCCTTAATAGAAATTTGAAATTTGAAAACAAAATTCAGTCCTCTTTTTTTATTAGACCGGTTTTGATTTTGCTATATGTTCAAATTTAAGGTCAAAGGTCAAAACGCTAAGAGTTATCAAAACTTAAAAAAACAACACTTTAATATGATTAAATATAATTTGGTGTATGTCAACTATTGAGAAATACACATAATTTTCCCCATGTTATTTGACAGCAGACAAGATAACATCAAGGTAAGGATTTAAACTTAGTTATGAGAAATTCATTTCATTCATTTCATTCATTTCATTCATTTCATCAAGAGGAAAAAAACTTTTAAAAGTTAGAATAACAACCACAACAAACTGTTAATAATGTTTGATGAAGAATTGTCGCAACTGATACATGTATATGCTTAACAATTTGATAATTTTCTTAACGACTACGCAGTAAGCGTTGAGTAATGATATGTTTGACCTCCTAAATATAATATAATTATATGGCAGAAGCTTATATCAAATGGGGTAAGAAAGAAGCTTAACAAGTTTAAAAAAAATCGATACTGATCCTTTAAAACAATGTATTTTTCGTCCGTTTGATAAACCAGACACACTCTTATTGATATCAGTGGATGTTTACTGCGAGAAAAATGTCGTCATAAAGAAGATATAGATGGGAGGATATTGATTTATGTACCACGCTCAAAGGAACGATAAGAATATATATTATAGATACTGTGGTTCCTTTGATGCGTCATATCCACAACAATAGTTTAGTTTGGTCCCCATGTGACTTCAGACAGAAAAGGGAGTGTTGTATTCTTTCTGCCCCAAAGATATCGTGTGCATTGATTTGATTGACATATACCATTCATTATCCAGTGGTAAGCGCGTTCGGCTTCGGATCAAGAGGTCCGTTGTTCGATTCCCGCCAGGGGCAAGGCAACTTGGTCTGCAGAAGAGAACTGTTCTTCACGCAGTAAGGGGGAGGGAGAGAGAATTTGTTTATTTTTTGTCTCATCTCATACATTACATGTAAATAAAACATTTCGCATATACATATATATACGTAAAAAGATGTACAATTTTATGCCACCAAGAGGCTAAACGAGAAAATATTGCATTAAAATCAATATTTCAATACATACATAAAAAAACATTGGGAAAAGGTTTTGGACTTTCAGTGCAGTACCACCCATGGTTCGCTAGTTTCAGCCGATGCTCGCAGGTGCCACCGCCACAATTGTGTTGCGGGCTTTCTTCCTGCAATAATACTAGCAGCCGCGATAGAATTAAATACTTTTGAAAGCGGCATTAAACCCCAGCTCACCTCACTTCACATCACAATTTATTATCCCGAGAAAAAAACAGATGGGAAAAGGACATGCATTTGTATTACATATCCATCTTCAATCTAATGTCGTTCCTATTTTTCTAAAAGTCCGTTTAGAGTTCGATTCTTGCTCTCGACAATACCAAACAGCTGTTCCGATCTTCTCTTCTGCTGTAGATATCATTTTAATTATGACTGGATGCGTCACATTTCGACTTGTTTACAGGTCTTTTCAGCAGTGTAATATATATATTCTTTAAAAATAAAAAATGAAGATTGGTCTTCATATAAGTTCATTACCAACCGGTTTCACAACATATTGATCATCAGGGTAACTTATACATTGTGTTGCTAATGATATATATAGACTGTCTGGATATGTCATCTGTTGACTCTCATGTACAGGTGATGCTATGACTAGATATGCAAGTGGTCAGAAGTTTACTACAAAGGACAATGACAATGATGCACGGACGTCCAACTGTGCTGAGAAGTACTACGGGGGCTGGTGGTACGGTGCGTGTCACCGAGCAAACCCCAACGGGCTGTACGGCTCGACACTATTCGTAGAAGGTCTGAACTGGTAAACATGGCATGGACACTATGTTTCTCTTAACCAAACTGAGATGAAGGTCAAGCCAGCCTGAAACGAGGATGAGGAATATATGGAAAACAACTTGTATATTCTATATTTAATTCTTTTGTCTTTAATTCCCGTTGACTATCGTCTTTCCAACTTCAATACATCCTATCAAATAATCAATCTAAAATTTATTCAATAATTTACAGCCAATGAAAAAGAATCAACAATAAAGAGGAAATAAAAAATGAATAATGAAAGCTCCTGCTATATACAGATTTAAATTGTTGAAAGAAACAAAGCTTACTTTTGAATTACACTGACGTCCAAAAATAAGGCCTCAATCCTTCAAATATGTTTTTTTTGGTAGATATCATTTTTTTCGAAGAACTTTTGTGATGGAACTGTTCTGCCGAACGCAGCCATTGTAAGTGCACCAAAAGTTCTTGCCAGAAACGCCATATTCTCGAAAAAAGCGAAGAAACGCAGCAATTCCAATGCACGTGCTCTCAAACTTTTACATGCTTTTAAACAATATAAAAGCGGTTCAGATGGAATCTAGCAGTCATATGAAATCAGAAAATGACAGAAGTAATGCCAAGATTAAATGCGGAAGATCGAGGGAGAGCGATAGGAATGGTGGAGATGGGGGCAACTCAAGACCATGTTGCAAGAACGTTTGGCTGCGCAAGATCTACAATCACCAGACTTTTGAGACGCTACAGACAGACTGGCAGGACCCAGGACAGACCCAGGGCAGGGAAACCGCGAGTGACTACCCCCGGCGAGGACCGCTATTTAAGGACGCTTCACCCCAGAAATCGATTCCTTACCATCACAGAATCTGCAACAACGGCGCTTGGTAGGCAAGTCAGCAGACAGACAGTAGGTCGAAGGTTACGACAACATGATATCTTCACCCGTCGGCCGCACAGGGGGATAGCGTTGACACGACGGCATCGCATAGGCAGACTGAGATCAGCAAGAGTCAGATTTAGACTGTTAGAGTCTGGAAGAACAGAAATTGGCGCTGTGTGTTGTTTTCGGACGAGAGCAGGTTTCAATTATTCAAGTTTGATGGTCGAGTGCAGGTACAACGCCGGGCATTCCTTTTTATGAAAACTGCAAACAAGTCAAAATCACGTAACCTTGCTGCAACAGTTTATTAGCTGGCAATAAGTACTCTTGGTCTATCCCTAAGTTTAAAAAATCATCTAAAGCAGCTTACGGCGTAGCAAAAATATTGTGAATCCTCTCTGAAAATTGACAAAAATTAGCAATAACTTCCCTCGTTACAAGAATCGCAAATGTTCCTTCATTTCTATTGGTAGCCTAATGCGGCAATAAAGAAAGGTTATGAGGACTTTGACAACCCAGAAACACAAAAAAATAGTTTTTTCACTACACGAAGGCTGATACCTGGTAAGTTAGACCACCGCAAACGTTGACTCTATGTGACGTCATGGATAGTACACACTGAAGGTCAGCATATTGATATGTTCTCCCGCTCTAGAAGAGCATAGACAAGTGTCATCAAAGATCTTCGACTGCCCAATTGACAGTGTTTGGAAGCAAAACAATGACAATTGGCAAGTTCATTCGGGATAAGAACATCGAGGTTGGAATGCAATAAAGAGATAAAACTGCGTTTCTGAGGCTCTCTTGACTTGTTGCCGATTGCATTTCTCAAGGACAGTTCAGTACGACGTGTAAGACTCTATCCAAACCAACACACTTATGTACAAGCTTCTATGCAGATTAAACGTGAAGGATGGAACTGCTTAACTGAACTACGTTTGGGTTTATTCGTCGTTAGACAAACTTCTGTCGTATTTTCTTTACTTTCTCGTCTTTTTCTTTACTCTGAATGTTTGCAAAAGGTGGTAAAGTTGAATAAGATCAGGATTTCATTCTACCTTTGTGGGAAGACAATACCTACGTATTGACATTTTGACAATATATATTAGTTAATGTCATATGTTTCCTTTAGACGTTTTGATAAGTTATAACCTTAACGATATACAAACTGCGGCACAAACGAAACTTTACACCCTATTTTTTCATACAGTAAAAATAACAAAACAAATTGATATGATAGAACCAGGATATTATTTAAAATTCAATGTTGACTGGTTCGTCAAACAATCATACTCGTTTTTTTCAAAACCAAGGGGTAAAGAAAATTTTTTACAGTCCGCATGCAGTTTGATGAAAATATCTTTTCGTGATTTTCATGATGAATGTTTTTGTCAGTTCAAGATAACTCAATGACACATCAATATCTTGTGTGACCTCCGTTGGCGTTGATACAGGCCATAACTCGTAGTCTCATGAATAACGTTAGGCGTCGGATGACGTCAGCTGGAATCTGTCTCCACTCGTCATGCAGTGCCTGTTCCAGTTGCTGTATGGTCTGTGTTTGCGACTGTCGACGTCTCAGCTGTCGTTCAAATTGATCCCAGAGATGTTCTATAGTTGACAAGTCCGGGGAACGCGCTGACCATGGCAAAACGTTAACGTTGTTCAGGGAAGGGAAAACTATGGGCAATCTAGCAGTATGGGGTGTCGTTATCTTGCTGAAACATGGTCTGCTGTACCTGTTGTTGAAGGTATGGCACCGCTACGGGAGTCAGTACTTGATTTTGGTACGCCTTATAGTAGTAAAAATTACTTGTATGGTAACCAGAGGTGTTTTCTGATCCCCACAAATGCCTCCCCAGACTATCACTCCACCGCCACCAAAGGGACGAAGTTATTGTACACAACCATGTGCATGTCGCTCTCCTCTACGCCTTTAAACTCGGACTCTGCCGTCAACATGGTGTATATCAAACTGACTTTCGTCAGTTAATAGAACCCGTAGCCAATTCCGCCGTTGCAAACGTCGCACAGTCCTTGTCCAGCGCAGACAATGCAGCTGATGTTGATGGGTCAATGGCATCCCACATAGAGGTCGGTAGACGCGGATACCTGCAGCACATATCATGGTCGTCTCATGACGGTGTTCCTGTGGATGTGGTATCCGAGTGCCGTTGCTGTCATTGTAAGAAACCTGTTGCGAAGGTGAAGAACCCTGATGTCGCGGTCTTCTCGGGGCGTTGTAACTCTTGGTCTGCCCGTTCTGGGACGATCAACGGTCTGGCCAGTCTGCTAGAGTCACCTAAACAGGTTGATGATGGTTTGTCGACTGCATCCAGGAGTTTTTGCAATATGGCTGTTTGTTGCTCCCACCTGGGACATACCGACGGCTCGCTCTCGCTGCTCTCATGTCTTGGCATTCTTTTCGTGTCCTTTTCGTTGCAACAGTGCCAGTTTATCATGCGGGTCACCTTTTATAATGTTTGCGCAAGAATTCCACGTGCAGTCACCAAAAATCATGAATTTCGAGAAACAGCCATCAAAAGCAAGAATTAATTGTAGTTGGTATGTTTGGGCGAATAATTGTTTGGTTCATCATACTGACTAAGGATTTCAATTTTACTTTGTATATTTTCAAATATGTACGTAATTTGGGGTGTAAAGTTTCTTGTGTACCTCAGTCTAAATGGTACCTTAACTGAACATTGTAAATTCGTTTTAGAACTGCATTCTTTATGTTTTAGCTCATCAGGCCTGAAAGGCTGAAACTTTGTGTACAGACTCCTTGAAAAGTGAAGATTTTAAATTAGAGCTTTTGTGGCCCTGTTGTCCCTTATAAGGGTCACAGGGGCCACGCCTTAAAACCTTTTTTCATCTTCTAGTGCGGATTATGATTTATAGCTTTTGTGGCCTTTTGGTTCTAGCCCTGAAAACCTATTTTCGACTTATTCTCCAGAAGCATAAGGCCTAGAAATCTGAAATTTTGTGTACAGACTCCTTATTAAAAGAAAATACGTTTCGGATGTTGTCTTTGATTTTTGATAATCTGCATTACAATGTTCAAAGTCTTAGTGGCCTGTATCTTTATGTACAACATGAATGAGATCAGGATTTCATTTATACTAGAGCAACCTTTGTTAGAAGAAAATGCTGAACTCATGGCCACTACGAGAAAATGAAACATAAGGAACAAAATGCTTACACAGAAAATATTAAAGGAACAATAGCACATTTTTTAGAAAGCTCATTGTTTCGAATTTTTGACAATATATCAATTTATGTCATATGTTGCCTTCAGAGGTTTAAATAGCTAATAACCCAATCTGTTCTTGTGTGGAAGAAGTAGAAAAAAGAAAATATCTTTAAAAAAAACGACAGTCGTCGACACCGTTTATACATTTAAGGGAATGGATTCTCGTATACTTCAACTGAACATAATAACTTTGTTTAAGCTTTGTTTTAGAACTGCATTCTTTGATTTTTAAAAAAATGTCGTAAAAAATCACATATGTTGTACACCACTTAAGAATAAAATCTTCCTGTTCTAGTTTTAGTACTTTAGTTTTGTGTAGTTACAATAAGCAGCACAGGTCTTGAATACCATTATCCTCAGACTGGGCAAAACAAATTAAAGTAAATTACTTTGGATATGAACAGTTTTATTTAAACATGCATATCAGTAAACTTAAAAAGTGTAACAGAGCCTCACCATTACAAATTATCCGTTTTCATGTTCAATACTAGCAGCCGCGATATAAGTGAAATACTCTTGAAAGCGGAGATAAACCCCATCTCAACTCAACTCACTCAACCCATTTTCATGTTCGAATATAAAGACATCAAAAGAAAAAGTAATGTTAACAACTATGGATGCGTAATATTATCGATATATCGGTATATTGCAATACAGGAACAACCCGATGCGAATCGGTACACACTTTTAAAATTATCCTATATATCGAACGCTTTAAAACGAGTAATTTCCATCTAAAATTACTAACAAACACAATCAAATGAACAAGATTTATGTAAAGTTTTTTTCAAAGTTATGTTGTGAATATAGCTCAAATATGTTTACAGATCATAAACAGTGATTGAAAATATATCCTTTCCAAGACCGGCTCATAGCTGAGCAATGATGATCGTTCTCAACGCTCATATTTATACAAGATAGCATGCAAATTCTTAAATTAAAGAAGTACCAATATATTGTATTTCAATACGCTTTTCTGGATCGCAATATATTGCAATACAGAAAGGAGGAACGATACCCATCCATATTACCAACAAACAAGTACAATATTGTATACATTTCTGATTAGTGGTGATAAATATTGATAACGCAAGTGCCTTCAACAGTTGTGATGCATCAATGTATCTGTTCTGTATGTATTCCCACGGAGGTGAAAGCCAAAATGTGCTTTAAAGAAATTTATAAAAAATAATAATGTCTATAACAAAATAGTTAAAGTATATGTTTATTTATAATCAGATGAAATACATAATTATAAAAAATGACTACAAATTTTGTGGTGTATTAATGTAACAGTTTTATGTATTACAACGAAACAGCAAGCCAAAGGAAAAGTGCTTAAAGAAGATTTTACGATAAAAAAATAATGTTGACGGTAAAATAGAATAGCAAACAAAAGAAAATAGCTATGAAAATAAAGTTTACAGCAAAATAGTAACAATTTATGTTTATTTATCATTAAATAGAGGAGATTAATGCTGAGTGACATCAAGGGTCCTGAAGTAGAACATCACTGAGAGCGGACCAAGGATGTTGCTGAGAAGACCAATACGTTTCCAATGCAACGGCTTGTCTCAACTATATTAAAACCTACAAGCGACGTCATTCCCATCATTCTCGCCCAAATCCTGGAATGTTGATACAGCCTCTGTTCTATTACGCCGACTTTGTGGGATAGAATGGGAGACGCCTGATTGGAGACAATCAAAGTTAGTTGTGCAATCAGCGACGTTGTTCTAATATCATCATTTTGGCTACTGGATCATGGCAAAAGCATTTTGATATACATATAAGTATATATAGATAAGTCAAAGGGAATGACGTCTTTTGTACGTAATAATATGGCCATTCGCTGCATATTAAACATGTAATGGGTGGTTCACGGGTTCGAGACACCAAGCGATTGGGTCGAGCGTAGCAGGAGCAAATCGCTTGGTGTCGAGAACCCGTGAACCATCTAATTTAGCACATGGACAATTGGAAATCTCAACGTCAGACTAAAGGTTATGTAAATTTCAATCAAATAAAATGGTTTTCCGTGCACCAAGTTGCACCAAGGGATTTGATGTCATCGAAAACTAGCGATCTGATTGGCTGAAACACTTGTACCATGCGCTAAAGACTCGGTACAACAATATTTGAGCAGTTTCACAATGGCCTAAGCAGTAGGTGTGGCAGAGACCGGGTTTTGTCCTGTGATGACTCTCCCATCCTCCTGAAAACAGACATCAATTTTTTCAATTATTTCAATTTTATATATTAAGTTGCACTGTAAATAACAACATAGCTTTGCTACCTCGATTGTTATCAGCTTCTTCATTTATGTTCATGCATATATAAATTCAAACATAAACATGAAGATATGAACATCAAACATTAGCAATATGGTATATAACAGACAAATTTTCGAACCTCGATTTTTGCCCAATAAGGATCTCAACCCGAAAATATACAAAAGTTGTTACTGTTGCAGATAGTTTTAGCTAAATGTGATGATTGTTACAGTTTAGTGATTGTGAACGTTTCTTGAAACTCCTTTGTCCCTTTGCTAGATGATAAGCTCAGAAACGTTTAATAATGGACGAATCAAAGGTAACGTCAGGTGAAGAAGATACATAGTAAGAAGATGTTGCCATTCATAACAATTATCTTACCATCTTTTAACTCAAAACCTTCTCAATGTCTCTCAGGAATACCTCATCTTGTGTTTTGTTTTCTTAATTGCTTTTTAATATGACTAAATATTTGTTGCACCATTTAAGTTTTTAAGTTATATTTTCAAGACCGAACATTCGATTTGATTAATAAGAAAAAGGTGATTTTACAATCAAATTCACGTCTCTATCACAGACAAGATGAAACTAAAACACGTCCTCTTTTTTATTATACCGGTTTTGATTTTTTTAGGTTCAAATTTAAGGTCAAAGGTCAAAGCCTAGAGTAATCAAACTTTTGAAAACACTTTAATATGATAAAATAAAATTTGGTATATTTCAACAATGAAGAAATACATTTAATTTTCCCAATGGTATTTGACAAAGGTCAAGGTAACATCAAGGTAATGATTTAAACTTAGTTATGAGAAATTCATTCATTCATTTCATTTATTCATTTATTAATTTATTCATTTGTTCATTTTTTTCAAAGACAACTAGCCAACAAACTAAGCAGCTGCGATCTAATAAAAGTTATATTAACAACCACAACAGAAAATATAGATGGTAGGATATTGATTTATGTACCACACTCAAAGGAACGAGAATAATATATATTATAGATACTATGTTTCCTTTGATGATTCATATCCATAACAATTGTTTAGTTTGGTCCCCATGTGACTTCAGACAGAAAAAGGAGTGTTGTATTCTTTCTGCCCCGGAGATATCATGTGCATTGATTTGGTTGACATATACAATTCATTATCCGGGGCGGGATAGCACAGTGGTTAGAGTGTTCGGCTTCGGATCAAGTGGTCCGTGATTCGATTCCTGCCAGGGGCTAGGCAACTTTGTCTGCAGTAGAGAACTGTTCTACACGCAGTAAGGTTTGGGTGCAATGCCACACTGACTTTCAGCGAAGTACTACCCATGGTTCGCTAGTTCCATGCTCGCATGTTTTCACCGCAATGCAAAGCAACAATTTTGTTGCGGGCTTTCTCCCTGCAGTAATATTAGCAGCTGTGATCTCTTGGAAAAGGCGTTAAACTCCAGATCACCTCACCTCACCTCACCTCACAATTTATTATCCCGAGAAAAAACAGATGGGTAAAAGACATGCATTTGTATTGCATATCCATCTTCAATCTAATGTCGTTCCTATTTTTCTAAAAGTGGAAAGTCTCATTTCTACTTAGTTTAGAGTTCGATTCTTTCTCTCGACAATATCAAGCAGGTGTTCCGCTGTACTCCTAAGAATCTTTGATAGATTGCGTCTCTGATTGTGCTCGTGACTCTCAGGTGGTCTGAGTGCAATGTGGATGAAGTTCATTGCCTTTGGACACAACGCAACCAAGGTCAGAAATATTTGCTTTTTTCAATTGCTATATGAAATGCTAATTTAAATGTCACTTTACCTTAACTGGTTATTTTCCTAAACAACAAATACGTCTCGATAAATGAACTTTGACATATTTGACCTAAACACTATTACAAAAGGCATTAATCCTTTGCTCGGAGTTCACCACTTTCTGCAACCAAGTCCCTGGTTGCAGTGTTTTCGCTGTACTTATTTACCTACAACGGAGACACAAACTCTTTGCACTTGCCCAAGAGTATAGTTAAGAAGAGAATACATTATTCAGAGCTCGATGATTCCTCTGCGGATTGCTAACAATTGACAACAATCATTTCCATGGTATCAATGGTCATAATGGTAAAGTTTTGATGCCATGAAGGAAAGGGTTCTTGTTACCACGAAGAATCGATGTGAATCTCATGCTAAAGTGAAGAAATAAGAAGTATGACAACATGCATTCGACAGTCCTTATTATCGTTAACTTAGTTCTTTTACTTCTCGAAAAGGGACAGTGTCTCACTCCTGTTAAACAGACATTTCACAGGGTTCTATCTTTCGATGATACCCTTATAACAGATTTCGCGCTGTCGTCTTCAGGATCTCTCGCAGATTGTGTCTCTGAGTGTGCTGGGAACCCTAAATGTGTCTCATTCTTCTACAACAGAGACACCAAGTCTTGCTCTGGTCACACTGTGCAGTTCTACTCTGATGACCCGGTCACTGCAGATGAAACATCTCGTTACTTTACCATGGACAAGTCGATTGGTAAATATTTGTTGTTAAACCACACTACTATTTTTAAGTGATAATTAACAGCTCGTTTTTTGTGATAATACAATGCATTGCTAATGCCCGTATCACACATAGCCGGAGCTAACATCCCGGACATCATACGAAGGTCAAAAATTACAATTTTTTCAGACTTCGGCTCTAAATCGGGATGTCGGTGTGACCTACGTGAGCCATCGTATGATCATCTTGGGTCATTTTGGGGGTCCGGGAACTACTTCGTGTATGAGCCAAAAATCTTTTGCATGTCAAAGAATTGGCCGATGGTCACACGAACTTATCCCTTCGTGTACCTTTCGTGTTGACATCGTGACCATCGTATGGTCATCGTGTAGCCATCTCATAGCGTTCGTATAATCTTCGTCTCAAACTTCACGCAACGCTTTCCTGAAGCTCACGAGAAGGCTCGCGATGGTCTCGTGTTGACCATTACTGACATCATGTTGACCATTTTTGCCATCGTGTTCACCATTTTAGTTAACACGGAGTGTACTCGATTCCAACACACGACGGCGTACCCAAATCTTTCACAATAGCTTTCCCTATCCTTTTGAACTAATGAAAGTCAATGTTTAATCTCTAAATTATTTGTTTTACATTAATTGGCACTTCATGGTCACACATTAATTGGCAGGTATTGACTCAACTTATAACAATAAAGTAACATTTTATAACAATTCAATTAAAAAAAAAATTTAAATTTTTTTAAAAAACACCAAAACAATTTTTACACAGCTTGGTTAGTAGTAAAAAATTTTAGACTTAAAGATATTTTGTTCTAGGGCACAATCTATATACTTACCATGTACATGTAAGAAGAGATATGCACTAATATGTGTTGGGCTGTATGAACAGATATAGAATACAATACTTGAGATATATGTGATCAAAATTTATTTTAAAATTCTTTTTTTTTAGTTCTGGTCTGATTTTGGGATGATCTGTAAGCCATTTTATCAATTAAATCATAAATCATGCATAGAGTAGTATCTTTTGTATGGTTCAGTCAATATATTGTTATTTTACAGCAATCCATCAGCTGCATTTTGCAATTTATTGCACTACAATTTCTTTTCAAATATCCAACCCTTTTGACTAGTGCATTTTATATCAAGTCCTCATTCAATATAAGATTTGTCTTTAATTGCAAAAAATCTGAGTGATACATTGCCCATATCATATTGTGGTTTTGATACCATACGTAAAAACATTGTATTGCGCGAAGGCCCCATTTAGGGTCATGCATCTAAACACTTAACAAAGAAAGTAAACTCACAGTGTTACAGACATTTCATTTACATTTCTGTCGAATAGCCTAGACGGTTTCTCTTAGATTATATTTGACTCTGATATCATAATAGAACCTATATTACATTGATGTTCGTTTACTCGTTTAAGGAAAAAGCAGATGAATCAGTCCTTTGACCAGTCAAAATGGTTTAGAGCACCTGCCTTGTACATATAAAAATCCTTTTCGCTTTTACAAATCTGTTGATAGACGTATACGCCTATTTGAAAAAAAAGCCATTTCAGATGAAAAGACAACATTGGCTGAAGTGAAACTGCCTAATAGAATAAAGAATTGTAATAAATAGAGGATATCTGTCTTTTCTTGACTAATACCATGTTTATCTCATCAAGTGAGGTAGAAAGTTTATATTTTAAATGTTTAACTTCTCTACCTCACGAGATGAGATAAACATGGTATTTGTCAAGAATTGACAGATATTCCTATTATATGATGAAATCCTTCTAATTACGTAAAAAAATGCCAATTTCATGTTGATCGGCCGCTTGGAAGAGCCCGTCACCGCGGTAACAGTGTGACGTCATATGAGAATTCATGACGTCAGACCATTGTTACATGACGTCAAACTCTTGAAGTTTATCACTACTCAGTGAGTGACGATATAGAGGATATCTTTTGTTTTGAGTGTGATATCACTTATCTCTCATCGAGTGACGGGGTAGAGCCAATATTTTCACGAGTGGCGCAGCCACGAGTGAAAATATAGGCTTTACCCCGTCACGAGATGAGAGATAAGTGATATCACACTCAAAACAAAAGATATTCTGTTTATTATATGCCTCTGTGGTCTAAAATGTGGTAATTTATGTCCAAAAGGCTTTGACTCGAGAGTTTTCTTGCGACGTCATACCATTGTTGATCGTAACTTAGCGACGGCGATGACGTCGCGGTGATTGTAAAAGTGACGTCAAACCATTGTACACATGACGTCATCCCCTCTGTGATATTTTCACTAACTTGAAAAAGTGATATCACACTCAGTTGCGAGAACACTTTTCTAGAACTGAGAAAACTCAGACTCTCACCGCTTAGCATATAATAAAAAGGTTATCGCCACTGTAGCCAAATAGAGGGTTTATTTCACTGATAGAACAGAGTATTTCACCCTCAATCATGTAATAAAGTCCGCTACAATTTGAATAAGCAGTATTAAGATGCATAAGGTGGATTGGAACCCTATAAACTCTTGAACCTGAACCTGTAAACCTGATATACAACAACACTCTAATTGGCCATGCAGAAGGTTATGAAATTTTTTGATTCAGGTTCACAATTCAGTTTTTGTGGTTTAAAAATAAAAAAACACTTACACTTTAGTACAAGGTTTTATACATAATAACAATAAATCATTGATACATTATTGATAAATTCTAAATATCTTAATGCAATGTCAACCTATTTGTATTTTGTCATTGTCATGTTGTCATTTATAACACCTAAGGATTCGATGAATGACTTGCTACACTGTTGCTACACTGTTTGCTTTGCCGATTACAATGAGTCACTCAACTCGGTTTTGAAATAACGATAGCGAAATTATCAAAGACTGCTAAATAGAAAACGACGTTAAGGTTGATTCGATGAACACAGATAAGCAGAACATTCGTTTTATTGAAATGCATACATACATACATCCTATAGAAAGTGCCAAAGCTTCCGGTTGTTAAATCATTGTAAATTATTGTTAATGATAGGATAAAACATTCGATCTCTGCTTTGATTGGTTTGAGAAAATACACATTCAGCTTTTTAAAAATATTAATCAAACGACAAGAATGATGCGAAAATTTTACAAACATTAGATATTCACAGTTGTGATTATTGGATAATAACCTCGAACCCTCCGCTCACTATATTTCCGAATATAATGAGGACAATTGGACATATATAGAATGCTTCTATATATAGTTGAATCTTCTCCGTCTTAACATGAGGCTCTGTCGGATTATATAGTCTTAATTACCAGATAGGAGGGTATATGGGTTTGAAGTAAATTTACACCCTAGACGGTTAATAATTTGGAGAAAACACTACTTCTGTGTAGACATCATAGCTGGTTCGGCTGGCCTTCGAGTAATGATTGTCTTGCCGTACGAATGTCACACGAAGCTTGCGCGACGTCGTGAAGACTTCCTATAACATTCGTGTGACCATGAAGTGCCATTTTCGGTAAAAATTTTGCATTTCGTGTAAACTTCGTGTTATCATCGTGACCTTCGGGTAGAATTCGTATATTGTCTGAGTATCCTTCGTGACGCCGTCGGCTCTACCTTCCTCTAGGATTACCATCGGAACACCACCGGCAGTAAATTTGAATTATGACATTCGTATGACGTTCGGGATATTTGGTCCGGGAGTGTGTGACACGGCCATTACGAATGTCCCAGACAATACGAAAATGACGTTTGTCCATGATTGTAGGCAAATTAAAACTTTTGACTCATTGACCACTTGGGAATGAGTTAGAAATAAAATAATCTTTACTGATATCTGAAATTTGATATGAGAAGGGGATATTTCTTTTATTCCCTGTTATGAATTAATTCAAAATTATTTTTGTAAAGTGTTACAGATCCCACACGAAGAGACCAAAACATTTATCTACTTATGTCTATCTACAATGTATCGTATTATTCATACGCTGTTGTAATACGTCATGTGCAGTAGTTAACTCTTTAGTGAGACATTTTGACTGTGACACTGTAGCCCAACCAATTTCGTACATCATATATGGGACCGCAAGGCAACCATACTAGGGCAACAAGGTCACAAAGTCTCCGAATGATGATCATCGTCAGCCAAGGTGTCATTATTTAGCTTTCAAAGCCCTTTCTACCTGGAGTAGAAGAAACTTGGTGTTGAGGGTGTGTCCTAGGGTCATGAAGTACATCGATTGAAACCCCCATTAATCAATGCATCAACATTGATGACGTAGTACTACAAAGCATAGTATTGCGAAAAATACATGAAAAACTAAACATATGCCGGTTTATGTATCACACAATGAGATAAGTATTTGGCCCATTTGGCTTCTCTGGTTCCACTTGCTCCTCTGAGGCTACGGGGCTCCTTGGCCTGCAGTGACTCCTAGGGCTACGGTGACTCCCGAAGGTCCTTGTACCCCCTGAGGCTACGGGGGCTCCTGAGGCTACGGTGACTGCCGAAGCTTCTTGTACCCCCCAAGGCTACGGGGGCTCCTAGGCTACGGTGACTCCCGAAGCTCCTTGTACCCTCTGAGGCTACCGGGGCTCCTTGGCCCATGGTGACTCCTTGGGCTACGGTGACTCCCGAAACTCCCTGAACCCCCTGAGGCTACGGGGATTCTGGGCTACAGTGACTCCTGGGGCTACAGTGACTCCTGGGGTTACAGTGACTCCTGGGGCTACAGTGACTCCTGGGGTTACAGTGACTCCTGGGGTTACAGTGACTCCTGGGGCTACAGTGACTCCTGGGGCTACAGTGACTCCTGGGGCTACAGTGACTCCTGGGGCTACAGTGACTCCTGGCGTTACAGTGACTCCTGGGGTTACAGTGACTCCTGGGGCTACAGTGACTCCTGGCGTTACAGTGACTCCTGGGGCTACAGTGACTCCTGGGGTTACAGTGACTCCTGGGGTTACAGTGACTCCTGGGGCTACAGTGACTCCTGGGGTTACAGTGACTCCTGGGGCTACAGTGACTCCTGGGGTTACAGTGACTCCTGGGGTTACAGTGACTCCTGGGGCTACAGTGACTCCTGGGGCTACAGTGACTCCTGGGGCTACAGTGACTCCTGGGGCTACAGTGACTCCTGGGGCTACAGTGACTCCTGGGGTTACAGTGACTCCTGGGGTTACAGTGACTCCTGGGGCTACGGTGACTCCTGGCGTTACAGTGACTCCTGGGGTTACAGTGACTCCTGGGGCTACAGTGACTCCTGGGGTTACAGTGACTCCTGGGGCTACAGTGACTCCTGGGGTTACAGTGACTCCTGGGGCTACAGTGACTCCTGGGGTTACAGTGACTCCTGGGGTTACAGTGACTCCTGGGATTACAGTGACTCCCTGGGTTACAGTGACTCCTGGGGCTACAGTGACTCCTGGGGTTACAGTGACTCCTGGGGCTACGGTGACTCCTGGGGTTACAGTGACTCCTGGGGCTACGGTGACTCCTGGCGTTACAGTGACTCCTGGGGTTACAGTGACTCCTGGGGCTACAGTGACTCCTGGGGTTACAGTGACTCCTGGGGCTACAGTGACTCCTGGGGTTACAGTGACTCCTGGGGCTACAGTGACTCCTGGGGCTACAGTGACTCCTGGGGTTACAGTGACTCCTGGGGCTACGGTGACTCCTGGCGTTACAGTGACTCCTGGGGTTCAGTGACTCCTGGGGCTACAGTGACTCCTGGGGTTACAGTGACTCCTGGGGCTACAGTGACTCCTGGGGTTACAGTGACTCCTGGGGCTACAGTGACTCCTGGGGCTACAGTGACTCCTGGGGTTACAGTGACTCCTGGGATTACAGTGACTCCTGGGGCTACAGTGACCCCTGCGGCTACAGTGACTCCTGGGTTTACAGTGACTCCTGGGGCTACGGTGACTCCCGAAGCTTCTTGTACCCCCTGAGGCTACCGGGGCTCCTATTGCTCCTTTGATTACTTTGGCTTCTTCAACTCCTGTTGCTTCTTCGGCTACCGGGGCTTCACGCAATAAGAAAGAATATAGTGAATAAAAATGTTAACTTAATCAATATAATACGACCTCGACATGCACAAACCTAAAACGCCATTTATTTCATTAAATGTAGATGTGAGGGACTGTGCTGATGTACAGATGAACGACCCATCATCACAGGACGGAGTTTACACCATCAACCCTCAAGATGGACAAGGTCCATTCCAAGTCTACTGTGACATGACCACTGATGGAGGTGGATGGACGGTAGTATAATTTTGATATAAGCAAAAGTATTCAATACTTAATTTTTAAATCGTTGACTCCACGTAGTCGCATTTGACTCACCATAAAATCTTTTTAATTAAATAGACATAGAGTATGTTGATAGGATCACATATGTCAAATTTTGGAATCGATGTTATTACATCGGGAACCACTAACTGTTACTGAAAATAACAAGTTAAAGGTCAATCAGTATATTAGAGCGAAAATACGGCAATTCAAAGTCGGGATTTTGATCGAAAACCGGACAATGTGACTCGAGTGGCGCGGGCAAATTTGCCAAACGTAATTTTGAAACCTTGTCATAAGCTGACAGGAATATATATTCGATAGTGTTTATTAGGTATTGTAACTGATAGGTAGATTAATTGGATGCATAATTTCGAATATTAAAGGTATTTGAGATGTTTTCTTGATTTTTCCATAAAATCAAGCATTTTAGATATATTATGCCTAAATGGATATATTTGCAAGTCCAGTGATGAGATATGAACATCAATCAGCATATTAGATATTAAATGTTGTTAGCTTATCAAAACCAAATACATTTTTAAGAAAGATACTCTGTGTCACTTTAAAGGCAGTGTCCCACTGTAACATTTCGTAAATATAAACCATTCATACCTAACCATCTGCTTTCAAGTAATCTGCAATATTAAGTTATTTGGAAAATAAAACTTATTTACGTTTAACTTAAATTCTTAAATAGCAGAATTATTAATACAACGTACATCAACCCTGGTGAACTGTGATTTTGGCTATTTATAATATTGCATAAACCGGATAAATGTTTCATGCAATGGCAATGTTTGAATGGTGTATAAGTAGATGAAGTAACAGATATACTTTATTAAAGTTGTTTATTAAAAAGTTATTTTGTCGTCTTTTTCACTATTTACTGTATATTTAGGACAACTGGAACGAACACTTTTTCACTATTGACTGTACATTTAGGACAACTGGAACGAACACCTTTTCAATATTGACTGTACATTTAGGACAACTGGAACGAACACCTTTTCAATATTGACTGTATATTTAGGACAACTGGAACGAACACTTTTTCACTATTGACTGTACATTTAGGACAACTGGAACGAACACCTTTTCAATATTGACTGTACATTTAGGACAACTGGAACGAACACCTTTTCACTATTGACTGTACATTTAGGACAACTGGAACGAACACCTTTTCACTATTGACTGTACATTTAGGACAACTGGAACGAACACTTTTTCAATATTGACTTTACATTTAGGACAACTGGAACGAACACTTTTTCAATATTGACTGTACATTTAGGACAACTGGAACGAACACTTTTTCACTATTGACTGTACATTTAGGACAACTGGAACGAACACTTTTTCAATATTGACTGTACATTTAGGACAATTGGAAAGAACACTTTTTCACTATTGACTGTACATTTAGGACAACTGGAACGAACACTTTTTCAATATTGACTGTACATTGAGGACAATTGGAAATAACACTTTTTCAATAACGATTGTACACGTAGGACAATTGGAACGAACACTTTTTCACTATTGACTGTACATTTATGACAACTGGAAAGAACACTTTTTCACTATTGACTGTACATGTAGGACAACTGGAACGAACACTTTTTCACTATTGACTGTACATTTAGGACAACTGGAACGAACACTTTTTCACTATTTACTGTACATGTAGGACAACTGGAAGGAACACTTTTTCACTATTGACTGTACATTTAGGACAACTCGAACGAACACTTTTTCACTATTGACTGTACATTTAGGACAACTGGAACGAACACCTTTTCACTATTGACTGTACATTTAGGACAACTGGAAAGAACACTTTTTCACTATTGACTGTACATTTAGGACAACTGGAACGAACACCTTTTCACTATTGACTGTACATTTAGGACAACTGGAACGAACACCTTTTCACTATTGACTGTACATTGAGGACAACTTGAACGAACACCTGTTCACTATTGACTGTACATTTAGGACAACTGGAACGAACACTTTTTCACTATTGACTGTACATTGAGGACAACTGGAACGAACACCTTTTCACTATTGACTGTACATTTAGGACAATTGGAAAGAACACTTTTTCACTATTGACTGTACATTTAGGACAACTGGAACGAACACCTTTTCACTATTGACTGTACATTTAGGACAAAAGCTGGAACGAACACCTTTTCACTATTGACTGTACATTTAGGACAACTGGAACGAACACTTTTTCAATATTGACTGTACATTGAGGACAATTGGAAATAACACTTTTTCAATAACGATTGTACACGTAGGACAATTGGAACGAACACTTTTTCACTATTGACTGTACATTTATGACAACTGGAAAGAACACTTTTTCACTATTGACTGTACATGTAGGACAACTGGAACGAACACTTTTTCACTATTGACTGTACATTTAGGACAACTGGAACGAACACTTTTTCACTATTGACTGTACATGTAGGACAACTGGAACGAACACTTTTTCACTATTGACTGTACATTTAGGACAACTCGAAAGAACACTTTTTCACTATTGACTGTACATTAAGGACAACTGGAACGAACACCTTTTCACTATTGACTGTACATTTAGGACAACTGGAAAGAACACTTTTTCACTATTGACTGTACATTTAGGACAACTGGAAAGAACACTTTTTCACTATTGACTGTACATTTAGGACAACTGGAACGAACACCTTTTCACTATTGACTGTACATTTAGGACAACTGGAACGAACACCTTTTCACTATTGACTGTACATTGAGGACAACTTGAACGAACACCTTTTCACTATTGACTGTACATTGACATTGTTTTTCATTATTGACTGAAAAAGTGGGACAATTGGAAGAAAACTAAACTCATGGGCAAAAGAAATTATATGTCATTTTGATGATCCATAAAAAAGAAACCCCACCATATGTATTTGATAATCTACATGTAATTTGTGGCAAAATACGTGTGCATATTATTACATAACCTCAAAAATATATGATTTTATGCTAACCACTACACCACTGTGCTCCACATTTATAACGACAAAACCCACCTACTGAGATGGAGTTTTTTTTAAAATAAGTGCTATATTTATTACACAATAATTGATAAGTGTTAAGTTTTAAATACCTGCTGAAGTGGTTTTATTTGATAGTTGTGAGATTTTTTACTTGGACAACGCCCTAAGAATCTTATTTCATCTTATTTAAAAGGCATATCAAATGAGGACCTGGTGAATTTGTTGCCCCTAATAAGGACCACACGAGTCATAAATCATTCATTCATTAATCATTAATCCCCCATGTTCAATCATGATGATTAATTATCAGTTATTATATTCAATAATATAATTCAATATGAGCACGAAAATGTTTTACTGTAACAGTTTTAAAATAGAATATCAAATTTTGAGAATTTCTAGATTCTAAATCAGGTTCGTAACGTATGCAGGTGTTTCAAAAACGAATCGACGGAACTGGAGACTTCTTCAGGACATGGTCCGAATACAAACAAGGCTTTGGAAACATAAGCGGAAACTTTTGGTTAGGTAAGTCGATAATCACCACTTGAAGAAGGACTAGTCCATAAATAGAAGTTCTATAAATATTCAACAAATATTGTTCATCCACAGATCCACAGAACTCACTGCTTCTATAATATCTCTACAAACAGGGTGTTTCGTATTTCCTGAATTGGTGATTTTTGCTCCTATCATTATATCTGAAATTTGATTATAAATATGTTCAGATTTTGTAACTCAGTTATGTAATAGAATTTGCAATTTAACAGTTATTATGTTTCTTTGATATTTCAGTCAAATAGTGTTATCAATGCAGTAACTTGACAATCATTAACCATGGTATGTATTCCTTGTTTATCGCTTCTTTGAGAGGCATTTTAGAAGTTTGGATGACAATAAGGAAGAGGAATTATATGTCTAGATTCCTTATTAATCGTTCAAGGAAACGACAAAATCCACCGTTTGACCACTGCGAGAGCATCACAGCTGAGAATCGACATGCTGGACGGGTCTAATGCTGCAGGGTTCGCCAAGTACTCGACGTTTTCTATCGATAGCGAGGCTGAGAAATACAGACTGCTTGTTTCCGGTTTCTCTGGAGATAGAGGTAAATGCAACAATAAGTAATCAGGTAATCATGTACATGCATATAAATGTTCTCTTGTATTTGATAAAAAAAAACCAGAATAATGAATCATTCCGAATGAACTGCACATAATATGTAATCAGATAATTATTGCTTTTAACGATAAGAATTAAAAGACTATTACGAGAAAATTTCAGAAGATTTCCAAAACTTAGATCATGTTGTGGAAAAATAGAAAAATCGCGTATATGAGTTACAAATATTAAATGCACTCAAGAGATATCGCCAATCTCAGGCCACAGACAACGTTACGGAGACTCTTACTTCACTGAACAGATTATTACTGAAATCAACCTTCTCCGTTCTCTTCGATTCTGAAATTTGCCATTTGCAAATAGTGGAAAGACACTTTGTTCCATTAGTTTACAATGAAGAGAATGACGTCACTACTTGATGCCATGATTTAAGACGTAAAAATTAAACAGTTTCGTTAGTGCCCTTCCCTTACATTAAAAAGAAATTTAGTTTTAAAATGTATATGTTTATAATTTTTTGTATATTTTAGGTAAACTGAGGCTAAGAATATTTATTTATCATTCTCACAAAGTATTTGAAGGAAAAGGGATTTTGAATCGAATCTAAAATGAAAATCACGAGAGTCAACGTACCACTGCAGATCAATGCTGGCTGCACATGCAACACATAACAAGGCGTTCGTGCAATGCGCTTTACAACCGAAAACACATTGAATCTCAATGACGCGTCTTTTAATAACCTTTTCCACCACTTAATATCATAATGGAAAATCGTTTTCTCACTGTTTATGTCAATTATAAGTTTGATGAAACATGAACCGTGGGCATTATTGAAAAGTAAGTCCTCACCCTCGGGGGATGCCCTTGGGAACTTCCCGCGGGCAACAAGCATACACTTAATTGTGCCCGCGGGTCATATTTTATCCTATACATAACAACCAATCAATAGCAAGGAAAAGGTGTAACTCACTAGGGACTTACAAGAAAGAGACTACCTTGTGTCCATTCTCCCATATGGGAAATATTTAACAGTTGGAGTCAAGTTAATTGATGTATTGATCTAAAACACTTGAATATTAAACATACCTACTTACAATAAATAAAACTGATCTGAGGGTGTAATAACAATGGGGCCTTACACCAGCACAAACAGTCTTAAGAATAAGCAGTTGCATTTGAATTAGGATAAGATGGTCAAATAAGTCTAGGTCCAGGTTACAGGCTTAGGACCTCATAATGATACTAGGCACCATGGGACTTTTTATCAGGTACTTTTCAAATGAAAGGAGTTAGCGAAACCTACTCTTAGGTAAAATGGCCTTGTGAGCCTCAGAAAATATTTCTTCTGTCACACTTCGGTTCTGTTTTCTTAAAAATTCTCAGTTTTGCAAGGGAAAAACATATGCACTTTGTACAAGTAGTTCATCACTTAGATCATTTTTTTTGTCGCTTGCATCAATATTCAAATTTCTCTTGCATTCTATGACAAATTATTGTATTTATAACCGCACTGTCCCTGTCCGTTGTCTTACTGAATGACCTACCACGTCATTTGGCAAAGGTGTGTTGAATGTTACTCCACATGATGGGCAGCCGCCGTTCAGGTACTGCATGAACAATTGCCGGTCTTATTCTAACCATAACATTCTAATGAAGGTTAGAGTATGACCGGACAATATACCAATACGTCTAATCCAAGGAGGAAATCACATCCACAGAAGAAAGCGACGTCCGGAAAATTTGTTTGACATCGCTAATGTTTTCTCCAAGCTTTCGAATTATTATTTACAACCTACAACATTAAAGCTTCACGATTGCCTTGCAAAACCGATTTAATGATTCTCACAGATCATACTTTAGTTTCTATTACTGTTCTTTTATAACTGACCGGTTTGATGCAATAATTGCTTTTTAGTTTTCAAACACTGAGTATGTGCCAAAAGGGTGTTTTATATAGAGACACCAGGACACATTATTTCATCATCGCATGTCACAACTTGTATATGGTTATTTTTCAAATATTAATATATGACAGATAATTGAGTATTATCATACAATGGATAGTGTTCTCGGCATAATAAAGCCAACGGATATTTTCGGTATCCGTTGGGCGTGGCTAAGGGTCATATACGGATACCGATGCAAATTTCAAAGGTCAAGGTTGGAACTTCTTTCGAAAATTCCGATGACGTCACAAGCGTTAACATTTTGAATGCCTTTACTAAAGGAGAGAAACATTACAATATGAATGATATATTCCATAGACATTGATCTAAGAAATAACAACAACACTCCATGGATATTTAGCCATTTGCATGACTTAGTAGTGTCAAAACACTGTCATTACGGGTTGAATGAAACCGACCGAACAATTTTACTCACAGGTACCAAAGGCAGTTCAAGTCTCATGTTCAAACACTTCATTTACCCATCTTCGGTGTTCTTTACTTTAATATTGTTTAGTTTGGATTGGGAAATCCACAGACTATCATCTAGTTTAGCACTCCGGCCATCAATGTTCCGTTCAAGTTTGTTTCAACGCAAGCTGCCATTGTCACGTAGGCGAAGGGAAGCAACTCTTGCCCCTTGGTGAGATTGACTCGTCCTCTCGATGACGTCGGATTAGAGGACGTCAGTTCGATCCCGTCAAAGACCATTAAAAATATGTCTTATGTTTAAAATCATCGTATTTTATAGATTTTTAAAATTTCAAAACTTTGGAGTCGTGACAAAATAGCTCGAACGGCGATAAAAGGTATTTATAAGAAGGAATTATATTTTATCAATTCACCGTTAGTCATTGCTCTATTCATTTGCATATATCAATGCGCGAATCTTAAAACAACGTCAAGTATTAAAATAGTATTATGAGGCATTTTTTCGAATTAAATTTTAAAATGACATTGTATGATAAAGAAGTTATCATGCTCGTGTGTTTTGGGATCGTAAATATCCTGCATTAGGAATAAACACTATGTATTTAGCTCGCCAAGGCTCGCAAAATACAATGTTTATTCCTAATGCAGGATATTTACGATCCCAAAACACACTCGCATGATAACCTCTATAGATCACAATGTAAAGTATCAGGCCCTGATTGACACAC
This sequence comes from Steromphala cineraria, assembly GCA_916613615.1. NCBI lineage: Eukaryota > Metazoa > Mollusca > Gastropoda > Trochida > Trochidae > Steromphala > Steromphala cineraria. Next base: position 63,330,248 of record OU744721.1, on the reverse strand, counting down.
GAAGAACCCTGCACGCATATTCTTATATTAAAAAGGGACACACCACCCTTCTGCATTGGTGTATTTAGATCTGCAAAGCTCATATGATCTAAATTCTGACCTTGATGTATTCAAACATTCTACTTTGGAAAATGTAAACAAATATATTCAGATATATTATTGGCTGATGGGGCATGTTATCTCCTGTTAACTCTACTTCAGGAGATTCACTCACTGCATTTTCAAGTGGTCAGAAGTTTACTACAAAGGACGATGACAATGATGCATGGACGTCCAGCTGTGCCCAGAGGTACTACGGAGGCTGGTGGTACGGCGAATGTCACAAAGCAAATCTCAATGGACTGTACGGCTCGACAGTATTCGGAGAAGGTCTGAACTGGGAAACATGGCATGGACACTATGTTTCTCTTAACCAAACTGAGATGAAGGTTAAGCCAGCCTGAAACGAGGATGAGGAGTATATGGAAAGCAACTTTTTTTATCTCATTTGTCTTTACTTTCACGTTGATTATTATCTTTCCAATTTCAATAAAGCCTCTCAAAGAAGCAATATCAAATGCAGTCAATACATTTACACCGTTAGAGGCAATCGAAAATGGCCATTATTAAAGAGTAAATGATATATTGATAATGAGATCCCATGTGATAAAGAAAATACTACAAATGTATCTATGGTTGAAAGAGACAAAGCCTACCTTTGAATGACAGGAAATGTCCAGTTTGTCATCAGGATATTGAAGGTTAATACATTGTGTTAATGATTTGTCCAAATCTAAGTAAGATGAAAAATATTTTTTAATAATCCTAGCATGAATAAATTTACTTGACTTCTGAAACAGTTATAAGACAACATACACGATTTTTGCCTATTCGGTTTTATCAAAACATGAGTTTGAAATGTTTGGACCCGTGCGTACTGAAGATTCTAAAAGCGTAAAACTTTTTATGTCATTTTTTGTTGTTGTCTAATGTAAGGCAATTGTTCAGGGTCCATATCACGCATCCTGTTACATCAGCGTATATGTCTCCGCCTAATTCTCCAACCTATCCCCTGATATCCTCCAAGGGTATTCTGCCGTATCGCTGACGGCTGTTTACTCAGCGCTATTTATAGCCTGTCTGTTTTCAGTCAAACTATTTCGAACTCCATACACTGTTGCCTAGTGATGCCGCACATGGAAATCTAAGAGCTTAGCGGGAGCCTGCAATGAGAATCAGATGTATTATCTAATAGCATCCCCATTGGTTAATTTGAATCACGAGGTGAGCACGCGGAACGAAGCCAAGAAACCAGTTTGCCGCTATCGCTGAAAGGGCATCATTTGATTGGCTTGCTATATATAGCGATACGGCATAATACCCTTGGAGGATATCAGGGGATAGGTTGTAGCTTAAGCGGAGACATATATATGCTGATGTAGCAGGATGCATATCACGGAACTTCTTTAAGTTAAGGCTCTATGGCCACTAGTTAACAATCAATAAGTAATAGCATCATCTCATCTTAAAAAAAAATATGTTTCGGATGTTTTCTATGATTTTTGATAATTTGCATTACTATGTTCAAAAGTCAAACATGGATGAGATCAGGATTTCATTTATACTATAGCAACCTTTGTTAGAAGAAAATGCTGAACTCATGGCCACTACGAGAAAATGAAACATAAGGAACAAAATGCTTACACAGAAAATATTAAAGGGACAATAGCACATTTTTTAGAAAGCTCATTGTTTCGAATTTTGACAATATGTCAATTAATGTCATATGTTGCCTTCAGAGGTTTAAATAGCTTTAAACCCAATCTGTTCTTGTGTGGTAGAAGTAGAAAAAAGAAAATATCTTTAAAAAAACGACAATCGTCAACACCGTTTATACATTTAAGGGAATGGATTCTCCTATACTTCAACTGAACATAATAACTTTGTTTTAGCTTTGTTTTAGAACTGCATTCTTTGATTTTAAACAAATGTCGTGCAACTTGAAACATTGATTTTTGTATTCGTAATATCATGTTATTTACCATCCTGCTTCAGATAGATTGGCGCATAAAGATGAGATAGATAAGCTGATGTAGCAGGATGGATATATACTAGAAAATGTGCCACTACCACCTTTAATCCAAATATCAATCTTGAGGATATGGTAAAACGATTTAGGAAGATGACAATTTCTCTTATGTTCAAAAGATGACAGTCGATTAAAGACGTGACAGAGAACAATGAACATGACACTCGATCAACGCTTCTAAAACAGTGATAAGCAGATCAATACTTTTGATCTAGAAAGGAAAATGAGAATGGTTATCAAATGAATCATATGTAATTACATAACAAATTTTATCAATATCAAATGACATTGTTACTCAAAATTAAAGAAGCGTTTATTTCTTTAACCACATATGTTGTACACCGCTTAAGAATAAAATCTTCCTAGTTTTCGTGCTTTAGTTTTGTGTAGTTACAATAAGCAGCACAAGTCTTGAACACATGTATCCTCAGACTGGGCAAAACAAATAAAAGTAAATTACTCTCAAACGGATAATTTGTAATGGTGACGCTCTGTTACACTTTTAAAGTGTACTGATATGCATGTTTAAATAAAACTGTTCTTATCCAAAGTTTGGATATGAACAGTTTTATTTAAACATGCATATCAGTACACTTTAAAAGTGTAACAGAGCGTCACCATTACAAATTATCCGTTTTCATGTTCAATACTAGCAGCCGCGATATAAGTGAAATACTCTTGAAAGCGGTGATAAAGTTTACAGCAAAAAAGTAAAAATTTATGTTTATTTATCATTAAAGAGAGGAGATTGATGCTGAGTGATATCAAGGGTCCTGAAGTAGAACATCACAGGTAGCGGATCAAGGATGTTGCTGAGAAGACCAATACTTTTTCTAATGCCACTGCTCATCTCAAATATATTATAACCTACAAGCGACGTCATTCCCATCATTCTCTCCCCGTAGAGGCAGATCAAGTCATGAAATGTTGATACAGCCTCTGTTCTATTACGCCGACTTTGTGGGAAAGAATGGGAGATTGGAGACAATCAAAGTTAGTTGTGCAATCAGCGTCGCTGTTCTAAAATCATCATTTGGATCATGGCAAAAGCATTTTGATATACTTATATATAATTATATATAGATAAGATAAAGGGAATGGCGTCTTTTGTACGTAATAATATGGCCACTTGCTGCATATTAAACATGTAATGGAAGGTTCACTGTTGGAGACACCAAGCAATTGAGTCGAGCGTAGCGAGTGCAAATCGCTTGGTGTCGAGAACCCGTGAACCATCTTATTTAGCGCATGGACATTTGGAAATCCCAACGTCAGACTAAAGGTTATGTAAATTTCGTTCAAATAAAATGGTTTGCCGTGCACCAAGTTGCACCAAGGGATTTGATGTCATCGGAAACTAGCGATCTGATTGGCTGAAACACTTGTACCATGCGCTAAAGACGCAGTAAATAACAACATAGCCTTGCTACCTTCATTTATGTTCATGCATATTTAAATTCAAACATTAACATGAAGATATGAACATCAAACATTAGCAATATGGCATATGATAAACATTTACGAACCTCGATTTTTGCCCAATAAGGATCTCAACCCGAAAATATACAATACTTTTTACTGTTGCAGAGAGTTTTAACTAAATATGACGATTGTTACAGTTTTTCACTAAGAGAAAATTTAATGTGTGTACGTTTCTTGAATCTCCTCTGTCCCTTTGCTAGATGATAAGCCCAGAAACGTTGAACGCCTCATTTAGAACAAGGGATATATTAAAGGTAACGTCAGGTGTAGAAGATGAATAGTAAGAAGATGTTGCCATTCATAAAAATTATCTTACCCTCTTTTAACTCAAAACCTTCTCAATGTCTCTAAGGAATACCTTATCTTGTGTTTTGTTTTTTAATATGACTAAATATTTGTTGCACCATTTAAGTTTTTAATTAAATTTCAAGACCGAACATTCGATTTGATTTATATGAAAAAAGCGATTTTACAATCAAATTCACGTTTCTGTCACAGACAAGATGGAAACTGTTCTTCGTTTTCAAATTCAATGTGTCAACAATGGTAGGCTAATGGAATTTTTAGAAAACCGACATGTACATATAAAATATATGAGAAAAGGCTTGAAAATATATCAATTGATTAATCATTACCTGAACATTTGAGGTAAAGTTTGGTTTTCCTACAAACTTGGCTCCACAATCTGTGAGTTTGGTCTCTAGAGCAAATGGCATTACGGACATGAGATTCACGGCGTTTTCCTCGTCGTTAGTGAAACTTGTTACTGTCTTTCCCTTCAGTAGACGTTCGCCGTTTGATTGGGACTAGACCTTAAACAATAAAACATGTATCAAAAATTATTCATTTTGAGTTGAATAGAGCATAAATAGGCCAAGTTTACCGTTGGGCAGAGATATGAAAATAATCCGTTCTATCTATGCAGTGAGTTTCATTCGTTGATTACGAAAAATTGGTTATTTTATATGTTGGGCAACGCTTAAATTGGACTTTGGTAAGATGCTTGGTCTCTGCGTGTTGCTAGAGCGCCTTGCATGTACCCAGAACTTTCAGAATAGGAGATGCAATAGTTATATTTACAAAGACATGCAGGCCATTTTTAAGAAAAGCTGCCTATTAATATTTCCGAAGCAAATATACTAGCAAGGCCTAGTATAGGGTCGCGTCAGCCGACCTTTCTGCGACCTATGACCCTCCAACGTTATACGTGCGAAGGCAGACTATTGTGGCTTGGTAGGGATGAGTTCTGATTGGTCAATTCAATACGTGAGCTGACGCGACCCTCTACTAGGCCTTTCTAGACTCAGTATAGGAGTGAAACGGATACTATTGAGGCTTGGTTTACTTAGACTGTTTCCTGAAGAAATTCCATTTGTCATTGATAATCATGAGTTATCATAGGATGAATGTTACGGGTCATTTTGCTTGAAATATATCAGGATATTGTCGAAGTAACGTGGATACAAATACACACGCAGCAAGATGAGTGTTGTCATGTACATGCACTACCTACCGACTGTCCCATGGCAAACGGCACCGACGACCCCTCCCTTCTCGTACACCTCCGCTCCTAGTTTAGCTAGAGAATCGCAGCCCGACAGATCGTACATTGGTCCGTGCCCTCCAGCGTAGAATATTAATTATAATCACTGAAAATGGATTTCTTTTATAGTTTTGATCATATGGTAACTGTAAAAAAAAATACTTGAAGAGTCCATGAATGAAACGGACATCAGGTAAAGAGGTATTTTTTTCTAAGAATGATAGATCATTATCTCCAGTCCCATTATCTATGGGAATACAACTACCGGGATCCTGATAAAACACCAAACATGTATTATATACAAGACATTGACTGTTAAATGACGGTGACTTTTTAACACATGTCTTTCTGCCAAGTCTTTCATTTGACAATACATGCTTAACGTATTTTGACAATCCCCACTTTTCTTGCTCGAGAACCGCTTGTATTACAACATTGGTTAGATCGGAAATTGATGATTTTAGTTGTCTAAGTTGAAAGAGACTGATATTGTAGGATTATGGATTTTTTCTTAAATCGTAGCTGTGTCATTAAATGAGAAATGTACGTAATGAACGATTGTGATGTGATTCCAAAACAATACTCACCATAGGCGCTTTACCACCTTTCGGACTAACAAATGTTACCTCATATCCGGCTTTTGTAAACACGTCGTACGGATGAGCAACTTCTGGCAGGTACCATCCAGTCTTGTTTCTGGTATCTCCAAGATCAGAATGGTTCGTCACATCAATAAGGACTTTTGTCATGGGGTCAGTTAAATGTATATCTGAAACAATAATTAGGTATTTTTTTCATTAGGACATGAAATCGGAGAACATTATCATCAATGCCTGTACACTTTATCCACCTTATGTCATCCATTCAAATTAAGTAAATACGTCATGATCAGTTAATGTGACAAAACTTATGCTATATGGTCTTAACAAGTAAACATTTTGGTGGCAATGCATTCGGTATGGTGACACTGTCTAAGTTGAAGCCCGAATATTTTCAAAAACTGGAAAATGTATATTCTGGACGATACGTGCCAATCAGTCAAAATATTTTTGGAAACTTAATTGCGAAAAAGATTATACAAGAAATTATTATTTAAATTGGATATGCTTTTGGAATTAACAAATATCCATTTTCATTGAAAACAAATTAATGTGACATGTTTAGCCTTTTTGGACGAATGTGCAAGGCGTGTAACATAAGGTGATGTTAAATCAACACATATGTATTATTGATATTGAACGAATTAAAGCAAAGGATTTTATAAACTTTGAGGAGAAAAGCTGACATTTCGCAATAGATAAAAAAAACCTTCAATCATTTAATATTGTTATGACTTTTTTTTTTGGCGACCATTTCAAGAGTTCATTTAAAAGTAGTTAGCCGGGACCTTGTGCTGTTTATACTAAGCTAGTCATTTATCGAGTAGTCTTAATTGTAAGTGGTCAACATGGGAATTCGACATGAGAGGACCCCTCCCCTTTATGTTAATCTTTATCTGCCTCTGAGCACAGCTGCGTATCTTAAGCTTGTCCACTTACCTTCGGTTTCTAGTGCAAATAGCATGTAATTTGTAACGTCTTTGAGGCATTTTAGCATTGTGAAAACGAAACCAATAATGATGAAATTTCACCGCACAAGTTAAGATTCAGTTTGCGTTGACATATTCGTATGTCATACGGAGCAGGTAGCTGTAACAAAATTGGCAGGTCATTTAAGTGAATTTCGAAAACACTGGTTTCTATTTTGCTCTTTAAAATCCTTCATAAGTGATCAACAGCTTAGATCTTATTCATATGTGTTCCTTTTGGCTAAGGCAATCTAACTGTGCTGATTTTTCCCCTACAAAGTTTACATGAACGATTTTAATCGAAATTTAAGAAAATCCGAATTTCACAAATATGACCCCGCGCCATCTGTGTATGTAACCATGCCATATATCGACATTCCGCAGTGACGATCCCGAAATATGGTTTGAGAATGGTTACTTTACACATGGACAATTGATGATCTTTTGTAAGCCGTCCTGGAGTCATTTTATGAACGATAAAACGAAACCCAAATTTAATGATATTTGCACTAAGATCACAAGCAAGTGAACAAACTTAAGGTACAGTAAGGGTATTCCGGATCACGGGTATTTCGGATCACTTGCACGTACATTTGCAGCTAGAATTCATAGTTTTCAATGGATTTACTTCATTTATGTATCATTTTAAAGCTCTGACAGTGTTCTTTTATGATACATTATTATTTTAATTTTTTCTGTTTGCAAACTTGAGCGCCCGAAAACCCATTGAAACCCATATTAATCAATGCATCAAAATTGATGACGTAGTACTACAAAGCATAGTATTGTGAAAAATACATGAAAAACTAAACATATGCCTGTTTATGTATCACACAATGAGAAGTATTTTGCCCATTTGGCTTCTCTGGTTCAACTTGCTCCCCTGAGGCTACGGAGCTCCTTGGCCTACAGTGACTCCTAGGGCTACGGTGACTCCCAAAGCTTCTTGTACCCCTAGGGCTACGGGGGCTCCTTGGGCTATGGTGACTCCCGGAGCTTCTTGTACCCCCTGAGGCTACGGGGGCTTCTAGGGCTACGGTGACTCCCAAAGCTTCTTGTACCCCCTGAGGCTACGGAGCTCCTTGGCCTACAGTGACTCCAAGGGCTACGGTGACTCCCGAAGCTCCTTGTACCCCTAGGGCTACGGGGGCTCCTTGGGCTATGGTGACTCCCGAAGCTCCTTGTACGCCCTGAACCTACCGGGGCTCCTTGGGCTACGGTGACTCCCGAAGCTCCTTGTACGCTCTGAGGCTACGGGGGCTCCTTGGGCTACGGTAACCCCGAAGCTCCTTGTACGCCCTGAGGTTACCGGGGCTCCTTTGGCTACGGTGACTCCCGAAGGTCCTTGTACCCCCTGAGGCTACGGGGGCTCCTTGAGCTACGGTGACTCCCGAAGCTCCTTGTACGCCCTGAGGCTACGGGGGCTCCTAGGGCTATGGTGACTCCCGAAGCTCCTTGTACCCCCTGAGGCTTGAGGCCGCCATTTTAATCTTTGAGGGAATCTGGAATGTCCCTATATCCAAATTTCACTCTTAGGGTACCCCCTAACTGTGTACCAAATTTCATGCTTGTATCATTAAAGGCACAATTGCATAAACATTCTTCACATATCTGCTGGACTAGTAGTCCGATTTTGAAAATTAAGGACAAAATTATGACTTGTGTAATTTTTCATTTTTATTCATTTTCATGTGGAGATAAACGTAATTGTAGAAAATTATTAGATCATTTGGGGGAAATAAAAACTATGACAAATAAGAAAATCGATTTATTTACAAGAATATATTTTATTTTTTTAAATTCTGTGTTTTTGAAAGGAGAGAGAAGCTAAATATGATAGAATCCAATGTGACGTCATTGTTAAAATTTTACATTTTTGGAGCTCCAAGCAAAAACTTCAAAACAATCAAGCAGGCAGAAGGTTAAAGATAAAGAACTCTCTCAAATGTCTCAAAATATAATTTGGTATATTTCAACAATGAAGAAATACACTTAATTTTCCTAATGGTATTTGACAAAGGTCAAGGTAACATCAAGGTAATGATTTAAACTTAGTTATGAGAAATTCATTCATTTATTCATTTATTCATTTATTCATTTATTCATTTATTCATTTATTCATTTATTCATTCATTTATTCATTTATTCATTTATTCATTTATTCATTTATTCATTTATTCATTTATTCATTTATTCATTTATTCCAAGAAAACTAGCCAACAAACTAAGCAGCTGCAATCTTATAAAAGTTATATTAACAACCACAACAGAAGATGGGAGGATATTGATTTATGTACCACGCCTAAAGGAACGACAAGAATATATATAATAGATACCGTGTTTCCTTTTGTGATTCATATCCATGACAATAGTTTAGTTTGGTAACCCATGTTACTTCAGACAGAAAAAGGAGTGTTGTATTTTTTCTGCCCCGGAGACAGCATGTACATTGATTTGGATGACATATACAATTCATTATCCGGGGTGAGATAGCGAAGTGGTTAGCGCGTTCGGCTTTGGATCAAGAGGTCCGTGGTTCGATTCCTGCCAGGGGCTAGGCAACTTTGTCTGCAGTAGAGAACTGTTCTACACGCAGTAAGGTTTGGGTGCAATGCCACACTGACGTTCAGCGAAGTACTACCCATGGTTCGCTAGTTCCATGCTCGCAGGTTTCACCGCAATGCATAGCAAGAGTTTTGTTGCGGGCTTTCTCTCTGCAGTAATATTAGCAGCTGTGATCTCTTAGAAAAGGCGTTAAACTTCAGATCACCTCACCTCACCTCACAATTTATTATCCCGAGAAAAACAAATGGGAAAATGACATGCATTTGTATTACATATCCATCTTCAATCTAATGTCTCATTATTGTCTAATTTTTCTAAAGGTGGACAGTCTCATTTCTACTTAGTTTAGAGTTCGATTCTTTCTCTCGACAATACCAAGCAGGTGTTTCGCTGTTTCTCCTAAGAATCTTTGATAGATTGTGTCTCTGATTGTGCTCGGAACTCTCAGGTGGTCTGAGTGCAATGTGGATGAAGTTCATTGCCTTTGGACACAACGCAACCAAGGTCAGAAATATTTGCTTTTTTCAATTGCTATATTAAATGCTAATTTAAATGTTACTTTACCTTAACTGGTTATTTTCCTAAACAACAAATACGTTTCGATAAATGAACTTTGATATATTTGACCCAAACACTATTACAAAAGGCATTAATCCTTTACAAAATTAGACACAATTGCTCGGAGTTCACCTCTTTCTGCAACCAACTCCCTGGTTGCACAGTTTTTGCTGTACTTATTTACCTACAACGGAGACACAAACCCAAGAATATAGTTGAGAAAAAAATACATTATTCAGAGCTCGATGATTCCTCTGCGGATTGCTAACAATTGACAACAATCAATTCCACGGTATCAATCGTCATAATGGTAAAGTTTTGATGCCATGAAGGAAAGGGTTCCTGTTACCACGAAGAATTGATGTGAATCTCATGCTAAAGCAAAGAGGCAGCAAGTGAAGATATAAGAAGTATGAGAACATGCATTGGAGAGTACTTTTTACCGTGAACTTAGTTCTTTTACTTCTCGAAAAGGGACAGTGTCTCACTTCTGTTAAACGGACATTTCACAGGGTTCTATCTTTCGATGATACCATGATAACAGATTTTGCGCTGTCGTCTTCAGGATCTCTCGCAGATTGTGTCTCTGAGTGTGCTGGGAACCCTAAATGTGTCTCATTCTTCTACAACAGAGACACCAAGTCTTGCTCAGGTCACACTGTGCAGTTCTACTCTGATGACCCGGTCACTGCAGATGAAACATCTCGTTACTTTACCATGGACATGTCGATTAGTAAATATTTGTTGTGAAACCACAATACTATTTTTAAGTGATAATTAACAGCTCGTTTTTTGTGATAATACAATGCATTGCTTACGAATGTCCCAGACAACACGAAAAAGACGTTTGTTTGTGTCCATGATTGTAGGCAAATTAAAACTTTTGACTCATTGACCACTTGGGAATGAGTTAGAAATAAAATAATCTTTACTGATATCTGAAATTTGATATGAGAAGGGGATATTTCTTTTATTCCCTGTAATGAATTAATTTAAAATTATTTTTGTAAAGTGTTACAGACCCCACACGAAGAGACCACAACATTTCTCTACTTATGTCTATTTACAATGTATCGTATTATTCATACGCTGTTGTAATACGTCATGTGCAGTAGGTTACTCTTTATCGAGACATCTTGACTGTGACACTGTAGCCCAACCTACTTAATTTGATATATCATATATGGAGCCGCAGGGCAACCATACTAGGGAAAAAAGGTCAAAAGTCTCCGAAAGATGATCATCGTCAGGTGTCGGTACTCAGTCCAAAGCCCTTTCCACCTGGAGTAGAAGAAACTTGGTGTTGAGGGTGTGCCCTAGGGTCATGAAGTACATCGATTGAAACCCATATTAATCAATGCATCAAAATTGATGACGTAGTACTACAAAGCATAGTATTGTGAAAAATACATGAAAAACTAAACATATGCCTGTTTATGTATCACACAATGAGATAAGTATTTTGCCCATTTGGCTTCTCTGGTTCCACTTGCTCCCCTGAGGCTACGGAGCTCCTTGGCCTACAGTGACTCCTAGGGCTACGGTGACTCCCAAAGCTTCTTGTACCCCTAGGGCTACGGGGGCTCCTTGGGCTATGGTGACTCCCGGAGCTTCTTGTAACCCCTGAGGCTACGGGGGCCCCTAGGATTACGGTGACTCCCGAAGCTTCTTGTACCCCCTGAGGCTACGGAGCTCCTTGGCCTACAGTGACTCCTAGGGCTACGGTAATTTCCGAAGCTCCTTGTACCCCCTGAGGCTACCGGGGCTCCTTGGACTACTGTGTCTTCCCAAGCTCCTTGTACGCCCTGAGGCTACGGGGGCTCCTGGGGTTACGGTGACTCACGAAGCTCCCTGAACCTGTGGCTACCGGGGCTCCTATTGCTCTTTTGATTACTTTGGCTTCTTCAACTCCTGTTGCCTCTTCGGCTACCGGCGCTTCACGCAATAAGAACGAATATAGTGAATAAAAATGTTACATTTATCAATAAAATACGACCTAGATATGCACAAACCTAAAACGCCATTTACTTCCTGAAATGTAGATGTGAGGGACTGTGCTGACATACAGATGAACGACCAATCCTCACAGGACGGAGTTCACACCATCAACCCTCAAGATGGACAAGGTCCAATCCAAGTCTACTGTGACATGACCACTGATGGAGGTGGATGGACGGTAGTATAATTTCGATATTTGCATAAGTATTCAATACTTAATATCTAAATGGTTGACTCAAGGTAGTCGAATTAAAGGCAGTGTCCCACTCTAACATTTCGTAAACATAAACCATTCACACCTAACCATCTGCACTCATGTAATCTGCAATATTAAGTTATTTGGAAAATATCAACTTATTTAGATTTAACTTTAATTCTTGAATAGCAGAATTATTAATACAACGTACATCAACCCTCGTGAACTGTGATTTTGGCTATTTATAATATTGCATTTACCGGATAAATGTTTGATGTAATGGCAATGTTTGAAGGGTGTATAAGTAGATGAAGTAACAGATATACTTTATTAAAGTTGTTTATTAAAAAGTTATTTTGTCGTCTTTTTCACTATTGACTGTGCATTTAGGACAATTGGAAAGAACACTTTTTCAATATTGACTGTACATTAAGGACAACTGGAAAGAACACTTTTTCACTATTGACTGTACATTTAGGACAACTGGAAAGAACACTTTTTCAATATTGACTGTACATTTAGGACAACTGGAAAGAACACTTTTTCACTATTGACTGTACATTTAGGACAACTGAAACGAACACTTTTTCACTATTGACTGTACATTTAGGACAACTGAAAAGAACACTTTTTCACTATCTACTGTACATTGAGGACAACTGGAACAAACACTTTTTCACTATTGACTGTAGATTTAGGACAACTGGAAAGAACACTTTTTCACTATTGACTGTACATTGAGGACACTTGGATAGTTATTTTTCATTATTGACTGAAAATGTGGGACAATTGGAAGAAAACTTAACTCATGAGCAAAAGAAAGTATGTCATTTTCATGATCCATAAAAAGAAATCATCAGTAATCATAATCATGCTCTTAGAAATTCAATATGAGCACGAAAATGTGTAATGCAAATCTAATATACTGTAACAGTTTAAAAATAGAATATCAAATGTTGAGAATTTCTAGATGCTAAATCTGGTTCGTAATGTATGCAGGTGTTTCAAAAACGAATCGACGGAACTGGAGACTTCTTCAGGACATGGTCCGAATACAAACAAGGGTTTGGAAACATAAGCGGAAACTTTTGGTTAGGTAAGTCGATAATCACCACTTGAAGAAGGACTAGTCCATAAATAGAAGTTCTATAAATATTCAACAAATATTGTTAATCCACAGATCCACAGAACTCACAGCTTCTACAATATCCCTACAAAATCTAACCGGATGTTTTGTATTTCCTGAATTGGTGATTTTTGCTCTTATTATTATATCTGAAATTTGATTATAAATATGTAAAAGACAGATTTTGTTACTCAGTTATGTAATAGAATTTGCAATTTAACAGTTATTATTACCCACGTGGTACTTCGTAAAGGGGTTTCATAACAATGTGTTATGACACATATGGGTCATAACACTTTAAAGTGATTTGATTGGCTTGCAGTGAACTTTGACATTCTCCGGACTACTTTATTCATTCATAAAACGAACGTGTTTTCATTCACAACCAAATTCGAATGGAACTGAGTGAGACGGAGTCATTCTTCAAACTTTCAGTTTATTTTTTTAATCTTCCTTACCGAATTGTTAAGGAATAAATCGGAGGACAACAGACCTGCAATAAAACATCTTACTGATATCTCAAGGCTCATATAAAGACAAAAGGGTTTAAATTCAGCACAATTTGATCACCGTTAATTGATCCATGTCGCCCAAAAATGACACAGACAGACATTGCTTGTTATCTATAGAATATAAAGACAACTGAATATTCTTTAGACAAAATTTCTTCAAAACAAAACGCGTTTGAACAATGATAAGCATCTTAAACTTACTTTGAAGGCGGTTGTTTACACATTTTGACGAAAAGATACAGGCAAATGGCGGCCGCCATGACATGCCGTTGATCAAAGAAAGATAACTCTGACTGTTCTCGCGCAGTGAGATTTTATTTTCACGTACGCTTCGTTCACGACAAAAGTGCTTATTACTTACATTTCACCAGACACTATGAATTAACGTAGGGTAGAATATAGAAATGTGAATATTTAACGTCGTAATAGTATAATAATTGAGGCTGTGACGTGGTTTGATATTCATCCGCCGTTTCGTCTCTTTATAGGCACAATAAAAAGTTGTTTAAAAAAGCAATAAATCGTCTGAAATGTAAGTTGGTAATAAATAGGATACATAACTCGTTCCCCTTTCATATCAAGTTTATGTCCCTCGTGAAATAATTTTGTTTTGTCACTCGCCAAGGCTCGTGACAAAGCAAAATTATTTCACTAGGGACATAAACTTGATATGAAAGGGGAAGCTCGTTAGATATCCTATAAGTATGTTACTTTGAATTATCAATCAAATATTGTTGTCAATGTAGTAACTTGACAATCATTAATCATGGTATGTATTCCGTGTTTATCGCCTCTTTGTGAGGCATTTTAGAGGTTGGGATGGCAATAAGGAAGAGGAATTATATTAAAAGATAAAGAAGTTCTTATTCCTTATTATTCATTTCAGGAAACGACAAAATCCACCGTTTGACGACTGCGAGAGCATCACAGCTGAGAATCGACATGCTGGACGGGTCTAATGCTGCAGGGTTCGCCAAGTACTCGACGTTTTCTGTGGATAGCGAGGCTGAGAAATACAGACTGCTTGTTTCCGGTTTCTCTGGGGATAGAGGTAAAAGCATCTACAAGTAAACACGTAATGTATTTGCTTCTGAAAGGTTAAATGCAATTATGATATTCACAATAAGTAATTCACAAACGTTTGTAACCCATTTTGATTTTAAATTAAATGTGTGTTGTCAGAATTACAAGCATATAAATGTTCTCCTGTATTGAAAAAAACAACACGTCTAATCGAGAATAATGAATGATTCCCAATGAACTGCACATAATATGTAATCAGATAATTATTGTCATTAACAATAAGAATTAACAGACGATTGCGAGAAAATTTCAGAAGGAAAAATAGAAAAATAGAAAAACGTGTACATGAATAACAAAAAACAAATGCACTTGCCAATCTCATTCTACAGACTACGATATGGAGACTCTTACTTCACTGAAAAGATTATTACTGAAATCAGTCTGCGCCATTCTCTTCGATTCTAAATGTTGCCATTTGCAAATAGTGGGAAGACACTTTGTTCCATTAGTTTGCAATGCCATGATTTAAGACGTAAAAATGTAGCAATGAAACCAACTAGTATTTCGTTAGTTCCCTTCCCTTACATAATAAAGAAATTAAATTTTAAAATTGATATATATATTTTTTTTAGGTAGATTTAGGCTAAGAATATTTTTTTATCATTCTTAAAAAGTATTTTGAGGAAAGGTGATTTTGAGTCGAATCTTCAGTGAAAATCACGCGAGTCAACGTACCACTGCAGATCAATGCTGGCTGCACATGCAACACATAATAAGGCGTTCGTGCAACGCGCTTCGCAACTGAAAACACATTGGGTGGACTCTCAATGCCGCGTCTTTTAATAACCTGTTCCACCACTTTATATTATAATGCAAAATCGTTTTCTCACTGTTTATGTCAATAATAGGTTGGATAAAACATGAACCGTGGGCATTATTGAATAGTATGTCCTCCTCTCTCGGGAACAGTCATACATTTCAATTTTGCCCGCAGGTCATGTTTTAGCCTATACATAACAACCATTCAATAGCCAGGAAAAGGTGTAACTCGCTAGGGACTTACAAGAAAAACTACTACCGTATGTCCATTCTCCCATATGGGTAATATTTAACAGTTGGAGTCAAGTTAATTGATGTATTGATCTAAAACACTTGAATAATAAACATACCTACTTAGAATAAATAAAAGTGATCTGAGGGTGTAATAACAATGGGGCCTTACACCAGCACAAACAGTCTTAGAAATTAGCAGTTGCATATGAATTAAGATAAGATGGTCAAATTAGGTCTAGGTCAAGGTTACAAGCTTAGGAGCTCATAATGATATGAGGCACTATGGGACTTTTTATTAGGTAATCTTGAAATGAAAAGAATAAGCCAAACCTACTCTCTGGTAAAATGGCCTTGTGAGCCTCACAAGATATATCTTCTATCACACTTCGGTTCTGTATTCTTAAATATACTCAGTTTTGCAAGGGCAATATATATGCACTTTGTACAAGAAGTTCATCACTTAGATCATTATTTTTGTCGCTCGCATCAATATTCAAATTTCTCTTGCATTCTATGACAAATTATTGAATTTCACACACACCACACCAACACAGCGCGCAAGCAGCGCAGCGCGCCCGCAGCAAAAAAATTGCTCATGTTGATTTATGATTGATAACCCACACCAACGCAGCGCGCCGACAGCGCGCCAGCACCAAAATTTCTGAATCGCAAAAAAAGTGATTTTTGCTGCATGGCGCTTCGACGCGTCGGGGAATCCCCTACTTCTGACTTCGATTACTCTCCATATTCTTGTCTTTACTGCAGAATAATATGCACCAAAGAAGTTACCGTTGTTGTTTACGTCTTCAGTAGACGTACATCAATGTTTTCTTTTCCCGATCCATTTCGTATTGTTCAGTCGGTACCGATAATATGAATTTGACAGTCATTCTCTGGTCACTCATTCATACTCGAGGACGATTGTAATGTTTTTGGATTCGAACTGTACCTTTCATGTACGGGTCGATTTTGCCCAAAAGCTTAGCATGTCTACTCCACAGTAAGGACAGAAATCGTATAATAACAATAGGTCTTCAAGACAAACCTAACAATATCTCATTGGTCACTTGTTCCTCATATCATATCGCTGCATTGACGCTCTGCTCTTAGAAACGCGTGATACGCGCTGCGCTGTTGGCGCGCTGTGTTAGTGTGGGGAGGCCTTTCGACATGACGGCCAGCCGCCGTTCAGGTACTGCATGAACAATAGCCGGTCTTATTCTAACCATACGATAACATTCTAATGAAGGTTCGAGTATGACTTGACGATATCTTATACTAATGCGTCTAATCCATGGCGGAAATTACATCCACAGAAAAAAGCAACGTCCCGAAAAAATTTTTGACATCGCTAATTCATATTTTCTCCAAGCTTTCTAATTACTATTTACGACCTACAACATAAAGCTTCACGATTTGCCTTGAAAAACCGATTTAATTACTCTCACAGATCCAAATCTTTTTTTAGTTTCTATCACTGTTCTTTTATAACTGACCAGTTTGATGCAATAATTGCTTTTGAGTTTTCAAACACTGAGTATGTGCCAAAATGGTGTTTTATAAAGAGATACCACGCCACATTGATTTATCATCACA
This sequence comes from Steromphala cineraria, assembly GCA_916613615.1. NCBI lineage: Eukaryota > Metazoa > Mollusca > Gastropoda > Trochida > Trochidae > Steromphala > Steromphala cineraria. Next base: position 63,312,961 of record OU744721.1, on the reverse strand, counting down.
TGTCACAACTTTTATATGGTTATTTTTCAAATATTAATGTATGACAGATAATTGAGTAAGATCTCAATGTAAAGTATCAGGCCCTGATTTACCCTCAGATTACCCTAACAACACTGCACGCATATTCTTATATCAAAAAGGGATACACCACCCTTCTGCATTGGTGTATTTAGATCTGCAAAGCTCATATGATCTAAATTCTGACCTTGATGTATTCAAACATTCCGTATTTGGATACATTCTACTTTGGAAAATGTTAATAAATATATTCAGATATATTATTGGCTGATGGGGCATGTTATCTCCTGTTAATTCTACTTCAGGAGATTCTATGACTGGATTTTCAAGTGGTCAGAAGTTTACTACAAAGGACGATGACAATGATGCATACCCAACCAACTGTGCTGACGATTACTACGGGGGCTGGTGGTACGGCGAATGTCACCAAGCAAATCTCAATGGGCTGTACGGCTCGACAATATTCGGAGAAGGTCTGAACTGGGTAACATGGCATGGACACTATGTTTCTCTTAGCCAAACTGAGATGAAGGTCAAGCCAGCCTGAAACGAGGATGAGGAATATATGGAAAACAACTTTTTTATTTTTTGGTCTTCTTTGTCTTTAATTTCCCGTTGATTATTGTCTTTCCAATTTCAATAAAGCCTCTCAAAGAAGCAATATCAAATGCAAATACATTTACACCGTTAGAGGCAAAGGAACATGGTCATTATCAAAGAGTAAATGAAATAAGGTTAATGAGATCCCATGTCCTAAAACAATACTACAAATGTTTCTACAGTTGCAAGCGACAAAGCCTACTTTTGAATGACAGGAAAAGTCCAGTTTGTCATCAGGATATTGAAGGTAAATACATTGTGTTAATGATTTGTCCAAATCTAAGTAAGATTAAAAATATTTTTTAATAATCCCAGCATGAATAAATTTACTTGACTTCTGAAACAGTTATAAGACAACATACACGATTTTTGCCTATTCGGTTTTATCAAAATGTTTGAAATGTTTGGACCCGTGCGTACTGAAGATTCTAAAAGCGTAAAACTTTTTATGTCATTTTTTGTTGTTGTCTAATGTAAGGCAAGTGTTCAGGGTCCATATCACGCATCCTGTTACATCAGCGTATATGTCTCCGCCTAATTCTCCAACCTATCCCCTGATATCCTCCAAGGGTATTCTGCCGTATCGCTGACGGCTGTTTACTCAGCGCTATTTATAGCCTGTCTGTTTTCAGTCAAACTATTTCGAACTCCATACACTGTTGCCTAGTGATGCCGCACATGGAAATCTAAGAGCGCACGATTCGGAGCTTAGCGGGAGCCTGCAATGAGAATCAGATGTATTATCTAATAGCATCCCCATTGGTTAATTTGAATCACGAGGTGAGCACGCGGAACGAAGCCAAGAAACCAGTTTGCCGCTATCGCTGAAAGGGCATCATTTGATTGGCTTGCTATATATAGCGATACGGCATAATACCCTTGGAGGATATCAGGGGATAGGTTGTAGCTTAAGCGGAGACATATATATGCTAATGTAGCAGGATGCATATCACGGGACTTCTTTAAGTTAAGGCTCTATGGCCACTAGTTAACAATCAATAAGTAATAGCATCATCTCATCTTAAAACAAAATATGTTTCGGATGTTTTCTATGATTTTTGATAATTGATTACTATGTTCAAAAGTCAAACATGGATGAAATCAGGATTTCATTTATACTAGAGCAACCTTTGTTAGAAGAAAATGCTGAACTCATGGCCACTACGAGAAAATGAAACATAAGGAACAAAATGCTTACACAGAAAATATTAAAGGGACAATAGCACATTTTTTAGAAAGCTCATTGTTTCGAATTTTGACAATATGTCAATTAATGTCATATGTTGCCTTCAGAGGTTTAAATAGCTTTTAACCCAATCCGTCTTGTGTGGTAGAAGTAGAAAAAAGAAAATATCTTTAAAAAAACGACAATCGTCAACACCGTTTATACATTTAAGGGAATGGATTCTCCTATACTTCAACTGAACATAATAACTTTGTTTTAGCTTTGTTTTAGATATGCATTCTTTGATTTTAAACAAATGTCGTGCAACTGGAAACACTGACTTTTGTATTCGTAATATCATGTTATTTACCATCCTGTTTCAGATAGATTGGCGCATAAAGATGAGATAGATAAGCTGATGTAGCAGGATGGATATATACTAGAAAATGTGCCACTACCACCTTTAATCCAAATATCAATCTTGAGGATATGGTAAAACGATTTAGGAAGATGACAATTTCTCTTATGTTCAAAAAATGGCAGTCGATTAAAGATGTGACAGAGAACATTGAACATGACACTCGATCAACGCTTTCAAAACAGTGATAAGTAGGTCAATATGTTTGATCTAGATAGGAGAATGAGAATGGTTGTCAAATGAATCATAGGTTATTACATAACAAATTCTATCAATATCGAATGACCTTTGTACTCAAATTAAAGAAGCGTTTATTTCTTTAACCACATATGTTGTACACCCTTAAGAATAAAATCTTCCTGTTCTAGTTTTAGTGCTTTAGTTTTGTGTAGTTACAATAAGCAGCACAGGTCTTGAACACATGTATCCTCAGACTGGGCAAAACAAATAAAAGTAAATTACTTTGGATATGAACAGTTTTATTTAAACATGCATATCAGTACACTTTAAAAGTGTAACAGAGCGTCACCATTACAAATTATCCGTTTTCATGTTCAATACTAGCAGCCGCGATATAAGTGAAATACTCTTGAAAGCGGCGATAAACCCCATCTCAACTCAACTCACTCAACCCGTTTTCATGTTCGAATATTAAAGGGGCAGTAGCACGTTTTTAGGGGGAATATAAGGTGAAGTCAGAAAAATTAAAATTAGTGGTTCCAATTGAAAGACAATGTATTTAAACTAAATGGAGCAGTAATAATTCAAATATATTTTGTAAAGTTTAGCCATGCGATTCCTTTTTCTTACGCAAATTGAATTAAAGGTGTTCACAAACAATGGCCGCCAATGGATTTTATGTGTATCTTCATACTTTGTCCTCTGACTATGGATTATTGGCTAGTGTAATTAGATTTTTGACACTGTCAAATTAATACATTTAGCATGCACATTCTTGAATTAAAGGAGTACCAATATATTGCAATACGTATTGCAATACGCTATTCTATATCGCAATATATTGCAATACAGAAAGGAGGAACGATACCCTTTCATATTAACAACAAACAAGTACAATATTGTAATTATACATTTCTGATTAGTGGTGATAAATATTAATAATGCAAGTGACTTAAACAGTTGTGATGCATCAATGTATCTGCTGTATGTATTCCAAGGGAGGTGAAACCCAAAACGTGCTTTAAAAAAGTTTTTAAATAATAAGTCATGTCATGTCATGTAAATGTTTATTTATCATCAGATGAAATACATAATCATAAAAAATGGCTACAAATTTTGTGGTTTATTAATGTATCAGCTTTATGAAAAACAACGAAACATCTAGCCAAAGGGAAAAGTGCTTAAAAAAGATTTTACGATAAAGATAATGTTCACGGTAAAATAGAATATGTTAATGTATATTTATCATCAGAGGAGATAAATATTGATTAGCAAAATGACTACTAAGTTTGTGGCGTATTAATGTATCAGTTTTATAAATTACAACAAAATAGCAAGCCAAAGAAAAAATGCTTACTTAAAGATATGAAAAAAAATAAAGTTTACAGCAAAATATTAAAAATTTATGTTTATTTATCATTAAAGAGAGGAGATTGATGCTGAGTGATATCAAGGGTCTTGAAGTAGGACATCACAGGTAGCGGATCAAGGATGTTGCTGAGAAGACCAATACATTTCTAATGCCACTGCTCATCTCAAATATATTATAACCTACAAGCGACGTCATTCCAAACATTCTCTCCCCATAGAGGCAGATCAAGTCATGAAATGTTGATACAGCCTATGTTCTATTACGTCGACTTTGTGGGATAGAATTGGAGATTGGAGACAATCAAAGTTAGTTGTGCAATCAGCGTCGCTGTTCTAAAATCATCATTTGGATCATGGCAAAAGCATTTTGATATACGTATATATAAGTATATGAGTATATGTAAATAAGCCAAAGGGAATGGCGTCTTTTGTACGTAATAATATGGCCACTTGTTGCATATTAAACATGCAATGGAAGGTTCACTGGTGGAGACACCAAGCGATTGAGTCGAGCGTAGCAGGAGCAAATCGCTTGGTGTCGAGAACCCGTGAACCATCTAATTTAGCGCATGGACATTTGGAAATCCCAACGTCAGACTAAAGGTTATGTAAATTTCGTTCAAATAAAATGGTTTGCCGTGCACCAAGTTGCACCAAGGGGTTTGATGTCATCGGAAACTAGCGATCTGATTGGCTGAAACACTTGTACCATGCGCTAAAGACTCGGTAGAACACTATTTGAGCAGTTTCACAATGGCCTCTGCAGTAGGTGTCGCCGAGGCCGGGTTTTGTCCTGTGATGACTCTCCCATCCACCTGAAAACAGACATCAAATTTGTCAATTATTTCAATTTAATATATTAAGTTGCAGTGTAAATAACAACATAGCCTTGCTACCTCGATTGTTATCAGCTTCTTCATTTTTGTTCATGCATATATAAATTCAAACATATACATGAAGATATGAACATCAAACATTGGCAATTTGGCATATGATAGACATTTACGAACCTCGATTTTTGCTCAATAAGGATCTCAACCCGAAAATATACAATACTTTTAACTGTTGCAGAGAGTTTTAACTAAATATGACGATTGTTACAGTTTTTCACAACGAGAAAATTTAATGTGTGTACGTTTCTTGAATCTCCTCTGTCCCTTTGCTAGATGATAAGCCGAGAAACGTTGAACGCCTCATTTAGAACAAGGGATATATCAAAGGTAACGTCAGGTGTAGAAGATGTATAGTAAGAAGATGTTGCCATTCATAACAATTATCTTACCCTGTTTTAACTCAAAACCTTCTCAATGTCTCTAAGGAATACCTTATCTTGTGTTTTGTTTTCTTAATTGCTTTTTAATATGACTAAATATTTGTTGCACCATTTAAGTTTTTAATTAAATTTTCAAGACTGAACATTCGATTTGATTTATATGAAAAAAGCGATTTTACAATCAAATTCACGTTTCTGTCACAGACACATGGAAACTGTTCTTCGTTTTCAAATTCAATGTGTCAACAGTGGTAGGCTAATGGAATTTTTAGAAAACCGATATGTACATATAAAATATATGAGAAAAGGCTTGAAAATCATTACCTGAACATTTGAGGTAAAGTTTGCTTTTCCTACAAACTTGGCTCCACAATCTGTGAGTTTGGTCTCTAGAGCAAATGGCATAACGGACATGAGATTCACGGCGTTTTCCTCGTCGTTAGTGAAACTTGTTACTGTCTTTCCCTTCAGTAGGAGTTCGCCGTTTGGCAGTTTGATTGGGACTAGACCTTAAACAATAAAACATGTGTCAAAAATTATTCATTTTGAGTTGAATAGAGCATATATAGGCCAAGTTTACCGTTGGGCACAGATATGTAAATAATCCGTTCTACCTATGTACAGTGCGAAAAACTGGTTACTTTATATGTTGGGCAACGCTTAATTGGACTTTGGTAAGATGCTTGGTCTAGAGCGCCTTGCATGTACCCATAACTTTCAGAATAGGAGATGCAATAGTTATATTCACAAAGACATGCAGGCCATTTTAGGGAGACGCTGCCTATTAATATTTCCGAAGCAAATATACTAGCAAGGCCTAGTAGAGGTAGAGTCAGCCGACCTTTCTGCGACCTATGACCCTCTAACGTTATACGTGCGAAGGCAGACTAATGTGGCTTGGTAGGGATGAGTTCTGATTGGTCAATTCAATACGTGAGCTGACGCGACCCTCTACTAGGCCTTTCTAGACTCAGTATAGGAGTGAAACGGATACTATTGAGGCTTGGTTTACTTAGACTGTTTCCTGAAGAAATTCCATTTGTCATTGATAATCATGAGTTATGATAGGATGAACGTTACGGGTCATTTTGCTTGAAATATATCAGGATATTGTCGAAGTAACGTGGATACAAATACACACGCAGCAAGATGGGTGTTGTCATGTACATGCACTACCTACCGACTGTCCCATGGCAAACGGCACCGACGACCCCTCCCTTCTCGTACACCTCCGCTCCTAGTTTAGCTAGAGAAACGCAGCCCGGCAGATCGTACATTGGTCCGTGCCCTCCAGCGTAGAATATTACCTTATAATCACTGAAAATGGATTTCGTTTATAGTTTTGATCATATGGTAGCTGTAAAAAACATACTTGAAGAGTCCATGAATGAAACGGACATCAGTTAATATTTTGCAAAATTTGACATTAGAATTTTCCATCGGATAACAACAGTATGAGATAAAAACATGTGATAGATTTGAATTCTGTAGTCAAAATGTTATACATTTACCCTTATCGTTAACGTCGATAAACCTCTAGGGTATTCCCTATAATCTAAGTGGTTTACAAACACGTTTCAAGGGGCAGTAGCACGTTTTTTGAAAATTTTATATTTTAATTTTTTCACTGATAATTGTACATTAATGTTAAATCGCAAGGCTAAACTTTACATCATATATTTGAATTATTACTGCTCCATTTAGTTAAAATACATTGTCTTTCAATTGGAACCATTAATTTTTATATTCCTGACATCACCTTATATCCCCCCTAAAAAGTGCTACTGCCCCTTTAAGAGTGAGAAAGGTTAAAGTAGTTATATGCTTATTCTACCTTGCGTTGATATCCTGGGGGGACTTCGTGTTGTCACAAAGTGGCATCTTCGTTTCAAAGAACGTCTTACAAATCGGGTCATCCTTAAAGGCGTCGTAACTACCGGGGTCCTGATAAAACACCAAACATGTATTATATGCTAGTCAAAAAAAAGAAACGCATAGCCAATGTTTTTCAATGTAAACATGAATCAAACTTTTGCATCTAAACATTTTGTCAGTGATTAACATTTTCTCCATTTCCGAGCTTATATCCTTTGTCATTGAAAATGTGTTTCCAGGCAGCATTTAAGTGGTTGTTTCTATAGATAAAATCACTTAAGCACGAAATTGTCTAAATCGGGGGTTCTGGTGGTTTGAACATCAACTGGCAATTGTGATTTTTAAATTAGTTATCAGCCACAATTTGAAGTGCAACAGAAAAATGACATGAACCTGTTCGGGAGCTTTGGCTAAGATTGAAACAATACCCGATGTGTTTCGTGATTCATTAAGAAGATTTTGCATTAGTTTCAATAACACTTGATTTTCCTGGGTAAAGAAGACTTTGGATGACCACAGCCATCTTGAATTCTACTGTATGTCTTGAGTACTTATGTAACATGCTCGGGGGCTTTTGGAAAGAATATCAGGACTTTATCTAGTCTACGGGGCGCGAATTTCAAGCCTAAATTTCCCCCTTTTGAAGTTGTAAAATATATTGACTGTTAAATGACGGTGACCTTTTAACACATGTGTTTCTTTTCACCAAGTCTTTACTTTCATTTGACAATACATGTTTTAACATATTCTCCTAACTCTGGCCACAATCCCCACTTTTCTTGATCGAGAACCGCTTGTATTACAACAGTGGTTAGATGGGAAATTGATGATTTCAGTTTATCTCTGTGGAGAGACTGATATCGTAGGATTTAATTTTTTTTCTTAAATCGTAGCTGTGAATGAGAACTGTGAATAATGAATGATTGTGATGTGATTCCAAAAATGCTCACCATAGGCGCTTTTCCACCTTTCGGACTAACAAATGTTACGTCATATCCGGCTTCTGTAAACACGTGGTACGGATGAGCAACTTCCGGCAGGTACCATCCCGTCTTGTTTCCGGTATCTCCAAGATCAGAATGGTTCGTCACAACAATAAGGACCTTTTTCATGGCGTCAGTTTAATGTATATCTGAAACAATAATTATGGTTTTTTTTTTCATTATGACATGAAATCGAAGAACTACTTATTTAACAGTATCTTCAATGCCTGTACACTTTATGCCATCCATTCAAATTAAGTAAATACGTTATGATCAGTTAATGTGACAAAACTTGTGCTATAGCCGTTGCCAATGGTCTTAATTTATCGCTAAGTGGTGACTGACCAAGAGTGACCATTTTGGTGGCAATGTATTCGGTATGGTGACACTGTCAAAGTTCAAGCAATATTTTTCAAAAACTGGAAAATGTATATTACGTGTCAATCAGTCAAAATATTTTTGGAAACTTTATTGCGAAAAAGATTATACAAGAAATTAACATTTAAATTGGACATGTACTTTTGGAATTAACACATGTCCATTTTCATTGAAAACAAGTTAATGTGAGCCTTTTTGGGACGAATGAGCAAGGCATGCGAGATCAGGTGATGTTAAATCAAAACATATGTATTATTGAACGAATGAAAGCAAAGGATTATAAAATTTGAGGAGAAAAGCTGACATTTCGCAGTAAATAAAAACACTTTCAATCATTCAATGTTGTTATGACTTCTTTTTGTGTGTGAGAAAATATGGTTTTTTTTGCCTCCATTTCAAGGGTTCATTTAAAAGTAGTTAGCCGTGACCTTGTGCCGTTTAAACTAAGTTAGTCCTTTATCGAGTAGTCTTATTGTAAGTGGTCAACATGGGATGACCCGTATTCGATATGAGCGGACCCCTCCCCTTAAGTTAATGCCTTTGAGTACACCTGCGTATCTTAAGTTTGTCCACTTACCTTGTAATTATCATGTAATTTGTAACGTCTTTGATGCATCTTAGCATTGTGAAAACGAAACCAATAATGATGAAATTTCACTGCAAGTTAAGATTCAGTTTGCGTTGACATGTTCATATGACATACCTAGCAGATAGCTGTAACAAATTTGGCAGGTCATTTAAGTAACCAGGGGTCAAAATTTCGAAAACACTGGTTTCTATTTTGCTCTACAAAATCCTTCATAAGTGATCAAGAGCTTTAGATCTTATTCATATGTGTTCATTTGTGCTAAGGCAATGTAACCTTGCTGATGTTTTCCCTACAAAGTTTACATGGATGATTTTAATCGAAATTTAAGAAAAAAACGAATTTCACAATCCGTGTATCTAACCATGCCAAATATCGACATTCAGCACCAGTGACGAGACGATCCCGAAATATGGTTTGGGAATTGTTACTTTACACATGGACACTTGATGATCTTCTGTAAGTCGTCCTGGAGTCATTTTATGAACGCTTAAACGAAACCCAAATTTCATGATATTTGCACTAAGATCACACGCAAGTGAACAAACTTAAGGTAGGCAGCTGTAATGTCACTCTAGTGAACTAATATATTACTCTCAATGTCAGTCCTGTTGGCTTCCATATTGTTGAAAAGGGACGTTATTTCAACAATCGGTTAGTTCCTCTGCATGATAAAATAGATTCAATGTTAAGGTGAACTTGTTGTGATGTTTTTTCCCACCTGTAACCAAAGAAATTTCATCTCTATGTTTTTGCTCAAACACCACCATATTGTGTTAAAATGGGCCATCAATACTGTAGGCATGGTTTCTTAAGATGTACACATAAATTTATATACTTAAGAGAAATTAATCGAAAAATATTACCATTTCTAAGTGGGGAGTGGGTAATCCACCAGACCAACATTCCCTCAGCATCTGAATTTCGTGTAACGATTTAAAAATTAGTTATTGTGTAGTATATTTTATTTTAATTTTCAAACAAGGATAGGCCTAAATGTCAATTTGCGGGTGGGAATATAATATTAAGATAATGTCAGAATAAATGCTGTTTTCCAAACCCAAATATGACTTGGATCTGACAAGTACCCTTTCCATATATTTCCTTTTGATAAGTTTGTGATTTTAAAGGTATGTACAGTTTTGGAATGGGCAGAAATTTTAATTCATTTTTAAATTATACAGATGTACAAATTGACGTTATTTTTCATTTTATTACTTGAAATTATTTATCGTTGCAAAATGTGAGTTAACTAGTGATGGAAGAGATATTCCAAATTCTTCTACACAAAACATGTATTTACTGCCACAATCAACCCCACTAAGACAACTAGTGAGATATCTTCACTGTTCAATGCCGATTCTTTTTCTCTCGAGAACATTTAATTTGTTTCCGTTATATATATCCTATGATGATAACCATGCTCATCACTTAGCTACTTAAAGGGGCAGTAGCACGTTTTTAGGGTAAATATATGGTGATGTCAGGAAAATGAAAATAATTAATTCCAATTAAAAGACAATATATTTAAACTAAATTGATCAGTAATAATTCAAATATATTGTAAAGTTTAGTCATGCGATTCCTTTTTCTTACACAAAATGAACTAAAGGTGTCCACACAAAATGGCCGCCAATACATTTCATGTGAATCTTCATATTTGTCCTCTGACTATGGATGATTGACTTATGAAGTGAGATTTTTGACACTTTATATAAATTAAAAATAATACATAAAGCATTAACGTACAATTATCAGTGAAAATTTTAAAATATAAAATTATCGAAAAATGTGCTTTTGCCCCTTTAACACTTAATGCTAACAAATAAATGTGTTGCACAACTCGAACCCTAGCCATGCATGACACTCCAATAAACACATTATTTCATTAATTGACATGCTTGCAATTCCTTTCAATACGTTGCATGATTGTAAATCATGGTTTATGTGTGACGAGAGATAAACGACTGAATGGACCTAGCGAGGTTGCTACTAAATAAACCCTTCTCTGCTGAAACCAGTCAACTCTTCATATTGACAGTAGTCAAGACATGACATAAGGACCAGAGCTTACATTGGCTAGATTAGTCGTTAAAGAGGCATGATACGTGCGTGTTAAAGGGGCAGTAGCACGTTTTTTTGATAATTTTATATTTTTAAATTTCCACTGATAATTGCAAGTTAATGTTAAATGTATTATTTGACAGTGTCAAAAATATCATTACAGAAGCCAATCATCCATAGTCGGAGGACAAAGTATGTAGATTCACACAAAATCCAATGGCGGCCATTTTGCCAGAACATTTGATTCATTTTGTGTAAGAAAAAGGAATCGAGTGGCTAAACTTTACGTTATAAATATGAATTATTACTGCTCCATTTAGTTTAAATACATTGTCTTTCAATTGGAACCATTTTATCATTGTCCTGACATCACCTTATATTCCCCCTAAAATGTGCTACTGCCCCTTTAAATTGTAGATCCAAATCCACATTGCGACCAATAACGAGGCTTTGGCTGTTGGTTACTATATGTGCTCGTGAATCTCAACTAAAGGGGATTTATGTAACATTGGTACATTCTTTTAATACGATGTTATACGAAAGTGGTTCTTATGTCTTACATAAGCTTATAGCATTTCTTTCTAAATGCAGATCTTGTGCAAGAGTTCTTTGTATTAATTGATAAGTACAAGTATAGGTCTGTTGAGATCGGTATATCAAATACAATATAACGTTAAAGTCTACTAAGCTTAGCATACGGAAAATAAAGACATATACACTTGAAAATTTGTTCGCTATATCCGATTGTTCGCTATATCCGAGTTCGCTATATCCATGTTCTACTGTATTACAAGCTTTATTCAGTATTTTATGGGGGAAAAAATACATATTATCATCTATAATAATCGTTTATCGTTCTATATTTTCAACCATTTTCTATCTGAAATCTTCATTCCAATGTATCAATGGCTTATCTATCATACACAGGCAATTTCGAATTTGAATTGTGCCAAAGTTCTAAACCAACTGTGTTCAAACCTGTCCGGTCTTATGTATAAATGTATTGCCTTTGTATACGGCTAGATTGTTGAGTTGGTGGGTCAAAGTCTCCTTATAAGTCGACCCCGTCTAGACCAGTGTGGCCTGTGTTGCCGAGCCTTTATTTACCTTTCACCACATCTAGACCAGAGTGACATGCATAATTTGTAAAGGAATTCGATCAATGACAGCACCCCTATAAAATCATTACCATGTGCTTGAAACTAAAATCCTACTGGGACCTTCTTTGTACTTCTTTGCCGTCGTGCAGTCTCTATTAATAAATATCATCATTAAAAAAGAAAAACTGAATAAGTCGAGTCAAATGAATTGGGTTTAATGAAAACCCTGTTTGGATCTTATGGTTATTTTAAATGAGATCAATGTGTTTTATCAGAAAACTCTTAATAATTGTTATCAATAAAAACGAAAAACGCATCGACGTTATGCATTTTAAATAAGAAAACATTACTGAAATTGTATCAACTGCCTATTTATTTCTCTCCTATTCCTTCAATGAGAGCTGCGTGTATTATTGTCTGGCTAGTGCAATCTGATGCCAAACGGGCCAACATTTTGTATTAATGATTCAACTCCAACCAGCTAAATACCACACATGTGTTATTTCTAACGTGTATTTAGTGGATTGTGTATATGGAATCGAAAGCAACTAATTTCTTCTCAATCTAAATGGTAACGATTTTATTTCTGTCTGTGTCAGTTCTAAATCAATAACAATAATAGATTCAAAGAAATTATTAACTATCTTAAAACTTAAATTATCAACTGTCCATGAAGAATGTGTTAATAGCAAAAGTCAACTACGCTGGAGAGGGTTATATGTGAGGGACGATGGAAAATGTTTTATGGTGAATGGGGATATTATGATTAAACAAATGCGTTTTACCGAGTGCAACTTGATCTCCATTGAAATATCGATTTTCGTTATTTCCGTCCGTCTCTACGGCTATATGACATATAGCATAAATTGAAGACCTTGGGCTTCTGCAAATGATAATGCCCTGAAAAACAGCGTTACCCTTATAATATAAAATAATGTTATGTCCTGTTTGAGAGTGTACGCGATGTGAGATTATAATGATAAATGTGATTGCATCAACAGTTACTTACTTGTACAGCCAGGTATTCACCTTCCTTCTACCAATAGCGATATATACGAGGGACTTCAACCTGATGTGCTCACAAGGCCAACGCGTTATGGAGTTTGTGCAAACACTGCCTACTTTACTGTGATAACAGAAGAACCTGGGAGCTGCTAAGATTTACTAGATTGTGGTGTACAATAAAACGAGCGTACCTGTTTGCGTGGTGCTTCAATACAAGTTCCCTCCAACGTTATAGAGTATGGCGTGTGTAAACCAGCTTATCCGCCGTGACTTGCAATTGCGTTATTACGAAACAGGGTCACTGCATTCACCTGGGCATGCTTGAATAAGTACTGCACTTCTTGTGTCATGTCATTGCGTGTTTTCAGGCTTTGTCTAAAGACATGATAACCTAGAAAGTACAGGTGTCCTTAAGAGTTTATTAAGATTATCATTAAGATTTTTTCCTAAGATGTCTTAAATCGACGTACATGTATATGCCTGGATTTCAGTCTTTTTAAGTCAAGAATGATAACCATGCATGTGCAGTTTATATGTAATAATATGTATCTTAAATGTGATGAAAAGTCGTCGATACAGTATATATCTTTCTGCACGTCTGGTATTATGGTCTCAGCGTCACGCTGCTGCAACTCGCAGAAGCAAAAAAAAATCATGTAGTGCGAAAAGCATGTGTCTATATTTTGAATGTCTGTAAATGGTTCATGATAATAAGGTTCGTGTAAAAGTAAGTCTCTACTTTATGGTTATAGTTGTTAGACCACATTGTTTTTTCATTGTCATTGTATATCCTATCTTAATGACAAGTAGTTTAATGTAACAGTTTCATAGAAGTGTTTTTTTTTCCATGTCTCAAGCTTTGCTTTTATCGAGCCAAACATAGACGCTGTGTTGGTAAATTTGTTTTAGAAAATTAACCATCACCGACAGTCAAGGTAACATCTGAAGCTGATATATCACGATCATTTGCATGTTTTTGGGGTTGACATTGACTTATTGTGAGGCTGCTTAGGTAGACATTTCAGATGAATTGTGCATTTAGTGATAAAAGCACCAAATTTGGCTCATTTTATCACTTATCAATGGGAGGCATTTTAAGAACAAATTCCATGTTTTCCGTTGACAAATTCGTCATGTATTTCATGTTTCAGTTCTAAGTGATGCTCACAAAGGGATTGATCTAATTCTATCCTCGAGTCAATAATAAGTGTGACAGAAGAGAAACAATACTAGAATACAGGATGAAACCAGTCTAAGAATTGGAATAAACACAAAAATAATCAGGGATACCAAACCATTTGGACATAAAGGTGAAACCATCAGAATGTCCTGTTCACCTGCCATTAACAATATCTAAATGAAATATTTTGCATAAATCCATAATTGTTCTTTGCCATAATTATTTACCAGACTGTCTCTATTTCGGCGTTGCTTTGAGATAGACCTCGTAGAATGTTAGATTGTATGATCGAGGGGCATATAATCGACGTGGACTTTTTTCATCTCCACTCACTAGACCAGAGCCTGGTCCTGAGGTGATCGAGATGAGTACAGAAGAAGGAAGACTGCACTCCTGATGGAAAATAGACTTATCATTGATAAGGTGAAGTACCATAATGACTAAGAACGCTATTCAGGGAAAAAACAAGGATTAAACCCTATAGATGATAACGACCAGACTCCCAGGTTGTACCTTCTTCGAGAGGCACTTTAGAAGTAGGAATGACAATAAGGAATATATGGATGACAACTTCTTTGTTCATTCTACACAGATTCTTGTGTCATTCTCAAGCAGAGGAAGAGTAATAAAGTAGTGGCATATATATATAAGTAAAAAGTATAACACGGTGAAAACAACTAAAGTAGTGTCTAAGTAAATGTCTCTGCTTGAGAACGACACAAGAATCTGTGTCTAAATGTAGCATACAATGAATGAAGAAGTTGTCATCCATATATTCCTCTGCGTTATTGTCAATCCAACTTCTAAAGTGCCTCTCAATAAGCGAGTTAGTGCTCAACTCCGCTCGGGCAATATTTCAGCCATTTGCGGCGGGCCTCTCAAAGAAGGTATAACCTGGGAGTCCGGCCGTTATCACCTATAGGGTTTAATCCTTGGTTTTACCTGAATAGTGTTCATTATGTGTCATTATGGTATGGTACTTCACCTTATCCATGATAAGTCTATTTTCCATCAGGAATGCAGTCTTCCTTCTTCTCCAGCAGAGACCATGAATGGGATCAGTAGCTTTCTTTGAGCACGGAAACATGCTTTGAAATCTTTTTAAACTCCCTAATTTTTATCACCTTTTGTATTAGTTTTTGCTGGTTGAAAATATGAACTTAGCTTGTTATGTGGGGGTGTGGATGTTTTTTAAAAATCTTGGTGAACTGTGTCAAACTCGAAATCTTAACCCTTAGACATGTTGAACCTTTCCTCTGATAATCCTTCGGACCATGAATCCCATAGAAAATCAAATCTTGGCTATGACTAAAATTGTTTAGGTAAGGCTTTGAATCTTTTCAGTCTGATTTTGAACTTCAATTTGAGTGTTTATATAATGTGTGTCTAACCATCAACATCAGCAATCAATCACCGAAGCAAGATATGACATTCATGTAACCCTCATATAATTTTACTAAATGCAAAGATTTTGTGTTCCAGGTCACTCTAATTTCTTATTTCCTGCAATGATATCCTCTAACAATATCTATCCTTGGTTAAATCATCTTTACAAGTGTGTGATGAGTCTGCCGGTTGGCTTCACTATACACAGAGAACACAAAGACTTCTTGACTGAAACAGGTTTTTAATGACAGCCATTAATTTCTTGAAAATCAACAAGTAATGGTACACTGTTTGAAGCAATACTTCCTATGAAAATATCCGTTGGACCATGCCATCTATGTACAGACAATATTTACATAGTGTATGCATATAAACATGGCCAATCCTAGACGGTTACCTATATCAATATATGTATAGTATATACATGTGCAGCATGCACGCTACATACCATGGGCTACATGAAAATATACCTGTATCATTCTCAATATATAAATTCTGTAAGCAAAATTACAAAACTGTAAGAATGGTGAAGTCATTCTACTTGTATCATGACACCAAAAACATAAACTCATTAGTGACAAAAAAATAAATAAGCTACAAAGCACTTGTAATTCTATTGAAATGCCATTTTCATAGATAACCATATGACAGTTCAGTATAACATACATAACGGGAGACCTTCCTTCAATGGATGATGCTATGAGTTTGTATAGTTGTATTATGTAACAATTCACACGTACACATATATAAACATATATATATGCCAATAGAATAACAGTCACATTATTGATATTGATATAAAAGGACACTTTTTACACACTTTAGCCACCGACTCTTTTACACACTTTAGCCACCGACTCTTTTACACACCTTAGCCACTTAAATGCTAAAAAGATTTTATCAAACCAATAGCTCCTCAGATTTGGGTTATTTCACCCTGTGGATAAAGCAACAATGATCTAACCTCAGTTAAGGATCCATAAAACTTTTGTACTGTGTAAATCTCAACATAACATACCATACAAAAAACATTCAGTGAGTTGTTATATCAGCTATTAGGGCGTCAAATTCATTCAACCAGAATTCAAAACATTGAGTTTGTAGGGCTTAAGATTTTGTTAAAGATACCTGTCTGAAATTAAGTTTGGCCAACTGAACAAGTGAAACCAAACTCTAGTAGAGGTTTGGTATAATGGTTTAAAGTTTCCCTTGATGTTGAGCTAACCGAGGATGATATATATTACTTGTTGATGTTTATTAAAGAGACACAGAGTATGTTGATAGGATCACATATGTCAAATTTTGAAATCGATGTTTTTACATCGGGAACCACTAACTGTTACTGAAAATAACTAGTTACGGGTCAATCAGTACATTAGAGCGAAATACGGCAATTCAAAGTCAAATTTGCCAAACATAATTTTGAAACCTTGTTATAAGCTGACAGGAAGATATATTCGATTCGATAGTGTTTATTTGTTATTGTAACTAATAGGTAGATTAATTGGGTGCGTAATTTCGAATATTAAACGTATATATATATAAATCAAGCATTTTAGTGATATTATGCATAAATGGATATATTCGCAAGTCCAGTGATGAGATATGAACTTCATTCAGCATATTAGATATTTTGTAGCTTATCAAAAACAAATAAAATTTTAAGAAAGATACTCTGTGTCACTTTACTCCAATCAGCACGTCCTGTTTAGGATGAGTACGAAGACCCTGGATATACATAGATGACAATCAGAACAAGGGAGGTAACTGTGTAGGTTTGTCTCTTGCAACAGACAGAGACACTGATTGCATATCGCCACACAATTGATAACAAGTGATAACATCCTTCATATCTTTCTCACTAAAATTAAGTTCTATTATTTAGCAGACAATTTGTTGTTGTAGGACCATAAAATTAATGATCAGTGCATTAACTTGAATAGTTTATTCATGAAGAATGTAATAATTCTACTTAAGTATATCATGCCATTATTCTTCATCAGAGAGAAAGCTGCCAATCAAAATATAAATCACATGCTTTATTTATTGACATGTACATTTATGCATAATCTTTTCATTACT
Source organism: Steromphala cineraria (assembly GCA_916613615.1). Lineage (NCBI taxonomy): Eukaryota > Metazoa > Mollusca > Gastropoda > Trochida > Trochidae > Steromphala > Steromphala cineraria. The sequence goes on along the minus strand of OU744721.1, from coordinate 63,295,297 downwards.
ATTTATTATGTTGAACACCATTGGAAAACAATAGTGATTTAGATATCAGATTTTTGTGTTTAATATTATCATTATGCGGTTATAAAAGATCTGATTTTGTTTTTAAAATTCTGATGGAATATTTATATCAGCATATAAATAAAAGCACATTCTTTCAAAATAATGAATTTGTCAGAATGTTTTTCCAAGTATTTCCATGTCTTTTTAAAAGTCATTACATCTGCGAGATCATGAAACATGTTAAAGGGTTCATATAAAAGAAATCCACTAAACAGTTAACATGTACTCGATATTCTCTACTTCCATATCAAATGTGCTCAAAGCTTCAATTATGACAAATGAAAAGAGGGATATCATGAAAAGCATTAAATTATGAAAATTAATGTCACCTAATCAATCAATTATGAGTAGGACTATTATGGTATAACTTGTTTCTTCATGTTTGATACTAGCTTATCATTTATGTATGAAATTGGGATATTAAATTCCATCTAACATCTTCTTAAAGATGGCTTCACAACCAATAAATAACCATGAAAACAAAACATCACATTTGTAGCAACAGAAAACAACAATTCCAAATCTAAAGATAAAACTTTTGTCTACATTTTGTATCCGTTTTGATGCCAAATACAAATATCATAAACTCAACTAATACAACTAAGCAGGGAATATAAATAAATTAAAATACCTCAGAGGGTTTTAAAAATGGTTCAACATTAACAAGTCCCAAAAATTGTGGTTATCATCTCATGGACAAGTCAGTAGAGAAAATTCAAAATTCTCTGTTAACTGCATTAAAGTAATTCTTAGCAAAACATTGATTTCAACAATGGATTCATACCATTACTTGAATATCAATCTGAATTTTCAATCAATATCTAACAAATTTATTAGAGTCATGTGTAGTCAATGAAGAAAATAAGCTTTTCTCACTCAAAACATCACAAAGATGAGAATTACAAAGGTAGATGTTAAATTTAGTATCAAAGTTATATTATTCATTACACTCCACAGTTTCAAAATAATAACTTTGATAATGCTTGGTACCTACTAGCTTGTTTTTTACATATGGTTTTGCAGTTTGAAGTAGGAATAATGGAGAATATCTGTTTCATCATCAACAGCTTAATAAAACAACTCTTTTCCAAGCACCTTTTCAATCAACAATCTTGGTAAATTTTTTATTCTATATTACAGCATACAAATATATAAATATTTTGTTTGTATCTGTACCTTCATTACCCTATTGAATCATATGTATTTCACTTTCAGTACCTTCAACCATATTGTTTCACCATTCTACAACTAAATACAAATGATAGCTGATGTTTTCTATGAATCTTGTAATTATAAAACTATGGCACTATAGAAGGAAGTCTCTTCATTCTTCATTCTTCATTCTTCATTGCTTGGCTCACTCAATCCTCAACAAAACAATAACAAGGCCACTTAACGTTTCAAGTTTCATGGAACACTGAGTCTCTGCAGAAATAATATTCACTGAAACTTGGACAGCTGTACACAACTTCAGAGACTGATCCCATTCAACGTGTGTCCATGGCAACAATATCACAACCGTATCTTGCAACTCACAAGTCCATTTTTCATTTCACATAGTCTTGAGTCAATTTTTCCTCCTTTGTGATCTGTAAAGTCATAAGCATAAAAAGCATACAAAATTAATTTGTAACGTGATAACATATTCTTCTAATATGTAACGATATTCTTCCTTTTGTGAGAAGTCACTCAATTGTACTTTAAAAATTTCTGATTGATGTGATGACTTATCCTCCATGAGATCCACAGCTTATAAAGATTCTCCAAAAGTCACTGTCCTCCGTAGTACGATAACAAGTCCTTTCAAGAACTCGGAAGGCATTCTGTCCAAAGAGCCTCAAATGTCGCATAAATGCTTGGCTGTCAGGATCCAAAATCCCAACTATCAAGATTCTCTCCTAGCTAGTCCAGTTAGATGAATAAATACTAGAATCACGTGTCATGACCAGGACGAGCTACACTCTGTCCGTCGTGTGGTACTTGTTGAGGAGGGCTTCCAGGAGACGTAACTTGGCTTTTATTTGCTGCAACATGAAAAGAAAGGGTTCAATATTTCATATTCAAGATTGGCATTAACCTATCAATGTTCAGTTGAATGGATGAATGAAAACTATCATGCAAGAGTCTTATTTTCAACCTTGTTGGTTGATGGTACTTGTCAAAAGTGGCCATTTCAAAATGTAACAAAAAGAATAGCCAAGGTTTTAAGGTGGCAGTAGCACGTTTTTTGATAATTTTATATTTTAGACTTTTTACTTTTGTACATTAATGCTAAATGTATTATTTTGATAGTGTCAAAAATCTCATAACAGAAGCCAATTATTCATAGTCAGAGGACAAAGTATGAAGATTCACCTAAAATCCATGGGCAGACATTGTACGTGAACACCTTTAATTCATTTTGTGTAAGAAAAAGGAATCACATGGCTAAACTCTACATTATATATTTGAATTATCACTGCTCCACTTAGTTTAAATACATTGTCTTTAAATTGGAATCATTAATTTTGATTTTCCTGACATCACCTCAAATCCCCCCTAAAAACGTGCTACTGCCCCTTTAAGGTGGCAAGACAACTGAGACACATTAATCTAACTGGCCAGCTACACCTAAAGCTAATTCTACAGATGTATTGAATAGTAATTTTCGCCAATTTAAAGAGTACTTGATCATCAATTTCTAAACCTAATGAATAAAATGTTCCTTTAGACCAATCAACATTTTTAATACTTTAGATCAAACCAGATGATGATGATTTACAGCTCTTAAAAAACAATATATATGTAAGTCAAACCAAGTGTACCTTATACTGACTGTACTCCCCCTGCAGAGGCGACCGATCCTCCTTTTGTACCCTTCTGCAAATGATGAATAACATTTCACATTTAGCAACAAATTTCAAATAACGATATTTAAAACAAATTATATAAAACAATATCAAAAGATATATGTTGCAATCTAATTTCCATAAGACAGCTGGCTACCTGGTTTTGTAGCACAAAACCAAAACCAGTGCCATCCTTTTAAATTGCTAGGCTTCCCTAGTTACTTTAGGGAACCCAAGGTCATTTGGAAAGAGAACCCTAATTTACTAGTGAGGATGATAAAGTTTACCATATCAGGAAGATTGCAGTTAGAGATGGAGCCAAGGATAAAACAACTTACCTGCCATGCTGACACAGAAAATCTTCTTCAAATGTCCGAAGAACTTTCCGCAGCCGTTTTTTGTCTGACTTTGCTCGTTGAAGTTCATCTTGGAGCTCAGGTCTGCAGCATGAGAAGACAAAACATCTATATCTAATGTTTTCAGTGAATTTGTTCTATTATAGTAAAATGAATTAAATCTGAAATAGTTTGTTTTAAAAGCCTTTATTCGATAATATGGGTAGTCAAATTAATTAAATCTGAAATAGTTTGTTTTTAAAGGCCTTTTTCACCTTGTTTAGATTCAGTACCTAGCTAAGCATCAATGGACAAGGTGTGTTTGTCAATCTCAGCCAAATTAACAATGAAAGCAATATTTGACAATGAAAGCTTAGTGTGTGATTGACTGGAGAACAAACTCTATGGATTCACAATTTCCTTATTGCAAGGTTGAGTCAGTTTGATGTAGAACAAGGCCAATCATGAGGAAAGATTTTCTGGATAACAAGTTCTTTAATACAAAAATCACTAAGTTTGAGTGTAAATATATATGCTCACTCCATCAGGTGGCAGCCCAAGTGAAAATAAAGTAACCATTTCCTTTAAAACATCATTATATTCACAATAAAGAACTTGTTATCCAGAACAGTTTTGCCTTATAATGTATTATGGGTTACGCCTTATTGGAGTGAGGATACTCACATGGACATGTCGTTCACATGGAAGTCAGGTTTGATCAATTCATCCTCTTCATCAGAATCATTCCTCTGGCGACTCGATACAGACTTGTTCTTGTTCAGGCCTGCGTGTCGGCCGGTCTCCCTTAAGATAGAGAAGTCGCGAGTAACGGCAAACTCCATCGTTCCGATGTCTCCATCATCAGGATCAGCTGTCGGTACACGGATTGGATTTCTCTGTTGAAGACATAACAAAAATTTAGGTTGATCAAGTGGTAGCAAGACAGTTTTGAAATTAATGGAGAAATGATGAACAAGATTTCCATAACTTTCTATGATTAAAAGGATACAATTTTGCTGGTTCATTATTGTGAGTTACTAAGTTACTGAGCGTGTTTGATTTATCTAGTATTTTCAAACAAATTGAGTGGCCCACTAACAAAAATCATATCTTAATTAAAGAACACAATTAGAAACTTACTAAGGTAAGAGGCATTCTGTACATTTCATTTGCATGGAAAGTGATAATTTTATTACTTTAGAAAAATATTTGAATAATCACTTTTTCACAACATATTGCTCATAATGTCAAATACACAAGTTAGTCACTAAACCTATTACGTTTCTCTAAAACTACTTTGGCTTTGTGCCTAAATTAGAAATGGATGTTGTAACTCATTTAGTGATCACTTACAAACTTCATGGTGTTTGCGGGTCCAGTTGTGATCTCCTGATCTTCTGGTACAGTCTCCAGATCAATGGTGTTCCTTGGCTAAACATACAATAACATGATGGTATAGTGAGTTCAAATTTTCAGAATTATAATTAGGCAAACATTGATTAGTTGAGTAACCAAATTTCCTCACAGAATTTTAATAGTAAATCTTTTTATGAGCAAATTTGATTAATAAAATAAACAAAGACGGTAATATTTGATTTTTTTAATCAATATCTGTATTATCTGAAACATTTCATAAAAATGACCACCTACAAAAGGACGAAATGCTTTTTCCTCGCCAACTGCTTTAAGACATTATGCTCCCAAAATCTGTAGATAAATCTAATTATTATGTCTGCATTACAAAGGAAAGAAAAAAACAAGTAAAAGAATTCTCCAAGAGATATACCCTGAATGAAGATGTACTTTTAACTTTTTTTTAAGTATGTAAAAACTATCTACAACCAATTTTGGAACGTCAATTTTAAACTTACGGAAGATGGTTTAGCAAGAATCCTCTTGATGGATCTGTAGCGGTCGTACAGTGGTCTCATCAGGTCCTTCTCACCACGCGTCGACTGAAACAATCATTCAGAAACTCACAATAGGCATAGTACATGGTAACAATGAGCAGTAAAAACAGCTAAAGAAAATAACTCATCACATCTGAATCACAAACACTTTGCACAGACATTTATTTATATTCTTTATCAATTATTTGTCCTTCTTTTTTTTTACCCATTTTTTCAGGTATACAGACAGGCTTGTGTACAAAGTGAGCTTATTTTCTTTATCACTTATTTGTCTTGCTCGTTGTACATGGTTTGTGTATTTTGATGAAAATCCAACCCAAATAGAAAGTTTTGAATCTAGATACTTCACAAAGAAATCTTCAATGCTCTCTGTTCACTGTACAATAGAAGCAATAACTGGTGAGTAGAGCCTACTCACCGGCCGACCGTGAATACTCTCGAAGTGGAGTAAGGCTTTCTGTACAGCGAGCTTCTCATCTAGCACCTGCTCATAGTTCATCATCTGGTGAAATAATAACAAAACATGCATCAATTGGTTAGTGATATGGATGGGGTCATGGAGTCTTATTTCTTAACTGTCATTGAATACATCAACAATTACACAAATGATCATAAAGGAACCTTAAAATAGGTTCAAGGAATACTTGACAACACATGAATCAAGTTTTTAGGGATGTATGGTTTGATATAACATGCTTCCAAAAATACAAAAACCTAGTCCTGAGTGTTGAAAGTAGGGCATGAATTTCTTTGAGGTTTGTTACATAAAATGCTCTTCATCTACAGGACCCTTAATATCACTGTTGCAACAAACTTACGGAAATCTCGCGTGGTCTGCGGACATCTCGCCGCTTCTCTTGCAAGTTTTTGAGGATAATCTCCAGAGTTTCCTCAATTGTGGGCGGCAGTGTTGGTATGACATCAGTTCTCTCCCCTGACGATGAAGCACCGCTACCATGACGACTCCTGCTCCCCATCTCAGCTTCTTCTCTCAGCTCTGATAGAAACACACAAAAATTATAATAGATATCATCATTTTTTTTCTCTTTAATTAGTGTTTCTGTATCTAACATGACAAGTTTACGGTAATTCACTGTTTGAAATCCATTTGATAGCAAAAAAAGAAAATATATATATGTTTTTTTCTCATCGACTTGTTTTACTCACTCTTCAGTTCTTTCCGGGCTCTGGACAATTCCGACATGTACTTCTTGATCTCAGGCTGGGCCGCTTTGTCATGGTGGGACGGCTGAAAAATTTATTTATACACATAAATAAGTAACATACTGAAGTAACTTCCTCTGTTCTGTAGTTGACATAGGGTCAAGGAATAGCCCAGCAACAAGGTTACTGAAAGCTGAATAATATTATATAACCAGATCTTCTCCAAATTGCCTTGGAATTACATTGTCATAGAAATTATATTTTATATATAAAGATTCAAATACAAGGCAAAACATTAATGATAAGAAAAATTATGCATGTTTTCTATGCTTTCATTGTTGTTCAATATCAGCTCAAAACAACAATGAAATATTATCAACTTAAACAATTTTTACATACCCTATATCCATGTTCCTTTTCAAAGTTCTCATCAAAAGCTTTGATTCGTTTCTTCAACACTAGAACAAAAAGCATCATATACATGTTATTTTAAACCACAAAACGAATATTTTGTAACTGATATAAAACATTTTGACCAACCAATTTCCATAAAAAATAGAGCCATTGGCTCTGTAGCGCATCAGGCTTCATCATCAATTATGCTGTAGCGTGTGGCCAATGTGATTTCCCCTTTGTAGAGGCCACAGGGGCACCAATCATAAAATTAAGTATATAGGCGACAAGTTTCAGTTTTCTAGGCCTTATACTTCAGGAGAACAAGATGAAAATAGATTTGAAGGACGTTCCTGTTGCCTTTATTAGGGGCAACAGGGTCACCAAAGCTACAATTCATAATCCTCACTAGTCAAGGAGTCTGTACACAAAGTTTCAGCTTTCTAGGCCTTATGGTTCTGGAAAAGACGATGAAAATAGGTTTTTAGAGCGTGGCCCCTATGGCCCTTATTTGGGGTCACAGGGCTACCGAAGCTACAATTTATAATCCTCACTAGCCAAGGAGTCTGTACACCAAGTTTCAGCTTTCTAGGCCTTATGGTTCTGGAGAAGAAGATGAAAATAGGTTTTTAGGGTGTGGCCCCTGTGGCCCTTATTTGGGGTCACAGGGCTACCGAAGCTACAATTTATAATCCTCACTAGCCAAGGAGTCTGTACACCAAGTTTCAGCTTTCTAGGCCTTATGGTTCTGGAGAAGAAGATGAAAATAGGTTTTTAGGGTGTGGCCCCTGTGGCCCTTATTTGGGGTCACAGGGCTACCAAAGCTACAATTTATAATCCTCACTAGCCAAGGAGTCTGTACACCAAGTTTCAGCTTTCTAGGCCTTATGGTTCTGGAGAAGAAGATGAAAATAGGTTTTTAGGGTGTGGCCCCTGTGGCCCTTATTTGGGGTCACAGGGCTACCAAAGCTACAATTTATAATTCTCACTAGCCAAGGAGTCTGTACACAAAGTTTCAGCTTTCTAGGCCTTATGGTTCTGGAGAAGAAGTCGAAATTCCACAAAGTTTACAGACGGATGGATGGACGGACGGACGGACGGACGGACGGACGGACGCCGGATACCATGCCATGCCTTACAGGCCAGATGAGTTAAAATCTGATCAAATGACTGAAACATTAACTTTGACATATATCTAACATCTCAAGCAGCAGAATAGTTATATTCTGAGTAGCAAATTATCAGGCATTGAAGAAAATAATGTCTTTAATTTGAATAATTAAGGCTCAGAAGTTGAAAATGTTAACCTGACTTGTATCACTTCAAAAATAGAATAACCATAACCAGGCAAGGTGCTAGCAAACAAAACGTTCTACACTTACATTGTATTCTCTTGGTGAGTTGTCTGAGCTTCTGGCTCGATTCATCCTCAGGACTGATAACAAACAAAGACAAACGTAAACATTATGAAAAATTGTTTCTGGAAAACAAAAATTAAAACAAAAGTGTTAACTTCTTAAGTGCAATTGCGATCTGTAACAAATTATTGAAATAAAGTATCATCTCTGCATCCTTTTCATACCTCTTTCAAAAACCATTATTTAATTGTTTTACAAAATGTCCAAATTCAAATTACCGTAAGCACAAAAACAACAAAATTTACCTAAGGGGAACACCTATTATGTAAACTATAATGATCAAATTGTCACTTGACACAAAGTTGGTACTGGTTATCAGCTGTAAGCGGTACGTAACCTACCGAGCATTTACGACTGTTTTGGGGCCCTGCTAATAAAACTCTGGAAGTTAAAAATTCGGGTTGCAGACCCCCTTTAACAGAAATAATGAGAGCAAGTTAGTATGAGAGTATGAGTGTATCAGCGTACCCATGTTTCTTGTACTGGTCCTGTTCCACTGGGGGAGATGGTGGAATGTCGGTGTTTACAGCAACACTGGAAGAAAGGTTTTAGGTCTTACTAAATGGTATCATTTCATATAAACTTGTGTTTTTAGGCCTATAATAAATACATGCTGTTAATAGAAAAGAATTTCACTTATTTAGGAAGTTAAAAAGTGGTAACAAAATGTTAAATAATTATCCTTAAAGAAAATTAATGATATGATGTTTTATGTTACGTCGTATTGGTCAATCAAACTGTTAGAAATGTTTAATATCTAGTAAATCTATAGAATTGTGACTTAGCACTAGCATCACTGTCTTTCTTGAATATTATGGAGAATAGCATGAATTACATAAACAATATATGCAATATAAAAAGGATTTCTGCAAACTACAGACATTCACAGCAATTGAGGTGAAATAGAAAAAAAATAGTTTTGTGGAAAACACCAACCACACAAGGTAAAGAAGAAGTATACAATCTGGAAAAAAGTATCGAGCAAGGAAAAAATACAATACTTCCTTTGAAGAGAGACAAACCATCACCTTGACAATTCCCGAAGTCTTTTTTGCATAGGTAATGCACCTTAGAGATGACAATAGGTATTGTCTATTTGTTTCCACAAGATGTCAGTATGTAACTCACGTTCATAATTTTATTCATATAGGCAATTATTTACAATGAGATAGAAGGGATTCAAAATGTTGAAAAGCACACCAAGTGATAGCAACTCAAGATTGTGGCAGAAATATAAGAAGTTGAAGCACACATAAAATGACCACTTCCACCGTATTAAACCACATCATTCCAATTCTAATCTATACTGAATTGTTTGTAACTTTCATATTATCATATCTATTGCTTAATGATGTAACAACATTTTTATAATGACCTTTAAGAAGAAATACGTTAATCCAAATATACATTTTTGAAACACAATTATACTTATTTGTTTGTAAGCATATAACTGAGAATAGTGGAGTCCCTGTTATTTTCTCAAAAACAATTCATTATAAATAAGCTCTGAACAGATTTCAAGTGATCTGAAGGTGGAGTGGCCACTACCGAAACCGTGAAATGGCCAATTGACCATTACCATCTCTCGTCGAGGAAAGTGTTACGAGCGCTAGGGGACGGAGGAGCCTCGAACTTGGAATGTTGATCCTCGTTGGACATCCAGCTAGACAAGCAACAGCACATGAGTAACCACACTAACACATAGTACTTGATCATCATAGGGACACTCACAGGATATCTTGTACACAATCTAACACTTAGTTGATTATGACATAAAGCCACTTTGTAGACAAAACTTAAAGTAAATCAAATGCCATTGGTTTGAAATTTCAGGACGTAAAGAATTAAGGGTTTAACAGCACTGAAAAATATTTTATTCATGTATTACAGCTGCATACATGTTATTTTGAAAAATGACATTGAGTCATTCATTAAGTTTTTTAAATTCTGAAAATCTGTGATTTTTTTAAAAGAACCCAAGACAATTATCAATGAAGTGACAACTATATTATAATCAATGTCAAAACATCACTGTCAAAATAGATAGAAGTTGCATAATGCTTATCCATCCAAAAAGTTTCAATTCATCATCAGGAAGATTTTCAAAGAAAGGGTTGGATATATAAAGAATTAGTATTGATGACCTAATCATTCCCCTTGTTGGTCATAGTCCATAGAGTGAGTGCCAAGTTCTATTTGATTGTGTTTTCCACACTAGATCCTTTATGAGTGTCCCGGCTGATGACAAAATGCGTATTTGTTCTTACATTGACAATGAGCTTCATATTACAACACTGACAATCCATAAATGTTAGTTATACAACATTGCTAATACCAATACAACATACAACAGTATGATCTAGTACTCAAATGCCTATACCCATGCGACACTTTTCCATGATATATAATTTAAGATAAAACAAAAGTTCTAAGCTGGCAGATTTTTCACATATCTTACAGCACCAATCATCTATCAATAGTGTTCTTATCAGCATTTCTTTCAAGTTTTTGATATTAACGAAAAAAAAATTTAACGAATATAATGACTTTTAATAACAGTCAATGACAGTTTTTCACATATCTCATTGCACCAATCATCTATCAATAGTGTTCTTATCAGCATTTCATTCAAATTTTCCATATTTAACTAAATGTACTGTAATATTTACAATAACAGTTTTACAAGTCTATCAACACAATCAATTCACTTGAAGCAAAAGCTTCGCAGACATCCAGCATGTATGACAATAATACTGAAAGCCAATGTACACTGATACAGATCAAGTGTAAGAAGTATCAACGAGCAGTTTTATTACAATATCGAAAGCCAATGTACACTGATCCAGATCATCTGTAAGAATTATCAATGAGCACTTTTATTACAATACTGAAAGTCAATGTACATTGATCCAGATCAAGTGTAAGAAGTATCAACGAGCAGTTTGTCCGTCACCTACCCATTTTTCTTCTTGAGTTTGCTGGAGCGGGGCGAGACAATAACCGTGTTCTCCAGATCTTCCGACGGCTCCTGGGGACAGGGCTTCCTCATCATGTAGTTGGTCGACTGGGTCGTCCGTGCTGGGATGGGATCTGGATACAACAAATATTGCAATCACAGTATCGAATTGTAATCCTAATCAAGGATCGATTGGTAGCTTGGTTGGTAGAGTTAATGTTTGCTCGTTTGATTCCACATCATAATATATCATCACTGATATTACCATGATCAGTCGTGTGAGATCTGTGATGACATCTGTGCATGAGTAGTTGGCTGATAACCTTCGAAGGTTCTCATTTACTTTGCCTTAATGGAGGTAAAGTTGCTGGCCAGTTTTCAGGCATATGAAATAAGTGTTAAAAATTTAGTCAATTCATACAATGTAAATTCAGTAAAACTTGAAAGAATTCTATTCAATATTATAAAACTAAACTACAGAACAATCATTCAGTGTCCACCAACCTGAGCTGTCGACATGTTCATGCAGTATTGTGAGATCCAGGGGCGGGACGAACGGTTTCCTGTTGTTCAGCGGGGACCGATCAGGGGAGACAACCTGGAAGGATTTCACAGGATCTTCCTCACGGATGTCGAGGAAGGCGATACGGGACTGCGGTTTGCTCAGGGACTGGTTGTTTTGGTTTGAATCTTCCTCCTCCTCCGACGAGGAAGACGAGCTCATCTGCTTCTGTTTGAGAGTCTGTTTGCGAGGAGCAGGTTGAGGACGAGGTAGAGGCTGAGGCTCAGACTCATCCGGCGTGACCACAACCATCCCATCATCCTCCAGCAGCTCCTTCACTTGCTCCGCTAGCTCTGAACTCTCCAGACTGCGGCGGAACTTGCGGCTTGGGGAGCGACGCACTGGTCCAGACGGTTTCTTGAACTGGAAGAGACAAAGAAGTGTGTGTCATTTGTTTTCTTTAAATGAACATGTTTCTAGTGCATTCTATCCAGGTTGTGCCTGGGAGGGTTGTGAAGCATCTGGATGCTGAACATATCTAGGAGTAATCAGTAAGAGCCTTGATGGATAGAAATAGTCTGCTTGAGCAGAATGAATGCACGCTATACCCGGTAACAGAATACTTACTGAGGTCAGAACCTCTGAAGTCCGCTCGACACCTCCCAACTCAGACGAGTCACTCTCTGGGGTCAACTCCTTCAGCTCAGTCGCAGGGGGTGCCTGAAGAAAACAAAACATAATAATATTTAAGAATTTGGAAACTTATCCAGCATGTTAACAAACAAAATGTTAACAGAATGTTAAGAGGCATTTAATTATTTACCATTAGAGATCTGAAGCTTACAAAATCTTTTGAATATTTTCATTCAATCATTGTTTAAATCTTTCTTCTTATATCTACCACCTCTTTGAGCAGAAATATTTTCAAAATAAAGCAGGTAAGTTGTACCTGGGAAATAATGATGCCCTTATTCTCAAAGAAGTCAAAGACGTCCGACGATGGTCTCTGTTTGGTCGGTCTGAGCTGGGTGGAGTCAGTTTCGTCCATGTCGACACCCTCAAACTTTTGAATTCTCTCTCGTACTGGCGGGACGGGTTCACTCTCAGATCTAGGGGAGAAGGATAGTGCATACAATTGACTGCATGATAGAACTTTAAAGGCTCTTTTTTCCAACGTATAATGTGGTACAGGCTCAGTTTGGTACATTTGATTTGCTACAGAATCAAGAAAGAAAAACATAATATCACAAAAGATTTACACTTGTTCATTATCTGAATGGCATGTATCTCTGAATAAAAACGCAAGTTATTAGAAAACTTACCTCTCAGAGTTGTCGCTTGGTAGGGAGGCAAGATTTCCATCAGAAGCTGCAAACAAAATATTCATGTTGACAATGAAAGTAGAATTCAATCTTTTAATTACACAACCACATCTTGTCCAACAAACATTGAGTTCGGTCACCAAAGCTGCCTACCGCAAAGTAAACTCGATACCATTTAAATTTGCAATACAAAACGTGCAGATGTGTAACATGATAGGATAGTAATATGTGCATTTTGATGAGAAACCAATTTTTTACAAGCAAAGTGAGTCAAAGTTTCAGAATATCAATCAACAGTTTTACATTAACAGTAGCATAGGCATAATTATCATGTTGAGGTATGATATGTACTTAAACATAACATGTTATGCATAGTGCATAGTACCACATTCGTAAAACAACTTTGAAACAATTTTCCATTTTGCATAATAACAATCATACTGCCCACCTATACAAAAATTGTGAATCATTTGCTTAAAATATTATTGCGTATGATGAATAAAAGGAAGTGGGAATCCAAAAATTCTGCAATGCCAATCAAAGAATTTGTTTTACAATATACGTGGACATCTCTCTTTGACTAAGAAAGGAGAAACAAATGTCAACTTCTTTCTTAAAAATCATACAAGAATTCTAATCGTAATGCAAGTACCTGTGGAGTTGCTGTGTGAGGAATCCTTCTCGGGACTGACACTGAATCGGTCTCCAAATATGTGCTGGGTGATACTCTGGGCAATCGTCTTCTCCACCAACCTGCCAACATAGCAGCAAGGGTAATGTCTTTTGACTTGTTAGAGTTACTGTACATGCCACAGAGTTCTTCTGAGTAAGTTACACAAAATGTAATGCCACAGATAGTTCTACTGAGTAAGTTACACAGATTGTATGGCAAGATCATCCTAATACACTGTACACGCCACAGAGAGTTCTTTATGTATGTGCTTTAATTAATCATTTACATCACAAGTAATGTGAGTGTATAGAATAGATGAGTTGAAAGGCTGAATATTGACTGTTTTGTCAAAACAAGTTTCAAATCAAACAAATGCTTATAAATATCAGATTTCAAACCTTTCAGTTCACGGTTAAGTACAACAGAATCAACTCAAAACAAAACCATTTTACATAGTTTAGATATATGATGTCTTATTATAATTATTAATGGGAAGAATAGAGCTTTTTTTTAATCTGAATATTTCACCTAAACTACTTACTCGTGTGTTCTAGCTGTGATGACAGGAGATTCAATTATGCTGTGTCCTTCACTGTTGACAAATAGACATCTCATTCAATTTATGGAAACAACAAAAACATTCAATCATTGCTCATCTTGAATAATCTCTATTCATGGCATCACATAAACAAATTCATAAATTCATAAATAATGAATAGAAAAAATAATGATATAAAAGCATATAACCCCTGGGATTCTTATTCTAGACGCGGTTAATGGCTGAATAATTGCCTTAGTGGCATTAAACTCCAACTCTCATTCTATCTCCATCAATCATGATTCCTCATACATATGATAATGAAACATATCCAAAAGGAAATACACTACATTTTTCAAGCTACCATATCATCTCATTGCCATTTGACAGTAATGTAATTTGACAATAAAAGTACCGAAGGTACAGAAGCTCACCTTAAAATGAATGATGTGGTAATATGGTTTAATTGTGTAACCATCTTTTATATGATAATTGATTATGGCTGCCATCGTGATTTTTTTATCTTTTAAAATGCTATTCTTCTGTTGGAAACCACTAGAGCTTGAACAAACATTAATACAAGAATGATATAATCATGATTTGTTAACAAGCAGTAGGTTTTTGTATAACTTTTTTGTATATCTATGGCTGAATTGGTGACCATCTTGGACTTTTTAATCTTCAAAATGGTACTTTTATGTGGGCATCTGTATTTATTTCATTATGATATCTTGATTGGTTTAGGAGTATTCATTTAGTCACACTCTCAACTTCCAAAGAATTAAAAAGATGATGCACATAAACATTTGGAATATATCCCTCTGACACAAATCACAAATTCAGCTAGTGATAAGTCCAATTGCCAAAGTAAACTGTCCAGGTCAATGTCTCATGTAATTCTAACTGAAGATTTCTGAATATCTTAAATCTTGACATATGTTAGTGCTATCTGATTGGTCAGAATAGGCTAGCAACATGGGGGTTTATGCTAATTACTAGAAATGATGACCTATTATGACCTCTTGCACCTGCATGTAGCTTATGTAACTTATCCTCTTATGTAAGTTACTGTTATTCCATATAGTGAGTGTCCTCCCCTCATTTCAATATGCAATACAGATACCCTTTAGAGGAGAGTTGCAGGAGAGGGGCTGAAAGGATAGGAGGGGAAAGGGGGGGGGGGGGATAGAAGGGGTGGGGATAAAGAGAGGTTTGCAATGGAAATAATTTGGAGGTCAACTCAGTAATATGTTTATTGAAGTATCTTAACTAACAGAGAGAATTGGTGAGAAAGACTTTGTAAAAAAAGAATTATTCAGACAGCTGTTCAATGAATGCTGTTTTGAAGATGAATATTATATCTTTTATTAGCATGACAAACAAAATAAAAGATAATTAGTTATTCATTAACCAAAATTTTCAATTTGGAATAAATTAATTGCATGGGAACAAAGGCGTAAAAACCTTACAGTTAGTGTTGGGAGTGAACAAATTTAATCATTTTAAATGCTTTTGAAAAGGATTTGTTTGAATTGAATGATCATTATAATTATCTAGATAATCATTGTTCAAACCGTAATCAGATATAGATGATTAAAAAATGTATATTTATCCCTCACTGGCTATGTTATTTGCCATATATGAAGTGTCAGGAATTATGTAACCCACTGATGTGATGGAGTGAACAACTTTTATCATTTTATGTTTTATTAAAAAGGATTTATTAAAACAGTCATGCTTCAGGCTGTTCGCAGATAAAGATTATTCATACATTTTTTTGTAACTGTATTTATAGTGTTGATAAATATTACAACAAGCGTATCAATACAAATATAATGACATTGATTTGATTGATCAGGAAATGTATTCTTTTCAATGAATTTCATGAAATCTAATTGAAAATTCAATATAATTGACATATTGACCATCTTGGATTCTTGATAATAAAATAAATGCGTCTTTGTCAGGAATCAATATATAAAAAAATACTCACTTTTCAGAATGATATCTTAATTGATTTAGTAGGAGTAGTACTTGGCCTGAAATCTAATTGAAAAATAATGACTTCTATGATGACATGTTGTTCCCAGAACCCCTTCAGCATGATACAATTATCATTAAGTTTTACAGGTATTTATAAAACACATGGTATTGGAACTGGAACCTGATACAAAATACCTCTATTATTAACTTATCATGTAGATTACTGTACATAAAAGCAGATACTTGATTTGTCAATATTAACTCATCGTGCAGATTGTTGTACACAAAAGCTGATTCTTGACTTGTTTAAATTGTTATTTGTAAAAAGTATTACTATTAGAATACAAGTATACTTTTCATAAAGACAATTTATATACTTTCCATAAAATCCATTATGTTCTATTTATCAATTAGGTCAGGATTACTATGCAATATACAAGCAGGCAGGGCTGCTAGCCCCAGATCCTTAAGGAGAGTGTAGCAATTTGTGTATTTGGCTTTGTGTACGTATATTTGGAGAAGCACCCTAGTGTGCTGAGCATGTAAACCTGAACTCTGGCTAAGCCCTTATGTGTGGTATTAAAAGACTTGACGGGAGAGAACATGAATTGTTGTGAAAAATATATATAATTTCACAAAATATAGTTAGCTTATGTCCTAAATTGATTTTGTGTCAAGAAGAACTTCTGTTAGATATAGAAATGGTACAAATATGAGTAAAACACAGGAACTGGAACCTGATGCAAAATAACTCTTTCCACATCAACTTATCATGTTGATTGCTAAACACAAAGCTTATTATTGTTGACAAATTTTGTGTAAGTTGTTTTTCTTAGAAGGAACATTTCACTGTCATGAGAATACAAGTCTAATTTCCATAACTCTTATTGCATACACATGGCCATATAGCATATTGCTCTACCATATCAATTGATTATGCAACAGACTAGTAGCTGAGACTGTGATGCTCGCAGCCTGTATTGGGATGTGTATTAGAAATGCATAGTGGACTCAGCAGGAATATCTGAACTCTGGTTGACCCCTTTTGTGTGGTATTTAAAGGAATATAAGGGAGATACCATTGTTTAAAATTCAACATGATGTTTAATGTGATTGGGTTTTTGCAGCTAGTTGCCATAAATATTTTAAACAAATTAATTAATTATGTTTGTCTCTCATCTTAATGTTTTAGAAACACTTAAAAATATAGAACAACTTGCATGACAATCTTAAATATTCCATATTCAAGATAATATTATGATTAGTAAGTTCAAATTAGAGAATTTATATGGTGCGAGTGATCACTTGATGAAAGCTTAAAATTTAGTAATAATGATGTGTCATCTGCAGCTGAAAAGTCAATATGGCTGCTATCGCGGCCATCTTGGATTCTCAGAACCGAAACGTCTACCTTTGTGGGAGGAATCACTATAGGTATAACATACTACAATATGAAAATGATATCTAGATTGGTTAAGGAGAAGGAGTCATTTTCATGAAATCTAATTGAAAATTCAATATGGCTGCCATGGCGGCCATATTGGATTCTCAAAACTGAAACGTCTACCTTTCTGTGCGGAATCACCATAGTTATAACATAGTACAATTTCTGAATGATATCTAAATTGGTTTAGAAAGAGTAGTCTTTTCATGAAATCTAATTGAAAATTCAATATGGCTGCCATAGCGGCCATCTTGGATTCTCAAAACTGGAACGTCTACCTTTCTGTGAGGAATCACCATGGGTATAACATACTACAATTTCAGAATGATATCTGGACTCGTTTAGGAGGAGTAGTCTTTTTCCTGAAATCTAATTGCAAATTCAATATGGCTGCCATGGCGGCCATCTTGGATTCTCAAAACTGAAACGTCTACCTTTCTGTGAGGAATCACCATGGGTATAACATACTACAATTTCAGAATGATATCTGGATTCGTTTAGGAGGAGTAGTCTTTTTCCTGAAATGTTATTGAAAATTCAATATGGCTGCCATGGCGGCCATCTTGGATTCTCAAATTTGAAACGTCTACCTTTCTGTGAGGAATCACCATGGGTATAACATACTACAATTTCAGAATGATATCTGGATTCGTTTAGGAGGAGTAGTCTTTTTCCTGAAATGTTATTGAAAATTCAATATGGCTGCCATGGCGGCCATCTTGGATTCTCAAAACTGAAACGTCTACGTTTCTGTGAGGAATCACCATGGGTATAACATACTACAATTTCAGAATGATATCTGCATTCGTTTAGGAGGAGTAGTCTTTTTCCTGAAATCTAATTGAAAATTCAATATGGCTGCCATGGCGGCCATCTTGGATTCTCAAAACTGAAACGTCTACCTTTCTGTGAGGAATCACCATGGGTATAACATACTAAAATTTCAGAATGATATCTGGATTCGTTTAGGAGGAGTAGTCTTTTTCCTGAAAGTTTACGGACGGACGGACGGACGGACGGACGGACAGACAGACGGACGACGAACGAAGCGCCATGACATAAGCTCACATTTACTTTGTAAAGGTGAGCTAATAATATGACTAAATATTCAAAAAGAGGTAACACAATCGTGAAAGGGATGGGTTGGTGAATATGGGAACCAAAAACAAGATGGCTACTCATATTCTTATTTCAGATAAGAGTTTAATGCCACTGACCTCTCAGTGATGAAGGGTGATGGAGATCTATCAGGGTAGTCCTCGTGCTGGTAGGGGCCGTGTAGCCCGGTGAAGTGGGCGTGTCCTGACCTGGCCCCGCCCACCTGGGCCGTGATAAGGGAGACATCACTCTGGTCCATCTCGCTATCCTGGTACTGGCTGCTGTCATAGCTCACCTCGCTCAGCTGAATGGGGGAAGGAGACAGTTTCATATTGGCTCTTTTTGTTATGTTTCCTTATTAGATAATCTTGTTTTAAACAAATTTGGTATGTTTAACAAGTTGTTTACAAAAACTATTTTTCAAATAAAAACTTTTCGAGTTTTAAGATATTTTTGGGGAAATTTGAAAAAAAATTTTTTATAATTCTGGTTAAATCTTTTCTTCTGAAAATTTTGCAAAATCTCTGAAATTGAAAAATTTAATACAGCACTAAGGAGCATGCCTACATACATTTCTGGGGGAAGACAGATTGAGAGAATCTTCAGCAGTAGTGGCAGCAAGCTTGGGGGGAGGGGGTCGAGGTGGTGGCGTCTTCTTGTACCGCTTCTCCTGTTGGGGCATTTTTGTTATTTCTGTTTATATTTGTATTAGTTCATTTAAATGTACCTCAAAGTCCTGCCCTATACTTTCATACAAATTTTGGAAGAAATATAGAACTTTAAGCTGTCTGTCTACAGAAGGTAAAGGTAATTCTTACTTTTTGCTCATTTATTATGGGAGTGAAGAACTTGTAGCAGGTACCTGTTCTCAGCATATCATATTTGTAGATCTATCACTGTACCAGTTACTTTTGGTTTAACAAATGTACATGCACATTCTACTTCAAGGGTTCAGTTTCATGCAAATGTGAACAGTTCTTTTTTTCAGTTAAGATTTCTTGAAAATGCATTCTTTCAAGACCACTTAAAATAATCATGTTAATTCAGAGACATTATTACATCTTCACTATTAGAGTTAGATATTTAACCATAAGCAGTTTTCTTCGATCATTACAGAATTAAGATCATTTAAAAATATACAACTTCACTATAATTGATAGGTGAAATTTAAAACATGGATTTATAACTTATCAAAATTTTTCACCCTTTTGCTCCTGCCAGCCAGCAGTCAGATTCAATTATGTACTTGTTACTGGTTATTGGGACAAAAGGTTTATTATTGTCTGTATCCACACAGATAAGAATGCGATGGAGACTCACCCAAACTTGTAATGGCGGCTCATCTTGCGGCAGTTGGAAGAGGGTCTCGTACTGGGTGATGAATTTGAACACAATCTGGTTGGTGATACCCTGGTCTCTCAGACCTGCTATACCCTCGCCACACCTACAACGTACATCACAATCTATAGCAAATAATCTCAGTCAAAACAAAGTCAAATGTTACATTTGATTACAACATAAATGGCATTTATAAAATTGCAAACCCTCTATATGTTCAAAATGACCACCTGTATAAAATATTATTTTTAAAACTGAGACGGATGTAGAGAGTCACTTAGCTGTTGTTGCCTCGCGCCACTTGGGCAATGTTTCAACATTAGCGGCTTGGGGACCCAGCTGATCAGATGTAATGAGATGTTACCACATGCACCAAATGTTTCGGGAGATTCCTTATCTAGTTTTCAGAAACCTATCTCAACTTACGCTGCTAGCTTTAGTGAGGGTTGAACTGGAAGGTATTTTGCATAATTCTGAATAGGTTGTAAGTTCCATGAGAATGTAAACAATAATAAAAATTTTAAAAATAAATAAAATAAACTTACTTAAAAAGATTAGGCCCAAAGACAATTGAGAGCGCCATGGGTGACATCTTGTTGTCCTTCTCATGGTGGGTAACGACGACCAGGAACTGACAAAGGAACTTGAGCAGATTGAAGTTCTCCTCGGGGAGTCTTTTCAGGACCTTCTTCAGCTGCTCCACAACCACTGACACATCTCTGCTTGCTGGAAGAGAGAGAGATAATATGAGGAAAAGGGACAGAGGAACATCTCTGCTGGCTGGAAGAGAGAGAGAGATCATATGAAAAAGGGACGGAGAAACATCTCTGCTGGCTGGAAGAGAGAAAGAGAGATATCATATGAAAGAGGAACATCTCTGCTGGCTGGAGGGTGAGAGATCATCTATGAGACAAAGAGATTGAGGCACTTGAAAAGAT
Organism: Steromphala cineraria; assembly: GCA_916613615.1. Lineage (NCBI taxonomy): Eukaryota > Metazoa > Mollusca > Gastropoda > Trochida > Trochidae > Steromphala > Steromphala cineraria. Next base: position 63,274,397 of record OU744721.1, on the reverse strand, counting down.
TGAAGTTTCTCCAGGACCTGCTTTAGCTGCTCCACAACTACAGACACATCTCTGCTGGCTGGAAGAGAGAGAGAGAGATCAATTCTGAGAGAAAGGGACAGAGAAACATCTTTGCAGGCTGGAAGAGAGAAAGAGATCAATTCTTAGAGAAAGAGACAGGGGAACTTAAGATTCTAGTTTTTCTTGTGGAGTTTCTTGAGGACGTCGACCTTCTTCATGCTGGAGGAAGAGAGAGAGTTCATATATGAGATAAAAAAAAGTTGAAGTTTGAAGGTTTGAAGTTTTTGCCAGGTGTCACTGCTTCACAACAACAGACAGCCTCTGCTGCCTCAGTACCCTTGAGTAACTCGAATCATATTGAATATTAAATATATTCAAAGAACTCTGTTACCCACCTTCCTGTAGTGAGACGAAGTCCTGGGTCATGTTCTCTGGTATCACAGTGTCTGGCAGCTCCCGGAGGAAGAGCTTGAGAAGACCGGCGACGGCCATCACATCACACTCCTCGTCAATGTCCACGTCCCCCTGCTGGTCGAAGTCATAGCGCAGCTTCTCCAGCACTCGCGCATTGCCGTTGATCCGGAATATACCCTCTTGCTTCATCCCTGGGAATAAACATAGCAGTGAATGAAACAAAGGTAACTAAACCAAAAGTTGTATATCGTTGAGTCTAATGCTAAAATATAAGAAAATACTCAAACCTTAACAGCTCGGAACAGAAGTTTTTTTATGCAAGGCTGGGCAGATAACCCCTATGTCATACACTGGATATAATTTTTGTCAAATTTATTAAAATCTTTTTGATATTTAAAAATTCTTACCCGACTTCTGGTAATATGCATAAGTGGGTTAAGTATTGAAAATATTGTATGTGTTCAAAAGGATTACAAACAACATGTTAGGTTATATTTTTCTTTAACAACATTGTTTAAATATAGAGAATATATCATATTATCAACACTTGTAATAGATAATGGTTGATGTTCTTGAAACAGATGCAGATCGTCCGGAGATGACAAATAGCTATTCACAAGACTATTCAATGCCCTATATAATAATTATCAGTCAAAACTTGACAGAGAGAGAACAAAAGATATCAACACTCACCATGCCGAGAGATGAATTCGCAAGTTTTCTCAACAATGATGGGTACAATATTTCCATCAGCATTCCTCTTGACGAGAACATCGAGCGGCGTGCCGAAGGTTTTGTTCTTGCTCTGGACTTGTTTCCTCTTCATCGACGGACTCAGAAGCTTCTTCATACGATCCATTGGGGCGCCGCTAACATTCGGCCCCTTCGGAGATACCTGCCAGCAAGATTGGTACGTTGTATGTTTTTGCACTACATGTATGAGCGTGCTTTACCCAGTTAAAAAAGAAATAAAGTGATAAAAATATAAAAAAAACAAGATAAGTATCTTGTAAGTCTTTGAAGTTTATTTATATAAAAGTTAGATATTCTGAATATCAACTTAATTGTTATACATATTTATGCTTGCTCAATCATTAAAATGATATTCAGTCTTTTTATCTATACATAGCATACATTAGAAAAGTTTGATTTCCTTGATGGCAAATTTATCATGGCACACCATTTCAGACTATATACTCACTCCAGATGGATGTTTCAATTAGCAATTTGTATTCTATTCTATCTTAATTCTACCTTGTTGAAATTAAGAAAAGAATTTCTTTCTCCTGAAAATCTTGCTTAACATGTTTCAATGGCCAAAGATATTTATCACAAGATGTGTTAATCCCATTTAAGTTTAAATTTTCAGTTGTGGTATATTTCCACTCAATATTAATTTTTGATTTGAAAAATTATAGAAATGTGGTCTTGTTTTAAGAAAATTCACACAGCATTGAACCTGTTGATTGCTTCAGATATTTCAAATGGTAGTGACAAGTTATGTCTGAATCAAGCTGTTGAGTAAGATAGATTGAATAGCAACAAGTTTATGTCGCACTTTTGCATCTAGAGAGTTTACCTTCATATTGTAGTGCCATAAAAGACGCCTACGCAAGCCAGTTACCAGATAATTGTTTTTCTTGTTTATAGGGACATAAGGTACCGGTATGTTTATAATATCGTCCAAACATACATTTCAATCAAACTCATGGATAAATTTGTAACAATGATTGTCAAACTTGAACCAAAGACAAGAAATCGATATGTACAGAAAATTAACTTCATACTCCAAGGCAACCAACAACTTCTTAAGTTAAAGTGAAAATCAGCCTGTGTAAGTTGATGAAAAGAACAATTCAGTGTCAAATCAAACCTTGTACACTATTAGGAGGCAAAATGATAATAAAACACAATATAATAGAAATTTATAGGTATATTCCTTAACAATCATGATTTAAGTGTAATAGAAGGTATGTTCCTTAACAATCATGTGTATTCTTGTATAGCTTGAGAGACTAGGCTGACATAACGTAACAATCAAACCATAATCCTTTACGATAGACTACAGTGAAATCTACAACAGGGCTTCATACTAGCTTGGCTATTGTTCATTCCGATAAACAATCAATCATAAAACTTTGAAATCTACAACAGTCTTCATTCTAGCTAGACAATAATTGTCAATGAAATTAATACTACATTTGTTCATATACTTGTAATGTGGAAAAACTTTCTTGCTACTTAGCAGATAAACGTATGAGTATTTCCTTTCACAACTTTTCCAACGCTAAAGTAAACTTATCTCGTTGATCATAAATTGACATAACTGTTAGGTCTGTATTTATTTAACTGTCAAATGATGTAAAGTATTTCTCAAAAGTATATATCTCAAACTGAAATTAAACTTTCATATGGTAGCATGAAAATCCTCATAACCTCCAATAGAAATTGTTATCATTTTCATACAGTAAAGTAATGAAATATTTCCTACCAATTACCTTTAGGATATTCACAATGTTGATCATTTGAGTTTTTTAAACTTTTATGATATAATACCTATAAATCAAGCTTGAATATCAAATTGAATTCCTTGAAACAAGGTGAAATCAAATAAACTTAAAATAAAATAATCAATTAAAAAAATAAAATAATTGTAACATATATATTATTTATTTCATTCTTTCAACTTTCGTTTGAAATAAAATATTCCATTCAAACATACAATTTTCCCTACAAATATTTTAAATAGCTATTTTTATTTTTATTTTATCAATATTTCCCCAACCATATTACATACCACAAAACATATTATGTCTAAAAATATTTAACATGTTGATCACAATGAACAAAATATATTCTATTTCCGAAAATACATTACCATTATAAACAGGGTAAATTGTTTATCATCCCATGAGCACATGACAATGTAAATCCTTCAAAACAATAAACACATTTACGTGTGGTATTCAACAACAAGACAAATTCACCTTTAATCTCCGATAGTTCTTTCCAAAATGGACACAGGCCAAAATATCCAGCATTCCTAACTTCATAATGTCACAGCATCAAGGTTTCTAGATGGGATAGGTCAGTTCTAAGATTTTATAACTTCTTGATATTATGCAATGTTCTCAGGATAAAAAATCTCATCGAATTGGAGACCTTCTCAGTTCTAAAAACTCTCTCAGGATGAAGATCTCTGTTACAGCAATTAAGAAAACATTGAGCTTTTTTTATTTCTAAGTAAACTAGGTTATTAGGTAACATGAGATCTCCTCGTTAATAAAGTTAACGAGAAGGGGAAGTAGTTGTTAGTATACTTGTATATGTTTACAGAGAGTATATGGCAAGTAGAGGTAGATTATAATCAGTTCTGAATAGAATAAGATTATAGAAATTGATAACAATATAGTTCTCTCTTATGTAATTAATCACTTACATAAATTCAATAGTGTAACTTACAAATTTTCAAAACAATTTACTTACTTATGAATATTATAATAATCAAAATTCTTTAAATACAATATAATTTGTATGTCTATAAAATTCAAAATATTCACTAGAATTGGACTTTTGTTGAAAGTGATAAGATTAAACATTCTTAAGTAATCAATGAATTCATATAATAAAATTGCCAATCAATTATCAATGACATTATTTGAAGATGATATTTAAGATAACATTAATTATCATCTTAACGATACCAAATACATGGGACCAAATAGATACTAGAAAACGAGTTGTGGACGTGTAGAGAGAATACAGACAAATATAATATATCTATATATATACAGACTAGTAATCTAAATATAATATCATTATAGAAGTAGTAAAACAATTATTTCAAATATTGACATAAAAATTCCTCATTTTGAAACAAAGAAGCTTAAATTCATTCATTATATTTGGTGTCTCTGAAGACGCTGATGACAACAAATAATTCAATTGAGGGTAATTAAGTTAAGTGTTTGTGTCTCATTCATAGACCAATTGCTTATCAGGAAATCATTAAGGCAAAACAATAGAGACATTATATTGACAATGACACCAGGTTAAAGGATTAGGATTATAGGATTAACTTTAGATAAATGTCCAAAGAACACAAAAGCAATTAAGCTGCTATTCATCCAAAATGAATAACCTGGCAAATAACAATGAACAAAATTCTTTACATGTATTCAACCTCCTTAAAGACCCTATCCTATTGGCTTCCAGTCGGTTTTAGTTTGGGATAATGTTGAAAAAGGCAGTATTTTTAAAATTCTAGTTTGTATTGAATACTAACTGAAGAATAACTACATGTATTGATTGAATATCTGCTGATCTACATTGATTGATGATTACTAAACAATAATGCCGCAGCAAGACTTTCCACTCAAGCACTGATGAAAGTCTCACCTCTCACTGATTTGTTTTTTTCCACCCAGTTTGTGCTCTTGTTCATCAAGTTGTCAGATTCAAATCAACCAAAATGTCGCCCCCTGGAGTCCCCCCTGCGCTAGTAACGGGTCAACTGGGTTCTTTTATAGTCATGTTCTAAAATCATTATATGTATTAATAGTACCGGGGTATGTTCTGCAGGAGACAATTTCATTCTTGACATATTTTACCTCTGTTATTTTTATTTTTATTTATTTATCCTCTTTTACCACATTATTATTAACATAATCAATGTTGTATATAAATTAATGTCAACAGTGCCTCGTAGCCAAAAATATGGCTGGGTGATATGTTATATTTTATGCTTTGTCATTTTAACTTGAAACATATCATGTGACACTTCAATAAAATAATTCTGTCTGTCTGTATATACAGGAATGTCCCCTTGAATTTGATTTCCACACAAATAACCCCAATAGGACTGTCCTTTTAAGTCTTGATTTATCTCCTTCATCAAAGAGCTAAAAGCTAGAACCATCAAGAGACTGAAGCAAGTGCAGGTTTACCCTTGAAAGGAGAGAAAATCGTTGAAGGAATCCATGGGTCATGCAGCTTATCTCTAGATGGTTCAGAAGCCATCAGATAAGGTTTTGTTGGAAACCTGCGCTGTTGCATGTCTTACTGGGAATCTGTTTACAAGCGAGCACACTGTGATATTAACTGCCTCGCTGTGTTTGGATTGTAACTCCAACGCATAGTAGCAATACAGCAAGCAGGGGAGGAAATGTTTGTGTGTGTTTACTTACTTGAGGGGGAAAGATTGTATTTGAGGGGGAAAGATTGTATATATTTCTACAATGAATGAATGAATGAATGAATGAATGAATGAATGAATGAATGAATGAATGAATGAATGAATGAATGAATGAATGAATGAATGAATGAATGAATGAATGAATGAATGAATGAATGAATGAATGAATGAATGAATGGTTTATTAAATTTATATATAAATAATTTATATTGGAACTAAAATCTTCAAGGCTAGCAATACAGACCATTGATACATCATCCAAGTTTTGACTTCAATCAAAACAGGAAATGTAAACAACATAATCTGCTAGAGGCATCACCATTTGGATGTTTATCTACTTCTTATCAAATCTTGGACCATTATGGAAGTCATAAATCTCAGGCCAATGCCAGGAAAATAAAAACATCCTTACCAGAAACTTCAAACGTAATCCCATCAGTATGTTAATCCATGAATCCACAGACACTAATATTCATGAAGTATCCACACAATAAGACAACACTTCTCCAAACACCAATAAATTTCATCAAAGATATAAGGAAGACAAGATTGCCACTCAAATAGTTCATCAAAGAGTTTTCAGTTCTCCAGAGAAGATACACCCATCTAAACATGAAATATGACCACACATAATCCAGTCACCAAGTGAAGTCAGTTCAAATGATTTGTCCTGCTCTGAGTGATGTCAATTGTCTACTGTTTCTTCTAAAGTTCACATGAGATCAAATTACTCCCGGTCTGTCCAATAACAGCAGATCAACTTCTACTTCTTGCTAATTACCCTTGCAGCACTTTTTACTAATTACCTGTAAGTAGGTTCAACAATAGACATGCAGACTACAATCAGTGGGAATGGGATTTGTGATGGTTCGTTAGTTCGCCTTTCAGGGAACTTGTTGACAAAGGTGACGAAGGAGGTCTTAAATAAGGATTAGAGACTTAATTTAGGTAAATCTTGCTCTTTTGGATTTGGTGATAAATAATCTTGTCTACTTATTGGGTTAAATTGAATTTCAATTGCACTTAGAGAATTGAGGATGGGTAAATGTACAAAATGTCTATATTTTAAGCTTATATTTTTGGAAATAATGAAGGCATTGGCATCAGTGACATCACCCAATGGTGGAAGAAGACGTTAAACTTCAACCCAACAACAACAACCGCACATCCCAGAATCACCAACCTATGCGATTTTATTATGAAAGTATGAACAGATTTAAGTATCAAAGCAATTTAACAATTTTATTTTCATTATAAACCCCATTTAGAATGGAGCTGAGATTGTAACCCTGAGTATAAAAATACATTTCAATTCTTATGTTTGAATAGTTGGGACATATAAAGAAGAACTGTAATGCGTCTTCATAGGGGTGAATACAGGAGCAGGATGGACTTGGTAATATATGTAGTTCAAACATGTGTGCATTCAAATCGCTACACCCGAGTCTGAGACGTGAACAAACTATTTGGCAGAAACGCTTACCAAAATTGAGATTAAAGCTATTGGCATACTGTTGCTTTGTAGTTTGCAATAGGTTTTTGAAGATGCCCAAAGTAGGAGCACTATAAATATTATCAGGTAAATTATTGAAACATGGCTTATGGGGGGCTTTTCATGATCATGGGAAGCAGAGTTTATAATTGTGATGATTCACTCAACCTTTCCTCTACAACTCAACTATAACTATCGATTTATCAAAACTCAACATAAATGTCAATTTGTCAATCATTGTAATATTCTCCTAAAAAATAAACACAATTAACATCTGAACTATAGGTAGAAGGTGCATACATCTTCAATTTCCAATCAATTATTATCCATTTAATAAAAACATCTTCAAACCATGTTAAGGAATTACATTCTAGAATCAAATCTTCCCCTGTAAATTCTCCTTCCTCACAATGTGTTTCCCTAAAATACCTCCCAAACTTTAACTAGGAGGCTTTCTCACATTCCAGTAATATTCTCTCCCTCCTTGTCAATGATAAAGAGCTTGCTGCTCCGAGATGTACAGATACTGTCACAAATTACTTACTGCATTAGCTACTGTCTACATCCAATGAATAGACACACTGTGCATGGGCTTTTTTCAAGTGCCCTAAACTTAAACATCTCATATCTTTATCTTCATAAATTCTTGGCTGCACAATGAGGTTAATGTTACCTATCAAGGAAATAAAAATTACAATAAAAGTTTAAGTTGGATGTAACAATGCTTTATTTATTTTTAAAATAATTTATGATGAGATGTGAAACTATGTATTTACCAACAGTATTACCTCTGCCAAAACCAACATGTTAGAGCAGGCATTTACCCCGAAACATGATTTTCAAACATAAATAATTTATCATCCAGAAAAAAAAGACAATATAATGTATAAAATGAAAATTCAACTGCTAACCATGTAAACATGTCAGATGCATTTTTAGTCATACCCGAACAAAACAATAAATTTAAATCAATTTAAAGCAAAATTGAATTTGTATAAACATGACATAAAACAATTATGATAAAGTATCAGTAGCAATACTTATTAGTATCATGATCAGCAAAGTACTATAAATTGAAAATAACACTGGGGCTTGCAACTCTTGGAATCCGGGAAGAAATACAAAAGCTTTTTAAACTAGATTAGCGTTTGCGGGATACCGCAAAAGCAGAGCAGCCCCGGAACTTTGGGTTTCGCCTTACCCTGTTCCGCCTTTTACAGGCCTCACCAAATTGGGAATTTTCTCGTGACCTTGACCTTTGACACTCAAGGTCACACAATCAATGAACACATTTAATTGAGTATAACATTATTGTAATGAAATAAAGTGTTAAAAATTAAATTAAACCATTTTCTCCATATATGTTGACCTTGCTGTGACCTTGACCTTCGACAGTTAGTACCAAAAACTTTTTGAAAATGTTGTACTTCTCAAGAGATAATATATACAAAATCTAAACTGTGTTTACAAGGAATTGCAATAACTCATATCTCATGACCTTGACCTTTGACCTTCAAGGTCACACAATAATTGAACACTTTTTATTGAGTATAACAATCATGTATTGATTAAAAGTGATCATAGTTAAAATTAAGCATTTTCGCTAAACCATGCTTAAGTCATGACCTTGCTGTGACCTTGACCTTTGACAGATTGTAGCCGAAACCTTTTCAATTTTTTTTACTTTTCCAAGGATGATATAATTATACCAAGTTAGAGCTTCATAGCACAAAAACTGTTCAAGTTACCGTGTTTACAAAGAATTTTGTGGTGATTTTATAACTCGTGACCTTGACCTTTGAACTTGAAAGTGAACATGTCATAATGATTCCCTGGAAGTATTAACATTTAGACATGTTCATGAGTTCTGAAAAGCTAAATGGGATAAAGTTATACCCCAATTTAGTGCATTTTGTAATAACTCATATCTCATGACCTTGACCTTCAAGGTCACACAATCATTGAACACTTTTTATTGAGTATAACAATCATGTATTGATTAAAAGTGTTCATAGTTAAAATAAAGCATTTTCGCTAAAACATGCTTACGTCATGACCTTGCTGTGACCTTGACCTTTGACGGATTGTAGCCTAAACCTTTTCAAAATTTTTTACTTTTCCAAGGATGATGTATACCAAGTAAGAGCTTCATAGCACAAAAACTTTTCAAGTTATCGTGTTTACAAGGAATTCTTAGAGTGAATACATAGCTCGTGACCTTGACCTTTGACCTTAAAAGTGAACGTGTCAAAATCGTTCCCCCGAGGTATGAGTAGTAAGGTATGAATAAGAGTTCTGGAAAGCTTAGGGGAAAAAAGTTATAGCTAGTAGTACGAGTGCGGCGGCTGGGGCGGCGATGGAAACTTCACAAAAACTGATAGCAGCCCCGTCCTTAGACGGGGCTGCTAATTATTAAGGCTGAAATTTTCTTTTTAAACATGAGAGCATGAGAATAAACAAGCAATCATGATCAGCAAAGTGCTTTAAATTAAAAAGAACATTGTCAGAGGGCTTGCAACTTTTGGAAGAAATACAAAAGCTTTTAAAATTAGTAAGCATGAACTTTTCTTTATCAACACGAGAGCATGAGAATAAACAAGCAATACAAAAAACTTATAAAAACAAATTTATTCATACTATTTTCAGTGTATTTAAAGCATGAAAGATGAGAAGCATGAGCAGCTGTTAGTCACGGGATGAGAGCAACACATGTTCAACCTTGGCACATGACACGATCAATAGTGTATTACCTATATAATATATATATACCAACATGCTGAGGGATGGATTTAACCTTGAACAAGTTTTGAGGTAAATAAGCAAAAAATGAATCCTGTGCATATTCATGTTTGACAAGACCAAATAATCTGTTTTACAGGTTTCTAAAAGTGAAACGTCTATAGGAAGGAGGCATTTTTGAAATTGTGTTAAATGTTTATTAATTAATTTTCATATTCTGATAAGAATGCTTGTGTTGGTTGACACATTTTTAAAAATATTTTTTTCTTAAATGAGACATTTAAGTCTTTGAATACGTGTTCATGTCAAACAATATTTCTTAAAAGCACTTAAATTAATTGTTATTTTGTGGTTAATTTACTGGGATAAGGATAGTCATCTAAATTCATTTATGAGATTGTGTAAAATATATGAACGCAGACTTACAGAAAGTTAACCCCCTGGATGTCACAGAAAGAAAGATTCAATTTCTCAACAATATGCAATGATTAGTTTTATTCTCAGAGTCTAGAAATGCGAGAGAAAAGGAAATTACGAACCCAAATGCAGCAGGATCCCACTGAGATGAATGTGTTTGTCTGCCCAGCTCTCTCTGAGTTATATTGGTCATCATAGCGATATAGTTTTAAAACAATAAAGTCTACACTCAATGACACTTCCCAAAATGCTATGAAAAGAATTTTGATGTCAAATTTAGACATGTTTGGAATACGCGTACATAGTTACAACACATGTGGGTCAATTATAGTCTGTGAACACTCACAGAATGTTTTTTTCACACGGATTTGATCATATTAGAGTCGCTTGCACCATTCTCTAAAATAAATTGGATTTTCTTGTTCCATTTTATGACATGAAATATCTTTAGACTATCAAAACTTGTAATCATATTTTCATGACATGTTTTATGTTTGAAAAGCATTTGATATATCTTTCTTTTATTATTCAAGTTTATGGTTATTTTGAAATTAAATATTTTAGATGCAAGACTTACTGTGTAGATAACAATTTTGTGATACAGTAGTCAGAAAGACTAAAACCTTGGTTTGACAGACCATTTGGATTTTTTTCACCAGCATAAAATTGTGGTGGCATTTTTTTCTAAAACTAAAAAAATCCATTTGACATTATCCTTTCAAACAGAAAACTCTTAAAAAACCTAAAATTTATCTATTCTAAACCCAATTTATTTTGCATGCACTCTGCTGTAGCTGAACTTATGCCCAAGCAACTCTAAATAACTACTCGCCTTTGCATGAATGATAATTTGTCTTGTCACACAAAGAATTTGGATTTTATTTATGCTGAAGCTGTAGAATGTTAAAGTAATATACTGGTGACATTTATTGGATAAGCTGCATCATTTACTTGTCTCAAAGGATTTGTACTGAAGTTTGAATGAAACCTCTGGGACTTCTAGCTGAGAACTGACATGAGAACTGTGTGACACTTCATTCAGACTTGAATACAATGCTTGTACTTCATAAACAACTGACAGGTTCTAAAAAAAAAATGTCTAGCTTTTGAAAGCTTAATTACATAACTATTGTAGGTTTGAACCCTAAATATGTCATGGTAACAAGACACTGAACAATTACAATATCGTAAGGAAATACTGGGAGATATCTTGGAATAATTCTTTCACCCTAAAAGTGAGAAATCTGGTTTAAAACCGTATTTGTTTCTTGTTTTCTAAGGGTGAACGATAGTTAGACTAATACTGAGGAGTTAGACAGGCCATGAAGCAATCCATCTGGTCAAGATCTCTCACACCCTGTCTGGCTGATGACGGACATCTTGGAATGGAATTTCAGCTACAACAACAAACCTTCCCGCTCTTGGCATCTAAATCAACGCACTGAATAGGGATCGGAACCTGGAACCTTCATTAGTGCACAATCAACCACCCACTGTGCCAACATTTAATCATCGTATGTATGCATGTTTTTCTTTCATTTCAGATTTCATTTTCCATTTTGCCTCAACTTCAAGACTGGCACTGTATAAAGGATGAGAAAATTTCCTCAAACCTGGATTCAGTGCCCAGCAACCTCACAATTTACTACTATCTTCAGCTGAGTGAATAAAGGCTTGAACTTGGACCCTTCATCAGTACAAAATCAACAATCTGCAGTGCCAGCTTCTAAACATCCTATGTGAGCTCATTTTGTTCTAACTTTTCAAATTCAGCGGCTTTTTGTCCATGTTAAAGCCGATTTCATAACCCTCCATTAGAAACAGACCAAAAATTATCTGTCTGTCCGTCCCCAAAAAATTCTCTAAATGTGATCATCCTATACACCTTTTCCCAGTGTCCATATATACTGTTTTCTATCAATTGGGAAATGTTTGGAGGTCATCTTTTTTGTTTCAATCCTGCATGCACATTTTCATAAATATTTCACCTGACCATTTGCACTTTGCAAAATGAAATGTACATACTTTCCTTAACCAATCAATGCTATTCCATCCTCAAACTATTCCCAAGTCAAAATTTACTACAAGAATACAAACACTACAAATCACTAGTGAATAAAATATGGCAGCCATGAACAATGAAACATCATCTATAATAAAATTATTAATATCTGTCCCCTGCAACATCCAAAACTTATTCCACTTCCCGATGTAACCAATTCCGCCCTCCAACATGGCTTCTCAGCACTGTAAACACTGAAGAGAAAAGCGACGTGACATAAGCTCACATCAAAGCGGCTAAAACTGTCTCTAATAGCCTGTGTAATAGTCCAGCATCTTCATCCCACAAGGACCTGGAGCAGAACGGCACCTACTGGATCTACATTACTTGAAACACTCACAAGGTTCTCCAGCCATTTTCGAAGCTTCAAGACGAAAATAAATGAAATATCAATATCCGTAACAAGATTATGATTTATAGCTTCTATCTGATCGTTTCAAAATTATCTCCAGTGTTTTTTAAGCATCTGAATATTCTTCCAAGCTTATGTTTTCTGATTATTCTTTATCCACTTTGTGTTAATCATGAAAATCTTAATGTGATTTTCAAAACTGAAATTGATTAGTTGCTTTCTGAGTTTCTACTTGGTTATTTCACAAGCTTGACGTTTCCTTGCTTCATGACGTCTCAGTTATGCATTGACAATAAGGGAAATAAAGCTTAAAGTTTACAAAGGTTACAGAGTGTGTCTGGAAAATAACACTAAAGATCACTACAGTATGACCAATATGTCATCATCAATAATATCATTATAATTTGACATACCAATCCAGTTCCTTTTATTCTAAAATATAAATGTTTTAACCATTTAAAATTTTGTAAATTAGGCCGAAAGTGTTTTGTAAATTAGGCCAAAAGTTTTTTGTAAATTAGGCGAAAAACTTCAAGTAATCAAGTCAGGGCAACTACGTATTTCTAAACTTATTTCAATTGCTAACACATAAGTATTCTAACTCTCACATATAAAACACCATTTCTTGTCACATTCCATTACAAGGCTTTTAAATAAAGCTAATATCTCATGATGTTTGAAAGAAATATCAAAAAGAAAATCTGCAATAAATGATTACAAAGAACAAAGAAGAGGTGAATGCTATGAATATTATCTCAAAACGGTGATAACAATAAAAAACGCAACAAGTGGTTTTAAATATAACAAGCAGCTGACATGGTCGAGCTATATCCCCCGCAAATTGCACAATATGTATAGGTTTTCCTCATCATATTGCTGATTAATTTTTGTTGCACAAAATAACACAATTTTCCAGGATATGAAAGAAACTATTCTAATAAAAAAATAAATCATACCAACTTTATGTTCACTGTTGGGCATAAATCGAGTAAACTGACAATATTAAATTCAAATGGATGAATTTATGTATTATGTATTTGGATCTCCAAGATCAATTTGATCATATTTAAACAAAGATATTTTCAAAATTGATCTTCATGACACACCAACATATGATTTTGTATCTCCATAACAAATTTGATTAAAATGTGATGATTAGTTTAGTTATGAGATAGACAGGACTTGTAACAGATTTCCAACAGAGTCCTCATTTTTTGCCAAAAAAGGCAAAATTTTATAAAAACATCTTCAAAATTGTTCTCCATGACACACCTTCATATGATTATGTATCTCCATATCAAATTTCATCAATATGCGATGATTAGTTTAGAAGTTATGAGCCGGACAGGACTTGTAACAGTTTTCCAACAGAGTCCTAATTTTTTGCCACAAAAGGCAAAATTTTATAAAAATATTTTCAAAATTGTTCTTCATGACACACCTTCAGATGATTATGTATCTTCATATCAAATTGTATCAATATGTGATGATTAGTTTAGAAGTTGTGAGCCGGACGGGACTTGTAACAGATTTCTTACAAAATTTACCACTTTTTCTCCAAAATCCTAATATTTTATGTAGATTTTCAGAAAATTGTTTCTCGTGACACATTATTACATGTTTCTTCATGTCCATTACGAATTTGAATTGAAATGGTTGATTAGTTAGAAAGTTATGAGCCGGACACAAAGTGTAACGGACGGACGGACGGACGGACGGACGGTACCCATTTTAATACCCCCCGCAACTTCGTTGTTGCGGGGGATAAGAAGTGTTTATCGATAAACAAGAGTAAGGAAATTTATGCCTGCGAAAAAAATTGCAAATTAACATGCAATCATATAAAAAACATTGACATCGTTTCATCAAGATAACAGTTATAAATCTCCTGAAGAAAGAACATACAAATATGAGAAGATATAACAGCAAAAAATAGATACATGCACCCATGCCCATAGCCTATTGACATAACTTCATGATTGATGCTTATTACAAGAGATATCAGTAAGAGAAAAGAAGGACTATCATGCTATATCCCACAGATCAAGGTGTGTTATTGCATATTATGGGCGGGCAGGTGAAAAACGATTATGATGATTATTGTAGCCCTGTTACCTTTGACGTTAACCTGAACATCATGATACTACTGTTAGTATATCCCACTCTGGAAGGTGAAAACAACTTGCTTTGATATTTTCACAAAATCATGAAAGATGACTACCTTACTTCAAAGACCTCTAAGATTATTGATAAAACTTGTCAATTTGAAGAACTAATGCAATAAAAGAATGAAACAAAACATAAAGCTTGAAATTGAAAAATATAAATTAAAAAAAAACATTTAAAAGACGCATATATAGACAGTTTTACAAAAAATTAAAAGCAACTGTTAATTACTTGAAGCAAAATAAAAGTGAAATTTAACTTTGGTTTTGCATTTGTTGAAATTTTTACATTAACCGAAACATAAACTCATAAAAAGAGGCAAATATTTATCACCAAATATTACAACTATATATATCATCAAATAATCTAATTCCATGATTTTATTATGATTTTTTTACTTTCCATGAAATCCTTTGATTGTATATAATAAAGACATTAAAGTTTCAAAAAGAAAACAATTTCTGTTAGTAGACTGAAAGTAGAGCTAGCTCCCAACATACAGTACAGTATGACATTACAAGACATAAGCATGCATAACAGCAACATTTAACAGGACTGAACAGTCTCAAGCTTGGGATGGTGGTGGCGTCAGTCAAACATTCATACACACACACTGTCAAACACTTAACACCAGTGTATAAAAAAAAATTGAAACCTAGCCTGTCCTGAAAATTAACTGGTCAATTCATGAGGGAAAATAAAGAAACAAATTGAAAAGTTACCAGTCCTGACCAAAAAGGAACCAGTCCTGGCAAAAAGTAGCCAGTCAAGGACTGGCGGACGGGCTATATTTTAAAGACTGTTAACACATGTATGCATCTAGTCCTCATCTACTGGACAGTTAAGTGCATGGTTCAAAACTAATTTTTATCTGAACTCAAATCAACTTGACCAATAGAGCTAAGACTCTTTTGATTCCAAATGTTACACTTAAACTTTAACCCTAGTTCAATCAAAATGGGCTATATTTAGTGATTTTTCAATCGAAATAACACCCCATTAACATCTCCTTGATTTTCTTAGCATTTTTATTAACCAAAACATACTTAAGCAAGTCAAAATTACAAATGTCAATAAATGAAATAAATTAAGGGCACAAAAAATGGCTCATGTTTATTCATTTTTCATTATATTATTACAATACTCTTCTTCCACTACCATTAACAAACCAAGACATTAACGACCTTATACAGTTGTTATCTGACGGCTATGACACAACAATGTCCTAGTTTGGAAACAGTCAAGGTCTCGATTGAGTCACAATGAATAAAACCTCCACATGAATCACAGCTTTCACTGAGACAAATAATTGAATTAGAGAAATCATTTTTTCAAAATAATGCATCAAATTGTCTGGATACAATTACATTTGATTTTGTGTTGTCAGTAAAATCTTTATCTCGTTCTCTGTCCAAACAGCAGACAGTTAACCTATATATTCCAGGAAGCAAGTGATTCTTATCAATTCTCCTAGAACTTGATATTATCAAACTTATTGTTTCAAAGTTTTGCTTCAAAATCTCATTCCTAGTATTTTACTTAATAATTCAAAGGGAATTAAAAAACAAGAATTTGGAACATAAACCTGAATATCATGAGTGACAAGGTTTATATATGAATTTATCTTCAAATGGTAACAAGATTTTACACTTAGGTTAAGTGTCAAGTTTTGTTTGACATTATCTGCATAAAATAGTTAATAATAATCAAAACCATTTTAATAGAAACATTAAATTCTATATTCTTTAAAAAAAAAAAAAACCCAGTTTGTTAATGTTGATCTTATGCCAAAAGTGATTAATTTATATTTAACCAAATAATATGGGAATCATCCACTATCTGTAAATACTTAACAAATCTAGAAATATGTTTCCATTTAGCAATGAGAACTGTCAAAGATCATTTAGGATGCACTTGAAAATGTTGCTCGGATCCTAGCACTGTATATAATACGTATCCTATATAAAGCTGTGTTTCCCATGTACGCTTCCAGTGCCAAACAGCCTAATGTGTCTTCAAAGGCACCTTCGTCTAATCCTTACCTTCCAATTTGGCAATCATAACAACATACATTTTTGTTCTCCGGTTGTGGTGTATCTGGTTTTTGAATGGGATAGCTCTCCTATACACATGGACTCTTAATCTCCTTAACCCTTTTGCTTTTGGCAATTAGAGAGGAGACAGTCTATATATACTCATTGAAGAGGTTTACTTTTAGTATTAACATTTTGAGTTCCATAAAGTTTATATTATATTTAGTGATAATGTTAATTAATGTGTCATACATTGCTGGCTATTCACCTCTCTGTTAAGATTGTCAAAAAAATATTTGCAAAGTAAATTCCCACGAAACCTACTCTTACAAGTAATATATATATTTCCATATTGTAGGTCTGCATAAATCCAAATGACACAGATTTGTGTATATATTGTCTTGAAATTTGAATAGTTTAAACATGAACTTTCACAAGAAATACAAAATGAACACTGTTAACTCCTACACTGCATAAGTATTACAAGTAGCACTCTGATTTCCACACACTTGCATAAAAACAAATAAAACCTCTCACACACACTTTCTAATATTAGTATCTCAAGTCAAATCTTTAACATCCTATATGATACAAACAATCCATGCTGAGACAATATCTGACAATATCTCACGCTCGGTCAATAAATTGGTTAATTCCCTACAAGCCGCTGACCACCATTCTCGCCACCACCATCATGCATTGGCAGGTAAAGGGTAAATGTGGAATGAACAAACCTGTCTTTACTGATGAGGTTATCTCTACAAGCTACTTTATTATGACATGATCTGAAACAGAATATTACACAGATTAGTATCACACGAGAACACAACACATGAACATGGCAGTCAGGGAGTTAATGTTGACTTTTGGGTAAATTGTGTTATCTGGTGTAGCACAAGGTTAGGAAGGTTGTTGGCTAGGTTACCTTGTTGATTTATCAAGGTTAGATAGCAACATTTTACACAAAAAACAACAAATATTCATAACATTAGAGTTAGGTCACTTTGGTAGCAAGCTGTGTCAAAAGTGCATAATATGCTCCCATCTAAAGATATGAGAATCATAATGAGCATGATATAATGAAAAAAATGCATGATTTCAATAAATATGAACGACGGAAGAAATAATAAGCATTGTTATGTTAAATAATAATGTGACATGAGAATATGAGTTAAAATAATTTTCATATGCAAAAAATACTAATATTTCAAACAAAATGATAACCATGATTCAAATTTGTTTTATAGTTAAGAACAATAACGATAGCATGCACTGGTTATTTGGTATCAAGGATCCAAGCTGAAACTCTTGCACAAGTAAAATCTATTTTTTTATCATAAGCAAGTGAAAAAAAAACCCGATTTGAATTCGAACATGATAATTCACAAACCCTTGACTGTGGTCTGTTTGAATAATGGGGTGAGTAAGGCAATTTCACATTTATAATATTTATTATATATATATTCTTTCAAATCTCACACTCCTAATTGTAGAATAACACCGTCTAAACATGGTTCTAACACATATATATAATACACACATAACAGGGTCTCTAAACTGACTGTATACACAGGATCAAGGTATTGCCTTACAGGTGATAGACTGAGCTGACAGCAAACTGGTTGACTTAGGGTTGTCTATCAATAAAATAACATGTCAATCTGTGTAAGCTGTTCATGAAATGCATAGACAATCAACCGTTTGAGGGGTACCATATTTAACATGGGAGTCATTGCCTTATCTCAGAGCAGGCACAAAAAGTAAGGGTCCACAACAAATGAGAAATCTATTTCCCTCATAATAATGTAAAAGCTCATGATCATTGACATGTAAATCATCCATTGATATTGATGTCACTTATGACAATGCAACTGTGTCATGTAAGATATTACATAATCAGCAAAAGAGGAAATTCTTGTGCTGGCAACTGCAGATGTGGATTTGGATGTGGATGTGGATGTGGCTGTGGATGTGAAACCGCACCATCAGTTCTAGACACCCATCTCCAGCACTGGCTGTCTAAAGAGTTACCTATACATGAACAACATCAAATTTCATGTCATTGACAAACCTCCATTCATTGGCAGCCGGTCTAATTAACAATAAATAAGGTGAAGTGAGGTGATGTGTTTTAACGCCGCTTTCAAGAATATTTCACTTATATCGCGGCTGCTAGTATTATTGCAGGGAGAAAGCCCACAACTCTTTTGTGGCTATGCATTGCGGTGAAACCTGCAAGCATCGGCTGGAACTAGCAACCATGGGTGGTACAGCACTGAAATTCAGTGGGGCATAGCACAACAATAAATAACAAAGATGTGGAAATTCACTTACATTTCTGTGCATGTCATGTATAAGTTGCAGTCCTCAACATTGTCAAGACTCATAATCATAAAGGATGCTGAAAGACAGTCATCATTTTTCACTAAAGAGAAGGTTGACATAAAAAATCACACCAAGGTAAAAATCCGGCAATGTAGATTTCATCCAAGTAACTGAGACATCCACATACACTTCTGTCATCAGCAAGTCTGGGTGTCTTTAACCTTCATATCCATATGAAGCATGTTCAGAGATGGACAGACAGATAGACTTGATTAAGTCTTCAAAAGAATTCTTGAGTTGTCAATATATATTCTATAGGGAAGAAGTGAGAGAAGGTCAAGAAATCAGTTAACTTGTGAATCAATAGTGACCTAGACTTGAGAATGCTATCTTGAAAGATGGTTGATATAGAGAAGTAAGACATAACCAGAGGAGACTGGGAGAGAGTCTACGAAGCTGTGTATCATTCTGACCTAGGTGCGTGAATCATGGTGACAACACAACAATGCTTCGTCAAATAAACAAAGGAATTAGCTCAAGTCTTTCCAGACATCATTGCAATTAAATTTGTCTGTTTGAAATTTGATTAAAATTATTATTTTTTTTTTCATTCATTGGATGAGGGTCAATTGGAAATTGGTTGAAAAATGAATTTGATTAGATTTAATTAAAACATTTTTACTTGACAAGAGATAAGATGACAAAACCTTTGCTCATAAATCTTCCAACGAAAAACATTGATTTCAGTTTGCTATCATGAAAATTTAATAAATAAAAGACTGCCTTACATCTCACAAGTGCAGAAAGTGAACAACTCACCGACATAGATTGACACAGACATTTAAATTTTCAGATAACCGACAATTTCTAGTTTTTAAATGCTTGAGTCACTTGCCTCAGGCACAACAAGTAATTTACATCTTATGTGACAAGCTACATACATTGGTATGACCAAGTAAATTGGACATTGATGATAAGTTCATAAAATATTTTATGTTTCAGAAATAGAGTAGCCCTAATCATAATGTGTTTGGCAATAAAGCATGATTTTGCCCTGAACTATTACATTTAAAGCATGAGGCTCGAAAAACAAAGTGGTTTGATATTATATTAGTTCAGGGAAAAACTATACCAGGGGTCTAAATTAGTCCCATTGCTGTACTAGCCATTCGGACTAGTGCATTCCTGAGAGTACTAGCCCAAACACATTCCAACTAGCCAAATACATCTACATAATTAAAAGAACTTCGGACTACCAGTCATTGCATTTTACCAGCCCAGCATCTTTTTTCACTAGCCATTGGCTACTGTCTAGTGCTCATTTCGAACACTGTATACTTTCACAATACTTGAAACCAGACTGTTATGTTCACATACTATTTTCAATAATGATTTTTATCCTAATCCCACTATAGGGCTAAATGATGTATTTTATATCAGAAACAAAGATATGTTTGTATAATTGATTAGTGAAGAAAACACTTAAGTCAAAAGATTTTCAAGAATTGCTATGAACCAAGAGAACAGTGCCAGCTGAAGATAATAAACATTTGAAACAAATTTCAGAATTATTTTCAGCTTATAAAATCCTTAAAAAAATTATTTTGTACATGAACGCACGATTAATTTATTTTGTATAAATGGTCATGAGGCCAACAGTACATGATGTGTAAAATACAAGCTGGATAACTGTGCCACAGAATTAATCTTTAAGTTTGACACAAAGCAGATACATTGCTTTTTTTAAACACCTTATCCAAGAATAGCCAAAGCTTGAAAAGATTTTCATAATCAACAGTTGATAACAGGTTAATTTATTTGTACATGTGTGGGTTGTGCTGACAATAACCTGGAAGATGTTTATATCATATTTTGGGCATATCAAAACAACATGAAATTCATTTTCTACCTTAGATTTAAAAAAAAAAACCAAGAGGCATCTGGATGTTGATATATGTAAATGAACACAGTCTCAGAGTGTATGTGAACTCTTTAATCAAGTGGAATGTGATTCTATTCATTTTCACAGTAAGGGAGTTATCACTCAGACAACTTTCTTCTAAGCTTCTCTAGAGTACATACCTATACCATGTATCAGACCTAGTAAATAATAGTCTGTCAATTCAGGGAACATGGTTGACCTTTAACACAAATTTTAGCCACAGAATCCGATAAAAGGTAAGACAAGACAGATTAGTGCTATACTGTGTAAGGACAGACTGGACAAAGTCAACCATCAGATCAGTCTAAGTAAACCTAACCTAGATAATACCGGTTTCACTCCGATATAGAGTCTAGCAAGATGTAGTATCGTGTCAGCCGACCTTTCGTCGACCTATGACCCTACACTCGAATGCAGACTATTGCGGCGATGCCTGATTGATCAATTCGATAGATCGGCTCATGCCACCCACTACTTCATCTTGCTAGACTCAATACCGGAGTGAAACGTGTATTATTGAGGCTAGGTTTACTAAGACTGGCATCAGAGGACTCTGCTGCAGGAAGCGAGATTTATAGTGTTGTCAGCGATATTTCACCACTTGTAAAGTGGATGTTGCCATCAAAAAGATTGTGAATATATCATTCTTATTAAAATCAACCTAGTTCCAAGGAATAAAAGTTTCAAAATATTAACTCTATCGAGAATTTTCCTTGTTATTTAGATATCTATCTATTTAGGTCTTACTGCAGTCGAGTAGGTCACATGGTTACTCAGCTTACCAATCACAAGCCGCCGGCAAAACTAGGGGCCAGTGACTCCTGTTAACCATGCTTTGAACAATGAACACTGGTAGCGGTTCTATAACCATGACGATGTCATTGGTCGGCTAACTACTGGGTTTTGGCTGCGCTAGACTGGTAAAAATCATGCAAGGTATAGGGGTGCGGTCAGACCTAGTGTAGAGGAATTATTATCTCGGTAGAGATAATATTCCTAATATTTTATTCCTTGGAACTAGTCCGATTTTAATCAAACAGACTGGTGAATATATCAAGTGCAAAAGGGATCAAAAGGACAAAGGATTTGATGGGGAAAAAGGTAAAGAAAGAGGAAAACAGCAGATTTTAGAATGACTAAAATTTGGTCTGGTTCTATCCGTTGACCTGTCAAGCTTGGGTTTGTGGATCACCCTAACCACCACATCATGATAAAGCATTGAGCTAAGTTGTAGAACTCGGGTTCAACCTATCATTCTAGGCCATCATCACTTCACAGTGTTATCTGTTGACAGATCTCAAGTTTTTTTGAGTTTCTGAGTCTAGACATGAATTTGACAAAATTGTGTTACCAACCAACCACTCAACATCAGGTACATTCACATTGGCAATAGTTTTTTTTAAGTTCTTTAAGTGAACTACTTATCATAAGTCTATTGACAGTAACTTGTCATATTCTCAGTCTCAAACATCTATCACAGAGAAGACCTTCATTTTTGTCATGACCTGGTAGTTGAGTGGGTAAGTTGTGGATATGGAAAGTGCTGGTTGACTGACTCCGAGGCTCTGGTTTAATTCTCATAAGGGACTCAAACCATAAAGGTACAAGACTTTGTGCTGTTGCAAATTGTTTATAAAAAAATACTAATTACTAAGATGAGAAGTCAGAAAATGTGTTAGGAGATGTTCAAGGTACTGAATATGTGCACAAAACCTTTATGTTAAAAACATAGACCACATACATCTTCGTCTGCTCCAAAAAATCCAATAGAATGCTGTGTGGCAAATTCAAGTATTTATGAAACTTTTACTATTATTTTACAAAACAATATGCCCGTAATCAAGTGTATGCTACCAGAGTATGCTAGATTATATATAGACTCTCCTCAATCACAAAGTCCAGAGACTGCAGTGACAGTTGGATATCCGCTCTCATCTGCCACTAACTAACTACAGTCAGACAAGGACATCAGTTCTTGTTGGACCTAGTAGCTCAATGACCTACTGCTTGTCTGTTTGGTGGTCTTACATAATAGTGGACATATGACAATAAGTTATCAACTATTATCACTGGTCTTTATTGGATTTATTGTAAGAACCTAATTTAATAGCTATATCACACGCCATCTCAGAAGTGTGAAAAATCTGTTTTCTTTGTATTTTAGGTTGAAATCTTTAGAAGCAGATCAATGGTAATTAAATCAAGAAGGAAGATTATTTTATGGATATACAAGTTCTTCATTCTTTGAAAGCATAATGTTTTGACATAGGGATCTATGTTGAAACGCCGCTTTCAAAGAATAAAGAAGTTGATTATCCATAACATAATCTTCCTTATTGATCATCACATCAACTTCTAGAATGACAATCAAAGGAGGTAATGAAATCATTCAATAAAAAAATAATTACGGACGGACAGACACCATAGGTAGATGATTTTATTCCTCAGTATTATATACTGGTGGGACAATAATAGCAATGCATTGAAGATACATAATAAGGAAGGGTTTGGTTCAGTAACAGTCTCTGAGATTCAAGCAAAGGACATGTAAAACTAAAGTGTTCTAGAGATGGTAAGTGTTCACAAATCGTACAGCCTATGGAAGTGTCAGAACGCCTTGAATACCTTGCAACCAGGATGCTAACCAGTTTCCCAAGAAATGATCTACCACATGGAAGTTTGACCTGTTTACATGTTTACACCAGTTGACGGAAGGGGGAGAGGTAAAGCCATTGATTTCTTTTGTCTGTCATCACCTCTAGCCAGAGAAAGCCAGATAGATCTAACCAACTGGTTCCCCAGCAATTGGTCATATACTATATTTTAAGCGCACCCTAACAGTGATTTTAACTAAAAAACATTAATCGCTCCTTCTCCAGGCATACTTTACATGACAAACCTATGAAATTTTACATAAAAATGTTTTGAAAACTTGATTTCAGTCCTCATCTTTAATCACAGTAATTGGATTTGTAACTGATGATAAAAGACTATATGCAGATCCAGAATACACAAACATTTTTATCATTTGACTGAATGATTAAGACACTTTAATAAACGCCCCCTCTTTCCAATTTTTTAACCCCAAGGACGCTTAATAGGTCGAATACGGTACTTGCACAGTGACAGATGGTAGAAGTGTGGTCAGGGAAATCTGGAAATCCTTGACACAGTTGTAGGTTAATCAATCATTGAAGTTCTGATGGCTGTTTGAAGGCATTCAAGAAGTTGGATGTACAAATATGACAAGTCTTTAAAGATATAAAACTTCAAGTTTGATGTTACAAGTGTATATAGATCTACACAGAAACATAGCTCCTGTCAAGCCCTACAGGTCTATATAAATAAAGTTAATGTTTTGGTTTCTGACTTTTTAGGGGTTAAAGGTAAGTTAAGGAGGGGTATATACATATCCATGTCAAAAACATGTAATATTCCTTTGAGAAAATCCCCCCTAAACAGTCCATATTGATTTAAGATATCGTTACAGTTATATCTAACCTAACAGCACGTGTGATGTCAATTTATCATCTCACAAATTTCTCTATTTCTTCCAATTTAAAAGAAAATTCATTCTACCAAATGTTGATTTAACTAAAGGGGTAATTTACATATTTTCTTCTCATTTTGTAAAAATTATCTAGCCTGTTGCAGGCATCGTGTCCATTATTTATCTCCTATAATGATCATTTCCCCTCCTCTACTTGGCACAGCCAGTCCTCTAAGTAACCATTATGGCACCACCATTTTCTTGTTATTCTTCTGCGTCTAACGATAATATACTTCCCATCCTTGCCAAATCATGTCCTGAAAAATTATTTCGGTTAATTATGTTTTTCAAGATTCCGGGCCAAAACATTCAAGAATTCTCAAGAATCAAAAGAGTACTTATCTTGTTAAGATAATGTCTGAAGTGAAAAACTTGAGTGATGCCAGCACTGATAGTTTTGTCACTCCCTATCAAAATCAAGGTCATTTCACTTACAAGTTTTCAACAATCTTGTTTGTTTTGTTAAAAGATTTGACAGGCAATCTTATGATGTTTTTTGTAACAGTTTTGAAAATAACTATTATTCATCGTTTTCAAAGCATATATATATTACATTGCATAGATATGATTTCCAATTTAGTCATTCTTGAAATCAATCACATACATTTTCAACATTGCTTGACAACGACACAAGGAGCTGTGTCGAAACGTCACCTAACCTGAATAAAGAAGTTGTCATCCATATAGTCCCTTCCTAATAATACATTTTCAATGTAGGAATTCTTAAAAAATGTTAAATTTAGATGTCAGTTACCCCGTTAACCCCTAAGGAACCAATAACAAATATTTTCACATGGAATTATATAGGCCAAAAGGGGTGAAAGGATTGAGAAGATCTCCATTCTGACATATGTATTGCCTCGTGGGAGTTGATCCCGTTTCCCCATTGGTCTTGCAGAAGGAATGACACCAATAACATGTTATCAGCTTTGATCATTGAATTCATAAACAGTGTTGTTCCCAGGTGATCATCCAGTTTGATCATTTTGGCCTCCTCTGTGCCATGGGGGCCCTTTTCCATGGTAGAAGTATCCTACATCTCAAAATGTTGAGGGACACCAAACCCAAAGGGTGGGCAAATGGCCCTTGGACCCTCTTTAGGAACAATGGATTCGGAGTGTAACTTTGATATTTCTACAGGAAAGGTTGAGGGTTAAAATTGCACACTACACTGCACCTGCACAGTATGTCCTCCATATGTTATTTCTCCACAATATGCAACACTATCTAACGAGACAGTGACAAATCTGACACGTGGATCTTTCTGCTAGGCACTGTATCACTGCTTGAAATAGTTAAAATTTACAAGCTTACCGATGAGATAAACAAACTTGTATCATTTCACTTTGTTTAAGTTGAAAAAAACATTCAAGATCCTCTGGATAAAAAGAGTAGTATTCTGAATGTTGTATATATATATATATGTTCACAAAAAAAGGAACCGTTGTCCAGAATATCTTGATTTTCCAAAAGATGTGAGAATCAATTTCAAAGAAGAAAAATCTTGCTTTAGCAGTTATAATCTACTTCAAAATTTCAAAGTGACAATGTTAATATTATAATTATTTCATGTAAGTTGCAAGCTTTTTACATCAACGGCAATGTAAAAATATTCTTGAAACTCAGACTAGCTAATCCAGTTACAAGACATTGATGGAACCCAGATAGACAATTTTCAGGTTATTTTCTGCGAGGATGGTTGAAATTTCCCATGTGAGGTAGCGTGTTCAATTTACTGCCTGGCCAAATTAATTGTTTCCACATTTATAGAGATTTATTGGTAAGTTCTGATATATCCAGGGCACTGTGCCAAAAGTCTGATGCTTTGTTTAGGTCTTGTAACTAAAGCTGATGGTATTGTTTATACTTACTTATAATTGGTCCTGAGACTTCTAAGATAAGTAATTACAAGACAGGTATTTCAGTTACATACCTACAGAAGCTTCTGGATTATGCTTCATCTTATACCTCATATATACTAAAAGGTAATCTTAACAGTGCAAATGACCGTCATTATGAAATACTTGTTTTCTTCATGAGAAGTGAACAAGATTTGATATGATTTCTGACCAATTTTGAAATGAATGATATTCAGTTTATCGCTAGTCCCAGAACAATTGACATCTTTAAAAATGAGTTGTGATTTCAGCAACTATTATAAAAGGTGTTAAGAAATTCATGATGTGATATTTCATGGAAAAAGTATTTGCTCAAAGAGTTCCTACATTATTATCCTGCAGTTTCTGCACTGGTGTCTCAACAGGGATTTAGGTGAGGCGATTGGGGGTTTTAACATCGCTTTCAAGAGCATTTCACGTCTGCTTGAATTATTGCAGGGAGAAAGCCTGCAACACTATTTTTTCTATGCATTTTGGTGAAACCTTCAAGCATTGGCTTGAACCAGCAAACCATGGGTTGTACTGTGCTGAATTTCAGCACCAAAACCTAACTGTGATAGAATAGTTCTCTACTGAAGACAAAATTGCTGAGGCCCCGGCAGGTCTCAAACACCGGACCTCTGAAGCCAAATGACAACCACTGTGTTATCTCGCCCCCACAACAGGGATTAAACCAAGGCTATTAGCATGATAGCCAGAATGCTAAATAATACACCAAGCATACTTTGCATCATATCAATATCAAGTCCTTCATGAGAAAAGAAATGATTGCCAAGGAACATTAGTTGATTAGTTCTCTTTTTTATCATTAGGCGAGACCAAATTAATTAGTTGATTTACGGATCCGCCGACTACGATTTTGGCAAATTCCTAAAATAAAAAATGTTTATTTGAACCCCGCTCAATAAAAAATGTTGTGTTGCCGCTGGAAAAAAAATCTAAAATATTACGAAAATACGAACAGTAAAAGGGAGACTGCCAAAAGTACTCGCTCGAGAAAGTGTGTCACCCATTAATATCATTGTTTAATGTTACAAATTTCCTGCCCTTCTTCGTAATTTATCAAAGTTTAAACACATCATCGTCAAAGATACAATCTCGAAAGCACGTTGTTTTCCCCAAACCGGTGTTTCAGAAATTAGTTACTGGTTTGTTTTCATTCCAAATTACGAAGGTAAATTCTGATTAAATAAAATTATATGCGTAACGAAATATAAATATTCAAATACGATGGACTTAAATAGAACCAAAGAACGGCTACCATAATTCAAAATATCAATTATATCGCAAAAGATCAAAGAATATGCAATGAATTTGTCAACTTTATCTGACAGCAGTTACGAAAGGAAACACCGTTTGAAATCACAATCGTATTTTCTTGATGACATATAGACAAATATAAATATTATTTCGAGCTAAATATAACATTTTTGATCGTTTTATCTTCAAGTAATATGTAAATTAGAAAAATTAATTCATTGCATCTTTGTTGTAAAATAAATCATCAGAAAATTTCATCCAAAACTTGTTTTATTTAGACATTTAATATCTTATCGGTAATTTGTTGTCATGAAAATGTTACGACCGCATGTTGTTCTGAACATGGCCATTTGACTTTGGCACTTCGTGGTTTTGTTTTCTTGCATCCTTTTGAAAAACGATTTAAACTTACGCTTTTAAACAGCAAGTTCACAAACTACGGATAATTCTACGATTATATGATACAGTTTTAATAAGACTATTTTCAAATTCGTCAAAATTTAAGTGCATGAAAATTGCTAGCAATGTTGATAATCGGCGTTCGCAAGTCGTCAACTCGCAAGTCGTCAACAGACTAGTTATTTTTCAAGTGGTATAAGGTAAACATTTTTATCTGATTGTTGCAGATATAGTCACAAACAAGGTTTCATTTATAGAATTAGAAATAAGTTTATCGAAATTGATTAATATAAACGATCTTTATTTATTTCATTAATTATTGATTTTGTTGTAAGTGTGATTTTCTTAATAAATTTTATCAGAATACTTCTTATTATATATTCAGTCAAATTTATTTTGCAATCAGATTTAAAAAAATATAATATTAAGATTGATTAGGGCAAAAGATAAAAACAATTTGTTTTGCATGATAGATTTTCAGAATGAGTTATATTATTTTAAATGATAGACTAAGTTTATATGTGCCATTATTAAGTTTTTTTTAGACAAAATATATCTATTGATAAAAAATCCTTTTACACAGATAGTACTTACTTCTGCATGCATGATACAATAAAACAATATCTGTGTACTGAAAAACAAAACATTAATAAAAATTTAAGATATATATCGGTGTTGTCGCCGGTCTCGTGTTAATCAGTTTTCAGGCAAATCTTTGTCGAAACTACTGCAAAAAGCTTTTTTTTTTTTTTTTTTTTTTCCCTCCTGCCTTTAGCCATTTTGACCTCCAGAAATCCGTAAATCAAGTAATTAATTTTGTGTGGCCTTATAATCTTAAAATCATAAATTGGATAAGAAAATTTCAATTACTTATCAGTTATTCCAAATCTACTAGAAATAATTCATATGATTTAACCATTGCATAACAAAAATCAATTTTATTGACCAAATTAAAATATAATGAAATTTTACTTCGTAAATGGGACACAAAAAATCAATGATAATCAGTTTTTATATCTTTCAATAAATTCTAATTTTGTATAAAAAGAAGGATAAACTTTTAAATCAAGATTTAAAAAATTTAAGGACCAATAATGTTTTGTTTTAAACCAACATAAGACCAAAGACACAAAAGTACCTTAGTGACTTCTTTTAAAATTCAATCAAAATATTTGACTGTTTCAAATAATTAATTCTTTCTCAATAGAAATGGTATATTAAATCTTAGTTCTCTGTGTCACAATTAATATTTCTTTTGCAAGTGGCCGTTTCATAAGTATTCCTGTCGACTGGAAACTCAGCATGATTTGGTACTTTCTTCTTCTTCCTGATGAAATTCATTTGTCAATATTCATAGGTAAGATAGAGTGAGTATTTCTGCAAGCAAACAAATTCAGTTTTCTTGCTCCACACAAGGGACAGTCTGCGCAAACATACATTTGGTCAAGGTGAGGTGAGGTGAGGTTTATCGCCGCTTTCAAGAGTGTTTCACTTACATCGTGGCTGCTAGTATTATTGCAGGGAGAAAGCCTGCAACACTATTGTGGTTATGCATTGCGGTGAAACCTGCGAGTATCGGGTGGAGCATTGCACCCAAACCTGACTGCGTGTAGAACAGTTCTCTACTGCAGACAAAGTTGCCGAGCCCCTGGCGGGATTTGAACCACAGACCTCCTGATTCGAAGCCAAACGCGCTAACCACTGGACTATCCCACCCCCGCATTTTTGTTTAAGATAAGTGTTTAGAGAAAAAGCAAAAGTATCACAAGAGGACTGAACAATGAGGAGACCCTAAAGGGAAAGTAAAAGACCAAAGGAAAAAATTGATACAAGAATCATAGAAACACTTTACTTTGTAGTTCAGATTGTATCAGGACAACAACAACAGCTAGATGAAAGTGATATTTGCACATGTGCACCGACTAAAAGTATGCCCCTTCTTAAGATTCATCCTATAGGAAATAAAAGGTAATCTTAGTATCTTAGATTTCCATAAGGTTCTGTAAACAAGACAATAATGGATATTTTGTATAATTACTAAGCACTGATAGTAGGGAGGGAGATGAGACTGAGAGTAAAGAGAGTACTCACATTGTGTTGAGCCATGTTGTTGACGGTGTAAGGTTGTCCTGGGACGGAGGTATACTTCATTTCCTAGAGGGCACTACAACTAGACACACAGACAGACACCCGTTGTCCCTCGTTATACATCCCAGAGGGCACTAAAACTGTAATAAATGACAATAATATTAAATTTTGAAGAAAGGACAAAGACATATAGCCATCAAAATCAAAGGAGATTGGAAGACAATTGCATTAAAGTGGGAAAGAGAAACTTAGCATATATAAAAAGTAACAACATTGGACAGAAACTACTGCATTTGTGAAAATGAAAAAGCTGCAAAAGCAATTATTTTCATTAACACAAATTTGGTGGCTTTTGATGCAGGCTGAGAAAGAACATCACACAGACAGACCCAGAATGGTCGACACTTGAGTTGAGACAAGTCAGACAACTATAGTCTGTGAAGACACTGGTGACAAACATCACTTGTAATTTGTTATCAATGCAAATGGAAAGGATTACGATGCTGACAGAAAGAGAATGAGACACACAGACAGACACCTGCATTCCCTCGTAAAGTATCCCAGGGGGCACCTGCAGGGAGGAACGACACACATGATTAATATGAATGAAGGAGCGGGGGTTGACAACATGTAAGGACACTCCAATTTATATAAACATCACGGACAGAAGTTCAAGGGTTGGACAATCTGAGACGAAGGATAATCAAGAAGACTGAAAAAACACTGGAAGAAATGAGGGATAATGATCACAGCTTAAGCTTGTAAACAAGGACACAGAGACTTACATAAGCGTTTTGTACAAAAGTTCAAGAGTTGACTACAGGAAACATCAGATACAAGAAACCTCATTAGAATGACTCAAGCAAGGACACTGGCATGAAGGATGGTTCAGGAAAGAAGTTTCTAAAGATGGACACATAGGTTAAAATGGAAGCATGCTAGGACAAAGAGGTTCCTGAGCTTGACAATAACATAAAGATAGTCCAGGACATGGTAGAAAAATCAACTGAAGCAAGGACACTGAAGTAAGGATAGTTAAAAAAAGATGTTTCTAAAGGACACAGAGGTTAACAAGTGTTTGCAACTAACTTGGCAATGTCCACCGCCGTTGAAATATTTCAAAATAATTGTCACATTAAGCAAATGCATAATTTGACATTGAGTGCAATGGTTCAAGAAATATGGCTTTTACAAGAGTTTCAAAAGTTGACAAAATCAGTTTGGAAGACCTTGAAAATAAAGTCAAGGTCATCCAAACTGACTGGTGTCAGCATAATCCCTCATTGTAGGCCGTGACCAAATTTGAAGACAATTGGTGCAATGGTTCATCAGATCTAAGGTATTTCAAAAGTTGACAAAGAACTGTGGTGACCTTGAAACTAAAGTCAAGGTCATCCAAACTGACTGGTGTCTAGTGTAGGCTGTGACCAAATTTGAAGACATTTGGTGCAGTAGGTCAAGAGATATGAACAAGAGTGTCAAAAGTGGTCAGTGCCATTGTGACCTTGAAGTTAAGGTCAAGGTCACCAAAACTTAGTGGTATCTGCGTAATCCCTCAATTTGAAGACATTTGGTCCAACGGTTCATTAGATTTTGCATTAATAAGAATCCAGACGTAAGGAAGTACGGACGTAGGGACATACAGACAGACGCCGCTGAATTCATAGTCCCCTCTTCCGCATTGCAGCAGGGGACAATAACAAAGACAGACCAGGACATGAGATAAATTACAGAAGCAAGGACACTAGAAGAAAGGTGGGTGGAAGGAAGGGTTATTGAAGAAGAATCCAGAGAGTTTATTCCTGGAGACACTGCAGTAACAGCATACACTCCTATCAATGACCTGCTAACAAGTTGCCAATGTTTTTTTGTATAAACTAGAACAGAAAAGCGACAATAACCACATATAAATCTAAATATTTGCATCTGGTACCAAAGTGCAGTAACTATAACACTGCTATTGTGACAAATAGACACATTCTAACATATATGAATAGTCTTCAGGGGTGATACTTGCAGGAAAAGAGGATAAAGGTTGATAATACAATGTACAAATACACTATGAAATGTCACTAAAAATACTGTGATAATCAACTTCTGTGGATATTCAAGGAGACACTTGGGAATAGATATCACCTTGCTCCTCATTCACTTCAGAGAAGAATATTCCTGTTACACGTCTGATAAAAAGTCTATTCTAAAATGATAAATAGTTCTTTAAACTCAAAATTATCAATTCAGGAAAGAAGAGATCTTTTTTTTTTAAGTCTTAAAAGATATATTAACAAAAAAAATCTCCAAAGGTTACTTTCTATTGAATTCAACACAATAAAAAATAAGCAAGAACAAAATTATAAAAATAAAGACAGATGGGGTCAATTCTTTGAGAAATATCTACCAATACATCAAAGCAAAACATCTAGTCCATGACAGATACCCAGCAGGGCAAAGATAAAGCCTTTGTTGAAGGAAGAAAACACAGACAGAAAACCTGCAGACGCTGGTCATAAAACTTGGTAGGAGACCTCTGCACCTGCATTGATGGATGCATCTTGTGATTGATATGGACGCCAAACCTCATGAGGCAGGTGCAGGTTTTCAATGGAAGAAAATAAATTTGGCCAGAAAAATTTGCTTCTCATTAGAATGTCAAGGTAACATTGAAAGGAAGCAGGCTGACTGCTGCCAGCAGAGTGATGGATGATGGGATTGTAGGGCAAAACACGTAGGTGAAAATCGTGAATGAAAACTGTAAAATAACTCTTTGACTTCTTGAGAATGTATTAAAAACTTCAGTTTCAGGAATTCAGTTTTTTATGTGTTTTAAACTTGAATTGGTGTAGATAAAAATATGGTGGGAAGTTTTAGCCCACGATCTTTACGGCCACATAATTTTGGCCGGAAGTTGACCTCTTTGGTCTCATGGGCGCCGGCAGCTGAGGTACCAAAGTGTTTGAATTTGGTTGCTCAAGGTGAGTTTTTACCTCAATGACGCTAGTGAACCTAGGTCAGGAAGGGGCCGGCGTATTTCCGGTAGACATCTTGTACGTAGAAGGCAGGGATATAAAATATAAGTAAGACAAGGTTGGCCTTACTACGGCGAAGGGGCAAGGGATTATTGCTTAGAGTAACTAGTTTCGTCCACTGTGTTGGGACTCGTCAGACTGAAGAAGCAATGGGTCTGTCTCTCCTTATATACTCTTTGAGTGGGTCACGTGACTTGTGGGTCCCGCCGGCGGTGGAGCGGTAGGGCTTCCGGCGCTTACTTCCGGTACCGGGAAAAGGTCGCCGGCGGCGACTTCCGGTTCCGGTAATACCGCCGGCGGCGGGAATGACGGAAGCGGCGGATTTCGTTTCCGGTGTGTAAAGAAGTGTGTATGATAATTTTTGACACTGTGTATGACCATTTTCTCAGGTTTGTCTTAATTATAAACAGTTTGTTTATTTGGTGTAGGTGATGGCAGTACCGTTGGCAGAATAAATAGATCGAGATCCTGCATGGAGAAGACGTGTTTTGTTTTCTTTTGCACAAATTGTGGTACTTTTATCAGGGTCAGTTTAGAGTAAAAAAGACCATTCTTCTACGTAATGAGTATTGTAGAAAAATATATATAAACCAAGTTTTTTGGTATTGCCTAGATTGAGTTGCCTATGACCTTTATGAGAGGATAGGCTCGGGGGCCCCTGTATTTTCCGCAAATAGGAAAAGTAGGGGCCCGTAGAGGACTGAAGAAACGATTTAGAAAAGAGTATAGCTTTATTGCAAAGGCAATAAAAGTATAAGGGCAAGATATGCATGTGGTGAAATATAAAATTTATATTTATAAAGATATGAATTAGGAGAGAATGTAGAAAACACAGATGATTTTTCTGGTTGAGTTTTACAAGATGGAAAGATGTTTAACGCATTGTATTGACAATGGGATTGATTGTGACGTCACAGACGGGAATATTTGTGTATGACATCATAGTCTTGTGTATGTTAGACGTGGGTCACGTGTGTGTTACAAAGTGACAACCATTTGTAAAACAGGCCCTGATAATGTCTACTAGATCGTGGTTAAAACAATCAGAGGAAAGTAAGAAGATAAAAATATGGTGGGAAGTTTTAGCCCACGATCTTTACGGCCACATAATTTTGGCCGGAAGTTGACCTCTTTGGTCTCATGGGCGCCGGCAGCTGAGGTACCAAAGTGTTTGAATTTGGTTGCTCAAGGTGAGTTTTTACCTCAATGACGCTAGTGAACCTAGGTCAGGAAGGGGCCGGCGTATTTCCGGTAGACATCTTGTACGTAGAAGGCAGGGATATAAAATATAAGTAAGACAAGGTTGGCCTTACTACGGCGAAGGGGCAAGGGATTATTGCTTAGAGTAACTAGTTTCGTCCACTGTGTTGGGACTTGTAAAACTCAACCAGAAAAATCATCTGTGTTTTCTACATTCTCTCCTAATTCATATCTTTATAAATATAAATTTTATATTTCACCACATGCATATCTTGCCCTTATACTTTTATTGCCTTTGCAATAAAGCTATACTCTTTTCTAAATCGTTTCTTCAGTCCTCTACGGGCCCCTACTTTTCCTATTTGCGGAAAATACAGGGGCCCCCGAGCCTATCCTCTCATAAAGGTCATAGGCAACTCAATCTAGGCAATACCAAAAAACTTGGTTTATATATATTTTTCTACAATACTCATTACGTAGAAGAATGGTCTTTTTTACTCTAAACTGACCCTGATAAAAGTACCACAATTTGTGCAAAAGAAAACAAAACACGTCTTCTCCATGCAGGATCTCGATCTATTTATTCTGCCAACGGTACTGCCATCACCTACACCAAATAAACAAACTGTTTATAATTAAGACAAACCTGAGAAAATGGTCATACACAGTGTCAAAAATTATCATACACACTTCTTTACACACCGGAAACGAAATCCGCCGCTTCCGTCATTCCCGCCGCCGGCGGTATTACCGGAACCGGAAGTCGCCGCCGGCGACCTTTTCCCGGTACCGGAAGTAAGCGCCGGAAGCCCTACCGCTCCACCGCCGGCGGGACCCACAAGTCACGTGACCCACTCAAAGAGTATATAAGGAGAGACAGACCCATTGCTTCTTCAGTCTGACGAGTCCCAACACAGTGGACGAAACTAGTTACTCTAAGCAATAATCCCTTGCCCCTTCGCCGTAGTAAGGCCAACCTTGTCTTACTTATACTTGAATTGGTGTAATTTCCATTTTTCATACTTTGGCCGGGATATGGTTGTCTCCTCAAATAGGCGTAAAAAAAAGGATGAATGAAATCTTCGGTTTTTGACTTTGTCACATCCTGGTGAGATTATGAGACAACATGTCTAACAGTTTTAAAAAGATATATCTTTATCGATAAAGATACGACTGTTCAAACTTCGCGACAATTGTGGTGCTCAATGTCACAGCCATAAAATCAAGCTTAGCTGTTGACTGAACATAGCGTGACTGCATATGCCCAAAGAGGGTTGTGATGAAGCATAGAACATGTCCGCTGTCTAGCGTGTATGATACAAGTATTATCTTGTGTTTTCCATGACAAATCAAACAAAGTTCAAGTGTGTAAACATGAATTTGAATGCAACAAAATTTGTAAATAAAAGTACCGAGGGTACAGAAGCTCACCTTAAAATGAATGATGTTGTAATATGGTTTAATTGTGTAACCATCTTTCATATGATAATTGATTATGGCTGCCATCATGATTTTTTTATCTTTTAAAATGCTATTCTTCTGTTGGAAACCACTAGAGCTTGAACAAACATTAATACAAGAATGATATAATCATGATTTGTTAACAAGCAGTAGGTTTTTGTATAACTTTTTTGTATATCTATGGCTAAATTGGTGACCATCTTGGACTTTTTAATCTTCAAAATGCTACTTTTATGTGGGCATCTGTATTAATTTCATTATGATAATTATCTTGATTGGTTTAGGAGTATTCATTTAGTCACACTCTCAACTTCCAAAGAACTAAAAAGATGATGCACATAAACATTTGGAATATATCTGTCTGACACAAATCACAAATTCAGCTAGTGATAGGTCCAATTGCCAAAGTAAACTGTCCAGGTCAATGTCTCATGTAATTCTAACTGAAGATTTCTGAATATCTTAAATCTTGACAAATGTTAGTGCAATCTGATTGGTCAGAATAGGCTAGCAACATGGGGGTTTATGCTAATTACTAGATATGATGACCTATGATGACCTCTTGCACCTGCATGTAGCTTATGTAATTATCCTCTTATGTAAGTTACTGTTATTCCATATAGTGAGTGTCCTCCCCTCATTTCAATATGCAATACAGATACTCTTTAGAGGAGAGTTGCAGGAGAGGGGCTGGAAGGATAGATGGGGATAGGGGGGGGGGGGATAGGGGGAGGGGGGGGGGGGGGGGGGTTGGGGGGGGGGGTAGAAGGATTGTGGGATAGAAGAGAGGTTTGCAATGGAAGGACAGGAGAAAAAAGGGGAGGAGGGAAAGGGGGGATAGAAGGGGTGGGGGTAGAAGAGAGGTTTGCAATGGAAATAATCTGGAGGTCAACTCAGTAATATGTTTATTGAAGTATCTTAACTAACAGAGAGAATTGGTGAGAAAGACTTTGTAAAAAAATAATTGTTCAGACAGCTGTTAAATTAGTTTTGAAGATGAATATTAAATGATATCTTTTATTAGCATGACAAACAAAATAAAAGATAATT
Source organism: Steromphala cineraria (assembly GCA_916613615.1). Lineage (NCBI taxonomy): Eukaryota > Metazoa > Mollusca > Gastropoda > Trochida > Trochidae > Steromphala > Steromphala cineraria. The sequence goes on along the minus strand of OU744721.1, from coordinate 63,237,329 downwards.
TGTTATTCATTAACCAAAATTTTCAATTTGGAATAAATTAATTGCATGGGAATAAAGGACTAAAAAACCTAACAGTTAGTGTTGGGAGTGAACAAATTTAATCATTTTAAATGCTTTTGAAAAGGATTTGTTTGAATTGAATGATCATTATAATTATCTAGATAATCATTGTTCAGACCGTAATCAGATATAGATGATTATAAAATGTATATTTATCCCTCACTGGCTATGTTATTTGCCATATATGAAGTGTCAGGAATTATGTAAAACGGAAAGGATTTATTAAAACAGTCATGCTTCAGGCTGTTCGCAGATAAAGATGATTCATACAGTTTTTTGTGACTGTATTTATAGTGTTGATAAATATTACAACAAGCGTATCAATACAAATATAATGACATTGATTTGATTGATCAGGAAATGTATTCTTTTCAATGAATTTCATGAAATCTAATTGAAAATTCAATATAATTGACATATTGACCATCTTGGATTCTTGATAATAAAATAAATGCGTCTTTGTCAGGAATCACTATATAAAAAAATACTCACTTTTCAGAATGATATCTTAATTGATTTAGTAGGAGTAGTACTTGGCCTGAAATCTAATTGAAAAATAATGACTTCTATGATGACATGTTCTTCCCAGAACCCTTTCAGCATGATACAATTATCATTTATTTTTACAGGTATTTATAAAACACATGGTATAGGAACTGGAACCTGATACAAAATACCTCTATTATTAACTAATCATGTAGATTACTGAACACAAAAGCTGATTCTTGACTTGTTTAAATTGTTATTTGTAAAAAGTATTACTATTAATAGAATACAAGTATACTTTTCATAAAGACAATTTATATACTTTCCATAAAGTCCATTATGTTCTATTTATCAATTAGGTCAGGATTACTATGCAATATACAAGCAGGCAGGGCTGCTAGCCCCAGATCCTTAAGGAGAGTGTAGCAATTTGTGTATTTGGCTTTGTGTACGTATATTTGGAGAAGCATCCTAGTGTGCTGAGCATGTAAACCTGAACTCTGGCTAAGCCCTTATGTGTGGTATTAAAAGACTTGACGGGAGAGAACATGAATTGTTGTGAAAAATATATATAATTTCACAAAATATAGTTAGCTTATGTCCTAAATTGATTTTGTGTCAAGAAGAACTTCTGTTAGATATAGAAATGGTACAAATATGAGTAAAACACAGGAACTGGAACCTGATGCAAAATAACTCTTTCCACATCAACTTATCATGTAGATTGCTAAACACAAAACAAGTGACAAGTTTTGTGCAAGTTGTTATTCTTAGAAAGAACATATCACTGTCATGAGAATACAAGTCTAATTTCCATAACTCTTATTGCATACACATGGCCATATAGCATAATGCTCTACCATATCAATTGGGTCAGGTTGATTATGCAACAGACTAGCAGCTGACACTATGATGCTAGCAGCCTGTATTGGGATGTGTATTAGACAGCATAGTGGACTCAACATAAATATCTGAACTCTGGTTGACCCCTTATGTGTGGTATTTAAAGGAATATGAGGGAGATACCATTGTTCAAAATCTAACATGTTTAATGTCATTGGGTTTTTGCAGCTAGTTGCCATAAATATTTTAAACAAATTCATTAATTATGTTTGTCTTTCATCTTAATGTTTTAGAAACACTTACAAATATAGAACAACTTGCATGACAATCTTAAATATTCCATATTCAAGATAATATTATGATCAGTAAGTTCAAATTAGAGAATGTATATAGTGCGAGTGATCACTTGATGAAAGCTTAAAATTTAGTAATAATGATGTGTCTTCTGGAGCTGAAAAGTCAATATGGATGCTATCACAGCCATCTTGGATTCTCAAACCTGAAACGTCTACCTTTGTGGGAGGAATCACAATAGGTATAACATACTACAATATGAAAATGATATCTACATTGGTTTAGGAGAAGTAGTCATTTACATGAAATCTCATTGAAAATTCAATATGGCTGCTATCGCGGCCATCTTGGATTCTCAAAACTGAAACGTCTTCCTTTCTGTGCGGAATCACCATAGTTATAACATACTACAATTTCAGAATGATATCTAGATTGGTTTAGAAAGAGCAGTCTTTTTTGTGAAATCTAATTGAAAATTCAATATGGCTGCCATAGTGGCCATCTTGGATTCTCAAAACTGAAACGTCTACCTTTCTGTGAGGAATCACCATGGGTATAACATACTACACTTTCAGAATGATATCTGCATTCGTTTAGGAGGAGTAGTCTTTTTCGTGAAATCTAATTGAAAATTCAATATGGCTGCCATGGCGGCCATCTTGGATTCTCAAAACTGAAACGTCTACCTTTCTGTGAGGAATCACCATGGATATAACATACTACATCTTCAGAATGATATCTGGATTCGTTTAGGAGGAGTAGTCTTTTTCCTGAAATCTAATTGAAAATTCAATATGGCTGCCATAGCGGCCATCTTGGATTCTCAAAACTGAAACGTCTACCTTTCTGTGAGGAATCACCATGGGTAAAACATACTACAATTTCAGAATGATATCTGCATTCGTTAAGGAGGAGTAGTCTTTTTCGTGAAATCTAATTGAAAATTCAATATGGCTGCCATGGCGACCATCTTGGATTCTCAAAACTGAAACGTCTACCTTTCTGTGAGGAATCACCATGGGTATAACATACTACAATTTCAGAATGATATCTTGATTCATTTAGGAGGAGTAGTCTTTTTCCTGAAAGTTTACGGACGGACGGACAGACAGACAGACGGACGGACGGACGGACAGACAGACGGACGACGGACGAAGCGCCATGACATAAGCTCACATTTACTTTGCAAAGGTGAGCTAAAAATAATTAATGAAGATGAAGGTAAATAGATTAATATGTCATAACTACAAATAAAAACTTTACTTTATCTATATAAATGTATGCCTTTTTTCAAAAGCTTTCAAGGCCTGGAATCATAAATTAATTTCAATGACTTTCCAAGTTTTCTCTGTATACATGAGATGCATGTGAGTACTCACGTTAGGACCGACTGTCTAGGGTTGCTTGAGGCACCTGCAGGAGAGAATGGCCAGTCCCAACATTCAGCCTCTCTCTCAGTGGGGAGGCTCCGTGCTCACCGTACACTTTACACTTGTACACAGAAGATCACCACAGATATAGCTCAATCACTTCACAGGTGTCGGCCAGTCAGGACAGGTACTTGCACTCTGAAGAGTAAAACAACATTTTAGAAAATATGCCATTTGATAGTAGCTGATGTAACATTATTAAGATATTGAGGTCACTCACTACAAAGGTACACACTTTTTTTAATTTTTCAGGGCGAGACTTTGCAGGATTTGAACTCACAGCCTTAGACTGAAGTCATCCATAGCCAAAAGCATTTTCTCAATAATAGATTTCGTAATGTTTTTTTTTCCAAATGCCATTTGATAATTCTGTTAACAAATGTTACATTATCATATTTGAGATCACATTATCTACAATTCTTGTACAAGTGCCTCTCAAGATTCAAACTCCCAACCTATGAGTTGCGAAACACAGCCTTCTAAACTGAAACATTGAAACTTTGCATCCTAGCAATAAAGAAACTGTAAATCCATTTTATTTGTTTCTTTGCTCATCTGACAATCTTCTCAATTCTTATCAAAGTATCCACAAATGTATCTTGTAGAAAGCGAGGAACAGAACATGTATAACCCTTGAAGACACATTATCCAGTTGCTGCAAGTACTATGTTTCCACAAAATGACAAAATCACAGCATAACAAATTATTTACAAATGTAGCAAAAAGGATTGCCAAAGTACCGAAGATTCTGGACAACAAAACTAAAGAACCCCTGACATTGTTACATTAGTAAATAATTTGTTATGCAGTGATTGTGTTATTTTGTGTATAACCCATGAAGAAGCTGTAAGAGTTATCATGCCTCTAGAGAACAAGATACCAATGGAATGAATGGCCCATGTGAAGCCAAAAAGACAAATTACGCAGTTGTAGGATATACATGTGTTGGAAGAACCAATTCTTGTAAAACAAGAGAAAAGAATGGCCAACATGTCACCCAGTAGGACAAATTGTGCAATTATTGCAAATGCTAGATCTTGTCACAATACCCTGTAAACACAAACCAACTATCCATAAAACTATCAAAAAGGATTGTCAATGTACCAAAGACTCTGAACAACAAGAGAAAAGAATGGCCGACATGTAACCCATGAAGACATATCATCAAGATGTTCCATTTAGTCTCAACATCAGCCGGTACAAACCAACTGTTAACACATGAATCACGAGGGAGTGTCTATGTACCAAGAGTCCTGAAAAACATTTTGTCACATCACATCCCGATGTACTTGTAGTTGTTTTCGACCCTGATGGAGATAGTGTTATATATGAGAGAAAAGCATGATGATGGGGGTGTATGTGCACCAAGAAATAGAGGAACAGAATGTGATTTGTTGTTGTCACTGCCGACTTGTTTTGTTAGATGTTGTCTTAATGTGACTTCTGTATAACATATGAGGCAACTGTTTGTGGGCTTGTTGCACCAACAATATAGTTTCCCTTGACGGCCGAATACTTTCTGTGTAACTTACTACAGTGTATAAAATAGGCTTGTCTCACAGCCAGGAAACTGTTTACTTTCAATCCTGGCTGGGAACTTTTGGATGTTTTTACAATGTTTTCAAACGAAATGACAAAATAATACAATTAAAGTGGCTACATTTTGCTATCTACCTTTGTTCAGTATATAGGAACCTAATTATTTTAAATAGTTGTCTGAGGCAGGAAATATCTCAATCAGTCTGGTGTTCTTGTCATTCTGAATCTTTCTAGATGTACTTATATGTATGTATATATAAGCAAAGACCTCCTCATGTTATTCTTCTATATGAAGCTATGGTTTCATACAGTCTTTTACTATTTTCAATAAGTCCTGCTTGAATATCCCATTTCTCCATAGGGCAACTGCTTTGTGTATTTATGGTCTATGTACTTCAGTTAATATCTATGAACATATCAACAGGTTTATCTAACAGTTTATTGGAGGTTTATGCAATATTAAATGCAGAATAATGTAAGTTTGAGTTTGTAAGACTACATTCAATGGCACTACCATGGTAATTCTTGCTTTGTTAGTACATTTAAGATGTAAGAGTAAGATGTTGGATTAACAGAGTGCAAATTGATTGAAATCAGATCTTGATATTGGTCAAAAAACAAAAATCCTCTTGGACATTGAAGTTGTTTGTGTTAGAACTTGAACAGTTGCATCTATGTAGGAAGCAACTCTTAGCGGAGTACCTGTATGTTGGACTGCCTTGGTGTGCCGTTGTACTCTCAGTTACCTGATGTCTTTCATAAAACAAATGGCTACCATGAAGAGCCAAGAACCGGTGACAAGACACACATCCACTCTCATCCATTTCAATTATGAGTCCACGATACTTTAGCTGTGTATCTGTCAGTGCAATGAATTGGATTGAACAATCAATCACTTTCAAAGAATGATTGTATTATTACAGCTGATAAAAGTAGTTTAAGAGTCCAGCAGATTTGTGATAATTTTTTAAAGTTACAACAATGTCTCAATTTTGGTATCTGCAAAGGCAAAACTATTTTACTATGAAATGACTTTCATAAATAAGGAAATATGTTCCTAATGTTAAGTTCTTGGTCTTGTTGTTTAATGACTGTGTAGACCTAAACTGTACTAAAGGCTCTGATTTACACAGCAATGGAACATTAGTAATGGATACCCTCAGTCCACAGTATTTCTAATGTACACTTTCGTTAGCTGTTTAGCATCGCCTTTATCCTCAGTCCACATATGTTGCATTACTAAAGTTTTCATTTCACTTTCATTAGCTGTTTAGCACCAGTGACCACCTTTACCCTGAGGAAAAAGAGTATTTGGTGATTTAGAGCAAGGATGCTCAAGAAAATCGAAGAAACAGCCTCTAACAATGCACAACAGATATGATCTCCCAACAGATTTCTTTTCTGAGATGTAATCCTTCTGGGCAAAAATCATTTCCTGGCACTGTCAGGATTGCAGACACTCATCATTCCAGTGAGTGTCAGCAAGTGTTTTGCCATTCAGAAATGTATCCAAGCATTGCGAGCCTTCCTCACGGACCTCACCTGTTTCTTGACCGAAAAATTGGCTCATCTTCTCAGTAAGAAAATATTAACATGGTGGAAAGGTTTCAGCCCACTAGGGTCACTGAGGTAGAGACTCACCTTGAGTCACAAAATTCAAACGCTTTGGTACCTCCACTGCCGGCCCAAACAGATCAAATCGGTCCAACTTTCGGCTAAGATTATACAGCAGTAAAGATCGTGGGCTGAAACCTTTCCACAATGTTTATATTTTCTAATATTCTCTTCTCGGTAGTTTTCTGACAGTTTACCATTATAATATACAATTAGTGATTCAACAAGTTTATATTCCATCATCTATTGACATTCTTCCTGTTTGTAGATTCAATTACTTTCACATACTTATGCAAAATAATTGTTCAATCAAAAAGGTTATGATTTTCAATTGGAGGAATAGACTTTTTCTAAATGACAAAGAAAATTGGATTTCTTTAAATGTTTGAGCAGAAACAAATACAAAACAAAATGCAAAATGAACATATACTTCTGATATGTAAAAAAAAATATGTCAAGACATCTGATGCGCTATTAGAATTGATCCAAAGAGAAATGAGAAAATTACGACTAACTTTGCGACCCACTTCAAGCCGATGTCTCAAGGCAGATCCAATTCTGTAACTATTATCAAGTGTGCCAGGTTCATGTCAAAGTATGCCATCAAATCATGCTTATTTTCCACAAGTTTGAAGTGTCCAAACCCAATTACTGTCACAGAGACGGCGCCGGAATGTCTCAAGGCATTATGACATCATTGGCTCTGTCTGGTAACCAGGGACGATACACGATGTGACAATCAGTCTCTGTGGAATTGGGCCACTTTTACAGATTGTGTAGTTTCAATGCTCTCCTATGGGCAAGATGGAAATTGGCGATGCTAGTACTGATGGGGGAGAAGTGCTCTGAATTGAAATGATCTCAACAGCATTGTACGGGCAGTACTGACCTAACAAAATGTTTTAGTCCTTTAGTTTCACTTAGGTCACCCTTGAATTTTTTTTACATATACTCACTATCTAAATGGGTCAGGAAGTTCAGAATTGCCTTACATGATTCCAACATCTGATTACCCTAGACTGTTGAAATTTCAAAAATGTTCACCAAATGAATTTTGTAGGTCCTGAATTGCAATGTGGCAAAGCATTTAAGAATGACAGAATGGGCAACAGTTACAAAAACAATGAATTAAAACCAAGATCTTTTCATCTGACCTTAAATTCAAATTCCCAACAAGATATATGAAGACAGAGTGATTCATCCTTCATATTTTGTTCATATTAATAACTGAAATATTGTTGAAAACATATTTAGCCGCAGCTCACTCACCCACAAACCAATATTTTTCTGTACAATTGTAATCGAGTGGCATTAAACCACCTCATCAATAACAATGTTTTAACATCTAACAGACGTGTGACAGAAGAATAACCTATTTGAGCATAGTTCTCATACAACGCTCTGATCTGAGCGTTCATAATCAAAATCAACATATGACAATATTGTGATCTTGAACAAATTGTCCTCTGCTTTGAGACTTCAACTTTTCAAAGTGCATCTGTATTAATGTGCTCAAGCTTGAGTTCTTATCATGTAAGGCTTAGCGCAAACTGACCGGGGTTCGGACAGTGTTCCGATCCAAATACTTTCAAAGATCGTAAGTGTATATTATCATTGGAAGAAAATAATTTTAAGCCAATTATGCCATTAGGAATGAAATTTTGTATTGTATTACGATTTATTTTTGTAGAAATATTTGTAGATTAACTGAAATTAACGGGTTTAATTGTGTATATCAACTCGTCCGGGGTTCGGGCAGTCTTGACCTAACCTCGGACAGTACCACTCAATGTTCTCGCATACATCACAGCTTTAATATATGCCTCAAAAAGGTTAATTTTATCACCCAACACACATTGACTCGTTTATTTACAATGAAAAACCGATAATTTGCAAATATGATTCAATGTTTTGATAATACACGGCTTCCTTTCCGAAGATAAACTTCTCAGCGGCTCCCGAATGCGCCGCTAGAATCTGATGACGTCACAATGGCATTTGCATGCATTGACGCTAAAACACTGTACAGGCTAAATTAAATGATTTAGGAGTAAATAATTTTGTAATATGTGTTGGTTGAATGTTTCTTTGTTTCCTTAGCAGTTGTTTGATAATTTATATGTTTTTCAATTCTCTATAAAGAAAATTTAAAGTGTCCGAACCATGGTCAAAACTGTCCGAACCAAGGTCATTTTCATATTTCGAAAATCCCGATATTTACTTCTAAATTAACTTTTTAATTGCAAATATTCATCGGAGTTTGAATATGTAGTAGTTTCTCTTTTAAAACAAAAAAAGTATATGATCTTTTGGCGCTTCTTACATTTCCTGAAATTTGTGCAAACATTTACATGAAAACAAATATTTCGCCATTTTCCTCCATGAATCGGTTTATTGCCCCTGTCAGAAAAAGAAAGTTGGGAAATAGGTACGATAATAAAAAAAAATTTTAAGAGAAATATATATCAAGACAGATTGCAAAGAAACATTTTGAAACAAATGACATGTAGTTTTTTCACGTATAACTGCGTCAGCTTCTACTCAAAAGTGTCTGAAGATCGGGCGACTTCGGGTGGTGTCCGAACCTCGGTCAGTTTGCCCTATATGTTGTTATCAACATGCAGGGTAGTGAGGTCTGCCATAGGTAAAATCTTTTCTTGTCAGTAAATAGAACGGAACAAACATGTGAAGCATATCATCATTCAATTTTCACTCCTTTTCATTAGATTATACTAAACTGCTGTATATGCTAACGTAAAGAAAATATTGATGTTGATCCAAGGAGCTGCTTTATGACCACTCTCTCCTCGGCTGCTGAGGTAGGTGTGTTTGAAGTTGCTGATGGGAAACACAGGGCAACCTGGAGAACAAGAATCTTGTCCTTTAAGAAGATTCAGGGCTTTGATCTATTGATCTTACAGAATAGCATAGACAATACAAAGCAATTTGCTTTTGTCCCTAAACTTTAGTCTTCATAACATTAAAAGTTGAGTGACAGAGTGAGCAAGGCTTAACAAGCTGCCAGCTTTGAGGTTCAAAAGGAATCTTGGTAACTCCTTTTACAAATCTTGTATATCCTTTCTGCTTATGTATAAAAGTTCTACACATTTTGTTTAACATTTGCAACAATATTTTAACAGAGCACTACATAACTAACATGACAATCTGATATCAAAGCCATTGAGCATGGTAAATATAATTTCTAAAATTGTGCAGTGCTTCCAATTATAATCAAGAGCAATATGGCAAGTAACAATAACAATAATACAGAGAAGTGAAGAAGACCCTTATCAAATTTTTCAGAACCAGAACACATGTACATTTGATAGAACTGACCAATAATGAAGTACAGGATTAGACGGAATAGTTTCTGCGCCAGTAACTGATCTGATTGACTATTTTGAGATCTGCAGGTTAAATGTTAACAGAAATAATCTAGCAGACAGTATGCAGATACTAAAAGGGTTTGTAGGAATAACAGAAATAGTGAAGGAGTTCAGTAGGACTGACCTGCCAAACAAGTAGTTGGTTGGGTGTTAGACTAGTTTCTATTTCTGTGCCACAAACAGGTGCAATAGATATTTGTTATATAGATTAGGGGTTAACAGAAGGTATCTTATATGATACAAGAAGTATTCGGTTAAAGAACTGCATGAGTAGTTACTATTTTATAAAAAGATTGAATCAGAACTGCGTAACATTTTTGTTGTTTTATCCTGCAAAATCATTCTACCTTTCGTCTGATATTCTTTTTCTAGAAATATATAGCACATAGAAAAACATAATCTCTTAAACACATTTATTTTTTCTCGCACCTTTCCTTAGTCTTGACACCATAGAGCAATTTACTTTCATCTTGTTGTTTTACTTTTTAGAATGTTTTTGAAGTTTGAACTTTTAAAGACATTTTGAGCGTTTTCTTGCATATTTTTAACCTTTTGTAAAAGCATCTCTTCCAGGTGGTTTGTCTCCATTAAAATCTTCATTATGCTTCAGAAACTCTGTGAAGGAAGAAGACCAGAGATCAAAGAACATCCAGTGCGTTCTAGTATTACAAGGATCAGTGGATGTAGCACAACACACACCTCGACTTCTTTGATTTATACTCATGCAGTAGGTTTAAGTACATTTTTTCTTTAATTATCAGTTCAGAAACTGTTGAGGATTACAGGATAAACACAAAAATGCTCTCTGAGATTTACACCCCTTCAAACAACCATAAGTTCCCAAGTTCTGTCAGTTGCAAAAGCTTTCACATTATTTTCAAATCAGTGCTAGAGTTCAGTTTTTCCTTTTAGGATCAAAGTACAAACTACAGAAACACAAAATATCAAACTGATAAATTTTAACAAAGTTCCTTATTTTGAAATCAAGCATGAAATCCTCTCTCTTTCTCTCCGCTTCAAAAGTGCAATTATTTTGTTTCGGCATACTCTAATGCAAATTGCAGTAGACTTGTAACATTAACAAATGTCAGAACAATTACCAACGTCAGATTGCGTTAATAATTAAATATTGGCCTAATTACATGACAAGAAGCTGTTATAATCAATAGTCGAACACATGTTTGCAAACCAAACTGCAGCTAAATCAGTTAGATTGACACTAAGCCTTCATTAGGTGTCGATGCTAAAGATCAATGAAAACTTTTCAAACTTTAACATTTTTAAGGGTGAAATATATCCTTCTTGTTTAAAAACACCTCTGGATGTCTAGTTAAATATCAGAGATCTTAGGAAACATCTGAATTATTAAGGGAATGTAAGTAAAACACCGCTACACAGAGGCAATTGAACATTTATATCTGCAAGGTAGGACTAAAAACACATAATTCGCAAGAACTACTTTTTTTCACAGTTTAGAAAAAAATTAATTCTTGAGGAAAAACAAAGATGTCTAGAATAAGAATAAGTATACAATTGCTATTATTGCATACATGTAATAAAAACTAATGACTGAATAAAATCCACCACCATTTTTAGAGCATCCTTTGAGCATAGAGCTTGAGAAATAGGCAGTAAAGTGAAACTGTCAGAAGAAGTTTAAACTTGAGACAGTAGAGTGAAACTGTACCCTTGGAATACTTTGCAGAAGAACTGAATGCCTACATCAACCAGTTTCGTTAACTTAGAACCAGAGCTAGTAATTCATGGATCTGTGGTGTGTTTGGTGAACGTGAAAGATTTTGTTTTGACTCTTTGCAAAAGACATCTATAACACATGGATCATACAGTCAAAACAGAATAAAATTCCAGTACTTTTCAAGGATATTTTATCATTTTTCACATACATATATTCCTAGGTCAAGTGACAAAACTTTCGTTTCGATGCCGCCATTTTCCAAAGTGCTGCATTGCAACATCGAAATTTTTAGAATGCAATCGATCGTGAGAACCAGAAATTACTGATTTTGTTTGAATGATTGGAAGCTCGCAGACAGGTTTCGTTTCATTCCATTCTCTATCAATTTGCGCAGGTAGCAGAAACATGATATTGTTTTAGATTGTGATTGATGTCTCAGTAAATTCCAGTACATTTTTTAAAATTTCAAGGACATTACTGCGAAATTCCAGTACTTTTTCAGGACATTTGGTAAGCATTGTAAATTCAAGTACTTTTCCAGTATCAAAACAAAATTCAAGTACTTTTCAAAGCCCGTGCGAACCATGTAACAAATCTTGAAATGTGTGAAGGAGTTGAAAACAAAACATGAAACACTTCTTGACAGCACAATCATTCAAATGATTTAGTTAAAGAGAGTATGTCCACTTCAAAAAGTTAATATATGTCTTTTTTATCTTTAAACTGAAGAAGGCACTAGAAAGACAATAACAACTCTTGTGACTCAATTTTGAAAATACCGTCATAACATTAGGATGGTCTAAGACTACTGGCAACCACTTGAACGAATTCCTTGAACAAATCCATTGCCTACATAACATGACAGTATTCTCTCACACCCTCTGAAATTCAACAGCAGTATTCTAGTCCTAATTCACTTAAACCTGTCTTTTGAAAGCCAATATTAGTTCCAAAATAAATGGTTATTTCTGCATGAACAAGGATTACAATACTTAAATTCCCTGCTAAATAGAACAACAGAAAAAGGGTTCCCCAGAATTTGAATCTACAAGATTTACCTATAAATAACAGACAAGTAAGATCTACTTTGTGACCTAACTTTTTTTGTTTCATCTGCTTTTACATAATTGGGGGGGAAAACACTTAATATTTCTGATAGAAAGAAGTCTTTAACATTTGTCAGACACTTGTTTCATATCACATGGCATGGCAGAGGAAGAATTTCTCTAAGTGTGGGTGCGGCATGTTATTACATCCTTCGAAATGAATCTGGATAACAAGGGATGAAAAGGGAAGACAACTACTGTTGGTTAACATGTGACCTGCAACACCTACAGACCTATTTCCTTCTTATATGACACTGGTAAGAAGTAGAATGAGGGAAGGTATGCATGTCAGACGATGGTATGAAGACATCAAACAGAGCAAGCAACTACTATTAGACAAAAATAATTGATAAAGATTCCAAAGACCAACAGTCAACATTCTAAAGCCTTATTATCCCTTTTTCTTGTGATGTAGTTGTGTCTTGAAAATGTCTATCTTTACAATTGGTCTGTAGTCCCTCAAGATTTTATCGCTAGTTTAATATTCATTCCTCAAAAACAGCCACATAGGAACACATGACACATAAAAGGTACATGTATTGGGTAAATTATTTGCGACTCAAGTGATGTCATGAAACAATGGTCTGATTCTTTAAGGACATCACATGACCATATTTGGCTTAAAATAAAGAAATCATCATATGATAAACAGAACATCTATTGCTTCTTGACAAATGTAATGTCTATGATAGTGTAGAAAGGTTCAATTTTTTTCATTCCTGGCTTTGCCACTAAGGAAGATATATAGATTCTACCACATTCAATGAGAAAAACTAGAAAAGAAAACATCCTCTACATTACATTTCATAGACAAAAGTCCCTCCTTTAGAAAACCAAGAAGACAAATGGTATATTCTCAGAGTCAATGTCCCAGTAAATATGACAGAATCCGAGGGAGGCATGTTTATGAGTGACCTGAGATAGTTACTGGGTGCATTACCTCTGTGATAGATAGAATCACCTCTTCAGCCAGTGGATAAACAAGTGTTTGCATAGTGTATATCACAAAGTGGCCGACATTTTCATAGCTCCCAGTCCATTATAACCATTCCATAGCTCTGACTACTATACCCCTGACAGACCTTGTGAAGTATTCTGTCTGTCTGTCTGTCTGTCTGTGCTGTAGCTCTTATGTCGCAATATAGTTTCAGAATCTTTAGTTTTGGCTGCATCAAATGAAATGAAGGAATTTTAAAAGAATACAGAGATTGTTCTTGTAATCAATCATAAACTTGCAAATCATTTAACATTGACAGAAACATAAAAATTATTCCTAATGAGGAGAACATGGTATGGCAAGCAGAGAGGGAGGGTTTTGATTATTTTTTAAAACTTTTATAGATAAATTTGCGGCCAACCACCCCATTAAAATTCATACATCCCATTTCTCTTTCCTCTTTATTTGACCAGTCGCCAATGGCTGAAATGTAGCCCAAGCAGCGTTTGGCAACAACTCACTCACTAATGTATAGCACTGGTTTATTTCCCTTCCAAATTACATCAAAATAGACATGTTTAAAAAAACATCCCTATCACTGCGCATTACTATTATTTCTGTAGTGTAACTTAATGTAACATACCTAAGCACTCAGTTGTTGTTTCAAGCCATGTTCTGAACTCACCCAGGTGTGTGTGAGATACCTCCAGCATCACCTGTTGTCTGGCAGTTATGGTGTTTATTGTCTCAGTGAGTATATGATAACATAATGTCAACACTTGCCGAGGAACAACACACTAGAAGCAAGGAGGTAGCCTTCAAGCAGTGTCGAGATGAACTCTTAGAGATTGTTGATTGCAGGTGGGGTAGACTTTATAAAGCTCTGAATGTCCTCAACAGAGATGAACCATTCAGAGATTGTTAGACGGGTAGCGCATACCGGTATTAGGGCCCCAAACTTTAAATTTTCAAGAGTGGGGTATTCAGAGGGGTAGGGCAGGGATCACTTTGGATAGGGATTTTGGGATATTTACCCATTGATGGATCAAGATATCCCATTAGCAATACTAATGAGGGGAGAAAGTCTCATTGGAAAAATCAAAACTATTATTTTTCTTAGATCTCAAACATCCCATTGCTTTCTCTGAAAATCTTATATATTAGAGAAAAAAAGGAAGATTTTCTCCCTTTCATACCTTGAACCAGGGTGATCTCTGGTAGAGGGTAGGTGGGTGGTTGAGAAGGGGAGATGGTAGATGTTTCAGGGGATCACACAGTCTCTCATTCCTTGATTGACTACATGTGAGGTAGACTTGGCAACATTCTCTTCTCTCATTCTTCAATGTGATAGGAAAAACTTCAAACCTTATATCATACCAATTGCCAATCAGAGATGAAAATTTTGCATGAAAGAAGAATACTCCTGTAGTGAGTGATTTGGTGTATCACATGTTTTGAACAATATTTCAGTTATCAAACAAGTGCGAATACTCCTGTAATATATGATATATCTAGTAGAAATTTAATGGTTGGCTTAATGAACACATTTCATGCAATAAAGGAGTTGACTTTCTACAAGAACATCTCACAACAAATCAGCTTCTAAAATGTCTCACAAAATAGTAATAAATTCATATCAAAAGTTGATTATTTATTACCAAATTCACACATTTTATAACATTTCTAGTATCTCCCCGCCCATAATTCCTAAAAGCAAGTCAGCAATTATACCCATAATGAATGATGGCAAACAGGTAAAGGCTAACCCCAGCATCAAAACTACAATGAAACTGTCCAGATGACCATGAACAAAGAGGTCAATATCATCTTGCAGTCGATGCTATCTAGACCAGGTCTGCAGCTAAAAGAACATCAAATCTGTTTATCAGACAAATTCTATAGATTTCTGCCTGCAGACCTACTATACACAAGATCGCCAGACATCAATTAAAGTGTATACTGCCGGGAAGCATCAGATCTGTGCATCTGGAGCACTTCAAATACAACCTTCTGAGAACACGAAACATGTGGTTGACCATAAAGATCTTCGACAAAAATAGTTGAAGCATTTTTTTCAATTTGACATATGTATAACAAACTGACTTGAACCTTATTATGATCAGGGTTCGAAATTAGCACTAGCCCGGTAGCCAATGGCTAGTGGAAAAGATGCTGGGCTAATAAAGTGTCATCATTGGTAGTCCAAAGGACTAGTTGAATTTAAAGAAAATACGATTATATCAGTGTATTTGGCTTGTCAGAATATGTTTGGGCTAGTGCTTACAGGAATGCACTATTCCGAATGGATAGTACCCAAATAGGACTAATTTCGACCCCTGATGATAGAGCATGATATTGTTAACTGTGGCACTCTTTAAGCATGAATTTATGCAATGATATTCAAAAAAGTATCATGAAATGGAAAATGGTTTCTTGACTCTCAATCTAGAGTTAAATGTTTTAGGATTTGTAGCTTGATTTTAAAATATCAACCAAAAAAGATTGTAATCTAAACGAAATCCAGCAAAACATTAAACTGCACTGTGAATCGATAAAGTTCATAGCTGGGTATGGAAATATGATACCTCAGTTAACTAGGGCTCTATTGATCTATATATCTCCTTAAATGATAAGTATGAATATTGAATCCAAGTCAGTTTTGCCATTTAAGCATGAAACCTGTATTAAAGCACATGACTTTAGATAATCAATTAATCTATTTAATATGTTTGTTGATGTAATATTAACCAAATTCATACACAATTCATCATGAATTTTCAACTTATTTTTTATAAACACTTGGATGGAGACTGAATTTTAGCAAACTCAGAAAGGGACATGCTCATTATAAATTAAGAATAGGTAATGTTGAATGTGGCCATGGTGCAATCTTCATCCTCACTGATAATAAAACAACAGTGCAAAAGATGACAGAATTAAATGCTTTTGAATGGATGTGACTGATCTTGAGCAGTGTTGTTCCTAGGTGTTCAACTGAGGGGGCCATTTTGGCATATTGAGAGCATATGGGAATGGTAAAAATATCCCACCTCTCAATATTTGAAGGGACACAAAGCAAAAAAGAATGGACAAATGTCCCCAGGACCCCCTTTGGGAACAACACTGTTAAGTGTAAAACAATGTAGCATTAACTAAACAATTTTTATTTTTTTTAAATGACTGAGAGTTCAGTTTTTTTACACTAAAACCCAAAATTCATTGTCTGACCTAGTGGTTTCAATCTAGTTAATAACCATTCATTATTTAGAGTGACATACTAGAGCAAAAATGAATAACTCTAGTAATAATATTAGTAGGAATGTTTAAGCAAGAAGTTCACAGGTTAATTACAAAGGACATACCTGTACCAGGAATCTGGGTACAATAGGAACAACATACCTTTGTCAGCCTGACTCCAACACAATAGACTCCAGATAACAAGCCTTTTGTACTACTGCATCAATTCTCTTTGGACTGACTTCCTTGGTACAATAGAGAACAGATTCTTATTGGATAATGGAACATCCGTACCAACAGTCAACTCTCCCTTACAGTACAAAGGCAAGAGATTCTATAAGGCACACACTACATCAATAATAAAACTGTCACAACTGTTGGTGTATTTTTGTCACACAGTCAACACAATTTGAAATTGTTCTCAGCAGTCAACATTCAAGCTATTTAGAAAGAATAAGTTCAAAAACAAATCTGTAACACTTTCAAACTTTCACAGCAGACTTGTTCTAGGCATCTGTCCAAGCAGTTTTTGTTTAGACATCAATTTATAGACAATATTACAACAAATGAATGCAGGTGGTATACATATTCTACTTTCTCTTTCTTACACAAAACATTAGCTAGAGATATAGAAGGAACACACAACTCCTCTCCACTGACTGACTGACTGACTGACTGACTGACTGACTGACAGAGATCTCACTGTGATGTACAGACCAACCTGGTACAGCAGTCAGCTGATTCTACACCGGTGATTACAATGCCCTTGTGCCCTCCTTCCACCTGCCTTGAAGTGCTAAATCTTCTACCAGGGCGGCCATGATGTAGGGCATTCTACTCATTTGTGGTCAAAATGATTGTGTCTACCTTCATATCTTATATCTACATGCATTTTGACACTGTCATCAATAATAAGGTATATAAAGACATTGTGTTGGTAACTAGAAACATGCTTCTTAAATGCCTCTCACAGAAGATATCTTTACATTGAAAATCTTATTCATGAAGCAGACCTGTGATGACGGTCATTGTGGAGCAGATTCTTGCAGGTTCAGCCATGTCATAGGGCATTACTTGTATCGATAGAGAATGATCGACCTGTACATTGATAATCTAACACGCTCAGCTGAATTGGAAAGAATTCGCATCTATATGATCAAGGTCAGCCATGTTGTAGGGCAAGCTAGGTGCTCGTGCATGATATACCATAGTGTCTATATGATCAAGATCAGCCATATTGTTGGGCAAGCTAGGTGCTCATGCATGATATACCATAGCGTATATACCAAGGTCAGCCATGTTGTAGGGCAAGCTAGGAGTTAGTGCATGATATACCATAGCGTCTATATGATCAAGGTCAGCCATATTGTAGGGCAAGCTAGGTGTGAGTGCATGATCCCTTACTATCAAGTTACTAAGTCTGGGCTAGAGACAAAAGTGTCAGTAGGTACACATTATTTTAAATTTCTACACAGGATGGGTTTGTGGGCAACCTGTTACAAGCACCTGACTATAGTTCAGCTGATACAGTGCATTACAGACAACTGTGCTCTACTTGTAGGACACTAATGAACAGCCTCCTACCAACAGCAAGGCATACATTAAGCCTTAGTCTAACAATTTTACTCTGAACTTTTTTTTTAAAATCTAAAATTTGAAAGAAAATAATTAATATATAATGAAAAGGATACTGAGATTTCTTCATTTCAAAATTGAGCTTTTTAATCTTATTATAGACTTGCTCAGGCTTTTATTTTATTTTAGGGTCTGGCTGACTGACTAATCAAGCTTATGTGCAAGTTTATGAAAACAACTATTTACTCAGTTTGCATGGGGGCCCTGGCTGAATAATATGTTCTTTAACTTTCCTGGCTATTCCATTCAATAACAACTTCTTCTCACAATTAATTGCCACTCCAAAAAATATCGAAAGATAATTTTGTAGAAGTTACACTTATGTTACTCTCCTACAATTCCCTGCTTTTGTTTGCCAACGTTATGCCAACACAAGAAAATGATATATCCAAAATCAAACTTCAAAGATATCAATCAACTATCAGCCTTTGCCAGAATGGTTTGTTACTAAACAAAAGTGTAAATTAAACGCATGCTCTATAGATGATATACAAAAGCCTCATTGATTTCCATCCGCCTATGATTTTCATGTTAGAACTTACAAACTATTATTATCTGTCCCTTATGGAAAATCTTGTAAATGTGCACATAGCAATCTATCCCTTCCAGATTTTCTAAATTTTCTTAGATAGGAAAGAGCCTCATGCATAGACAAAGACTATGACTTTTTTTATTGTCATGAGAACTTAGATAATCTAGACAAACCATTATCAACCTTTAACAAGTGCAATTACAGGAAGTTGCTATGATAATCATATACATATGCAAATTAAACTCAGAAAATCCGATGTCATGAGAACTTAGATAATCAAGACACTCTTCTTTATGAACCATTATCAACCTTTCACAAGTGCAAATACAGGAAGATGCTATGATTTATATTGCAAGGAAAACTCTGAAAATCAAAGCCCTGTCCTTCATGGACAATCATGCAAATGGATAATCTATGTCAGTGCAAGTGGAGAGAGTACCTATATATAAGATACAGCTCTACTTGCTGGACTCCTGGAGCATGATGTATCTCCTTCTCTGTTTCCTCTCATCACAGGCACAGCGCCTCCTCTCATTATCTACTTCAGTCTTACACCCCTCTCATCTAGACTTGCTCACAATCTCCTACAGATGACTGCAATATTCAAATAGGTGACACTACCTGACATTGGTGAAATGCTTTTGAAATAAAAGAAATGACAAAAACTTTTCTATATTTTTTTTTATTTGAAATGGTGATATAGTTTCATTATACCACTCAACATAAAAATTCACTCTCACTCAAAACCATTTCTAGATTTCTTCGCATACATGGTCTAACTATATTTTTCATCATATTAAATCATTAATAGTTTGAAAACAAGAACTATTTCATTGTATCAAATCATTTATAGTTTGAAAACGTCATTGAAAGACAATATTTCTTAAAGAATACAGAAGTATGCATCATTGGACAATATGACCTTCATTAATAGCACAATGACCCAGAAGACTCTGACTTAATGACAGTCTATCTCTATACCTGCACCTAGATTTCTCTACAATTACATTCACATATGTCCTCCTTCTAGAAACTGAAGAACATTACTAGCATGTCTCAGGTTCGACACCATTAGGCCTGCACACTTCTTGTTATCTCATTAATTATACCGACATAAATATCATCATGTTGAAAAACACACACATGTAATTTTTTCAAATGTGTAATGGGGAACATGTCTCTTAAATGGTAGCGTAATTTATATCGTAATTTATGTCTCAGATTCACCACTCTTCAGATTAAACAAGGTAAAGGTGAGTTTTTGCTCTCTTATATTCAAGAACCTTGAATTTGCATGTAATGCACAAACCATTTCTCAGTAGAACAATAACTCTTTATTGTCCACAATACATGGTACATTGGAAATTCATTTTGTGCTCTTTGCACTCGGCAGCCACGTTGCAGCACCAGTTAATGCGTTATTCTGCCTTTACAATGCTGAGTGTCAAGCAAGGCAGCAACAACTCCCACCTTCTATCGTCTTTTGGTATGACGCGACCGGGAATCGAAACCCGGTCATCCAGGTGACGAGCGGACACTCTACCACTGAGCTACGTCTCCGATACAATGTATGGTCAGTGTAAAAATCTCTGTAATGTGAAATTTGCCAGGTGAGAGTTTAAAATCCACTTACAGCTCAAGTTTCATCTAACATTCCATCTTGTATTTCACCTCATCACATCCACACAACTTTATAAAAGCTCATGTTGACTTGCCATAACCACATGAAAACATAAATACTTCTAATTTATTGAATATAAACTCATAATTCATGAAAAACAAGTCCAGATGTCACCATAGCAACAGGTGCTTGAACTGTTATTACAAACACTGCTTCCATTAATGTCTATTTAGCATCAAATTAGTAATTGTTTAACATGAAAATGGCATCAATTATCAAAATTCCATTTCGGTATTCCATTTCCACTTATTATTCTCTGAATTAATTTGAGTTTCTTTTTTTGGACACAAACATTCTCTAAGAGAAATTGCATGTTTCAAAGGTTATCTTTTTAACTAATTTTTCTTAAAAAAATAAATATTTTCTAAAGGAATTCTTCAAGAAATGAATTCCAGTGAACAAATCTGTTTCCAGTGAATTTTCATTAAACAAAACTCCAATTAATCCAAGGAAATAGAAAAGATTTACACCAAGTATCGTGGAATCATGGCGGGCAACCCGGGAGGATGAAAATCACATTTGTAATCCTGCAGAATCTTATTAATGTAACTGCAATGTTATTCATCAAGATTATGTTTTTTCATCAAATGTTTTCAAACATGAAATAAAATCGAAACCCAAAACATAAAACTCATAATACATTTAGGTACAAAAAAAATAGAAACTGTTCAAATAGATTTATCTAAAACAAGAGGTAGGAGGAAATTAAATGACAATAAAAGTTTGCAAAGATAGAAACAAATTGTATTTTATGACAAATAAACCATGTCACATCCATCTTAATCACAGTGGTATTTTCTAGGAAATGAAAAATCAAATTATTGCTACGAAATTTAATCAAGAATGTTTTTGACAAATGTTGGAAACACAAAACTTACTTATGACCAACAATAGCAAATCATACGCAGGTTCGTAAATCAAATTTCATGTAGAAGTAGACACAAATACTGAATCACTTTTTATTCATCACAGCATATCAAAGATCATAATCCTGGTTACTTGGTGAACTAAATTTTATGCTTTGACAGGATGACAGAAAGTTATTTTCTGAACAAAAATAAATCAGACATAAATCTTACTAAAGACACAGTCAGTGTTGTTCCTAGAGGGGGTCCTGGGGAAATTTGCCCACCCTTTTTGCTTGGTGTCCTCTAAAATTTGGAGAAGAAGAATACTTCTACTATTGCAGAGGGTCCCAATAGCCCCAATAGAATAGGCTAAAAGAACCCCCTCAGTTGATCAACTAAGAACAACACTGCAATAGATGAGGTAACACTATGATGCTAAATAAAATCAAAATTTTAAATACAGAACTTGAAATAAACCAACTTTATACTTCTTCTTTATACTTTCATGCGACAAATTTGTTTGTTTCAATTAATTCGGTTAAAAGCAAACAAATGTAAGTAATCAAAGTTGACTATACTGCCTACTTTAGAAAAAAGCTTTAGATCATTTCAATTCTTTTAAACTTTCACAAGACAGCTTTCTTGGTTTGAATTTCAATTTTGTTCATTCAGATAAATGAAAAAAGATTAGTATTCTGTCATACTTGATTCATAAGATATCATATGGGTAGAAAAGGATCAAATTGACAACTGCACATTGCAAAACCTGTTACTTTGCAAAGATAAAATTTGAAAAATAAATGGCCATGAATACCTGAATTTTTTCATTCAAAAGAACAGTATAAACATACTGTTAATTGTACCTTCTCGAAAGAAGATGGCAAATAAGTTGATAGTGTGTGGGCACAAACATGAATGATACCCGAATCATCTAACATCAGATACACAGAACAAGGCAAGGTACACAAGAATCACAACGAGAGCTCATATCAGCCATGTTCTATCTCTTGAGGTGAGGGTTCTTTGGGCTCTAGTTGGGATGTATACTCCAAACATCTAACATAGGTAAAGGTTAAACCTACAAACACACAGGGGAAGCCATGGCAAACAGAGATAAGAATCACAATATTTAGTAGGTGTGAGCCAGGGGAATAAGTTTCCTCTCTTTCTATTGTGGATAGAATGAATTGTTCATGGAGATTGGGCAATGCTTGTTTAATGTTGCATTTGGGAATGACTTTTAATCCAGCTCTTTTGTTATTGCAAATCTTATTTTCATGATATGCGCAACTTTTACTGAGAAAACATTAACATGGTTAAGCTCTTTGGTTATGAGAGGAAATATGGAATGTTGTTATTGTTAAAATCAGAACAGCAAGAATTATGGCAGGTAGGAAACCTTTAAATGTTTTTGGTGACGTTTTATTGGCATAATGGTGAACATATAAACTGAATGACAAGTGAAATTCCATCTTATGCACATCTGCTTGACTTAATGAAAAGACTAGGCTTTGTGATTCCTAATTTTTAGGGCCATTGCCATTTTATTTTCATATACAAGATCAGTGCAAGGGGACGAGAGACAATTCGACAGCTTCCTAAAACTGTCCAAGGAAACCAAGACTTATTCTATAGACAATTTATACAAGGTTATTGATCTTAGATTTGAATAGAAATCTAGGACAGAGGAACTAAGCATATATCTTCATACAATAGTTAACCAACCAAAATAGTAATGCATTCTCGAAACATCAAGGACAAATATATATAGATTTATAGACAAGCAGACATATTGAAAATCAATACAAGATGTGATTGATGTCAGCCTAGGATAAGACATCAAAGCAGAAACATCGCCAAATGGTCTACACAGCAACATAAATTGTTCGTTTTGTGACTTTTACGGAAAAAGAAGATATTACAAAGGTCACGACTTATTGTCGATGAGTCATACACTGGGAAGGGAAGGAAGACAGAAGTTAGATTATAAGATTATATTGACAACATGACAATAATAATATTTGTCTTGAAGAAGATGTTAGAAAAATAATCGCAAAGATTTAAAGATGAGTGAATCACAAGACAAGAAAGATGTAAGATGGAACAGAGGCATGTCAGTATATATTCAATATTTATAACAACTGTACATTGACTCCAAAATAGGTAGACAAATGTTGCAAGTCCCAAAGAAGATTTGTCAGCATATTGGTAAACAGGATCAACATTTCAACAGAAGGTTCTTGACCTTATGGACATTGACCAGCAGGATTTACTTACTTAGGTATTTAGATACTTACCGGTACATAAGTAAGCACTCTGGATGTTGCACTCTGGATGTGGTAGGATTATCAGCAGACTTTGGCAAGTATCTTGTTTGAAAAATGTGTAAATATTATTGACTGATGTTGATTCGTGTTTTTAGTACCCTGAATTGACAGAGCCAAATCAGACCCTGCTTCGAGCTACACATATACAAAACGATAAAAGCTGTTTAAGCTACGAAATGTTCCTTTTTACGTGCTGACCAACAATAAAGAATAACGTATGAATATTCATGAGGTGCCAGAATCGCTGATTGTCTTAGTCTGAAGACAAGGGAATGATCATTGGTAAAACATTACTACCATTGCCTTTTTTTGCATCATATACAGCTCAACTATAGAAGAAGAAACAATGTAAATATCAGAATATCATACAAATATAATGATCAAGAATTAAACTTCTTATTAACCATAAAATGAAACAGATTTTCTTTATCAAATCAAATGTATTGCTCCTTCAAATTTCCGCTGAAGTCTTTTTATTGTAAAACCACATACTTTACAGAACACTTGCAGAGGATTATCATTCATAAAAAACATCAGCTTAAACTAATTTGAATCAAAATCAAAATAATTATCAAAATTTGTTTAAAATAACCGATCAAACCTCAGAACTGATAACTTCCAAACATCTGGATATATCAACTGAATTTCTTGTCACTGCAATAAAAGCAGGTACTGAAGTTTCATATACATTTACACATAAATCTGGTAACCAACATTTCTTGAGATATCTTTTTTCAAATTTTCTCATACATGCCACAGATCAGTGATCTACAGTCAAGGGATTTGCTACCACAAAGTTTTTGAGTCCTAGTAGAACTAAATGAGTCCTTTAATAAGTAAGCAAATAATACCAAGAAAACCCTCTGCATCCCAGTACAGGACTCACAGCTTAATTTAGTCCTTTTCTAAATTTTAAGAGTGTTTGATGCGAACTTAGATTTTTCACTGCAGAAGGAGTCAAGGAATAGGCGACAGGAAAGTAGGATATTCCCCAAACGTCTACATGTATGTAGATAAATCAATGACAGGGAGATATTGATCGGCTAGTGGTCTACCTTACTTGACCTATATATGCATGAGAGGACAATAACGTACACACTAGATGATCATCGACCGTGACAGAAAAACTCATGTAGCCATCAATGCAACTATTATTCATGACATTTGTTCAGTGCCTGAATTAATCTTTTATCTTCATCAGCACTTGACCCCCTTCATTTTCAGATTAAAACGTTTCTGCTGATTGATTATTTGATTTTCCTAGTGTTTGCAACTCCAAGTGACTTGAAAACATAAATCCTTGTCAATAGTTCCGTTTGACATCTTATTCATGACATATGACTCATACATTTAAATGATTCTGTACATTTTCAAGAAAGTTTTATCAGAAGTCATGATCAGAAAACCTTTTGACCTCTGAATATTGAAAAGGAGTAAATAGATCTATAATCAGTAACGTTTAATTAAAAATAATAGTATGTGAAAGAGCTGCTAACAAAAAATTTAAAAATAGAGCCATTGACAAGCCAAGGAGTCTGTAAACAAATGTTTAGCTTTCTAGGCCATATGGTTCTGGAGAAGAAGTCGAAATTCCACAAAGTTTAGGGACGGATGGACGGACGGACGGACACCATGCCATAAGCCCATCTAAGCTAAAAATAGAATATCTCTATGCTTAAAGTGATTGCAAAATAATCATACAAATATTTAATCATAAGCACGTGTACAGATTTTAGAAATTCCAGGTCTCAGTATATTGCATTCACCACACTGTATTACTCCTGTAGTGAATTCCAGGGCACAGTTTCAGACTGCAGAATCATTGTTTACAACACTGAGTGAGTACCTGTGAAACATGTGTGAGACAGAAGTGTTAATACAGTACTAATAGTGTTAAAAGCGATAATGGAATTCAAAATGTAAGCCACCATTAATAGCGTTAAAATTAATCATGTTAATGAGTCGGAAAGAGCGCATCTAGTTGAATAATGAACTTCACATAGCAATAAGGTTTGGTTTACATTTTGTTCCCATTAACTTGTAGACACTCGGACCTTGATTATTGAATATTAAGTAATTATCAAAGTTTGCTACATTTGGATAGTCACAAAATACTCTTCTTATGAACTAATTTTCAAAAAGGTTGATGGACAAATTAAAGTTTATTTCATCAAATGATTCAGCTTGTAAACTTTGTTTCTCTACATTTCAACTTGTGAGTGAATCCTGAGATAGCTTTTTAACTGTTCCTTTTCTTCCATGTGTATTGAATCTATCAATATACAAACTCAGCACCAGGCCACAACCCCAAAGCAACTACTGAAAATCTCTAATCATCTATGATCTACCAATAGTGTCAAGTTCATCATCATCAGTATCTCAGATGCCATATTCATGAGTTTACTTAAATACTCGAGTTTGGTTAACAACCAGAGGAGGAAAAGGTCTGGTCTCGAAAAGTTTGAGGACAGTTTGTTGCACACTTAGGTCAAAAATAAAGTGGACAAAGACAATAAAACATATGAATGAACTGCTTCATCATTCCTAAAAATTTGGAAACCTTACAAGGAAATCACAAAATCATACTATTCAACCCTTGATATCAGATGACCCATTGCCCATCTGCTAACATGAGAGTGATGCACCAGATAACATGAGGCTCCATCAATACTATCTTCTTGACCAACCACTTGACCAGCCTCTTGACCACTCCATGATCATCTGATTTATAATCCTCTCGATATGTAAACATGCCTGATAGTCCACCAGTAACATGTGGAGTCCTGTCTCGTCTTGGCCATCTGTTAGGTGTGTACTCAAGCTTGTACAGGGGTATTAGATCAAAAGTTGTCAGATTTTTTAATCTCTATGAAATTTAAACTGTTAGTCAATGATAATGTTCTCTTATTTGTATAGATTTTATCAGGTTATGTGTGTTAAAGAAAGGTTGTATGTCTGTGGATTGTTTATGGTGTCTCAATAATAGGTATAAAGTATAATCTAAGTCTAAGTATAATCTATACAGTTAAAACCAGATTTTACCATGAATCTTATTTATCAACAGAGTTCACTGAGATTAGAAAGTAGTCACTTACTGTTTTTTTTTAATGAATTGGCGCTGTTTGAATGTTTTTGTTTTCTTGATTGTAAAAAGATTCTTTAACATGTTATATAAGAATGTATGGATGCTTGATAATTTTAGTGACATGAATAATTACTTTTGTCAACCATACTCTTGTTGTACATGAAGACTAGAAATGAGATACAACATATATATACCGGTATATATATATATATAAGCTGCAAGCAAATCCAGCAAGTTCATCAATTATTGAACAAAGAAGAAAGAAAGTTATCAGGAAGGTTGACTTTTCACTATTAACAACTATTGATAAGAAATTTATATATAAAAATATCATTCATGACGATATATTTCTATCTACAAACTGACAAAGCCATCAACATCAACATCAATTTTGCAATATATGAAGTGTATAGCCACCAATAGGAGGGTTTTCCATCAGCCTAAAAACTTGAATTTGACACCTCTTGGCAAGTGGAACAAATTCAATAATAAAATGACAGATGCCATAAATACCCCCAAAAGAGAGTCTGATTCCATTAATTCCAGTAGATCTCAAGGCCTGCTTCATTCCACTCAAGGATTTGACTTTGAGACAACGTAAACCATTTCTTATCCACCCACGCACATACATCTGACCATAAAAACACTTACATTTACCTCTCTAGCCAGTCTTTATAGCAATAGCACTCTTAAAGTATGGTGGGTTTGATAGTGGGGCAAGTTGGACAGAATCAGTTAAGTTTCTGGATTCAATTTATTTAGATTTTTATCAAATGAATTGTTTAAAAGGGTAACCTTTGTCAATCTGTTCCTCTTAATTAAATTTGGATTATCATTTCTTTAAGAAATTGATGGGACACGCCTTTTCATTTTACCGAGCAGTTTAAAGGTAATTTCTACAATTGAATCAATTTCTAAATTCAATGTTAAGTGATATTCCAATTTCTTACTTACATATTGGTGTGATATTAACAAAACATCACTCAATTACCTTCCCAGACTAAAAGGATTTAGTTTTGTTAAATCAACAAGATGTGTTTGTGAAACACGAATGCCCCCGGATGCATCCTGCTCGCTGTGTCAAGGTCACAAGGTCAAATGTCATGGTGTCATCTGAAAGGTCTCATCACAAGGGATCCATATGTCAAGTATCAAAGACCTAGCTTTGACCAATCAAAAGTTATGACCAATTAAGGTTAAAGTTTTTGTGGACAAACGGACAGACAGGTGAAAAACAATATACTCCGATTCGGGGGCATAAAAATAATATTTTGAAGTTCAAAAAGGGGAGGGGGTAGCCTGTGAGCAATATCCTGAAATAAGATAAAACCAAGTAAGTAAGAATACAGAACTTCTTCTTTTCATTATCTTCATATTCAAATTTTAATATTATCAGTGATCAATCTACAAATATTACCAGCCAAGTTCAGGGACTTGACGTGAGCACGAGGTTTTGAGAGTCTTTGCTGATTTAGATGAGCCCTATATATATACAATCGCACCATGACAAAAACCTTGCATCCTGCGACTAACAGCTTAAATTCATAAAAGTTCTTTCAAGATTTTGTGAGCATTTGAAGCAGGACTCAGGGGTAAATTTATCACATATGAGGGACCAAACTTTTATTTCAGAGTTTGACTAAGAGACTAGAAGTAAGTGTAGAAGATTTAACCTTGAAGAGCAATCAGGCCGAGCGAGAGGGACAAAAAGATAACCGACTGCATCAGGAGCGGATGTAGAATTGATTTAGGGATTGTGAATAAAATAGTTGAGAAGTTAGAGTAATTTGTAAAGATTGGAAGAAATTGAGGTCAGGATAAGTCTGAGCTCCCTGGTGTGAGTGATTAGCTTCAATTTTCCCTCAGCACCGGAACTACTGGTGGAGGGCGCGATATACACACTAAATCTATGTTAGGGAAGATTGTCTCATGGAGAGGATAGACAAAATATTAATTTAATTTGCTCGGAAGTCAATAAAAATGTTCCATCCTGTGCTTTTAACTACAAATCTGTATTTACATTCAGATAAAGTTGTGATTAAATCATCTAGACTTTACAGTTGCAACTTGTCAAATAGTTCAGATATTGAACATGATAAAGTGAGTGAGTGAGTGAGTTATTGTTTAGCATCACTTGGGCAGTATTGCAGGAACATGATAAAGTAATTACTCGTTCCAATTAAAACATTCAACATCACTTCTGTTACACAAGTTATGACCAAACCTGAAAAGAGTAATTACTCAACCAGGCTATTTACTCATCCTTGTATTAACTCTATATATTTTATGACTGTATTAGAGCCTTTAGTGTCATAAACAATGCACCAATGTTTCATGGATTCATAGAGCAGATTTTTGTGCTTACACTGTAAAGTCTTTAGAAAGTCCTACTCAATGTTGATCATCACATAAAGATGACAAGTATCCAAAAGTTAAGTACTTTGGTTTCAACATGTATGAAATAATCTATTTTAAAAGCACTGCTTGACTCTTTCACATTCAGAAAGATGATTAGCAAACAACAAATGCATTGAGTTGTCACTAATTGATAACACAGTAAACTTGAAGGGTGTCTTTAACCACGGATGATAGACGGAATAAAATAATTGACAACAGCACATGTCATAAGCTCATCAAGCCTCCTAGTCCTATTGAGCTTCAAATACGGCATCAAAATGTACAATTATAAGGTTAACCACAACTACAGAAGAGAATTAGTATACATATCGTCAGATACTGTGTTTAATTAATGATTTCCATGCTCATAAAAGATAATATGCTCATATCAAACTGTTAAGAATGTCGAAGCATTCTAATTTTAAAAGGTCAATGCAAGAATTTAGTCAACAATATACATTAATGATCTCCATATCTACCCTAACCTAAAGGTGAACTTTAAGACTGTGAGCTTATCTCCAACACCCTTATCTGTACAGTTGGATAACTACCTGCCACTTTTAGTAAAGAAATATAAAAAAAGAACTTCTTATCTGCTCTTTCAGTGTATCACTTGAGCTCTCTGATTGGCTGTGTTGAGAAATAGTTCAGATCAGAGTTATTTGTGTTTTCCACTTTTATACAAGCTAAACAGACTTTTGTGTTGAGAAATAATTCAGATCAGAGTTATTTGTGTTTTCCACTTTTATACAAGCTAAACAGACTTTTATGAATTTTTTATTTTTAGCTCATCTGGCCTGCAAAGCCCGATGGGCTTTTGGCATGACATGCCCGTCAGACATGGCATGGTGTCCATCCGTCCATCCGTCTGTGCATTTTCGACTTCTTCGCCAGAACCAAAAGGCGTAGAAAGCTGAAAATTTGTGTACAGACTAGTGGGGATTATAATTTGTAACTTTGTAAGTTCCAATTTTTCAAAAAGAATCAATTGAGTCTGATGTTATTTGATACTGTGTACAAAACTAGCTAAATTCAACTCCTGAGTCCCTTGAAAAGAACAACTTATAAAGGAGAAATCTTATAGCAAAGATGCTGATTGATAAATTTATACTGGAAATTTGTTTTTCATATATATCTTAAATAGAAAGAATAAATGTTGGCATATGGAAAGACACAAGAATAACATGCACTACTTTTTTTAAAATTCAAAATATAAAAACTGTATCAAAATGTCTCATTTTAAGAAATACAAAAATTTAAAGAATATGGCATAAAAGAGATAATCAAGTATTATAATGACAATACACTCCATTTGCCATAATGTAAGAATGCACCTGTAGGTAATCTACTTGCCCTGCATGACATGCCGCAGTAATCTTGTATGTAATCAGGGTAAGTAGATAAGTATATAAGACAAATGTTGTTTTACCTAGGAGTACCTGGACAGGTTTGCACTAACGAGCCAATAAAAAGAGGTCAGTGATAATCAATAATACATAGGCTCGGACAGGTGAAAAACAAGTCAAGTATATTAACAGAATCTGATCGGAAGTACAAACCTAACAATGTAGCCTTGCTATATTCTCCTTACACTAGATATTTATGAA
This sequence comes from Steromphala cineraria, assembly GCA_916613615.1. Classification (NCBI taxonomy): domain Eukaryota; kingdom Metazoa; phylum Mollusca; class Gastropoda; order Trochida; family Trochidae; genus Steromphala; species Steromphala cineraria. The sequence continues at coordinate 63,206,589 of OU744721.1, read as the reverse complement.
ATTGAGTCTTTATTCTGAATAAAACATACAATAGTACTGGTTTTCCTGTTTATCATTAAATAAATTGTAAATGAGGCACTTTGTCAATCTCTTATCAAAACTTTTTGTGTATTTTATTGGCCAAAAAAACAATCACCAACTTTTCAATTGAAAACGAATATTCCTTTTTCAATTTTCACACATTTTATTAAAATTTGCTCTGATGGCCAACAAAATATCACTAGATAGTTTGAAGACTCTAAACCAAAAAACATGCAAAACATCCAGTGTTGTTTCTAGAGGGGGTCCTGGGGATATTTGACCCCCCCCCCCCTTTCGGCTTGGGGTAGGAGGTAGGGGGGTAGGATATTTTAGCCTTTGTATGTAGCTCAGAGTAGCTTCAAATGACTCTCTTACTGATCATCTAGGAACAACACTGACATAAACTCAACCTAATTTCAGCTTCAATCATCCTTATCAACTTCATCCCATTGACCTACCAAACAGCAAAGCTGAACAAGCTCAGCAGAATCAACAAAGAGCATATTGTCCGGAACTAACTTCACAAAAAACGTACAACACTGATAACAGAATCCCTGACCAAGTGAAACAAATGAGAAATTGACATGACAGGCCAAAGTAAACATTGATATTAATGTCAATTGTCTTCGCTACAGATTCCAATCATTAACAAGTAACCTCTCCTCAGGCTCGCAGTCGCATCCACAGGGATTAAATCGACGCAGGTTTCTCCACACGCTATGTATCAGCAAATCAATGCGATAATATGTTTCCCATGTCCGGCACAGCTCCGATAACAGCAAGCCATGATTCCATGCATGAAACTGATCAGATTTATTGAAATCAGCGCGAAATAGACATCAAATACAATAATGGATTGAGAGAAGGAGATTGAAAAGTCTGGTCACACACTGGAGTGGCTGCAACAGGATAACAAACAGATTCCGACACTTCTCTGTAGTGCAAGGGAGGTCCTTTTGGGACACAATGTGAATGCCATCTGAATATCTCACGAGTCTTATCTCAGAGATTGGGCAATGCAGGGGCCATGGGCCATTTTTCACATTGGATGGAAAAAATCCATTCAAATTTTGAAGTTTACTGATGATGTAATAGGCGATGGCCCATTTGAAAATTTGATTTTTGATAATAGCCCTAAAAATGACAAAGATGTCTTTCAAAATCCCTGCTTCTCTAATGTAGACCTTGTACATTCTCACTTTCTACAATATCTCAAATGTAGCTCTGAGAAGTTTTCTCATCTTTGACATTTTTCGAGAAGTTTGTAAAAATCTCATTGCCTATGATGAGTTGCCTCATCTGTGAAAAGTCTCATTGTCACTTCGTGTGCAGATGGTTTTAATCAAATAAATAATTTCTTACTTGTTTCATGAAAAACATCATTGACTCTCTAATATTACATATAAGCCTCTGCGAAAATCCCTCTGTATGTTTATTATCATGGCAAATTAAGCCAAAAGACGGTAACTAGGTTTTTGTTGTGCACTAGTTTTCTGCTTAACATCTAAAGGAAACTACAAACTCTGTGTGGCCACTAAGTGTATATAAAGAATCTAAAAACTTTCATAATTTAATCTTTTTGTAAAAAGGGATTTAAATAATGGATAATTATTCTCAACATTTGATTTCTGAAGATCCAGAGACTAGACTGACATCATACAAGAACTACCTACATCTCCAACAGATTAGTCCTGTATGACAATATATTGAAATGGGGCCTTTCATACAGTCTACATCCTCATTCAGTAGGTTTATTTTATACTGATATAACAAAACCAAGTACATTAAAAAATTCATAATTTTTTTGTCTATACCATAGACCTTATTTTCATTTCCAACTACTGTATTGAATTGAATGAATGACAATTGATTTATATAGCGCCGAATTTCCAGGTAAAACCTGCTCAGTGGCGCTTTACAGTAAAAAGAAATATATATATACACCAAAAAGAGATAAATACACTTGGTAGTGACAATGGTTGTGTTAAAATGTTTGGTAAGCAAGAATACTGTATATGTCAGAATACTGATCAAAAGAACATGTGGTGACCTTTTTGACAGATTTTGTGCTGTTGAAATTGATATTCATAAATCCTTGTCCTTTCCAGCTTCTCTTTGTGAAGTAAGACAATACGTATGTATACGTAGGTCATCCATCAATATTTCATCATGCTCATTGTCCTAGACAAACTACACAGGAACATCAGTGTCAGTGCGACATGGGGTCACATTGTGTCTATCACATCAACATGACCTTGACTTGCTAGAAATTATGAAATGTCAAAACAAATCTTATATTCAGGGATGAAAATATAGCTTAATTATTAACATAGAAAATTATAATATTAGGATGGAGAAAACTGTGACAAACAGGCAATTCAATTGAGGACCAGTGTAAAATGACAATTTGTTCATGAGGCTGGCCATATACAGCGGGTGGCCATATTGATATTATCATGTGCAAGTGAAGTCATTCCGATAGACTTGCGTGTTAATTAACAGTTTGGAGAAAAATTATCATAAATTAGGAAATAATTTTATTGCTGTCATATTTTGAAGACTGAATGGAAATCAACTCAGCTATTTATACTGGGTAATTACATTTCACCTATCTGTTATCGAATGACACTTGTTTCAACATCGCATGTACGATTTGCAATTCGAACGTTCCAATGACGGACATGTTAATCGTAAACAATGTGTTGCAAAGTGCTATTCAATGAGATGCACTTTTCTAAATAATCAAAAACATAAATGAAATTATGTGAAGCTGAGATGATTTCCAAGCTGGCTGCAAAAAATACAGCAAACAGATTTCAACAAAATTTACAATAATTGTTCTTGCAACAGCTAATTGACATGTAAGTCAATGGGAACGACTTCACTTGTACGTCATAATATGTCCACTTGCTGTTTATTTTAGGCAATGCTAGTAGTATAAATCTGATAGCAATAATCCACATGAGACAAATATTGAAACTGGAAATCAACAGATACTCATATTATATTACTGAACATTAATTTAGAACAATATTGGCATGTTGATCAATATTTGATTGGAACATGACAATCAGACACATAAATAGTCAATTTGAGTATGATATATCAATACTTTATTGTAACATGACACTGCTTGTAACATTTCATACTTCCAACTTGGTAACCGGGCAGTCGTACAAACAATATGCCAGACTGAAACATTCAATATCGCCAAATGGCAATTATAACATCACTTTCATCTACAAATTCATCTTGACATAATTAATTAATTATGGAATGGATCATTTCATTTTGTATTCTCTGTTACATAATAAATCTGAGATTATCATATTTTCCTACATGGAATAATTGCTTTTGATAGTAAAATCAATTTTCTGTAAACTGACAAGTTTGTATTACTTGAAAATAGAACTTATCCTTTTCTAATGCAAAACTTGGATAATGTTAATAAGTTCATAAAGATTTTTGCATCTTATCTCCTAATTAAATATAACTGACAAAGCTTATGTTATAAACTCTGAATTTAATTAGTCCCAGTCTAAATTTTTTTATCACATGTCTAAAGATAAGGACGCCAGTTAAAATCTAAAAGAAATGTGTTGATCATTCAAAACATAATTCCTCAATAAACTCTACCTGATCTACGGAAAAATTAAAGGGACAGTAGCACGTTTTAGGGGTAATATAAGGTGACGTCAGGAAAATTAAAATAAAGGTTCCAATTGAAAGACAATATATTCAAACCATTTTTGCATTCATAACCAGCACAACAATACCCCAAAATGGATAAATTGTGTTATTTCCTAACCATGAGAGTAATAATGTAAGTTTGCCAAATATACACAAGCATCTGATTTTGCTAGATTTATATAACAGTATACAAAGACAATCATAATTCCAATTAATCTCTGTCAGCAGTATTACCTATTAAGCTGATGTATCGCAAAATCAATTTCCCAAAATCCTCATAAATGAGATTTCCCAAACCAAACGCTGCAAGTTGTTCCCTATGATTATTGTTCAATATGACATAAAGCTGAGTTAGCTGACACAGCGAATTTCCTGCATTGTAATGATTTTCAATTACGTGATTAACCCAGGGCATTGTAGCAAGGGATCAACACACACGGGAACGATTTATAAGCCGACCACAATCCCTCGGTACCAACTAATGTTGCCAGACTTGGCATGATTTGATCATTCGTACCATTAACCAGGTTGTATCTGATTGAATTGAGTTTTGAAAAGAATTGATTGTAATGAATTATCAAGCATGTATATATCAGTGTATTCAGAAACTTCGCCATATTGTCACTGAAAAGTATCAGCTGACATTATTGATTAAAAAGACAAACCAGCAGATATCAAACAAGCTTGGAAAAGCTAAAAACTAATTTTTTGGGGGAGGGGTGGATAAAACATTTTTCGAATTTCCTAGGGGCCTGTTTTTTTAATACTTTGTTCAGTATGAACTTAATCTTAATTTTTAAATAATATTCCTCAAAATAAACAGCTTGATGTGCCCAAAGTACAGAATGATTAGAAAAACGTAATTTTGTCATCATAACTTTCCAAAATCCCAAATGTTTCTTCTACCAGTATTATAAGTGATTACGAAGCTTCATTATCATGATGAATATTATCATCCAAAAATTTATACATCTTTACAAATATCTTGGTTTGACTGAGAACTTCTCAGTTCTGTTGTTCAAGTAAACAGCAACCATTGCTTAACCTGCAGGTAGTGGAGGTAATATCCTTCAACAGCAAACAGCTGCAATTCAACATAACTGGTATTAACCGGTAGGGTTCATTAAATGAAAGCTACTATTACATAAAACCAAAGCTTGGTGGCTTGAAGTGCCTTGAACTAGTTTTGACTGGATGACATACATCAATTACCCAAGGTGCCTTCCATAAAGATTTTTGAGTAATCCGATGCTGGAATATTTTTTTAATTATATAAACACTTTACGATCAATGACTCAATATCAGTTAAAACACAAGCCAGCTAATGTAACATGCAGCGTCCGGCTCATGTTCTGGAAAACAGGCACATTGTCTGATAATTGGCACTAGGTCATCGCGACATCCACAACACCCACTCATCTTGACATAGACTGTCTAAGGTTTCCAAATCATTAATGAAAGTTCAACAATATATGTCAGTCACATTTCTGTGTCCATATTTAACTTTTGGCTTGTTTATGCAGACACAATTTAGACATTCTAAGTAATATTAGCACACAGATCACAGTATTTCCAGAATTTCAGATCTATTTGATTCCTAAAAGTCACCACTTCTATTTTAGCCCAAATCTAGTTATTAATGCTGTTGGTATAGCCCTGAAGGATTTAACATTCACAGGGTCGTTATGTTAATTTGTTCAGATATTCTATTATCTATTTTCAAAGGAGATAAAAAAAATATTTCCATAACTGCCATCATATCACATTTTACCCCTGAGATATAATTGTTAGCAAATTTCGGTATTATCTTGAGAAAATATAAGTCATGAAATGACATGAATATTCAATACTAACTTATATCTTTGATCTAAATTTTCACAAACACTCTGTGAAAAATACTCACAGCTTCACCATTTCATGATAAATTCCATTCTCCATATTCTCAAAATCCTCCTATCATAATCACAAACTTCCATTTATTTTAATAAATGACAGTCTAATAATTTCTAAAAACATTAACATTTTTATCTTATCTTATTTTAAAACATCTAACTAACTTAAGATAGGAATTAATTACCCATTAAACTAAAAGGAGAGCCATCAACAAATACAAAATTTCTCGATAAAGACATATACATAGGCCAGATTTCTTTTGAATACCGAGATCTTGACATACCACCGTAAAAAATTACTTTTCTTAACCGAAAATGATTGATCACCTGCACTAAATAAGTCCACAAATAGGACACACAGTGAAAAGCATGTGTCCATTCAATCAAACCAAAATTCAATGAAAGATTTAGGACGAAATTATCTAAAAATCACTTTTTTTAAAATTAGAGAAACAGGTCTAAATTTGGTAACAAAAATATTTGGGAGTTTCAATACAGTGAAGTAATATGATACACACTTAAAGTGTTGATTGTGCTCATGTAAATTGCTCACTTCCTGGTGTGTCCATGTTGAGAAGGACAACATTTCATGCTTGACTGTATCAAAAAGGTTAGAAATCAAGTGGAAGAAGAAACAGACCTGTTGCCGTATCATGTTACTGTTTAGGCAGAGAGTATTGCTATATGCTGTGATAAAGACTCATATATTAGGAGCAATGTGTGGTTTGTCACCTGCCTGTAATTATAAATCTACCCAGAGTAAACAAGTTAAAAATGAATGGATTTTAAGTGCTCAAAGGTACTTTTGGGTAGTCTGTACTTGGCTTGTCATTGCATAACCATGGAGCTGATGGGTAAAATATTTGAAATAACAGTACCAAAAGAGAGTATGTGGCATTCCATCAAATGTAAAGCATTATTACTCATGTTTCTAGTACATTCTTTGAGTGATAACTGATTAGACTTTTTCAATTGCATAAATTGGTCACTAAATACAATATTCCAATTACAACATCATTGCTCAATAAGAATAATTTGTTGAATCAGTTTTTTGGGATAAAGAAATGTTGCTTTTATTTTTATAAATTCTCATAAATTAACTTAAGTGATTTCAGTTTGAGGATTGTTGCATGTCAACAAAAACTTATTCATTGGAATGGATAAAAATCAAGAGTTTGTTGGGGGGGGGAAATAGGACATATTTTATGATAATTTACAAAGTTGAAATTTGTCAATAAGCTTATTCACATATTCACCATAATCATACTTGCATTGATATATGTTATCATTTAATGAGCAAATCTTTACAATCATTGACTGCTTATTCCATAAATCAAGCTTATTGCCTATTCAATTCACTGTGAGATTTCAAATATTTCATGAAAATGATTGATTCAAGCCTTTCATCATTTCTGTATATGTGAGTTACTTACAATCTTTATATCGTGGGATCATAAAGTAATAATTGATAATCAGTTGACTTTGCTGCCTCTGTTAACAGCAGATGCATAATTTAAAGCTTCTCAGTTATTAGTGTTTGGAAACATACATAAATCAGGAAATAGTTGCAAACAAAATAAAAAAGAGTGATGCAAGTAATGGAACTTGTACTTCACAATGTAATTGTTAATGTGTGTTTTTTAACAAACATAAATTAATGAATCATCTTATAAGAATGTATTTGAAATAATGTAATAAGGTCAATGTGTAACTACCATTGTATCATTTATGGTTATGTCATCATTGTCTTGTTGCCTTATATTAGTCTTTTTTCATTTACTTCACCCAATCACCATAATATGCCATAATTTGGCATGAACTAAGCAAATTTCGTTCATGTCCTTGCTTGTTAAATCTGGTAGGAATCACTTGGTAGCCTTGCATCTAAACTTTGAAAATATTTCACCATAAACATTCTGCCTAAATCAGGATCCGATTTTCCCACCACATATGCAAGTGATCGGGCATGTTGCATGATTCTCAACACTCACTGAAGGCGTGAATTCATTTATCAAATTTATGTTTGTCGCTTCCTTAACGACACTCACATATGTTAAATTAGAATGGTATGAAACCTATCAAAAAGGTAAACTTACTTGATTGGGAAGTTATTCCATATATCTGCAATATTCTCGCATAACAAACGGAGCAACGATATCCTGACACTGCAAACAATTTTGTTTTCTACACAATTTTGAGGAAGGTCAAGGAATTCGGATCCTTTCAGCCAATCAGCGCCATCGACACAAAACAACGTATTTACAAACCGGTGATCAGGCAAATCAGATCCTCATGCAAATTAGTTTACGCAAACAAATTGAAAAGTACGGGTTTTTTTCTAAAAGGAATATGCAATATATTTTATTACCAAAAAAAGTGGAAAAAAATTCCCAAAAAAAATCCCCAGATATTTGTTTATTTACTATTGAACGCAACGAAATTAATTGACGCATCAGGAAAAGAAACACGTTTATTCAAGTTTATTCAAGGTCTATCTATGTAACATTATGAATAAAAATGTTCTGTCGTTTAGTTCTATTTACTTCTAGTTACAAAAAGTTTTGTTCTTTTTAAGAAGGTGAAAGTTTTTCAAACTAAAACAAAAACGTTGACACCCTTTTTCACCTGTCGTTGTGTCGTTAATCAGGCCATTGAAGTGCTAATTGGGTTGTCAAATAGGTTAAATGAGTCCTTTTATTAGCTGTTGATTGGTCACCGGCGATATGTAGCTGAAAACATAACAATCTTTATTTGAAATGAGATGTAAATTTAAACAAGCTTTATATTTACTATATACGACATATTCCATTCGAACGCTTGCTTTTAAACACTACATTTTGAAAATATTTTATTTCAAATAACTTTCCTCCAGTTTAATAATTATTTCAGTTGAATACAATTCAATGCTTGGCCAAGAAAGATTTGTATTAAAATATATTATACGAAGAAAACTACAAAAGGGTCCTGAAAAATATTTAGTTTCAAAGTGGGGGAAACAAGATTTAGCAACATTTTCTTGACTGAAGTTTATTTTTTGGAACGAAATTCGTTCCTATTTTATAAGTACATAAGTATTGCACAACGTATTTGAAACATGTTGCTGAGGATAATATTTTTGTTGATTTTTATTCAACAACTTGATATAGAAGAACAAACAATGAATGCTGCCAGTGTGAAAACTTCCAATTAACATGACAAGACATGTTTTATTAGTCCTATGACTAATCGTTATGGAGAAGTACGCTACGGGGTGTATAAACTCGAGATAGAAAACCTTTCAATCATTTTACTCAAACGTAATTTTGAAAACTTATAAAAAATTATACCTCAAGTAAGAGATCATGTTTGAATAGATATAGACTTATATATAGTCTATCTAACAGCCCCTGAAACAAAATATATTTAAAGACCCACACAAGTCTATATCATTGTAGCAAGTCTAGCTCAGTGCAGTTTCAGAAAATGAACACCTTGAGTAGGCATCTTTCAATTTTAATAGTAGAAAGCTGCATTTAACATGTATTTTCATTTCAGAGACTGAAATTTAGTCTAACTTATATACAGAACCCGCTTTTCCTCTATCTTACACTAGAAGTACCCCACTAAAAATAAGGGGGATTCCTGCTAAACATTTAAATCACTGTAAAACTCTATCAAAATAATTTGGTTAGATTCACATCTCGTAGTCGTGCTTAATGACTATTTATCAGATCGGAGCCTTTTATACAGTCTACTTCAGTATTCTGCAAATCTATATTGACTGATTATATATATATACACCTGAAATGAATCGCCTTAAGACATAACATAATAGAATTGAAGATACAGAATTTTTTTTGTCTCCACAGACACAAAATGCATTGGGATATCCAAATACCTGCCATGTTTTTTAATAATAATCAATAATGTTGAAACTAAAGGAAAAATAACGAATATTTTTTACAGTTTACTTTGTACAAAATAATTCTATATTTTGTCATCATCATATGGATTCATACAATTAATCTGTGGAATAGTTTAATCTTTAAATATCCTCATTGTCTTCTTAAAGGGGCGGTAACACGTTTTTGAAATGATATATTGTAAAGCTTTCACTTATAATTAATTGTACGTTAATGCTAAATGTATTATTTTGATAGCATAAAAAATATCATTTAACAAACCAATTATTCTTAGTCAGAGAACAATTATAAAGATTCACACCTTTAATTCATTTTGTGTAAGAAAAGGAATCACATGGCTAAACTTTACATTATACATTAATATTTGATTTATTACTGCTTCATCTAGTTTAAATACATTGTCTTTCAAATGGAACCATTTATTTTCATTTTCCTAATATCACCTTTTCTTCCCCCTAAAACGTGCTACTGCCCCTTTAAGACACGTGTTACAGGCGGGAGATGATAAAGACAGCAGACATTCGTGGATGAATAATAAAACAACTGAAAACTGCAAATCTGATGACTCTGCATTTCCAGATTATCTAATATAGCCGTGACGCAACGCTCTTCTATTTTAGGACATGACGGTTTGAATTCAACAAGACGCAAGAAATAATATCTTCTTTTTGTTTAAACTAGAAAAGTTTGATTTTCTTTCTTTTTCTTTTTGTCCGATGCGAAAATAGCTGTCGATTTTTTGAATAGATACCACCATTTAACTGAAGAAATTTGAACAGTTTTAAAAATATGCGTAGTGTATGTATAATTTATTTAAGATGGATGTTTTGAATATACATTCGTTAATAATGTTTACAAGTAGCCTATTTACAAGGTGTCAATAATATAATTCCATGATTGTGAAGGATTTAAGGAATTTTTACTGTGGAATGATAAATGCACAAAAATATATCGTTATCGTTACCAACATTAGCTGCAATGATCAAATGCATATATTTGGCCAAAATAATGGTTATTTTTTTAACGTCGTTTTTTATTTGTTTGCAGCGTAGCTAGAAATTTCTTGCTAACCTATGCTTTTCAATGATTTCTCCTCAATAATTATTTGGCCGTATGGAAAACGACACACTCTTCCCTATTAATTTTAAAAAAAAGTTCTTGTCTTTTTTTGTTCAACAAAGGTGTATTTAAGCAACAACAAGTAACTGACGGTCGGATAAAATATTACGGGAATGAAAAATGATAGTCACCGGTAAGCGTGATGTACCCAATGATAAATTATTTTAGATGCGAATGTAATTATTTTTGTAAGCATTTGGCATTGCATAAGGCATATCTGCAACACAAATTATTCTCTTTCACTGTTGTTAGGTTAAAGGATTTATAATGTTTCCCTTTTTTTGTTTGTGTACATCACGCCTTCTTGCCGGAAGTCAATAAAGAAAGATGGCAGTCGGTGTTTACATGAACTGAAAGAATTATCGAATTTTGGGCTTTGCGGGTTAAACAGAACAGAGGTGTCATTTGTTGACGCCGGTAAATTAAATGCGAGGTACTTCTTCTTTAAAATCTAGGTTAGCTGGCATTATAAAATGTTTATAAACACGCCTGTGAAGCAGAAACGTATGTCAGCTGTCAGCGTCATATGATTTTCAGTAAAACATGACTCATGTGAGTAGTTTCTTCAGTTATATTTGAGAACGTTTCGCCTGCTAAACCGCTTTGAGGAAGTGTCTGGTGACATTTGGTGTTACTGCATGTCCATCCCTGCAGGCTTTGTGGCCTCAATCAATGTAGTCGGTGCTTCTGCTGCTGCTAAAGGTTAATTGACCTCGGGCATTTGTTGCTGTTTGTCATGTAGCTTTTATGATTGCAAAATCTTGTTTGATTTCTTGCCCTTTGTCTGTTATTCTTATCCATGAATATATATACAAAGCTACTTGATGATTGGATTGATGTGTTAATTGCATGGTTTAAAAGATCAATTGAACTCAATAGGAAAACCACAAATTGAATTTTATTGAAATTATGTAATGAAACAGGTTTAGGGCAAAGCTACACATTTCCAAGATACATTATTATTCGTGCCAGTTAAAAACAAGGTTAGAGAAAAACCTATATGAATGTGAAAGTTTAGAGTGTAGTTGACAACATTAATGATAGGATAATGGTAGGAATTTTAAAGTTTTGTATTTTTCTACTCTTTTGTGCGCTTTAACATTTTGTTCCTTCAAGCTTTTCCAAAAATTCATGATATCTTCTTAATTTGAAAAAGATGCCCAAACATCATTACATTACAAGCTACCACTTAATACACAGTTATAAGTTTAACTTTCTATGAGACCGAGTGCCTTTCTTTACCCTGCAAGTATCTTTACCCACACATTTGTATAGACTATTGAAAAAGAAATTTATGAAAACTGTTCATCATTATTGATTAAAAAATTGATGAAATTTCTCTTGATGCAATTGAATTTATGTATTGTTATCCTGAATATAATCTTTTGTATCATTACACTAAGGTTAATGTATGTTTTTAGGAAGACAACTTCTAGAATACCTTTCAAACAGTTTAAGCATGTTTAACAATGCCTTTATTTTATTAAAACTAATCTTTTATTTCCCCTACAGAAATTGATGGCCATTCAAATGTTCACCCACATTCATGACCCTTCGGCTCGAGTCCGAGCCCTTTGTGATTATGGATCAAAGGTGGATGTTGACAAAACTATCTCCCCAAAATTATATCTTCGATCTGGACGTGAGATGATCAGGATGGCTAATGTTTATCTTGATGAAGGAAATTTAGAGAGCGCCTTCATCCTATATTCAAAGTATATAACGTAAGTATGTAAGGTAACTCCTTACTTTTTTGGAATTCATTGATCTGTTACATATATTCTGCTACTTCAGTAGGTGGTTTACAGCATAAGTATGGCACAATCACTATGAAGTCTATGATATTAGAAGGCGTCGCTTGACGACCTGTCTAAATTATGTTCTGTTAAGTGATAGCAACATGGGAATCTACTGAAGGAAACTGACACGACAAACACAATTGTTTGATAGTTAAAAGAAGGAAAGATCAATCTGAGGAAGGCGTCAACCGACTCCGAAACATGTAACATCATTTTCTGACTGTTTTGCGGATAACTGCCTGGGTTGATTGGGACAGTGATTTGGACTCCTTCTTTTGACTATGAAGTCTACTACAATAAGTCCTAACTTAAATTACTTGTTAAGTATTCTTTGCTGATGATATTTTTATTAAGATTTCATATATATGTTTTTTGGATGTTTTTTCAGATTGTTTGTCGAGAAGTTGCCAAAACATCCTGATTACAAGTCTGCTCCATCTACAGAGCTTGGCGAAATGAAACGAGTATGCTTTTGAGATTAAAGAAACTATTCTTATAAATTTCTTTATTCAAAATGATGAGGGAATAAGATGAAATGAGAGAAGAATTGTTTTAAATCACAGCTTTTTTTAAATGAACTGAATCATACGGTACATAGTAGAAGCATAATCAACAGGGCCGCTGTGCTCAAGTCTTAAAAAGAAAACTGATAGTATATTCTCTCACTTTAATGATTCCTGTCTCACCAGTTTACAACAAGAACTTTATAACAGTAGAGTTTCGGAAGAGGGATTTATGTTTTAATTGCATTCAGCTTTTTCCTTTATTCATACTCTTTACTTTTACACATATGGTACCGGTATTCTGTATTTTAAACATTTACTCATATTTTGTCTCAACAGAAAGTGAAACACGTGTTTCCTCTTGCGGAAGAAATCAAATCCAAGCTGAAGACTCGTTACGCTGCTCAGGAAGAGAAGAGACAAGCTGCAGAGGTATGATGACGATGCCAAAACTTATCTTATCTTTAACTAGAGAACTGTTATCATTCTGTTATCCAAGTAGAATAAGCAGCATCATGAAAGCAATGTTTTGCATGGAAAGTAACGGAGACATTATGAGGATGATTTTCAATATTATTATAAACAAAATGTAATAAACATAATATGCTTTTAAGGTCATGATTGAGTTCATTATTGATTATCGGCCTGTTGATGCTAAAACCTTCTTCTCACTCTGAAAGACAATGTAAGGAAGCTTGGATGTAAATGTTACAAAATGTATGGCATCCTGGCTATATTCCACAAAGTATAGACATCAAAACATATTCAGTTAGCTGAATGAACCAAAAAAAGTAAAGTTATGAAAGGTTGTACAAGATGAAGGTATATGACAAGTTACCTAGATTGACTCCCTCTCAAATAATATTCATCGACATGATATTCTTTTGGATTAACAGCGAAAAAAACAAGAAGCTGCAGAAAAGGAGGCAGCTCTTCGACGTCAGGAGGAAGAAAAGATTCTACAGGAGCAGCTTGCCATTAAAGCGCAGTTGAGGAAGGAGGCGGACGATGAGTGGAGACGGGAACAAGAGGAGAGATATCGAGAGCTACAGAACAAGGCTCAGCGTCAACAACAGAGACAGCGTAGTGTAGATGGCACAGGGGCAGTTGCCGGGGCAGGAGCAGTAGCAGGGGGAGCTGTGATTGGTCAGATTGACCCAGGTCAAGCGTCACAGTTTGTGTCAGATCCAAGCATACCATCAGGCCCCCCACCTCCATCATATGACTCTGTGTCCAGCCTAGATCAAAACCTCAAGAACATTACTGTTACTGATCCTGAGTAAGTCTTTTGTGTCGTATCAGCAGATAGCTATTTATATATCAATTGGGTTCAGGACTATTATATAAAACACAGGGTAAAACCTGTACTGCAAAGTCTTCATCATGTTTGACAAGTTTTTGAGGTAATCATAACGTTATATATTTATAAATAGCAGATGCATCAGTTGATTTAAAAAAAAAATTAAACAGGATTTTAAAACTTTCATTGACAGTTCATTCAGAGTGCACTAATGATTGTGAAAAAAGTACATTTTTCAAAATACATGCATACAAATGGTACTAAATTTATTTTAATTCAGAGATTATATTTTTCTCTGAATTTTGCATTATTATAATCATTTACCGCAGACCAAGTGGTCCCCCATCAGTAGATAGGAGTACAAAACCATCAGCGATGACGTTCGACCACTTCACAAGTATTGGCGGGGGAGGAGGGACAGGAGGACTAAGGGAGGTAACTGTGCCAACCGACCTGATGAGGAAGTTCATCGCTATGGCCCAGTCCAACACTGACAAGAAAACAGAAACTCTTGGAATATTGTTTGGCTCCCTTGTAAGTTCCTATTGTGTAAAGTTCCTATTGTTGGAACAAAAGTAAATTTTGAAATATCTTAAATTATATTTTCACAAGTTATTGATGAAGATTGAAAAATATTGTTTAATAATTTCAGCAGTTTGTGGACTACAGAGCTACTGACATAATATGGTATTGACGTCAAAGTTAAAAATGGAGGAAGTACAACAAAAAGAATTTGAGTTAAGAATCCAGCATGTTTGTCACTCTATTTTAGTCCCAGAACCAGTTCCACATCAGCCACCTGTTCATCCCACAGCAACACGGCACGCCCGACAGTTGTGATATGGAGAACGAGGTGGATCTCATCAACTACCAGGACCAGTTCAACCTCATCAACCTCGGCTGGATTCATGTAACTACCCCCAGTCTCATTCCTCACAGTCTAAATCTGGACATATTCGTTGTAACTTACTCAGTCTAAGTAAACTTAGCCTCAATATTATCCATTTCACTTATACTGAGTTTAGAAAGCTCCAGTAGAGGGTCGCGTCAGCCGACCTTGATGCGACCTATGACCCTCCAACTTTATACTTGCGAAGGCAGACTATTGTGGCTTGGTAAGCTGAGTTCTGATTGGTCAATTCGATACGTGGGCTGACGCAACCCTCTACTAGACCTTTCTAGACTCAAAATAGGAGTGAAGCGGATAATATTGAGACTAGGTTTACTTAGACTGCATTCCTCACTGTGTAATATCAAAGTATATCAGAGCATTGAAATTGATCAGCGAACTAGATTTCAAGTGTGATTTTTTACTACTGCTATAGGCGATATGTGAAGAGGCTAAGAAATATTGTTCATCATGATGGTGTTGTGGTTAGCATGCAGGCTCTTCATGACGAAGATTCAGGGTCAAATCAAGATGAAGACAACCCGATCCTTCAGATACAATGCCGCCTCTCTTTGAAATTCACTGCCTCATGAACTTAAATCACCCATATCTCTCACAAGTTTCAAATCCCAGCTCAAGACATATCTGTTTAAACGATGTTAATTATTTCATCATCTCCAGCTATTTGTATATATGTTGTATGTTATGTTTTATTATATGTTCAGCGCATTGAGCATGGACCTTGTTTGTTGAGTTGTGCGCTATATAAGTACCCTTATTATTATTATTATCATTACTATAACAAGCATTTGTGACCTGGAATATAGACGGTCTTAGTGTAAGGCACTACATCCATATTGCATTCAGACCATCCAGCAGTACAAATTAAATATGAGAAGTCTGGACCTATGTGGTAGGGCTTCCACAGGTACTCGAGTACTCAAGCCCGAGTCGGGTCCAGCTGTTTTCTTGGATTCAAGGACTCGAAAAGTTGATATCACTGTTAACTATTTAAATTATTTCAGTCTGTTTGTCTGTAATGTGGGAAGACAGGTGATCAACATTACCATTTCAAGACATGGATGCCAAAATTATTTCATATAAGACCATTTAAAAGTTGAAATATATGTCATAATATCTAGGCCATATATCAATTCAATGTTTTTTAGGTAGGACAAGAACTTTGAGCTATATAAATACGCTAATCCTTGGGTAAGTATAAAATATTGGGTACTCGGGTCCGAGTCGAGTCTGACCCCCTGCGTCCATTTTTTTTTACCCCTGAAAGCCCTACTATGTGGTCATGTCAGGTGCTTAGTAGCTGATACAAAAGTACAGTTCCCTCAGTGTAATATTGTCCATTGTATGGTCGTTATGATTCACTCTTGATATGTGAATTTTTCAAGGTGAAGAGATACAGTTAGATTGTTACAAAGCATGGTGACACGTTTCGCTAGATTTGATTTAAATGAGACAAAGTGCATTTTGATATTACCAATATGTACAATACTCATTTTGTTATGGTGCTGTTTAAGGTCAGTTTTCTAAGGTTGTATTTGATAATTGTAGCACTCTTTAGGTTTACTAAATCACGTGTACATTGTTGTTGCAGACACACCCGACCCAGACAGCCTTCCTGTCAAGTGTTGACCTCCATAGCCATTATCCCTACCAGATCATGATGCCTGAAGCCATTGCCATCGTCTGCTCTCCTAAATATAACGAGTATGTTCAACAAAAGTTCCTAGCTAGCTGAAAGACATGTCACTTCAATAGTTCAAACTGTTTGCGTGCTGGCCAGAAGTTGAAGGAGTTACATTTAAATGCTAAAAACACTTTGTGTATTTTTCACATTCCAGATGTTGTTATCCAGAAAATATTGCTACCTGGTAATCACATGTATGCCCTTTCAAAGTTTGCTTCCAAACTTCATCTAAATCCTGTTTATAAATGTAAGCAAGACAGGATTGGCCTTACAACGCCTAAGGGGCAAGTGGTAATTGCTTAGAGTTACTAGTTTCATCCATTGATCTGCACTCGTCAGACTGAAGAAGCAAATGTAATGTCCATCTGTTCTGGTCATTTATCAAGAATTGTATCTTTTCCATGACTCTGACTCATTTTCCTGATCAGATTCAAGACAAAAGTTATGTTTTATGTTTCCAAATTGCCATTATGCTATTCAAATTCTTTCCCTCTTTTTCTTCTCCAGGACTGGTATCTTCAGGTTGAAAGACGACTCAGGCCTGACAGAAATAGGAGAGTGTTCCAAGCCTGGTTTTCACTACCACACCAAAGAGCCTCCACTGTTTGAGGTTGGTACACATAGATCACCTAGGATGAATATGATATGAGTTACAGTCCTGTAATCTCTTTTGTAGTATAAAGATGTTGTTGACCCTGCTACTGAAGAGTTTCGGATCCACAAACTTCCTAATACATAGAGAATCTCACCCAAGTGTCATCTGATATCTGATATATCCAGAAACAAAATTTAAGTTTTTTTTTCCGAGTTTTCCGAGTGGACCAGCAAATGGTTGGAAAGTTGAGATGGGCTATATTCGACTTTGAAAATTCATATCTTTTAAAATACCCAACCGATTTTTATTGTTTATGGCTTGTTTTGAAGAGAAATATATTGCCTTTGAAGCTACATATGACACGGTAGGTAATTGTAAAGATTCATTAGGAAATATATTTTCAAACGAAAATGGAGTGTTGCATTCGTTACATCCCTTTACTTTTTTATAGTAGTATGTGCTGGATTGTCAACTGAAAAAGCTTCTTACTCTGTTGTTTTAGACACTTCACATTCCTGTGGAATGAAGAGATGTCTTCTGGTTTAGATTCTAACAAATTTTTATGAAATAAATTTGACTTTAATGGTTACCTTGACATTTATGATGGTTAAAAATTTTATTTACAATTTGATTGTGCGTATCACTGATTATGTATGATGGTGTCTGGAATAATTATAATCTTTATATTTGTTTCATTTCAGTCGTGTCCCCATGTGAAGATTCTAGATAATGTAGAAGTAACAGTTGCTGACTACAGGAAGAAGTAAATAACACTCTGCGATGAAACTAACATCAATACTTTAAGGATGTGTCAATCATACACCTTTAACTCTTAGTCAGTCATAACCTTGGTATGTTTAGGGTGAACCCTTCAAACACATATTCTTTACTATCTTAGCACTAAGAGAGCTTTGAAAACCAGGTCCTAGAATCATATGTGTATGTTTGTACTTAAGACTCTTAGTCCTCTAAGAGAAGAGGCTTACAGGCTTTACAGGCCTTATTTCTCTGCATACCATGATTACTGTAGGTCAGCCAGAGGTCATATGATATAAAGAATTAATAAGAATAATAATCACAAAACAGATTGCTTCGTGCAGCTTGGTCCAAGACCTCTGGCAGAACGACATGGATATCTTCAGTCTGATTAAAATCGACCACGTTCAGAGGAATAAAATATCAAAAATGTTGTCTCTATCAGTGTTCGAACCACTCGGAATATCCTCTCCGTCTCTGTCTGAATGCACCCACCTGTATCGCATGTTGCTATAACCAGTTTAGCGCAGACAAACCCAGTCATAAATTCATCACATCCTCGTTTTTAAATAACGTTTAGCAGCAATTGTGTATAACGAATGATACACTCGAGTTACCTGCCCCTAGCATGATATCGAAAGCTTTTGCTGCGCTCCTTGCAATTGGTTAAATGTGCTTGCGTCAGAACATGCGGGTAATAGGGGTGCCTTCAGAATGTGAATGAGGGGTAAGCCGGGCTGGGTGAAGTTCGAACCCCACTGGAGATAATATTTTTACACTTTTTTCCCTCGAATCACAGTCGATTTTAATCAGACTGTGGATATCTTGAACAATGCTCATATTACCAAGGGTATATTCAGGTATAAAGTGCTATAGGATATATTTCCCGTGCCCATCTCACCAAACAATTGATCAAGTGCAATGTCTTGACAATCTTTTTCTCAGTCTTTTCTTCAATATCATAGAACCCTGCTTATTGATGAAATATTGCCAAGGCGGGGGAAAACAAAATAATTCATTGCTCATTCAAAACAGTATTTCAATCTAAGCGTTATTGTCAAGAATTATAATT
The DNA here is from genome assembly GCA_916613615.1 of Steromphala cineraria. Lineage (NCBI taxonomy): Eukaryota > Metazoa > Mollusca > Gastropoda > Trochida > Trochidae > Steromphala > Steromphala cineraria. Next base: position 63,187,346 of record OU744721.1, on the reverse strand, counting down.
TAGAAAGAATATTCACTGTTGAATACTGTTAACCAATACAAGCCAGTAGGTAAAATTTCTAATTTCATTCTTCTAAGAATCTATTATGAACATTTATATTGTTCAACTTTACTTTCAAAAGTTTTGTATAAAAAATATATACAAGAAAATGTTTTAGCCTTGTATCAATCAACATTGAATAGAGATTCAGGGCCATCATAAATAATAGTTTCAACTTTATTAATGTGAGACAAAATTGATAAAACTGTTTATTGATTAAGATAATGAAGCTTCCAAGACTTTGAGTGGTGCTTAAGTCTTTCATTTATTGCGTGCCATATTTCTTCTGCTTCTTCCTGTGTGTACACATTGTTAGTGAATGTTCCCTTCTAGTCACAAATGTTGGAGTGCGTGAGACAGTCAATTCTTATTTCCACAATTCTTTGAAACAGTAGGTGTGCCTTAACTGATGAATGGCTTTGAATATTAAATACTTAAATTATTCAGTAATTCTTTGTTCTTTGTAAGTTATGTTCATTTCAGTGAAATCTTGTAGGTTTTAGTATTGCTTATGTGGTATATCATTTTATATTCTGTTATTGTTACTGAATGAATCCATAAATTTTGAAATAAGTCAAAAAACAATTTCTGAAACATATGTTTGATCTGGTTAGTGATATTCAGGTTGTTTATGTTCTCAATCGGTACATTGCTTAATTGTTTTGTTATTAATGTTGGATCTGTAATTCTTGTTTTAGCAAACATTTATGAACATTCTTGTTTTTGTGTATTTTTGTTTTGAATTTTATTTCTATAACCTTTGACAAATTAGAGACATGTATAAATTGTGATTTTTGTAAAATTTTGTACAGCTGTATAATTGAGCTATCGATGTCACCATGACTGTGTATACTTCCTGTTTAAAAGTGGATGTGACAAACTGAAAAATGTAAATAATACATTTGTATAACTCTGTATGAAGGCAAATAAAGCTCTTTATTGTCAAAAGTTAACTTGTCGTTGCATAAGTAGTAGAACACATCATTTTAAGTGATAGATGTTCTTAATCGTCAATCTGTGCTTCAGTTATTTCCAACTTCCCAAGTATGCCATAGTTTCCATTACTGTAATATGTAAGCCTTGCTGTTTGCTCTTAGTTAATATTTGAGTGCAGCTCTTTCATCGTAGATAAATTCAACCTTAATGATGTTTCTGATTAAAATGTCAAGTCCAACTGCAGTACAACGAGGAGATATAACGATACCTTGCAACATGTAGGAAGGCTTGGATACGTATGTGAAGGTTATGTTGGGCTTATTAGGCTTAGAGGAAGAGGTTGGAGAAAATATCTCTTAACAAATTGTAGAACAATGAGACAAATTAATTCATAGTTTATTGTCAATGCAGAGAAAAGGGATCTGACTTGACTTTCAATGTGAAGAGATACATGTTGTGAACACCTTCAAGAATCACCATTTTATTCATCAAAATTTCATACAAGTTCAGAGGCTCTTAAAAACATAACGATTGATGCAACCCTTTTTATTTACTATTCTGCCAATTGCTGAAAGGTGATGGTTCACTTTGAAGCCATCTGACCCTTCTTCAAATTCTCAACAATGTCATAAAATGGCTTGTTCACTTCTTCAAAATACGGAAGTTCCTTCATTCTGCTGAACCATGCTAGCGCATTCTTGTATTTATCAACTCCGTCTCTGTACATGACAATAGCAGTGAAACCAACAACCACGGCAAAATCTGCAATTGTGAGGTCATTTCCGGCAACAAACTTGGTGTCCTTGACCTGATTGTCCAGCCAATCAAAAGCCTCTTCGACTTTTTTCTTTTGTTCTTCTGTTGGCTCTTTACCATGACGTGCCAGCAACATCTGAAAGGAACAATTCACAGAGGTTGTATGTGTAGAGACATATAGCTTTTTTGAAAGTATGCTTTCAACTTTATCTCTACATTTAGGTTTACCCAAAACATGAATACCTCTTTCTGATGATTTTACAGTATTCCATGTGATGATTGGACTCGTATTCTAATTTAAAAATCGTGCCTTCAGGGGTTCAAACAGCTTATAGTAAAAGACGCTTATTACAAGAAAGTCCATTGCCATAGAACAAGGAATACAAATGAACAAAATTGTTTGCAAAATCTTTTCATAGGGATATTCACCAGAAAGATAAGGGTTTCATTTCCCAATACTGTGGATATTTTTAGTCCAATCCAAAAATATATCATAAATTGTTCATATTTAAAAAAAACCGGAATGGCCCCTTTATGTACAGGGTTACTCCCCTGAGGTGGACGTATGCCAGTCCGTCACTGTATATCTTGCTATTAGCAACATAAGCATTGATTATGATGATCTCATATGTTCAAAACCAAGGGACACTGTTCTGATGTTGCTGTTTGTTCCTTAATTGATATGATGTTGCTCTAATATTGTCCTGATATTGTTTTGGTGTCCTAAACTTGTCCCCATCTTCTAAGTATGACTTTCATAGATGACAAAAAAACACATTGCTATTCGGGCACTTGTATGCATTTTCTAAATTAATCTAATGATGCTTGAGATCTACCGACATGTGAATTTATATACACACCAAAAAAGTTAAGCACCCCCCTGATTTTTCACAGAGGGGTGTACTTTGTTGAAGTATTCTATGAGATTGAGAATAAGAAGATAAGCAAAACCAATTTTTATTGAGAGAACAATCATTTGGTCATTTGCAAGAGAAGTTTTGTAATTGTGTGGGCACTAAAAGTGCATGAAAATAAAGAGGGTAATGGACATGGAATTTCATCCATAAACACATGGATGTTTAAGTATGGCCACTATAAGCTCTTGGTGTGTGACACTCTATCAAAGCAGCTTAAATAAAGTTGTACAGGAGGATCCCTTCTTTGTATCCGACGACCCAAAGTGTCCCAAACATGCTCGATTGGGTTCAAATCAGGTGCCATTGCTAGCAATGGAATTCGTGTTACACCATTTTCCAGATGTTGGTTTACAGTGGGTGAACGATGGCGTCTGGCATTGTCGTCCATGAACAAAGGTCTTGTGGCAAGTCTGTGGTCATCGAAATGATCCTTATTACAGGATCCAGAACCTCCTGAATGTAGCGAACGCCTGCGAGTGAACCCTGTTTAGTCACCAAATTGAGTCTACAGTCGTAGGAGAAGCCTCCCTAAACCATCATGGATCCCACGCCATATGGTACCCTTGGCAAAATGTTCCTTGGGGCAAGACGTATATTCCTGGCCCTCAATGCTGGCTCGGCCATTAACAGCATACAGGAGGAAGCGTCTTTTGTCAGTCCAGTGTACTCTATTCCATGATCTCAGGTTCAACCTCTGCCTGTCCACATACCATAACCTACGCTCACATATGTGGTGAATTGTGAGCATTGGACGCCTGATGACCCTTCTGGCCCTTAATCTGGCAGCTTTGATGCGATTCCTCAGAGTTTGGTTGCTGAAGCGGCGATGAGGTGACCATACCTGTTTCAGATGGGTGTTTGATGTCAGGCGTCTTCCTGGTCAGGCGTCTTCCTGATCGTGGAAGGTCTCTCACATCATTTGTTTGTGCATGCTTCCTGACCAGACAGCTTATGACCCTGTAGTGGAAGTGAGTTCTTCTGGCAATTTCCTTGAAAGAAAGTCCTGCCCAATGAAGCCCAATGATCTGCCATCTCAATGCATTTGAAATTCTCCTTCATGCCATTGTCAGTGAGAAGTGTGAGAAGTGACACAAGTGGTCCTTAAATACCCAATACTTGTGATTGAAACTTTGGTTTGTGCAACACATGGATGACGTGATTCACATGTGATTGTGTTCGTGTGACAAATTTTTTTCAAAAAGAAAAACCTTATTTATCACCAATAGAACACTCCTTGATTTGCCATAATGAGGGTGAACGTGCCCCGTTCTTCCCTACATAATCATATAATACACCATTTGTCAACTTATTAAATCGCAAAAAGCTTGCTGGTTATATTAAAATACTCGGAAGTATCTTTGTAAACTTCCAAGCATTCTGTGCAAACGGACGTCTTGCATCAAAGGCCCGTTTAGTAACTCGAAAAGACGTGACGCCCGGGAACTAGTCTTGCGTTAAGTAAGACATCATCGAGGCGGGTATCAACATTGTGTGACCGCGCACATCCCTGAAAAGTTCGTGTTACTGAACTCAAGGCTGGTAACGTGGGAATATAATAAACCAATCTTATTAAAATAGTATATATTTGCTACACTACGTTACGCTATAATCTGCGTAACGTAGTGAAGAAATGATATTTTAATGAGATTGATAATAAAGTGAACTCACGAGATCCTCCAGCATGGCCTTATAGAAGACCCCCAGGTCATGGTCTAGGAGGGAGTCTACCCGGGCCCTCTTCTGCAGATCCCGGGGGTACAGGCTGTTGTCCTCACCCCCGTACTTTCCTACCAGGTACCGCATGATGGCCCGGCTGCAACACAAAGCGAACATCGATCGGGATGCGGAAAACTCATACCGTATCCAACACGAACTCCTCCCCACCGGAAATTCGTACCCACGGAGGACTCGTACCCAAAATTATCGGAGGACTCGGTATCATAATTTTTTTTATATATAAACAAGATAAAACAATAATATTGATTTTGTATGAAATTAGATCACTTGATGAGATGAAGTAGAAAGTTTTCTTGAAATTTTGTTCCCTCGTATCTTCCCAATTGAATATTAGTTTATGCCAAATGTTTATTTTCAGAAGGCCTAACAACTAATAACTCAATATTAACAAAAGTCATAGAAGAAATCGTCAAAGTATCAAGCAAAACTGCCGGTAACCATATTACTGTGAATATCTTTTATTTATTTTAGAAAGTAATTAACAAAATTAAAAATTATAAAGTATCAAGTATAAAATGCTGAGAGCCATTTAGCGTGAAGATCTTCTAATCATTTGGGATAGTAATTTACTATGGATCCATTTATTTAAACATTTCTGTAATGATGATCATCAAACTGTTACCATAGGCTTATAACAACATAAATCAAATTAATTCAAAGAAGTGTATTAAAATGCAAGTTATTATGTCTCGAATGCCACTGAAGTGAAAGAATGTTCATGTCCATACAATACTTGTCAATCCAAATATCTATCCATGTTTCTATTTAGGAAAGCGTGATGTTAGAAAACTTTATTGTCTGTTCTTTTGTCGTCAGAAGACATTTTCACAGCCTCGAAATCTCTTGAAAACATTTATTTGATAATTTTCATAAAAATTACCTTTCCCATAGAATAAAGTCTCCTTCGACTATTGTTGGTGTCTTATGAAGAGGGTTTATCTGAAAGATAATGCATATTGACGGACATGTAAACCAAACATGTAATATGTTAAGATTTGTGCGTAAATGATGACATATGTGTAAAACAAAACATATATTAAGTTGTGTTTTATATATTATAGGTAGATAATCTGAATAATGACATGACAAATGAAATGATAGTGCATGGGTGATTTTATAGACATTACCATAATTTAATATGTATTCGCCTTCTGTTATATATTTGTACACGAATACATGTTGACAAACACGGATAGATGAACTATCTTAAGAATTAAAAGGTTTTGACCCATTTTACGAGTTTAAATGTCATTTCTTATTTAGAAATGTACATACAGATCAAAACTTGACACTTCAGAAAACGTTATGCACGAATAAAACATTTTTTTTCATTTTAGCATTTGTTTTTGACCACTGTCGGAGAACTTTTTTCTTAAACATTGTATTTGTATAGTTGTAAAGTCTAATTCGTATTAGATATTGATGTGTGTGTAAGATGTCGTTACTGAAACGTTGCAACGTTGTAACTAACGGCTCTATTCAATCTTTAAAATACCAACAGTTTAAAATTCTATCTCCACCTTTGATGGAGTTAACCTGGACAAGACTCTCAGCTTTTCTATTGAAATCCTTTTTGTTATAAAACCTTTTAAAAATGCAGAAGTGATAGCCTATTATTAAGGGATAAGTGTTATTGAGGTATCGTCTATCGTTAGTAACCATGCAGGCGTAACGTTTTGTTATCCCGAAATGCTTTCACGACTAAGACCACAAGATTTCCTTTTGTTTTATTTTATTTAAATTATCACCTGTCGAGGATTCAGGATGTTTCTGTATAGAGATAACTACAGCTATGTCCATGTTTCTTCTTTAGGTTTGATCTTTATCTCTATTTTGGATAACTTAAAATTCTTCTCATGAATGATTTAGCGTATAATTTTACGATATCATAACCAATCATTATTATATAGGTAATGGAGAAAAGTTTTTCATTTCACTGGTTTGTGAGTTCGACTGAAATATCTATCGAAGATTACTTTATGAATAGATAACCTCCTTACCTTTTTAAATTCTTCTTGTAAGTGTTCCCCTGTTTTGAAATCAAGATATTTCAGTTCCAGGGGAAAGTCTAGAGCCTTTGCTGTGAGAAGCACAGAGCGACAGGGTGGGCTAGCCCCGAACAAGTAAAGTTTAACAGAAGACATGATGTGAGCATGTACCTCGGACTGAATGAAGGGTTAGATACTGGCCTGGTATAAATATCTTTACTCGAGGCTAGACTTGATTATTGTCTATTTTCGAAATATTTAATAGCAAAACCTTTAACTTTGAAATACATGTTTACTTGAATGTTGAAATCACCAATTTAAAGAGTTGTTTAAATTGAAAGATATGTTTGTTAGATTGTTTTAAGAACGATAGATACATTGAAAGACTTACCGCAAAAGGCGGACTAAGGTACAGAGTGATATTTATCTAGGACGTCTTGACACGGTATTTGACCTACATGTCTTGTATACCAAACTTCCCATAGTAACAGGTACTTTTAGTTTACCTATACTCAACAAGAATGATAGTCTCTTTCACCGAATACTTCTGTTGTTTATTTATATATGGGGCCAATTTCTGACTTGAAATGATAGCCAGACGCTTCTACTTGCAAATATTTGTATAGGTTTTGTTGGGTTGTAGTCAAAGGGCCGAGAACGGCAAAATGCTAGTGCTATATCTTTCCGATCTGCAAATGGTGCATGTGTGTTTTGACTTTTAAACAACTCATGGTTGCTATCTATTGAAAGCATTACTCATATTTTATTTCCTGTCGGTATTTTGAAATCATGATAATAGATGATATAAAGACAATTATCAGAAAGGTTCACTTATTATTGATTTGGATTGTGCTGTTTAAAATCAGATGGTTCTCCGAATGAAGGGGACATTAGTGTATAAATGATGATAGCTGGAAATATATTGGACGTTATCATCATAACGAATCTGTAGACCATGTTCATTCAACATGATACGTATTGCTACAGTTAGATATATGGTGAAATTTGAAGAAAACGTTTTTTTTAAAAAGTGTCTTTATTGCCGCGAAAACCTTCCAGTAGCACGTTTTTGGGGTATAATGTGATGCCAGGAAAATGAAAATAAATGGTTCTAATTGAAAGACAATGTATTTAAACTAAATGAAGCAGCACTAAATCAAACATATATTGTAAAGTTCAGCCATACGATTCCTTTTTCTTACTGAAAATGAATTACAGATATTCACACAAAAATGGCCACAAATGGCCTGAAAGTGAATCTTCATAATTTGTTGTAAAATATTTACCATTAACGTACAATAATCAGTGAAAAATCAAAATAAAATTTTCTAAAAACGTGCTACTGTCCCTTTAAGTCTTGGAAAAAGATGATATATTTTACACTGATAAAGGCGTACTAAATTGTGAGTGAATTGCACCTGCACGAATGTTTATTGAAAATGAAAGAAATCTCCTTGCTCATTGGTCACACATAAATCAGAGGTCAGAGAAAAATAATAAGATAACATACAATTCTGATTGGTTAATTGTTCCCATACGAAAAGCCCGTTGGATGCACAATTCCTTAAAATACCGATGAACACTTTGAGAGAAAGACTATGCATTGTAGTTGTTTAACCATGAATCCATTTGTTTTAATTGAGCAATTCACCTTCTAGAGTTTATGTTAACGCGAGTTTCCAGAAGACAAATACAAGAGAAGATGTACTGATATATATATTTAAGGCAAATATCATTGGTCTGATAATTGCTTGCTGCCCAAAGGCACCAAGCAGTAATGTTTTGATTTCTAAAAATTTACTGAAATTCTCTCTATATTACTCATGATATTTTCAAAGGAAAGCCGCGCCAAAAATATGTGTTGTATCCAAATCAAATGACCAATGAACAGAGCTGTAGTAAAAATGCATCAGGTCACCATGTGGGTAATACTTAATAGTTGGCACATTAAACTGTGAAATATGAATGTCATATTATAAGAGTGATAATATTTTCTATTCAAGACGCTGATGAATGTCAACAGATCAATCAAAAACAACTTCATACGAAGAAGAGCCCGCATTTGTACTATATAACATATGCATGCAATAATTGCAGAATCCACTGTTTTTTAACCAACGCGATGTAATTTCACTTTGGGCTCACCTGGCGAATGAAACGTAATGTTTCCGTAAGTACGATGGTGACATTGAAATAAAACTTATGTTTACTAATAGGTAGAGCATTTACGTCTACGTTACAAATCATACATAACGATGTCACTAATGCCCTTTTTACATGCGCACTTTACTCCTGAGAGTATAATTACTCCTAGGAGTAAAAGTATATTTACTTTTCGTTCCATTGGAATTTAAGGACCCTTAAGTATAACATGATTTGCTTACAGTAGAAATATATTTTTTCATAGAAAACTCAATGTGTGAAATGGAAATCTTGAGGCAGAGAAGCATTTTTACACAATTTTACCATAGATTTTGTTTGGTCAATCAACTTCTAGTGTAAAAGGAGTGAACGTAGCTGGTTTTCGGTTTTAAAAGAATGACACCAACATAAAAACACCACATTTCCTTCATTAGGAAACATGGTCTCGACAAGTTAAAAAGAATAATCTTGAATGTAAGTAATTATTGATGAAAACACAATAGTAGTGTTTAAAAACTATATAAATGCAAGTCATTTACCTCGACCTAATCATTCAACTATGCTAATACTATAGAAAATGACAGGATACTCACAGGAGTAAAAGTAAATATACTTTTACTTTACCTCTAGGGGTGGAGTATTTAACTCCTAGGAGTAAATATACTCCTGTAAGTAAATCTGTTTTGGGCTGTTTTCATGGCACGTTTACTCCCTGTAAGTATATTTACTCCTAGGAGTAAATATACTCCTATGAGTAAACGTGCGCATGTAAAACGGGCTTTAATGGTTACGTTGAAAACATGTAATTATAATCAGAGCTACTGAAAATGCCGCGTGCTGTATTCAGAATATGACATGCATATCGTTAGTTACATACATTTACTATCAGGCCTGCTTAGCTCAGCGGATTTGGTTTTGGTAGTACATTTTGCACAATATCCTGTCATTGTCAACGCTACAAGACAACGGAGTGATTTTACTTCATCAAGTATTTACATTCCAATGTCATAAAATTAAACATAATGACGTCACTATCACTGTATGGGACCTACGTCGGCAGGAAAAGTTTTTGAACGGGTAAATGTTACGATGCTTCGAACGGGTAGGTAGATTCTGCAACGTGGGGGTACCTCTATACAAAACAAACACTTAATACCACGGATACCAGACCATCAACAGTAAATACGGTTAATGTTCGCGGATTAGTTATACATTGGTTGACAATTAGGAGGAATTTCCTTACAAATAGTCATAAATTTTTAATATTATCATAAACTCAATGTATAATTACAGTTTTCTGACTTTCGGATCCTCGTATTCATAATCAAGTAAAAATATTTAACCAACCAATGATTAAGATAGCATCCAAAATCTACTATCTTGATGTAGTTCTTTCCAACGAAAAACTATAGACATAATGCCAGATACCGAGATACTGAACTTTACATTGGTTTGATTGTCCTTTGTCAGGATTCAATCAATATCAAATAAGACTTTTTAACATCATGCAGGTAACGAAGTAAACACTACGGACATCACTGTGCACTTGACTCGACATCCCCATCACTCACGAAAACAATCTTATATTAGTGATATGTATAGGTTTCTTAAAATTTTTGGTAATCAAATATTCCCTTTGACAAATATAGCATTTAACCTTGCCGTTGTTAGATGGTATGGATGTTCACCATACGCCAAAATGCGTTTTGGGGAACTGGTTTGAGACTCTTTAAACAACAAGAAACCTCATTATTTTTTCCATTTTAATTGGAAAATATGTACAGAAAACATTGTCAACTTTAAAAAACACCAAAAAACGTTTTTATCGGTCCTCTAATAACAAAGATATCGCCCTTCAAAGTGCGCGAATTTTAGGCTTCTCAATTTGACAGTCTGAAAAGGGATTTTACCGGATGAACGATGTTGCCTTTACTGCGCATGCCCGGAGTGTTTTATGACATCATAAACAGAACGGAAATGGGCCTAATCAATGTAAATATAACAGACAATGGTGGTAAATAAACAGAATAAACATGTTTTAGCACGATTTGGAAGCTTCACCTGTCCGGCAATAAAACATGAGAGTAGTAATTAAACAGTTATTGCACATCGTAACTGATTGTGTAATTACGGGGAGTCGCGCTTGGGATTACAAGAGTTAGGAGAGGTTGTTGATTTAGAGTATGAGCATGTCTGCCCATCTATGTGACGCCCAGTTGTCAATCAATCAATCAATCTTTATTTCACAAAAACCACTCACCGTGGTACATGAAAAATTACATTGTGTATTTAGAATGACATTAAGGCTGTGTATATAGATGCTTTACATGCGATATTTATTAATAACATCGCATATGAATGAGATGAAAGTTACCAGTTTCCGTAGATAGAATATCGCTTTTTTGAAAGCGACCCAAATAACAACTGCAGCTTATTGTAGCTTGGGTTGATATAATAGAATTCATCTAAATAACATTCTCTTTGTTTTATGAAATATGGGCAAATAAATACATAGTGATATTCGTCCCCGACATCTTGTAGGTTACATAATTTACAAAAGCGGCATCTATATTCTATATTTGACCATCGGCCAGTCTCCACAGGTAGACAATGATTGCTTGTACGGAATTTTAGAAGAGGGGTTGATAATTTGCAAGGGAGGTGAATATAACTTTCTTCTCCAAAAAAGGGTTTTAAACAGTTATATATTGAACCTTTATGAGAGTTTACCTTATCGGCCTGCCATTTTTGTATAAATTGGTCAGACAAACGCTGAAATACTGTGGAGATAAGCCACTGCCGGTCGAATAGATGGGGGTAATTAAACACAAGTGACAAACCGCATTCATCTAATATATGTTTAACATTTTTAAGCCATGGTGAAACATATTTATCATTTTGTAGCATTTCAAGTAAAACATTATATATCACAACAGACATTTTATTTTGGTGTACATTTGTGGCAAGCTTAAACCAATATGAAATAATTCGTTTTTTGATATGTAAAGATGTAGGTAGGCGTCCAGTTTCTCCATATAGCATGTAGGATGGTGTGCTCTTGCGAAGTTTCAGGACAGATTTTATAAACAGTATGTGAACGTTTTCTAGAATATCTATGTTTGAGAAACCCCACACTTCACATCCGTATAGAAGGATAGGTTTGCCGTTAACTCCATAAGAGAGAAGTTTTTGCCACAGTCCTATTCTCCAGACGCTATCGAATGCCTTCTGAAAGTCAATGTATGCGCAATACAGTTTTGTTTTTGTCGATTTTAGTACATCTATTAAACTGTTCAACACAAACATGTGGTCTGTAGTTGCATAACCTTTTCTAAAGCCAGCTTGCACATCGGACAGTATCAGATTTTCTTCCACGTACTTGGTCAGTCTGTTATTTAAAACGGAGGTAAATAGTTTCCAAGACATGAAAGAAGGGTAATCGGCCTGTAATTTTCGGGGTTGTTGGGGTCACCTTTCTTCTTGTATATGGGTTTAATAATTCCAGTTAACCAAGTTTCGGGTAAACTTCCACTTTCCAGAACTAGATTAAATAATTCGTGATAAAATGTAATGAAAATATGTTGGTGTTGTTATAATCTGTTCATCCCAATCTTTTCCAAATCGACAGCTTTATTTGTTTTCAGTTTATTTATTGCTCGATTTATTTCTTCGATAGATATTTCTTTATCAAGTTCAGTGTTACTTTCTAAAAGTGAATTAATGTCAAAGTTCGTGTCGCCATCTTCTACACTGAGTTGACTGAAAAAGTTTTGTAGTTTTTCAATTGATATCGATTCTTCTTTATTGTTCCTTGATTTGAAATAATTCCAGAAAGCAGAGGAATTATTTTTGGCCATATGTGTCACATCATCTTTAACTTTAGCTACGTAATCCTTATAATGTTTGTCAACAGTCCTCTTGTAATCACGATTTATCTTTTTCATGTTAAGTTTATCTGCTTCCAAGTGAGAACGGCTATATGTGCGCCTTGCCTTTCGATAAAGTCTTTTCATTTTCAAACATTCGTGGCCATACCATTTACTATATTTATATTTCTGGGTTTTATTTTTATAGTGTGTCACTTTAGTACCAAACGTTGATTTCGCTGCAACGAGAAACATGTCACTGATTTCACTGACAGCAGTATCAATTGTTACTGTTGGGTCACGATGACCTGCACGTGCATCTCGAATGTCATTCACAAGTGAGGTCACAGCATCTTTATCGACCTTTGACACAAAGAGGTCACTCTTACCAGGGTCAAATCGGCGAACAATTTCTTCACTTGGTTTTTTTTTGCTGTGTTCGGTTGGTAATTTCGCTGGATTATGAAGCTGCAAAAGAATTGGAGTATGCACATCACTATACATAGAGTTAAAATCAAGAACTTAAAAGTCGGATATCATATGTACCGCATCACTACTCGATATGGCAAGGTCGACGACACTTGAATCACGACAGGTATGTAATCCAACATTCATATCGTGTCAAAGCACTAGTCATCCATTGGTCAACAGTAGGTCAAACTAGATCCAATAAAAATTTTTTTTTTTTTAGAATTTATAAGATAAATGCTATCTGCTGGTGCCAACCAATCTTCTCACAGATTTTTAGTTTTTGTATAATTGGCTTAAGATGTGACCTTAATGTACATTTGAGAAGATATTGTCATTATTTTCCCTACGATGAAATGTTTCTAATATGGCTTGGATATGCACCACAATGGGCTCAAATGTACACAAAAATAAATGCTATCTGCTGGTGCCAACCAATCTTCTCACAGATTTTTAGTTTTTGTATAATTGGCTTTAGATGCGACCTTAATGTAAAGTTGAGCAGATATTGTCATTATTTTCCCTACGATGAAATTTTCTTAATATGGCTTGGATATGCACCAAAATGGACTCAAATGTACACAAAAATAAATGCTATCTGCTGGTGCCAACCAATCTTCTCACATATTTTTAGTTTTTGTATAATTGGCTTAAGATGTGACCTTAATGTACATTTGAGCAGATATTGTCATTATTGTCCCTACGATGAAATTTTCTTAATATGGCTTGGATATGCACCAAAATTGGCTCAAATGTACACAAAAATAAATGCTATCTGTTGGTGCCAACCAATCTTCTCACAGATTTGTAGTTTTTGTATAATTGGCTTTAGATGCGACCTTAATGTACATTTGAGAAGATATTGTCATTATTTTCCCTACGATGAAATTTTCCTAATATGGCCTGGAAATGCACCAAAATGGGCTCAAATGTACACAAAAATAAATGCTATCTGTTGGTGCCAACCAATCTTCTCACTGATGTTTAGTTTTTGTATAATTGGCTTTAGATGCGACCTTAATGTACAGTTGAGCAGATATTGTCATTATTTTCCCTACGATGAAATTTTCCTAATATGGCTTGGATATGCACCAAAATGGACTCAAATGTACACAAAAATAAATGCTATCTGCTGGTGCCAACCAATCTTCTCACAGATTTTTAGTTTTTGTATAATTGGCTTTAGATGCGACCTTAATGTACAGTTGAGCAGATATTGTCATTATTTTCCCTACGATGAAATTTTCTTAATATGGCTTGGATATGCACCAAAATTGACTCAAATGTACACAAAAATAAATGCTATCTGTTAGTGCCAACCAATCTTCTCACAGATTTTTAGTTTTTGTATAATTGGCTTTAGATGCGACCTTAATGTAAAGTTGAGCAGATATTGTCATTATTTTCCCTACGATAAAATTTTCTTAATATGGCTTGGATATGCACCAAAATGGACTCAAATGAACAAAAAAATAAATGCTATCTGCCGGTGCCAACCAATCTTCTCACAGATTTTTAGTTTGTGTATAATTGGCTTTAGATGCGACCTTAATGTAAAGTTGAGCAGATATTGTCATTATTGTCCCTACGAAGAAATTTTCTTAATATGGCTTGGATATGCACCAAAATTGGCTCAAATGTACACAAAAATAAATGCTATCTGTTGGTGCCAACCAATCTTCTCACAGATTTTTAGTTTTTGTATAATTGGCTTTAGATGCGACCTTAATGTACATTTGAGAAGATATTGTCATTATTTTCCCTACGATGAAATTTTCCTAATATGGCTTGGATATGCACCAAAATGGACTCAAATGTACACACAAATAAATGCTATCTGCTGGTGCCAACCAATCTTCTCACAGATTTTTAGTTTTTGTATAATTGGCTTTAGATGCGACATTAATGTACAGTTGAGCAGATATTGTCATTATTTTCCCTACGATGAAATTTTCTTAATATGGCTTGTATATGCACCAAAATGGACTCAAATGTACACAAAAATAAATGCTATCTGCTGGTGCCAACCAATCTTCTCACATATTTTTAGTTTTTGTATAATTGGCTTAAGATGTGACCTTAATGTACATTTGAGCAGATATTGTCATTATTGTCCCTACGATGAAATTTTCTTAATATGGCTTGGATATGCACCAAAATTGGCTCAAATGTACACAAAAATAAATGCTATCTGTTGGTGCCAACCAATCTTCTCACAGATTTGTAGTTTTTGTATAATTGGCTTTAGATGCGACCTTAATGTACATTTGAGAAGATATTGTCATTATTTTCCCTACGATGAAATTTTCCTAATATGGCCTGGAAATGCACCAAAATGGGCTCAAATGTACACAAAAATAAATGCTATCTGCTGGTGCCAACCAATCTTCTCACTGATGTTTAGTTTTTGTATAATTGGCTTTAGATGCGACCTTAATGTACAGTTGAGCAGATATTGTCATTATATTCCCTACGATGAAATTTTCCTAATATGGCTTGGATATGCACCAAAATGGACTCAAATGTACACAAAAATAAATGCTATCTGCTGGTGCCAACCAATCTTCTCACAGATTTTTAGTTTTTGTATAATTGGCTTTAGATGCGACCTTAATGTACAGTTGAGCAGATATTGTCATTATTTTCCCTACGATGAAATTTTCTTAATATGGCTTGGATATGCACCAAAATTGACTCAAATGTACACAAAAATAAATGCTATCTGTTAGTGCCAACCAATCTTCTCACAGATTTTTAGTTTTTGTGTAATTGGCTTTAGATGCGACCTTAATGTAAAGTTGAGCAGATATTGTCATTATTTTCCCTATGATAAAATTTTCTTAATATGGCTTGGATATGCACCAAAATGGACTCAAATGAACACAAAAATAAATGCTATCTGCTGGTGCCAACCAATCTTCTCACAGATTTTTAGTTTGTGTATAATTGGCTTTAGATGCGACCTTAATGTAAAGTTGAGCAGATATTGTCATTATTGTCCCTACGAAGAAATTTTCTTAATATGGCTTGGATATGCACCAAAATTGGCTCAAATGTACACAAAAATAAATGCTATCTGTTGGTGCTACCAATCTTCTCACAGATTTGTAGTTTTTGTATAATTGGCTTTAGATGCGACCTTAATGTACATTTGAGAAGATATTGTCATTATTTTCCCTACGATGAAATTTCCCTAATATGGCTTGGATATGCACCAAAATGGACTCAAATGTACACAAAAATAAATGCTATCTGCTGGTGCCAACCAATCTTCTCACAGATTTTTAGTTTTTGTATAATTGGCTTTAGATGCGACATTAATGTACAGTTGAGCAGATATTGTCATTATTTTCCCTACGATGAAATTTTCTTAATATGGCTTGTATATGCACCAAAATGGACTCAAATGTACACAAAAATAAATGCTATCTGCTGGTGCCAACCAATCTTCTCACATATTTTTAGTTTTTGTATAATTGGCTTAAGATGTGACCTTAATGTACATTTGAGCAGATATTGTCATTATTGTCCCTACGATGAAATTTTCTTAATATGGCTTGGATATGCACCAAAATTGGCTCAAATGTACACAAAAATAAATGCTATCTGTTGGTGCCAACCAATCTTCTCACAGATTTGTAGTTTTTGTATAATTGGCTTTAGATGCGACCTTAATGTACATTTGAGAAGATATTGTCATTATTTTCCCTACGATGAAATTTTCCTAATATGGCCTGGAAATGCACCAAAATGGGCTCAAATGTACACAAAAATAAATGCTATCTGCTGGTGCCAACCAATCTTCTCACTGATGTTTAGTTTTTGTATAATTGGCTTTAGATGCGACCTTAATGTACAGTTGAGCAGATATTGTCATTATATTCCCTACGATGAAATTTTCCTAATATGGCTTGGATATGCACCAAAATGGACTCAAATGTACACAAAAATAAATGCTATCTGCTGGTGCCAACCAATCTTCTCACAGATTTTTAGTTTTTGTATAATTGGCTTTAGATGCGACCTTAATGTACAGTTGAGCAGATATTGTCATTATTTTCCCTACGATGAAATTTTCTTAATATGGCTTGGATATGCACCAAAATTGACTCAAATGTACACAAAAATAAATGCTATCTGTTAGTGCCAACCAATCTTCTCACAGATTTTTAGTTTTTGTATAATTGGCTTTAGATGCGACCTTAATGTAAAGTTGAGCAGATATTGTCATTATTTTCCCTACGATAAAATTTTCTTAATATGGCTTGGATATGCACCAAAATGGACTCAAATGAACACAAAAATAAATGCTATCTGCTGGTGCCAACCAATCTTCTCACAGATTTTTAGTTTGTGTATAATTGGCTTTAGATGCGACCTTAATGTAAAGTTGAGCAGATATTGTCATTATTGTCCCTACGAAGAAATTTTCTTAATATGGCTTGGATATGCACCAAAATTGGCTCAAATGTACACAAAAATAAATGCTATCTGTTGGTGCCAACCAATCTTCTCACAGATTTTTAGTTTTTGTATAATTGGCTTTAGATGCGACCTTAATGTACATTTGAGAAGATATTGTCATTATTTTCCCTACGATGAAATTTTCCTAATATGGCTTGGATATGCACCAAAATGGACTCAAATGTACACAAAAATAAATGCTATCTGCTGGTGCCAACCAATCTTCTCACAGATTTTTAGTATTTGTATAATTGGCTTTAGATGCGACATTAATGTACAGTTGAGCAGATATTGTCATTATTTTCCCTACGATGAAATTTTCTTAATATGGCTTGTATATGCACCAAAATGGACTCAAATGTACACAAAAATAAATGCTATCTGCTGGTGCCAACCAATCTTCTCACATATTTTTAGTTTTTGTATAATTGGCTTAAGATGTGACCTTAATGTACAATTGAGCAGATATTGTCATTATTTTCCCTACGATGAAATTTTCTTAATATGGCTTGGATATGCACCAAAATTGGCCCAAATGTACACAAAAATAAATGCTATCTGTTGGTGCCAACCAATCTTCTCACAGATTTGTAGTTTTTGTATAATTGGCTTTAGATGCGACCTTAATGTACATTTGAGAAGATATTGTCATTATTTTCCCTACGATGAAATTTTCCTAATATGGCCTGGAAATGCACCAAAATGGGCTCAAATGTACACAAAAATAAATGCTATCTGTTGGTGCCAACCAATCTTCTCACTGATGTTTAGTTTTTGTATAATTGGCTTTAGATGCGACCTTAATGTACAGTTGAGCAGATATTGTCATTATTTTCCCTACGATGAAATTTTCCTAATATGGCTTGGATATGCACCAAAATGGACTCAAATGTACACAAAAATAAATGCTATCTGCTGGTGCCAACCAATCTTCTCACAGATTTTTAGTTTTTGTATAATTGGCTTTAGATGCGACCTTAATGTACAGTTGAGCAGATATTGTCATTATTTTCCCTACGATGAAATTTTCTTAATATGGCTTGGATATGCACCAAAATTGACTCAAATGTACACAAAAATAAATGCTATCTGTTAGTGCCAACCAATCTTCTCACAGATTTTTAGTTTTTGTATAATTGGCTTTAGATGCGACCTTAATGTAAAGTTGAGCAGATATTGTCATTATTTTCCCTACGATAAAATTTGCTTAATATGGCTTGGATATGCACCAAAATGGACTCAAATGAACACGAAAATAAATGCTATCTGCTGGTGCCAACCAATCTTCTCACAGATTTTTAGTTTGTGTATAATTGGCTTTAGATGCGACCTTAATGTAAAGTTGAGCAGATATTGTCATTATTGTCCCTACGAAGAAATTTTCTTAATATGGCTTGGATATGCACCAAAATTGGCTCAAATGTACACAAAAATAAATGCTATCTGTTGGTGCCAACCAATCTTCTCACAGATTTTTAGTTTTTGTATAATTGGCTTTAGATGCGACCTTAATGTACATTTGAGAAGATATTGTCATTATTTTCCCTACGATGAAATTTTCCTAATATGGCTTGGATATGCACCAAAATGGACTCAAATGTACACAAAAATAAATGCTATCTGCTGGTGCCAACCAATCTTCTCACAGATTTTTAGTTTTTGTATAATTGGCTTTAGATGCGACATTAATGTACAGTTGAGCAGATATTGTCATTATTTTCCCTACGATGAAATTTTCTTAATATGGCTTGTATATGCACCAAAATTGGCTCAAATGTACAC
The DNA here is from genome assembly GCA_916613615.1 of Steromphala cineraria. Classification (NCBI taxonomy): domain Eukaryota; kingdom Metazoa; phylum Mollusca; class Gastropoda; order Trochida; family Trochidae; genus Steromphala; species Steromphala cineraria. The sequence continues at coordinate 63,168,251 of OU744721.1, read as the reverse complement.
AAAAATAAATGCTATCTGTTGGTGCCAACCAATCTTCTCACAGATTTGTAGTTTTTGTATAATTGGCTTTAGATGCGACCTTAATGTAAAGTTGAGCAGATATTGTCATTATTTTCCCTACGATGAAATTTTCTTAATATGGCTTGGATATGCACCAAATTGGGCTCAAATGTACACAAAAATAAATGCTATCTGCTGGTGCAAACCAATCTTCTCACAGATTTTTAGTTTTTGTATAATTGGCTTTAGATGCGACCTTAATGTAAAGTTGAGCAGATATTGTCATTATTGTCCCTACGAAGAAATTTTCTTAATTTGACTTGGATATGCACCAAATTTGGCTCAAATGTACACAAAAATAAATGCTATCTGTTGGTGCCAACCAATCTTCTCACAGATTTTTAGTTTTTGTATAATTGGCTTTAGATGCGACATTAATGTACAGTTGAGCAGATATTGTCATTATTTTCCCTACGATGAAATTTTCTTAATATGGCTTGTATATGCACAAAAATTGGCTCAAATGTACACAAAAATAAATGCTATCTGTTGGTGCCAACCAATCTTCTCACAGATTTTTAGTTTTTGTATAATTGGCTTTAGATGCGACCTTAATGTAAAGTTGAGCAGATATTGTCATTATTTTCCCTACGATGAAATTTTCTTAATATGGCTTGGATATGCACCAAAATGGACTCAAATGTACACAAAAATAAATGCTATCTGCTGGTGCCAACCAATCTTCTCGCAGATTTTTAGTTTTTGTATAATTGGCTTTAGATGCGACCTTAATGTAAAGTTGAGCAGATATTGTCATTATTTTCCCTACGATGAAATTTTCTTAATATGGCTTGGATATGCACCAAAATTGACTCAAATGTACACAAAAATAAATGCTATCTGTTAGTGCCAACCAATCTTCTCACAGATTTTTAGTTTTTGTATAATTGGCTTTAGATGCGACCTTAATGTAAAGTTGAGCAGATATTGTCATTATTTTCCCTACGATAAAATTTCCTTAATATGGCTTGGATATGCACCAAAATGGACTCAAATGAACACAAAAATAAATGCTATCTGCTGGTGCCAACCAATCTTCTCACAGATTTTTAGTTTGTGTATAATTGGCTTTAGATGCGACCTTAATGTAAAGTTGAGCAGATATTGTCATTATTGTCCCTACGAAGAAATTTTCTTAATATGGCTTGGATATGCACCAAAATTGGCTCAAATGTACACAAAAATAAATGCTATCTGTTGGTGCCAACCAATCTTCTCACAGATTTTTAGTTTTTGTATAATTGGCTTTAGATGCGACCTTAATGTACATTTGAGAAGATATTGTCATTATTTTCCCTACGATGAAATTTTCCTAATATGGCTTGGATATGCACCAAAATGGACTCAAATGTACACAAAAATAAATGCTATCTGCTGGTGCCAACCAATCTTTTCACAGATTTTTAGTTTTTGTATAATTGGCTTTAGATGCGACATTAATGTACAGTTGAGCAGATATTGTCATTATTTTCCCTACGATGAAATTTTCTTAATATGGCTTGTATATGCACCAAAATGGACTCAAATGTACACAAAAATAAATGCTATCTGCTGGTGCCAACCAATCTTCTCACATATTTTTAGTTTTTGTATAATTGGCTTAAGATGTGACCTTAATGTACAATTGAGCAGATATTGTCATTATTGTCCCTACGATGAAATTTTCTTAATATGGCTTGGATATGCACCAAAATTGGCTCAAATGTACACAAAAATAAATGCTATCTGTTGGTGCCAACCAATCTTCTCACAGATTTGTAGTTTTTGTATAATTGGCTTTAGATGCGACCTTAATGTACATTTGAGAAGATATTGTCATTATTTTCCCTACGATGAAATTTTCCTAATATGGCCTGGAAATGCACCAAAATGGGCTCAAATGTACACAAAAATAAATGCTATCTGTTGGTGCCAACCAATCTTCTCACTGATGTTTAGTTTTTGTATAATTGGCTTTAGATGCGACCTTAATGTACAGTTGAGCAGATATTGTCATTATTTTCCCTACGATGAAATTTTCCTAATATGGCTTGGATATGCACCAAAATGGACTCAAATGTACACAAAAATAAATGCTATCTGCTGGTGCCAACCAATCTTCTCACAGATTTTTAGTTTTTGTATAATTGGCTTTAGATGCGACCTTAATGTACAGTTGAGCAGATATTGTCATTATTTTCCCTACGATGACATTTTCTTAATATGGCTTGGATATGCACCAAAATTGACTCAAATGTACACAAAAATAAATGCTATCTGTTAGTGCCAACCAATCTTCTCACAGATTTTTAGTTTTTGTATAATTGGCTTTAGATGCGACCTTCATGTAAAGTTGAGCAGATATTGTCATTATTTTCCCTACGATAAAATTTTCTTAATATGGCTTGGATATGCACCAAAATGGACTCAAATGTACACAAAAATAAATGCTATCTGTTGGTGCCAACCAATCTTCTCACAGATTTTTAGTTTTTGTATAATTGGCTTTAGATGCGACCTTAATGTACATTTGAGAAGATATTGTCATTATTTTCCCTACGATGAAATTTTCTTAATATGGCTTGTATATGCACCAAAATTGGCTCAAATGTACACAAAAATAAATGCTATCTGTTGGTGCCAACCAATCTTCTCACAGATTTGTAGTTTTTGTATAATTGGCTTTAGATGCGACCTTAATGTAAAGTTGAGCAGATATTGTCATTATTTTCCCTACGATGAAATTTTCTTAATATGGCTTGGATATGCACCAAATTGGGCTCAAATGTACACAAAAATAAATGCTATCTGCTGGTGCAAACCAATCTTCTCACAGATTTTTAGTTTTTGTATAATTGGCTTTAGATGCGACCTTAATGTAAAGTTGAGCAGATATTGTCATTATTGTCCCTACGAAGAAATTTTCTTAATTTGACTTGGATATGCACCAAATTTGGCTCAAATGTACACAAAAATAAATGCTATCTGTTGGTGCCAACCAATCTTCTCACAGATTTTTAGTTTTTGTATAATTGGCTTTAGATGCGACATTAATGTACAGTTGAGCAGATATTGTCATTATTTTCCCTACGATGAAATTTTCTTAATATGGCTTGTATATGCACAAAAATTGGCTCAAATGTACACAAAAATAAATGCTATCTGTTGGTGCCAACCAATCTTCTCACAGATTTTTAGTTTTTGTATAATTGGCTTTAGATGCGACCTTAATGTAAAGTTGAGCAGATATTGTCATTATTTTCCCTACGATGAAATTTTCTTAATATGGCTTGGATATGCACCAAAATGGACTCGAATGTACACAAAAATAAATGCTATCTGCTGGTGCCAACCAATCTTCTCACAGATTTTTAGTTTTTGAATAATTGGCTTTAGATGCGACCTTAATGTACAGTTGAGCAGATATTGTCATTATTTTCCCTATGATGAAATTTTCTTAATATGGCTTGGATATGCACCAAAATGGACTCAAATGTACACAAAAATAAATGCTATCTGCTGGTGCCAACCAATCTTCTCACAGATTTTTAGTTTTTGAATAATTGGCTTTAGATGCGACCTTAATGTAAAGTTGAGCAGATATTGTCATTATTTTCCCTACGATGAAATTTTCTTAATATGGCTTGGATATGCACCAAAATGGGCTCAAATGTACACAAAAATAAATGCTATCTGCTGGTGCCAACCAATCTTCTCACAGATTTTTAGTTTTTGTATAATTGGCTTTAGATGCGACCTTAATGTAAAGTTGAGCAGATATTGTCATTATTTTCCCTACGATGAAATTTTCTTAATATGGCTTGGATATGCACCAAATTGGGCTCAAATGTACACAAAAATAAAAGCTATCTGCTGGTGCCAACCAATCTTCTCACAGATTTTTAGTTTTTGTATAATTGGCTTTAGATGCGACCTTAATGTAAAGTTGAGCAGATATTGTCATTATTTTCCCTACGATGAAATTTTCTTAATATGGCTTGGATATGCACCAACATGGACTCAAATGTACACAAAAATAAATGCTATCTGCTGGTGCCAACCAATCTTCTCACAGATTTTTAGTTTTTGTATAATTGGCTTTAGATGCGACCTTAATGTAAAGTTGAGCAGATATTGTCATTATTTTCCCTACGATGAAATTTTCTTAATATGGCTTGGATATGCACCAAAATGGACTCAAATGTACACAAAAATAAATGCTATCTGCTGGTGCCAACCAATCTTCTCACAGATTTTTAGTTTTTGTATAATTGGCTTTAGATGCGACCTTAATGTACAGTTGAGCAGATATTGTCATTATTTTCCCTACGATGAAATTTTCTTAATATGGCTTGTATATGCACCACATTGGGCGCAAATGTACACAAAAATAAATGCTATCTGCTGGTGCCAACCAATCTTCTCACAGATTTTTAGTTTTTGTATAATTGGCTTTAGATGCGACCTTAATGTAAAGTTGAGCAGATATTGTCATTATTGTCCCTACGATGAAATTTTCTTAATATGGCTTGGATATGCACCAAATTTGGCTCAAATGTACACAAAAATAAATGCTATCTGCTGGTGCCAACCAATCTTCTCACAGATTTTTAGTTTTTGTATAATTGGCTTTAGATGCGACCTTAATGTAAAGTTGAGCAGATATTGTCATTATTGTCCCTACGATGAAATTTTCTTAATATGGCTTGGATATGCACCAAATTTGGCTCAAATGTACACAAAAATAAATGCTATCTGTTGGTGCCAACCAATCTTCTCACAGATTTTTAGTTTTTGTATAATTGGCTTTAGATGCGACCTTAATGTACATTTGAGCAGATATTGTCATTATTTTCCCTACGATGAAATTTTCCTAATATGGCCTGGAAATGCACCAAACGGGCTCAAATGTACACAAAAATAAATGCTATCTGCTGGTGCCAACCAATCTTCTCACATATTTTTAGTTTTTGTATAATTGGCTTTAGATGCGACCTTCATGTAAAGTTGAGCAGATATTGTCATTATTTTCCCTACGATGAAATTTTCTTAATATGGCTTGGATATGCACCAAAATGGACTCAAATGTACACAAAAATAAATGCTATCTGCTGGTGTCAACCAATCTTCTCACATATTTTTAGTTTTTGTATAATTGGCTTAAGATGTGACCTTAATGTACATTTGAGCAGATATTGTCATTATTGTCCCTACGATGAAATTTTCTTAATATGGCTTGGATATGCACCAAAATTGGCTCAAATGTACACAAAAATAAATGCTATCTGTTGGTGCCAACCAATCTTCTCACAGATTTGTAGTTTTTGTATAATTGGCTTTAGATGCGACCTTAATGTACATTTGAGAAGATATTGTCATTATTTTCCCTACGATGAAATTTTCCTAATATGGCCTGGAAATGCACCAAAATGGGCTCAAATGTACACAAAAATAAATGCTATCTGTTGGTGCCAACCAATCTTCTCACTGATTTTTAGTTTTTGTAAAATTGGCTTTAGATGCGACCTTAATGTACAGTTGAGCAGATATTGTCATTATTTTCCCTACGATGAAATTTTCCTAATATGGCCTGGAAATGCACCAAAATGGGCTCAAATGTACACAAAAATAAATGCTATCTGCTGGTGCCAACCAATCTTCTCACAGATTTTTAGTTTTTGTATAATTGGCTTTAGATGCGACCTTAATGTACAGTTGAGCAGATATTGTCATTATTTTCCCTACGATGAAATTTTCTTAATATGGCTTGGATATGCACCAAAATTGACTCAAATGTACACAAAAATAAATGCTATCTGCTGGTGCCAACCAATCTTCTCACATATTTTTAGTTTTTGTATAATTGGCTTTAGATGTGACCTTAATGTACATTTGAGCAGATATTGTCATTATTGTCACTACGATGAAATTTTCTTAATATGGCTTGGATATGCACCAAAATTGACTCAAATGTACACACAAATAAATGCTATCTGCTGGTGCCAACCAATCTTCTCACATATTTTTAGTTTTTGTATAATTGGCTTAAGATGTGACCTTAATGTACATTTGAGCAGATATTGTCATTATTGTCCCTACGATGAAATTTTCTTAATATGGCTTGGATATGCACCAAGATTGGCTCAAATGTACACAAAAATAAATGCTATCTGTTGGTGCCAACCAATCTTCTCACAGATTTGTAGTTTTTGTATAATTGGCTTTAGATGCGACCTTAATGTACATTTGAGAAGATATTGTCATTATTTTCCCTACGATGAAATTTTCCTAATATGGCTTGGATATGCACCAAAATGGGCTCAAATGTACACAAAAATAAATGCTATCTGTTGGTGCCAACCAATCTTCTCACTGATTTTTAGTTTTTGTATAATTAACTTTAGATGCGACCTTAATGTACAGTTGAGCAGATATTGTCATTATTTTCCCTACGATGAAATTTTCCTAATATGGCTTGGATATGCACCAAAATGGACTCAAATGTACACAAAAATAAATGCTATCTGCTGGTGCCAACCAATCGTCTCACATATTTTTAGTTTTTGTATAATTGGCTTAAGATGTGACCTTAATGTACATTTGAGCAGATATTGTCATTATTTTCCCTACGATGAAATTTTCCTAATATGGCCTGGAAATGCACCAAAATGGGCTCAAATGTACACAAAAATAAATGCTATCTGTTGGTGCCAACCAATCTTCTCACAGATTTTTAGTTTTTGTATAATTGGCTTTAGATGCGACCTTAATGTAAAGTTGAGCAGATATTGTCATTATTTTCCCTACGATGAAATTTTCTTAATATGGCTTGGATATGCACCAAAATGGACTCAAATGTACAAAAAAATAAATGCTATCTGCTGGTGCCAACCAATCTTCTCACATATTTTTAGTTTTTGTATAATTGGCTTAAGATGTGACCTAAATGTACATTTGAGCAGATATTGTCATTATTGTCCCTACGATGAAATTTTCTTAATATGGCTTGGATATGCACCAAAATTGGCTCAAATGTACACAAAAATAAATGCTATCTGTTGGTGCCAACCAATCTTCTCACAGATTTGTAGTTTTTGTATAATTGGCTTTAGATGCGACCTTAATGTACATTTGAGAAGATATTGTCATTATTTTCCCTACGATGAAATTTCCTAATATGGCCTGGAAATGCACCAAAATGGGCTCAAATGTACACAAAAATAAATGCTATCTGTTGGTGCCAACCAATCTTCTCACTGATTTTTAGTTTTTGTAAAATTGGCTTTAGAAGCGACCTTAATGTACATTTGAGCAGATATTGTCATTATTTTCCCTACGATGAAATTTTCCTAATATGGCTTGGAAATGCACTAAAATGGGCTCAAATGTACACAAAAATAAATGCTATCTGCTGGTGCCAACCAATCTTCTCACAGATTTTTAGTTTTTGTATAATTGGCTTTAGATGCGACCTTAATGTAAAGTTGAGCAGATATTGTCATTATTTTCCCTACGATGAAATTTTCTTAATATGGCTTGGATATGCACCAAAATGGACTCAAATGTACACAAAAATAAATGCTATCTGCTGGTGCCAACCAATCTTCTCACATATTTTTAGTTTTTGTATAATTGGCTTAAGATGTGACCTAAATGTACATTTGAGCAGATATTGTCATTATTGTCCCTACGATGAAATTTTCTTAATATGGCTTGGATATGCACCAAAATTGGCTCAAATGTACACAAAAATAAATGCTATCTGTTGGTGCCAACCAATCTTCTCACAGATTTGTAGTTTTTGTATAATTGGCTTTAGATGCGACCTTAATGTACATTTGAGAAGATATTGTCATTATTTTCCCTACGATGAAATTTTCCTAATATGGCCTGGAAATGCACCAAAATGGGCTCAAATGTACACAAAAATAAATGCTATCTGTTGGTGCCAACCAATCTTCTCACTGATTTTTAGTTTTTGTAAAATTGGCTTTAGAAGCGACCTTAATGTACATTTGAGCAGATATTGTCATTATTTTCCCTACGATGAAATTTTCCTAATATGGCTTGGAAATGCACCAAAATGGGCTCAAATGTACACAAAAATAAATGCTATCTGCTGGTGCCAACCAATCTTCTCACAGATTTTTAGTTTTTGTATAATTGGCTTTAGATGCGACCTTAATGTAAAGTTGAGCAGATATTGTCATTATTTTCCCTACGATGAAATTTTCTTAATATGGCTTGGATATGCACCAAAATTGACTCAAATGTACACAAAAATAAATGCTATCTGTTGGTGCCAACCAATCTTCTCACATATTTTTAGTTTTTGTATAATTGGCTTAAGATGTGACCTTAATGTACATTTGAGCAGATATTGTCATTATTGTCCCTACGATGAAATTTTCTTAATATGGCTTGGATATGCACCAAGATTGGCTCAAATGTACACAAAAATAAATGCTATCTGTTGGTGCCAACCAATCTTCTCACTGATTTTTAGTTTTTGTAAAATTGGCTTTAGAAGCGACCTTAATGTACATTTGAGCAGATATTGTCATTATTTTCCCTACGATGAAATTTTCCTAATATGGCTTGGAAATGCACCAAAATGGGCTCAAATGTACACAAAAATAAATGCTATCTGCTGGTGCCAACCAATCTTCTCACAGATTTTTAGTTTTTGTATAATTGGCTTTAGATGCGACCTTAATGTAAAGTTGAGCAGATATTGTCATTATTTCCCTACGATGAAATTTTCTTAATATGGCTTGGATATGCACCAAAATTGACTCAAATGTACACAAAAATAAATGCTATCTGTTGGTGCCAACCAATCTTCTCACATATTTTTAGTTTTTGTATAATTGGCTTAAGATGTGACCTTAATGTACATTTGAGCAGATATTGTCATTATTGTCCCTACGATGAAATTTTCTTAATATGGCTTGGATATGCACCAAGATTGGCTCAAATGTACACAAAAATAAATGCTATCTGTTGGTGCCAACCAATCTTCTCACAGATTTGTAGTTTTTGTATAATTGGCTTTAGATGCGACCTTAATGTACATTTGAGAAGATATTGTCATTATTTTCCCTACGATGAAATTTTCCTAATATGGCCTGGAAATGCACCAAAATGGGCTCAAATGTACACAAAAATAAATGCTATCTGTTGGTGCCAACCAATCTTCTCACTGATTTTTAGTTTTTGTAAAATTGGCTTTAGATGCGACCTTAATGTACAGTTGAGCAGATATTGTCATTATTTTCCCTACGATGAAATTTTCCTAATATGGCTTGGATATGCACCAAAGTGGACTCAAATGTACACAAAAATAAATGCTATCTGCTGGTGCCAACCAATCTTCTCACAGATTTTTAGTTTTTGTATAATTGGCTTTAGATGCGACCTTAATGTACAGTTGAGCAGATATAGTCATTATTTTCCCTACGATGAAATTTTCTTAATATGGCTTGGATATGCACCAAAATTGACTCAAATGTACACAAAAATAAATGCTATCTGTTGGTGCCAACCAATCTTCTCACATATTTTTAGTTTTTGTATAATTGGCTTAAGATGTGACCTTAATGTACATTTGAGCAGATATTGTCATTATTGTCCCTACGATGAAATTTTCTTAATATGGCTTGGATATGCACCAAGATTGGCTCAAATGTACACAAAAATAAATGCTATCTGTTGGTGTCAACCAATCTTCTCACAGATTTGTAGTTTTTGTATAATTGGCTTTAGATGCGACCTTAATGTACATTTGAGAAGATATTGTCATTATTTTCCCTACGATGAAATTTTCCTAATATGGCTTGGATATGCACCAAAATGGGCTCAAATGTACACAAAAATAAATGCTATCTGTTGGTGCCAACCAATCTTCTCACAGATTTTTAGTTTTTGTATAATTGGCTTTAGATGCGACCTTAATGTACAGTTGAGCAGATATTGTCATTATTTTCCCTACGATGAAATTTTCCTAATATGGCTTGGATATGCACCAAAATGGACTCAAATGTACACAAAAATAAATGCTATCTGCTGGTGCCAACCAATCTTCTCACAGATTTTTAGTTTTTGTATAATTGGCTTTAGATGCGACCTTAATGTACAGTTGAGCAGATATTGTCATTATTTTCCCTACGATGAAATTTTCTTAATATGGCTTGGATATGCACCAAAATTGACTCAAATGTACACAAAAATAAATGCTATCTGTTGGTGCCAACCAATCTTCTCACAGATTTTTAGTTTTTGTATAATTGGCTTTAGATGCGACCTTAATGTACAGTTGAGCAGATATTGTCATTATTTTCCCTACGATGACATTTTCTTAATATGGCTTGGATATGCACCAAATTGGGCTCAAATGTACACAAAAATAAATGCAATATGTTGGTGCCAACCAATCTTCTCACTGATTTTTAGTTTTTGTATAATTGGCTTTAGATGCGACCTTAATGTACAGTTGAGCAGATATTGTCATTATTTTCCCTACGATGAAATTTTCCTAATATGGCTTAGATATGCACCAAAATGGACTCAAATGTACACAAAAATAAATGCTATCTGCTGGTGCCAACCAATCTTCTCACAGATTTTTAGTTTTTGTATAATTGGCTTTAGATGCGACCTTAATGTAAAGTTGAGCAGATATTGTCATTATTTTCCCTACGATGAAATTTTCTTAATATGGCTTGGATATGCACCAAAATTGACTCAAATGTACACAAAAATAAATGCTATCTGTTGGTGCCAACCAATCTTCTCACATATTTTTAGTTTTTGTATAATTGGCTTAAGATGTGACCTTAATGTACATTTGAGCAGATATTGTCATTATTGTCCCTACGATGAAATTTTCTTAATATGGCTTGGATATGCACCAAGATTGGCTCAAATGTACACAAAAATAAATGCTATCTGCTGGTGCCAACCAATCTTCTCACAGATTTGTAGTTTTTGTATAATTGGCTTTAGATGCGACCTTAATGTACATTTGAGAAGATATTGTCATTATTTTCCCTACGATGAAATTTTCCTAATATGGCCTGGAAATGCACCAAAATGGGCTCAAATGTACACAAAAATAAATGCTATCTGTTGGTGCCAACCAATCTTCTCACTGATTTTTAGTTTTTGTAAAATTGGCTTTAGATGCGACCTTAATGTACAGTTGAGCAGATATTGTCATTATTTTCCCTACGATGAAATTTTCCTAATATGGCTTGGATATGCACCAAAGTGGACTCAAATGTACACAAAAATAAATGCTATCTGCTGGTGCCAACCAATCTTCTCACAGATTTTTAGTTTTTGTATAATTGGCTTTAGATGCGACCTTAATGTACAGTTGAGCAGATATAGTCATTATTTTCCCTACGATGAACGTTTCTTAATATGGCTTGGATATGCACCAAAATTGACTCAAATGTACACAAAAATAAATGCTATCTGTTGGTGCCAACCAATCTTCTCACATATTTTTAGTTTTTGTATAATTGGCTTAAGATGTGACCTTAATGTACATTTGAGCAGATATTGTCATTATTGTCCCTACGATGAAATTTTCTTAATATGGCTTGGATATGCACCAAGATTGGCTCAAATGTACACAAAAATAAATGCTATCTGTTGGTGTCAACCAATCTTCTCACAGATTTGTAGTTTTTGTATAATTGGCTTTAGATGCGACCTTAATGTACATTTGAGAAGATATTGTCATTATTTTCCCTACGATGAAATTTTCCTAATATGGCTTGGATATGCACCAAAATTGGCTCAAATGTACACAAAAATAAATGCTATCTGTTGGTGCCAACCAATCTTCTCACTGATTTTTAGTTTTTGTATAATTGGCTTTAGATGCGACCTTAATGTACAGTTGAGCAGATATTGTCATTATTTTCCCTACGATGAAATTTTCCTAATATGGCTTGGATATGCACCAAAATGGACTCAAATGTACACAAAAATAAATGCTATCTGCTGGTGCCAACCAATCTTCTCACAGATTTTTAGTTTTTGTATAATTGGCTTTAGATGCGACCTTAATGTACAGTTGAGCAGATATTGTCATTATTTTCCCTACGATGAAATTTTCTTAATATGGCTTGGATATGCACCAAAATTGACTCAAATGTACACAAAAATAAATGCTATCTGTTGGTGCCAACCAATCTTCTCACAGATTTTTAGTTTTTGTATAATTGGCTTTAGATGCGACCTTAATGTACAGTTGAGCAGATATTGTCATTATTGTCCCTACGATGAAATTTTCTTAATATGGCTTGGATATGCACCAAATTGGGCTCAAATGTACACAAAAATAAATGCTATCTGTTGGTGCCAACCAATCTTCTCACTGATTTTTAGTTTTTGTATAATTGGCTTTAGATGCGACCTTAATGTACAGTTGAGCAGATATTGTCATTATTTTCCCTACGATGAAATTTTCTTAATATGGCTTGGATATGCACCAAAATGGACTCAAATGTACACAAAAATAAATGCTATCTGCTGGTGCCAACCAATCTTCTCACAGATTTTTAGTTTTTGTATAATTGGCTTTAGATGCGACCTTAATGTACAGTTGAGCAGATATTGTCATTATTTTCCCTACGATGAAATTTTCTTAATATGGCTTGGATATGCACCAAAATGGACTCATATGTACACAAAAATAAATGCTATCTGCTGGTGCCAACCAATCTTCTCACAGATTTTTAGTTTGTGTATAATTGGCTTTAAATGCGACCTTAATGTAAAGTTGAGCAGATATTGTCATTATTGTGCCTACGAAGAAATTTTCTTAATATGGCTTGGATATGCACCAAATTTGGCTCAAATGTACACAAAAATAAATGCTATCTGTTGGTGCCAACCAATCTTCTCACAGATTTTTAGTTTTTGCATAATTGGCTTTAGATGCGACCTTAATGTACATTTGAGAAGATATTGTCATTATTTTCCCTACAATGAAATTTTTCTAATATGGCCTGGAAATGCACCAAAATGGGCTCAAATGTACACAAACATAAATGCTATCTGCTGGTGCCAACCAATCTTCTCACAGATTTTTAGTTTTTGTATAATTGGCTTTAGATGCGACCTTAATGTAAAGTTGAGCAGATATTGTCATTATTGTCCCTACGATGAAATTTTCTTAATATGGCTTGGATATGCACCACATTGGGCTCAAATATACACAAAAATAAATGCTATCTGTTGGTGCCAACCAATCTTCTCACAGATTTTTAGTTTTTGTATAATTGGCTTTAGATGCGACCTTAATGTACATTTGAGCAGATATTGTCATTATTTTCCCTACGATGAAATTTTCCTAATATGGCCTGGAAATGCACCAAAATTGGCTCAAATGTACACAAAAATAAATGCTATCTGCTGGTGCCAACCAATCTTCTCACAGATTTTTAGTTTTTGTATAATTGGCTTTAGATGCGACCTTAATGTAAAGTTGAGCAGATATTGTCATTATTGTCCCTACGATGGAATTTTCTTAATATGGCTTGGATATGCACCAAAATTGGCTCAAATGTACACAAAAACAAATGCTATCTGCTGGTGCAAACCAATCTTCTCACAGATTTTTAGTTTTTGTATAATGGGCTTAAGATGTGACCTTAATGTACAGTTGAGCAGATATTGTCATTATTTTCCCTACGATGAAATTTTCTTAATATGGCTTATATATGCACCAAAATGGGCTCAAATGTACACAAAAATAAATGCTATCTGTTGGTGCCAACCAATCTTCTCACAGATTTTTAGTTTTTGTATAATTGGCTTTAGATGCGACCTTAATGTAAAGTTGAGCAGATTTTGTCATTATTTTCCTTACGATGAAATTTTCTTAATATGGCTTGGATATGCACCAAAATGGACTCAAATGTACACAAAAATAAATGCTATCTGTTGGTGCCAACCAATCTTCTCACAGATTTTTAGTTTTTGTATAATTGGCTTTAGATGCGACCTTAATGTACAGTTGAGCAGATATTGTCATTATTGTCCCTACGATGAAATTTTCTTAATATGGCTTGGATATGCACCAAATTGGGCTCAAATGTACACAAAAATAAATGCTATCTGCTGGTGCCAACCAATCTTCTCACAGATTTTTAGTTTGTGTATAATTGGCTTTAGATGCGACCTCAATGTAAAGTTGAGCAGATATTGTCATTATTGTCCCTACGAAGAAATTTTCTTAATATGGCTTGGATATGCACCAAATTTGGCTCAAATGTACACAAAAATAAATGCTATCTGTTGGTGCCAACCAATCTTCTCACAGATTTTTAGATTTTGCATAATTGGCTTTAGATGCGACCTTAATGTACATTTGAGAAGATATTGTCATTATTTTCCCTACAATGAAATTTTCCTAATATGGCCTGGAAATGCACCAAAATTGGCTCAAATGTACACAAAAATAAATGCTATCTGCTGGTGCCAACCAATCTTCTCACAGATTTTTAGTTTTTGTATAATTGGCGTTAGATGCGACCTTAATGTAAAGTTGAGCAGATATTGTCATTATTGTCCCTACGATGGAATTTTCTTAATATGGCTTGGATATGCACCAAAATTGGCTCAAATGTACACAAAAATAAATGCTATCTGCTGGTGCCAACCAATCTTCTCACAGATTTTTAGTTTTTGTATAATTGGCTTAAGATGTGACCTTAATGTAAAGTTGAGCAGATATTGTCATTATTTTCCCTACGATGAAATTTTCTTAATATGGCTTGGATATGCACCAAAATGGGCTCAAATGTACACAAAAATAAATGCTATCTGTTGGTGCCAACCAATCTTCTCACAGATTTTTAGTTTTTGTATAATTGGCTTTAGATGCGACCTTAATGTAAAGTTGAGCAGATATTGTCATTATTTTCCCTACGATGAAATTTTCTTAATATGGCTTGGATATGCACCAAAATGGACTCAAATGTACACAAAAATAAATGCTATGTTCTGGTGCCAACCAATCTTCTCACAGATTTTTAGTTTTTGTATAATTGGCTTTAGATGCGACCTTAATGTACAGTTGAGCAGATATTGTCATTATTTTCCCTATGATGAAATATTCTTAATATGGCTTGGATATGCACCAAATTGGGCTCAAATGTACACAAAAATAAATGCTATCTGCTGGTGCCAACCAATCTTCTCACAGATTTTTAGTTTTTGTATAATTGGCTTTAGATGCGACCTTAATGTACAGTTGAGCAGATATTGTCATTATTTTCCCTACGATGAAATTTTCTTAATATGGCTTGGATATGCACCAAAATGGACTCAAATGTACACAAAAATAAATGCTATCTGTTGGTGCCAACCAATCTTCTCACAGATTTTTAGTTTTTGTATAATTGGCTTTAGATGCGACTTTAATGTACAGTTGAGCAGATATTGTCATTATTGTCCCTACGATGAAATTTTCTTAATATGGCTTGGATATACACCAAAATTGACTCAAATGTACACGAAAATAAATGCTATCTGTTGGTGCCAACCAATCTTCTCACAGATTTTTAGTTTTTGTATAATTGGCTTTAGATGCGACCTTAATGTACAGTTGAGCAGATATTGTCATTATTTTCCCTACGATGAAATTTTCTTAATATGGCTTGGATATGCACCAAAATTGACTCAAATGTACACAAAAATAAATGCTATCTGTTGGTGCCAACCAATCTTCTCACAGATTTTTAGTTTTTGTATAATTGGCTTTAGATGCGACCTTAATGTACAGTTGAGCAGATATTGTCATTATTGTCCCTACGATGACATTTTCTTAATATGGCTTGGATATGCACCAAATTGGGCTCAAATGTACACAAAAAAAAATGCAATATGTTGGTGCCAACCAATCTTCTCACTGATTTTTAGTTTTTGTATAATTGGCTTTAGATGCGACCTTAATGTACAGTTGAGCAGATATTGTCATTATTTTCCCTACGATGAAATTTTCCTAATATGGCTTAGATATGCACCAAAATGGACTCAAATGTACACAAAAATAAATGCTATCTGCTGGTGCCAACCAATCTTCTCACAGATTTTTAGTTTTTGTATAATTGGCTTTAGATGCGACCTTAATGTACAGTTGAGCAGATATTGTAATTATTTTTCCTACGATGAAATTTTCTTAATATGGCTTGGATATGCACCAAAATTGACTCAAATGTACACAAAAATAAATGCTATCTGTTGGTGCCAACCAATCTTCTCACAGATTTTAAGTTTTTGTATAATTGGCTTTAGATGCGACCTTAATGTAAAGTTGAGCAGATATTGTCATTATTTTCCCTACGACAAAATTTTCTTAATATGGCTTGGATATGCACCAAAATGGACTCAAATGTACACAAAAATAAATGCTATCTGCTGGTGCCAACCAATCTTCTCACAGATTTTTAGTTTGTGTATAATTGGCTTTAGATGCGACCTTAATGTAAAGTTGAGCAGATATTGTCATTATTGTCCCTACGAAGAAATTTTCTTAATATGGCTTGGATATGCACCAAATTTGGCTCAAATGTACACAAAAATAAATGCTATCTGTTGGTGCCAACCAATCTTCTCACAGATTTTTAGTTTTTGCATAATTGGCTTTAGATGCGACCTTAATGTACATTTGAGAAGATATTGTCATTATTTTCCCTACAATGAAATTTTCCTAATATGGCCTGGAAATGCACCAAAATTGGCTCAAATGTACACAAAAATAAATGCTATCTGCTGGTGCCAACCAATCTTCTCACAGATTTTTAGTTTTTGTATAATTGGCGTTAGATGCGACCTTAATGTAAAGTTGAGCAGATATTGTCATTATTGTCCCTACGATGGAATTTTCTTAATATGGCTTGGATATGCACCAAAATTGGCTCAAATGTACACAAAAATAAATGCTATCTGCTGGTGCCAACCAATCTTCTCACAGATTTTTAGTTTTTGTATAATTGGCTTAAGATGTGACCTTAATGTAAAGTTGAGCAGATATTGTCATTATTTTCCCTACGATGAAATTTTCTTAATATGGCTTGGATATGCACCAAAATGGGCTCAAATGTACACAAAAATAAATGCTATCTGTTGGTGCCAACCAATCTTCTCACAGATTTTTAGTTTTTGTATAATTGGCTTTAGATGTGACCTTAATGTAAAGTTGAGCAGATATTGTCATTATTTTCCCTACGATGAAATTTTCTTAATATGGCTTGGATATGCACCAAAATGGACTCAAATGTACACAAAAATAAATGCTATGTTCTGGTGCCAACCAATCTTCTCACAGATTTTTAGTTTTTGTATAATTGTCTTTAGATGCGACCTTAATGTACAGTTGAGCAGATATTGTCATTATTTTCCCTATGATGAAATATTCTTAATATGGCTTGGATATGCACCAAATTGGGCTCAAATGTACACAAAAATAAATGCTATCTGCTGGTGCCAACCAATCTTCTCACAGATTTTTAGTTTTTTTATAATTGGCTTTAGATGCGACCTTAATGTACAGTTGAGCAGATATCGCATTATTGTCCCTACGATGAAATTTTCTTAATATGGCTTGGATATGCACCAAAATTGACTCAAATGTACACAAAAATAAATGCTATCTGTTGGTGCCAACCAATCTTCTCACAGATTTTTAGTTTTTGTATAATTGGCTTTAGATGCGACCTTAATGTACAGTTGAGCAGATATTGTCATTATTTTCCCTACGATGAAATTTTCTTAATATGGCTTGGATATGCACCAAAATGGACTCAAATGTACACAAAAATAAATGCTATCTGTTGGTGCCAACCAATCTTCTCACAGATTTTTAGTTTTTGTATAATTGGCTTTAGATGCGACTTTAATGTACAGTTGAGCAGATATTGTCATTATTGTCCCTACGATGAAATTTTCTTAATATGGCTTGGATATGCACCAAAATTGACTCAAATGTACACAAAAATAAATGCTATCTGTTGGTGCCAACCAATCTTCTCACAGATTTTTAGTTTTTGTATAATTGGCTTTAGATGCGACCTTAATGTACAGTTGAGCAGATATTGTCATTATTGTCCCTACGATGACATTTTCTTAATATGGCTTGGATATGCACCAAATTGGGCTCAAATGTACACAAAAATAAATGCAATATGTTGGTGCCAACCAATCTTCTCACTGATTTTTAGTTTTTGTATAATTGGCTTTAGATGCGACCTTAATGTACAGTTGAGCAGATATTGTCATTATTTTCCCTACGATGAAATTTTCCTAATATGGCTTAGATATGCACCAAAATGGACTCAAATGTACACAAAAATAAATGCTATCTGCTGGTGCCAACCAATCTTCTCACAGATTTTTAGTTTTTGTATAATTGGCTTTAGATGCGACCTTAATGTACAGTTGAGCAGATATTGTAATTATTTTTCCTACGATGAAATTTTCTTAATATGGCTTGGATATGCACCAAAATTGACTCAAATGTACACAAAAATAAATGCTATCTGTTGGTGCCAACCAATCTTCTCACAGATTTTTAGTTTTTGTATAATTGGCTTTAGATGCGACCTTAATGTAAAGTTGAGCAGATATTGTCATTATTTTCCCTACGACAAAATTTTCTTAATATGGCTTGGATATGCACCAAAATGGACTCAAATGTACACAAAAATAAATGCTATCTGCTGGTGCCAACCAATCTTCTCACAGATTTTTAGTTTGTGTATAATTGGCTTTAGATGCGACCTTAATGTAAAGTTAAGCAGATATTGTCATTATTGTCCCTACGAAGAAATTATCTTAATATGGCTTGGATATGCACCAAATTTGGCTCAAATGTACACAAAAATAAATGCTATCTGTTGGTGCCAACCAATCTTCTCACAGATTTTTAGTTTTTGTATAATTGGCTTTAGATGCGACCTTAATGTACAGTTGAGCAGATATTGTCATTATTTTCCCTACGATGAAATTTTCTTAATATGGCTTGGATATGCACCAAAATGGACTCAAATGTACACAAAAATAAATGCTATCTGCTGGTGCCAACCAATCTTCTCACAGATTTGTAGTTTTTGTATAATTGGCTTTAGATGCGACCTTAATGTACAGTTGAGCAGATATTGTCATTATTGTCCCTACGATGAAATTTGCTTAATATGGCTTGGATATGCACCAAATTGGGCTCAAATGTACACAAAAATAAATGCTATCTGCTGGTGCCAACCAATCTTCTCAAAGATTTTTAGTTTGTGTATAATTGGCTTTAGATGCGACCTTAATGTAAAGTTGAGCAGATATTGTCATTATTGTCCCTACGAAGAAATTTTCTTAATATGGCTTGGATATGCACCAAATTTGGCTCAAATGTACACAAAAATAAATGCTATCTGTTGGTGCCAACCATTCTTCTCACAGATTTTTAGTTTTTGCATAATTGGCTTTAGATGCGACCTTAATGTACATTTGAGAAGATATTGTCATTATTTTCCCTACAATGAAATTTTCCTAATATGGCCTGGAAATGCACCAAAATGGGCTCAAATGTACACAAAAATAAATGCTATCTGCTGGTGCCAACCAATCTTCTCACAGATTTTTAGTTTTTGTATAATTGGCTTTAGATGCGACCTTAATGTAAAGTTAAACAGATATTGTCATTATTTTCCCTACGATGAAATTTTCTTAATATGGCTTGGATATGCACCAAATTGGGCTCAAATGTACACAAAAATAAATGCTATCTGTTGGTGCCAACCAATCTTCTCACAGATTTTTAGTTTTTGTATAATTGGCTTTAGATGCGACCTTAATGTACATTTGAGCAGATATTGTCATTATTTTCCCTACGATGAAATTTTCCTAATATGGCCTGGAAATGCACCAAAATTGGCTCAAATGTACACAAAAATAAATACTATCTGCTGGTGCCAACCAATCTTCTCACAGATTTTTAGTTTTTGTATAATTGGCTTTAGATGCGACCTTAATGTAAAGTTGAGCAGATATTGTCATTATTGTCCCTACGATGAAATTTTCTTAATATGGCTTGGATATGCACCAAAATTGGCTCAAATGTACACAAAAACAAATGCTATCTGCTGGTGCCAACCAATCTTCTCACAGATTTTTAGTTTTTGTATAATTGGCTTAAGATGTGACCTTAATGTACAGTTGAGCAGATATTGTCATTATTTTCCCTACGATGAAATTTTCTTAATATGGCTTGGATATGCACCAAAATGGGCTCAAATGTACACAAAAATAAATGCTATCTGTTGGTGCCAACCAATCTTCTCACAGATTTTTAGTTTTTGTATTATTGGCTTTAGATGCGACCTTAATGTAAAGTTGAGCAGATATTGTCATTATTTTCCCTACGATGAAATTTTCTTAATATGGCTTGGATATGCACCAAAATGGACTCAAATGTACACAAAAATAAATGCTATCTGCTGGTGCCAACCAATCTTCTCACAGATTTTTAGTGTTTGTATAATTGGCTTTAGATGCGACCTTAATGTACAGTTGAGCAGATATTGTCATTATTTTCCCTACGATGAAATTTTCTTAATATGGCTTGGATATGCACCAAAATTGACTCAAATGTACACAAAAATAAATGCTATCTGTTGGTGCCAACCAATCTTCTCACAGATTTTTAGTTTTTGTATAATTGGCTTTAGATGCGACCTTAATGTACAGTTGAGCAGATATTGTCATTATTGTCCCTACGATGAAATATTCTTAATATGGCTTGGATATGCACCAAATTGGGCTCAAATGTACACAAAAATAAATGCTATCTGTTGGTGCCAACCAATCTTCTCACAGATTTTTAGTTTTTGTATAATTGGCTTTAGATGCGACCTTAATGTACATTTGAGCAGATATTGTCATTATTTTCCCTACGATGAAATTTTCCTAATATGGCTTAGATATGCACCAAAATTGGCTCAAATGTACACAAAAATAAATACTATCTGCTGGTGCCAACCAATCTTCTCACAGATTTTTAGTTTTTGTATAATTGGCTTTAGATGCGACCTTAATGTAAAGTTGAGCAGATATTGTCATTATTGTCCCTACGATGGAATTTTCTTAATATGGCTTGGATATGCACCAAAATTGGCTCAAATGTACACAAAAACAAATGCTATCTGCTGGTGCCAACCAATCTTCTCACAGATTTTTAGTTTTTGTATAATTGGATTGAGATGTGACCTTAATGTACAGTTGAGCAGATATTGTCATTATTTTCCCTACGATGAAATTTTCTTAATATGGCTTGGATATGCACCAAAATGGGCTCAAATGTACACAAAAATAAATGCTATCTGTTGGTGCCAACCAATCTTCTCACAGATTTTTAGTTTTTGTATTATTGGCTTTAGATGCGACCTTAATGTAAAGTTGAGCAGATATTGTCATTATTTTCCCTACGATGAAATTTTCTTAATATGGCTTGGATATGCACCAAAATGGACTCAAATGTACACAAAAATAAATGCTATCTGCTGGTGCCAACCAATCTTCTCACAGATTTTTAGTGTTTGTATAATTGGCTTTAGATGCGACCTTAATGTACAGTTGAGCAGATATTGTCATTATTGTCCCTACGATGAAATTTTCTTAATATGGCTTGGATATGCACCAAATTGGGCTCAAATGTACACAAAAATAAATGCTATCTGCTGGTGCCAACCAATCTTCTCACAGATTTTTAGTTTGTGTATAATTGGCTTTAGATGCGACCTTAATGTAAAGTTGAGCAGATAGTGTCATTATTGTCCCTACGAAGAAATTTTCTTAATATGGCTTGGATATGCACGAAATTTGGCTCAAATGTACACAAAAATAAATGCTATCTGTTGGTGCCAACCAATCTTCTCACAGATTTTTAGTTTTTGCATAATTGGCTTTAGATGCGACCTTAATGTACATTTGAGAAGATATTGTCATTATTTTCCCTACAATGAAATTTTCCTAATATGACCTGGAAATGCACCAAAATGGGCTCAAATGTACACAAAAATAAATGCTATCTGCTGGTGCCAACCAATCTTCTCACAGATTTTTAGTTTTTGTATAATTGGCTTTAGATGCGACCTTAATGTAAAGTTGAGCAGATATTGTCATTATTGTCCCTACGATGAAATTTTCTTAATATGGCTTGGATATGCACCAAATTTGGCTCAAATGTACACAAAAATAAATGCTATCTGCTGGTGCCAACCAATCTTCTCACAGATTTTTAGTTTTTGTATAATTGGCTTTAGATGCGACCTTAATGTACATTTGAGCAGATATTGTCATTATTTTCCCTACGATGAAATTTTCCTAATGTGGCCTGGAAATGCACCAAAATTGGCTCAAATGTACACAAAAATAAAAGCTATCTGCTGGTGCCAACCAATCTTCTCACAGATTTTTAGTTTTTGTATAATTGGCTTTAGATGCGACCTTAATGTAAAGTTGAGCAGATATTGTCATTATTGTCCCTACGATGGAATTTTCATAATATGGCTTGGATATGCACCAAAATTGGCTCAAATGTACACAAAAATAAATGCTATCTGCTGGTGCCAACCAATCTTCTCACAGATTTTTAGTTTTTGTATAATTGGCTTAAGATGTGATCTTAATGTACAGTTGAGCAGATATTGTCATTATTTTCCCTACGATGAAATTTTCTTAATATGGCTTGGATATGCACCAAAATGGGCTCAAATGTACACAAAAATAAATGCTATCTGTTGGTGCCAACCAATCTTCTCACAGATTTTTAGTTTTTGTATAATTGGCTTTAGATGCGACCTTAATGTAAAGTTGAGCAGATATTGTCATTATTTTCCCTACGATGAAATTTTCTTAATATGGCTTGGATATGCACCAAAATGGACTCAAATGTACACACAAATAAATGCTATCTGCTGGTGCCAACCAATCTTCTCACAGATTTTGAGTTTTTGTATAATTGGCTTTAGATGCGACCTTAATGTACAGTTGAGCAGATATTGTCATTATTGTCCCTACGATGAAATTTTCTTAATATGGCTTGGATATGCACCAAAATTGGCTCAAATGTACACAAAAATAAATGCTATCTGTTGGTGCCAACCAATCTTCTCACAGATTTTTAGTTTTTGTATAATTGGCTTTAGATGCGACCTTAATGTACAGTTGAGCAGATATTGTCATTATTGTCCCTACGATGAAATTTTCTTAATATGGCTTGGATATGCACCAAATTGGGCTCAAATGTACACAAAAATAAATGCTATCTGTTGGTGCTAACCAATCTTCTCACTGATTTTTAGTTTTTGTATAATTGGCTTTAGATGCGACCTTAATGTACAGTTGAGCAGATATTGTCATTATTTTCCCTACGATGAAATTTTCCTAATATGGCTTGGATATGCACCAAAATGGACTCAAATGTACACAAAAATAAATGCTATCTGCTGGTGCCAACCAATCTTCTCACAGATTTTTAGTTTTTGTATAATTGGCTTAAGATGTTACCTTAATGTACAGTTGAGCAGATATTGTCATTATTTTCCCTACGATGAAATTTTCTTAATATGGCTTGGATATGCACCAAAATGGGCTCAAATGTACACAAAAATAAATGCTATCTGTTGGTGCCAACCAATCTTCTCACAGATTTTTAGTTTTTGTATAATTGGCTTTAGATGCGACCTTAATGTACAGTTGAGCAGATATTGTCATTATTTTCCCTATGATGAAATATTCTTAATATGGCTTGGATATGCACCAAACTGGGCTCAAATGTACACAAAAATAAATGCTATCTGCTGGTGCCAACCAATCTTCTCATAGATTTTTAGTTTTTGTATAATTGGCTTTAGATGCGACCTTAATGTACAGTTGAGCAGATATTGTCATTATTGTCCCTACGATGAAATTTTCTTAATATGGCTTGGATATGAACCAAAATTGGCTCAAATGTACACAAAAATAAATGCTATCTGTTGGTGCCAACCAATCTTCTCACAGATTTTTAGTTATTGTATAATTGGCTTTAGATGCGACCTTAATGTACAGTTGAGCAGATATTGTCATTATTGTCCCTACGATGAAATTTTCTTAATATGGCTTGGATATGCACCAAATTGGGCTCAAATGTACACAAAAATAAATGCTATCTGTTGGTGCCAACCAATCTTCTCACAGATTTTTAGTTTTTGTATAATTGGCTTTAGATGCGACCTTAATGTACAGTTGAGCAGATATTGTCATTATTTTCCCTACGATGAAATTTTCCTAATATGGCTTGGATATGCACCAAAATGGACTCAAATGTACACAAAAATAAATGCTATCTGCTGGTGCCAACCAATCTTCTCACAGATTTTTAGTTTTTGTATAATTGGCTTTAGATGCGACCTTAATGTACAGTTGAGCAGATATTGTCATTATTGTCCCTACGAAGAAATTTTCTTAATATGGCTTGGATATGCACCAAATTTGGCTCAAATGTACACAAAAATAAATGCTATCTGTTGGTGCCAACCAATCTTCTCACAGATTTTTAGTTTTTGTATAATTGCCTTTAGATGCGACCTTAATGTAAAGTTGAGCAGATATTGTCATTATTTTCCCTACGATGAAATTTTCTTAATATGGCTTGGATATGCACCAAATTGGGCTCAAATGTACACAAAAATTTCATCGTAGGGAAAATAATGACAATATCTGCTCAACTCTACATTAAGGTCGCATCTTAAGCCAATTATACAAAAACTAAAAATCTGTGAGAAGATTGGTTGGCACCAAGAGATAGCTTTAATTTTTGTGTACATTTGAGCCAATTTTGGTGCATATCCAAGCCATATTAAGAAAATTTCATCGTAGGGAAAATAATGACAATATCTGCTCAACTTTACATTAAGGTCGCATCTAAAGCAAATTATACAAAAACTACAAATCTGTGAGAAGATTGGTTTTACCCCAAGAGATAGCATTTATTTTTGTGTACATTTGAGCCAATTGTGGTGCATATCCAAGCCATATTAAGAACATTTCATCGTAGGGAAAATAATGACAATATCTGCTCAACTGTACATTAAGGTCGCATCTAAAGCCAATTATACAAAAACTAAAAATCTTTGAGAAGATTGGTTGGCACCAGCAGATAGCATTTATTTTTGTGTACATTTGATTCCATTTTGGTGCATATCCAAGCCATATTAAGAAAATTTCATCGTAGGGAAAATAATGACAATATCTGCTCAACTGTACATTAAGGTCGCATCTAAAGCCAATTATACAAAAACTAAAAATCTGTGAGAAGATTGGTTGGCACCAAGAGATAGCTTTAATTTTTGTGTACATTTGAGCCAATGTTGGTGCATATCCAAGCCATATTAAGAAAATTTCATCGTAGGGAAAATAATGACAATATCTGCTCAACTTTACATTAAGGTCGCATCTAAAGCTAATTATACAAAAACTACATTTATTTTTGTGTACATTTGAGCCCATTTTGGTGCATATCCAAGCCATATTAAAAAAATTCCATCGTAGGGAAAATAATGACAATATCTGCTCAACTTTACATTAAGGTCGCATCTAAAGCCAATTATACAAAAACTAAAAATCTGTGATCAGGATTGGTTGGCACCAGCAGATAGCATTTATTTTTGTGTACATTTGAGCCAAATTTGGTGCATATCCAAGCCATATTAAGAAAATTTCATCGTAGGGAAAATAATGACAATATCTGCTCAACTATACATTAAGGTCGCATCTAAAGCCAATTTTACAAAAACTTCAAATCTGTGAGAAGATTGGTTGGCACCAGCAGATAGTATTTATTTTTGTGTACATTTGAGCCAATTTTGGTGCATATCCAAGCCATATTAAGAAAATTTCATCGTAGGGAAAATAATGACAATATCTGCTCAACTGTACATTAAGGTCGAATCTAAAGCCAATTATACAAAAACTACAAATCTGTGAGAAGATTGGTTGGCACCAGCAGATAGAATTTATTTTTGTGTACATTTGAGTCCAATTTGGTGCATATCCAAGCCATATTAAGAAAATTTCATCGTAGGGAAAATAATGACAATATCTGCTCAACTGTACATTAAGGTCGCATCTAAAGCCAATTATACAAAAACTAAAAATCTGTGAGAAGATTGGTTGGCACCAAGAGATAGCTTTAATTTTTGTGTACATTTGAGCCAATGTTGGTGCATATCCAAGCCATATTAAGAAAATTTCATCGTAGGGAAAATAATGACAATATCTGCTCAACTTTACATTAAGGTCGCATCTAAAGCCAATTATACAAAAACTACAAATCTGTGAGAAGATTGGTTGGCACCAGCAGATAGCATTTATTTTTGTGTACATTTGAGTCCATTTTGGTGCATATCCAAGCCATATTAGGAAAATTTCATAGTAGGGAAAATAATGACAATATCTGCTCAACTTTACATTAAGGTCGCATCTAAAGCCAATTATACAAAAACTACAAATCTGTGAGAAGATTGGTTGGCACCAGCAGATAGCATTTATTTGTGTGTACATTTGAGCCCATTTTGGTGCATTTCCAGGCCATATTAGGAAAATTTCATCGTAGGGAAAATAATGACAATATCTTCTCAAATGTACATTAAGGTCGCATCTAAAGCCAATTATACAAAAACTACAAATCTGTGAGAAGATTGGTTGGCACCAGCAGATAGCATTTATTTTTGTGTACATTTGAGTCCATTTTGGTGCATATCCAAGCCATATTAAGAAAATTTCATCGTAGGGAAAATAATGACAATATCTGCTCAACTTTACATTAAGGTCGCATCTAAAGCCAATTATACAAAAACTAAAAATCTGTGAGAAGATTGGTTGGCACCAGCAGATAGCATTTATTTTTGTGTACATTTGAGTCCATTTTGGTGCATATCCAAGCCATATTAAGAAAATTTCATCGTAGGGAAAATAATGACAATATCTGCTCAACTTTACATTAAGGTCGATTCTAAAGCCAATTATACAAAAAATAAAAATCTGTGAGAAGATTGGTTGGCACCAGCAGATAGCATTTATTTTTGTGTACACTTGAGCCCAATTTGGTTCATATCCAAGCCATATTAAGAAAATTTCATCGTAGGGAAAATAATGACAATATCTGCTCAACTGTACATTAAGGTCGCATCTAAAGCAAATTATACAAAAACTACAAATCTGTGAGAAGATTGGTTTTACCCCAAGAGATAGCATTTATTTTTGTGTACATTTGAGCCAATTGTGGTGCATATCCAAGCCATATTAAGAACATTTCATCGTAGGGAAAATAATGACAATATCTGCTCAACTGTACATTAAGGTCGCATCTAAAGCCAATTATACAAAAACTAAAAATCTGTGAGAAGATTGGTTGGCACCAGCAGATAGCATTTATTTTTGTGTACATTTGAGTCCATTTTGGTGCATATCCAAGCCATATTAAGAAAATTTCATCGTAGGGAAAATAATTACAATATCTGCTCAACTGTACATTAAGGTCGCATCTAAAGCCAATTATACAAAAACTAAACATCTGTGAGAAGATTGGTTGGCACCAAGAGATAGCTTTAATTTTTGTGTACATTTGAGCCAATGTTGGTGCATATCCAAGCCATATTAAGAAAATTTCATCGTAGGGAAAATAATGACAATATCTGCTCAACTTTACATTAAGGTCGCATCTAAAGCCAATTATACAAAAACTACATTTATTCTTGTGTACATTTGAGCCCATTTTGGTGCATATCCAAGCCATATCAAGAAAATTCCATCGTAGGGAAAATAATGACAATATCTGCTCAACTTTACATTAAGGTCGCATCTAAAGCCAATTATACAAAAACTAAAAATCTGTGATCAGGATTGGTTGGCACCAGCAGATAGCATTTATTTTTGTGTACATTTGAGCCCAATTTGGTGCATATCCAAGCCATATTAAGAAAATTTCATCGTAGGGAAAATAATGACAATATCTGCTCAACTGTACATTAAGGTCGCATCTAAAGCCAATTTTACAAAAACTTCAAATCTGTGAGAAGATTGGTTGGCACCAGCAGATAGTATTTATTTTTGTGTACATTTGAGCCCAATTTGGTGCATATCCAAGCCATATTAAGAAAATTTCATCGTAGGGAAAATAATGACAATATCTGCTCAACTGTACATTAAGGTCGAATCTAAAGCCAATTATACAAAAACTACAAATCTGTGAGAAGATTGGTTGGCACCAGCAGATAGCATTTATTTTTGTGTACATTTGAGTCCAATTTGGTGCATATCCAAGCCATATTAAGAAAATTTCATCGTAGGGAAAATAATGACAATATCTGCTCAACTGTACATTAAGGTCGCATCTAAAGCCAATTATACAAAAACTAAAAATCTGTGAGAAGATTGGTTGGCACCAAGAGATAGCTTTAATTTTTGTGTACATTTGAGCCAATGTTGGTGCATATCCAAGCCATATTAAGAAAATTTCATCGTAGGGAAAATAATGACAATATCTGCTCAACTTTACATTAAGGTCGCATCTAAAGCCAATTATACAAAAATTACAAATCTGTGAGAAGATTGGTTGGCACCAGCAGATAGCATTTATTTTTGTGTACATTTGAGTCCATTTTGGTGCATATCCAAGCCATATTATGAAAATTTCATCGTAGGGAAAATAATGACAATATCTGCTCAACTTTACATTAAGGTCGCATCTAAAGCCAATTATACAAAAACTACAAATCTGTGAGAAGATTGGTTGGCACCAGCAGATAGCATTTATTTGTGTGTACATTTGAGCCCATTTTGGTGCATTTCCAGGCCATATTAGGAAAATTTCATCGTAGGGAAAATAATGACAATATCTTCTCAAATGTACATTAAAGTCGCATCTAAAGCCAATTATACAAAAACTAAAAATCTGTGAGAAGATTGGTTGGCACCAGCAGATAGCATTTATTTTTGTGTACATTTGAGTCCATTTTGGTGCATATCCAAGCCATATTAAGAAAATTTCATCGTAGGGAAAATAATGACAATATCTGCTCAACTTTACATTAAGGTCGATTCTAAAGCCAATTATACAAAAACTAAAAATCTGTGAGAAGATTGGTTGGCACCAGCAGATAGCATTTATTTTTGTGTACACTTGAGCCCAATTTGGTGCATATCCAAGCCATATTAAGAAAATTTCATCGTAGGGAAAATAATGACAATATCTGCTCAACTGTACATTAAGGTCGCATCTAAAGCCAATTATACAAAAACTACAAATCTGTGAGAAGATTGGTTGGCACCAGCAGATAGAATTTATTTTTGTGTACATTTGAGTCCATTTTGGTGCATATCCAAGCCATATTAAGAAAATTTCATCGTAGGGAAAATAATGACAATATCTGCTCAGCTTTACATTAAGGTCGCATCTAAAGCCAATTATACAAAAACTAAAAATCTGTGAGAAGATTGGTTGGCACCAAGAGATAGCTTTAATTTTTGTGTACATTTGAGCCAATTTTGGTGCATATCCAAGCCATATTAAGAAAATTTCATCGTGAGGGAAAATAATGACAATATCTGCTCAACTTTACATTAAGGTCGCATCTAAAGCAAATTATACAAAAACTACAAATCTGTGAGAAGATTGGTTGGCCCCAAGAGATAGCATTTATTTTTGTGTACATTTGAGCCAATTGTGGTGCATATTCAAGCCATATTAAGAACATTTCATCGTAGGGAAAATAATGACAATATCTGCTCAACTGTACATTAAGGTCGCATCTAAAGCCAATTATACAAAAACTAAAAATCTGTGAGAAGATTGGTTGGCACCAGCAGATAGCATTTATTTTTGTGTACATTTGAGTCCATTTTGGTGCATATCCAAGCCATATTAAGAAAATTTCATCGTAGGGAAAATAATGACAATATCTGCTCAACTGTACATTAAGGTCGCATCTAAAGCCAATTATACAAAAACTAAAAATCTGTGAGAACATTGGTTGGCACCAAGAGATAGCTTTAATTTTTGTGTACATTTGAGCCAATGTTGGTGCATATCCAAGCCATATTAAGAAAATTTCATAGTAGGGAAAATAATGACAATATCTGCTCAACTTTACATTAAGGTCGCATCTAAAGCCAATTATACAAAAACTACATTTATTTTTGTGTACATTTGAGCCCATTTTGGTGCATATCCAAGCCATATTAGGAAAATTTCATCGTATGGACAATAATGACAATATCTGCTCAAATGTACAATAAGGTCGCATCTAAAGCCAATTATACAAAAACTAAAAATCTGTGAGAAGATTGGTTGGCACCAACAGATAGCTTTAATTTTTGTGTACATTTGAGCCAATTTTGGTGCATATCCAAGCCATATTAAGAAAATTTCATCGTAGGGAAAATAATGACAATATCTGCTCAACTGTACATTAAGGTCGAATCTAAAGCCAATTATACAAAAACTACAAATCTGTGAGAAGATTGGTTGGCACCAGCAGATAGCATTTATTTTTGTGTACATTTGAGTCCAATTTGGTGCATATCCAAGCCATATTAGGAAAATTTCATCGTAGGGAAAATAATGACAATATCTGCTCAACTGTACATTAAGGTCGCATCTAAAGCCAATTATACAAAAACTAAAAATCTGTGAGAAGATTGGTTGGCACCAAGAGATAGCTTTAATTTTTGTGTACATTTGAGCCAATGTTGGTGCATATCCAAGCCATATTAAGAAAATTTCATCGTAGGGAAAATAATGACAATATCTGCTCAACTTTACATTAAGGTCGCATCTAAAGCCAATTATACAAAAACTACAAATCAGTGAGAAGATTGGTTGGCACCAGCAGATAGCATTTATTTGTGTGTACATTTGAGCCCATTTTGGTGCATTTCCAGGGCATATTAGGAAAATTTCAAAGTAGGGAAAATAATGACAATATCTTCTCAAATGTACATTAAAGTCGCATCTAAAGCCAATTATACAAAAATTTCAAATCTGTGAGAAGATTGGTTGGCATTAGCAGATAGCATTTATTTTTGTGTACATTTGAGTCCATTTTGGTGCATATCCAAGCCATATTAAGAAAATTTCATCGTAGGGAAAATAATGACAATATCTGCTCAACTTTACATTAAGGTCGCATCTAAAGCCAATTATACAAAAACTAAAAATCTGTGAGAAGATTGGTTGGCACCAACAGATAGCATTTATTTTTGTGTACATTTGAGCCAATTTTGGTGCATATCCAAGCCATATTAGGAAAATTTCCTCGTAGGGACAATAATGACAATATCTGCTCAAATGTACAATAAGGTCGCATCTAAAGCCAATTATACAAAAACTAAAAATCTGTGAGAAGATTGGTTGGCACCAGCAGATAGCATTTATTTTTGTGTACATTTGAGTCCATTTTGGTGCATATCCAAGCCATATTATGAAAATTTCATCGTAGGGAAAATAATGACAATATCTGCTCAACTTTACATTAAGGTCGCATCTAAAGCCAATTATACAAAAACTACAAATCTGTGAGAAGATTGGTTGGCACCAGCAGATAGCATTTATTTGTGTGTACATTTGAGCCCATTTTGGTGCATTTCCAGGCCATATTAGGAAAATTTCATCGTAGGGAAAATAATGACAATATCTTCTCAAATGTACATTAAAGTCGCATCTAAAGCCAATTATACAAAAACTAAAAATCTGTGAGAAGATTGGTTGGCACCAGCAGATAGCATTTATTTTTGTGTACATTTGAGTCCATTTTGGTGCATATCCAAGCCATATTAAGAAAATTTCATCGTAGGGAAAATAATGACAATATCTGCTCAACTTTACATTAAGGTCGATTCTAAAGCCAATTATACAAAAACTAAAAATCTGTGAGAAGATTGGTTGGCACCAGCAGATAGCATTTATTTTTGTGTACACTTGAGCCCAATTTGGTGCATATCCAAGCCATATTAAGAAAATTTCATCGTAGGGACAATAATGACAATATCTGCTCAACTGTACATTAAGGTCGCATCTAAAGCCAATTATACAAAAACTACAAATCTGTGAGAAGATTGGTTGGCACCAGCAGATAGAATTTATTTTTGTGTACATTTGAGTCCATTTTGGTGCATATCCAAGCCATATTAAGAAAATTTCATCGTAGGGAAAATAATGACAATATCTGCTCAGCTTTACATTAAGGTCGCATCTAAAGCCAATTATACAAAAACTAAAAATCTGTGAGAAGATTGGTTGGCACCAAGAGATAGCTTTAATTTTTGTGTACATTTGAGCCAATTTTGGTGCATATCCAAGCCATATTAAGAAAATTTCATCGTGAGGGAAAATAATGACAATATCTGCTCAACTTTACATTAAGGTCGCATCTAAAGCAAATTATACAAAAACTACAAATCTGTGAGAAGATTGGTTGGCCCCAAGAGATAGCATTTATTTTTGTGTACATTTGAGCCAATTGTGGTGCATATTCAAGCCATATTAAGAACATTTCATCGTAGGGAAAATAATGACAATATCTGCTCAACTGTACATTAAGGTCGCATCTAAAGCCAATTATACAAAAACTAAAAATCTGTGAGAAGATTGGTTGGCACCAGCAGATAGCATTTATTTTTGTGTACATTTGAGTCCATTTTGGTGCATATCCAAGCCATATTAAGAAAATTTCATCGTAGGGAAAATAATGACAATATCTGCTCAACTGTACATTAAGGTCGCATCTAAAGCCAATTATACAAAAACTAAAAATCTGTGAGAACATTGGTTGGCACCAAGAGATAGCTTTAATTTTTGTGTACATTTGAGCCAATGTTGGTGCATATCCAAGCCATATTAAGAAAATTTCATAGTAGGGAAAATAATGACAATATCTGCTCAACTTTACATTAAGGTCGCATCTAAAGCCAATTATACAAAAACTACATTTATTTTTGTGTACATTTGAGCCCATTTTGGTGCATATCCAAGCCATATTAGGAAAATTTCATCGTATGGACAATAATGACAATATCTGCTCAAATGTACAATAAGGTCGCATCTAAAGCCAATTATACAAAAACTAAAAATCTGTGAGAAGATTGGTTGGCACCAAGAGATAGCTTTAATTTTTGTGTACATTTGAGCCAATTTTGGTGCATATCCAAGCCATATTAAGAAAATTTCATCGTAGGGAAAATAATGACAATATCTGCTCAACTGTACATTAAGGTCGCATCTAAAGCCAATTATACAAAAACTAAAAATCTGTGAGAAGATTGGTTGGCACCAGCAGATAGCATTTATTTTTGTGTACATTTGATTCCATTTTGGTGCATATCCAAGCCATATTAAGAAAATTTCATCGTAGGGAAAATAATGACAATATCTGCTCAGCTTTACATTAAGGTCGCATCTAAAGCCAATTATACAAAAACTAAAAATCTGTGATAAGATTGGTTGGCACCAAGAGATAGCTTTAATTTTTGTGTACATTTGAGCCAATTTTGGTGCATATCCAAGCCATATTAAGAAAATTTCATCGTAGGGAAAATAATGACAATATCTGCTCAACTGTACATTAAGGTCGAATCTAAAGCCAATTATACAAAAACTACAAATCTGTGAGAAGATTGGTTGGCACCAGCAGATAGCATTTATTTTTGTGTACATTTGAGTCCAATTTGGTGCATATCCAAGCCATATTAGGAAAATTTCATCGTAGGGAAAATAATGACAATATCTGCTCAACTGTACATTAAGGTCGCATCTAAAGCCAATTATACAAAAACTAAAAATCTGTGAGAAGATTGGTTGGCACCAAGAGATAGCTTTAATTTTTGTGTACATTTGAGCCAATGTTGGTGCATATCCAAGCCATATTAAGAAAATTTCATCGTAGGGAAAATAATGACAATATCTGCTCAACTTTACATTAAGGTCGCATCTAAAGCCAATTATACAAAAACTACAAATCAGTGAGAAGATTGGTTGGCACCAGCAGATAGCATTTATTTGTGTGTACATTTGAGCCCATTTTGGTGCATTTCCAGGGCATATTAGGAAAATTTCAAAGTAGGGAAAATAATGACAATATCTTCTCAAATGTACATTAAAGTCGCATCTAAAGCCAATTATACAAAAATTTCAAATCTGTGAGAAGATTGGTTGGCATTAGCAGATAGCATTTATTTTTGTGTACATTTGAGTCCATTTTGGTGCATATCCAAGCCACATTAAGAAAATTTCATCGTAGGGAAAATAATGACAATATCTGCTCAACTTTACATTAAGGTCGCATCTAAAGCCAATTATACAAAAACTAAAAATCTGTGAGAAGATTGGTTGGCACCAACAGATAGCATTTATTTTTGTGTACATTTGAGCCAATTTTGGTGCATATCCAAGCCATATTAAGAAAATTTCATCGTAGGGACAATAATGACAATATCTGCTCAAATGTACAATAAGGTCGCATCTAAAGCCAATTATACAAAAACTAAAAATCTGTGAGAAGATTGGTTGGCACCAGCAGATAGCATTTATTTTTGTGTACATTTGAGTCCATGTTGGTGCATATCCAAGCCAAATTAAGAAAATTTCATCGTAGGGAAAATAATGAAAATATCTGCTCAACTTTACATTAAGGTCGCATCTAAAGCCAATTATACAAAAACTAAAAATCTGTGAGAAGATTGGTTGGCACCAGCAGATAGCTTTTATTTTTGTGTACATTTGAGCCCAATTTGGTGCATATCCAAGCCATATTAAGAAAATTTCATCGTAGGGAAAATAATGACAATATCTGCTCAACTGTACAATAAGGTCGCATCTAAAGCCAATTATACAAAAACTAAAAATCTGTGAGAAGATTGGTTGGCACCAGCAGATAGCATTTATTTTTGTGTACATTTGAGTCCATTTTGGTGCATATCCAAGCCATATTAAGAAAATTTCATCGTAGGGAAAATAATGACAATATCTGCTCAGCTTTACATTAAGGTCGCATCTAAAGCCAATTATTCAAAAACTAAAAATCCGTGATAAGATTGGTTGGCACCAAGAGATAGCTTTAATTTTTGTGTACATTTGAGCCAATTTTGGTGAATATCCAAGCCATATTAAGAAAATTTAATCGTAGGGAAAATAATGACAATATCTGCTCAACTGTACATTAAGGTCGCATCTAAAGCCAATTATAAAAAAAACTACAAATCTGTGAGAAGATTGGTTGGCACCAGCAGATAGCATTTATTTTTGTGTACATTTGAGTCCATTTTGGTGCATATCCAAGCCATATTAAGAAAATTTCATCGTAGGGAAAATAATGACAATATCTGCTCAGCTTTACATTAAGGTCGCATCTAAAGCCAATTATACAAAAACTAAAACTCTGTGAGAAGATTGGTTGGCACCAAGAGATTGCATTTATTTTTGTGTACATTTGAGCCCAATTTGGTGCATATCCAAGCCATATTAAGCAAATTTCATCGTAGGGACAATAATGACAATATCTGCTCAACTGTACATTAAGGTCGCATCTAAAGCCAATTATACAAAAACTACAAATCTGTGAGAAGATTGGTTGGCACCAGAAGATAGCATTTATTTTTGTGTACATTTGAGTCCATTTTGGTGCATATCCAAGCCATATTAAGAAAATTTCATCGTAGGGAAAATAATGACAATATCTTCTCAAATGTACATTAAGGTCGCATCTAAAGCCAATTATACAAAAACTAAAAATCTGTGAGAAGATTGGTTGGCACCAACAGATAGCATTTATTTTTGTGTACATTTGAGCCAAATTTGGTGCATATCCAAGCCATATTAAGAAAATTTCTTCGTAGGGACAATAATGACAATATCTGCTCAACTTTACATTAAGGTCGCATCTAAAGCCAATTATACACAAACTAAAAATCTGTGAGAAGATTGGTTGGCACCAGCAGATAGCATTTATTTTTGTGTACATTTGAGTCCATTTTGGTGCATATCCAAGCCATATTAAGAAAATTTTATCGTAGGGAAAATAATGACAATATCTGATCAACTTTACATTAAGGTCGCATCTAAAGCCAATTATACAAAAACTAAAAATCTGTGAGAAGATTGGTTGGCACCAACAGATAGCATTTATTTTTGTGTACATTTGAGTCAATTTTGGTGCATATCCAAGCCATATTAGGAAAATTTCATCGTAGGGACAATAATGACAATATCTGCTCAAATGTACAATAAGGTCGCATCTAAAGCCAATTATACAAAAACTAAAAATCTGTGAGAAGATTGGTTGGCACCAGCAGATAGCATTTATTTTTGTGTACATTTGAGTCCATTTTGGTGCATATCCAAGCCATATTAAGAAAATTTCATCGTAGGGAAAATAATGACAATATCTGCTCAACTGTACATTAAGGTCGATTCTAAAGCCAATTATACAAAAACTAAAAATCTGTGAGAAGATTGGTTGGCACCAGCAGATAGCATTTATTTTTGTGTACATTTGAGTCCATGTTGGTGCATATCCAAGCCATATTAAGAAAATTTCATCGTAGGGAAAATAATGACAATATCTGCTCAACTTTACATTAAGGTCGCATCTAAAGCCAATTATACAAAAACTAAAAATCTGTGAGAAGATTGGTTGGCACCAGCAGATATCTTTTATTTTTGTGTACATTTGAGCCCAATTTGGTGCATATCCAAGCCATATTAAGAAAATTTCATCGTAGGGAAAATAATGACAATATCTGCTCAACTGTACATTAAGGTCGCATCTAAAGCCAATTATACAAAAACTAAAAATCTGTGAGAAGATTGGTTGGCACCAGCAGATAGCATTTATTTTTGTGTACATTTGAGTCCATTTTGGTGCATATCCAAGCCATATTAAGAAAATTTCATCGTAGGGAAAATAATGACAATATCTGCTCAGCTTTACATTAAGGTCGCATCTAAAGCCAATTATTCAAAAACTAAAAATCCGTGATAAGATTGGTTGGCACCAAGAGATAGCTTTAATTTTTGTGTACATTTGAGCCAATTTTGGTGCATATCCAAGCCATATTAAGAAAATTTAATCGTAGGGAAAATAATGACAATATCTGCTCAACTTTACATGAAGGTCGCATCTAAAGCCAATTATACAAAAACTACAAATCTGTGAGAAGATTGGTTGGCACCAGCAGATAGCATTTATTTTTGTGTACACTTGAGCCCAATTTGGTGCATATCCAAGCCATATTAAGAAAATTTCATCGTAGGGAAAATAATGACAATATCTGCTCAACTGTACATTAAGGTCGCATCTAAAGCCAATTATAAAAAAACTACAAATCTGTGAGAAGATTGGTTGGCACCAGCAGATAGCATTTATTTTTGTGTACATTTGAGTCCATTTTGGTGCATATCCAAGCCATATTAAGAAAATTTCATCGTAGGGAAAATAATGACAATATCTGCTCAGCTTTACATTAAGGTCGCATCTAAAGCCAATTATTCAAAAACTAAAAATCTGTGAGAAGATTGGTTGGCACCAGCAGATAGCATTTATTTTTGTGTACATTTGAGTCCATTTTGGTGCATATCCAAGCCATATTAAGAAAATTTCATCGTAGGGAAAATAATGACAATATCTGCTCAGCTTTACATTAAGGTCGCATCTAAAGCCAATTATTCAAAAACTAAAAATCTGTGATAAGATTGGTTGGCACCAAGAGATAGCTTTAATTTTTGTGTACATTTGAGCCAATTTTGGTGCATATCCAAGCCATATTAAGAAAATTTAATCGTAGGGAAAATAATGACAATATCTGCTCAACTGTACATTAAGGTCGCATCTAAAGCCAATTATACAAAAACTACAAATCTGTGAGAAGATTGGTTGGCACCAGCAGATAGCATTTATTTTTGTGTCCACTTGAGCCCAATTTGGTGCATATCCAAGCCATATTAAGAAAATTTCATCGTAGGGAAAATAAT
This sequence comes from Steromphala cineraria, assembly GCA_916613615.1. NCBI lineage: Eukaryota > Metazoa > Mollusca > Gastropoda > Trochida > Trochidae > Steromphala > Steromphala cineraria. The sequence continues at coordinate 63,130,138 of OU744721.1, read as the reverse complement.
GACAATATCTGCTCAACTGTACATTAAGGTCGCATCTAAAGCCAATTATAAAAAAACTACAAATCTGTGAGAAGATTGGTTGGCACCAGCAGAAAGCATTTATTTTTGTGTACATTTGAGTCCATTTTGGTGCATATCCAAGCCATATTAAGAAAATTTCATCGTAGGGAAAATAATGACAATATTTGCTCAGCTTTACATTAAGGTCGCATCTAAAGCCAATTATACAAAAACTAAAACTCTGTGAGAAGATTGGTTGGCACCAAGAGATAACTTTAATTTTTGTGTACATTTGAGCCAATTTTGGTGCATATCCAAGCCATATTAAGAAAATTTCATCGTAGGGAAAATAATGACAATATCTGCTCAACTTTACATTAAGGTCGCATCTAAAGCCAATTATACAAAAACTACAAATCTGTGAGAAGATTGGTTGGCCCCAAGAGATAGCATTTATTTTTGTGTACATTTGAGCCAATTGTGGTGCATATCCAAGCCATATTAAGAAAATTTCATCGTAGGGAAAATAATGACAATATCTGCTCAACTGTACATTTAGGTCGCATCTAAAGCCAATTATACAAAAACTAAAAATCTGTGAGAAGATTGGTTGGCACCAGCAGATAGCATTTATTTTTGTGTACATTTGAGTCCATTTTGGTGCATATCCAAGCCATATTTAGAAAATTTCATCGTAGGGAAAATAATGACAGTATATGCTCAACTTTTCATTAAGGTCGCATCTAAAGCCAATTATACAAAAACTACAAATCTGTGAGAAGATTGGTTGGCACCAGCAGATAGCATTTATTTTTGTGTACATTTGAGTCCATTTTGGTGCATATCCAAGCCATATTTAGAAAATTTCATCGTAGGGAAAATAATGACAGTATATGCTCAACTTTTCATTAAGGTCGCATCTAAAGCCAATTATACAAAAACTACAAATCTGTGAGAAGGTTTGGCCCCAAGAGATAGCATTTATTTTTGTGTACATTTGAGCCAATTGTGGTGCATATCCAAGCCATATTAAGAACATTTCATCGTAGGGAAAATAATGACAATATCTGCTCAACTGTACATTAAGGTCGCATCTAAAGCCAATTATACAAAAACTAAAAATCTGTGAGAAGATTGGTTGGCACCAGCAGATAGCATTTATTTTTGTGTACATTTGAGCCAATTTTAGTGCATATCCAAGCCATATTAGAAAAACTCCATCGTAGGGAAAATAATGACAATATCTGCTCAACTTTACATTAAGGTCGCATCTAAAGCCAATTATACAAAAACCAAAAATTTGTGAGAAGATTGGTTGGCACCAGCAGATAGCATTTATTTTTGTGTACATTTGAGCCCAATTTGGTGCATATCCAAGCCATATTAAGAAAATTTCATCGTAGGGAAAATAATGACAATATCTGCTCAACTGTACATTAAGGTCGCATCTAAAGCCAATTATACAAAAACTAAAAATCTGTGAGAAGATTGGTTGGCACCAGCAGATAGCATTTATTTTTGTGTACATTTGAGTCCATTTTGGTGCATATCCAAGCCATATTAAGAAAATTTCATCGTAGGGAAAATAATGACAATATCTGCTCAGCTTTACATTAAGGTCGCATCTAAAGCCAATTATACAAAAACTAAAAATCTGTGATAAGATTGGTTGGCACCAAGAGATAGCTTTAATTTTTGTGTACATTTGAGCCAATTTTGGTGCATATCCAAGCCATATTAAGAAAATTTAATCGTAGGGAAAATAATGACAATATCTGCTCAACTTTACATTAAGGTCGCATCTAAAGCCAATTATACAAAAACTAAAAATCTGTGAGAAGATTGGTTGGCACCAGCAGATAGCATTTATTTTTGTGGACATTTGAGTCCATGTTGGTGCATATCCAAGCCATATTAAGAAAATTTCATCGTAGGGAAAATAATGACAATATCTGCTCAACTTTACATTAAGGTCGCATCTAAAGCCAATTATACAAAAACTAAAAATCTGTGAGAAGATTGGTTGGCACCAGCAGATAGCTTTTATTTTTGTGTACATTTGAGCCCAATTTGGTGCATATCCAAGCCATATTAAGAAAATTTCATCGTAGGGAAAATAATGACAATATCTGCTCAACTTTACATTAAGGTCGCATCTAAAGCCAATTATACAAAAACTAAAAATCTGTGAGAAGATTGGTTGGCACCATCAGATAGCATTTATTTTTTTGTACAATTGAGTCCATTTTGGTGCATATCCAAGCCATATTAAGAAAATTTAATCGTAGGGAAAATAATGACAATATCTGCTCAACTTTACATTAAGGTCGCATCTAAAGCCAATTATACAAAAACTAAAAATCTGTGAGAAGATTGGTTGGCACCAGCAGATAGCATTTATTTTTGTGTACATTTGAGTCCATTTTGGTGCATATCCAAGCCATATTAAGAAAATTTCATCGTAGGGAAAATAATGACAATATCTGCTCAGCTTTACATTAAGGTCGCATCTAAAGCCAATTATTCAAAAACTAAAAATCTGTGATAAGATTGGTTGGCACCAAGAGATAGCTTTAATTTTTGTGTACATTTGAGCCAATTTTGGTGCATATCCAAGCCATATTAAGAAAATTTAATCGTAGGGAAAATAATGACAATATCTGCTCAACTTCACATTAAGGTCGCATCTAAAGCCAATTATACAAAAACTACAAATCTGTGAGAAGATTGGTTGGCACCAGCAGATAGCATTTATTTTTGTGTCCACTTGAGCCCAATTTGGTGCATATCCAAGCCATATTAAGAAAATTTCATCGTAGGGAAAATAATGACAATATCTGCTCAACTGTACATTTAGGTCGCATCTAAAGCCAATTATAAAAAAACTACAAATCTGTGAGAAGATTGGTTGGCACCAGCTGATAGCATTTATTTTTGTTTACATTTGAGTCCATTTTGGTGCATATCCAAGCCATATTAAGAAAATTTCATCGTAGGGAAAATAATGACAATATTTGCTCAGCTTTACATTAAGGTCGCATCTAAAGCCAATTATACAAAAACTAAAACTCTGTGAGAAGATTGGTTGGCACCAAGAGATAACTTTAATTTTTGTGTACATTTGAGCCAATTTTGGTGCATATCCAAGCCATATTAAGAAAATTTCATCGTAGGGAAAATAATGACAATATCTGCTCAACTTTACATTAAGGTCGCATCTAAAGCCAATTATACAAAAACTACAAATCTGTGAGAAGATTGGTTGGCCCCAAGAGATAGCATTTATTTTTGTGTACATTTGAGCCAATTGTGGTGCATATCCAAGCCATATTAAGAAAATTTCATCGTAGGGAAAATAATGACAATATCTGCTCAACTGTACATTTAGGTCGCATCTAAAGCCAATTATACAAAAACTAAAAATGTGTGAGAAGATTGGTTGGCACCAGCAGATAGCATTTATTTTTGTGTACATTTGAGTCCATTTTGGTGCATATCCAAGCCATATTTAGAAAATTTCATCGTAGGGAAAATAATGACAGTATATGCTCAACTTTTCATTAAGGTCGCATCTAAAGCCAATTATACAAAAACTACAAATCTGTGAGAAGGTTTGGCCCCAAGAGATAGCATTTATTTTTGTGTACATTTGAGCCAATTGTGGTGCATATCCAAGCCATATTAAGAACATTTCATCGTAGGGAAAATAATGACAATATCTGCTCAACTGTACATTAAGGTCGCATCTAAAGCCAATTATACAAAAACTAAAAATCTGTGAGAAGATTGGTTGGCACCAGCAGATAGCATTTATTTTTGTGTACATTTGAGCCCATTTTAGTGCATATCCAAGCCATATTAGAAAAATTCCATCGTAGGGAAAATAATGACAATATCTGCTCAACTTTACATTAAGGTCGCATCTAAAGCCAATTATACAAAAACCAAAAATTTGTGAGAAGATTGGTTGGCACCAGCAGATAGCATTTATTTTTGTGTACATTTGAGCCCAATTTGGTGCATATCCAAGCCATATTAAGAAAATTTCATCGTAGGGAAAATAATGACAATATCTGCTCAACTTTACATTAAGGTCGCATCTAAAGCCAATTATACAAAAACTACAAATCTGTGAGAAGATTGGTTGGCACCAGCAGATAGCATTTATTTTTGTGTACATTTGAGTCCATGTTGGTGCATATCCAAGCCATATTAAGAAAATTTCATCGTAGGGAAAATAATGACAATATCTGCTCAACTTTACATTAAGGTCGCATCTAAAGCCAATTATACAAAAACTAAAAATCTGTGAGAAGATTGGTTGGCACCAGCAGATAGCATTTATTTTTGTGTACATTTGAGTCCATGTTGGTGCATATCCAAGCCATATTAAGAAAATTTCATCGTAGGGAAAATAATGACAATATCTGCTCAACTTTACATTAAGGTCGCATCTAAAGCCAATTATACAAAAACTAAAAATCTGTGAGAAGATTGGTTGGCACCAGCAGATAGCATTTATTTTTGTGTACATTTGAGCCCAATTTGGTGCATATCCAAGCCATATTAAGAAAATTTCATCGTAGGGAAAATAATGACAATATCTGCTCAACTTTACATTAAGGTCGCATCTAAAGCCAATTATACAAAAACTAAAAATCTGTGAGAAGATTGGTTGGCACCAGCAGATAGCATTTATTTTTGTGTACATTTGAGTCCATTTTGGTGCATATCCAAGCCATATTAAGAAAATCAAATCGTAGGGAAAATAATGACAATATCTGCTCAACTTTACATTAAGGTCGCATCTAAAGCCAATTATTCAAAAACTAAAAATCTGTGAGAAGATTGGTTGGCACCAGCAGATAGCATATATTTTTGTGTACATTTGAGTCCATTTTGGTGCATATCCAAGCCATATTAAGAAAATTTCATCGTAGGGAAAATAATGACAATATCTGCTCAGCTTTACATTAAGGTCGCATCTAAAGCCAATTATTCAAAAACTAAAAATCTGTGATAAGATTGGTTGGCACCAAGAGATAGCTTTAATTTTTGTGTACATTTGAGCCAATTTTGGTGCATATCCAAGCCATATTAAGAAAATTTAATCGTAGGGAAAATAATGACAATATCTGCTCAACTTCACATTAAGGTCGCATCTAAAGCCAATTATACAAAAACTACAAATCTGTGAGAAGATTGGTTGGCACCAGCAGATAGCATTTATTTTTGTGTCCACTTGAGCCCAATTTGGTGCATATCCAAGCCATATTAAGAAAATTTCATCGTAGGGAAAATAATGACAATATCTGCTCAACTGTACATTAAGGTCGCATCTAAAGCCAATTATAAAAAAAATACAAATCTGTGCGAAGATTGGTTGGCACCAGCAGATAGCATTTATTTTTGTGTACATTTGAGTCCATTTTGGTGCATATCCAAGCCATATTAAGAAAATTTCATCGTAGGGAAAATAATGACAATATTTGCTCAGCTTTACATTAAGGTCGCATCTAAAGCCAATTATACAAAAACTACAACTCTGTGAGAAGATTGGTTGGCACCAAGAGATAACTTTAATTTTTGTGTACATTTGAGCCAATTTTGGTGCATATCCAAGCCATATTAAGAAAATTTCATCGTAGGGAAAATAATGACAATATCTGCTCAACTTTACATTAAGGTCGCATCTAAAGCCAATTATACAAAAACTAAAAATCTGTGAGAAGATTGGTTGGCACCAGCAGATAGCATTTATTTTTGTGTACATTTGAGTCCATTTTGGTGCATATCCAAGCCATATTAAGAAAATTTAATCGTAGGGAAAATAATGACAATATCTGCTCAACTTTACATTAAGGTCGCATCTAAAGCCAATTATTCAAAAACTAAAAATCTGTGAGAAGATTGGTTGGCACCAGCAGATAGCATTTATTTTTGTGTACATTTGAGTCCATTTTGGTGCATATCCAAGCCATATTAAGAAAATTTCATCGTAGGGAAAATAATGACAATATCTGCTCAGCTTTACATTAAGGTCGCATCTAAAGCCAATTATTCAAAAACTAAAAATCTGTGATAAGATTGGTTGGCACCAAGAGATAGCTTTAATTTTTGTGTACATTTGAGCCAATTTTGGTGCATATCCAAGCCATATTAAGAAAATTTAATCGTAGGGAAAATAATGACAATATCTGCTCAACTTCACATTAAGGTCGCATCTAAAGCCAATTATACAAAAACTACAAATCTGTGAGAAGATTGGTTGGCACCAGCAGATAGCATTTATTTTTGTGTCCACTTGAGCCCAATTTGGTGCATATCCAAGCCATATTAAGAAAATTTCATCGTAGGGAAAATAATGACAATATCTGCTCAACTGTAAATTAAGGTCGCATCTAAAGCCAATTATAAAAAAACTACAAATCTGTGAGAAGATTGGTTGGCACCAGCAGATAGCATTTATTTTTGTGTACATTTGAGTCCATTTTGGTGCATATCCAAGCCATATTAAGAAAATTTCATCGTAGGGAAAATAATGACAATATTTGCTCAGCTTTACATTAAGGTCGCATCTAAAGCCAATTATACAAAAACTAAAACTCTGTGAGAAGATTGGTTGGCACCAAGAGATAACTTTAATTTTTGTGTACATTTGAGCCAATTTTGGTGCATATCCAAGCCATATTAAGAAAATTTAATCGTAGGGAAAATAATGACAATATCTGCTCAACTTTACATTAAGGTCGCATCTAAAGCCAATTATACAAAAACTACAAATCTGTGAGAAGATTGGTTGGCCCCAAGAGATAGCATTTATTTTTGTGTACATTTGAGCCAATTGTGGTGCATATCAAAGCCATATTAAGAAAATTTCATCGTAGGGAAAATAATGACAATATCTGCTCAACTGTACATTTAGGTCGCATCTAAAGCCAATTATACAAAAACTAAAAATCTGTGAGAAGATTGGTTGGCACCAGCAGATAGCATTTATTTTTGTGTACATTTGAGCCCATTTTAGTGCATATCCAAGCCATATTAGAAAAATTCCATCGTAGGGAAAATAATGACAATATCTGCTAAACTTTACATTAAGGTCGCATCTAAAGCCAATTATACAAAAACTAAAAATCTGTGAGAAGATTGGTTGGCACCAGCAGATAGCTTTTATTATTGTGTACATTTGAGCCCAATTTGGTGCATATCCAAGCCATATTAAGAAAATTTCATCGTAGGGAAAATAATGACAATATCTGCTCAACTGTACATTTAGGTCGCATCTAAAGCCAATTATACAAAAACTAAAAATCTGTGAGAAGATTGGTTGGCACCAGCAGATAGCATTTATTTTTGTGTACATTTAAGTCCATTTTGGTGCATATCCAAGCCATATTTAGAAAATTTCATCGTAGGGAAAATAATGACAGTATATGCTCAACTTTTCATTAAGGTCGCATCTAAAGCCAATTATACAAAAACTACAAATCTGTGAGAAGGTTTGGCCCCAAGAGATAGCATTTATTTTTGTGTACATTTGAGCCAATTGTGGTGCATATCCAAGCCATATTAAGATAATTTCATCGTAGGGAAAATAATGACAATATCTGCTCAACTGTACATTAAGGTCGCATCTAAAGCCAATTATACAAAAACTAAAAATCTGTGAGAAGATTGGTTGGCACCAGCAGATAGCATTTATTTTTGTGTACATTTGAGCCCATTTTAGTGCATATCCAAGCCATATTAAGAAAATTTCATCGTAGGGAAAATAATGACAATATCTGCTCAGCTTTACATTAAGGTCGCATCTAAAGCCAATTATTCAAAAACTAAAAATCTGTGATAAGATTGGTTGGCACCAAGAGATAGCTTTAATTTTTGTGTACATTTGAGCCAATTTTGGTGCATATCCAAGCCATATTAAGAAAATTTAATCGTAGGGAAAATAATGACAATATCTGCTCAACTTCACATTAAGGTCGCATCTAAAGCCAATTATACAAAAACTACAAATCTGTGAGAAGATTGGTTGGCACCAGCAGATAGCATTTATTTTTGTGTCCACTTGAGCCCAATTTGGTGCATATCCAAGCCATATTAAGAAAATTTCATCGTAGGGAAAATAATGACAATATCTGCTCAACTGTACATTAAGGTCGCATCTAAAGCCAATTATAAAAAAACTACAAATCTGTGAGAAGATTGGTTGGCACCAGCAGATAGCATTTATTTTTGTGTACATTTGAGTCCATTTTGGTGCATATCCAAGCCATATTAAGAAAATTTCATCGTAGGGAAAATAATGACAATATTTGCTCAGCTTTACATTAAGGTCGCATCTAAAGCCAATTATACAAAAACTAAAACTCTGTGAGAAGATTGGTTGGCACCAAGAGATAACTTTAATTTTTGTGTACATTTGAGCCAATTTTGGTGCATATCCAAGCCATATTAAGAAAATTTCATCGTAGGGAAAATAATGACAATATCTGCTCAACTTTACATTAAGGTCGCATCTAAAGCCAATTATACAAAAACTACAAATCTGTGAGAAGATTGGTTGGCCCCAAGAGATAGCATTTATTTTTGTGTACATTTGAGCCAATTGTGGTGCATATCAAAGCCATATTAAGAAAATTTCATCGTAGGGAAAATAATGACAATATCTGATCAACTGTACATTTAGGTCGCATCTAAAGCCAATTATACAAAAACTAAAAATCTGTGAGAAGATTGGTTGGCACCAGCAGATAGCATTTATTTTTGTGTACATTTGAGCCCATTTTAGTGCATATCCAAGCCATATTAGAAAAATTCCATCGTAGGGAAAATAATGACATTATCTGCTAAACTTTACATTAAGGTCGCATCTAAAGCCAATTATACAAAAACTAAAAATCTGTGAGAAGATTGGTTGGCACCAGCAGATAGCTTTTATTATTGTGTACATTTGAGCCCAATTTGGTGCATATCCAAGCCATATTAAGAAAATTTCATCGTAGGGAAAATAATGACAATATCTGCTCAACTGTACATTTAGGTCGCATCTAAAGCCAATTATACAAAAACTAAAAATCTGTGAGAAGATTGGTTGGCACCAGCAGATAGCATTTATTTTTGTGTACATTTGAGTCCATTTTGGTGCATATCCAAGCCATATTTAGAAAATTTCATCGTAGGGAAAATAATGACAGTATATGCTCAACTTTTCATTAAGGTCGCATCTAAAGCCAATTATACAAAAACTACAAATCTGTGAGAAGGTTTGGCCCCAAGAGATAGCATTTATTTTTGTGTACATTTGAGCCAATTGTGGTGCATATCCAAGCCATATTAAGATAATTTCATCGTAGGGAAAATAATGACAATATCTGCTCAACTGTACATTAAGGTCGCATCTAAAGCCAATTATACAAAAACTAAAAATCTGTGAGAAGATTGGTTGGCACCAGCAGATAGCATTTATTTTTGTGTACATTTGAGCCCATTTTAGTGCATATCCAAGCCATATTAGAAAAATTCCATCGTAGGGAAAATAATGACAATATCTGCTAAACATTACATTAAGGTCGCATCTAAAGCCAATTATACAAAAACTAAAAATCTGTGAGAAGATTGGTTGGCACCAGCAGATAGCTTTTATTATTGTGTACATTTGAGCCCAATTTGGTGCATATCCAAGCCATATTAAGAAAATTTCATCGTAGGGAAAATAATGACAATATCTGCTCAACTTTACATTAAGGTCGCATCTAAAGCCAATTATACAAAAACCAAAAATCTGTGAGAAGGTTTGGCCCCAAGAGATAGCATTTATTTTTGTGTACATTTGAGCCAATTGTGGTGCATATCCAAGCCATATTAAGAACATATCATCGTAGGGAAAATAATGACAATATCTGCTCAACTGTACATTAAGGTCGCATCTAAAGCCAATTATACAAAAACTAAAAATCTGTGAGAAGATTGGTTGGCACCAGCAGATAGCATTTATTTTTGTGTACATTTGAGCCCATTTTAGTGCATATCCAAGCCATATTAGAAAAATTCCATCGTAGGGAAAATAATGACAATATCTGCTCAACTTTACATTAAGGTCGCATCTAAAGCCAATTATACAAAAACCAAAAATTTGTGAGAAGATTGGTTGGCACCAGCAGATAGCATTTATTTTTGTGTACATTTGAGCCCAATTTGGTGCATATCCAAGCCATATTAAGAAAATTTCATCGTAGGGAAAATAATGACAATATCTGCTCAACTATACATTAAGGTCGCATCTAAAGCCAATTATACAAAAACTAAAAATCTGTGAGAAGATTGGTTGGCACCAGCAGATAGCATTTATTTTTGTGTACATTTGAGTCCATTTTGGTGCATATCCAAGCCATATTAAGAAAATTTCATCGTAGGGAAAATAATGACAATATCTGCTCAGCTTTACATTAAGGTCGCATCTAAAGCCAATTATACAAAAACTAAAAATCTGTGATAAGATTGGTTGGCACCAAGAGATAGCTTTAATTTTTGTGTACATTTGAGCCAATTTTGGTGCATATCCAAGCCATATTAAGAAAATTTAATCGTAGGGAAAATAATGACAATATCTGCTCAACTTTACATTAAGGTCGCATCTAAAGCCAATTATACAAAAACTAAAAATCTGTGAGAAGATTGGTTGGCACCAGCAGATAGCATTTATTTTTGTGTACACTTGAGCCCAATTTGGTGCATATCCAAGCCATATTAAGAAAATTTCATCGTAGGGAAAATAATGACAATATCTGCTCAACTGTACATTAAGGTCGCATCTAAAGCCAATTATACAAAAACTAAAAATCTGTGAGAAGATTGGTTGGCACCAGCAGATAGCATTTATTTTTGTGTACATTTGAGCCCATTTTAGTGCATATCCAAGCCATATTAGAAAAATTCCATCGTAGGGAAAATAATGACAATATCTGCTAAACTTTACATTAAGGTCGCATCTAAAGCCAATTATACAAAAACTAAAAATCTGTGAGAAGATTGGTTGGCACCAGCAGATAGCTTTTATTATTGTGTACATTTGAGCCGAATTTGGTGCATATCCAAGCCATATTAAGAAAATTTCATCGTAGGGAAAATAATGACAATATCTGCTCAACTGTACATTAAGGTCGCATCTAAAGCCAATTATACAAAAACTACAAATCTGTGAGAAGATTGGTTGGCACCAGCAGATAGCATTTATTTTTGTGTACATTTGAGTCCATTTTGGTGCATATCCAAGCCATATTTAGAAAATTTCATCGTAGGGAAAATAATGACAGTATATGCTCAACTTTTCATTAAGGTCGCATCTAAAGCCAATTATACAAAAACTACAAATCTGTGAGAAGGTTTGGCCCCAAGAGATAGCATTTATTTTTGTGTACATTTGAGCCAATTGTGGTGCATATCCAAGCCATATTAAGAACATTTCATCGTAGGGAAAATAATGACAATATCTGCTCAACTGTACATTAAGGTCGCATCTAAAGCCAATTATACAAAAACTAAAAATCTGTGAGAAGATTGGTTGGCACCAGCAGATAGCATTTATTTTTGTGTACATTTGAGCCCATTTTAGTGCATATCCAAGCCATATTAGAAAAATTCCATCGTAGGGAAAATAATGACAATATCTGCTCAACTTTACATTAAGGTCGCATCTAAAGCCAATTATACAAAAACCAAAAATTTGTGAGAAGATTGGTTGGCACCAGCAGATAGCATTTATGTTTGTGTACATTTGAGCCCAATTTGGTGCATATCCAAGCCATATTAAGAAAATTTCATCGTAGGGAAAATAATGACAATATCTGCTCAACTGTACATTAAGGTCGCATCTAAAGCCAATTATACAAAAACTAAAAATCTGTGAGAAGATTGTTTGGCACCAGCAGATAGCATTTATTTTTGTGTACATTTGAGTCCATTTTGGTGCATATCCAAGCCATATTAAGAAAATTTCATCGTAGGGAAAATAATGACAATATCTGCTCAGCTTTACATTAAGGTCGCATCTAAAGCCAATTATACAAAAACTAAAAATCTGTGATAAGATTGGTTGGCACCAAGAGATAGCTTTAATTTTTGTGTACATTTGAGCCAATTTTGGTGCATATCCAAGCCATATTAAGAAAATTTAATCGTAGGGAAAATAATGACAATATCTGCTCAACTTTACATTAAGGTCGCATCTAAAGCCAATTATACAAAAACTAAAAATCTGTGAGAAGATTGGTTGGCACCAGCAGATAGCATTTATTTTTGTGTACACTTGAGCCCAATTTGGTGCATATCCAAGCCATATTAAGAAAATTTCATCGTAGGGAAAATAATGACAATATCTGCTCAACTGTACATTAAGGTCGCATCTAAAGCCAATTATACAAAAACTACAAATCTGTGAGAAGATTGGTTGGCACCAGCAGATAGCATTTATTTTTGTGTACATTTGAGCCCATTTTAGTGCATATCCAAGCCATATTAGAAAAATTCCATCGTAGGGAAAATAATGACAATATCTGCTCAACTTTACATTAAGGTCGCATCTAAAGCCAATTATACAAAAACCAAAAATTTGTGAGAAGATTGGTTGGCACCAGCAGATAGCATTTATTTTTGTGTACATTTGAGCCCAATTTGGTGCATATCCAAGCCATATTAAGAAAATTTCATCGTAGGGAAAATAATGACAATATCTGCTCAACTGTACATTAAGGTCGCATCTAAAGCCAATTATACAAAAACTAAAAATCTGTGAGAAGATTGGTTGGCACCAGCAGATAGCATTTATTTTTGTGTACATTTGAGTCCATTTTGGTGCATATCCAAGCCATATTAAGAAAATTTCATCGTAGGGAAAATAATGACAATATCTGCTCAGCTTTACATTAAGGTCGCATCTAAAGCCAATTATACAAAAACTAAAAATCTGTGATAAGATTGGTTGGCACCAAGAGATAGCTTTAATTTTTGTGTACATTTGAGCCAATTTTGGTGCATATCCAAGCCATATTAAGAAAATTTAATCGTAGGGAAAATAATGACAATATCTGCTCAACTTTACATTAAGGTCGCATCTAAAGCCAATTATACAAAAACTACAAATCTGTGAGAAGATTGGTTGGCACCAGCAGATAGCATTTATTTTTGTGTACACTCGAGCCCAATTTGGTGCATATCCAAGCCATATTAAGAAAATTTCATCGTAGGGAAAATAATGACAATATCTGCTCAACTGTACATTAAGGTCGCATCTAAAGCCAATTATACAAAAACTACAAATCTGTGAGAAGATTGGTTGGCACCAACAGATAGCATTTATTTTTGTGTACATTTGAGTCCATTTTGGTGCATATCCAAGCCATATTAAGAAAATTTCATCGTAGGGAAAATAATGACAATATCTGCTCAGCTTTACATTAAGGTCGCATCTAAAGCCAATTATACAAAAACTAAAACTCTGTGAGAAGATTGGTTGGCACCAAGAGATAGCATTTATTTTTGTGTACATTTGAGTCCATTTTGGTGCATATCCAAGCCATATTTAGAAAATTTCATCGTAGGGAAAATAATGACAGTATATGCTCAACTTTTCATTAAGGTCGCATCTAAAGCCAATTATACAAAAACTACAAATCTGTGAGAAGGTTTGGCCCCAAAAGATAGCATTTATTTTTGTGTACATTTGAGCCAATTGTGGTGCATATCAAAGCCATATTAAGATAATTTCATCGTAGGGAAAATAATGACAATATCTGCTCAACTGTACATTAAGGTCGCATCTAAAGCCAAATATACAAAAACTAAAAATCTGTGAGAAGATTGGTTGGCACCAGCAGATAGCATTTATTTTTGTGTACATTTGAGCCCATTTTAGTGCATATCCAAGCCATATTAGAAAAATTCCATCGTAGGGAAAATAATGACAATATCTGCTCAACTTTACATTAAGGTCGCATCTAAAGCCAATTATACAAAAACTAAAAATCTGTGAGAAGATTGGTTGGCACCAGCAGATAGCTTTTATTTTTGTGTACATTTGAGCCCAATTTGGTGCATATCCAAGCCATATTAAGAAAATTTCATCGTAGGGAAAATAATGACAATATCTGCTCAACTGTACATTAAGGTCGCATCTAAAGCCAATTATACAAAAACTACAAATCTGTGAGAAGATTGGTTGGCACCAGCAGATAGCATTTATTTTTGTGTACATTTGAGCCAATGTTGGTGCATATCCAAGCCATATTAAGAAAAGTTCATCGTAGGGAAAATAATGACAATATCTGCTCAACTTTACATTAAGGTCGCATCTAAAGCCAATTATACAAAAACTACAAATCTGTGAGAAGGTTTGGCCCCAAGAGATAGCATTTATTTTTGTGTACATTTGAGCCAATTGTGGTGCATATCCAAGCCATATTAAGAAAATTTCATCGTAGGGAAAATAATGACAATATCTGCTCAACTGTACATTAAGGTCGCATCTAAAGCCAATTATACAAAAACTAAAAATCTGTGAGAAGATTGGTTGGCACCAGCAGATAGCATTTATTTTTGTGTACATTTGAGTCCATTTTGGTGCATATCCAAGCCATATTTAGAAAATTTCATCGTAGGGAAAATAATGACAGTATATGCTCAACTTTTCATTAAGGTCGCATCTAAAGCCAATTATACAAAAACTACAAATCTGTGAGAAGGTTTGGCCCCAAGAGATAGCATTTATTTTTGTGTACATTTGAGCCAATTGTGGTGCATATCCAAGCCATATTAAGAAAATTTCATCGTAGGGAAAATAATGACAATATCTGCTCAACTGTACATTAAGGTCGCATCTAAAGCCAATTATACAAAAACTAAAAATCTGTGAGAAGATTGGTTGACACCAACAGATAGCATTTATTTTTGTGTACATTTGAGCCCATTTTAGTGCATATCCAAGCCATATTAGAAAAATTCCATCGTAGGGAAAATAAAGACAATATCTGCTCAACTTTACATTAAGGTCGCATCTAAAGCCAATTATACAAAAACTACAAATCTGTGAGAAGGTTTGGCCCCAAGAGATAGCATTTATTTGTGTGTACATTTGAGCCAATTGTGGTGCATATCCAAGCCATATTAAGAAAATTTCATCGTAGGGACAATAATGACAATATCTGCTCAACTTTACATTAAGGTCGCATCTAAAGCCAATTATACAAAAACTAAAAATCTGTGAGAAGATTGGTTGGCACCAACAGATAGCATTTATTTTTGTGTACATTTGAGCCCATTTTAGTGCATATCCAAGCCATATTAGAAAAATTCCATCGTAGGGAAAATAATGACAATATCTGCTCAACTTTACATTAAGGTCGCATCTAAAGCCAATTATACAAAAACTACAAATCTGTGAGAAGGTTTGGCCCCAAGAGATAGCATTTATTTGTGTGTACATTTGAGCCAATTTTGGTGCATATCCAAGCCATATTAAGAAAATTTCATCGTAGGGACAATAATGACAATATCTGCTCAACTTTACATTAAGGTCGCATCTAAAGCCAATTATACAAAAACTAAAAATCTGTGAGAAGATTGGTTGGCACCAACAGATAGCATTTATTTTTGTGTACATTTGAGCCAATTTTGGTGCATATCCAAGCCATATTAGGAAAATTTCATCGTAGGGAAAATAATGACAATATCTGCTCAACTTTACATTAAGGTCGCATCTAAAGCCAATTATACAAAAACTACAAATCTGTGAGAAGATTGGTTGGCACCAGCAGATAGCATTTATTTTTGTGTACATTTGAGTCCATTTTGGTGCATATCCAAGCCATATTAAGAAAATTTCATCGTAGGGAAAATAATGACAATATCTGCTCAGCTTTACATTAAGGTCGCATCTAAAGCCAATTATACAAAAACTAAAACTCTGTGAAAAGATTGGTTGGCACCAAGAGATAGCTTTAATTTTTGTGTACATTTGAGCCAATTTTGGTGCATATCCAAGCCATATTAAGAAAATTTCATCGTAGGGAAAATAATGACAATATCTGCTCAACTTTACATTAAGGTCGCATCTAAAGCCAATTATACAAAAACTAAAAATCTGTGAGAAGATTGGTTGGCACCAACAGATAGCATTTATTTTTGTGTACATTTGAGCCCAATTTGGTGCATATCCAAGCCATATTTAGAAAATTTCATCGTAGGGAAAATAATGACAATATCTGCACAACTGTACATTAAGGTCGCATCTAAAGCCAATTATACAAAAACTACAAATCAGTGAGAAGATTGGTTGGCACCAGCAGATAGCATTTATTTTTGTGTACATTTGAGTCCATTTTGGTGCATATCCAAGCCATATTAAGAAAATGTTATCGTAGGGAAAATAATGACAATATCTGCTCAACTTTACATTAAGGTCGCATCTAAAGCCAATAATACAAAAACTAAAAATCTGTGAGAAGATTGGTTGGCACCAACAGATAGCATTTATTTTTGTGTACATTTGAGTCCATTTTGGTGCATATCCAAGCCATATTAAGAAAATTTCATCGTAGGGAAAATAATGACAATATCTGCTCAACTTTACATTAAGGTCGCATCTAAAGCCAATTATACAAAAACTAAAAATCTGTGAGAAGATTGGTTGGCACCAGCAGATAGCATTTTTTGTGTGTACATTTGAGTCCATTTTGGTGCATATCCAAGCCATATTAAGAAAATTTCCTCGTAGGGAAAATAATGACAATATCTGCTCAACTTTACATTAAGGTCGCATCTAAAGCCAATTATACAAAAACTACAAATCTGTGAGAAGATTGGTTGGCACCAGCAGATAGCATTTATTTTTGTGTACATTTGAGCCAATGTTGGTGCATATCCAAGCCATATTAAGAAAAGTTCATCGTAGGGAAAATAATGACAATATCTGCTCAACTTTACATTAAGGTCGCATCTAAAGCCAATTATACAAAAACTACAAATCTGTGAGAAGATTGGTTGGCACCAGCAGATAGCATTTATTTTTGTGTACATTTGAGTCCATTTTGGTGCATATCCAAGCCATATTAGGAAAATTTCATCGTAGGGAAAATAATGACAATATCTGCTCAACTTTACATTAAGGTCGCATCTAAAGCCAATTATACAAAAACTACAAATCTGTGAGAAGATTGGTTGGCACCAGCAGATAGCATTTATTTGTATGTACATTTGAGCCCATTTTGGTGCATTTCCAGGCCATATTAGGAAAATTTCATCGTAGGGAAAATAATGACAATATCTTCTCAAATGTACATTAAAGTCGCATCTAAAGCCAATTATACAAAAACTACAAATCTGTGAGAAGATTGGTTGGCACCAGCAGATAGCATTTATTTTTGTGTACATTTGAGTCCATTTTGGTGCATATCCAAGCCATATTAAGAAAATTTCATCGTAGGGAAAATAATGACAATATCTGCTCAGCTTTACATTAAGGTCGCATCTAAAGCCAATTATTCAAAAACTAAAAATCCGTGATAAGATTGGTTGGCACCAAGAGATAGCTTTAATTTTTGTGTACATTTGAGCCAATTTTGGTGCATATCCAAGCCATATTAAGAAAATTTAATCGTAGGGAAAATAATGACAATATCTGCTCAACTTTACATGAAGGTCGCATCTAAAGCCAATTATACAAAAACTAAAAATCTGTGAGAAGATTGGTTGGCACCAGCAGATAGCTTTTATTATTGTGTACATTTGAGCCCAATTTGGTGCATATCCAAGCCATATTAAGAAAATTTCATCGTAGGGAAAATAATGACAATATCTGCTCAACTGTACATTAAGGTCGCATCTAAAGCCAATTATACAAAAACTACAAATCTGTGAGAAGATTGGTTGGCACCAGCAGATAGCATTTATTTTTGTGTACATTTGAGTCCATTTTGGTGCATATCCAAGCCATATTTAGAAAATTTCATCGTAGGGAAAATAATGACAGTATATGCTCAACTTTTCATTAAGGTCGCATCTAAAGCCAATTATACAAAAACTACAAATCTGTGAGAAGGTTGGCCCCAAGAGATAGCATTTATTTTTGTGTACATTTGAGCCAATTGTGGTGCATATCCAAGCCATATTAAGAACATTTCATCGTAGGGAAAATAATGACAATATCTGCTCAACTGTACATTAAGGTCGCATCTAAAGCCAATTATACAAAAACTACAAATCTGTGAGAAGATTGGTTGGCACCAGCAGATAGCATTTATTTTTGTGTACATTTGAGCCCATTTTAGTGCATATCCAAGCCATATTAGAAAAATTCCATCGTAGGGAAAATAATGACAATATCTGCTCAACTTTACATTAAGGTCGCATCTAAAGCCAATTATACAAAAACCAAAAATTTGTGAGAAGATTGGTTGGCACCAGCAGATAGCATTTATTTTTGTGTACATTTGAGCCCAATTTGGTGCATATCCAAGCCATATTAAGAAAATTTCATCGTAGGGAAAATAATGACAATATCTGCTCAACTGTACATTAAGGTCGCATCTAAAGGCAATTATACAAAAACTACAAATCTGTGAGAAGATTGGTTGGCACCAGCAGATAGCATTTATTTTTGTGTACATTTGAGTCCATTTTGGTGCATATCCAAGCCATATTAAGAAAATTTCATCGTAGGGAAAATAATGACAATATCTGCTCAGCTTTACATTAAGGTCGCATCTAAAGCCAATTATACTAAAACTAAAAATCTGTGATAAGATTGGTTGGCACCAAGAGATAGCTTTAATTTTTGTGTACATTTGAGCCAATTTTGGTGCATATCCAAGCCATATTAAGAAAATTTACTCGTAGGGAAAATAATGACAATATCTGCTCAACTTTACATTAAGGTCGCATCTAAAGCCAATTATACAAAAACTAAAAATCTGTGAGAAGATTGGTTGGCACCAGCAGATAGCATTTATTTGTGTGTACATTTGAGTCCATTTTGGTGCATATCCAAGCCATATTAAGAAAATTTCATCGTAGGGAAAATAATGACAATATCTGCTCAACTGTACATTAAGGTCGCATCTAAAGCCAATTATACAAAAACTACAAATCTGTGAGAAGATTGGTTGGCACCAGCAGATAGCATTTATTTTTGTGTACATTTGAGTTCATTTTGGTGCATATCCAAGCCATATTAAGAAAATTTCATCGTAGGGAAAATAATGACAATATCTGCTCAGCTTTACATTAAGGTCGCATCTAAAGCCAATTATACAAAAACTAAAACTCTGTGAGAAGATTGGTTGGCACCAAGAGATAGCATTTATTTTTGTGTACATTTGAGTCCATTTTGGTGCATATCCAAGCCATATTTAGAAAATTTCATCGTAGGGAAAATAATGACAGTATATGCTCAACTTTTCATTAAGGTCGCATCTAAAGCCAATTATACAAAAACTACAAATCTGTGAGAAGGTTTGGCCCCAAGAGATAGCATTTATTTTTGTGTACATTTGAGCCAATTGTGGTGCATATCCAAGCCATATTAAGATAATTTCATCGTAGGGAAAATAATGACAATATCTGCTCAACTGTACATTAAGGTCGCATCTAAAGCCAAATATACAAAAACTAAAAATCTGTGAGAAGATTGGTTGGCACCAGCAGATAGCATTTATTTTTGTGCACATTTGAGCCCATTTTAGTGCATATCCAAGCCATATTAGAAAAATTCCATCGTAGGGAAAATAATGACAATATCTGCTCAACTTTACATTAAGGTCGCATCTAAAGCCAATTATACAAAAACCAAAAATTTGTGAGAAGATTGGTTGGCACCAGCAGATAGCATTTATTTTTGTGTACATTTGAGCCCAATTTGGTGCATATCCAAGCCATATTAAGAAAATTTCATCGTAGGGAAAATAATGACAATATCTGCTCAACTGTACATTAAGGTCGCATCTAAAGGCAATTATACAAAAACTACAAATCTGTGAGAAGATTGGTTGGCACCAGCAGATAGCATTTATTTTTGTGTACATTTGAGTCCATTTTGGTGCATATCCAAGCCATATTAAGAAAATTTCATCGTAGGGAAAATAATGACAATATCTGCTCAGCTTTACATTAAGGTCGCATCTAAAGCCAAATATACAAAAACTAAAAATCTGTGAGAAGATTGGTTGGCACCAGCAGATAGCATTTATTTTTGTGCACATTTGAGCCCATTTTGGTGCATATCCAAGCCATATTAGGAAAATTTCATCGTAGGGACAATAATGACAATATCTGCTCAACTGTACATTAAGGTCGCATCTAAAGCCAATTATACAAAAACTAAAAATCTGTGAGAAGATTGGTTGGCACCAGCAGATAGCATTTATTTTTGTGTACATTTGAGCCCAACTTGGTGCATATCCAAGTCATATTAAGAAAATTTCATCGTAGGGAAAATAATGACAATATCTGCACAACTGTACATTAAGGTCGCATCTAAAGCCAATTATACAAAAACTACAAATCTGTGAGAAGATTGGTTGGCACCAGCAGATAGCATTTATTTTTGTGTACATTTGAGCCAATGTTGGTGCATATCCAAGCCATATTAAGAAAAGTTCATCGTAGGGAAAATAATGACAATATCTGCTCAACTTTACATTAAGGTCGCATCTAAAGCCAATTATACAAAAACTACAAATCTGTGAGAAGATTGGTTGGCACCAGCAGATAGCATTTATTTTTGTGTACATTTGAGCCAATGTTGGTGCATATCCAAGCCATATTAAGAAAAGTTCATCGTAGGGAAAATAATGACAATATCTGCTCAACTTTACATTAAGGTCGCATCTAAAGCCAATTATACAAAAACTACAAATCTGTGAGAAGATTGGTTGGCACCAGCAGATAGCATTTATTTTTGTGTACATTTGAGTCCATTTTGGTGCATATCCAAGCCATATTAAGAAAATTTCATCGTAGGGAAAATAATGACAATATCTGCTCAACTTTACATTAAGGTCGCATCTTAAGCCAATTATACAAAAACTAAAAATCTGTGAGAAGATTGGTTGGCACCAGCAGATAGCATTTATTTGTATGTACATTTGAGCCCATTTTGGTGCATTTCCAGGCCATATTAGGAAAATTTCATCGTAGGGAAAATAATGACAATATCTTCTCAAATGTACATTAAAGTCGCATCTAAAGCCAATTATACAAAAACTACAAATCTGTGAGAAGATTGGTTGGCACCAGCAGATAGCATTTATTTTTGTGTACATTTGAGTCCATTTTGGTGCATATCCAAGCCATATTAAGAAAATTTCATCGTAGGGAAAATAATGACAATATCTGCTCAGCTTTACATTAAGGTCGCATCTAAAGCCAATTATTCAAAAACTAAAAATCCGTGATAAGATTGGTTGGCACCAAGAGATAGCTTTAATTTTTGTGTACATTTGAGCCAATTTTGGTGCATATCCAAGCCATATTAAGAAAATTTAATCGTAGGGAAAATAATGACAATATCTGCTCAACTTTACATGAAGGTCGCATCTAAAGCCAATTATACAAAAACTAAAAATCTGTGAGAAGATTGGTTGGCACCAGCAGATAGCTTTTATTATTGTGTACATTTGAGCCCAATTTGGTGCATATCCAAGCCATATTAAGAAAATTTCATCGTAGGGAAAATAATGACAATATCTGCTCAACTGTACATTAAGGTCGCATCTAAAGCCAATTATACAAAAACTACAAATCTGTGAGAAGATTGGTTGGCACCAGCAGATAGCATTTATTTTTGTGTACATTTGAGTCCATTTTGGTGCATATCCAAGCCATATTTAGAAAATTTCATCGTAGGGAAAATAATGACAGTATATGCTCAACTTTTCATTAAGGTCGCATCTAAAGCCAATTATACAAAAACTACAAATCTGTGAGAAGGTTGGCCCCAAGAGATAGCATTTATTTTTGTGTACATTTGAGCCAATTGTGGTGCATATCCAAGCCATATTAAGAACATTTCATCGTAGGGAAAATAATGACAATATCTGCTCAACTGTACATTAAGGTCGCATCTAAAGCCAATTATACAAAAACTACAAATCTGTGAGAAGATTGGTTGGCACCAGCAGATAGCATTTATTTTTGTGTACATTTGAGCCCATTTTAGTGCATATCCAAGCCATATTAGAAAAATTCCATCGTAGGGAAAATAATGACAATATCTGCTCAACTTTACATTAAGGTCGCATCTAAAGCCAATTATACAAAAACCAAAAATTTGTGAGAAGATTGGTTGGCACCAGCAGATAGCATTTATTTTTGTGTACATTTGAGCCCATTTTGGTGCATATCCAAGCCATATTAAGAAAATTTCATCGTAGGGAAAATAATGACAATATCTGCTCAACTGTACATTAAGGTCGCATCTAAAGGCAATTATACAAAAACTACAAATCTGTGAGAAGATTGGTTGGCACCAGCAGATAGCATTTATTTTTGTGTACATTTGAGTCCATTTTGGTGCATATCCAAGCCATATTAAGAAAATTTCATCGTAGGGAAAATAATGACAATATCTGCTCAGCTTTACATTAAGGTCGCATCTAAAGCCAATTATACTAAAACTAAAAATCTGTGATAAGATTGGTTGGCACCAAGAGATAGCTTTAATTTTTGTGTACATTTGAGCCAATTTTGGTGCATATCCAAGCCATATTAAGAAAATTTACTCGTAGGGAAAATAATGACAATATCTGCTCAACTTTACATTAAGGTCGCATCTAAAGCCAATTATACAAAAACTAAAAATCTGTGAGAAGATTGGTTGGCACCAGCAGATAGCATTTATTTGTTTGTACATTTGAGTCCATTTTGGTGCATATCCAAGCCATATTAAGAAAACTTCATCGTAGGGAAAATAATGACAATATCTGCTCAACTGTACATTAAGGTCGCATCTAAAGCCAATTATACAAAAACTACAAATCTGTGAGAAGATTGGTTGGCACCAGCAGATAGCATTTATTTTTGTGTACATTTGAGTTCATTTTGGTGCATATCCAAGCCATATTAAGAAAATTTCATCGTAGGGAAAATAATGACAATATCTGCTCAGCTTTACATTAAGGTCGCATCTAAAGCCAATTATACAAAAACTAAAACTCTGTGAGAAGATTGGTTGGCACCAAGAGATAGCATTTATTTTTGTGTACATTTGAGTCCATTTTGGTGCATATCCAAGCCATATTTAGAAAATTTCATCGTAGGGAAAATAATGACAGTATATGCTCAACTTTTCATTAAGGTCGCATCTAAAGCCAATTATACAAAAACTACAAATCTGTGAGAAGGTTTGGCCCCAAGAGATAGCATTTATTTTTGTGTACATTTGAGCCAATTGTGGTGCATATCCAAGCCATATTAAGATAATTTCATCGTAGGGAAAATAATGACAATATCTGCTCAACTGTACATTAAGGTCGCATCTAAAGCCAAATATACAAAAACTAAAAATCTGTGAGAAGATTGGTTGGCACCAGCAGATAGCATTTATTTTTGTGCACATTTGAGCCCATTTTAGTGCATATCCAAGCCATATTAGAAAAATTCCATCGTAGGGAAAATAATGACAATATCTGCTCAACTTTACATTAAGGTCGCATCTAAAGCCAATTATACAAAAACCAAAAATTTGTGAGAAGATTGGTTGGCACCAGCAGATAGCATTTATTTTTGTGTACATTTGAGCCCAATTTGGTGCATATCCAAGCCATATTAAGAAAATTTCATCGTAGGGAAAATAATGACAATATCTGCTCAACTGTACATTAAGGTCGCATCTAAAGGCAATTATACAAAAACTACAAATCTGTGAGAAGATTGGTTGGCACCAGCAGATAGCATTTATTTTTGTGTACATTTGAGTCCATTTTGGTGCATATCCAAGCCATATTAAGAAAATTTCATCGTAGGGAAAATAATGACAATATCTGCTCAGCTTTACATTAAGGTCGCATCTAAAGCCAATTATACTAAAACTAAAAATCTGTGATAAGATTGGTTGGCACCAAGAGATAGCTTTAATTTTTGTGTACATTTGAGCCAATTTTGGTGCATATCCAAGCCATATTAAGAAAATTTAA
The DNA here is from genome assembly GCA_916613615.1 of Steromphala cineraria. Classification (NCBI taxonomy): domain Eukaryota; kingdom Metazoa; phylum Mollusca; class Gastropoda; order Trochida; family Trochidae; genus Steromphala; species Steromphala cineraria. The sequence goes on along the minus strand of OU744721.1, from coordinate 63,105,953 downwards.
TCGTAGGGAAAATAATGACAATATCTGCTCAACTTTACATTAAGGTCGCATCTAAAGCCAATTATACAAAAACTAAAAATCTGTGAGAAGATTGGTTGGCACCAACAGATAGCATTTATTTGTTTGTACATTTGAGTCCATTTTGGTGCATATCCAAGCCATATTAAGAAAACTTCATCGTAGGGAAAATAATGACAATATCTGCTCAACTGTACATTAAGGTCGCATCTAAAGCCAATTATACAAAAACTACAAATCTGTGAGAAGATTGGTTGGCACCAGCAGATAGCATTTATTTTTGTGTACATTTGAGTCCATTTTGGTGCATATCCAAGCCATATTAAGAAAATTTCATCGTAGGGAAAATAATGACAATATCTGCTCAGCTTTACATTAAGGTCGCATCTAAAGCCAATTATACAAAAACTAAAACTCTGTGAGAAGATTGGTTGGCACCAAGAGATAGCATTTATTTTTGTGTACATTTGAGTCCATTTTGGTGCATATCCAAGCCATATTTAGAAAATTTCATCGTAGGGAAAATAATGACAGTATATGCTCAACTTTTCATTAAGGTCGCATCTAAAGCCAATTATACAAAAACTACAAATCTGTGAGAAGGTTTGGCCCCAAGAGATAGCATTTATTTTTGTGTACATTTGAGCCAATTGTGGTGCATATCCAAGCCATATTAAGATAATTTCATCGTAGGGAAAATAATGACAATATCTGCTCAACTGTACATTAAGGTCGCATCTAAAGCCAATTATACAAAAACTAAAAATCTGTGAGAAGATTGGTTGGCACCAGCAGATAGCATTTATTTTTGTGCACATTTGAGCCCATTTTAGTGCATATCCAAGCCATATTAGAAAAATTCCATCGTAGGGAAAATAATGACAATATCTGCTCAACTTTACATTAAGGTCGCATCTAAAGCCAATTATACAAAAACTACAAATTTGTGAGAAGATTGGTTGGCACCAGCAGAAAGCTTTTATTTTTGTGTACATTTGAGCCCAATTTGGTGCATATCCAAGCCATATTAAGAAAATTTCATCGTAGGGAAAATAATGACAATATCTGCTCAACTGTACATTAAATTCGCATCTAAAGCCAATTATACAAAAACTACAAATCTGTGAGAAGATTGGTTGGCACCAGCAGATAGCATTTATTTTTGTGTACATTTGAGTCCATTTTGGTGCATATCCAAGCCATATTTAGAAAATTTCATCGTAGGGAAAATAATGACAGTATATGCTCAACTTTTCATTAAGGTCGCATCTAAAGCCAATTATACAAAAACTACAAATCTGTGAGAAGGTTTGGCCCCAAGAGATAGCATTTATTTTTGTGTACATTTGAGCCAATTGTGGTGCATATCCAAGCCATATTAAGAAAATTTCATCGTAGGGAAAATAATGACAATATCTGCTCAACTGTACATTAAGGTCGCATCTAAAGCCAATTATACAAAAACTAAAAATCTGTGAGAAGATTGGTTGACACCAACAGATAGCATTTATTTTTGTGTACATTTGAGCCCATTTTAGTGCATATCCAAGCCATATTAGAAAAATTCCATCGTAGGGAAAATAATGACAATATCTGCTCAACTTTACATTAAGGTCGCATCTAAAGCCAATTATACAAAAACTACAAATCTGTGAGAAGGTTTGGCCCCAAGAGATAGCATTTATTTGTGTGTACATTTGAGCCAATTGTGGTGCATATCCAAGCCATATTAAGAAAATTTCATCGTAGGGACAATAATGACAATATCTGCTCAACTTTACATTAAAGTCGCATCTAAAGCCAATTATACAAAAACTAAAAATCTGTGAGAAGATTGGTTGGCACCAACAGATAGCATTTATTTTTGTGTACATTTGAGCCAATTTTGGTGCATATCCAAGCCATATTAGGAAAATTTCATCGTAGGGAAAATAATGACAATATCTGCTCAGCTTTACATTAAGGTCGCATCTAAAGCCAATTATACAAAAACTACAAATCTGTGAGAAGATTGGTTGGCACCAGCAGATAGCATTTATTTTTGTGTACATTTGAGTCCATTTTGGTGCATATCCAAGCCATATTAAGAAAATTTCCTCGTAGGGAAAATAATGACAATATCTGCTCAGCTTTACATTAAGGTCGCATCTAAAGCCAATTATACAAAAACTAAAACTCTGTGAGAAGATTGGTTGGCACCAAGAGATAGCTTTAATTTTTGTGTACATTTGAGCCAATTTTGGTGCATATCCAAGCCATATTAAGAAAATTTCATCGTAGGGAAAATAATGACAATATCTGCTCAACTTTACATTAAGGTCGCATCTAAAGCCAATTATACAAAAACTAAAAATCTGTGAGAAGATTGGTTGGCACCAACAGATAGCATTTATTTTTGTGTACATTTGAGTCCATTTTGGTGCATATCCAAGCCATATTTAGAAAATTTCATCGTAGGGAAAATAATGACAGTATATGCTCAACTTTTCATTAAGGTCGCATCTAAAGCCAATTATACAAAAACTACAAATCTGTGAGAAGGTTTGGCCCCAAGAGATAGCATTTATTTTTGTGTACATTTGAGCCAATTTTGGTGCATATCCAAGCTATATTAAGAAAATTTCCTCGTAGGGAAAATAATGACAATATCTGCTCAACTTTACATTAAGGTCGCATCTAAAGCCAATTATACAAAAACTAAAAATCTGTGAGAAGATTGGTTGGCACCAGCAGATAGCATTTATTTTTGTGTACATTTGAGCCCAATTTGGTGCATATCCAAGCCATATTAGGAAAATTTCATCGTAGGGACAATAATGACAATATCTGCTCAAATGTACATTAAGGTCGCATCTAAAGCCAATTATACAAAAACTAAAAATCTGTGAGAAGATTGGTTGGCACCAGCAGATAGCATTTATTTTTGTGTACATTTGAGCCCAACTTGGTGCATATCCAAGTCATATTAAGAAAATTTAATCGTAGGGAAAATAATGACAATATCTGCACAACTGTACATTAAGGTCGCATCTAAAGCCAATTATACAAAAACTACAAATCTGTGAGAAGATTGGTTGGCACCAGCAGATAGCATTTATTTGTTTGTACATTTGAGTCCATTTTGGTGCATATCCAAGCCATATTAAGAAAATGTTATCGTAGGGAAAATAATGACAATATCTGCTCAACTTTACATTAAGGTCGCATCTAAAGCCAATTATACAAAAACTAAAAATCTGTGAGAAGATTGGTTGGCACCAACAGATAGCATTTATTTTTTTGTACAATTGAGTCCATTTTGGTGCATATCCAAGCCATATTAAGAAAATTTCATCGTAGGGAAAATAATGACAATATCTGCTCAACTTTACATTAAGGTCGCATCTAAAGCCAATTATACAAAAACTAAAAATCTGTGAGAAGATTGGTTGGCACCAGCAGATAGCATTTTTTGTGTGTACATTTGAGTCCATTTTGGTGCATATCCAAGCCATATTAAGAAAATTTCCTCGTAGGGAAAATAATGACAATATCTGCTCAAATTACATTAAGGTCACATCTAAAGCCAATTATACAAAAACTAAAAATCTGTGAGAAGATTGGTTGGCACCAAGAGATAGCATTTAGTTTTGTGTACATTTGAGCCAATGTTGGTGCATATCCAAGCCATATTAAGAAAATTTCATCGTAGGGAAAATAATAACAATATCTGCACAACTGTACATTAAGGTCGCATCTAAAGCCAATTATACAAAAACTAAAAATCTGTGAGAAGATTGGTTGGCACCAGCAGATAGCATTTATTTTTATGTACATTTGTGCCCATTTTGGTGCATATCCAAGCCATATTAGGAAAATTTCATCGTAGGGAAAATAATGACAATATCTGCTCAACTGTACATTAAGGTCGAATCTAAAGCCAATTATACAAAAACTAAACATCATTGAGAAGATTGGTTGGCACCAGCAGATAGCATTTATTTTTGTGTACATTTGAGCCCACTTTAGTGCATATCCAAGCCATATTAAGAAAATTTCATCGTAGGGACAATAATGACAATATCTGCTCAACTTTACATTAAGGTCGCATCTAAAGCCAATTATACAAAAACTAAAAATCTGTGAGAAGATTGGTTGGCACCAGCAGATAGCATTTATTTTTGTGTACATTTGAACCCATTTTGGTGCATTTCCAGGCCATATTAGGAAAATTTCATCGTAGGGAAAATAATGACAATATCTTCTCAAATGTACATTAAGGTCGCAACTAAAGCCAATTATACAAAAACTAAAAGTCTGTGAGAAGATTGGTTGGCACCAACAGATAGTTTTAATTTTTGTGTACATTTGAGCCAATTTTGGTGCATATCCAAGCCATATTAAGAAAATTTCATCGTAGGGACAATAATGACAATATCTGCTCAAATGTACATTAAGGTCACATCTTAAGCCAATTATACAAAAACTAAAAATATGTGAGAAGATTGGTTGGTACCAGCAGATAGCATTTATTTTTGTGTACATTTGAGTCCATTTTGGTGCATATCCAAGCCATATTAAGAAAATTTCATCGTAGGGACAATAATGACAATATCTGCTCAACTTTACATTAAGGTCGCATCTAAAGCCAATTATACAAAAACTAAAAATCTGTGAGAAGATTGGTTGGCACCAGCAGATAGCATTTTTTGTGTGTACATTTGAGCCCATTTTGGTGCATATCCAAGCCATATTAAGAAAATTTCCTCGTAGGGACAATAATGACAATATCTGCTCAACTTTACATTAAGGTCGCATCTAAAGCCAATTATACAAAACAAAGAATCTGTGAGAAGATTGGTTGGCACCAGCAGATAGCATTTATTTTTGTGTACATTTGAGCCCAATTTGGTTCATATCCAAGCCATATTTAGAAAATTTCATCGTAGGGAAAATAATGACAGTATATGCTCAACTTTTCATTAAGGTCGCATCTAAAGCCAATTATACAAAAACTACAAATCTGTGAGAAGGTTTGGCCCCAAGAGATAGCATTTATTTTTGTGTACATTTGAGCCAATTGTGGTGCATATCCAAGCCATATTAAGATAATTTCATCGTAGGGAAAATAATGACAATATCTGCTCAACTGTACATTAAGGTCGCATCTAAAGCCAAATATACAAAAACTAAAAATCTGTGAGAAGATTGGTTGGCACCAGCAGATAGCATTTATTTTTGTGCACATTTGAGCCCATTTTAGTGCATATCCAAGCCATATTAGAAAAATTCCATCGTAGGGAAAATAATGACAATATCTGCTCAACTTTACATTAAGGTCGCATCTAAAGCCAATTATACAAAAACTACAAATTTGTGAGAAGATTGGTTGGCACCAGCAGAAAGCTTTTATTTTTGTGTACATTTGAGCCCAATTTGGTGCATATCCAAGCCATATTAAGAAAATTTCATCGTAGGGAAAATAATGACAATATCTGCTCAACTGTACATTAAATTCGCATCTAAAGCCAATTATACAAAAACTACAAATCTGTGAGAAGATTGGTTGGCACCAGCAGATAGCATTTATTTTTGTGTACATTTGAGTCCATTTTGGTGCATATCCAAGCCATATTTAGAAAATTTCATCGTAGGGAAAATAATGACAGTATATGCTCAACTTTTCATTAAGGTCGCATCTAAAGCCAATTATACAAAAACTACAAATCTGTGAGAAGGTTTGGCCCCAAGAGATAGCATTTATTTTTGTGTACATTTGAGCCAATTGTGGTGCATATCCAAGCCATATTAAGAAAATTTCATCGTAGGGAAAATAATGACAATATCTGCTCAACTGTACATTAAGGTCGCATCTAAAGCCAATTATACAAAAACTAAAAATCTGTGAGAAGATTGGTTGACACCAACAGATAGCATTTATTTTTGTGTACATTTGAGCCCATTTTAGTGCATATCCAAGCCATATTAAGAAAATTTCATCGTAGGGAAAATAATGACAATATCTGCTCAACTGTACATTAAGGTCTCATCTAAAGCCAATTATACAAAAACTACAAATCTGTGAGAAGGTTTGGCCCCAAGAGATAGCATTTATTTGTGTGTACATTTGAGCCAATTGTGGTGCATATCCAAGCCATATTAAGAAAATTTCATCGTAGGGACAATAATGACAATATCTGCTCAACTTTACATTAAAGTCGCATCTAAAGCCAATTATACAAAAACTAAAAATCTGTGAGAAGATTGGTTGGCACCAACAGATAGCATTTATTTTTGTGTACATTTGAGCCAATTTTGGTGCATATCCAAGCCATATTAGGAAAATTTCATCGTAGGGAAAATAATGACAATATCTGCTCAGCTTTACATTAAGGTCGCATCTAAAGCCAATTATACAAAAACTACAAATCTGTGAGAAGATTGGTTGGCACCAGCAGATAGCATTTATTTTTGTGTACATTTGAGTCCATTTTGGTGCATATCCAAGCCATATTAAGAAAATTTCCTCGTAGGGAAAATAATGACAATATCTGCTCAGCTTTACATTAAGGTCGCATCTAAAGCCAATTATACAAAAACTAAAACTCTGTGAGAAGATTGGTTGGCACCAAGAGATAGCTTTAATTTTTGTGTACATTTGAGCCAATTTTGGTGCATATCCAAGCCATATTAAGAAAATTTCATCGTAGGGAAAATAATGACAATATCTGCTCAACTTTACATTAAGGTCGCATCTAAAGCCAATTATACAAAAACTAAAAATCTGTGAGAAGATTGGTTGGCACCAACAGATAGCATTTATTTTTGTGTACATTTGAGTCCATTTTGGTGCATATCCAAGCCATATTTAGAAAATTTCATCGTAGGGAAAATAATGACAGTATATGCTCAACTTTTCATTAAGGTCGCATCTAAAGCCAATTATACAAAAACTACAAATCTGTGAGAAGGTTTGGCCCCAAGAGATAGCATTTATTTTTGTGTACATTTGAGCCAATTTTGGTGCATATCCAAGCTATATTAAGAAAATTTCCTCGTAGGGAAAATAATGACAATATCTGCTCAACTTTACATTAAGGTCGCATCTAAAGCCAATTATACAAAAACTAAAAATCTGTGAGAAGATTGGTTGGCACCAGCAGATAGCATTTATTTTTGTGTACATTTGAGCCCAATTTGGTGCATATCCAAGCCATATTAGGAAAATTTCATCGTAGGGACAATAATGACAATATCTGCTCAAATGTACATTAAGGTCGAATCTAAAGCCAATTATACAAAAACTAAAAATCTGTGAGAAGATTGGTTGGCACCAGCAGATAGCATTTATTTTTGTGTACATTTGAGCCCAACTTGGTGCATATCCAAGTCATATTAAGAAAATTTCATCGTAGGGAAAATAATGACAATATCTGCACAACTGTACATTAAGGTCGCATCTAAAGCCAATTATACAAAAACTACAAATCTGTGAGAAGATTGGTTGGCACCAGCAGATAGCATTTATTTGTTTGTACATTTGAGTCCATTTTGGTGCATATCCAAGCCATATTAAGAAAATGTTATCGTAGGGAAAATAATGACAATATCTGCTCAACTTTACATTAAGGTCGCATCTAAAGCCAATTATACAAAAACTAAAAATCTGTGAGAAGATTGGTTGGCACCAACAGATAGCATTTATTTTTGTGTACATTTGAGTCCATTTTGGTGCATATCCAAGCCATATTAAGAAAATTTCATCGTAGGGAAAATAATGACAATATCTGCTCAACTTTACATTAAGGTCGCATCTAAAGCCAATTATACAAAAACTAAAAATCTGTGAGAAGATTGGTTGGCACCAGCAGATAGCATTTTTTGTGTGTACATTTGAGTCCATTTTGGTGCATATCCAAGCCATATTAAGAAAATTTCCTCGTAGGGAAAATAATGACAATATCTGCTCAAATTACATTAAGGTCACATCTAAAGCCAATTATACAAAAACTAAAAATCTGTGAGAAGATTGGTTGGCACCAAGAGATAGCATTTAGTTTTGTGTACATTTGAGCCAATGTTGGTGCATATCCAAGCCATATTAAGAAAATTTCATCGTAGGGAAAATAATAACAATATCTGCACAACTGTACATTAAGGTCGCATCTAAAGCCAATTATACAAAAACTAAAAATCTGTGAGAAGATTGGTTGGCACCAGCAGATAGCATTTATTTTTATGTACATTTGTGCCCATTTTGGTGCATATCCAAGCCATATTAGGAAAATTTCATCGTAGGGAAAATAATGACAATATCTGCTCAACTGTACATTAAGGTCGCATCTAAAGCCAATTATACAAAAACTAAAAATCTGTGAGAAGATTGGTTGGCACCAGCAGATAGCATTTATTTTTGTGTACATTTGAGCCCATTTTAGTGCATATCCAAGCCATATTAAGAAAATTTCATCGTAGGGACAATAATGACAATATCTGCTCAACTTTACATTAAGGTCGCATCTAAAGCCAATTATACAAAAACTAAAAATCTGTGAGAAGATTGGTTGGCACCAGCAGATAGCATTTATTTTTGTGTACATTTGAGCCCATTTTGGTGCATTTCCAGGCCATATTAGGAAAATTTCATCGTAGGGAAAATAATGACAATATCTTCTCAAATGTACATTAAGGTCGCAACTAAAGCCAATTATACAAAAACTAAAAGTCTGTGAGAAGATTGGTTGGCACCAACAGATAGTTTTAATTTTTGTGTACATTTGAGCCAATTTTGGTGCATATCCAAGCCATATTAAGAAAATTTCATCGTAGGGACAATAATGACAATATCTGCTCAAATGTACATTAAGGTCACATCTTAAGCCAATTATACAAAAACTAAAAATATGTGAGAAGATTGGTTGGTACCAGCAGATAGCATTTATTTTTGTGTACATTTGAGTCCATTTTGGTGCATATCCAAGCCATATTAAGAAAATTTCATCGTAGGGACAATAATGACAATATCTGCTCAACTTTACATTAAGGTCGCATCTAAAGCCAATTATACAAAAACTAAAAATCTGTGAGAAGATTGGTTGGCACCAGCAGATAGCATTTTTTGTGTGTACATTTGAGCCCATTTTGGTGCATATCCAAGCCATATTAAGAAAATTTCCTCGTAGGGACAATAATGACAATATCTGCTCAACTTTACATTAAGGTCGCATCTAAAGCCAATTATACAAAACTAAGAATCTGTGAGAAGATTGGTTGGCACCAGCAGATAGCATTTATTTTTGTGTACATTTGAGCCCAATTTGGTTCATATCCAAGCCATATTAGGAAAATTTCATCGTAGGGAAAATAATGACAATATCTACTCAACTGTACATTAAGGTCGCATCTAAAGCCAATTATACAAAAACTACAAATCTGTGAGAAGATTGGTTGGCACCAGCAGATAGCATTTATTTGTGTGTACATTTGAGTCCATTTTGGTGCATATCCAAGCCATATTAAGAAAATTTCATCGTAGGGGAAATAATGACAATATCTGCTCAAATTACATTAAGGTCACATCTAAAGCCAATTATACAAAAACTAAAAATCTGTTAGAAGATTGGTTGGCACCAAGAGATAGCATTTATTTTTGTGTACATTTGAGCCAATTTTGGTGCATATCCAAGCCATATTAAGAAAATTTCATCGTAGGGAAAATAATGACAATATCTGCTCAACTGTACATTAAGGTCGCATCTAAAGCCAATTATACAAAAACTAAAAATCTGTGAGAAGATTGGTTGGCACCAGCAGATAGCATTTATTTTTGTGTACATTTGTGCCCATTTTGGTGCATATCCAAGCCATATTAGGAAAATTTCATCGTAGGGAAAATAATGACAATATCTGCTCAACTGTACATTAAGGTCGCATCTAAAGCCAATTATACAAAAACTAAAAATCTGTGATAAGATTGGTTGGCACCAAGAGATAGCTTTAATTTTTGTGTACATTTGAGCCAATTTTGGTGCATATCCAAGCCATATTAAGAAAATTTCATCGTAGGGAAAATAATGACAATATCTGCTCAACTGTACATTAAGGTCGAATCTAAAGCCAATTATACAAAAACTACAAATCTGTGAAAAGATTGGTTGGCACCAGCAGATAGAATTTATTTTTGTGTACATTTGAGTCCAATTTGGTGCATATCCAAGCCATATTAAGAAAATTTCATCGTAGGGAAAATAATGACAATATCTGCTCAACTGTACATTAAGGTCGCATCTAAAGCCAATTATACAAAAACTAAAAATCTGTGAGAAGATTGGTTGGCACCAAGAGATAGCTTTAATTTTTGTGTACATTTGAGCCAATGTTGGTGCATATCCAAGCCATATTAAGAAAATTTCATCGTAGGGAAAATAATGACAATATCTGCTCAACTTTACATTAAGGTCGCATCTAAAGCCAATTATACAAAAACTACAAATCTGTGAGAAGATTGGTTGGCACCAGCAGATAGCATTTATTTTTGTGTACATTTGAGTCCATTTTGGTGCATATCCAAGCCATATTATGAAAATTTCATCGTAGGGAAAATAATGACAATATCTGCTCAACTTTACATTAAGGTCGCATCTAAAGCCAATTATACAAAAACTAAAAATCTGTGAGAAGATTGGTTGGCACCAGCAGATAGCATTTATTTGTGTGTACATTTGAGCCCATTTTGGTGCATTTCCAGGCCATATTAGGAAAATTTCAAAGTAGGGAAAATAATGACAATATCTTCTCAAATGTACATTAAAGTCGCATCTAAAGCCAATTATACAAAAACTACAAATCTGTGAGAAGATTGGTTGGCACCAGCAGATAGCATTTATTTTTGTGTACATTTGAGTCCATTTTGGTGCATATCCAAGCCATATTAAGAAAATTTCATCGTAGGGAAAATAATGACAATATCTGCTCAACTTTACATTAAGGTCGCATCTAAAGCCAATTATACAAAAACTAAAAATCTGTGAGAAGATTGGTTGGCACCAACAGATAGCATTTATTTTTGTGTACATTTGAGCCAATTTTGGTGCATATCCAAGCCATATTAGGAAAATTTCATCGTAGGGACAATAATGACAATATCTGCTCAAATGTACAATAAGGTCGCATCTAAAGCCAATTATACAAAAACTAAAAAAATCTGTGAGAAGATTGGTTGGCACCAGCAGATAGCATTTATTTTTGTGTACATTTGAGTCCATGTTGGTGCATATCCAAGCCATATTAAGAAAATTTCATCGTAGGGAAAATAATGACAATATCTGCTCAACTTTACATTAAGGTCGCATCTAAAGCCAATTATACAAAAACTAAAATCTGTGAGAAGATTGGTTGGCACCAGCAGATAGCTTTTATTTTTGTGTACATTTGAGCCCAATTTGGTGCATATCCAAGCCATATTAAGAAAATTTCATCGTAGGGAAAATAATGATAAATATATCTGCTCAACTGTACATTAAGGTCGCATCTAAAGCCAATTATACAAAAACTAAAAATCTGTGAGAAGATTGGTTGGCACCAGCAGATAGCATTTATTTTTGTGTACATTTGAGTCCATTTTGGTGCATATCCAAGCCATATTAAGAAAATTTCATCGTAGGGAAAATAATGACATATCTGCTCAGCTTTACATTAAGGTCGCATCTAAAGCCAATTATTCAAAAACTAAAAATCCGTGATAAGATTGGTTGGCACCAAGAGATAGCTTTTATTTTTGTGTACACTTGAGCCCAATTTGGTGCATATCCAAGCCATATTAAGAAAATTTCATCGTAGGGAAAATAATGACAATATCTGCTCAACTGTACATTAAGGTCGCATCTAAAGCCAATTATAAAAAAATTAAGAATCTGTGAGAAGATTGGTTGGCACCAGTAGATAGCATTTATTTTTGTGTACACTTGAGTCCATTTTGGTGCATATCCAAGCCATATTAAGAAAATTTCATCGTAGGGAAAATAATGACAATATCTGCTCAGCTTTACATGAAGGTCGCATCTAAAGCCAATTATACAAAAACTACAAATCTGTGAGAAGATTGGTTGGCACCAGCAGATAGCATTTATTTTTGTGTACACTTGAGCCCAATTTGGTGCATATCCAAGCCATATTAAGAAAATTTCATCGTAGGGAAAATAATGACAATATCTGCTCAACTGTACATTAAGGTCGCATCTAAAGCCAATTATAAAAAAACTAAGAATCTGTGAGAAGATTGGTTGGCACCAGCAGATAGCATTTATTTTTGTGTACACTTGAGTCCATTTTGGTGCATATCCAAGCCATATTAAGAAAATTTCATCGTAGGGAAAATAATGACAATATCTGCTCAACTGTACATTAAGGTCGCATCTAAAGCCAATTATACAAAAACTAAAACTCTGTGAGAAGATTGGTTGGCACCAAGAGATAGCTTTAATTTTTGTGTACATTTGAGCCAATGTTGGTGCATATCCAAGCCATATTAAGAAAATTTCATCGTAGGGAAAATAATGACAATATCTGCTCAACTTTACATTAAGGTCGCATCTAAAGCCAATTATACAAAAACTACAAATCTGTGAGAAGATTGGTTGGCCCCAAGAGATAGCATTTATTTTTGTGTACATTTGAGCCAGTTGTGGTGCATATCCAAGCCATATTAAGCAAATTTCATCGTAGGGAAAATAATGACAATATCTGCTGGACTGTACATTAAGGTCGCATCTAAAGCCAATTATACAAAAACTAAAAATCTGTGAGAAGATTGGTTGGCACCAGCAGATAGCATTTATTTGTGTGTACATTTGAGTCCATTTTGGTGCATATCCAAGCCATATTTAGAAAATTTCATCGTAGGGAAAATAATGACAGTATATGCTCAACTTTTCATTAAGGTCGCATCTAAAGCCAATTATACAAAAACTACAAATCTGTGAGAAGATTGGTTGGCCCCAAGAGATAGCATTTATTTTTGTGTACATTTGAGCCAGTTGTGGTGCATATCCAAGCCATATTAAGCAAATTTCATCGTAGGGAAAATAATGACAATATCTGCTGGACTGTACATTAAGGTCGCATCTAAAGCCAATTATACAAAAACTAAAAATCTGTGAGAAGATTGGTTGGCACCAGCAGATAGCATTTATTTTTGTGTACATTTGAGCCAATTGTGGTGCATATCCAAGCCATATTAAGAAAATTTCATCGTAGGGAAAATAATGACAATATCTGCTCAACTGTACATTAAGGTCGCATCTAAAGCCAATTACACAAAAACTAAAAATCTGTGAGAAGATTGGTTGGCACCAGCAGATAGCATTTATTTTTGTGTACATTTGAGCCCATTTTAGTGCATATCCAAGCCATATTAGAAAAATTCCATCGTAGGGAAAATAATGACAATATCTGCTCAACTTTACATTAAGGTCGCATCTAAAGCCAATTATACAAAAACTACAAATCTGTGAGAAGGTTTGGCCCCAAGAGATAGCATTTATTTGTGTGTACATTTGAGCCAATTGTGGTGCATATCCAAGCCATATTAAGAAAATTTCATCGTAGGGACAATGATGACAATATCTGCTCAACTTTACATTAAGGTCGCATCTAAAGCCAATTATACAAAAACTAAAAATCTGTGAGAAGATTGGTTGGCACAAACAGATAGCATTTATTTTTGTGTACATTTGAGCCAATTTTGGTGCATATCCAAGCCATATTAGGAAAATTTCATCGTAGGGACAATAATGACAATATCTGCTCAAATGTACAATAAGGTCGCATCTAAAGCCAATTATACAAAAACTAAAAATCTGTGAGAAGATTGGTTGGCACCAAGAGATAGCATTTATTTTTGTGTACATTTGAGTCCATGTTGGTGCATATCCAAGCCATATTAAGAAAATTTCATCGTAGGGAAAATAATGACAATATCTGCTCAACTTTACATTAAGGTCGCATCTAAAGCCAATTATACAAAAACTAAAAATCTGTGAGAAGATTGGTTGGCACCAGCAGATAGCTTTTATTTTTGTGTACATTTGAGCCCAATTTGGTGCATATCCAAGCCATATTAAGAAAATTTCATCGTAGGGAAAATAATGACAATATCTGCTCAACTGTACATTAAGGTCGCATCTAAAGCCAATTATACAAAAACTAAAAATCTGTGAGAAGATTGGTTGGCACCAGCAGATAGCATCTATTTTTGTGTACATTTGAGTCCATTTTGGTGCATATCCAAGCCATATTAAGAAAATTTCATCGTAGGGAAAATAATGACAATATCTGCTCAGCTTTACATTAAGGTCGCATCTAAAGCCAATTATTCAAAAACTAAAAATCTGTGATAAGATTGGTTGGCACCAAGAGATAGCTTTAATTTTTGTGTACATTTGAGCCAATTTTGGTGCATATCCAAGCCATATTAAGAAAATTTCATCGTAGGGAAAATAATGACAATATCTGCTCAACTGTACATTAAGGTCGCATCTAAAGCCAATTATAAAAAAACTACAAATCTGTGAGAAGATTGGTTGGCACCAGCAGATAGCATTTATTTGTGTGTACATTTGAGTCCATTTTGGTGCATATCCAAGCCATATTAAGAAAATTTCATCGTAGGGAAAATAATGACAATATCTGCTCAGCTTTACATTAAGGTCGCATCTAAAGCCAATTATACAAAAACTAAAACTCTGTGAGAAGATTGGTTGGCACCAAGAGATAGCTTTTTTTTTTGTGTACATTTGAGCCAATTTTGGTGCATATCCAAGCCATATTAAGAAAATTTCATCGTAGGGAAAATAATGACAATATCTGCTCAACTTTACATTAAGGTCGCATCTAAAGCCAATTATACAAAAACTACAAATCTGTGAGAAGGTTTGGCCCCAAGAGATAGCATTTATTTGTGTGTACATTTGAGCCAATTGTGGTGCATATCCAAGCCATATTAAGAAAATTTCATCGTAGGGACAATGATGACAATATCTGCTCAACTTTACATTAAGGTCGCATCTAAAGCCAATTATACAAAAACTAAAAATCTGTGAGAAGATTGGTTGGCACCAACAGATAGCATTTATTTTTGTGTACATTTGAGCCAATTTTGGTGCATATCCAAGCCATATTAGGAAAATTTCATCGTAGGGACAATAATGACAATATCTGCTCAAATGTACAATAAGGTCGCATCTAAAGCCAATTATACAAAAACTAAAAATCTGTGAGAAGATTGGTTGGCACCAAGAGATAGCATTTATTTTTGTGTACATTTGAGTCCATGTTGGTGCATATCCAAGCCATATTAAGAAAATTTCATCGTAGGGAAAATAATGACAATATCTGCTCAACTTTACATTAAGGTCGCATCTAAAGCCAATTATACAAAAACTAAAAATCTGTGAGAAGATTGGTTGGCACCAGCAGATAGCTTTTATTTTTGTGTACATTTGAGCCCAATTTGGTGCATATCCAAGCCATATTAAGAAAATTTCATCGTAGGGAAAATAATGACAATATCTGCTCAACTGTACATTAAAGTCGCATCTAAAGCCAATTATACAAAAACTAAAAATCTGTGAGAAGATTGGTTGGCACCAGCAGATAGCATTTATTTTTGTGTACATTTGAGTCCATTTTGGTGCATATCCAAGCCATATTAAGAAAATTTCATCGTAGGGAAAATAATGACAATATCTGCTCAGCTTTACATTAAGGTCGCATCTAAAGCCAATTATTCAAAAACTAAAAATCTGTGATAAGATTGGTTGGCACCAAGAGATAGCTTTAATTTTTGTGTACATTTGAGCCAATTTTGGTGCATATCCAAGCCATATTAAGAAAATTTAATCGTAGGGAAAATAATGACAATATCTGCTCAACTTCACATTAAGGTCGCATCTAAAGCCAATTATACAAAAACTACAAATCTGTGAGAAGATTGGTTGGCACCAGCAGATAGCATTTATTTTTGTGTCCACTTGAGCCCAATTTGGTGCATATCCAAGCCATATTAAGAAAATTTCATCGTAGGGAAAATAATGACAATATCTGCTCAACTGTACATTAAGGTCGCATCTAAAGCCAATTATAAAAAAACTACAAATCTGTGAGAAGATTGGTTGGCACCAGCAGATAGCATTTATTTGTGTGTACATTTGAGTCCATTTTGGTGCATATCCAAGCCATATTAAGAAAATTTCATCGTAGGGAAAATAATGACAATATCTGTTCAGCTTTACATTAAGGTCGCATCTAAAGCCAATTATACAAAAACTAAAACTCTGTGAGAAGATTGGTTGGCACCAAGAGATAGCTTTTATTTTTGTGTACATTTGAGCCAATTTTGGTGCATATCCAAGCCATATTAATAAAATTTCATCGTAGGGAAAATAATGACAATATCTGCTCAACTTTACATTAAGGTCGCATCTAAAGCCAATTATACAAAAACTACAAATCTGTGAGAAGGTTTGGCCCCAAGAGATAGCATTTATTTTTGTGTACATTTGAGCCAATTGTGGTGCATATCCAAGCCATATTAAGATAATTTCATCGTAGGGAAAATAATGACAATATCTGCTCAACTGTACATTAAGGTCGCATCTAAAGCCAATTATACAAAAACTAAAAATCTGTGAGAAGATTGGTTGGCACCAGCAGATAGCATTTATTTTTGTGTACATTTGAGCCCATTTTAGTGCATATCCAAGCCATATTAGAAAAATTCCATCGTAGGGAAAATAATGACAATATCTGCTCAACTTTACATTAAGGTCGCATCTAAAGCCAATTATACAAAAACTAAAAATCTGTGAGAAGATTGGTTGGCACCAGCAGATAGCTTTTATTATTGTGTACATTTGAGCCCAATTTGGTGCATATCCAAGCCATATTAAGAAAATTTCATCGTAGGGAAAATAATGACAATATCTGCTCAACTGTACATTAAGGTCGCATCTAAAGCCAATTATACAAAAACTACAAATCTGTGAGAAGATTGGTTGGCACCAGCAGATAGCATTTATTTTTGTGTACATTTGAGTCCATTTTGGTGCATATCCAAGCCATATTTAGAAAATTTCATTGTAGGGAAAATAATGACAGTATATGCTCAACTTTTCATTAAGGTCGCATCTAAAGCCAATTATACAAAAACTACAAATCTGTGAGAAGGTTTGGCCCCAAGAGATAGCATTTATTTTTGTGTACATTTGAGCCAATTGTGGTGCATATCCAAGCCATATTAAGAACATTTCATCGTAGGGAAAATAATGACAATATCTGCTCAACTGTACATTAAGGTCGCATCTAAAGCCAATTATACAAAAACTAAAAATCTGTGAGAAGATTGGTTGGCACCAGCAGATAGCATTTATTTTTGTGTACATTTGAGCCCATTTTAGTGCATATCCAAGCCATATTAGAAAAATTCCATCGTAGGGAAAATAATGACAATATCTGCTCAATTTTACATTAAGGTCGCATCTAAAGCCAATTATACAAAAACTAAAAATTTGTGAGAAGATTGGTTGGCACCAGCAGATAGCTTTTATTTTTGTGTACATTTGAGCCCAATTTGGTGCATATCCAAGCCATATTAAGAAAATTTCATCGTAGGGAAAATAATGACAATATCTGCTCAACTGTACATTAAGGTCGCATCTAAAGCCAATTATACAAAAACTAAAAATCTGTGAGAAGATTGGTTGGCACCAGCAGATAGCATTTATTTTTGTGTACATTTGAGTCCATTTTGGTGCATATCCAAGCCATATTAAGAAAATTTCATCGTAGGGAAAATAATGACAATATCTGCTCAACTTTACATTAAGGTCGCATCTAAAGCCAATTATACAAAAACTAAAAATCTGTGAGAAGATTGGTTGGCACCAGCAGATAGCTTTTATTATTGTGTACATTTGAGCCCAAATTGGTGCATATCCAAGCCATATTAAGAAAATTTCATCGTAGGGAAAATAATGACAATATCTGCTCAACTGTACATTAAGGTCGCATCTAAAGCCAATTATACAAAAACTACAAATCTGTGAGAAGATTGGTTGGCACCAGCAGATAGCATTTATTTTTGTGTACATTTGAGTCCATTTTGGTATATATCCAAGCCATATTTAGAAAATTTCATCGTAGGGAAAATAATGACAGTATATGCTCAACTTTTCATTAAGGTCGCATCTAAAGCCAATTATACAAAAACTACAAATCTGTGAGAAGATTGGTTGGCACCAGCAGATAGCATTTATTTTTGTGTACACTTGAGCCCAATTTGGTGCATATCCAAGCCATATTAAGAAAATTTCATCGTAGGGAAAATAATGACAATATCTGCTCAGCTTTACATTAAGGTCGCATCTAAAGCCAATTATACAAAAACTAAAAATCTGTGATAAGATTGGTTGGCACCAGCAGATAGCATTTATTTTTGTGTACACTTGAGCCCAATTTGGTGCATATCCAAGCCATATTAAGAAAATTTCATCGTAGGGAAAATAATGACAATATCTGCTCAACTGTACATTAAGGTCGCATCTAAAGCCAATTATACAAAAACTAAAACTCTGTGAGAAGATTGGTTGGCACCAGCAGATAGCTTTTATTATTGTGTACATTTGAGCCCAATTTGGTGCATATCCAAGCCATATTAAGAAAATTTCATCGTAGGGAAAATAATGACAATATCTGCTCAACTGTACATTAAGGTCGCATCTAAAGCCAATTATACAAAAACTACAAATCTGTGAGAAGATTGGTTGGCACCAGCAGATAGCATTTATTTTTGTGTACATTTGAGTCCATTTTGGTGCATATCCAAGCCATATTTAGAAAATTTCATTGTAGGGAAAATAATGACAGTATATGCTCAACTTTTCATTAAGGTCGCATCTAAAGCCAATTATACAAAAACTACAAATCTGTGAGAAGGTTTGGCCCCAAGAGATAGCATTTATTTTTGTGTACATTTGAGCCAATTGTGGTGCATATCCAAGCCATATTAAGAACATTTCATCGTAGGGAAAATAATGACAATATCTGCTCAACTGTACATTAAGGTCGCATCTAAAGCCAA
Organism: Steromphala cineraria; assembly: GCA_916613615.1. Taxonomy (NCBI): domain Eukaryota; kingdom Metazoa; phylum Mollusca; class Gastropoda; order Trochida; family Trochidae; genus Steromphala; species Steromphala cineraria. The sequence goes on along the minus strand of OU744721.1, from coordinate 63,086,821 downwards.
TTATACAAAAACTAAAAATCTGTGAGAAGATTGGTTGGCACCAGCAGATAGCATTTATTTTTGTGTACATTTGAGCCCATTTTAGTGCATATCCAAGCCATATTAGAAAAATTCCATCGTAGGGAAAATAATGACAATATCTGCTCAATTTTACATTAAGGTCGCATCTAAAGCCAATTATACAAAAACTAAAAATTTGTGAGAAGATTGGTTGGCACCAGCAGATAGCTTTTATTTTTGTGTACATTTGAGCCCAATTTGGTGCATATCCAAGCCATATTAAGAAAATTTCATCGTAGGGAAAATAATGACAATATCTGCTCAACTGTACATTAAGGTCGCATCTAAAGCCAATTATACAAAAACTAAAAATCTGTGAGAAGATTGGTTGGCACCAGCAGATAGCATTTATTTTTGTGTACATTTGAGTCCATTTTGGTGCATATCCAAGCCATATTAAGAAAATTTCATCGTAGGGAAAATAATGACAATATCTGCTCAACTGTACATTAAGGTCGCATCTAAAGCCAATTATACAAAAACTAAAAATCTGTGAGAAGATTGGTTGGCACCAGCAGATAGCATTTATTTTTGTGTACATTTGAGCCCATTTTAGTGCATATCCAAGCCATATTAGAAAAATTCCATCGTAGGGAAAATAATGACAATATCTGCTCAACTTTACATTAAGGTCGCATCTAAAGCCAATTATACAAAAACTAAAAATCTGTGAGAAGATTGGTTGGCACCAGCAGATAGCTTTTATTATTGTGTACATTTGAGCCCAAATTGGTGCATATCCAAGCCATATTAAGAAAATTTCATCGTAGGGAAAATAATGACAATATCTGCTCAACTGTACATTAAGGTCGCATCTAAAGCCAATTATACAAAAACTACAAATCTGTGAGAAGATTGGTTGGCACCAGCAGATAGCATTTATTTTTGTGTACATTTGAGTCCATTTTGGTGCATATCCAAGCCATATTTAGAAAATTTCATCGTAGGGAAAATAATGACAGTATATGCTCAACTTTTCATTAAGGTCGCATCTAAAGCCAATTATACAAAAACTACAAATCTGTGAGAAGATTGGTTGGCACCAGCAGATAGCATTTATTTTTGTGTACATTTGAGCCCATTTTAGTGCATATCCAAGCCATATTAGAAAAATTCCATCGTAGGGAAAATAATGACAATATCTGCTCAATTTTACATTAAGGTCGCATCTAAAGCCAATTATACAAAAACTAAAAATTTGTGAGAAGATTGGTTGGCACCAGCAGATAGCATTTATTTTTGTGTACATTTGAGTCCATTTTGGTGCATATCCAAGCCATATTAAGAAAATTTCATCGTAGGGAAAATAATGACAATATCTGCTCAGCTTTACATTAAGGTCGCATCTAAAGCCAATTATACAAAAACTAAAAATCTGTGATAAGATTGGTTGGCACCAGCAGATAGCATTTATTTTTGTGTACACTTGAGCCCAATTTGGTGCATATCCAAGCCATATTAAGAAAATTTCATCGTAGGGAAAATAATGACAATATCTGCTCAACTGTACATTAAGGTCGCATCTAAAGCCAATTATACAAAAACTAAAACTCTGTGAGAAGATTGGTTGGCACCAAGAGATAGCTTTAATTTTTGTGTACATTTGAGCCAATTTTGGTGCATATCCAAGCCATATTAAGAAAATTTCATCATAGGGAAAATAATGACAATATCTGCTCAACTTTACATTAAGGTCGCATCTAAAGCCAATTATACAAAAACTACAAATCTGTGAGAAGATTGGTTGGCCCCAAGAGATAGCATTTATTTTTGTGTACATTTGAGCCAATTGTGGTGCATATCCAAGCCATATTAAGATAATTTCATCGTAGGGAAAATAATGACAATATCTGCTCAACTGTACATTAAGGTCGCATCTAAAGCCAATTATACAAAAACTAAAAATCTGTGAGAAGATTGGTTGGCACCAGCAGATAGCTTTTATTATTGTGTACATTTGAGCCCAATTTGGTGCATATCCAAGCCATATTAAGAAAATTTCATCGTAGGGAAAATAATGACAATATCTGCTCAACTGTACATTAAGGTCGCATCTAAAGCCAATTATACAAAAACTAAAAATCTGTGAGAAGATTGGTTGGCACCAACAGATAGCATTTATTTTTGTGTACATTTGAGCCAATTTTGGTGCATATCCAAGCCCCATTAGGAAAATTTCATCGTAGGGAAAATAATGACAATATCTGCTCAACTGTACATTAAGGTCGCATCTAAAGCCAATTATACAAAAACTAAAAATCTGTGATAAGATTGGTTGGCACCAGCAGATAGCATTTATTTTTGTGTACATTTGAGTCCATTTTGGTGCATATCCAAGACATATTTAGAAAATTTCATCGTAGGGAAAATAATGACAGTATATGCTCAACTTTTCATTAAGGTCGCATCTAAAGCCAATTATACAAAAACTACAAATCTGTGAGAAGGTTTGGCCCCAAGAGATAGCATTTATTTTTGTGTACATTTGAGCCAATTGTGGTGCATATCCAAGCCATATTAAGATAATTTCATCGTAGGGAAAATAATGACAATATCTGCTCAACTGTACATTAAGGTCGCATCTAAAGCCAATTATACAAAAACTAAAAATCTGTGAGAAGATTGGTTGGCACCAGCAGATAGCATTTATTTTTGTGTACATTTGAGCCCATTTTAGTGCATATCCAAGCCATATTAGAAAAATTCCATCGTAGGGAAAATAATGACAATATCTGCTCAACTTTACATTAAGGTCGCATCTAAAGCCAATTATACAAAAACTAAAAATCTGTGAGAAGATTGGTTGGCACCAGCAGATAGCATTTATCATTGTGTACATTTGAGCCCAATTTGGTGCATATCCAAGCCATATTAAGAAAATTTCATCGTAGGGAAAATAATGACAATATCTGCTCAACTGTACATTAAGGTCGCATCTAAAGCCAATTATACAAAAACTACAAATCTGTGAGAAGGTTTGGCCCCAAGAGATAGCATTTATTTTTGTGTACATTTGAGCCAATTGTGGTGCATATCCAAGCCATATTAAGATAATTTCATCGTAGGGAAAATAATGACAATATCTGCTCAACTGTACATTAAGGTCGCATCTAAAGCCAATTATACAAAAACTAAAAATCTGTGTGAAGATTGGTTGGCACCAGCAGATAGCATTTATTTTTGTGTACATTTGAGCCCATTTTAGTGCATATCCAAGCCATATTAGAAAAATTCCATCGTAGGGAAAATAATGACAATATCTGCTCAACTTTACATTAAGGTCGCATCTAAAGCCAATTATACAAAAACTAAAAATCTGTGAGAAGATTGGTTGGCACCAGCAGATAGCTTTTATTATTGTGTACATTTGAGCCCAATTTGGTGCATATCCAAGCCATATTAAGAAAATTTCATCGTAGGGAAAATAATGACAATATCTGCTCAACTGTACATTAAGGTCGCATCTAAAGCCAATTATACAAAAACTACAAATCTGTGAGAAGATTGGTTGGCACCAGCAGATAGCATTTATTTTTGTGTACATTTGAGTCCATTTTGGTGCATATCCAAGCCATATTTAGAAAATTTCATCGTAGGGAAAATAATCACAGTATATGCTCAACTTTTCATTAAGGTCGCATCTAAAGCCAATTATACAAAAACTACAAATCTGTGAGAAGGTTTGGCCCCAAGAGATAGCATTTATTTTTGTGTACATTTGAGCCAATTGTGGTGCATATCCAAGCCATATTAAGAACATTTCATCGTAGGGAAAATAATGACAATATCTGCTCAACTGTACATTAAGGTCGCATCTAAAGCCAATTATACAAAAACTAAAAATCTGTGAGAAGATTGGTTGGCACCAGCAGATAGCATTTATTTTTGTGTACATTTGAGCCCATTTTAGTGCATATCCAAGCCATATTAGAAAAATTCCATCGTAGGGAAAATAATGACAATATCTGCTCAACTTTACATTAAGGTCGCATCTAAAGCCAATTATACAAAAACTAAAAATTTGTGAGAAGATTGGTTGGCACCAGCAGATAGCTTTTATTTTTGTGTACATTTGAGCCCAATTTGGTGCATATCCAAGCCATATTAAGAAAATTTCATCGTAGGGAAAATAATGACAATATCTGCTCAACTGTACATTAAGGTCGCATCTAAAGCCAATTATACAAAAACTAAAAATCTGTGAGAAGATTGGTTGGCACCAGCAGATAGCATTTATTTTTGTGTACATTTGAGTCCATTTTGGTGCATATCCAAGCCATATTAAGAAAATTTAATCGTAGGGAAAATAATGACAATATCTGCTCAGCTTTACATTAAGGTCGCATCTAAAGCCAATTATACAAAAACTAAAAATCTGTGATAAGATTGGTTGGCACCAAGAGATAGCTTTAATTTTTGTGTACATTTGAGCCAATTTTGGTGCATATCCAAGCCATATTAAGAAAATTTAATCGTAGGGAAAATAATGACAATATCTGCTCAACTTTACATTAAGGTCGCATCTAAAGCCAATTATACAAAAACTAAAAATCTGTGAGAAGATTGGTTGGCACCAGCAGATAGCATTTATTTTTGTGTACACTTGAGCCCAATTTGGTGCATATCCAAGCCATATTAAGAAAATTTCATCGTAGGGAAAATAATGACAATATCTGCTCAACTGTACATTAAGGTCGCATCTAAAGCCAATTATACAAAAACTACAAATCTGTGAGAAGATTGGTTGGCACCAGCAGATAGCATTTATTTTTGTGTACATTTGAGTCCATTTTGGTGCATATCCAAGCCATATTAAGAAAATTTCATCGTAGGGAAAATAATGACAATATCTGCTCAGCTTTACATTAAGGTCGCATCTAAAGCCAATTATACAAAAACTACAAATCTGTGAGAAGATTGGTTGGCACCAAGAGATAGCATTTATTTTTGTGTACATTTGAGTCCATTTTGGTGCATATCCAAGCCATATTTAGAAAATTTCATCGTAGGGAAAATAATGACAGTATATGCTCAACTTTTCATTAAGGTCGCATCTAAAGCCAATTATACAAAAACTACAAATCTGTGAGAAGGTTTGGCCCCAAGAGATAGCATTTATTTTTGTGTACATTTGAGCCAATTGTGGTGCATATCCAAGCCATATTAAGATAATTTCATCGTAGGGAAAATAATGACAATATCTGCTCAACTGTACATTAAGGTCGCATCTAAAGCCAATTATACAAAAACTAAAAATCTGTGAGAAGATTGGTTGGCACCAGCAGATAGCATTTATTTTTGTGTACATTTGAGCCCATTTTAGTGCATATCCAAGCCATATTAGAAAAATTCCATCGTAGGGAAAATAATGACAATATCTGCTCAACTTTACATTAAGGTCGCATCTAAAGCCAATTATACAAAAACTACAAATCTGTGAGAAGGTTTGGCCCCAAGAGATAGCATTTATTTGTGTGTACATTTGAGCCAATTGTGGTGCATATCCAAGCCATATTAAGAAAATTTCATCGTAGGGACAATAATGACAATATCTGCTCAACTTTACATTAAGGTCGCATCTAAAGCCAATTATACAAAAACTAAAAATCTGTGAGAAGATTGGTTGGCACCAAGAGATAGCATTTATTTTTGTGTACATTTGAGCCAATTTTGGTGCATATCCAAGCCATATTAGGAAAATTCCATCGTAGGGAAAATAATGACAATATCTGCTCAACTTTACATTAAGGTCGCATCTAAAGCCAATTATACAAAAACTACAAATCTGTGAGAAGGTTTGGCCCCAAGAGATAGCATTTATTTGTGTGTACATTTGAGCCAATTTTGGTGCATATCCAAGCCATATTAAGAAAATTTCATCGTAGGGACAATAATGACAATATCTGCTCAACTTTACATTAAGGTCGCATCTAAAGCCAATTATACAAAAACTAAAAATCTGTGAGAAGATTGGTTGGCACCAAGAGATAGCATTTATTTTTGTGTACATTTGAGCCAATTTTGGTGCATATCCAAGCCATATTAGGAAAATTTCATCGTAGGGAAAATAATGACAATATCTGCTCAGCTTTACATTAAGGTCGCATCTAAAGCCAATTATACAAAAACTACAAATCTGTGAGAAGATTGGTTGGCACCAGCAGATAGCATTTATTTGTGTGTACATTTGAGTCCATTTTGGTGCATATCCAAGCCATATTAGGAAAATTTCATCGTAGGGAAAATAATGACAATATCTGCTCAGCTTTACATTAAGGTCGCATCTAAAGCCAATTATACAAAAACTAAAACTCTGTGAGAAGATTGGTTGGCACCAAGAGATAGCTTTAATTTTTGTGTACATTTGAGCCAATTTTGGTGCATATCCAAGCCATATTAAGAAAATTTCCTCGTAGGGAAAATAATGACAATATCTGCTCAACTGTACATTAAGGTCGCATCTAAAGCCAATTATACAAAAACTACAAATCTGTGAGAAGATTGGTTGGCACCAGCAGATAGCATTTATTTGTGTGTACATTTGAGTCAATTTTGGTGCATATCCAAGCCATATTAAGAAAATGTCATCGTAGGGAAAATAATGACAATATCTGCTCAACTTTACATTAAGGTCGCATCTAAAGCCAATTATACAAAAACTAAAAATCTGTGAGAAGATTGGTTGGCACCAACAGATAGCATTTATTTTTGTGTACATTTGAGTCCATTTTGGTGCATATCCAAGCCATATTAAGAAAATTTCCTCGTAGGGAAAATAATGACAATATCTGCTCAACTTTACATTAAGGTCGCATCTAAAGCCAATTATACAAAAACTAAAAATCTGTGAGAAGATTGGTTGGCACCAGCAGATAGCATTTATTTTTGTGTACATTTGAGCCCATTTTGGTGCATATCCAAGCCATATTAGGAAAATTTCATCGTAGGGACAATAATGACAATATCTGCTCAACTGTACATTAAGGTCGCATCTAAAGCCAATTATACAAAAACTAAAAATCTGTGAGAAGATTGGTTGGCACCAGCAGATAGCATTTATTTTTGTGTACATTTGAGCCCAACTTGGTGCATATCCAAGTCATATTAAGAAAATTTCATCGTAGGGAAAATAATGACAATATCTGCACAACTGTACATTAAGGTCGCATCTAAAGCCAATTATACAAAAACTAAAAATCTGTGAGAAGATTGGTTGGCACCAGCAGATAGCATTTATTTGTGTGTACATTTGAGTCCATTTTGGTGCATATCCAAGCCATATTAAGAAAATTTCATCGTAGGGAAAATAATGACAATATCTGCTCAAATTACATTAAGGTCACATCTTAAGCCAATTATACAAAAACTAAAAATCTGTGAGAAGATTGGTTGGCACCAGCAGATAGCATTTATTTTTATGTACATTTGTGCCCATTTTGGTGCATATCCAAGCCATATTAGAAAAATTTCATCGTAGGGAAAATAATGACAATATCTGCTCAACTGTACATTAAGGTCGCATCTAAAGCCAATTATACAAAAACTAAAAATCTGTGAGAAGATTGGTTGGCACCAGCAGATAGCATTTATTTTTATGTACATTTGTGCCCATTTTGGTGCATATCCAAGCCATATTAGAAAAATTTCATCGTAGGGAAAATAATGACAATATCTGCTCAACTGTACATTAAGGTCGCATCTAAAGCCAATTATACAAAAACTAAAAATCTGTGAGAAGATTGGTTGGCACCAGCAGATAGCATTTATTTTTGTGTACATTTGAGCCCATTTTAGTGCATATCCAAGCCATATTAAGAAAATTTCATCGTAGGGAAAATAATGACAATATCTGCTCAAATTACATTAAGGTCACATCTAAAGCCAATTATACAAAAACTAAAAATCTGTGAGAAGATTGGTTGGCACCAGCAGATAGCATTTATTTTTATGTACATTTGTGCCCATTTTGGTGCATATCCAAGCCATATTAGAAAAATTTCATCGTAGGGAAAATAATGACAATATCTGCTCAACTGTACATTAAGGTCGCATCTAAAGCCAATTATACAAAAACTAAAAATCTGTGAGAAGATTGGTTGGCACCAGCAGATAGCATTTATTTTTATGTACATTTGTGCCCATTTTGGTGCATATCCAAGCCATATTGGAAAAATTTCATCGTAGGGAAAATAATGACAATATCTGCTCAACTGTACATTAAGGTCGCATCTAAAGCCAATTATACAAAAACTAAAGTCTGTGAGAAGATTGGTTGGCACCAGCAGATAGCATTTATTTTTGTGTACATTTGAGCCCATTTTAGTGCATATCCAAGTCATATTAAGAAAATTTCATCGTAGGGACAATAATGACAATATCTGCTCAACTTTACATTAAGGTCGCATCTAAAGCCAATTATACAAAAACTAAAGTCTGTGAGAAGATTGGTTGGCACCAGCAGATAGCATTTATTTTTGTGTACATTTGAACCCATTTTGGTGCATTTCCAGGCCATATTAGGAAAATTTCATCGTAGGGAAAATAATGACAATATCTTCTCAAATGTACATTAAGGTCGCATCTAAAGCCAATTATACAAAAACTAAAAATCTGTGAGAAGATTGGTTGGCACCAACAGATAGTTTTAATTTTTGTGTACATTTGAGCCAATTTTGGTGCATATCCAAGCCATATTAAGAAAATTTCATCGTAGGGACAATAATGACAATATCTGCTCAAATGTACATTAAGGTCACATCTTAAGCCAATTATACAAAAACTAAAAATATGTGAGAAGATTGGTTGGTACCAGCAGATAGCATTTATTTATGTGTACATTTGAGTCCATTTTGGTGCATATCCAAGCCATATTAAGAAAATTTCATCGTAGGGAAAATAATGACAATATCTGCTCAACTTTACATTAAGGTCGCATCTAAAGCCAATTATACAAAAACTAAAAATCTGTGAGAAGATTGGTTGGCACCAGCAGATAGCATTTTTTGTGTGTACATTTGAGCCCATTTTGGTGCATATCCAAGCCATATTAAGAAAATTTCCTCGTAGGGAAAATAATGACAATATCTGCTCAACTCTACATTTAGGTCGCATCTAAAGCCAATTATACAAAAACTTAGAATCTGTGAGAAGATTGGTTGGCACCAGCAGATAGCATTTATTTTTGTGTACATTTGAGCCCAATTTGGTGCATATCCAAGCCATATTAGGAAAATTTCATCGTAGGGAAAATAATGACAATATCTACTCAACTGTACATTTAGGTCGCATCTAAAGCCAATTATACAAAAACTACAAATCTGTGAGAAGATTGGTTGGCACCAGCAGATAGCATTTATTTGTGTGTACATTTGATTCCATTTTGGTGCATATCCAAGCCATATTAAGAAAATTTCATCGTAGGGAAAATAATGACAATATCTGCTCAAATTACATTAAGGTCACATCTAAAGCCAATTATACAAAAACTAAAAATCTGTTAGAAGATTGGTTGGCACCAAGAGATAGCATTTATTTTTGTGTACATTTGAGCCAATTTTGGTGCATATCCAAGCCATATTAAGAAAATTTCATCGTAGGGAAAATAATGACAATATCTGCTCAACTGTACATTAAGGTCGCATCTAAAGCCAATTATACAAAAACTAAAAATCTGTGAGAAGATTGGTTGGCACCAGCAGATAGCATTTATTTGTGTGTACATTTGTGCCCATTTTGGTGCATATCCAAGCCATATTAGGAAAATTTCATCGTAGGGAAAATAATGACAATATCTGCTCAACTGTACATTAAGGTCGCATCTAAAGCCAATTATACAAAAACTAAAAATCTGTGAGAAGATTGGTTGGCACCAGCAGATAGCATTTATTTTTGTGTACATTTGAACCCATTTTGGTGCATTTCCAGGCCATATTAGGAAAATTTCATCGTAGGGAAAATAATGACAATATCTTCTCAAATGTACATTAAGGTCGCATCTAAAGCCAATTATACAAAAACTAAAAATCTGTGAGAAGATTGGTTGGCACCAGCAGATAGCATTTATTTTTGTGTACATTTGAGCCAAATTTGGTGCATATCCAAGCCATATTAGGAAAATTTCATCGTAGGGACAATAATGACAATATCTGCTCAACTGTACATTAAGGTCGCATCTAAAGCCAATTATACAAAAACTAAAAATCTGTGAGAAGATTGGTTGGCACCAGCAGATAGCATTTATTTTTGTGTACATTTGAGCCCAACTTGGTGCATATCCAAGTCATATTAAGAAAATTTCATCGTAGGGAAAATAATGACAATATCTGCACAACTGTACATTAAGGTCGCATCTAAAGCCAATTATACAAAAACTACAAATCTGTGAGAAGATTGGTTGGCACCAGCAGATAGCATTTATTTGTGTGTACATTTGAGTCCATTTTGGTGCATATCCAAGCCATATTAAGAAAATTTCATCGTAGGGAAAATAATGACAATATCTGCTCAAATTACATTAAGGTCACATCTAAAGCCAATTATACAAAAACTAAAAATCTGTGAGAAGATTGGTTGGCACTAAGAGATAGCATTTAGTTTTGTGTACATTTGAGCCAATTTTGGTGCATATCCAAGCCATATTAAGAAAATTTCATCGTAGGGAAAATAATGACAATATCTGCTCAACTGTACATTAAGGTCGCATCTAAAGCCAATTATACAAAAACTAAAAATCTGTGAGAAGATTGGTTGGCACCAGCAGATAGCATTTATTTTTATGTACATTTGTGCCCATTTTGGTGCATATCCAAGCCATATTAGGAAAATTTCATCGTAGGGAAAATAATGACAATATCTGCTCAACTTTACATTAAGGTCGCATCTAAAGCCAATTATACAAAAACTAAAAATCTGTGAGAAGATTGGTTGGCACCAGCAGATAGCATTTATTTTTGTGTACATTTGAGCCCATTTTAGTGCATATCCAAGCCATATTAAGAAAATTTCATCGTAGGGACAAAAATGACAATATCTGCTCAACTTTACATTAAGGTCGCATCTAAAGCCAATTATACAAAAACTAAAGTCTGTGAGAAGATTGGTTGGCACCAGCAGATAGCATTTATTTTTGTGTACATTTGAACCCATTTTGGTGCATTTCCAGGCCATATTAGGAAAATTTCATCGTAGGGAAAATAATGACAATATCTTCTCAAATGTACATTAAGGTCGCATCTAAAGCCAATTATACAAAAACTAAAAATCTGTGAGAAGATTGGTTGGCACCAGCAGATAGCATTTATTTTTGTGTACATTTGAGCCAAATTTGGTGCATATCCAAGCCATATTAGGAAAATTTCATCGTAGGGACAATAATGACAATATCTGCTCAACTGTACATTAAGGTCGCATCTAAAGCCAATTATACAAAAACTAAAAATCTGTGAGAAGATTGGTTGGCACCAGCAGATAGCATTTTTTGTGTGTACATTTGAGCCCATTTTGGTGCATATCCAAGCCATATTAAGAAAATTTCCTCGTAGGGAAAATAATGACAATATCTGCTCAACTCTACATTTAGGTCGCATCTAAAGCCAATAATACAAAAACTAAAAATCTGTGAGAAGATTGGTTGGCACCAGCAGATAGCATTTATTTTTGTGTACATTTGAGTCCATTTTGGTGCATATCCAAGCCATATTAAGAAAATTTCATCGTAGGGAAAATAATGACAATATCTGCTCAACTTTACATTAAGGTCGCATCTAAAGCCAATAATACAAAAACTAAAAATCTGTGAGAAGATTGGTTGGCACCAACAGATAGCATTTATTTTTGTGTACATTTGAGCCCATTTTGGTGCATATCCAAGCCATATTAAGAAAATTTCATCGTAGGGAAAATAATGACAATATCTGCTCAACTGTACATTAAGGTCACATCTTAAGCCAATTATACAAAAACTAAAAATCTGTGAGAAGATTGGTTGGCACCAACAGATAGTTTTAATTTTTGTGTACATTTGAGCCAATTTTGGTGCATATCCAAGCCATATTAAGAAAATTTCATCGTAGGGACAATAATGACAATATCTGCTCAAATGTACATTAAGGTCACATCTTAAGCCAATTATACAAAAACTAAAAATATGTGAGAAGATTGGTTGGTACCAGCAGATAGCATTTATTTATGTGTACATTTGAGTCCATTTTGGTGCATATCCAAGCCATATTAAGAAAATTTCATCGTAGGGAAAATAATGACAATATCTGCTCAACTTTACATTAAGGTCGCATCTAAAGCCAATTATACAAAAACTAAAAATCTGTGAGAAGATTGGTTGGCACCAGCAGATAGCATTTTTTGTGTGTACATTCGAGCCCATTTTGGTGCATATCCAAGCCATATTAAGAAAATTTCCTCGTAGGGAAAATAATGACAATATCTGCTCAACTCTACATTTAGGTCGCATCTAAAGCCAATTATACAAAAACTTAGAATCTGTGAGAAGATTGGTTGGCACCAGCAGATAGCATTTATTTTTGTGTACATTTGAGCCCAATTTGGTGCATATCCAAGCCATATTAGGAAAATTTCATCGTAGGGAAAATAATGACAATATCTACTCAACTGTACATTAAGGTCGCATCTAAAGCCAATTATACAAAAACTACAAATCTGTGAGAAGATTGGTTGGCACCAGCAGATAGCATTTATTTGTGTGTACATTTGATTCCATTTTGGTGCATATCCAAGCCATATTAAGAAAATTTCATCGTAGGGAAAATAATGACAATATCTGCTCAAATTACATTAAGGTCACATCTAAAGCCAATTATACAAAAACTAAAAATCTGTTAGAAGATTGGTTGGCACCAAGAGATAGCATTTATTTTTGTGTACATTTGAGCCAATTTTGGTGCATATCCAAGCCATATTAAGAAAATTTCATCGTAGGGAAAATAATGACAATATCTGCTCAACTGTACATTAAGGTCGCATCTAAAGCCAATTATACAAAAACTAAAAATCTGTGAGAAGATTGGTTGGCACCAGCAGATAGCATTTATTTGTGTGTACATTTGTGCCCATTTTCGTGCATATCCAAGCCATATTAGGAAAATTTCATCGTAGGGAAAATAATGACACTATCTGCTCAACTGTACATTAAGGTCGCATCTAAAGCCAATTATACAAAAACTAAAAATCTGTGAGAAGATTGGTTGGCACCAGCAGATAGCATTTATTTTTGTGTACATTTGAACCCATTTTGGTGCATTTCCAGGCCATATTAGGAAAATTTCATCGTAGGGAAAATAATGACAATATCTTCTCAAATGTACATTAAGGTCGCATCTAAAGCCAATTATACAAAAACTAAAAATCTGTGAGAAGATTGGTTGGCACCAACAGATAGCATTTATTTTTGTGTACATTTGAGCCAATTTTGGTGCATATCCAAGCCATATTAAGAAAATTTCATCGTAGGGACAATAATAACAATATCTGCTCAAATGTACATTAAGGTCACATCTTAAGCCAATTATACAAAAACTAAAAATCTGTGAGAAGATTGGTTGGTACCAGCAGATAGCATTTATTTTTGTGTACATTTGAGTCCATTTTGGTGCATATCCAAGCCATATTAAGAAAATTTCATCGTAGGGAAAATAATGACAATATCTGCTCAACTTTACATTAAGATCGCATCTAAAGCCAATTATACAAAAACTAAAAATCTGTGAGAAGATTGGTTGGCACCAGCAGATAGCATTTATTTTTGTGTACATTTGAACCCATTTTGGTGCATATCCAAGCCATATTAAGAAAATTTTCTCGTAGGGAAAATAATGACAATATCTGCTCAACTTTACATTAAGGTCGCATCTAAAGCCAATTATACAAAAACTAAAAATCTGTGAGAAGATTGGTTGGCACCAGCAGATAGCATTTATTTTTGTGTACATTTGAGCCCAATTTGGTGCATATCCAAGCCATATTAGGAAAATTTCATCGTAGGGAAAATAATGACAATATCTGCTCAAATGTACATTAAGGTCGCATCTAAAGCCAATTATACAAAAACTAAAAATCTGTGAGAAGATTGGTTGGCACCAGCAGATAGCATTTATTTTTGTGTACATTTGAGCCCAACTTGGTGCATATCCAAGTCATATTAAGAAATTTCATCGTAGGGAAAATAATGTCAATATCTGCACAACTGTACATTAAGGTCGCATCTAAAGCCAATTATACAAAAACTACAAATCTGTGAGAAGATTGGTTGGCACCAGCAGATAGCATTTATTTGTGTGTACATTTGAGTCCATTTTGGTGCATATCCAAGCCATATTAAGAAAATTTCATCGTAGGGAAAATAATGACAATATCTGCTCAAATTACATTAAGGTCACATCTAAAGCCAATTATACAAAAACTAAAAATCTGTGAGAAGATTGGTTGGCACCAAGAGATAGCATTTATTTTTGTGTACATTTGAGCCAATTTTCGTGCATATCCAAGCCATATTAAGAAAATTTCATCGTAGGGAAAATAATGACAATATCTGCTCAACTGTACATTAAGGTCGCATCTAAAGCCAATTATACAAAAACTAAAAATCTGTGAGAAGATTGGTTGGCACCAGCAGATAGCATTTATTTTTGTGTACATTTGTGCCCATTTTGGTGCATATCCAAGCCATATTAGGAAAATTTCATCGTAGGGAAAATAATGACAATATCTGCACAACTGTACATTAAGGTCGCATCTAAAGCCAATTATACAAAAACGACAAATCTGTGAGAAGATTGGTTGGCACCAGCAGATAGCATTTATTTTTGTGTACATTTGAGTCCATTTTGGTGCATATCCAAGCCATATTATGAAAATGTCATCGTAGGGAAAATAATGACAATATCTGCTCAACTTTACATTAAGGTCACATCTAAAGCCAATAATACAAAAACTAAAAATCTGTGAGAAGATTGGTTGGCACCAAGAGATAGCATTTATTTTTGTGTACATTTGAGCCAATTTTGGTGCATATCCAAGCCATATTAAGAAAAATTAATCGTAGGGAAAATAATGACAATATCTGCTCAACTGTACATTAAGGTCGCATCTAAAGCCAATTATACAAAAACTAAAAATCTGTGAGAAGATTGGTTGGCACCAGCAGATAGCATTTATTTTTGTGTACATTTGAGTCCATTTTGGTGCATATCCAAGCCATATTAAAAAAAATTCATCGTAGGGAAAATAATGACAATTTCTGCTCAACTTTACATTAAGGTCGCATCTAAAGCCAATTATACAAAAACTAATAATCTGTGAGAAGATTGGTTGGCAACAGCAGATAGCATTTATTTTTGTGTACATTTGAACCCATTTTGGTGCATTTTCAGGCCATATTAGGAAAATTTCATCGTAGGGAAAATAATGACAATATCTTCTCAAATGTACATTAAGGTCGCATCTAAAGCCAATTATACAAAAAATAAAACTCTGTGAGAAGATTGGTTGGCACCAGCAGATAGCATTTATTTTTGTGTACATTTGAGTCCATTTTGGTGCATATCCAAGCCATATTAAGAAAATTTCATCGTAGGGAAAATAATGACAATATCTGCTCAACTTTACATTAAGGTCGCATCTAAAGCCAATTATACAAAAACTAAAAATCTGTGAGAAGATTGGTTGGCACCAAGAGATAGCATTTATTTTTGTGTACATTTGAGCCAATTTTGGTGCATATCCAAGCCATATTAAGAAAATTTCATCGTAGGGAAAATAATGACAATATCTGCTCAACTGTACATTAAGGTCGCATCTAAAGCCAATTATACAAAAACTAAAAATCTGTGAGAAGATTGGTTGGCACCAGCAGATAGCATTAATTTTTGTGTACATTTGTGCCCATTTTGGTGCATATCCAAGCCATATTAAGAACATTTCATCGTAGGGACAATAATGACAATATCTGCTCAAATGAACATTAAGGTCACATCTTAAGCCAATTATACAAAAACTAAAAATCTGTGAGAAGATTGGTTGGCACCAGCAGATAGCATTTATTTTTGTGTACATTTGAGTCCATTTTGGTGCATATCCAAGCCATATTAAAAAAATTTCATCGTAGGGAAAATAATGACAATATCTGTTTAACTTTACATTAAGATCGCATCTAAAGCCAATTATACAAAAACTAAAAATCTGTGAGAAGATTGGTTGGCACCAGCAGATAGCATTTATTTTTGTGTACATTTGAACCCATTTTGGTGCATATCCAAGCCATATTAAGAAAATTTCCTCGTAGGGAAAATAATGACAATATCTGCTCAACTTTACATTAAGGTCGCATCTAAAGCCAATTATATAAAAACTAAAAATCTGTGAGAAGATTGGTTGGCACCAGCAGATAGCATTTATTTTTGTGTACATTTGAGTCCATTTTGGTGCATATCCAAGCCATATTAAAAAAAATTCATCGTAGGGAAATTAATGACAATATCTGCTCAACTTTACATTAAGGTCGCATCTAAAGCCAATTATACAAAAACTAAAAATCTGTGAGAAGATTGGTTGGCACCAGCAGATAGCATTTATTTTTGTGTACATTTGTGCCCATTTTGGTGCATATCCAAGCCATATTAAGAACATTTCATCGTAGGGACAATAATGACAATATCTGCTCAAATGAACATTAAGGTCACATCTTAAGCCAATTATACAAAAACTAAAAATCTGTGAGAAGATTGGTTGGCACCAGCAGATAGCATTTATTTTTGTGTACATTTGAGTCCATTTTGGTGCATATCCAAGCCATATTAAAAAAATTTCATCGTAGGGAAAATAATGACAATATCTGTTTAACTTTACATTAAGATCGCATCTAAAGCCAATTATACAAAAACTACAAATCTGTGAGAAGATTGGTTGGCACCAAGAGATAGCATTTATTTTTGTGTACATTTGAGCCATTTTTGGTGCATATCCAAGCCATATTAAGAAAATTTCATCGTAGGGAAAATAATGACAATATCTGCTCAACTGTACATTAAGGTCGCATCTAAAGCCAATTATACAAAAACTAAAAATCTGTGAGAAGATTGGTTGGCACCAGCAGATAGCATTAATTTTTGTGTACATTTGTGCCCATTTTGGTGCATATCCAAGCCATATTAAGAACATTTCATCGTAGGGACAATAATGACAATATCTGCTCAAATGAACATTAAGGTCACATCTTAAGCCAATTATACAAAAACTAAAAATCTGTGAGAAGATTGGTTGGCACCAGCAGATAGCATTTATTTTTGTGTACATTTGAGTCCATTTTGGTGCATATCCAAGCCATATTAAAAAAATTTCATCGTAGGGAAAATAATGACAATATCTGTTTAACTTTACATTAAGATCGCATCTAAAGCCAATTATACAAAAACTAAAAATCTGTGAGAAGATTGGTTGGCACCAGCAGATAGCAATTATTTTTGTGTACATTTGAACCCATTTTGGTGCATATCCAAGCCATATTAAGAAAATTTCCTCGTAGGGAAAATAATGACAATATCTGCTCAACTTTACATTAAGGTCGCATCTAAAGCCAATTATATAAAAACTAAAAATCTGTGAGAAGATTGGTTGGCACCAGCAGATAGCATTTATTTTTGTGTACATTTGAGTCCATTTTGGTGCATATCCAAGCCATATTAAAAAAAATTCATCGTAGGGAAAATAATGACAATATCTGCTCAACTTTACATTAAGGTCGCATCTAAAGCCAATTATACAAAAACTAAAAATCTGTGAGAAGATTGGTTGGCACCAGCAGATAGCATTTATTTTTGTGTACATTTGAACCCATTTTGGTGCATTTCCAGGCCATATTAGGAAAATTTCATCGTAGGGAAAATAATGACAATATCTTCTCAAATGTACATTAAGGTCGCATCTAAAGCCAATTATACAAAAACTAAAAATCTGTGAGAAGATTGGTTGGCACCAGCAGATAGCATTTATTTTTGTGTACATTTGAGTCCATTTTGGTGCATATCCAAGCCATATTAAGAAAATTTCATCGTAGGGAAAATAATGACAATATCTGCTCAACTTTACATTAAGGTCGCATCTAAAGCCAATTATACAAAAACTACAAATCTGTGAGAAGATTGGTTGGCACCAAGAGATAGCATTTATTTTTGTGTACATTTGTGCCCATTTTGGTGCATATCCAAGCCATATTAAGAAAATTTCTTCGTAGGGACAATAATAACAATATCTGCTCAAATGTACATTAAGGTCGCATCTTAAGCCAATTATACAAAAACTAAAAATCTGTGAGAAGATTGGTTGGCACGAACAGATAGCATTTATTTTTGTGTACATTTGAGCCAATTTTGGTGCATATCCAAGCCATATTAAGAAAATTTCTTCGTAGGGACAATAATAACAATATCTGCTCAAATGTACATTAAGGTCACATCTTAAGCCAATTATACAAAAACTAAAAATCTGTGAGAAGATTGGTTGGTACCAGCAGATAGCATTTATTTTTGTGTACATTTGAGTCCATTTTGGTGCATATCCAAGCCATATTAAGAAAATTTCATCGTAGGGAAAATAATGACAATATCTGCTCACTTTTACATTAAGATCGCATCTAAAGCCAATTATACAAAAACTAAAAATCTGTGAGAAGATTGGTTGGCACCAGCAGATAGCATTTATTTTTGTGTACATTTGAACCCATTTTGGTGCATATCCAAGCCATATTAAGAAAATTTCCTCGTAGGGAAAATAATGACAATATCTGCTCAACTTTACATTAAGGTCGCATCTAAAGCCAATTATACAAAAACTAAAAATCTGTGAGAAGATTGGTTGGCACCAGCAGATAGCATTTATTTTTGTGTACATTTGAGCCCAATTTGGTGCATATCCAAGCCATATTAGGAAAATTTCATCGTAGGGAAAATAATGACAATATCTGCTCAAATGTACATTAAGGTCGCATCTAAAGCCAATTATACAAAAACTAAAAATCTGTGAGAAGATTGGTTGGCACCAGCAGATAGCATTTATTTTTGTGTACATTTGAGCCCAACTTGGTGCATATCCAAGTCATATTAAGAAAATTTCATCGTAGGGAAAATAATGTCAATATCTGCACAACTGTACATTAAGGTCGCATCTAAAGCCAATTATACAAAAACTACAAATCTGTGAGAAGATTGGTTGGCACCAGCAGATAGCATTTATTTGTGTGTACATTTGAGTCCATTTTGGTGCATATCCAAGCCATATTAAGAAAATTTCATCGTAGGGAAAATAATGACAATATCTGCTCAAATTACATTAAGGTCACATCTAAAGCCAATTATACAAAAACTAAAAATCTGTGAGAAGATTGGTTGGCACCAAGAGATAGCATTTATTTTTGTGTACATTTGAGCCAATTTTCGTGCATATCCAAGCCATATTAAGAAAATTTCATCGTAGGGAAAATAATGACAATATCTGCTCAACTGTACATTAAGGTCGCATCTAAAGCCAATTATACAAAAACTAAAAATCTGTGAGAAGATTGGTTGGCACCAGCAGATAGCATTTATTTTTGTGTACATTTGTGCCCATTTTGGTGCATATCCAAGCCATATTAGGAAAATTTCATCGTAGGGAAAATAATGACAATATCTGCACAACTGTACATTAAGGTCGCATCTAAAGCCAATTATACAAAAACGACAAATCTGTGCGAAGATTGGTTGGCACCAGCAGATAGCATTTATTTTTGTGTACATTTGAGTCCATTTTGGTGCATATCCAAGCCATATTATGAAAATGTCATCGTAGGGAAAATAATGACAATATCTGCTCAACTTTACATTAAGGTCACATCTAAAGCCAATAATACAAAAACTAAAAATCTGTGAGAAGATTGGTTGGCACCAAGAGATAGCATTTATTTTTGTGTACATTTGAGCCAATTTTGGTGCATATCCAAGCCATATTAAGAAAAATTAATCGTAGGGAAAATAATGACAATATCTGCTCAACTGTACATTAAGGTCGCATCTAAAGCCAATTATTCAAAAACTAAAAATCTGTGAGAAGATTGGTTGGCACCAGCAGATAGCATTTATTTTTGTGTACATTTGAGTCCATTTTGGTGCATATCCAAGCCATATTAAAAAAAATTCATCGTAGGGAAAATAATGACAATATCTGCTCAACTTTACATTAAGGTCGCATCTAAAGCCAATTATACAAAAACTAAAAATCTGTGAGAAGATTGGTTGGCAACAGCAGATAGCATTTATTTTTGTGTACATTTGAACCCATTTTGGTGCATTTCCAGGCCATATTAGGAAAATTTCATCGTAGGGAAAATAATGACAATATCTTCTCAAATGTACATTAAGGTCGCATCTTAAGCCAATTATACAAAAACTAAAACTCTGTGAGAAGATTGGTTGGCACCAGCAGATAGCATTTATTTTTGTGTACATTTGAGTCCATTTTGGTGCATATCCAAGCCATATTAAGAAAATTTCATCGTAGGGAAAATAATGACAATATCTGCTCAACTTTACATTAAGGTCGCATCTAAAGCCAATTATACAAAAACTACAAATCTGTGAGAAGATTGGTTGGCACCAAGAGATAGCATTTATTTTTGGGTACATTTGAGCCAATTTTGGTGCATATCCAAGCCATATTAAGAAAATTTAATCGTAGGGAAAATAATGACAATATCTGCTCAACTGTACATTAAGGTCGCATCTAAAGCCAATTATACAAAAACTAAAAATCTGTGAGAAGATTGGTTGGCACCAGCAGATAGCATTTATTTTTGTGTACATTTGTGCCCATTTTGGTGCATATCCAAGCCATATTAAGAACATTTCATCGTAGGGACAATAATGACAATATCTGCTCAAATGTACATTAAGGTCACATCTTAAGCCAATTATACAAAAACTAAAAATCTGTGAGAAGATTGGTTGGCACCAGCAGATAGCATTTATTTTTGTGTACATTTGAGTCCATTTTGGTGCATATCCAAGCCATATTAAAAAAATTTCATCGTAGGGAAAATAATGACAATATCTGTTTAACTTTACATTAAGGTCGCATCTAAAGCCAATTATACAAAAACTAAAAATCTGTGAGAAGATTGGTTGGCACCAGCAGATAGCATTTATTTTTGTGTACATTTGAACCCATTTTGGTGCATTTCCAGGCCATATTAGGAAAATTTCATCGTAGGGAAAATAATGACAATATCTTCTCAAATGTACATTAAGGTCGCATCTAAAGCCAATTATACAAAAACTAAAAATCTGTGAGAAGATTGGTTGGCACCAACAGATAGCATTTATTTTTGTGTACATTTGAGCCCATTTTGGTGCATATCCAAGCCATATTAAGAAAATTTCTTCGTAGGGACAATAATAACAATATCTGCTCAAATGTACATTAAGGTCACATCTTAAGCCAATTATACAAAAACTAAAAATCTGTGAGAAGATTGGTTGGTACCAGCAGATAGCATTTATTTTTGTGTACATTTGAGTACATTTTGGTGCATATCCAAGCCATATTAAGAAAATTTCATCGTAGGGAAAATAATGACAATATCTGCTCAACTTTACATTAAGATCGCATCTAAAGCCAATTATACAAAAACTAAAAATCTGTGAGAAGATTGGTTGGCACCAGCAGATAGCATTTATTTTTGTGTACATTTGAACCCATTTTGGTGCATATCCAAGCCATATTAAGAAAATTTCCTCGTAGGGAAAATAATGACAATATCTGCTCAACTTTACATTAAGGTCGCATCTAAAGCCAATTATACAAAAACTAAAAATCTGTGAGAAGATTGGTTGGCACCAGCAGATAGCATTTATTTTTGTGTACATTTGAGTCCATTTTGGTGCATATCCAAGCCATATTAAAAAAAATTCATCGTAGGGAAAATAA
Source organism: Steromphala cineraria (assembly GCA_916613615.1). Taxonomy (NCBI): domain Eukaryota; kingdom Metazoa; phylum Mollusca; class Gastropoda; order Trochida; family Trochidae; genus Steromphala; species Steromphala cineraria. Next base: position 63,064,774 of record OU744721.1, on the reverse strand, counting down.
TGACAATATCTGCTCAACTTTACATTAAGGTCGCATCTAAAGCCAATTATACAAAAACTAAAAATCTGTGAGAAGATTGGTTGGCACCAGCAGATAGCATTTATTTTTGTGTACATTTGAGTCCATTTTGGTGCATATCCAAGCCATATTATGAAAATGTCATCGTAGGGAAAATAATGACAATATCTGCTACATTAAGGTCACATCTAAAGCCAATAATACAAAAACTAAAAATCTGTGAGAAGATTGGTTGGCACCAAGAGATAGCATTTATTTTTGTGTACATTTGAGCCAATTTTAGTGCATATCCAAGCCATATTAAGAAAAATTAATCGTAGGGAAAATAATGACAATATCTTCTCAAATGTACATTAAGGTCGCATCTAAAGCCAATTATACAAAAACTACAAATCTGTGAGAAGATTGGTTGGCACCAACAGATAGCTATATTTTTGTGTACATTTGAGCCAATTTTGGTGCATATCCAAGCCATATTAAGAAAATTTCATCGTAGGGAAAATAATGACAATATCTGCTCAACTTTACATTAAGATCGCATCTAAAGCCAATTATACGAAAACTAAAAATCTGTGAGAAGATTGGTTGGCACCAGCAGATAGAATTTATTTTTGTGTACATTTGAACCCATTTTGGTGCATATCCAAGCCATATTAAGAAAATTTCCTCGTAGGGAAAATAATGACAATATCTGCTCAACTTTACATTAAGGTCGCATCTAAAGCCAATTATACAAAAACTAAAAATCTGTGAGAAGATTGGTTGGCACCAGCAGATAGCATTTATTTTTGTGTACATTTGAGCCCAATTTGGTGCATATCCAAGCCATATTAGGAAAATTTCATCGTAGGGAAAATAATGACAATATCTGCTCAAATGTACATTAAGGTCGCATCTAAAGCCAATTATACAAAAACTAAAAATCTGTGAGAAGATTGGTTGGCACCAGCAGATAGCATTTATTTTTGTGTACATTTGAGCCCAACTTGGTGCATATCCAAGTCATATTAAGAAAATTTCATCGTAGGGAAAATAATGTCAATATCTGCACAACTGTACATTAAGGTCGCATCTAAAGCCAATTATACAAAAACTAAAAATCTGTGAGAAGATTGGTTGGCACCAGCAGATAGCATTTATTTGTGTGTACATTTGAGTCCATTTTGGTGCATATCCAAGCCATATTAAGAAAATTTCATCGTAGGGAAAATAATGACAATATCTGCTCAAATTACATTAAGGTCACATCTAAAGCCAATTATACAAAAAATAAAAATCTGTGAGAAGATTGGTTGGCACCAAGAGATAGCATTTATTTTTGTGTACATTTGAGCCAATTTTGGTGCATATCCAAGCCATATTAAGAAAATTTCATCGTAGGAGAAATCATGACAATATCTGCTCAACTGTACATTAAGGTCGCATCTAAAGCCAATTATACAAAAACTAAAAATCTGTGAGAAGATTGGTTGGCACCAGCAGATAGCATTTATTTTTGTGTACATTTGTGCCCATTTTGGTGCATATCCAAGCCATATTAGGAAAATTTCATCGTAGGGAAAATAATGACAATATCTGCACAACTGTACATTAAGGTCGCATCTAAAGCCAATTATACAAAAACGACAAATCTGTGAGAAGATTGGTTGGCACCAGCAGATAGCATTTATTTTTGTGTACATTTGAGTCCATTTTGGTGCATATCCAAGCCATATTATGAAAATGTCATCGTAGGGAAAATAATGACAATATCTGCTAAACTTTACATTAAGGTCACATCTAAAGCCAATAATACAAAAACTAAAAATCTGTGAGAAGATTGGTTGGCACCAAGAGATAGCATTTATTTTTGTGTACATTTGAGCCAATTTTGGTGCATATCCAAGCCATATTAAGAAAAATTAATCGTAGGGAAAATAATGACAATATCTGCTCAACTGTACATTAAGGTCGCATCTAAAGCCAATTATACAAAAACTAAAAATCTGTGAGAAGATTGGTTGGCACCAGCAGATAGCATTTATTTTTGTGTACATTTGAGTCCATTTTGGTGCATATCCAAGCCATATTAAGAAAATTTCATCGTAGGGAAAATAATGACAATATCTGCTCAACTTTACATTAAGGTCGCATCTAAAGCCAATTATACACAAACTACAAATCTGTGAGAAGATTGGTTGGCACCAGCAGATAGCATTTATTTTTGTGTACATTTGAGTCCATTTTGGTGCATATCCAAGCCATATTAAAAAAAATTCATCGTAGGGAAAATTATGACAATATCTGCTCAACTTTACATTAAGGTCGCATCTAAAGCCAATTATACAAAAACTAAAAATCTGTGAGAAGATTGGTTGGCACCAGCAGATAGCATTTATTTTTGTGTACATTTGAACCCATTTTGGTGCATTTCCAGGCCATATTAGGAAAATTTCATCGTAGGGAAAATAATGACAATATCTGCACAACTGTACATTAAGGTCGCATCTAAAGCCAATTATACAAATTCTACAAATCTGTGAGAAGATTGGTTGGCACCAGCAGATAGCATTTATTTGTGTGTACATTTGAGCCAATTTTGGTGCATATCCAAGCCATATTATGAAAATTTCATCGTAGGGAAAATAATGACAATATCTGCTTAACTGTACATTAAGGTCGCATCGATCTAAAGCCAATTATACAAAAACTAAAAATCTGTGAGAAGATTGGTTGGCACCAGCAGATAGCATTTATTTTTGTGTACATTTGTGCCCATTTTGGTGCATATCCAAGCCATATTAGGAAAATTTCATCGTAGGGAAAATAATGACAATATCTGCTCAACTGTACATTAAGGTCGCATCTAAAGCCAATTATACAAAAACTAAAAAGCTGTGAGAAGATTGGTTGGCACCAACAGATAGCATTTATTTTTGTGTACATTTGAGCAAATTTTGGTGCATTTCCAGGCCATATTAGGAAAATTTCATCGTAGGGAAAATAATGTCAATATCTTCTCAAATGTTCATTAAGGTCGCATCTAAAGCCAACTATACAAAAACTAAAAATCTGTGAGAAGATTGGTTGGCACCAACAGATAGCATTTATTTTTGTGTACATTTGAGCAAATTTTGGTGCATATCCAAGCCATATTAAGAAAATTTCATCGTAGGGACAATAATGACAATATCTGCTCAAATGTACATTAAGGTCGCATCTAAAGCCAACTATACAAAAACAACAAATCTGTGAGAAGATTGGTTGGCACCAGCAGATAGCATTTATTTTTGTGTACATTTGAGTCCATTTTGGTGCATATCCAAGCCATATTAAGACAATTTCATCGTAAGGAAAATAATGATAATATCTGTTCAACTTTACATTAAGGTCGCATCTAAAGCCAATTTTACAAAAACTAAAAATCTGTGAGAAGATTGGTTGGCACCAGCAGATAGCATTTATTTTTGTGTACATTTGAGTCCATTTTGGTGCATTTCCAGGCCATATTAGGAAAATTTCCTCGTAGGGAAAATAATGACAATATCTTCTCAAATGTTCATTAAGGTCGCATCTAAAGCCAATTATACAAAAACGACAAATCTGTGAGAAGATTGGTTGGCACCAACAGATAGCATTTATTTTTGTGTACATTTGAGCCAATTTTGGTGCATATCCAAGCCATATTAAGAAAATTTCATCGTAGGGACAATAATGACAATATCTGCTCAAATGTACATTAAGGTCACATCTAAAGCCAATTATACAAAAACTAAAAATCTGTGAGAAGATTGGTTGGCACCAGCAGATAGCATTTATTTTTGTGTACATGTGAGCCAATTTTGGTGCATATCCAAGCCATATTAAGAAAATTTCATCATAGGGAAAATAATGACAATATCTGCTCAACTTTACATTAAGGTCGCATCTAAAGCCAACTATACAAAAACGACAAATCTGTGAGAAGATTGGTTGGCACCAGCAGATAGCATTTATTTTTGTGTACATTTGAGTCCATTTTGGTGCATATCCAAGCCATATTAAGAAAATTTCATCGTAGGGAAAATAATGACAATATCTGTTCAACTTTACATTAAGGTCGCATCTAAAGCCAATTTTACAAAAACTAAAAATCTGTGAGAAGATTGGTTGGCACCAGCAGATAGCATTTATTTTTGTGTACATTTGAGCCAATTTTGGTGCATATCCAAGCCATATTAAGAAAATTTCATCGTAGGGAAAATAATGACAATATCTGCTCAACTGTACATTAAGGTCGCATCTAAAGCCAATTATACAAAAACTAAAAATCTGTGAGAAGATTGGTTGGCACCAACAGATAGCATTTATTTTTGTGTACATTTGAGCCAATGTTGGTGCATATCCAAGACATATTAAGAAAATTTCATCTTAGGGACAATAATGACAATATCTGCTCAAATGTACATTAAGGTCACATCTTAAGCCAATTATACAAAAACTAAAAATCTGTGAGAAGATTGGTTGGCACCAGCAGATAGCATTTATTTTTGTGTACATTTGAGTCCATTTTGGTGCATATCCAAGCCATATTAAGAAAATTTCATCGTAGGGAAAATAATGACAATATCTGCACAACTGTACATTAAGGTCGCATCTAAAGCCAACTATACAAAAACTACAAATCTGTGAGAAGATTGGTTGGCACCAGCAGATAGCATTTATTTTTGTGTACATTTGAGTCCATTTTGGTGCATATCCAAGCCATATTAAGAAAATTTCATCGTAAGGAAAATAATGACAATATCTGCTCAACTGTACATTAAGGTCGCATCTAAAGCCAATTATACAAAAACTAAAAATCTGTGAGAAGATTGGTTGGCACCAGCAGATAGCATTTATTTTTGTGTACATTTGAACCCATTTTGGTGCATATCCAAGCCATATTAAGACAATTTCATCGTAAGGACAATAATGACAATATCTGCTCAAATGTACATTAAGGTTACATCTTAAGCCAATTATACAAAAACTAAAAATCTGTGAGAAGATTGGTTGGCACCAGCAGATAGCATTTATTTTTGTGTACATTTGAGTCCATTTTGGTGCATATCCAAGCCATATTAAGAAAATTTCATCGTAGGGAAAATAATGACAATATCTGCACAACTGTACATTAAGGTCGCATCTAAAGCCAACTATACAAAAACTACAAATCTGTGAGAAGATTGGTTGGCACCAGCAGATAGCATTTATTTTTGTGTACATTTGAGTCCATTTTGGTGCATATCCAAGCCATATTAAGAAAATTTCATCGTAGGGAAAATAATGACAATATCTGTTCAACTTTACATTAAGGTCGCATCTAAAGCCAATTTTACAAAAACTAAAAATCTGTGAGAAGATTGGTTGGCACCAGCAGATAGCATTTATTTTTGTGTACATTTGAGTCCATTTTGGTGCATATCCAAGCCATATTAAGACAATTTCATCGTAAGGAAAATAATGATAATATCTGCTCAACTGTACATTAAGGTCGCATCTAAAGCCAATTATACAAAAACTAAAAATCTGTGAGAAGATTGGTTGGCACCAGCAGATAGCATTTATTTTTGTGTACATTTGAACCCATTTTGGTGCATTTCCAGGCCATATTAGGAAAATTTCCTCGTAGGGAAAATAATGACAATATCTTCTCAAATGTTCATTAAGGTCGCATCTAAAGCCAATTATACAAAAACTAAAAATCTGTGAGAAGATTGGTTGGCACCAACAGATAGCATTTATTTTTGTGTACATTTGAGCCAATTTTGGTGCATATCCAAGCCATATTAAGAAAATTTCATCGTAGGGAAAATAATGACAATATCTGCTCAACTGTACATTAAGGTCGCATCTAAAGCCAATTATACAAAAACTAAAAATCTGTGAGAAGATTGGTTGGCACCAACAGATAGCATTTATTTTTGTGTACATTTGAGCCAATGTTGGTGCATATCCAAGACATATTAAGAAAATTTCATCTTAGGGACAATAATGACAATATCTGCTCAAATGTACATTAAGGTCACATCTTAAGCCAATTATACAAAAACTAAAAATCTGTGAGAAGATTGGTTGGCACCAGCAGATAGCATTTATTTTTGTGTACATTTGAGTCCATTTTGGTGCATATCCAAGACATATTAAGAAAATTTCATCTTAGGGACAATAATGACAATATCTGCACAACTGTACATTAAGGTCGCATCTAAAGCCAACTATACAAAAACTACAAATCTGTGAGAAGATTGGTTGGCACCAGCAGATAGCATTTATTTTTGTGTACATTTGAGTCCATTTTGGTGCATATCCAAGCCATATTAAGAAAATTTCATCGTAGGGAAAATAATGACAATATCTGTTCAACTTTACATTAAGGTCGCATCTAAAGCCAATTTTACAAAAACTAAAAATCTGTGAGAAGATTGGTTGGCACCAGCAGATAGCATTTATTTTTGTGTACATTTGAGTCCATTTTGGTGCATATCCAAGCCATATTAAGACAATTTCATCGTAAGGAAAATAATGATAATATCTGCTCAACTGTACATTAAGGTCGCATCTAAAGCCAATTATACAAAAACTAAAAATCTGTGAGAAGATTGGTTGGCACCAGCAGATAGCATTTATTTTTGTGTACATTTGAACCCATTTTGGTGCATATCCAAGACATATTAAGAAAATTTCATCTTAGGGACAATAATGACAATATCTGCTCAAATGTACATTAAGGTTACATCTTAAGCCAATTATACAAAAACTAAAAATCTGTGAGAAGATTGGTTGGCACCAGCAGATAGCATTTATTTTTGTGTACATTTGAGTCCATTTTGGTGCATATCCAAGCCATATTAAGAAAATTTCATCGTAGGGAAAATAATGACAATATCTGCACAACTGTACATTAAGGTCGCATCTAAAGCCAACTATACAAAAACTACAAATCTGTGAGAAGATTGGTTGGCACCAGCAGATAGCATTTATTTTTGTGTACATTTGAGTCCATTTTGGTGCATATCCAAGCCATATTAAGAAAATTTCATCGTAGGGAAAATAATGACAATATCTGTTCAACTTTACATTAAGGTCGCATCTAAAGCCAATTTTACAAAAACTAAAAATCTGTGAGAAGATTGGTTGGCACCAGCAGATAGCATTTATTTTTGTGTACATTTGAGTCCATTTTGGTGCATATCCAAGCCATATTAAGACAATTTCATCGTAAGGAAAATAATGATAATATCTTCTCAAATGTTCATTAAGGTCGCATCTAAAGCCAATTATACAAAAACTAAAAATCTGTGAGAAGATTGGTTGGCACCAACAGATAGCATTTATTTTTGTGTACATTTGAGCCAATTTTGGTGCATATCCAAGCCATATTAAGAAAATTTCATCGTAGGGAAAATAATGACAATATCTGCTCAACTGTACATTAAGGTCGCATCTAAAGCCAATTATACAAAAACTAAAAATCTGTGAGAAGATTGGTTGGCACCAACAGATAGCATTTATTTTTGTGTACATTTGAGCCAATGTTGGTGCATATCCAAGACATATTAAGAAAATTTCATCTTAGGGACAATAATGACAATATCTGCTCAAATGTACATTAAGGTCACATCTTAAGCCAATTATACAAAAACTAAAAATCTGTGAGAAGATTGGTTGGCACCAGCAGATAGCATTTATTTTTGTGTACATTTGAGTCCATTTTGGTGCATATCCAAGCCATATTAAGAAAATTTCATCGTAGGGAAAATAATGACAATATCTGCACAACTGTACATTAAGGTCGCATCTAAAGCCAACTATACAAAAACTAAAAATCTGTGAGAAGATTGGTTGGCACCAGCAGATAGCATTTATTTTTGTGTACATTTGAGTCCATTTTGGTGCATAGCCAAGCCATATTAAGACAATTTCATCGTAAGGAAAATAATGATAATATCTGCTCAACTGTACATTAAGGTCGCATCTAAAGCCAATTATACAAAAACTAAAAATCTGTGAGAAGATTGGTTGGCACCAGCAGATAGCATTTATTTTTGTGTACATTTGAACCCATTTTGGTGCATATCCAAGACATATTAAGAAAATTTCATCTTAGGGACAATAATGACAATATCTGCTCAAATGTACATTAAGGTTACATCTTACGCCAATTATACAAAAACTAAAAATCTGTGAGAAGATTGGTTGGCACCAGCAGATAGCATTTATTTTTGTGTACATTTGAGTCCATTTTGGTGCATATCCAAGCCATATTAAGAAAATTTCATCGTAGGGAAAATAATGACAATATCTGCACAACTGTACATTAAGGTCGCATCTAAAGCCAACTATACAAAAACTACAAATCTGTGAGAAGATTGGTTGGCACCAGCAGATAGCATTTATTTTTGTGTACATTTGAGTCCATTTTGGTGCATATCCAAGCCATATTAAGAAAATTTCATCGTAGGGAAAATAATGACAATATCTGTTCAACTTTACATTAAGGTCGCATCTAAAGCCAATTTTACAAAAACTAAAAATCTGTGAGAAGATTGGTTGGCACCAGCAGATAGCATTTATTTTTGTGTACATTTGAGTCCATTTTGGTGCATATCCAAGCCATATTAAGACAATTTCATCGTAAGGAAAATAATGATAATATCTGCTCAACTGTACATTAAGGTCGCATCTAAAGCCAATTATACAAAAACTAAAAATCTGTGAGAAGATTGGTTGGCACCAGCAGATAGCATTTATTTTTGTGTACATTTGAACCCATTTTGGTGCATTTCCAGGCCATATTAGGAAAATTTCCTCGTAGGGAAAATAATGACAATATCTTCTCAAATGTTCATTAAGGTCGCATCTAAAGCCAATTATACAAAAACTAAAAATCTGTGAGAAGATTGGTTGGCACCAACAGATAGCATTTATTTTTGTGTACATTTGAGCCAATTTTGGTGCATATCCAAGCCATATTAAGAAAATTTCATCGTAGGGAAAATAATGACAATATCTGCTCAACTGTACATTAAGGTCGCATCTAAAGCCAATTATACAAAAACTAAAAATCTGTGAGAAGATTGGTTGGCACCAACAGATAGCATTTATTTTTGTGTACATTTGAGCCAATGTTGGTGCATATCCAAGACATATTAAGAAAATTTCATCTTAGGGACAATAATGACAATATCTGCTCAAATGTACATTAAGGTCACATCTTAAGCCAATTATACAAAAACTAAAAATCTGTGAGAAGATTGGTTGGCACCAGCAGATAGCATTTATTTTTGTGTACATTTGAGTCCATTTTGGTGCATATCCAAGCCATATTAAGAAAATTTCATCGTAGGGAAAATAATGACAATATCTGCACAACTGTACATTAAGGTCGCATCTAAAGCCAACTATACAAAAACTAAAAATCTGTGAGAAGATTGGTTGGCACCAGCAGATAGCATTTATTTTTGTGTACATTTGAGTCCATTTTGGTGCATATCCAAGCCATATTAAGACAATTTCATCGTAAGGAAAATAATGATAATATCTGCTCAACTGTACATTAAGGTCGCATCTAAAGCCAATTATACAAAAACTAAAAATCTGTGAGAAGATTGGTTGGCACCAGCAGATAGCATTTATTTTTGTGTACATTTGAACCCATTTTGGTGCATTTCCAGGCCATATTAGGAAAATTTCCTCGTAGGGAAAATAATGACAATATCTTCTCAAATGTTCATTAAGGTCGCATCTAAAGCCAATTATACAAAAACTAAAAATCTGTGAGAAGATTGGTTGGCACCAACAGATAGCATTTATTTTTGTGTACATTTGAGCCAATTTTGGTGCATATCCAAGCCATATTAAGAAAATTTCATCGTAGGGAAAATAATGACAATATCTGCTCAACTTTACATTAAGGTCGCATCTAAAGCCAATTATACAAAAACTAAAAATCTGTGAGAAGATTGGTTGGCACCAACAGATAGCATTTATTTTTGTGTACATTTGAGCCAATGTTGGTGCATATCCAAGACATATTAAGAAAATTTCATCTTAGGGACAATAATGACAATATCTGCTCAAATGTACATTAAGGTCACATCTTAAGCCAATTATACAAAAACTAAAAATCTGTGAGAAGATTGGTTGGCACCAGCAGATAGCATTTATTTTTGTGTACATTTGAGTCCATTTTGGTGCATATCCAAGCCATATTAAGAAAATTTCATCGTAGGGAAAATAATGACAATATCTGCACAACTGTACATTAAGGTCGCATCTAAAGCCAACTATACAAAAACTACAAATCTGTGAGAAGATTGGTTGGCACCAGCAGATAGCATTTATTTTTGTGTACATTTGAGTCCATTTTGGTGCATATCCAAGCCATATTAAGACAATTTCATCGTAGGGAAAATAATGACAATATCTGCTCAACTGTACATTAAGGTCGCATCTAAAGCCAATTATACAAAAACTAAAAATCTGTGAGAAGATTGGTTGGCACCAACAGATAGCATTTATTTTTGTGTACATTTGAGCCAATGTTGGTGCATATCCAAGACATATTAAGAAAATTTCATCTTAGGGACAATAATGACAATATCTGCTCAAATGTACATTAAGGTCACATCTTAAGCCAATTATACAAAAACTAAAAATCTGTGAGAAGATTGGTTGGCACCAGCAGATAGCATTTATTTTTGTGTACATTTGAGTCCATTTTGGTGCATATCCAAGCCATATTAAGAAAATTTCATCGTAGGGAAAATAATGACAATATCTGCACAACTGTACATTAAGGTCGCATCTAAAGCCAACTATACAAAAACTAAAAATCTGTGAGAAGATTGGTTGGCACCAGCAGATAGCATTTATTTTTGTGTACATTTGAGTCCATTTTGGTGCATAGCCAAGCCATATTAAGACAATTTCATCGTAAGGAAAATAATGATAATATCTGCTCAACTGTACATTAAGGTCGCATCTAAAGCCAATTATACAAAAACTAAAAATCTGTGAGAAGATTGGTTGGCACCAGCAGATAGCATTTATTTTTGTGTACATTTGAACCCATTTTGGTGCATATCCAAGACATATTAAGAAAATTTCATCTTAGGGACAATAATGACAATATCTGCTCAAATGTACATTAAGGTTACATCTTACGCCAATTATACAAAAACTAAAAATCTGTGAGAAGATTGGTTGGCACCAGCAGATAGCATTTATTTTTGTGTACATTTGAGTCCATTTTGGTGCATATCCAAGCCATATTAAGAAAATTTCATCGTAGGGAAAATAATGACAATATCTGCACAACTGTACATTAAGGTCGCATCTAAAGCCAACTATACAAAAACTACAAATCTGTGAGAAGATTGGTTGTCACCAGCAGATAGCATTTATTTTTGTGTACATTTGAGTCCATTTTGGTGCATATCCAAGCCATATTAAGAAAATTTCATCGTAGGGAAAATAATGACAATATCTGTTCAACTTTACATTAAGGTCGCATCTAAAGCCAATTTTACAAAAACTAAAAATCTGTGAGAAGATTGGTTGGCACCAGCAGATAGCATTTATTTTTGTGTACATTTGAGTCCATTTTGGTGCATATCCAAGCCATATTAAGACAATTTCATCGTAAGGAAAATAATGATAATATCTGCTCAACTGTACATTAAGGTCGCATCTAAAGCCAATTATACAAAAACTAAAAATCTGTGAGAAGATTGGTTGGCACCAGCAGATAGCATTTATTTTTGTGTACATTTGAACCCATTTTGGTGCATTTCCAGGCCATATTAGGAAAATTTCCTCGTAGGGAAAATAATGACAATATCTTCTCAAATGTTCATTAAGGTCGCATCTAAAGCCAATTATACAAAAACTAAACATATGTGAGAAGATTGGTTGGCACCAACAGATAGCATTTATTTTTGTGTACATTTGAGCCAATTTTGGTGCATATCCAAGCCATATTAAGAAAATTTCATCGTAGGGAAAATAATGACAATATCTGCTCAACTGTACATTAAGGTCGCATCTAAAGCCAATTATACAAAAACTAAAAATCTGTGAGAAGATTGGTTGGCACCAACAGATAGCATTTATTTTTGTGTACATTTGAGCCAATGTTGGTGCATATCCAAGACATATTAAGAAAATTTCATCTTAGGGACAATAATGACAATATCTGCTCAAATGTACATTAAGGTCACATCTTAAGCCAATTATACAAAAACTAAAAATCTGTGAGAAGATTGGTTGGCACCAGCAGATAGCATTTATTTTTGTGTACATTTGAGTCCATTTTGGTGCATATCCAAGCCATATTAAGAAAATTTCATCGTAGGGAAAATAATGACAATATCTGCACAACTGTACATTAAGGTCGCATCTAAAGCCAACTATACAAAAACTACAAATCTGTGAGAAGATTGGTTGGCACCAGCAGATAGCATTTATTTTTGTGTACATTTGAGTCCATTTTGGTGCATATCCAAGCCATATTAAGAAAATTTCATCGTAAGGAAAATAATGATAATATCTGCTCAACTGTACATTAAGGTCGCATCTAAAGCCAATTATACAAAAACTAAAAATCTGTGAGAAGATTGGTTGGCACCAGCAGATAGCATTTATTTTTGTGTACATTTGAACCCATTTTGGTGCATATCCAAGACATATTAAGAAAATTTCATCTTAGGGACAATAATGACAATATCTGCTCAAATGTACATTAAGGTTACATCTTAAGCCAATTATACAAAAACTAAAAATCTGTGAGAAGATTGGTTGGCACCAGCAGATAGCATTTATTTTTGTGTACATTTGAGTCCATTTTGGTGCATATCCAAGCCATATTAAGAAAATTTCATCGTAGGGAAAATAATGACAATATCTGCACAACTGTACATTAAGGTCGCATCTAAAGCCAACTATACAAAAACTACAAATCTGTGAGAAGATTGGTTGGCACCAGCAGATAGCATTTATTTTTGTGTACATTTGAGTCCATTTTGGTGCATATCCAAGCCATATTAAGAAAATTTCATCGTAGGGAAAATAATGACAATATCTGTTCAACTTTACATTAAGGTCGCATCTAAAGCCAATTTTACAAAAACTAAAAATCTGTGAGAAGATTGGTTGGCACCAGCAGATAGCATTTATTTTTGTGTACATTTGAGTCCATTTTGGTGCATATCCAAGCCATATTAAGACAATTTCATCGTAAGGAAAATAATGATAATATCTGCTCAACTGTACATTAAGGTCGCATCTAAAGCCAATTATACAAAAACTAAAAATCTGTGAGAAGATTGGTTGGCACCAGCAGATAGCATTTATTTTTGTGTACATTTGAACCCATTTTGGTGCATTTCCAGGCCATATTAGGAAAATTTCCTCGTAGGGAAAATAATGACAATATTTTCTCAAATGTTCATTAAGGTCGCATCTAAAGCCAATTATACAAAAACTAAAAATCTGTGAGAAGATTGGTTGGCACCAACAGATAGCATTTATTTTTGTGTACATTTGAGCCAATTTTGGTGCATATCCAAGCCATATTAAGAAAATTTCATCGTAGGGAAAATAATGACAATATCTGCTCAACTGTACATTAAGGTCGCATCTAAAGCCAATTATACAAAAACTAAAAATCTGTGAGAAGATTGGTTGGCACCAACAGATAGCATTTATTTTTGTGTACATTTGAGCCAATGTTGGTGCATATCCAAGACATATTAAGAAAATTTCATCTTAGGGACAATAATGACAATATCTGCTCAAATGTACATTAAGGTCACATCTTAAGCCAATTATACAAAAACTAAAAATCTGTGAGAAGATTGGTTGGCACCAGCAGATAGCATTTATTTGTGTGTACATTTGAGTCCATTTTGGTGCATATCCAAGCCATATTAAGAAAATTTCATCGTAGGGAAAATAATGACAATATCTGCACAACTGTACATTAAGGTCGCATCTAAAGCCAACTATACAAAAACTACAAATCTGTGAGAAGATTGGTTGGCACCAGCAGATAGCATTTATTTTTGTGTACATTTGAGTCCATTTTGGTGCATATCCAAGCCATATTAAGAAAATTTCATCGTAGGGAAAATAATGACAATATCTGTTCAACTTTACATTAAGGTCGCATCTAAAGCCAATTTTACAAAAACTAAAAATCTGTGAGAAGATTGGTTGGCACCAGCAGATAGCATTTATTTTTGTGTACATTTGAGTCCATTTTGGTGCATATCCAAGCCATATTAAGACAATTTCATCGTAAGGAAAATAATGATAATATCTGCTCAACTGTACATTAAGGTCGCATCTAAAGCCAATTATACAAAAACTAAAAATCTGTGAGAAGATTGGTTGGCACCAGCAGATAGCATTTATTTTTGTGTACATTTGAACCCATTTTGGTGCATATCCAAGACATATTAAGAAAATTTCATCTTAGGGACAATAATGACAATATCTGCTCAAATGTACATTAAGGTTACATCTTAAGCCAATTATACAAAAACTAAAAATCTGTGAGAAGATTGGTTGGCACCAGCAGATAGCATTTATTTTTGTGTACATTTGAGTCCATTTTGGTGCATATCCAAGCCATATTAAGAAAATTTCATCGTAGGGAAAATAATGACAATATCTGCACAACTGTACATTAAGGTCGCATCTAAAGCCAACTATACAAAAACTACAAATCTGTGAGAAGATTGGTTGGCACCAGCAGATAGCATTTATTTTTTTGTACATTTGAGTCCATTTTGGTGCATATCCAAGCCATATTAAGAAAATTTCATCGTAGGGAAAATAATGACAATATCTGTTCAACTTTACATTAAGGTCGCATCTAAAGCCAATTTTACAAAAACTAAAAATCTGTGAGAAGATTGGTTGGCACCAGCAGATAGCATTTATTTTTGTGTACATTTGAGTCCATTTTGGTGCATATCCAAGCCATATTAAGACAATTTCATCGTAAGGAAAATAATGATAATATCTTCTCAAATGTTCATTAAGGTCGCATCTAAAGCCAATTATACAAAAACTAAAAATCTGTGAGAAGATTGGTTGGCACCAACAGATAGCATTTATTTTTGTGTACATTTGAGCCAATTTTGGTGCATATCCAAGCCATATTAAGAAAATTTCATCGTAGGGAAAATAATGACAATATCTGCTCAACTGTACATTAAGGTCGCATCTAAAGCCAATTATACAAAAACTAAAAATCTGTGAGAAGATTGGTTGGCACCAACAGATAGCATTTATTTTTGTGTACATTTGAGCCAATGTTGGTGCATATCCAAGACATATTAAGAAAATTTCATCTTAGGGACAATAATGACAATATCTGCTCAAATGTACATTAAGGTCACATCTTAAGCCAATTATACAAAAACTACAAATCTGTGAGAAGATTGGTTGGCACCAGCAGATAGCATTTATTTTTGTGTACATTTGAGTCCATTTTGGTGCATATCCAAGCCATATTAAGAAAAATTCATCGTAGGGAAAATAATGACAATATCTGCACAACTGTACATTAAGGTCGCATCTAAAGCCAACTATACAAAAACTACAAATCTGTGAGAAGATTGGTTGGCACCAGCAGATAGCATTTATTTTTGTGTACATTTGAGTCCATTTTGGTGCATATCCAAGCCATATTAAGAAAATTTCATCGTAGGGAAAATAATGACAATATCTGTTCAACTTTACATTAAGGTCGCATCTAAAGCCAATTTTACAAAAACTAAAAATCTGTGAGAAGATTGGTTGGCACCAGCAGATAGCATTTATTTTTGTGTACATTTGAGTCCATTTTGGTGCATAGCCAAGCCATATTAAGACAATTTCATCGTAAGGAAAATAATGATAATATCTGCTCAACTGTACATTAAGGTCGCATCTAAAGCCAATTATACAAAAACTAAAAATCTGTGAGAAGATTGGTTGGCACCAGCAGATAGCATTTATTTTTGTGTACATTTGAACCCATTTTGGTGCATATCCAAGACATATTAAGAAAATTTCATCTTAGGGACAATAATGACAATATCTGCTCAAATGTACATTAAGGTTACATCTTAAGCCAATTATACAAAAACTAAAAATCTGTGAGAAGATTGGTTGGCACCAGCAGATAGCATTTATTTTTGTGTACATTTGAGTCCATTTTGGTGCATATCCAAGCCATATTAAGAAAATTTCATTGTAGGGAAAATAATGACAATATCTGCACAACTGTACATTAAGGTCGCATCTAAAGCCAACTATACAAAAACTACAAATCTGTGAGAAGATTGGTTGGCACCAGCAGATAGCATTTATTTTTGTGTACATTTGAGTCCATTTTGGTGCATATCCAAGCCATATTAAGAAAATTTCATCGTAGGGAAAATAATGACAATATCTGTTCAACTTTACATTAAGGTCGCATCTAAAGCCAATTTTACAAAAACTAAAAATCTGTGAGAAGATTGGTTGGCACCAGCAGATAGCATTTATTTTTGTGTACATTTGAGTCCATTTTGGTGCATATCCAAGCCATATTAAGACAATTTCATCGTAAGGAAAATAATGATAATATCTGCTCAACTGTACATTAAGGTCGCATCTAAAGCCAATTATACAAAAACGACAAATCTGTGAGAAGATTGGTTGGCACCAGCAGATAGCATTTATTTTTGTGTACATTTGAACCCATTTTGGTGCATTTCCAGGCCATATTAGGAAAATTTCATCGTAGGGAAAATAATGACAATATCTTCTCAAATGTACATTAAGGTCGCATCTAAAGCCAATTATACAAAAACTAAAAATCTGTGAGAAGATTGGTTGGCACCAACAGATAGCATTTATTTTTGTGTACATTTGAGCCAATTTTGGTGCATATCCAAGCCATATTAAGAAAATTTCATCGTAGGGACAATAATGACAATATCTGCTCAAATGTACATTAAGGTCACATCTAAAGCCAATTATACAAAAGCTAAAAATCTGTGAGAAGATTGGTTGGCACCAGCAGAGAGCATTTATTTTTGTGTACATTTGAGCCAATTTTGGTGCATATCCAAGCCATATTAAGAAAATTTCATCATAGGGAAAATAATGACAATATCTGCTCAACTTTACATTAAGGTCGCATCTAAAGCCAACTATACAAAAACGACAAATCTGTGAGAAGATTGGTTGGCAACAGCAGATAGCATTTATTTGTGTGTACATTTGAGCCCAATTTGGTGCATATCCAAGCCATATTAGGAAAATTTCATCGTAGGGAAAATAATGACAATATCTGCTCAACTGTACATTAAGGTCGCATCTAAAGCCAATTATACAAAAACTAAAAATCTGTGAGAAGATTGGTTGGCACCAGCAGATAGCATTTATTTTTGTGTACATTTGAGCCCAACTTGGTGCATATCCAAGTCATATTAAGAAAATTTTATCGTAGGGAAAAAAATGACAATATCTGCTCAAATTACATTAAGGTCACATCTAAAGCCAATTATACAAAAACTAAAAATCTGTGAGAAGATTGGTTGGCACCAAGAGATAGCATTTATTTTTGTGTACATTTGAGCCAATTTTCGTGCATATCCAAGCCATATTAAGAAAATTTCATCGTAGGGGAAATAATGACAATATCTGCTCAACTGTACATTAAGGTCGCATCTAAAGCCAATTATACAAAAACTAAAAATCTGTGAGAAGATTGGTTGGCACCAGCAGATAGCATTTATTTTTGTGTACATTTGAGTCCATTTTGGTGCATATCCAAGCCATATTAAGAAAATTTCATCGTAGGGAAAATAATGACAATATCTGCACAACTGTACATTAAGGTCGCATCTAAAGCCAACTATACAAAAACTACAAATCTGTGAGAAGATTGGTTGGCACCAGCAGATAGCATTTATTTTTGTGTACATTTGAGTCCATTTTGGTGCATATCCAAGCCATATTAAGAAAATTTCATCGTAGGGAAAATAATGACAATATCTGTTCAACTTTACATGAAGGTCGCATCTAAAGCCAATTTTACAAAAACTAAAAATCTGTGAGAAGATTGGTTGGCACCAGCAGATAGCATTTATTTTTGTGTACATTTGAGTCCATTTTGGTGCATATCCAAGCCATATTAAGACAATTTCATCGTAAGGAAAATAATGATAATATCTGCTCAACTGTACATTAAGGTCGCATCTAAAGCCAATTATACAAAAACTAAAAAATCTGTGAGAAGATTGGTTGGCACCAGCAGATAGCATTTATTTCTGTGTACATTTGAACCCATTTTGGTGCATTTCCAGGCCATATTAGGAAAATTTCCTCGTAGGGAAAATAATGACAATATCTTCTCAAATGTTCATTAAGGTCGCATCTAAAGCCAATTATACAAAAACTAAAAATCTGTGAGAAGATTGGTTGGCACCAACAGATAGCATTTATTTTTGTGTACATTTGAGCCAATTTTGGTGCATATCCAAGCCATATTAAGAAAATTTCATCGTAGGGACAATAATGACAATATCTGCTCAAATGTACAATAAGGTCACATCTAAAGCCAATTATACAAAAACTAAAAATCTGTGAGAAGATTGGTTGGCACCAGCAGATAGCATTTATTTTTGTGTACATTTGAGCCAATTTTGGTGCATATCCAAGCCATATTAAGAAAATTTCATCATAGGGAAAATAATGACAATATCTGCTCAACTTTACATTAAGGTCGCATCTAAAGCCAACTATACAAAAACGACAAATCTGTGAGAAGATTGGTTGGCACCAGCAGATAGCATTTATTTTTGTGTACATTTGAGTCCATTTTGGTGCATATCCAAGCCATATTAAGAAAATTTCATCGTAGGGAAAATAATGACAATATCTGTTCAACTTTACATTAAGGTCGCATCTAAAGCCAATTTTACAAAAACTAAAAATCTGTGAGAAGATTGGTTGGCACCAGCAGATAGCATTTATTTTTGTGTACATTTGAGCCAATTTTGGTGCATATCCAAGCCATATTAAGAAAATTTCATCGTAGGGAAAATAATGACAATATCTGCTCAACTGTACATTAAGGTCGCATCTAAAGCAAATTATACAAAAACTAAAAATCTGTGAGAAGATTGGTTGGCACCAGCAGATAGCATTTATTTTTGTGTACATTTGTGCCCATTTTGGTGCATATCCAAGCCATATTAAGAAAATTTCATCGTAGGGAAAATAATGACAATATCTGCACAACTGTACATTAAGGTCGCATCTAAAGCCAATTATACAAAAACGACAAATCTGTGAGAAGATTGGTTGGCACCAGCAGATAGGATTTATTTTTGTGTACATTTGAGTCCATTTTGGTGCATATCCAAGCCATATTAAGAAAATTTCATCGTAGGGAAAATAATGACAATATCTGCTCAACTTTACATTAAGGTCGCATCTAAAGCCAATTATACAAAAACTAAAAATCTGTGAGAAGATTGGTTGGCACCAGCAGATAGCATTTATTTTTGTGTACATTTGAGCCCAATTTGGTGCATATCCAAGCCATATTAGGAAAATTTCATCGTAGGGAAAATAATGACAATATCTGCTCAACTTTACATTAAGGTCGCATCTAAAGCCAATTATACAAAAACTAAAAATCTTTTAGAAGATTGGTTGGCACCAGCAGATAGCATTTATTTTTGTGTACATTTGAGCCCAACTTGGTGCATATCCAAGTCATATTAAGAAAATTTTATCGTAGGGAAAAAAATGACAATATCTGCTCAAATTACATTAAGGTCACATCTAAAGCCAATTATACAAAAACTAAAAATCTGTGAGAAGATTGGTTGGCACCAAGAGATAGCATTTATTTTTGTGTACATTTGAGCCAATTTTCGTGCATATCCAAGCCATATTAAGAAAATTTCATCGTAGGGGAAATAATGACAATATCTGCTCAACTGTACATTAAGGTCGCATCTAAAGCCAATTATACAAAAACTAAAAATCTGTGAGAAGATTGGTTGGCACCAGCAGATAGCATTTATTTTTGTGTACATTTGTGCCCATTTTGGTGCATATCCAAGCCATATTAGGAAAATTTCATCGTAGGGAAAATAATGACAATATTTGCACAACTGTACATTAAGGTCGCATCTAAAGCCAATTATACAAAAACGACAAATCTGTGAGAAGATTGGTTGGCACCAGCAGATAGCATTTATTTTTGTGTACATTTGAGTCCATTTTGGTGCATATCCAAGCCATATTAAAAAAAATTCATCGTAGGGAAAATAATGACAATATCTGCTCAACTTTACATTAAGGTCGCATCTAAAGCCAATTATACAAAAACTAAAAGTCTGTGAGAAGATTGGTTGGCACCAGCAGATAGCATTTATTTTTGTGTACATTTGAACCCATTTTGGTGCATTTCCAGGCCATATTAGGAAAATTTCATCGTAGGGAAAATAATGACAATATCTTCTCAAATGTACATTAAGGTCGCATCTAAAGCCAATTATACAAAAACTAAAACTCTGTGAGAAGATTGGTTGGCACCAGCAGATAGCATTTATTTTTGTGTACATTTGAGTCCATTTTGGTGCATATCCAAGCCATATTAAGAAAATTTCATCGTAGGGAAAATAATGACAATATCTGCTCAACTTTACATTAAGGTCGCATCTAAAGCCAATTATACAAAAACTACAAATCTGTGAGAAGATTGGTTGGCACCAAGAGATAGCATTTATTTTTGTGTACATTTGAGCCAATTTTGGTGTATATCCAAGCCATATTAAGAAAATTTCATCGTAGGGAAAATAATGACAATATCTGCTCAACTGTACATTAAGGTCGCATCTAAAGCCAATTATACAAAAACTAAAAATCTGTGAGAAGATTGGTTGGCACCAGCAGATAGCATTTATTTTTGTGTACATTTGTGCCCATTTTGGTGCATATCCAAGCCATATTAGGAAAATTTCATCGTAGGGAAAATAATGACAATATCTGCACAACTGTACATTAAGGTCGCATCTAAAGCCAATTATACAAAAACGACAAATCTGTGAGAAGATTGGTTGGCACCAGCAGATAGCATTTATTTTTGTGTACATTTGAGTCCATTTTGGTGCATATCCAAGCCATATTAAGAAAATGTCATCGTAGGGAAAATAATGACAATATCTGCTCAACTTTACATTAAGGTCGCATCTAAAGCCAATTATACAAAAACTAAAAATCTGTGAGAAGATTGGTTGGCACCAGCAGATAGCATTTATTTTTGTGTACATTTGAGCCCAATTTGGTGCATATCCAAGCCATATTAGGAAAATTTCATCGTAGGGAAAATAATGACAATATCTGCTCAACTGTACATTAAGGTCGCATCTAAAGCCAATTATACAAAAACTAAAAATCTGTGAGAAGATTGGTTGGCACCAGCAGATAGCATTTATTTTTGTGTACATTTGAGCCCAACTTGGTGCATATCCAAGTCATATTAGGAAAATTTCATCGTAGGGAAAATAATGACAATATCTGCACAACTGTACATTAAGGTCGCATCTAAAGCCAATTATACAAAAACTACAAATCTGTGAGAAGATTGGTTGGCACCAGCAGATAGCATTTATTTGTGTGTACATTTGAGTCCATTTTGGTGCATATCCAAGCCATATTAAGAAAATTTCATCGTAGGGAAAATAATGACAATATCTGCTCAAATTACATTAAGGTCACATCTAAAGCCAATTATACAAAAACTAAAAATCTGTGAGAAGATTGGTTGGCACCAAGAGATAGCACTTATTTTTGTGTACAATTGAGCCAATTTTGGTGCATATCCAAGCCATATTAAGAAAATTTCATCGTAGGGAAAATAATGACAATATCTGCTCAACTGTACATTAAGGTCGCATCTAAAGCCAATTATACAAAAACGAAAAATCTGTGAGAAGATTGGTTGGCACCAGCAGATAGCATTTATTTGTGTGTTCATTTGAATCCATTTTAGTGCATATCCAAGCCATATTAGGAAAATTTCATCGTAGGGAAAATAATGACAATATCTGCTCAACTTTACATTAAGGTCACATCTAAAGCCAATTATACAAAAACTAAAAATCTGTGAGAAGATTGGTTGGCACCAAGAGATAGCATTTATTTTTGTGTACATTTGACCCAATTTTGGTGCATATCCAAGCCATATTAAGAAAAATTCATCGTAGGGAAAATAATGACAATATCCGCTCAACTGTACATTAAGGTCGCATCTAAAGCCAATTATACAAAAACTAAAAATCTGTGAGAAGATTGGTTGGCACCAGCAGATAGCATTTATTTTTGCGTACATTTGTGCCCATTTTGGTGCATATCCAAGCCATATTAGGAAAGTTTCATCGTAGGGAAAATAATGACAATATCTGCTCAACTGTACATTAAGGTCGCATCTAAAGCCAATTATACAAAAACTAAAAATCTGTGAGAAGATTGGTTGGCACCAAGAGATAGCATTTATTTTTGTGTACATTTGAGCCAATTTTGGTGCATATCCAAGCCATATTAAGAAAATTTCATCGTAGGGAAAATAATGACAATATCTGCTCAACTGTACATTAAGGTCGCATCTAAAGCCAATTATACAAAAACTAAAAATCTGTGAGAAGATTGGTTGGCACCAGCAGATAGCATTTATTTTTGTGTACATTTGTGCCCATTTTGGTGCATATCCAAGCCATATTAGGAAAATTTCATCGTAGGGAAAATAATGACAATATCTGCACAACTGTACATTAAGGTCGCATCTAAAGCCAATTATACAAAAACGACAAATCTGTGAGAAGATTGGTTGGCACCAGCAGATAGCATTTATTTTTGTGTACATTTGAGTCCATTTTGGTGCATATCCAAGCCATATTAAGAAAATGTCATCGTAGGGAAAATAATGACAATATCTGCTCAACTTTACATTAAGGTCGCATCTAAAGCCAATTATACAAAAACTAAAAATCTGTGAGAAGATTGGTTGGCACCAGCAGGTAGCATTTAATTTTGTGTACATTTGAGCCCAATTTGGTGCATATCCAAGCCATATTAGGAAAATTTCATCGTAGGGAAAATAATGACAATATCTGCTCAACTGTACATTAAGGTCGCATCTAAAGCCAATTATACAAAAACTAAAAATCTGTGAGAAGATTGGTTGGCACCAGCAGATAGCATTTATTTTTGTGTACATTTGAGCCCAACTTGGTGCATATCCAAGTCATATTAGGAAAATTTCATCGTAGGGAAAATAATGACAATATCTGCACAACTGTACAATAAGGTCGCATCTAAAGCCAATTATACAAAAACTAAAAATCTGTGAGAAGATTGGTTGGCACCAGCAGATAGCATTTATTTGTGTGTACATTTGAGTCCATTTTGGTGCATATCCAAGCCATATTAAGAAAATTTCATCGTAGGGAAAATAATGACAATATCTGCTCAAATTACATTAAGGTCACATCTAAAGCCAATTATACAAAAACTAAAAATCTGTGAGAAGATTGGTTGGCACCAAGAGATAGCACTTATTTTTGTGTACAATTGAGCCAATTTTGGTGCATATCCAAGCCATATTAAGAAAATTTCATCGTAGGGAAAATAATGACAATATCTGCTCAACTGTACATTAAGGTCGCATCTAAAGCCAATTATACAAAAACGAAAAATCTGTGAGAAGATTGGTTGGCACCAGCAGATAGCATTTATTTGTGTGTACATTTGAATCCATTTTAGTGCATATCCAAGCCATATTATGAAAATTTCATCGTAGGGAAAATAATGACAATATCTGCTCAACTTTACATTAAGGTCACATCTAAAGCCAATTATACAAAAACTAAAAATCTGTGAGAAGATTGGTTGGCACCAAGAGATAGCATTTATTTTTGTGTACATTTGAGCCAATTTTGGTGCATATCCAAGCCATATTAAGAAAAATTCATCGTAGGGAAAATAATGACAATATCCGCTCAACTGTACATTAAGGTCGCATCTAAAGCCAATTATACAAAAACTAAAAATCTGTGAGAAGATTGGTTGGCACCAGCAGATAGCATTTATTTTTGTGTACATTTGTGCCCATTTTGGTGCATATCCAAGCCATATTAGGAAAGTTTCATCGTAGGGAAAATAATGACAATATCTGCTCAACTGTACATTAAGGTCGCATCTAAAGCCAATTATACAAAAACTAAAAATCTGTGAGAAGATTGGTTGGCACCAGCAGATAGCATTTATTTTTGTGTACATTTGAGCCCATTTTGGTGCATATCCAAGCCATATTAAGAAAATTTCATCGTAGGGAAAATAATGACAATATCTGCTCAACTTTACATTAAGGTCGCATCTAAAGCCAATTATACACCAAAATAAAAATCTGTGAGAAGATTGGTTGGCACCAACAGCTAGCATTTATTTTTGTGTACATTTGAGCCCAACTTGGTGCATATCCAAGCCATATTAAGAAAATTTCATCGTAGGGAAAATAATGACAATATCTGCACAACTGTACATTAAGGTCGCATCTAAAGCCAATTATACAAAAACTACAAATCTGTGAGAAGATTGGTTGGCACCAGCAGATAGCATTTATTTGTGTACATTTGTGTCCATTTTAGTGCATATCCAAGCCATATTAAGAAAATTTCATCGTAGGGAAAATAATGACAATATCTGCTCAACTTTACATTAAGGTCACATCTAAAGCCAATTATACAAAAACTAAAAATCTGTGAGAAGATTGGTTGGCACCAAGAGATAGCATTTATTTTTGTGTACATTTGAGCCAATTTTGGTGCATATCCAAGCCATATTAAGAAAATTTCATCGTAGGGAAAATAATGACAATATCTGCTTAACTGTACATTAAGGTCGCATCTAAAGCCAATTATACAAAAACTAAAAATCTGTGAGAAGATTGGTTGGCACCAGCAGAGAGCATTTATTTTTGTGTACATTTGTGCCCATTTTGGTGCATATCCAAGCCATATTAGGAAAATTTCATCGTAGGGAAAATAATGACAATATCTGCACAACTGTACATTAAGGTCGCATCTAAAGCCAATTATACAAATTCTACAAATCTGTGAGAAGATTGGTTGGCACCAGCAGATAGCATTTATTTGTGTGTACATTTGAGTCCATTTTGGTGCAAATCCAAGCCATATTATGAAAATTTCATCGTAGGGAAAATAATGACAATATCTGCTCAACTTTACATTAAGGTCACATCTAAAGCCAATTATACAAAAACTAAAAATCTGTGAGAAGATTGGTTGGCACCAAGAGATAGCATTTATTTTTGTGTACATTTGAGCCCATTTTGGTGCATATCCAAGCCATATTAAGAAAAATTCATCGTAGGGAAAATAATGACAATATCTGCTTAACTGTACATTAAGGTCGCATCTAAAGCCAATTATACAAAAACTAAAAATCTGTGAGAAGATTGGTTGGCACCAGCAGATAGCATTTATTTTTGTGTACATTTGTGCCCATTTTGGTGCATATCCAGGCCATATTAGGAAAATTTCATCGTAGGGAAAATAATGACAATATCTGCTCAACTGTACATTAAGGTCGCATCTAAAGCCAATTATACAAAAACTAAAAATCTGTGAGAAGATTGGTTGGCACCAACAGATAGCATTTATTTTTGTGTACATTTGAGCCAATTTTGGTGCATTTCCAGGCCATATTAGGAAAATTTCATCGTAGGGAAAATAATGTCAATATCTTCTCAAATGTTCATTAAGGTCGCATCTAAAGCCAACTATACAAAAACTAAAAATCTGTGAGAAGATTGGTTGGCACCAACAGATAGCATTTATTTTTGTGTACATTTGAGCCAATTTTGGTGCATATCCAAGCCATATTAAGAAAATTTCATCGTAGGGACAATAATGACAATATCTGCTCAAATGTACATTAAGGTCACATCTAAAGCCAATTATACAAAAACTAAAAATCTGTGAGAAGATTGGTTGGCACCAGCAGATAGCATTTATTTTTGTGTACATTTGAGCCAATTTTGGTGCATATCCAAGCCATATTAAGAAAATTTCTTCGTAGGGACAATAATGACAATATCTGCTCAACTGTACATTAAGGTCGCATCTAAAGCCAATTATACAAAAACTAAAAATCTGTGAGAAGATTGGTTGGCACCAGCAGATAGCATTTATTTTTGTGTACATTTGAGCCCATTTTGGTGCATTTCCAGGCCATATTAGGAAAATTTCATCGTAGGGAAAATAATGACAATATCTTCTCAAATGTACATTAAGGTCGCATCTAAAGCCAATTATACAAAAACTACAAATCTGTGAGAAGATTGGTTGGCACCAACAGATAGCATTTATTTTTGTGTACATTTGAGCCAATTTTGGTGCATATCCAAGCCATATTAAGAAAATTTCATCTTAGGGACAATAATGACAATATCTGCTCAAATGTACATTAAGGTCACATCTTAAGCCAATTATACAAAAACTAAAAATCTGTGAGAAGATTGGTTGGCACCAGCAGATAGCATTTATTTTTGTGTACATTTGAGTCCATTTTGGTGCATATCCAAGCCATATTAAGAAAATTTCATCGTAGGGAAAATAATTACAATATCTGCACAACTGTACATTAAGGTCGCATCTAAAGCCAACTATACAAAAACTAAAAATCTGTGAGAAGATTGGTTGGCACCAGCAGATAGCATTTATTTGTGTGTACATTTGAGTCCATTTTGGTGCATAT
Organism: Steromphala cineraria; assembly: GCA_916613615.1. Taxonomy (NCBI): domain Eukaryota; kingdom Metazoa; phylum Mollusca; class Gastropoda; order Trochida; family Trochidae; genus Steromphala; species Steromphala cineraria. The sequence goes on along the minus strand of OU744721.1, from coordinate 63,037,918 downwards.
CCAAGCCATATTAAGAAAATTTCATCGTAGGGAAAATAATGACAATATCTGTTCAACTTTACATTAAGGTCGCATCTAAAGCCAATTTTACAAAAACTAAAAATCTGTGAGAAGATTGGTTGGCACCAGCAGATAGCATTTATTTTTGTGTACATTTGAGTCCATTTTGGTGCATATCCAAGCCATATTAAGACAATTTCATCGTAAGGAAAATAATGACAATATCTGCACAACTGTACATTAAGGTCGCATCTAAAGCCAATTATACAAAAACGACAAATCTGTGAGAAGATTGGTTGGCACCAGCAGATAGGATTTATTTTTGTGTACATTTGAGTCCATTTTGGTGCATATCCAAGCCATATTAAGAAATTTTCATCGTAGGGAAAATAATGACAATATCTGCTCAACTTTACATTAAGGTCGCATCTAAAGCCAATTATACAAAAACTAAAAATCTGTGAGAAGATTGGTTGGCACCAGCAGATAGCATTTATTTTTGTGTACATTTGAGCCCAATTTGGTGCATATCCAAGCCATATTAGGAAAATTTCATCGTAGGGAAAATAATGACAATATCTGCTCAACTGTACATTAAGGTCGCATCTAAAGCCAATTATACAAAAACTAAAAATCTGTGAGAAGATTGGTTGGCACCAGCAGATAGCATTTATTTTTGTGTACATTTGAGCCCAACTTGGTGCATATCCAAGTCATATTAAGAAAATTTTATCGTAGGGAAAAAAATGACAATATCTGCTCAAATTACATTAAGGTCACATCTAAAGCCAATTATACAAAAACTAAAAATCTGTGAGAAGATTGGTTGGCACCAAGAGATAGCATTTATTTTTGTGTACATTTGAGCCAATTTTCGTGCATATCCAAGCCATATTAAGAAAATTTCATCGTAGGGGAAATAATGACAATATCTGCTCAACTGTACATTAAGGTCGCATCTAAAGCCAATTATACAAAAACTAAAAATCTGTGAGAAGATTGGTTGGCACCAGCAGATAGCATTTATTTTTGTGTACATTTGTGCCCATTTTGGTGCATATCCAAGCCATATTAGGAAAATTTCATCGTAGGGAAAATAATGACAATATCTGCACAACTGTACATTAAGGTCGCATCTAAAGCCAATTATACAAAAACGACAAATCTGTGAGAAGATTGGTTGGCACCAGCAGATAGCATTTATTTGTGTGTACATTTGAGTCCATTTTGGTGCATATCCAAGCCATATTAAAAAAAATTCATCGTAGGGAAAATAATGACAATATCTGCTCAACTTTACATTAAGGTCGCATCTAAAGCCAATTATACAAAAACTAAAAATCTGTGAGAAGATTGGTTGGCACCAGCAGATAGCATTTATTTTTGTGTACATTTGAACCCATTTTGGTGCATTTCCAGGCCATATTAGGAAAATTTCATCGTAGGGAAAATAATGACAATATCTTCTCAAATGTACATTAAGGTCGCATCTAAAGCCAATTATACAAAAACTAAAACTCTGTGAGAAGATTGGTTGGCACCAGCAGATAGCATTTATTTTTGTTTACATTTGAGTCCATTTTGGTGCATATCCAAGCCATATTAAGAAAATTTCATCGTAGGGAAAATAATGACAATATCTGCTCAACTTTACATTAAGGTCGCATCTAAAGCCAATTATACAAAAACTAAAAATCTGTGAGAAGATTGGTTGGCTCCAGCAGACAGCATTTATTTTTGTGTACATTTGAGCCCATTTTGGTGCATATCCAAGCCATATTAAGAAAATTTCATCGTAGGGAAAATAATTACAATATCTGCTCAACTGTACATTAAGGTCGCATCTAAAGCCAATTATACAAAAACTAAAAATCTGTGAGAAGATTGGTTGGCACCAGCAGATAGCATTTATTTTTGTGTACATTTGAGTCCATTTGGTGCATATCCAAGCCATATTAAGAAAATTTCATCGTAGGGAAAATAATGACAATATCTGCTCAACTTTACATTAAGGTCGCATCTAAAGCCAATTATACAAAAACTAAAAATTTGTGAGAAGATTGGTTGGCACCAACAGATAGCATTTATTTTTGTGTACATTTGAGCCAATTTTGGTGTATATCCAAGCCATATTAAGAAAATTTCATCGTAGGGAAAATAATGACAATATCTGCTCAACTGTACATTAAGGTCGCATCTAAAGCCAATTATACAAAAACTAAAAATCTGTGAGAAGATTGGTTGGCACCAGCAGATAGCATATATTTTTGTGTACATTTGAGCCCAATTTGGTGCATATCCAAGCCATATTAGGAAAATTTCATCTTAGGGACAATAATGACAATATCTGCACAACTGTACATTAAGGTCGCATCTAAAGCCAATTATACAAAAACGACAAATCTGTGAGAAGATTGGTTGGCACCAGCAGATAGCATTTATTTTTGTGTACATTTGAGTCCATTTTGGTGCATATCCAAGCCATATTAAGAAAATGTCATCGTAGGGAAAATAATGACAATATCTGCTCAACTTTACATTAAGGTCGCATCTAAAGCCAATTATACAAAAACTAAAAATCTGTGAGAAGATTGGTTGGCACCAGCAGATAGCATTTATTTTTGTGTACATTTGAGCCCAATTTGGTGCATATCCAAGCCATATTAGGAAAATTTCATCGTAGGGAAAATAATGACAATATCTGCTCAACTGTACATTAAGGTCGCATCTAAAGCCAATTATACAAAAACTAAAAATCTGTGAGAAGATTGGTTGGCACCAGCAGATAGCATTTATTTTTGTGTACATTTGAGCCCAACTTGGTGCATATCCAAGTCATATTAGGAAAATTTCATCGTAGGGAAAATAATGACAATATCTGCACAACTGTACATTAAGGTCGCATCTAAAGCCAATTATACAAAAACTAAAAATCTGTGAGAAGATTGGTTGGCACCAGCAGATAGCATTTATTTGTGTGTACATTTGAGTCCATTTTGGTGCATATCCAAGCCATATTAAGAAAATTTCATCGTAGGGAAAATAATGACAATATCTGCTCAAATTACATTAAGGTCACATCTAAAGCCAATTATACAAAAACTAAAAATCTGTGAGAAGATTGGTTGGCACCAAGAGATAGCACTTATTTTTGTGAACAATTGAGCCAATTTTGGTGCATATCCAAGCCATATTAAGAAAATTTCATCGTAGGGAAAATAATGACAATATCTGCTCAACTGTACATTAAGGTCGCATCTAAAGCCAATTATACAAAAACGAAAAATCTGTGAGAAGATTGGTTGGCACCAGCAGATAGCATTTATTTGTGTGTACGTTTGAATCCATTTTAGTGCATATCCAAGCCATATTAGGAAAATTTCATCGTAGGGAAAATAATGACAATATCTGCTCAACTTTACATTAAGGTCACATCTAAAGCCAATCATACAAAAACTAAAAATCTGTGAGAAGATTGGTTGGCACCAAGAGATAGCATTTATTTTTGTGTACATTTGACCCAATTTTGGTGCATATCCAAGCCATATTAAGAAAAATTCATCGTAGGGAAAATAATGACAATATCCGCTCAACTGTACATTAAGGTCGCATCTAAAGCCAATTATACAAAAACTAAAAATCTGTGAGAAGATTGGTTGGCACCAGCAGATAGCATTTATTTTTGTGTACATTTGTGCCCATTTTGGTGCATATCCAAGCCATATTAGGAAAGTTTCATCGTAGGGAAAATAATGACAATATCTGCTCAACTGTACATTAAGGTCGCATCTAAAGCCAATTATACAAAAACTAAAAATCTGTGAGAAGATTGGTTGGCACCAAGAGATAGCATTTATTTTTGTGTACATTTGAGCCAATTTTGGTGCATATCCAAGCCATTTTAAGAAAATTTCATCGTAGGGAAAATAATGACAATATCTGCTCAACTGTACATTAAGGTCGCATCTAAAGCCAATTATACAAAAACTAAAAATCTGTGAGAAGATTGGTTGGCACCAGCAGATAGCATTTATTTTTGTGTACATTTGTGCCCATTTTGGTGCATATCCAAGCCATATTAGGAAAATTTCATCGTAGGGAAAATAATGACAATATCTGCACAACTGTACATTAAGGTCGCATCTAAAGCCAATTATACAAAAACGACAAATCTGTGAGAAGATTGGTTGGCACCAGCAGATAGCATTTATTTTTGTGTACATTTGAGTCCATTTTGGTGCATATCCAAGCCATATTAAGAAAATGTCATCGTAGGGAAAATAATGACAATATCTGCTCAACTTTACATTAAGGTCGCATCTAAAGCCAATTATACAAAAACTAAAAATCTGTGAGAAGATTGGTTGGCACCAGCAGATAGCATTTAATTGTGTGTACATTTGAGCCCAATTTGGTGCATATCCAAGCCATATTAGGAAAATTTCATCGTAGGGAAAATAATGACAATATCTGCTCAACTGTACATTAAGGTCGCATCTAAAGCCAATTATACAAAAACTAAAAATCTGTGAGAAGATTGGTTGGCACCAGCAGATAGCATTTATTTTTGTGTACATTTGAGCCCAACTTGGTGCATATCCAAGTCATATTAGGAAAATTACATCGTAGGGAAAATAATGACAATATCTGCACAACTGTACATTAAGGTCGCATCTAAAGCCAATTATACAAAAACTAAAAATCTGTGAGAAGATTGGTTGGCACCAGCAGATAGCATTTATTTGTGTGTACATTTGAGTCCATTTTGGTGCATATCCAAGCCATATTAAGAAAATTTCATCGTAGGGAAAATAATGACAATATCTGCTCAAATTACATTAAGGTCACATCTAAAGCCAATTATACAAAAACTAAAAATCTGTGAGAAGATTGGTTGGCACCAAGAGATAGCACTTATTTTTGTGTACAATTGAGCCAATTTTGGTGCATATCCAAGCCATATTAGGAAAATTTCATCGTAGGGAAAATAATGACAATATCTGCACAACTGTACATTAAGGTCGCATCTAAAGCCAATTATACAAAAACTAAAAATCTGTGAGAAGATTGGTTGGCACCAGCAGATAGCATTTATTTTTGTGTACATTTGTGCCCATTTTGGTGCATATCCAAGCCATATTAGGAAAGTTTCATCGTAGGGAAAATAATGACAATATCTGCTCAACTGTACATTAAGGTCGCATCTAAAGCCAATTATACAAAAACTAAAAATCTGTGAGAAGATTGGTTGGCACCAAGAGATAGCATTTATTTTTGTGTACATTTGAGCCAATTTTGGTGCATATCCAAGCCATATTAAGAAAATTTCATCGTAGGGAAAATAATGACAATATCTGCTCAACTGTACAATAAGGTCGCATCTAAAGCCAATTATACAAAAACTAAAAATCTGTGAGAAGATTGGTTGGCACCAGCAGATAGCATTTATTTTTGTGTACATTTGTGCCCATTTTGGTGCATATCCAAGCCATATTAGGAAAATTTCATCGTAGGGAAAATAATGACAATATCTGCACAACTGTACATTAAGGTCGCATCTAAAGCCAATTATACAAAAAAGACAAATCTGTGAGAAGATTGGTTGGCACCAGCAGATAGCATTTATTTTTGTGTACATTTGAGTCCATTTTGGTGCATATCCAAGCCATATTAAGAAAATGTCATCGTAGGGAAAATAATGACAATATCTGCTCAACTTTACATTAAGGTCGCATCTAAAGCCAATTATACAAAAACTAAAAATCTGTGAGAAGATTGGTTGGCACCAGCAGATAGCATTTAATTTTGTGTACATTTGAGGCCAATTTGGTGCATATCCAAGCCATATTAGGAAAATTTCATCGTAGGGAAAATAATGACAATATCTGCTCAACTGTACATTAAGGTCGCATCTAAAGCCAATTATACAAAAACTAAAAATCTGTGAGAAGATTGGTTGGCACCAGCAGATAGCATTTATTTTTGTGTACATTTGAGCCCAACTTGGTGCATATCCAAGTCATATTAGGAAAATTTCATCGTAGGGAAAATAATGACAATATCTGCACAACTGTACATTAAGGTCGCATCTAAAGCCAATTATACAAAAACTAAAAATCTGTGAGAAGATTGGTTGGCACCAGCAGATAGCATTTATTTGTGTGTACATTTGAGTCCATTTTGGTGCATATCCAAGCCATATTAAGAAAATTTCATCGTAGGGAAAATAATGACAATATCTGCTCAAATTACATTAAGGTCACATCTAAAGCCAATTATACAAAAACTAAAAATCTGTGAGAAGATTGGTTGGCACCAAGAGATAGCACTTATTTTTGTGTACAATTGAGCCAATTTTGGTGCATATCCAAGCCATATTAAGAAAATTTCATCGTAGGGAAAATAATGACAATATCTGCTCAACTGTACATTAAGGTCGCATCTAAAGCCAATTATACAAAAACGAAAAATCTGTGAGAAGATTGGTTGGCACCAGCAGATAGCATTTATTTGTGTGTACATTTGAATCCATTTTAGTGCATATCCAAGCCATATTATGAAAATTTCATCGTAGGGAAAATAATGACAATATCTGCTCAACTTTACATTAAGGTCACATCTAAAGCCAATTATACAAAAACTAAAAATCTGTGAGAAGATTGGTTGGCACCAAGAGATAGCATTTATTTTTGTGTACATTTGAGCCAATTTTGGTGCATATCCAAGCCATATTAAGAAAAATTCATCGTAGGGAAAATAATGACAATATCCGCTCAACTGTACATTAAGGTCGCATCTAAAGCCAATTATACAAAAACGAAAAATCTGTGAGAAGATTGGTTGGCACCAGCAGATAGCATTTATTTGTGTGTACATTTGAATCCATTTTAATGCATATCCAAGCCATATTAGGAAAATTTCATCGTAGGGAAAATAATGACAATATCTGCTCAACTTTACATTAAGGTCACATCTAAAGCCAATTATACAAAAACTAAAAATCTGTGAGAAGATTGGTTGGCACCAAGAGATAGCATTTATTTTTGTGTACATTTGACCCAATTTTGGTGCATATCCAAGCCATATTAAGAAAAATTCATCGTAGGGAAAATAATGACAATATCCGCTCAACTGTACATTAAGGTCGCATCTAAAGCCAATTATACAAAAACTAAAAATCTGTGAGAAGATTGGTTGGCACCAGCAGATAGCATTTATTTTTGTGTACATTTGTGCCCATTTTGGTGCATATCCAAGCCATATTAGGAAAGTTTCATCGTAGGGAAAATAATGACAATATCTGCTCAACTGTACATTAAGGTCGCATCTAAAGCCAATTATACAAAAACTAAAAATCTGTGAGAAGATTGGTTGGCACCAAGAGATAGCATTTATTTTTGTGTACATTTGAGCCAATTTTGGTGCATATCCAAGCCATAATAAGAAAATTTCATCGTAGGGAAAATAATGACAATATCTGCTCAACTGTACATTAAGGTCGCATCTAAAGCCAATTATACAAAAACTAAAAATCTGTGAGAAGATTGGTTGGCACCAGCAGATAGCATTTATTTTTGTGTACATTTGTGCCCATTTTGGTGCATATCCAAGCCATATTAGGAAAATTTAATCGTAGGGAAAATAATGACAATATCTGCTCAACTGTACATTAAGGTCGCATCTAAAGCCAATTATACAAAAACGACAAATCTGTGAGAAGATTGGTTGGCACCAGCAGATAGCATTTATTTTTGTGTACATTTGAGTCCATTTTGGTGCATATCCAAGCCATATTAAGAAAATGTCATCGTAGGGAAAATAATGACAATATCTGCTCAACTGTACATTAAGGTCGCATCTAAAGCCAATTATACAAAAACGAAAAATCTGTGAGAAGATTGGTTGGCACCAGCAGATAGCATTTATTTGTGTGTACATTTGAATCCATTTTAGTGCATATCCAAGCCATATTATGAAAATTTCATCGTAGGGAAAATAATGACAATATCTGCTCAACTTTACATTAAGGTCACATCTAAAGCCAATTATACAAAAACTAAAAATCTGTGAGAAGATTGGTTGGCACCAAGAGATAGCATTTATTTTTGTGTACATTTGAGCCAATTTTGGTGCATATCCAAGCCATATTAAGAAAAATTCATCGTAGGGAAAATAATGACAATATCCGCTCAACTGTACATTAAGGTCGCATCTAAAGCCAATTATACAAAAACGAAAAATCTGTGAGAAGATTGGTTGGCACCAGCAGATAGCATTTATTTGTGTGTACATTTGAATCCATTTTAATGCATATCCAAGCCATATTAGGAAAATTTCATCGTAGGGAAAATAATGACAATATCTGCTCAACTTTACATTAAGGTCACATCTAAAGCCAATTATACAAAAACTAAAAATCTGTGAGAAGATTGGTTGGCACCAAGAGATAGCATTTATTTTTGTGTACATTTGACCCAATTTTGGTGCATATCCAAGCCATATTAAGAAAAATTCATCGTAGGGAAAATAATGACAATATCCGCTCAACTGTACATTAAGGTCGCATCTAAAGCCAATTATACAAAAACTAAAAATCTGTGAGAAGATTGGTTGGCACCAGCAGATAGCATTTATTTTTGTGTACATTTGTGCCCATTTTGGTGCATATCCAAGCCATATTAGGAAAGTTTCATCGTAGGGAAAATAATGACAATATCTGCTCAACTGTACATTAAGGTCGCATCTAAAGCCAATTATACAAAAACTAAAAATCTGTGAGAAGATTGGTTGGCACCAAGAGATAGCATTTATTTTTGTGTACATTTGAGCCAATTTTGGTGCATATCCAAGCCATAATAAGAAAATTTCATCGTAGGGAAAATAATGACAATATCTGCTCAACTGTACATTAAGGTCGCATCTAAAGCCAATTATACAAAAACTAAAAATCTGTGAGAAGATTGGTTGGCACCAGCAGATAGCATTTATTTTTGTGTACATTTGTGCCCATTTTGGTGCATATCCAAGCCATATTAGGAAAATTTAATCGTAGGGAAAATAATGACAATATCTGCACAACTGTACATTAAGGTCGCATCTAAAGCCAATTATACAAAAACGACAAATCTGTGAGAAGATTGGTTGGCACCAGCAGATAGCATTTATTTTTGTGTACATTTGAGTCCATTTTGGTGCATATCCAAGCCATATTAAGAAAATGTCATCGTAGGGAAAATAATGACAATATCTGCTCAACTGTACATTAAGGTCGCATCTAAAGCCAATTATACAAAAACGAAAAATCTGTGAGAAGATTGGTTGGCACCAGCAGATAGCATTTATTTGTGTGTACGTTTGAATCCATTTTAGTGCATATCCAAGCCATATTAGGAAAATTTCATCGTAGGGAAAATAATGACAATATCTGCTCAACTTTACATTAAGGTCACATCTAAAGCCAATTATACAAAAACTAAAAATCTGTGAGAAGATTGGTTGGCACCAAGAGATAGCATTTATTTTTGTGTACATTTGACCCAATTTTGGTGCATATCCAAGCCATATTAAGAAAAATTCATCGTAGGGAAAATAATGACAATATCCGCTCAACTGTACATTAAGGTCGCATCTAAAGCCAATTATACAAAAACTAAAAATCTGTGAGAAGATTGGTTGGCACCAGCAGATAGCATTTATTTTTGTGTACATTTGTGCCCATTTTGGTGCATATCCAAGCCATATTAGGAAAGTTTCATCGTAGGGAAAATAATGACAATATCTGCTCAACTGTACATTAAGGTCGCATCTAAAGCCAATTATACAAAAACTAAAAATCTGTGAGAAGATTGGTTGGCACCAAGAGATAGCATTTATTTTTGTGTACATTTGAGCCAATTTTGGTGCATATCCAAGCCATATTAAGAAAATTTCATCGTAGGGAAAATAATGACAATATCTGCTCAACTGTACATTAAGGTCGCATCTAAAGCCAATTATACAAAAACTAAAAATCTGTGAGAAGATTGGTTGGCACCAGCAGATAGCATTTATTTTTGTGTACATTTGTGCCCATTTTGGTGCATATCCAAGCCATATTAGGAAAATTTCATCGTAGGGAAAATAATGACAATATCTGCACAACTGTACATTAAGGTCGCATCTAAAGCCAATTATACAAAAACGACAAATCTGTGAGAAGATTGGTTGGCACCAGCAGATAGCATTTATTTTTGTGTACATTTGAGTCCATTTTGGTGCATATCCAAGCCATATTAAGAAAATGTCATCGTAGGGAAAATAATGACAATATCTGCTCAACTGTACATTAAGGTCGCATCTAAAGCCAATTATACAAAAACTAAAAATCTGTGAGAAGATTGGTTGGCACCAGCAGATAGCATTTAATTGTGTGTACATTTGAGCCCAATTTGGTGCATATCCAAGCCATATTAGGAAAATTTCATCGTAGGGAAAATAATGACAATATCTGCTCAACTGTACATTAAGGTCGCATCTAAAGCCAATTATACAAAAACTAAAAATCTGTGAGAAGATTGGTTGGCACCAGCAGATAGCATTTATTTTTGTGTACATTTGAGCCCAACTTGGTGCATATCCAAGTCATATTAGGAAAATTTCATCGTAGGGAAAATAATGACAATATCTGCACAACTGTACATTAAGGTCGCATCTAAAGCCAATTATACAAAAACTACAAATCTGTGAGAAGATTGGTTGGCACCAGCAGATAGCATTTATTTGTGTGTACATTTGAGTCCATTTTGGTGCATATCCAAGCCATATTAAGAAAATTTCATCGTAGGGAAAATAATGACAATATCTGCTCAAATTACATTAAGGTCACATCTAAAGCCAATTATACAAAAACTAAAAATCTGTGAGAAGATTGGTTGGCACCAAGAGATAGCACTTATTTTTGTGTACAATTGAGCCAATTTTGGTGCATATCCAAGCCATATTAGGAAAATTTCATCGTAGGGAAAATAATGACAATATCTGCACAACTGTACATTAAGGTCGCATCTAAAGCCAATTATACAAAAACGACAAATCTGTGAGAAGATTGGTTGGCACCAGCAGATAGCATTTATTTTTGTGTACATTTGAGTCCATTTTGGTGCATATCCAAGCCATATTAAGAAAATTTCATCGTAGGGAAAATAATGACAATATCTGCTCAACTTTACATTAAGGTCGCATCTAAAGCCAATTATACAAAAACTAAAAATCTGTGAGAAGATTGGTTGGCACCAGCAGATAGCATTTAATTTTGTGTACATTTGAGGCCAATTTGGTGCATATCCAAGCCATATTAGGAAAATTTCATCGTAGGGAAAATAATGACAATATCTGCTCAACTGTACATTAAGGTCGCATCTAAAGCCAATTATACAAAAACTAAAAATCTGTGAGAAGATTGGTTGGCACCAGCAGATAGCATTTATTTTTGTGTACATTTGAGCCCAACTTGGTGCATATCCAAGTCATATTAGGAAAATTTCATCGTAGGGAAAATAATGACAATATCTGCACAACTGTACATTAAGGTCGCATCTAAAGCCAATTATACAAAAACTAAAAATCTGTGAGAAGATTGGTTGGCACCAGCAGATAGCATTTATTTGTGTGTACATTTGAGTCCATTTTGGTGCATATCCAAGCCATATTAAGAAAATTTCATCGTAGGGAAAATAATGACAATATCTGCTCAAATTACATTAAGGTCACATCTAAAGCCAATTATACAAAAACTAAAAATCTGTGAGAACATTGGTTGGCACCAAGAGATAGCACTTATTTTTGTGTACAATTGAGCCAATTTTGGTGCATATCCAAGCCATATTAAGAAAATTTCATCGTAGGGAAAATAATGACAATATCTGCTCAACTGTACATTAAGGTCGCATCTAAAGCCAATTATACAAAAACGAAAAATCTGTGAGAAGATTGGTTGGCACCAGCAGATAGCATTTATTTGTGTGTACATTTGAATCCATTTTAGTGCATATCCAAGCCATATTATGAAAATTTCATCGTAGGGAAAATAATGACAATATCTGCTCAACTTTACATTAAGGTCACATCTAAAGCCAATTATACAAAAACTAAAAATCTGTGAGAAGATTGGTTGGCACCAAGAGATAGCATTTATTTTTGTGTACATTTGAGCCAATTTTGGTGCATATCCAAGCCATATTAAGAAAAATTCATCGTAGGGAAAATAATGACAATATCCGCTCAACTGTACATTAAGGTCGCATCTAAAGCCAATTATACAAAAACGAAAAATCTGTGAGAAGATTGGTTGGCACCAGCAGATAGCATTTATTTGTGTGTACATTTGAATCCATTTTAGTGCATATCCAAGCCATATTAGGAAAATTTCATCGTAGGGAAAATAATGACAATATCTGCTCAACTTTACATTAAGGTCACATCTAAAGCCAATTATACAAAAACTAAAAATCTGTGAGAAGATTGGTTGGCACCAAGAGATAGCATTTATTTTTGTGTACATTTGACCCAATTTTGGTGCATATCCAAGCCATATTAAGAAAAATTCATCGTAGGGAAAATAATGACAATATCCGCTCAACTGTACATTAAGGTCGCATCTAAAGCCAATTATACAAAAACTAAAAATCTGTGAGAAGATTGGTTGGCACCAGCAGATAGCATTTATTTTTGTGTACATTTGTGCCCATTTTGGTGCATATCCAAGCCATATTAGGAAAGTTTCATCGTAGGGAAAATAATGACAATATCTGCTCAACTGTACATTAAGGTCGCATCTAAAGCCAATTATACAAAAACTAAAAATCTGTGAGAAGATTGGTTGGCACCAAGAGATAGCATTTATTTTTGTGTACATTTGAGCCAATTTTGGTGCATATCCAAGCCATATTAAGAAAATTTCATCGTAGGGAAAATAATGACAATATCTGCTCAACTTTACATTAAGGTCGCATCTAAAGCCAATTATACAAAAACTAAAAATCTGTGAGAAGATTGGTTGGCACCAGCAGATAGCATTTATTTTTGTGTACATTTGTGCCCATTTTGGTGCATATCCAAGCCATATTAGGAAAATTTCATCGTAGGGAAAATAATGACAATATCTGCACAACTGTACATTAAGGTCGCATCTAAAGCCAATTATACAAAAAAGACAAATCTGTGAGAAGATTGGTTGGCACCAGCAGATAGCATTTATTTTTGTGTACATTTGAGTCCATTTTGGTGCATATCCAAGCCATATTAAGAAAATGTCATCGTAGGGAAAATAATGACAATATCTGCTCAACTTTACATTAAGGTCGCATCTAAAGCCAATTATACAAAAACTAAAAATCTGTGAGAAGATTGGTTGGCACCAGCAGATAGCATTTAATTGTGTGTACATTTGAGCCCAATTTGGTGCATATCCAAGCCATATTAGGAAAATTTCATCGTAGGGAAAATAATGACAATATCTGCTCAACTGTACATTAAGGTCGCATCTAAAGCCAATTATACAAAAACTAAAAATCTGTGAGAAGATTGGTTGGCACCAGCAGATAGCATTTATTTTTGTGTACATTTGAGCCCAACTTGGTGCATATCCAAGTCATATTAGGAAAATTTCATCGTAGGGAAAATAATGACAATATCTGCACAACTGTACATTAAGGTCGCATCTAAAGCCAATTATACAAAAACTAAAAATCTGTGAGAAGATTGGTTGGCACCAGCAGATAGCATTTATTTGTGTGTACATTTGAGTCCATTTTGGTGCATATCCAAGCCATATTAAGAAAATTTCATCGTAGGGAAAATAATGACAATATCTGCTCAAATTACATTAAGGTCACATCTAAAGCCAATTATACAAAAACTAAAAATCTGTGAGAAGATTGGTTGGCACCAAGAGATAGCACTTATTTTTGTGTACAATTGAGCCAATTTTGGTGCATATCCAAGCCATATTAGGAAAATTTCATCGTAGGGAAAATAATGACAATATCTGCACAACTGTACATTAAGGTCGCATCTAAAGCCAATTATACAAAAACGACAAATCTGTGAGAAGATTGGTTGGCACCAGCAGATAGCATTTATTTTTGTGTACATTTGAGTCCATTTTGGTGCATATCCAAGCCATATTAAGAAAATGTCATCGTAGGGAAAATAATGACAATATCTGCTCAACTTTACATTAAGGTCGCATCTAAAGCCAATTATACAAAAACTAAAAATCTGTGAGAAGATTGGTTGGCACCAGCAGATAGCATTTAATTTTGTGTACATTTGAGCCCAATTTGGTGCATATCCAAGCCATATTAAGAAAATTTCATCGTAGGGAAAATAATGACAATATCTGCTCAACTGTACATTAAGGTCGCATCTAAAGCCAATTATACAAAAACTAAAAATCTGTGAGAAGATTGGTTGGCACCAGCAGATAGCATTTATTTTTGTGTACATTTGAGCCCAACTTGGTGCATATCCAAGTCATATTAGGAAAATTTCATCGTAGGGAAAATAATGACAATATCTGCACAACTGTACATTAAGGTCGCATCTAAAGCCAATTATACAAAAACTAAAAATCTGTGAGAAGATTGGTTGGCACCAGCAGATAGCATTTATTTGTGTGTACATTTGAGTCCATTTTGGTGCATATCCAAGCCATATTAAGAAAATTTCATCGTAGGGAAAATAATGACAATATCTGCTCAAATTACATTAAGGTCACATCTAAAGCCAATTATACAAAAACTAAAAATCTGTGAGAAGATTGGTTGGCACCAAGAGATAGCACTTATTTTTGTGTACAATTGAGCCAATTTTGGTGCATATCCAAGCCATATTAAGAAAATTTCATCGTAGGGAAAATAATGACAATATCTGCTCAACTGTACATTAAGGTCGCATCTAAAGCCAATTATACAAAAACGAAAAATCTGTGAGAAGATTGGTTGGCACCAGCAGATAGCATTTATTTGTGTGTACATTTGAATCCATTTTAGTGCATATCCAAGCCATATTATGAAAATTTCATCGTAGGGAAAATAATGACAATATCTGCTCAACTTTACATTAAGGTCACATCTAAAGCCAATTATACAAAAACTAAAAATCTGTGAGAAGATTGGTTGGCACCAAGAGATAGCATTTATTTTTATGTACATTTGAGCCAATTTTGGTGCATATCCAAGCCATATTAGGAAAGTTTCATCGTAGGGAAAATAATGACAATATCTGCTCAACTGTACATTAAGGTCGCATCTAAAGCCAATTATACAAAAACAAAAAATCTGTGAGAAGATTGGTTGGCACCAGCAGATAGCATTTATTTTTGTGTACATTTGAGCCCATTTTGGTGCATATCCAAGCCATATTAAGAAAATTTCATCGTAGGGAAAATAATGACAATATCTGCTCAACTTTACATTAAGGTCGCATCTAAAGCCAATTATACACCAAAATAAAAATCTGTGAGAAGATTGGTTGGCACCAACAGCTAGCATTTATTTTTGTGTACATTTGAGCCCAACTTGGTGCATATCCAAGCCATATTAAGAAAATTTCATCGTAGGGAAAATAATGACAATATCTGCACAACTGTACATTAAGGTCGCATCTAAAGCCAATTATACAAAAACTACAAATCTGTGAGAAGATTGGTTGGCACCAGCAGATAGCATTTATTTGTGTGTACATTTGAGTCCATTTTGGTGCATATCCAAGCCATATTAAGAAAATTTCATCGTAGGGAAAATAATGACAATATCTGCTCAACTTTACATTAAGGTCACATCTAAAGCCAATTATACAAAAACTAAAAATCTGTGAGAAGATTGGTTGGCACCAAGAGATAGCATTTATTTTTGTGTACATTTGAGCCAATTTTGGTGCATATCCAAGCCATATTAAGAAAATTTCATCGTAGGGAAAATAATGACAATATCTGCTTAACTGTACATTAAGGTCGCATCTAAAGCCAATTATACAAAAACTAAAAATCTGTGAGAAGATTGGTTGGCACCAGCAGAGAGCATTTATTTTTGTGTACATTTGTGCCCATTTTGGTGCATATCCAAGCCATATTAGGAAAATTTCATCGTAGGGAAAATAATGACAATATCTGCACAACTGTACATTAAGGTCGCATCTAAAGCCAATTATACAAATTCTACAAATCTGTGAGAAGATTGGTTGGCACCAGCAGATAGCATTTATTTGTGTGTACATTTGAGTCCATTTTGGTGCATATCCAAGCCATATTATGAAAATTTCATCGTAGGGAAAATAATGACAATATCTGCTCAACTTTACATTAAGGTCACATCTAAAGCCAATTATACAAAAACTAAAAATCTGTGAGAAGATTGGTTGGCACCAAGAGATAGCATTTATTTTTGTGTACATTTGAGCCAATTTTGGTGCATATCCAAGCCATATTAAGAAAAATTCATCGTAGGGAAAATAATGACAATATCTGCTCAACTGTACATTAAGGTCGCATCTAAAGCCAATTATACAAAAACTAAAAATCTGTGAGAAGATTGGTTGGCACCAGCAGATAGCATTTATTTTTGTGTACATTTGTGCCCATTTTGGTGCATATCCAAGCCATATTAGGAAAATTTCATCGTAGGGAAAATAATGACAATATCTGCTCAACTGTACATTAAGGTCGCATCTAAAGCCAATTATACAAAAACTAAAAATCTGTGAGAAGATTGGTTGGCACCAACAGATAGCATTTATTTTTGTGTACATTTGAGCCAATTTTGGTGCATTTCCAGGCCATATTAGGAAAATTTCATCGTAGGGAAAATAATGTCAATATCTTCTCAAATGTTCATTAAGGTCGCATCTAAAGCCAACTATACAAAAACTAAAAATCTGTGAGAAGATTGGTTGGCACCAGCAGATAGCATTTATTTTTGTGTACATTTGTGCCCATTTTGGTGCATATCCAAGCCATATTAGGAAAGTTTCATCGTAGGGAAAATAATGACAATATCTGCTCAACTGTACATTAAGGTCGCATCTAAAGCCAATTATACAAAAACTAAAAATCTGTGAGAAGATTGGTTGGCACCAACAGATAGCATTTATTTTTGTGTACATTTGAGCCAATTTTGGTGCATATCCAAGCCATATTAAGAAAATTTCATCGTAGGGAAAATAATGACAATATCTGCTCAACTGTACATTAAGGTCGCATCTAAAGCCAATTATACAAAAACTAAAAATCTGTGAGAAGATTGGTTGGCACCAGCAGATAGCATTTATTTTTGTGTACATTTGTGCCCATTTTGGTGCATATCCAAGCCATATTAGGAAAATTTCATCGTAGGGAAAATAATGACAATATCTGCACAACTGTACATTAAGGTCGCATCTAAAGCCAATTATACAAAAACGACAAATCTGTGAGAAGATTGGTTGGCACCAGCAGATAGCATTTATTTTTGTGTACATTTGAGCCCATTTTGGTGCATATCCAAGCCATATTAAGAAAATGTCATCGTAGGGAAAATAATGACAATATCTGCTCAACTTTACATTAAGGTCGCATCTAAAGCCAATTATACAAAAACTAAAAATCTGTGAGAAGATTGGTTGGCACCAGCAGATAGCATTTAATTGTGTGTACATTTGAGCCCAATTTGGTGCATATCCAAGCCATATTAGGAAAATTTCATCGTAGGGAAAATAATGACAATATCTGCTCAACTGTACATTAAGGTCGCATCTAAAGCCAATTATACACCAAAATAAAAATCTGTGAGAAGATTGGTTGGCACCAACAGCTAGCATTTATTTTTGTGTACATTTGAGCCCAACTTGGTGCATATCCAAGCCATATTAAGAAAATTTCATCGTAGGGAAAATAATGACAATATCTGCACAACTGTACATTAAGGTCGCATCTAAAGCCAATTATACAAAAACTAAAAATCTGTGAGAAGATTGGTTGGCACCAGCAGATAGCATTTATTTGTGTGTACATTTGAGTCCATTTTGGTGCATATCCAAGCCATATTAAGAAAATTTCATCGTAGGGAAAATAATGACAATATCTGCTCAACTTTACATTAAGGTCACATCTAAAGCCAATTATACAAAAACTAAAAATCTGTGAGAAGATTGGTTGGCACCAAGAGATAGCATTTATTTTTGTGTACATTTGAGCCAATTTTGGTGCATATCCAAGCCATATTAAGAAAATTTCATCGTAGGGAAAATAATGACAATATCTGCTTAACTGTACATTAAGGTCGCATCTAAAGCCAATTATACAAAAACTAAAAATCTGTGAGAAGATTGGTTGGCACCAGCAGAGAGCATTTATTTTTGTGTACATTTGTGCCCATTTTGGTGCATATCCAAGTCATATTAGGAAAATTTCATCGTAGGGAAAATAATGACAATATCTGCACAACTGTACATTAAGGTCGCATCTAAAGCCAATTATACAAATTCTACAAATCTGTGAGAAGATTGGTTGGCACCAGCAGATAGCATTTATTTGTGTGTACATTTGAGTCCATTTTGGTGCATATCCAAGCCATATTATGAAAATTTCATCGTAGGGAAAATAATTACAATATCTGCTCAACTTTACATTAAGGTCACATCTAAAGCCAATTATACAAAAACTAAAAATCTGTGAGAAGATTGGTTGGCACCAAGAGATAGCATTTATTTTTGTGTACATTTGAGCCAATTTTGGTGCATATCCAAGCCATATTAAGAAAAATTCATCGTAGGGAAAATAATGACAATATCTGCTTAACTGTACATTAAGGTCGCATCTAAAGCCAATTATACAAAAACTAAAAATCTGTGAGAAGATTGGTTGGCACCAGCAGATAGCATTTATTTTTGTGTACATTTGTGCCCATTTTGGTGCATATCCAAGCCATATTAGGAAAATTTCATCGTAGGGAAAATAATGACAATATCTGCTCAACTGTACATTAAGGTCGCATCTAAAGCCAATTATACAAAAACTAAAAATCTGTGAGAAGATTGGTTGGCACCAACAGGTAGCATTTATTTTTGTGTACATTTGAGCCAATTTTGGTGCATTTCCAGGCCATATTAGGAAAATTTCATCGTAGGGAAAATAATGTCAATATCTTCTCAAATGTTCATTAAGGTCGCATCTAAAGCCAACTATACAAAAACTAAAAATCTGTGAGAAGATTGGTTGGCACCAACAGATAGCATTTATTTTTGTGTACATTTGAGCCAATTTTGGTGCATATCCAAGCCATATTAAGAAAATTTCATCGTAGGGACAATAATGACAATATCTGCTCAAATGTACATTAAGGTCACATCTAAAGCCAATTATACAAAAACTAAAAATCTGTGAGAAGATTGGTTGGCACCAGCAGATAGCATTTATTTTTGTGTACATTTGAGCCAATTTTGGTGCATATCCAAGCCATATTAAGAAAATTTCTTCGTAGGGACAATAATGACAATATCTGCTCAACTGTACATTAAGGTCGCATCTAAAGCCAATTATACAAAAACTAAAAATCTGTGAGAAGATTGGTTGGCACCAGCAGATAGCATTTATTTTTGTGTACATTTGAGCCCATTTTGGTGCATTTCCAGGCCATATTAGGAAAATTTCATCGTAGGGAAAATAATGACAATATCTTCTCAAATGTACATTAAGGTCGCATCTAAAGCCAATTATACAAAAACTACAAATCTGTGAGAAGATTGGTTGGCACCAACAGATAGCATTTATTTTTGTGTACATTTGAGCCAATTTTGGTGCATATCCAAGACATATTAAGAAAATTTCATCTTAGGGACAATAATGACAATATCTGCTCAAATGTACATTAAGGTCACATCTTAAGCCAATTATACAAAAACTAAAAATCTGTGAGAAGATTGGTTGGCACCAGCAGATAGCATTTATTTTTGTGTACATTTGAGTCCATTTTGGTGCATATCCAAGCCATATTAAGAAAATTTCATCGTAGGGAAAATAATTACAATATCTGCACAACTGTACATTAAGGTCGCATCTAAAGCCAACTATACAAAAACTAAAAATCTGTGAGAAGATTGGTTGGCACCAGCAGATAGCATTTATTTTTGTGTACATTTGAGTCCATTTTGGTGCATATCCAAGCCATATTAAGAAAATTTCATCGTAGGGAAAATAATGACAATATCTGTTCAACTTTACATTAAGGTCGCATCTAAAGCCAATTATACAAAAACTAAAAATCTGTGAGAAGATTGGTTGGCACCAGCAGATAGCATTTATTTTTGTGTACATTTGAGTCCATTTTGGTGCATATCCAAGCCATATTAAGACAATTTCATCGTAAGGAAAATAATGATAATATCTGCTCAACTGTACATTAAGGTCGCATCTAA
Source organism: Steromphala cineraria (assembly GCA_916613615.1). NCBI lineage: Eukaryota > Metazoa > Mollusca > Gastropoda > Trochida > Trochidae > Steromphala > Steromphala cineraria. Next base: position 63,017,491 of record OU744721.1, on the reverse strand, counting down.
AGCCAATTATACAAAAACTAAAAATCTGTGAGAAGATTGGTTGGCACCAGCAGATAGCATTTATTTTTGTGTACATTTGAACCCATTTTGGTGCATTTCCAGGCCATATTAGGAAAATTTCCTCGTAGGGAAAATAATGACAATATCTTCTCAAATGTTCATTAAGGTCGCATCTAAAGCCAATTATACAAAAACTAAAAATCTGTGAGAAGATTGGTTGGCACCAACAGATAGCATTTATTTTTGTGTACATTTGAGCCAATTTTGGTGCATATCCAAGCCATATTAAGAAAATTTCATCGTAGGGACAATAATGACAATATCTGCTCAAATGTACATTAAGGTCACATCTAAAGCCAATTATACAAAAACTAAAAATCTGTGAGAAGATTGGTTGGCACCAGCAGATAGCATTTATTTTTGTGTACATTTGAGCCAATTTTGGTGCATATCCAAGCCATATTAAGAAAATTTCATCATAGGGAAAATAATGACAATATCTGCTCAACTTTACATTAAGGTCGCATCTAAAGCCAACTATACAAAAACGACAAATCTGTGTGAAGATTGGTTGGCACCAGCAGATAGCATTTATTTTTGTGTACATTTGAGTCCATTTTGGTGCATATCCAAGCCATATTAAGAAAATTTCATCGTAGGGAAAATAATGACAATATCTGTTCAACTTTATATTAAGGTCGCATCTAAAGCCAATTTTACAAAAACTAAAAATCTGTGAGAAGATTGGTTGGCACCAGCAGATAGCATTTATTTTTGTGTACATTTGAGCCAATTTTGGTGCATATCCAAGCCATATTAAGAAAATTTCATCGTAGGGAAAATAATGACAATATCTGCTCAACTGTACATTAAGGTCGCATCTAAAGCCAATTATACAAAAACTAAAAATCTGTGAGAAGATTGGTTGGCACCAACAGATAGCATTTATTTTTGTGTACATTTGAGCCAATGTTGGTGCATATCCAAGACATATTAAGAAAATTTCATCGTAGGGACAATAATGACAATATCTGCTCAAATGTACATTAAGGTCACATCTTAAGCCAATTATACAAAAACTACAAATCTGTGAGAAGATTGGTTGGCACCAGCAGATAGCATTTATTTTTGTGTACATTTGAGTCCATTTTGGTGCATATCCAAGCCATATTAAGAAAATTTCATCGTAGGGAAAATAATGACAATATCTGCTCAACTTTACATTAAGGTCGCATCTATAGCCAATTATACAAAAACTACAAATCTGTGAGAAGATTGGTTAGCACCAGCAGATAGCATTTATTTTTGTGTACATTTGAGTCCATTTTGGTGCATATCCAAGCCATATTAAGAAAATTTCATCGTAGGGAAAATAATTACAATATCTGTTCAACTTTACATTAAGGTCGCATCTAAAGCCAATTTTACAAAAACTAAAAATCTGTGAGAAGATTGGTTGGCACCAGCAGATAGCATTTATTTTTGTGTACATTTGAGTCCATTTTGGTGCATATCCAAGCCATATTAAGACAATTTCATCGTAAGGAAAATAATGATAATATCTGCTCAACTGTACATTAAGGTCGCATCTAAAGCCAATTATACAAAAACTAAAAATCTGTCAGAAGATTGGTTGGCACCAGCAGATAGCATTTATTTTTGTGTACATTTGAACCCATTTTGGTGCATTTCCAGGCCATATTAGGAAAATTTCCTCGTAGGGAAAATAATGACAATATCTTCTCAAATGTTCATTAAGGTCGCATCTAAAGCCAATTATACAAAAACTAAAAATCTGTGAGAAGATTGGTTGGCACCAACAGATAGCATTTATTTTTGTGTACATTTGAGCCAATTTTGGTGCATATCCAAGCCATATTAAGACAATTTCATCGTAGGGACAATAATGACAATATCTGCTCAAATGTACATTAAGGTCACATCTAAAGCCAATTATACAAAAACTAAAAATCTGTGAGAAGATTGGTTGGCATCAGCAGATAGCATTTATTTTTGTGTACATTTGTGCCCATTTTGGTGCATATCCAAGCCATATTAAGAAAATTTCATCGTAGGGAAAATAATGACAATATCTGCTCAACTGTACATTAAGGTCGCATCTAAAGCCAATTATACAAAAACTAAAAATCTGTGAGAAGATTGGTTGGCACCAGCAGATAGCATTTATTTGTGTGTACATTTGAATCCATTTTAGTGCATATCCAAGCCATATTATGAAAATTTCATCGTAGGGAAAATAATGACAATATCTGCTCAACTTTACATTAAGGTCGCATCTATAGCCAATTATACAAAAACTACAAATCTGTGAGAAGATTGGTTAGCACCAGCAGATAGCATTTATTTTTGTGTACATTTGAGTCCATTTTGGTGCATATCCAAGCCATATTAAGAAAATTTCATCGTAGGGAAAATAATGACAATATCTGTTCAACTTTACATTAAGGTCGCATCTAAAGCCAATTTTACAAAAACTAAAAATCTGTGAGAAGATTGGTTGGCACCAGCAGATAGCATTTATTTTTGTGTACATTTGAGTCCATTTTGGTGCATATCCAAGCCATATTAAGACAATTTCATCGTAAGGAAAATAATGATAATATCTGCTCAACTGTACATTAAGGTCGCATCTAAAGCCAATTATACAAAAACTAAAAATCTGTGAGAAGATTGGTTGGCACCAGCAGATAGCATTTATTTTTGTGTACATTTGAACCCATTTTGGTGCATTTCCAGGCCATATTAGGAAAATTTCCTCGTAGGGAAAATAATGACAATATCTTCTCAAATGTTCATTAAGGTCGCATCTAAAGCCAATTATACAAAAACTAAAAATCTGTGAGAAGATTGGTTGGCACCAACAGATAGCATTTATTTTTGTGTACATTTGAGCCAATTTTGGTGCATATCCAAGCCATATTAAGTCAATTTCATCGTAGGGACAATAATGACAATATCTGCTCAAATGTACATTAAGGTCACATCTAAAGCCAATTATACAAAAACTAAAAATCTGTGAGAAGATTGGTTGGCACCAGCAGATAGCATTTATTTTTGTGTACATTTGAGCCAATTTTGGTGCATATCCAAGCCATATTTAGAAAATTTCATCATAGGGAAAATAATGACAATATCTGCTCAACTTTACATTAAGGTCGCATCTAAAGCCAATTATACAAAAACTAAAAATCTGTGAGAAGATTGGTTGGCACCAGCAGATAGCATTTATTTTTGTGTACATTTGAGTCCATTTTGGTGCATATCCAAGCCATATTAAGAAAATTTCATCGTAGGGAAAATAATGACAATATCTGTTCAACTTTACATTAAGGTCGCATCTAAAGCCAATTTTACAAAAACTAAAAACCTGTGAGAAGATTGGTTGGCACCAGCAGATAGCATTTATTTTTGTGTACATTTGAGCCAATTTTGGTGCATATCCAAGCCATATTAAGAAAATTTCATCGTAGGGAAAATAATGACAATATCTGCTCAACTGTACATTAAGGTCGCATCTAAAGCCAACTATACAAAAACTACAAATCTGTGAGAAGATTGGTTGGCACCAGCAGATAGCATTTATTTTTGTATACATTTGAGTCCATTTTGGTGCATATCCAAGCCATATTAAGAAAATTTCATCGTAGGGAAAATAATGACAATATCTGTTCAACTTTACATTAAGGTCGCATCTAAAGCCAATTTTACAAAAACTAAAAATCTGTGAGAAGATTGGTTGGCACCAGCAGATAGCATTTATTTTTGTGTACATTTGAGTCCATTTTGGTGCTTATCCAAGCCATATTAAGAAAATTTCATCGTAGGGAAAATAATGACAATATTTGTTCAACTTTACATTAAGGTCGCATCTAAAGCCAATTTTACAAAAACTAAAAATCTGTGAGAAGATTGGTTGGCACCAGCAGATAGCATTTATTTTTGTGTACATTTGAGCCAATTTTGGTGCATATCCAAGCCATATTAAGAAAATTTCATCGTAGGGAAAATAATGACAATATCTGCTCAACTGTACATTAAGGTCGCATCTAAAGCCAACTATACAAAAACTACAAATCTGTGAGAAGATTGGTTGGCACCAGCAGATAGCATTTATTTTTGTGTACATTTGAGTCCATTTTGGTGCATATCCAAGCCATATTAAGAAAATTTCATCGTAGGGAAAATAATGACAATATCTGTTCAACTTTACATTAAGGTCGCATCTAAAGCCAATTTTACAAAAACTAAAAATCTGTGAGAAGATTGGTTGGCACCAGCAGATAGCATTTATGTTTGTGTACATTTGAGTCCATTTTGGTGCATATCCAAGCCATATTAAGACAATTTCATCGTAAGGAAAATAATGATAATATCTGCTCAACTGTACATTAAGGTCGCATCTAAAGCCAATTATACAAAAACTACAAATCTGTGAGAAGATTGGTTGGCACCAGCAGATAGCATTTATTTTTGTGTACATTTGAACCCATTTTGGTGCATTTCCAGGCCATATTAGGAAAATTTCCTCGTAGGGAAAATAATGATAATATCTGCTCAACTGTACATTAAGGTCGCATCTAAAGCCAATTATACAAAAACTAAAAATCTGTGAGAAGATTGGTTGGCACCAACAGATAGCATTTATTTTTGTGTACATTTGAGCCAATTTTGGTGCATATCCAAGCCATATTAAGAAAATTTCATCGTAGGGACAATAATGACAATATCTGCTCAAATGTACATTAAGGTCACATCTAAAGCCAATTATACAAAAACTAAAAATCTGTGAGAAGATTGGTTGGCACCAGCAGATAGCATTTATTTTTGTGTACATTTGAGCCAATTTTGGTGCATATCCAAGCCATATTAAGAAAATTTCATCTTTGGGAAAATAATGACAATATCTGCTCAACTTTACATTAAGGTCGCATCTAAAGCCAACTATACAAAAACGACAAATCTGTGAGAAGATTGGTTGGCACCAGCAGATAGCATTTATTTTTGTGTACATTTGAGTCCATTTTGGTGCATATCCAAGCCATATTAAGAAAATTTCATCGTAGGGAAAATAATGACAATATCTGTTCAACTTTACATTAAGGTCGCATCTAAAGCCAATTTTACAAAAACTAAAAATCTGTGAGAAGATTGGTTGGCACCAGCAGATAGCATTTATTTTTGTGTACATTTGAGCCAATTTTGGTGCATATCCAAGCCATATTAAGAAAATTTCATCGTAGGGACAATAATGACAATATCTGCTCAACTGTACATTAAGGTCGCATCTAAAGCCAATTATACAAAAACTAAAAATCTGTGAGAAGATTGGTTGGCACCAGCAGATAGCATTTATTTTTGTGTACATTTGTGCCCATTTTGGTGCATATCCAAGCCATATTAAGACAATTTCATCGTAAGGAAAATAATGATAATATCTGCTCAAATGTACATTAAGGTCGCATCTAAAGCCAATTATACAAAAACGACAAATCTGTGAGAAGATTGGTTGGCACCAGCAGATAGCATTTATTTTTGTGTACATTTGAGCCCAATTTGGTGCATATCCAAGCCATATTAGGAAAATTTCATCGTAGGGAAAATAATGACAATATCTGCTCAACTGTACATTAAGGTCGCATCTAAAGCCAATTATACACAAACAAAAAATCTGTGAGAAGATTGGTTGGCACCAGCAGATAGCATTTATTTTTGTGTACATTTGAGTCCATTTTGGTGCATATCCAAGCCATATTAAGAAAATTTCATCGTAGGGAAAATAATGACAATATCTGCTCAAATTACATTAAGGTCACATCTAAAGCCAATTATACAAAAACTAAAAATCTGTGAGAAGATTGGTTGGCACCAAGAGATAGCATTTATTTTTGTGTACATTTGAGCCAATTTTGGTGCATATCCAAGCCATATTAAGAAAATTTCATCGTAGGGAAAATAATGACAATATCTGCTCAACTGTACATTAAGGTCGCATCTAAAGCCAATTATACAAAAACTAAAAATCTGTGAGAAGATTGGTTGGCACCAGCAGATAGCATTTAATTTTTGTGTACATTTCAGCCCATTTTGTTGCATTTCCAGGCCATATTAGGAAAATTTCATCGTAGGGAAAATAATGACAATATCTTCTCAAATGTACATTAAGGTCGCATCTAAAGCCAATTATACAAAAACTAAAAATGTGTGAGAAGATTGGTTGGCACCAGCAGATAGCATTTATTTTTGTGTACATTTGAGCCCAATTTGGTGCATATACAAGCGATATTAGAACATTTCATCGTAGGGAAAATAATGACAATATCTGCTCAATTGTACATTAAGGTCGCATCTAAAGCCAATTATACAAAAACTAAAAATCTGTGAGGAGATTGGTTGGCACCAGTAGATAGCATTTATTTTTGTGTACATTTGAGCCCATTTTGGTGCATATCCAAGCCATATTAGGAAAATTTCATCGTAGGGAAAATAATGACAATATCTGCTCAACTGTACATTAAGGTCGCATCTAAAGCCAATTATACAAAAACTAAAAATGTGTGAGAAGATTGGTTGGCACCAGCAGATAGCATTTATTTTTGTGTACATTTGAGCCCAATTTGGTGCATATACAAGCGATATTAGAAAATTTCATCGTAGGGAAAATAATGACAATATCTGCTCAATTGTACATTAAGGTCGCATCTAAAGCCAATTATACAAAAACTAAAAATCTGTGAGGAGATTGGTTGGCACCAGTAGATAGCATTTATTTTTGTGTACATTTGAGCCCATTTTGGTGCATATCCAAGCCATATTAGGAAAATTTCATCGTAGGGAAAATAATGACAATATCTGCTCAACTGTACATTAAGGTCGCATCTAAAGCCAATTATACAAAAACTAAAAATCTGTGAGAAGATTGGTTGGCACCAGCAGATAGCATTTATTTTTGTGTACATTTGAGCCCAATTTGGTGCATATCCAAGCCATATTAAGAAAATTTCATCGTAAGGAAAATAATGACAATATCTGCTCAACTGTACATTAAGGTCGCATCTAAAGCCAATTATACAAAAACTAAAAATCTGTGAGAAGATTGGTTGGCACCAGTAGGTAGCATTTATTTTTGTGTACATTTGAGCCCATTTTGGTGCATATCCAAGCCATATTAGGAAAATTTCATCTTAGGGAAAATAATGACCATATCTGCTCAACTGTACATTAAGGTCGCATCTAAAGCCAATTATACAAAAACTAAAAATCTGTGAGAAGATTAGTTGGCACCAGCAGAAAGCATTTATTTTTGTGTACATTTGAGCCCATTTTGGTGCATTTCCAAGCCATATTAAGAAAATTTCATTGTAGGGAAAATAATGACAATATCTGCTCAACTTTACATTAAGGTCGCATCTAAAGCCAATTATACAAAAACTACAAATCTGTGAGAAGATTGGTTGGCACCAGCAGATAGCATTTATTTTTGTGTACATTTGAGCCCATTTTGGTGCATATCCAAGCCATATTAAGAAAATTTCATCGTAGGGAAAATAATGACAATATCTGCTCAACTTTACATTAAGGTCGCATCTAAAGCCAATTATACAAAAACTAAAAATCTGTGAGAAGATTGGTTGGCACCAGCAGATAGCATTTATTTTTGTGTACATTTGAGCCCAATTTGGTGCATATCCAAGCCATATTAAGAAAATTTCATCGTAGGGAAAATAATGACAATATCTGCTCAACTGTACATTAAGGTCGCATCTAAAGCCAATTATACAAAAACTAAAAATCTGTGAGAAGATTGGTTGGCACCAGTAGATAGCATTTATTTTTGTGTACATTTGAGCCCATTTTGGTGCATATCCAAGCCATATTAGGAAAATTTCATCGTAGGGAAAATAATGACAATATCTGCTCAACTGTACATTAAGGTCGCATCTAAAGCCAATTATACAAAAAATAAAAATCTGTGAGAAGATTGGTTGGCACCAGCAGATAGCATTTATTTTTGTGTACATTTGAGCCCATTTTGGTGCATATCCAAGCCATATAAAGAAAATTTCATCGTAAAGAAAATAATGACAATATCTGCTCAACTGTACATTAAGGTCGCATCTAAAGCCAATTATACAAAAACTAAAAATCTGTGAGAAGATTAGTTGGCACCAGCAGATAGCATTTATTTTTGTGAACATTTGAGCCAATTTTGGTGCATATCCAAGCCATATTATGAAAATTTCATCGTAGGGAAAATAATGACAATATCTGCTCAACTGTACATTAAGGTCGCATCTAAAGCCAATTATACAAAAACTAAAAATCTGTGAGAAGATTGGTTGGCACCAGCAGATAGCATTTATTTTTGTGTACATTTCAGCCCATTTTGTTGCATTTCCAGGCCATATTAGGAAAATTTCATCGTAGGGAAAATAATGACAATATCTTCTCAAATGTACATTAAGGTCGCATCTAAAGCCAATTATACAAAAACAAAAAATGTGTGAGAAGATTGGTTGGCACCAGCAGATAGCATTTATTTTTGTGTACATTTGAGCCCAATTTGGTGCATATACAAGCCATATAAAGAAAATTTCATCGTAGGGAAAATAATGACAATATCTGCTCAATTGTACATTAAGGTCGCATCTAAAGCCAATTATACAAAAACTAAAAATCTGTGAGAAGATTGGTTGGCACCAGCAGATAGCATTTATTTTTTTGTACATTTGAGCCCAATTTGGTGCATATCCAAGCCATATTAAGAAAATTTCATCGTAAGGAAAATAATGACAATATCTGCTCAACTGTACATTAAGGTCGCATCTAAAGCCAATTATACAAAAACTAAAAATCTGTGAGAAGATTGGTTGGCACCAGCAGATAGCATTTATTTTTGTGTACATTTGAGCCCATTTTGGTGCATATCCAAGCCATATTAAGAAAATTTCATCGTAGGGAAAATAATGACAATATCTGCTCAACTTTACATTAAGGTCGCATCTAAAGCCAATTATACAAAAACAAAAAATTTGTGAGAAGATTGGTTGGCACCAGCAGATAGCATTTATTTTTGTGTACATTTGAGCCCATTTTGGTGCATTTCCAGGCCATATTAGGAAAATTTCATCGTAGGGAAAATAATGACAATATCTGCTCAACTGTACATTAATGTCGCATCTAAAGCCAATTATACAAAAATTAAAAATCTATGAGAAGATTGGTTGGCACCAGCAGATAGCATTTATTTTTGTGTACATTTGAGCCCATTTTGTTGCATTTCCAGGCCATATTAGGAAAATTTCATCGTAGGGAAAATAATGACAATATCTTCTCAAATGTACATTAAGATCGCATCTAAAGCCAATTATACAAAAACAAAAAATCTGTGAGAAGATTGGTTGGCACCAGCAGATAGCATTTATTTTTGTGTACATTTAAGCCCAATTTGGTGCATATCCAAGCCATATTAAGAACATTTCATCGTAGGGAAAATAATGACAATATCTGCTCAACTGTACATTAAGGTCGCATCTAAAGCCAATTATACAAAAACAAAAAATCTGTGAGAAGATTGGTTGGCACCAGTAGATAGCATTTATTTTTGTGTACATTTGAGCCCATTTTGGTGCATATCCAAGCCATATTAGGAAAATTTCATCGTAGGGAAAATAATGACAATATCTGCTCAACTGTACATTAAGGTCGCATCTAAAGCCAATTATACAAAAAATAAAAATATGTGAGAAGATTGGTTGGCACCAGCAGATAGCATTTATTTTTGTGTACATTTGAGCCCATTTTGGTGCATATCCAAGCCATATAAAGAAAATTTTATCGTAAAGAAAATAATGACAATATCTGCTCAACTGTACATTAAGGTCGCATCTAAAGCCAATTATACAAAAACTAAAAATCTGTGAGAAGATTAGTTGGCACCAGCAGATAGCATTTATTTTTGTGTACATTTGAGACAATTTTGGTGCATATCCAAGCCATATTAGGAAAATTTCATCGTAGGGAAAATAATGACAATATCTGCTCAACTGTACATTAAGGTCGCATCTAAAGCCAATTATACAAAAACTAAAAATCTGTGAGAAGATTGGTTGGCACCAGCAGATAGGATTTATTTTTGTGTACATTTCAGCCCATTTTGTTGCATTTCCAGGCCATATTAGGAAAATTTCATCGTAGGGAAAATAATGACAATATCTGCTCAACTGTACATTAAGGTCGCATCTAAAGCCAATTATACAAAAACTAAAAATCTGTGAGAAGATTGGTTGGCACAAGCAGATAGCATTTATTTTTGTGTACATTTGAGCCCATTTTGGTGCATATCCAAGTCATATTAAGAAAATTTCATCGTAGGGAAAATAATGACAATATCTGCTCAACTTTACATTAAGGTCGCATCTAAAGCCAATTATACAAAAACTAAAAATCTGTGAGGAGATTGGTTGGCACCAGTAGATAGCATTTATTTTTGTGTACATTTGAGCCCATTTTGGTGCATATCCAAGCCAAATTAGGCAAATTTCATCGTAGGGAAAATAATGACAATATCTGCTCAACTGTACATTAAGGTCGCATCTAAAGCCAATTATACAAAAACTAAAAATGTGTGATAAGATTGGTTGGCACCAGCAGATAGCATTTATTTTTGTGTACATTTGAGCCCAATTTGGTGCATATACAAGCGATATTAGAAAATTTCATCGTAGGGAAAATAATGACAATATCTGCTCAATTGTACATTAAGGTCGCATCTAAAGCCAATTATACAAAAACTAAAAATCTGTGAGAAGATTGGTTGGCACCAGTAGATAGCATTTATTTTTGTGTACATTTGAGCCCATTTTGGTGCATATCCAAGCCATATTAGGAAAATTTCATCGTAGGGAAAATAATGACAATATCTGCTCAACTGTACATTAAGGTCGCATCTAAAGCCAATTATACAAAAAATAAAAATCTGTGAGAAGATTGGTTGGCACCAGCAGATAGCATTTATTTTTGTGTACATTTGAGCCCATTTTGGTGCATATCCAAGCCATATAAAGAAAATTTCATCGTAAAGAAAATAATGACAATATCTGCTCAACTGTACATTAAGGTCGCATCTAAAGCCAATTATACAAAAACTAAAAATCTGTGAGAAGATTAGTTGGCACCAGCAGATAGCATTTATTTTTGTGAACATTTGAGCCAATTTTGGTGCATATCCAAGCCATATTAGGAAAATTTCATCGTAGGGAAAATAATGACAATATCTGCTCAACTGTACATTAAGGTCGCATCTAAAGCCAATTATACAAAAACTAAAAATCTGTGAGAAGATTGGTTGGCACCAGCAGATAGCATTTATTTTTGTGTACATTTCAGCCCATTTTGTTGCATTTCCAGGCCATATTAGGAAAATTTCATCGTAGGGAAAATAATGACAATATCTTCTCAAATGTACATTAAGGTCGCATCTAAAGCCAATTATACAAAAACTAAAAATGTGTGAGAAGATTGGTTGGCACCAGCAGATAGCATTTATTTTTGTGTACATTTGAGCCCAATTTGGTGCATATACAAGCCATATAAAGAAAATTTCATCGTAGGGAAAATAATGACAATATCTGCTCAATTGTACATTAAGGTCGCATCTAAAGCCAATTATACAAAAACTAAAAATCTGTGAGAAGATTGGTTGGCACCAGCAGATAGCATTTATTTTTTTGTACATTTGAGCCCAATTTGGTGCATATCCAAGCCATATTAAGAAAATTTCATCGTAAGGAAAATAATGACAATATCTGCTCAACTGTACATTAAGGTCGCATCTAAAGCCAATTATACAAAAACTAAAAATCTGTGAGAAGATTGGTTGGCACCAGCAGATAGCATTTATTTTTGTGTACATTTGAGCCCATTTTGGTGCATATCCAAGCCATATTAAGAAAATTTCATCGTAGGGAAAATAATGACAATATCTGCTCAACTTTACATTAAGGTCGCATCTAAAGCCAATTATACAAAAACAAAAAATTTGTGAGAAGATTGGTTGGCACCAGCAGATAGCATTTATTTTTGTGTACATTTGAGCCCATTTTGGTGCATTTCCAGGCCATATTAGGAAAATTTCATCGTAGGGAAAATAATGACAATATCTGCTCAACTGTACATTAATGTCGCATCTAAAGCCAATTATACAAAAACTAAAAATCTATGAGAAGATTGGTTGGCACCAGCAGATAGCATTTATTTTTGTGTACATTTGAGCCCATTTTGTTGCATTTCCAGGCCATATAAGGAAAATTTCATCGTAGGGAAAATAATGACAATATCTTCTCAAATGTACATTAAGGTCGCATCTAAAGCCAATTATACAAAAACAAAAAATCTGTGAGAAGATTGGTTGGCACCAGCAGATAGCATTTATTTTTGTGTACATTTTAGCCCAATTTGGTGCATATCCAAGCCATATTAAGAACATTTCATCGTAGGGAAAATAATGACAATATCTGCTCAACTGTACATTAAGGTCGCATCTAAAGCCAATTATACAAAAACTAAAAATCTGTGAGAAGATTGGTTGGCACCAGTAGATAGCATTTATTTTTGTGTACATTTGAGCCCATTTTGGTGCATATCCAAGCCATATTAGGAAAATTTCATCGTAGGGAAAATAATGACAATATCTGCTCAACTGTACATTAAGGTCGCATCTAAAGCCAATTATACAAAAAATAAAAATATGTGAGAAGATTGGTTGGCACCAGCAGATAGCATTTATTTTTGTGTACATTTGAGCCCATTTTGGTGCATATCCAAGCCATATAAAGAAAATTTCATCGTAAAGAAAATAATGACAATATCTGCTCAACTGTACATTAAGGTCGCATCTAAAGCCAATTATACAAAAACTAAAAATCTGTGAGAAGATTAGTTGGCACCAGCAGATAGCATTTATTTTTGTGTACATTTGAGACAATTTTGGTGCATATCCAAGCCATATTAGGAAAATTTCATCGTAGGGAAAATAATGACAATATCTGCTCAACTGTACATTAAGGTCGCATCTAAAGCCAATTATACAAAAACTAAAAATCTGTGAGAAGATTGGTTGGCACCAGCAGATAGCATTTATTTTTGTGTACATTTCAGCCCATTTTGTTGCATTTCCAGGCCATATTAGGAAAATTTCATCGTAGGGAAAATAATGACAATATCTGCTCAACTGTACATTAAGGTCGCATCTAAAGCCAATTATACAAAAACTAAAAATCTGTGAGAAGATTGGTTGGCACAAGCAGATAGCATTTATTTTTGTGTACATTTGAGCCCATTTTGGTGCATATCCAAGTCATATTAAGAAAATTTCATCGTAGGGAAAATAATGACAATATCTGCTCAACTTTACATTAAGGTCGCATCTAAAGCCAATTATACAAAAACTAAAAATCTGTGAGGAGATTGGTTGGCACCAGTAGATAGCATTTATTTTTGTGTACATTTGAGCCCATTTTGGTGCATATCCAAGCCATATTAGGAAAATTTCATCGTAGGGAAAATAATGACAATATCTGCTCGATCGTACATTAAGGTCGCATCTAAAGCCAATTATACAAAAACTAAAAATGTGTGATAAGATTGGTTGGCACCAGCAGATAGCATTTATTTTTGTGTACATTTGAGCCCAATTTGGTGCATATACAAGCGATATTAGAAAATTTCATCGTAGGGAAAATAATGACAATATCTGCTCAATTGTACATTAAGGTCGCATCTAAAGCCAATTATACAAAAACTAAAAATCTGTGAGGAGATTGGTTGGCACCAGTAGATAGCATTTATTTTTGTGTACATTTGAGCCCATTTTGGTGCATATCCAAGCCATATTAGGAAAATTTCATCGTAGGGAAAATAATGACAATATCTGCTCAACTGTACATTAAGGTCGCATCTAAAGCCAATTATACAAAAACTAAAAATCTGTGAGAAGATTGGTTGGCACCAGCAGATAGCATTTATTTTTGTGTACATTTGAGCCCAATTTGGTGCATATCCAAGCCATATTAAGAAAATTTCATCGTAAGGAAAATAATGACAATATCTGCTCAACTGTACATTAAGGTCGCATCTAAAGCCAATTATACAAAAACTAAAAATCTGTGAGAAGATTGGTTGGCACCAGTAGGTAGCATTTATTTTTGTGTACATTTGAGCCCATTTTGGTGCATATCCAAGCCATATTAGGAAAATTTCATCTTAGGGAAAATAATGACAATATCTGCTCAACTGTACATTAAGGTCGCATCTAAAGCCAATTATACAAAAACTAAAAATCTGTGAGAAGATTAGTTGGCACCAGCAGATAGCATTTATTTTTGTGTACATTTGAGCCCATTTTGGTGCATATCCAAGCCATATTAAGAAAATTTCATCGTAGGGAAAATAATGACAATATCTGCTCAACTTTACATTAAGGTCGCATCTAAAGCCAATTATACAAAAACTACAAATCTGTCAGAAGATTGGTTGGCACCAGCAGATAGCATTTATTTTTGTGTACATTTGAGCCCATTTTGGTGCATATCCAAGTCATATTAAGAAAATTTCATCGTAGGGAAAATAATGACAATATCTGCTCAACTTTACATTAAGGTCGCATCTAAAGCCAATTATACAAAAACTAAAAATCTGTGAGAAGATTGGTTGGCACCAGCAGATAGCATTTATTTTTGTGTACATTTGAGCCCAATTTGGTGCATATCCAAGCCATATTAAGAAAATTTCATCGTAGGGAAAATAATGACAATATCTGCTCAACTGTACATTAAGGTCGCATCTAAAGCCAATTATACAAAAATTAAAAATCTGTGAGAAGATTGGTTGGCACCAGCAGATAGCATTTATTTTTGTGTACATTTGAGCCCATTTTGTTGCATTTCCAGGCCATATTAGGAAAATTTCATCGTAGGGAAAATAATGACAATATCTTCTCAAATGTACATTAAGGTCGCATCTAAAGCCAATTATACAAAAACAAAAAATCTGTGAGAAGATTGGTTGGCACCAGCAGATAGCATTTATTTTTGTGTACATTTCAGCCCGTTTTGGTGCATATCCAAGCCATATTAAGAAAATTTCATCGTAAGGAAAATAATGACAATATCTGCTCAACTGTACATTAAGGTCGCATCTAAAGCCAATTATACAAAAACTAAAAATCTGTGAGAAGATTGGTTGGCACCAGTAGATAGCATTTATTTTTGTGTACATTTGAGCCCATTTTGGTGCATATCCAAGCCATATTAGGAAAATTTCATCGTAGGGAAAATAATGACAATATCTGCTCAACTGTACATTAAGGTCGCATCTAAAGCCAATTATACAAAAACTAAAAATCTGTGAGAAGATTAGTTGGCACCAGCAGATAGCATTTATTTTTGTGTACATTTGAGCCCATTTTGGTGCATATCCAAGCCATATTAAGAAAATTTCATCGTAGGGAAAATAATGACAATATCTGCTCAACTTTACATTAAGGTCGCATCTAAAGCCAATTATACAAAAACAAAAAATTTGTGAGAAGATTGGTTGGCACCAGCAGATAGCATTTATTTTTGTGTACATTTGAGCCCATTTTGGTGCATTTCCAGGCCATATTAGGAAAATTTCATCGTAGGGAAAATAATGACAATATCTGCTCAACTGTACATTAAGGTCGCATCTAAAGCCAATTATACAAAAATTAAAAATCTGTGAGAAGATTGGTTGGCACCAGCAGATAGCATTTATTTTTGTGTACATTTGAGCCCATTTTGTTGCATTTCCAGGCCATATTAGGAAAATTTCATCGTAGGGAAAATAATGACAATATCTTCTCAAATGTACATTAAGGTCGCATCTAAAGCCAATTATACAAAAACAAAAAATCTGTGAGAAGATTGGTTGGCACCAGCAGATAGCATTTATTTTTGTGTACATTTGAGCCCATTTTGGTGCATATCCAAGTCATATTAAGAAAATTTCATCGTAGGGAAAATAATGACAATATCTGCTCAACTTTACATTAAGGTCGCATCTAAAGCCAATTATACAAAAACTAAAAATCTGTGAGGAGATTGGTTGGCACCAGTAGATAGCATTTATTTTTGTGTACATTTGAGCCCATTTTGGTGCATATCCAAGCCATATTAGGAAAATTTCATCGTAGGGAAAATAATGACAATATCTGCTCAACTGTACATTAAGGTCGCATCTAAAGCCAATTATACAAAAACTAAAAATGTGTGATAAGATTGGTTGGCACCAGCAGATAGCATTTATTTTTGTGTACATTTGAGCCCAATTTGGTGCATATACAAGCGATATTAGAAAATTTCATCGTAGGGAAAATAATGACAATATCTGCTCAATTGTACATTAAGGTCGCATCTAAAGCCAATTATACAAAAACTAAAAATCTGTGAGGAGATTGGTTGGCACCAGTAGATAGCATTTATTTTTGTGTACATTTGAGCCCATTTTGGTGCATATCCAAGCCATATTAGGAAAATTTCATCGTAGGGAAAATAATGACAATATCTGCTCAACTGTACATTAAGGTCGCATCTAAAGCCAATTATACAAAAACTAAAAATCTGTGAGAAGATTGGTTGGCACCAGCAGATAGCATTTATTTTTGTGTACATTTGAGCCCAATTTGGTGCATATCCAAGCCATATTAAGAAAATTTCATCGTAAGGAAAATAATGACAATATCTGCTCAACTGTACATTAAGGTCGCATCTAAAGCCAATTATACAAAAACTAAAAATCTGTGAGAAGATTGGTTGGCACCAGTAGGTAGCATTTATTTTTGTGTACATTTGAGCCCATTTTGGTGCATATCCAAGCCATATTAGGAAAATTTCATCTTAGGGAAAATAATGACAATATCTGCTCAACTGTACATTAAGGTCGCATCTAAAGCCAATTATACAAAAACTAAAAATCTGTGAGAAGATTAGTTGGCACCAGCAGATAGCATTTATTTTTGTGTACATTTGAGCCCATTTTGGTGCATATCCAAGCCATATTAAGAAAATGTCATCGTAGGGAAAATAATGACAATATCTGCTCAACTTTACATTAAGGTCGCATCTAAAGCCAATTATACAAAAACTACAAATCTGTGAGAAGATTGGTTGGCACCAGCAGATAGCATTTATTTTTGTGTACATTTGAGCCCATTTTGGTGCATATCCAAGTCATATTAAGAAAATTTCATCGTAGGGAAAATAATGACAATATCTGCTCAACTTTACATTAAGGTCGCATCTAAAGCCAATTATACAAAAACTAAAAATCTGTGAGAAGATTGGTTGGCACCAGCAGATAGCATTTATTTTTGTGTACATTTGAGCCCAATTTGGTGCATATCCAAGCCATATTAAGAAAATTTCATCGTAGGGAAGATAATGACAATATCTGCTCAACTGTACATTAAGGTCGCATCTAAAGCCAATTATACAAAAATTAAAAATCTGTGAGAAGATTGGTTGGCACCAGCAGATAGCATTTATTTTTGTGTACATTTGAGCCCATTTTGTTGCATTTCCAGGCCATATTAGGAAAATTTCATCGTAGGGAAAATAATGACAATATCTTCTCAAATGTACATTAAGGTCGCATCTAAAGCCAATTATACAAAAACAAAAAATCTGTGAGAAGATTGGTTGGCACCAGCAGATAGCATTTATTTTTGTGTACATTTCAGCCCGTTTTGGTGCATATCCAAGCCATATTAAGAAAATTTCATCGTAAGGAAAATAATGACAATATCTGCTCAACTGTACATTAAGGTCGCATCTAAAGCCAATTATACAAAAACTAAAAATCTGTGAGAAGATTGGTTGGCACCAGTAGATAGCATTTATTTTTGTGTACATTTGAGCCCATTTTGGTGCATATCCAAGCCATATTAGGAAAATTTCATCGTAGGGAAAATAATGACAATATCTGCTCAACTGTACATTAAGGTCGCATCTAAAGCCAATTATACAAAAACTAAAAATCTGTGAGAAGATTAGTTGGCACCAGCAGATAGCATTTATTTTTGTGTACATTTGAGCCCATTTTGGTGCATATCCAAGCCATATTAAGAAAATTTCATCGTAGGGAAAATAATGACAATATCTGCTCAACTTTACATTAAGGTCGCATCTAAAGCCAATTATACAAAAACAAAAAATTTGTGAGAAGATTGGTTGGCACCAGCAGATAGCATTTATTTTTGTGTACATTTGAGCCCATTTTGGTGCATTTCCAGGCCATATTAGGAAAATTTCATCGTAGGGAAAATAATGACAATATCTGCTCAACTGTACATTAAGGTCGCATCTAAAGCCAATTATACAAAAATTAAAAATCTGTGAGAAGATTGGTTGGCACCAGCAGATAGCATTTATTTTTGTGTACATTTGAGCCCATTTTGTTGCATTTCCAGGCCATATTAGGAAAATTTCATCGTAGGGAAAATAATGACAATATCTTCTCAAATGTACATTAAGGTCGCATCTAAAGCCAATTATACAAAAACAAAAAATCTGTGAGAAGATTGGTTGGCACCAGCAGATAGCATTTATTTTTGTGTACATTTGAGCCCATTTTGGTGCATATCCAAGTCATATTAAGAAAATTTCATCGTAGGGAAAATAATGACAATATCTGCTCAACTTTACATTAAGGTCGCATCTAAAGCCAATTATACAAAAACTAAAAATCTGTGAGGAGATTGGTTGGCACCAGTAGATAGCATTTATTTTTGTGTACATTTGAGCCCATTTTGGTGCATATCCAAGCCATATTAGGAAAATTTCATCGTAGGGAAAATAATGACAATATCTGCTCAACTGTACATTAAGGTCGCATCTAAAGCCAATTATACAAAAACTAAAAATCTGTGAGAAGATTGGTTGGCACCAGCAGATAGCATTTATTTTTGTGTACATTTGAGCCCAATTTGGTGCATATCCAAGCCATATTAAGAAAATTTCATCGTAAGGAAAATAATGACAATATCTGCTCAACTGTACATTAAGGTCGCATCTAAAGCCAATTATACAAAAACTAAAAATCTGTGAGAAGATTGGTTGGCACCAGTAGGTAGCATTTATTTTTGTGTACATTTGAGCCCATTTTGGTGCATATCCAAGCCATATTAGGAAAATTTCATCTTAGGGAAAATAATGACAATATCTGCTCAACTGTACATTAAGGTCGCATCTAAAGCCAATTATACAAAAACTAAAAATCTGTGAGAAGATTAGTTGGCACCAGCAGATAGCATTTATTTTTGTGTACATTTGAGCCCATTTTGGTGCATATCCAAGCCATATTAAGAAAATTTCATCGTAGGGAAAATAATGACAATATCTGCTCAACTTTACATTAAGGTCGCATCTAAAGCCAATTATACAAAAACTACAAATCTGTGAGAAGATTGGTTGGCACCAGCAGATAGCATTTATTTTTGTGTACATTTGAGCCCATTTTGGTGCATATCCAAGCCATATTAAGAAAATTTCATCGTAGGGAAAATAATGACAATATCTGCTCAACTTTACATTAAGGTCGCATCTAAAGCCAATTATACAAAAACTAAAAATCTGTGAGAAGATTGGTTGGCACCAGCAGATAGCATTTATTTTTGTGTACATTTGAGCCCAATTTGGTGCATATCCAAGCCATATTAAGAAAATTTCATCGTAGGGAAGATAATGACAATATCTGCTCAACTGTACATTAAGGTCGCATCTAAAGCCAATTATACAAAAATTAAAAATCTGTGAGAAGATTGGTTGGCACCAGCAGATAGCATTTATTTTTGTGTACATTTGAGCCCATTTTGTTGCATTTCCAGGCCATATTAGGAAAATTTCATCGTAGGGAAAATAATGACAATATCTTCTCAAATGTACATTAAGGTCGCATCTAAAGCCAATTATACAAAAACAAAAAATCTGTGAGAAGATTGGTTGGCACCAGCAGATAGCATTTATTTTTGTGTACATTTCAGCCCGTTTTGGTGCATATCCAAGCCATATTAAGAAAATTTCATCGTAAGGAAAATAATGACAATATCTGCTCAACTGTACATTAAGGTCGCATCTAAAGCCAATTATACAAAAACTACAAATCTGTGAGAAGATTGGTTGGCACCAGTAGATAGCATTTATTTTTGTGTACATTTGAGCCCATTTTGGTGCATATCCAAGCCATATTAGGAAAATTTCATCGTAGGGAAAATAATGACAATATCTGCTCAACTGTACATTAAGGTCGCATCTAAAGCCAATTATACAAAAACTAAAAATCTGTGAGAAGATTAGTTGGCACCAGTAGATAGCATTTATTTTTGTGTACATTTGAGCCCATTTTGGTGCATATCCAAGCCATATTAAGAAAATTTCATCGTAGGGAAAATAATGACAATATCTGCTCAACTTTACATTAAGGTCGCATCTAAAGCCAATTATACAAAAATTAAAAATTTGTGAGAAGATTGGTTGGCACCAGCAGATAGCATTTATTTTTGTGTACATTTGAGCCCATTTTGGTGCATTTCCAGGCCATATTAGGAAAATTTCATCGTAGGGAAAATAATGACAATATCTGCTCAACTGTACATTAAGGTCGCATCTAAAGCCAATTATACAAAAATTAAAAATCTGTGAGAAGATTGGTTGGCACCAGCAGATAGCATTTATTTTTGTGTACATTTGAGCCCATTTTGTTGCATTTCCAGGCCATATTAGGAAAATTTCATCGTAGGGAAAATAATGACAATATCTTCTCAAATGTACATTAAGGTCGCATCTAAAGCCAATTATACAAAAACAAAAAATCTGTGAGAAGATTGGTTGGCACCAGCAGATAGCATTTATTTTTGTGTACATTTCAGCCCAATTTGGTGCATATCCAAGCCATATTAAGAACATTTCATCGTAGGGAAAATAATGACAATATCTGCTCAACTGTACATTAAGGTCGCATCTAAAGCCAATTATACAAAAACAAAAAATCTGTGAGAAGATTGGTTGGCACCAGTAGATAGCATTTATTTTTGTGTACATTTGAGCCCATTTTGGTGCATATCCAAGCCATATTAGGAAAATTTCATCGTAGGGAAAATAATGACAATATCTGCTCAACTGTACATTAAGGTCGCATCTAAAGCCAATTATACAAAAAATAAAAATCTGTGAGAAGATTGGTTGGCACCAGCAGATAGCATTTATTTTTGTGTACATTTGAGCCCATTTTGTTGCATTTCCAGGCCATATTAGGAAAATTTCATCGTAGGGAAAATAATGACAATATCTTCTCAAATGTACATTAAGGTCGCATCTAAAGCCAATTATACAAAAACAAAAAATCTGTGAGAAGATTGGTTGGCACCAGCAGATAGCATTTATTTTTGTGTACATTTGAGCCCATTTTGGTGCATATCCAAGTCATATTAAGAAAATTTCATCGTAGGGAAAATAATGACAATATCTGCTCAACTTTACATTAAGGTCGCATCTAAAGCCAATTATACAAAAACTAAAAATCTGTGAGGAGATTGGTTGGCACCAGTAGATAGCATTTATTTTTGTGTACATTTGAGCCCATTTTGGTGCATATCCAAGCCATATTAGGAAAATTTCATCGTAGGGAAAATAATGACAATATCTGCTCAACTGTACATTAAGGTCGCATCTAAAGCCAATTATACAAAAACTAAACATCTGTGAGAAGATTGGTTGGCACCAGCAGATAGCATTTATTTTTGTGTACATTTGAGCCCAATTTGGTGCATATCCAAGCCATATTAAGAAAATTTCATCGTAGGGAAAATAATGACAATATCTGCTCAACTGTACATTAAGGTCGCATCTAAAGCCAATTATACAAAAACTAAAAATCTGTGAGAAGATTGGTTGGCACCAGTAGGTAGCATTTATTTTTGTGTACATTTGAGCCCATTTTGGTGCATATCCAAGCCATATTAAGAACATTTCATCTTAGGGAAAATAATGACAATATCTGCTCAACTGTACATTAAGGTCGCATCTAAAGCCAATTATACAAAAACTAAAAATCTGTGAGAAGATTAGTTGGCACCAGCAGATAGCATTTATTTTTGTGTACATTTGAGCCCATTTTGGTGCATATCCAAGCCATATTAAGAAAATTTCATCGTAGGGAAAATAATGACAATATCTGCTCAACTTTACATTAAGGTCGCATCTAAAGCCAATTATACAAAAACTACAAATCTGTGAGAAGATTGGTTGGCACCAGCAGATAGCATTTATTTTTGTGTACATTTGAGCCCATTTTGGTGCATATCCAAGTCATATTAAGAAAATTTCATCGTAGGGAAAATAATGACAATATCTGCTCAACTTTACATTAAGGTCGCATCTAAAGCCAATTATACAAAAACTAAAAATCTGTGAGAAGATTGGTTGGCACCAGCAGATAGCAATTATTTTTGTGTACATTTGAGCCCAATTTGGTGCATATCCAAGCCATATTAAGAAAATTTCATCGTAGGGAAGATAATGACAATATCTGCTCAACTGTACATTAAGGTCGCATCTAAAGCCAATTATACAAAAATTAAAAATCTGTGAGAAGATTGGTTGGCACCAGCAGATAGCATTTATTTTTGTGTACATTTGAGCCCATTTTGTTGCATTTCCAGGCCATATTAGGAAAATTTCATCGTAGGGAAAATAATGACAATATCTTCTCAAATGTACATTAAGGTCGCATCTAAAGCCAATTATACAAAAACAAAAAATCTGTGAGAAGATTGGTTGGCACCAGCAGATAGCATTTATTTTTGTGTACATTTGAGCCCAATTTGGTGCATATCCAAGCCATATTAAGAAAATTTCATCGTAAGGAAAATAATGACAATATCTGCTCAACTGTACATTAAGGTCGCATCTAAAGCCAATTATACAAAAACTAAAAATCTGTGAGAAGATTGGTTGGCACCAGTAGATAGCATTTATTTTTGTGTACATTTGAGCCCATTTTGGTGCATATCCAAGCCATATTAGGAAAATTTCATCGTAGGGAAAATAATGACAATATCTGCTCAACTGTACATTAAGGTCGCATCTAAAGCCAATTATACAAAAACTAAAAATCTGTGAGAAGATTAGTTGGCACCAGTAGATAGCATTTATTTTTGTGTACATTTGAGCCCATTTTGGTGCATATCCAAGCCATATTAAGAAAATTTCATCGTAGGGAAAATAATGACAATATCTGCTCAACTTTACATTAAGGTCGCATCTAAAGCCAATTATACAAAAATTAAAAATTTGTGAGAAGATTGGTTGGCACCAGCAGATAGCATTTATTTTTGTGTACATTTGAGCCCATTTTGGTGCATTTCCAGGCCATATTAGGAAAATTTCATCGTAGGGAAAATAATGACAATATCTGCTCAACTGTACATTAAGGTCGCATCTAAAGCCAATTATACAAAAATTAAAAATCTGTGAGAAGATTGGTTGGCACCAGCAGATAGCATTTATTTTTGTGTACATTTGAGCCCATTTTGTTGCATTTCCAGGCCATATTAGGAAAATTTCATCGTAGGGAAAATAATGACAATATCTTCTCAAATGTACATTAAGGTCGCATCTAAAGCCAATTATACAAAAACAAAAAATCTGTGAGAAGATTGGTTGGCACCAGCAGATAGCATTTATTTTTGTGTACATTTCAGCCCAATTTGGTGCATATCCAAGCCATATTAAGAACATTTCATCGTAGGGAAAATAATGACAATATCTGCTCAACTGTACATTAAGGTCGCATCTAAAGCCAATTATACAAAAACTAAAAATCTGTGAGAAGATTGGTTGGCACCAGTAGATAGCATTTATTTTTGTGTACATTTGAGCCCATTTTGGTGCATATCCAAGCCATATTAGGAAAATTTCATCGTAGGGAAAATAATGACAATATCTGCTCAACTGTACATTAAGGTCGCATCTAAAGCCAATTATACAAAAAATAAAAATCTGTGAGAAGATTGGTTGGCACCAGCAAATAGCATTTATTTTTGTGTACATTTGAGCCCATTTTGGTGCATATCCAAGCCATATAAAGAAAATTTCATCGTAAAGAAAATAATGACAATATCTGCTCAACTGTACATTAAGGTCGCATCTAAAGCCAAGTATACAAAAACTAAAAATCTGTGAGAAGATTAGTTGGCACCAACAGATAGCATTTATTTTTGTGTACATTTGAGACAATTTTGGTGCATATCCAAGCCATATTAGGAAAATTTCATCGTAGGGAAAATAATGACAATATCTGCTCAACTGTACATTAAGGTCGCATCTAAAGCCAATTATACAAAAACTAAAAATCTGTGAGAAGATTGGTTGGCACCAGCAGATAGCATTTATTTTCGTGTACATTTCAGCCCATTTTGTTGCATTTCCAGGCCATATTAGGAAAATTTCATCGTAGGTAAAATAATGACAATATCTTCTCAAATGTACATTAAGGTCGCATCTAAAGCCAATTATACAAAAACAAAAAATGTGTGAGAAGATTGGTTGGCACCAGCAGATAGCATTTATTTTTGTGTACATTTGAGCCCAATTTGGTGCATATACAAGTGATATTAGAAAATTTCATCGTAGGGAAAATAATGACAATATCTGCTCAATTGTACATTAAGGTCGCATCTAAAGCCAATTATACAAAAACTAAAAATCTGTGAGGAGATTGGTTGGCACCAGTAGATAGCATTTATTTTTGTGTACATTTGAGCCCATTTTGGTGCATATCCAAGCCATATTAGGAAAATTTCATCGTAGGGAAAATAATGACAATATCTGCTCAACTTTACATTAAGGTCGCATCTA
This sequence comes from Steromphala cineraria, assembly GCA_916613615.1. NCBI lineage: Eukaryota > Metazoa > Mollusca > Gastropoda > Trochida > Trochidae > Steromphala > Steromphala cineraria. The sequence goes on along the minus strand of OU744721.1, from coordinate 62,992,541 downwards.
AAGCCAATTATACAAAAACTAAAAATCTGTGAGAAGATTGGTTGGCACCAGCAGATAGCATTTATTTTTGTGTACATTTGAGCCCATTTTGGTGCATATCCAAGCCATATTAAGAAAATTTCATCGTAAGGAAAATAATGACAATATCTGCTCAACTGTACATTAAGGTCGCATCTAAAGCCAATTATACAAAAATTAAAAATCTGTGAGAAGATTGGTTGGCACCAGCAGATAGCATTTATTTTTGTGTACATTTCAGCCCAATTTGGTGCATATCCAAGCCATATTAAGAACATTTCATCGTAGGGAAAATAATGACAATATCTGCTCAACTGTACATTAAGGTCGCATCTAAAGCCAATTATACAAAAACTAAAAATCTGTGAGAAGATTGGTTGGCACCAGTAGATAGCATTTATTTTTGTGTACATTTGAGCCCATTTTGGTGCATATCCAAGCCATATTAGGAAAATTTCATCGTAGGGAAAATAATGACAATATCTGCTCAACTGTACATTAAGGTCGCATCTAAAGCCAATTATACAAAAACTAAAAATCTGTGAGAAGATTGGTTGGCACCAGCAGATAGCATTTATTTTTGTGTACATTTGAGCCCATTTTGGTGCATATCCAAGCCATATAAAGAAAATTTCATCGTAAAGAAAATAATGACAATATCTGCTCAACTGTACATTAAGGTCGCATCTAAAGCCAATTATACAAAAACTAAAAATCTGTGAGAAGATTAGTTGGCACCAGCAGATAGCATTTATTTTTGTGTACATTTGAGCCAATTTTGGTGCATATCCAAGCCATATTAGGAAAATTTCATCGTAGGGAAAATAATGACAATATCTGCTCAACTGTACATTAAGGTCGCATCTAAAGCCAATTATACAAAACCTAAAAATCTGTGAGAAGATTGGTTGGCACCAGCAGATAGCATTTATTTTTGTGTACATTTCAGCCCATTTTGTTGCATTTCCAGGCCATTTTAGGAAAATTTCATCGTAGGGAAAATAATGACAATATCTTCTCAAATGTACATTAAGGTCGCATCTAAAGCCAATTATACAAAAACAAAAAATGTGTGAGAAGATTGGTTGGCACCAGCAGATAGCATTTATTTTTGTGTACATTTGAGCCCAATTTGGTGCATATACAAGCGATATTAGAAAATTTCATCGAAGGGAAAATAATGACAATATCTGCTCAATTGTACATTAAGGTCGCATCTAAAGCCAATTATACAAAAACTAAAAATCTGTGAGGAGATTGGTTGGCACCAGTAGATAGCATTTATTTTTGTGTACATTTGAGCCCATTTTGGTGCATATCCAAGCCATATTAAGAAAATTTCATCGTAGGGAAAATAATGACAATATCTGCTCAACTTTACATTAAGGTCGCATCTAAAGCCAATTTTACAAAAACAAAAAATTTGTGAGAAGATTGGTTGGCACCAGCAGATAGCATTTATTTTTGTGTACATTTGAGCCCATTTTGGTGCATTTCCAGGCCATATTAGGAAAATTTCATCGTAGGGAAAATAATGACAATATCTGCTCAACTGTACATTAAGGTCGCATCTAAAGCCAATTATACAAAAATTAAAAATCTGTGAGAAGATTGGTTGGCACCAGCAGATAGCATTTATTTTTGTGTACATTTGAGTCCATTTTGTTGCATTTCCAGGCCATATTAGGAAAATTTCATCGTAGGGAAAATAATGACAATATCTTCTCAAATGTACATTAAGGTCGCATCTAAAGCCAATTATACAAAAACAAAAAATCTGTGAGAAGATTGGTTGGCACCAGCAGATAGCATTTATTTTTGTGTACATTTCAGCCCAATTTGGTGCATATCCAAGCCATATTAAGAACATTTCATCGTAGGGAAAATAATGACAATATCTGCTCAACTGTACATTAAGGTCGCATCTAAAGCCAATTATACAAAAACTAAAAATCTGTGAGAAGATTGGTTGGCACCAGTAGATAGCATTTATTTTTGTGTACATTTGAGCCCATTTTGGTGCATATCCAAGCCATATTAGGAAAATTTCATCGTAGGGAAAATAATGACAATATCTGCTCAACTGTACATTAAGGTCGCATCTAAAGCCAATTATACAAAAAATAAAAATCTGTGAGAAGATTGGTTGGCACCAGCAGATAGCATTTATTTTTGTGTACATTTGAGCCCATTTTGGTGCATATCCAAGCCATATAAAGAAAATTTCATCGTAAAGAAAATAATGACAATATCTGCTCAACTGTACATTAAGGTCGCATCTAAAGCCAATTATACAAAAACTAAAAATCTGTGAGAAGATTAGTTGGCACCAGCAGATAGCATTTATTTTTGTGTACATTTGAGCCCATTTTGGTGCATATCCAAGCCATATAAAGAAAATTTCATCGTAAAGAAAATAATGACAATATCTGCTCAACTGTACATTAAGGTCGCATCTAAAGCCAATTATACAAAAACCTAAAAATCTGTGAGAAGATTAGTTGGCACCAGCAGATAGCATTTATTTTTGTGTACATTTGAGACAATTTTGGTGCATATCCAAGCCATATTAGGAAAATTTCATCGTAGGGAAAATAATGACAATATCTGCTCAACTGTACATTAAGGTCGCATCTAAAGCCAATTATACAAAAACTAAAAATCTGTGAGAAGATTGGTTGGCACCAGCAGATAGCATTTATTTTTGTGTACATTTCAGCCCATTTTGTTGCATTTCCAGGCCATATTAGGAAAATTTCATCGTAGGGAAAATAATGACAATATCTGCTCAACTGTACATTAAGGTCGCATCTAAAGCCAATTATACAAAAACTAAAAATCTGTGAGAAGATTGGTTGGCACCAGCAGATAGCATTTATTTTTGTGTACATTTCAGCCCATTTTGTTGCATTTCCAGGCCATATTAGGAAAATTTCATCGTAGGTAAAATAATGACAATATCTTCTCAAATGTACATTAAGGTCGCATCTAAAGCCAATTATACAAAAACAAAAAATGTGTGAGAAGATTGGTTGGCACCAGCAGATAGCATTTATTTTTGTGTACATTTGAGCCCAATTTGGTGCATATACAAGCGATATTAGAAAATTTCATCGTAGGGAAAATAATGACAATATCTGCTCAATTGTACATTAAGGTCGCATCTAAAGCCAATTATACAAAAACTAAAAATCTGTGAGGAGATTGGTTGGCACCAGTAGATAGCATTTATTTTTGTGTACATTTGAGCCCATTTTGGTGCATATCCAAGCCATATTAGGAAAATTTCATCGTAGGGAAAATAATGACAATATCTGCTCAACTTTACATTAAGGTCGCATCTAAAGCCAATTATACAAAAACTAAAAATCTGTGAAAAGATTGGTTGGCACCAGCAGATAGCATTTATTTTTGTGTACATTTGAGCCCATTTTGGTGCATATCCAAGCCATATTAAGAAAATTTCATCGTAAGGAAAATAATGACAATATCTGCTCAACTGTACATTAAGGTCGCATCTAAAGCCAATTATACAAAAACAAAAAATCTGTGAGAAGATTGGTTGGCACCAGCAGATAGCATTTATTTTTGTGTACATTTCAGCCCAATTTGGTGCATATCCAAGCCATATTAAGAACATTTCATCGTAGGGAAAATAATGACAATATCTGCTCAACTGTACATTAAGGTCGCATCTAAAGCCAATTATACAAAAACTAAAAATCTGTGAGAAGATTGGTTGGCACCAGTAGATAGCATTTATTTTTGTGTACATTTGAGCCCATTTTGGTGCATATCCAAGCCATATTAGGAAAATTTCATCGTAGGGAAAATAATGACAATATCTGCTCAACTGTACATTAAGGTCGCATCTAAAGCCAATTATACAAAAAATAAAAATCTGTGAGAAGATTGGTTGGCACCAGCAGATAGCATTTATTTTTGTGTACATTTGAGCCCATTTTGGTGCATATCCAAGCCATATAAAGAAAATTTCATCGTAAAGAAAATAATGACAATATCTGCTCAACTGTACATTAAGGTCGCATCTAAAGCCAATTATACAAAAACTAAAAATCTGTGAGAAGATTAGTTGGCACCAGCAGATAGCATTTATTTTTGTGTACATTTGAGCCAATTTTGGTGCATATCCAAGCCATATTAGGAAAATTTCATCGTAGGGAAAATAATGACAATATCTGCTCAACTGTACATTAAGGTCGCATCTAAAGCCAATTATACAAAACCTAAAAATCTGTGAGAAGATTGGTTGGCACCAGCAGATAGCATTTATTTTTGTGTACATTTCAGCCCATTTTGTTGCATATCCAAGCCAAATTAAGAAAATTTCATCGTAGGGAAAATAATGACAATATCTTCTCAAATGTACATTAAGGTCGCATCTAAAGCCAATTATACAAAAACAAAAAATCTGTGAGAAGATTGGTTGGCACCAGCAGATAGCATTTATTTTTGTGTACATTTGAGCCAAATTTGGTGCATATACAAGCGATATTAGAAAATTTCATCGTAGGGAAAATAATGACAATATCTGCTCAATTGTACATTAAGGTCGCATCTAAAGCCAATTATACAAAAACTAAAAATCTGTGAGGAGATTGGTTGGCACCAGTAGATAGCATTTATTTTTGTGTACATTTGAGCCCATTTTGGTGCATATCCAAGCCATATTAAGAAAATTTCATCGTAGGGAAAATAATGACAATATCTGCTCAACTTTACATTAAGGTCGCATCTAAAGCCAATTATACAAAAACAAAAAATTTGTGAGAAGATTGGTTGGCACCAGCAGATAGCATTTATTTTTGTGTACATTTGAGCCCATTTTGGTGCATTTCCAGGCCATATTAGGAAAATTTCATCGTAGGGAAAATAATGACAATATCTGCTCAACTGTACATTAAGGTCGCATCTAAAGCCAATTATACAAAAATTAAAAATCTGTGAGAAGATTGGTTGGCACCAGCAGATAGCATTTATTTTTGTGTACATTTGAGCCCATTTTGTTGCATTTCCAGGCCATATTAGAAAAATTTCATCGTAGGGAAAATAATGACAATATCTTCTCAAATGTACATTAAGGTCGCATCTAAAGCCAATTATACAAAAACAAAAAATCTGTGAGAAGATTGGTTGGCACCAGCAGATAGCATTTATTTTTGTGTACATTTCAGCCCAATTTGGTGCATATCCAAGCCATATTAAGAACATTTCATCGTAGGGAAAATAATGACAATATCTGCTCAACTGTACATTAAGGTCGCATCTAAAGCCAATTATACAAAAACTAAAAATCTGTGAGAAGATTGGTTGGCACCAGTAGATAGCATTTATTTTTGTGTACATTTGAGCCCATTTTGGTGCATATCCAAGCCATATTAGGAAAATTTCATCGTAGGGAAAATAATGACAATATCTGCTCAACTGTACATTAAGGTCGCATCTAAAGCCAATTATACAAAAACTAAAAATCTGTGAGAAGATTGGTTGGCACCAGCAGATAGCATTTATTTTTGTGTACATTTGAGCCCATTTTGGTGCATATCCAAGCCATATAAAGAAAATTTCATCGTAAAGAAAATAATGACAATATCTGCTCAACTGTACATTAAGGTCGCATCTAAAGCCAATTATACAAAAACTAAAAATCTGTGAGAAGATTAGTTGGCACCAGCAGATAGCATTTATTTTTGTGTACATTTGAGGCAATTTTGGTGCATATCCAAGCCATATTAGGAAAATTTCATCGTAGGGAAAATAATGACAATATCTGCTCAACTGTACATTAAGGTCGCATCTAAAGCCAATTATACAAAAACTAAAAATCTGTGAGAAGATTGGTTGGCACCAGCAGATAGCATTTATTTTTGTGTACATTTCAGCCCATTTTGTTGCATTTCCAGGCCATATTAGGAAAATTTCATCGTAGGGAAAATAATGACAATATCTTCTCAAATGTACATTAAGGTCGCATCTAAAGCCAATTATACAAAAACAAAAAATGTGTGAGAAGATTGGTTGGCACCAGCAGATAGCATTTATTTTTGTGTACATTTCAGCCCAATTTGGTGCATATACAAGCGATATTAGAAAATTTCATCGTAGGGAAAATAATGACAATATCTGCTCAATTGTACATTAAGGTCGCATCTAAAGCCAATTATACAAAAACAAAAAATCTGTGAGAAGATTGGTTGGCACCAGCAGATAGCATTTATTTTTGTGTACATTTCAGCCCAATCTGGTGCATATCCAAGCCATATTAAGAACATTTCATCGTAGGGAAAATAATGACAATATCTGCTCAACTGTACATTAAGGTCGCATCTAAAGCCAATTATACAAAAACTAAAAATCTGTGAGAAGATTGGTTGGCACCAGTAGATAGCATTTATTTTTGTGTACATTTGAGCCCATTTTGGTGCATATCCAAGCCATATTAGGAAAATTTCATCGTAGGGAAAATAATGACAATATCTGCTCAACTGTACATTAAGGTCGCATCTAAAGCCAATTATACAAAAACTAAAAATCTGTGAGAAGATTGGTTGGCACCAGCAGATAGCATTTATTTTTGTGTACATTTGAGCCAATTTTGGTGCATATCCAAGCCATATTAGGAAAATTTCATCGTAGGGAAAATAATGACAATATCTGCTCAACTGTACATTAAGGTCGCATCTAAAGCCAATTATACAAAACCTAAAAATCTGTGAGAAGATTGGTTGGCACCAGCAGATAGCATTTATTTTTGTGTACATTTCAGCCCATTTTGTTGCATATCCAAGCCATATTAAGAAAATTTCATCGTAGGGAAAATAATGACAATATCTTCTCAAATGTACATTAAGGTCGCATCTAAAGCCAATTATACAAAAACAAAAAATCTGTGAGAAGATTGGTTGGCACCAGCAGATAGCATTTATTTTTGTGTACATTTGAGCCAAATTTGGTGCATATACAAGCGATATTAGAAAATTTCATCGTAGGGAAAATAATGACAATATCTGCTCAATTGTACATTAAGGTCGCATCTAAAGCCAATTATACAAAAACTAAAAATCTGTGAGGAGATTGGTTGGCACCAGTAGATAGCATTTATTTTTGTGTACATTTGAGCCCATTTTGGTGCATATCCAAGCCATATTAAGAAAATTTCATCGTAGGGAAAATAATGACAATATCTGCTCAACTTTACATTAAGGTCGCATCTAAAGCCAATTATACAAAAACAAAAAATTTGTGAGAAGATTGGTTGGCACCAGCAGATAGCATTTATTTTTGTGTACATTTGAGCCCATTTTGGTGCATTTCCAGGCCATATTAGGAAAATTTCATCGTAGGGAAAATAATGACAATATCTGCTCAACTGTACATTAAGGTCGCATCTAAAGCCAATTATACAAAAATTAAAAATCTGTGAGAAGATTGGTTGGCACCAGCAGATAGCATTTATTTTTGTGTACATTTGAGCCCATTTTGTTGCATTTCCAGGCCATATTAGAAAAATTTCATCGTAGGGAAAATAATGACAATATCTTCTCAAATGTACATTAAGGTCGCATCTAAAGCCAATTATACAAAAACAAAAAATCTGTGAGAAGATTGGTTGGCACCAGCAGATAGCATTTATTTTTGTGTACATTTCAGCCCAATTTGGTGCATATCCAAGCCATATTAAGAACATTTCATCGTAGGGAAAATAATGACAATATCTGCTCAACTGTACATTAAGGTCGCATCTAAAGCCAATTATACAAAAACTAAAAATCTGTGAGAAGATTGGTTGGCACCAGTAGATAGCATTTATTTTTGTGTACATTTGAGCCCATTTTGGTGCATATCCAAGCCATATAAAGAAAATTTCATCGTAGGGACAATAATGACAATATCTGCTCACCTTTACATTAAGGTCGCATCTAAAGCCAATTATACAAAAACTAAAAATCTGTGAGAAGATTGGTTGGCACCAGCAGATAGCATTTATTTTTGTGTACATTTGAGCCCATTTTGGTGCATATCCAAGCCATATAAAGAAAATTTCATCGTAAAGAAAATAATGACAATATCTGCTCAACTGTACATTAAGGTCGCATCTAAAGCCAATTATACAAAAACTAAAAATCTGTGAGAAGATTAGTTGGCACCAGCAGATAGCATTTATTTTTGTGTACATTTGAGGCAATTTTGGTGCATATCCAAGCCATATTAGGAAAATTTCATCGTAGGGAAAATAATGACAATATCTGCTCAACTGTACATTAAGGTCGCATCTAAAGCCAATTATACAAAAACTAAAAATCTGTGAGAAGATTGGTTGGCACCAGCAGATAGCATTTATTTTTGTGTACATTTCAGCCCATTTTGTTGCATTTCCAGGCCATATTAGGAAAATTTCATCGTAGGGAAAATAATGACAATATCTGCTCAACTGTACATTAAGGTCGCATCTAAAGCCAATTATACAAAAACTAAAAATCTGTGAGAAGATTGGTTGGCACCAGCAGATAGCATTTATTTTTGTGTACATTTCAGCCCATTTTGTTGCATTTCCAGGCCATATTAGGAAAATTTCATCGTAGGGAAAATAATGACAATATCTTCTCAAATGTACATTAAGGTCGCATCTAAAGCCAATTATACAAAAACAAAAAATGTGTGAGAAGATTGGTTGGCACCAGCAGATAGCATTTATTTTTGTGTACATTTCAGCCCAATTTGGTGCATATACAAGCGATATTAGAAAATTTCATCGTAGGGAAAATAATGACAATATCTGCTCAATTGTACATTAAGGTCGCATCTAAAGCCAATTATACAAAAACAAAAAATCTGTGAGAAGATTGGTTGGCACCAGCAGATAGCATTTATTTTTGTGTACATTTCAGCCCAATCTGGTGCATATCCAAGCCATATTAAGAACATTTCATCGTAGGGAAAATAATGACAATATCTGCTCAACTGTACATTAAGGTCGCATCTAAAGCCAATTATACAAAAACTAAAAATCTGTGAGAAGATTGGTTGGCACCAGTAGATAGCATTTATTTTTGTGTACATTTGAGCCCATTTTGGTGCATATCCAAGCCATATTAGGAAAATTTCATCGTAGGGAAAATAATGACAATATCTGCTCAACTGTACATTAAGGTCGCATCTAAAGCCAATTATACAAAAAATAAAAATCTGTGAGAAGATTGGTTGGCACCAGCAGATAGCATTTATTTTTGTGTACATTTGAGCCCATTTTGGTGCATATCCAAGCCATATAAAGAAAATTTCATCGTAAAGAAAATAATGACAATATCTGCTCAACTGTACATTAAGGTCGCATCTAAAGCCAATTATACAAAAACTAAAAATCTGTGAGAAGATTGGTTGGCACCAGCAGATAGCATTTATTTTTGTGTACATTTGAGCCAATTTTGGTGCATATCCAAGCCATATTAAGAAAATTTCATCGTAGGGAAAATAATGACAATATCTGCTCAACTGTACATTAAGGTCGCATCTAAAGCCAATTATACAAAAACTAAAAATCTGTGAGAAGATTGGTTGGCACCAGCAGATAGCATTTATTTTTGTGTACATTTCAGCCCATTTTGTTGCATTTCCAGGCTATATTAGGAAAATATTGTAGGGAAAATAATGACAATATCTTCTCAAATGTACATTAAGGTCGCATCTAAAGCCAATTATACAAAAACAAAAAATGTGTGAGAAGATTGGTTGGCACCAGCAGATAGCATTTATTTTTGTGTACATTTGAGGCCAATTTGGTGCATATACAAGCGATATTAGAAAATTTCATCGTAGGGAAAAAAATGACAATATCTGCTCAATTGTACATTAAGGTCGCATCTAAAGCCAGTTATACAAAAACTAAAAATCTGTGAGGAGATTGGTTGGCACCAGTAGATAGCATTTATTTTTGTGTACATTTGAGCCCATTTTGGTGCATATCCAAGCCATATTAGGAAAATTTCATCGTAGGGAAAATAATGACAATATCTGCTCAACTTTACATTAAGGTCGCATCTAAAGCCAATTATACAAAAACTAAAACTCTGTGAAAAGATTGGTTGGCACCAGCAGATAGCATTTATTTTTGTGTACATTTGAGCCCATTTTGGTGCATATCCAAGCCATATTAAGAAAATTTCATCGTAAGGAAAATAATGACAATATCTGCTCAACTGTACATTAAGGTCGCATCTAAAGCCAATTATACAAAAACAAAAAATCTGTGAGAAGATTGGTTGGCACCAGCAGATAGCATTTATTTTTGTGTACATTTCAGCCCAATTTGGTGCATATCCAAGCCATATTAAGAACATTTCATCGTAGGGAAAATAATGACAATATCTGCTCAACTGTACATTAAGGTCGCATCTAAAGCCAATTATACAAAAACTAAAAATCTGTGAGAAGATTGGTTGGCACCAGTAGATAGCATTTATTTTTGTGTACATTTGAGCCCATTTTGGTGCATATCCAAGCCATATTAGGAAAATTTCATCGTAGGGAAAATAATGACAATATCTGCTCAACTGTACATTAAGGTCGCATCTAAAGCCAATTATACAAAAAATAAAAATCTGTGAGAAGATTGGTTGGCACCAGCAGATAGCATTTATTTTTGTGTACATTTGAGCCCATTTTGGTGCATATCCAAGCCATATAAAGAAAATTTCATCGTAAAGAAAATAATGACAATATCTGCTCAACTGTACATTAAGGTCGCATCTAAAGCCAATTATACAAAAACTAAAAATCTGTGAGAAGATTAGTTGGCACCAGCAGATAGCATTTATTTTTGTGTACATTTGAGCCAATTTTGGTGCATATCCAAGCCATATTAGGAAAATTTCATCGTAGGGAAAATAATGACAATATCTGCTCAACTGTACATTAAGGTCGCATCTAAAGCCAATTATACAAAACCTAAAAATCTGTGAGAAGATTGGTTGGCACCAGCAGATAGCATTTATTTTTGTGTACATTTCAGCCCATTTTGTTGCATATCCAAGCCATATTAAGAAAATTTCATCGTAGGGAAAATAATGACAATATCTTCTCAAATGTACATTAAGGTCGCATCTAAAGCCAATTATACAAAAACAAAAAATCTGTGAGAAGATTGGTTGGCACCAGCAGATAGCATTTATTTTTGTGTACATTTGAGCCAAATTTGGTGCATATACAAGCGATATTAGAAAATTTCATCGTAGGGAAAATAATGACAATATCTGCTCAATTGTACATTAAGGTCGCATCTAAAGCCAATTATACAAAAACTAAAAATCTGTGAGGAGATTGGTTGGCACCAGTAGATAGCATTTATTTTTGTGTACATTTGAGCCCATTTTGGTGCATATCCAAGCCATATTAAGAAAATTTCATCGTAGGGAAAATAATGACAATATCTGCTCAACTTTACATTAAGGTCGCATCTAAAGCCAATTATACAAAAACAAAAAATTTGTGAGAAGATTGGTTGGCACCAGCAGATAGCATTTATTTTTGTGTACATTTGAGCCCATTTTGGTGCATTTCCAGGCCATATTAGGAACATTTCATCGTAGGGAAAATAATGACAATATCTGCTCAACTGTACATTAAGGTCGCATCTAAAGCCAATTATACAAAAATTAAAAATCTGTGAGAAGATTGGTTGGCACCAGCAGATAGCATTTATTTTTGTGTACATTTGAGCCCATTTTGTTGCATTTCCAGGCCATATTAGAAAAATTTCATCGTAGGGAAAATAATGACAATATCTTCTCAAATGTACATTAAGGTCGCATCTAAAGCCAATTATACAAAAACAAAAAATCTGTGAGAAGATTGGTTGGCACCAGCAGATAGCATTTATTTTTGTGTACATTTCAGCCCAATTTGGTGCATATCCAAGCCATATTAAGAACATTTCATCGTAGGGAAAATAATGACAATATCTGCTCAACTGTACATTAAGGTCGCATCTAAAGCCAATTATACAAAAACTAAAAATCTGTGAGAAGATTGGTTGGCACCAGTAGATAGCATTTATTTTTGTGTACATTTGAGCCCATTTTGGTGCATATCCAAGCCATATTAGGAAAATTTCATCGTAGGGAAAATAATGACAATATCTGCTCAACTGTACATTAAGGTCGCATCTAAAGCCAATTATACAAAAACTAAAAATCTGTGAGAAGATTGGTTGGCACCAGCAGATAGCATTTATTTTTGTGTACATTTGAGCCCATTTTGATGCATATCCAAGCCATATAAAGAAAATTTCATCGTAAAGAAAATAATGACAATATCTGCTCAACTGTACATTAAGGTCGAATCTAAAGCCAATTATACAAAAACTAAAAATCTGTGAGAAGATTAGTTGGCACCAGCAGATAGCATTTATTTTTGTGTACATTTGAGGCAATTTTGGTGCATATCCAAGCCATATTAGGAAAATTTCATCGTAGGGAAAATAATGACAATATCTGCTCAACTGTACATTAAGGTCGCATCTAAAGCCAATTATACAAAAACTAAAAATCTGTGAGAAGATTGGTTGGCACCAGCAGATAGCATTTATTTTTGTGTACATTTCAGCCCATTTTGTTGCATTTCCAGGCCATATTAGGAAAATTTCATCGTAGGGAAAATAATGACAATATCTGCTCAACTGTACATTAAGGTCGCATCTAAAGCCAATTATACAAAAACTAAAAATCTGTGAGAAGATTGGTTGGCACCAGCAGATAGCATTTATTTTTGTGTACATTTCAGTCCATTTTGTTGCATTTCCAGGCAATATTAGGAAAATTTCATCGTAGGGAAAATAATGACAATATCTTCTCAAATGTACATTAAGGTCGCATCTAAAGCCAATTATACAAAAACAAAAAATGTGTGAGAAGATTGGTTGGCACCAGCAGATAGCATTTATTTTTGTGTACATTTCAGCCCAATTTGGTGCATATACAAGCGATATTAGAAAATTTCATCGTAGGGAAAATAATGACAATATCTGCTCAATTGTACATTAAGGTCGCATCTAAAGCCAATTATACAAAAACAAAAAATCTGTGAGAAGATTGGTTGGCACCAGCAGATAGCATTTATTTTTGTGTACATTTCAGCCCAATCTGGTGCATATCCAAGCCATATTAAGAACATTTCATCGTAGGGAAAATAATGACAATATCTGCTCAACTGTACATTAAGGTCGCATCTAAAGCCAATTATACAAAAACTAAAAATCTGTGAGAAGATTGGTTGGCACCAGTAGATAGCATTTATTTTTGTGTACATTTGAGCCCATTTTGGTGCATATCCAAGCCATATTAGGAAAATTTCATCGTAGGGAAAATAATGACAATATCTGCTCAACTGTACATTAAGGTCGCATCTAAAGCCAATTATACAAAAAATAAAAATCTGTGAGAAGATTGGTTGGCACCAGCAGATAGCATTTATTTTTGTGTACATTTGAGCCCATTTTGGTGCATATCCAAGCCATATAAAGAAAATTTCATCGTAAAGAAAATAATGACAATATCTGCTCAACTGTACATTAAGGTCGCATCTAAAGCCAATTATACAAAAACTAAAAATCTGTGAGAAGATTGGTTGGCACCAGCAGATAGCATTTATTTTTGTGTACATTTGAGCCAATTTTGGTGCATATCCAAGCCATATTAGGAAAATTTCATCGTAGGGAAAATAATGACAATATCTGCTCAACTGTACATTAAGGTCGCATCTAAAGCCAATTATACAAAAACTAAAAATCTGTGAGAAGATTGGTTGGCACCAGCAGATAGCATTTATTTTTGTGTACATTTCAGCCCATTTTGTTGCATTTCCAGGCTATATTAGGAAAATATTGTAGGGAAAATAATGACAATATCTTCTCAAATGTACATTAAGGTCGCATCTAAAGCCAATTATACAAAAACAAAAAATGTGTGAGAAGATTGGTTGGCACCAGCAGATAGCATTTATTTTTGTGTACATTTGAGGCCAATTTGGTGCATATACAAGCGATATTAGAAAATTTCATCGTAGGGAAAAAAATGACAATATCTGCTCAATTGTACATTAAGGTCGCATCTAAAGCCAGTTATACAAAAACTAAAAATCTGTGAGGAGATTGGTTGGCACCAGTAGATAGCATTTATTTTTGTGTACATTTGAGCCCATTTTGGTGCATATCCAAGCCATATTAGGAAAATTTCATCGTAGGGAAAATAATGACAATATCTGCTCAACTGTACATTAAGGTCGCATCTAAAGCCAATTATACAAAAACTAAAAATCTGTGAGAAGATTGGTTGGCACCAGTAGATAGCATTTATTTTTGTGTACATTTGAGCCCATTTTGGTGCATATCCAAGCCATATTAGGAAAATTTCATCGTAGGGAAAATAATGACAATATCTGCTCAACTGTACATTAAGGTCGCATCTAAAGCCAATTATACAAAAAATAAAAATCTGTGAGAAGATTGGTTGGCACCAGCAGATAGCATTTATTTTTGTGTACATTTGAGCCCATTTTGGTGCATATCCAAGCCATATAAAGAAAATTTCATCGTAAAGAAAATAATGACAATATCTGCTCAACTGTACATTAAGGTCGCATCTAAAGCCAATTGTACAAAAACTAAAAATCTGTGAGAAGATTAGTTGGCACCAGCAGATAGCATTTATTTTTGTGTACATTTGAGCCAATTTTGGTGCATATCCAAGCCATATTAGGAAAATTTCATCGTAGGGAAAATAATGACAATATCTGCTCAACTGTACATTAAGGTCGCATCTAAAGCCAATTATACAAAAACTAAAAATCTGTGAGAAGATTGGTTGGCACCAGCAGATAGCATTTATTTTTGTGTACATTTCAGCCCATTTTGTTGCATTTCCAGGCTATATTAGGAAAATATTGTAGGGAAAATAATGACAATATCTTCTCAAATGTACATTAAGGTCGCATCTAAAGCCAATTATACAAAAACAAAAAATGTGTGAGAAGATTGTTTGGCACCAGCAGATAGCATTTATTTTTGTGTACATTTGAGCCCAATTTGGTGCATATACAAGCGATATTAGAAAATTTCATCGTAGGGAAAAAAATGACAATATCTGCTCAATTGTACATTAAGGTCGCATCTAAAGCCAATTATACAAAAACTAAAAATCTGTGAGGAGATTGGTTGGCACCAGTAGATAGCATTTATTTTTGTGTACATTTGAGCCCATTTTGGTGCATATCCAAGCCATATTAGGAAAATTTCATCGTAGGGAAAATAATGACAATATCTGCTCAACTGTACATTAAGGTCGCATCTAAAGCCAATTATACAAAAACTAAAAATCTGTGAGAAGATTGGTTGGCACCAGCAGATAGCATTTATTTTTGTGTACATTTGAGCCCATTTTGGTGCATATCCAAGCCATATTAAGAAAATTTCATCGTAAGGAAAATAATGACAATATCTGCTCAACTGTACATTAAGGTCGCATCTAAAGCCAATTATACAAAAACTAAAAATCTGTGAGAAGATTGGTTGGCACCAGCAGATAGCATTTATTTTTGTGTACATTTGAGCCCATTTTGTTGCATTTCCAGGCCATATTAGGAAAATTTCATCGTAGGGAAAATAATGACAATATCTTCTCAAATGTACATTAAGGTCGCATCTAAAGCCAATTATACAAAAACTAAAAGTCTGTGAGAAGATTGGTTGGCACCAGCAGATAGCATTTATTTTTGTGTACATTTGAGCCCAATTTGGTGCATATCCAAGCCATATTAAGAAAATTTCATCGTAGGGAAAATAATGACAATATCTGCTCAACTGTACATTAAGGTCGCATCTAAAGCCAATTATACAAAAACAAAAAATCTGTGAGAAGATTGGTTGGCACCAGCAGATAGCATTTATTTTTGTGTACATTTCAGCCCAATTTGGTGCATATCCAAGCCATATTAAGAACATTTCATCGTAGGGAAAATAATGACAATATCTGCTCAACTGTACATTAAGGTCGCATCTAAAGCCAATTATACAAAAACTAAAAATCTGTGAGAAGATTGGTTGGCACCAGTAGATAGCATTTATTTTTGTGTACATTTGAGCCCATTTTGGTGCATATCCAAGCCATATTAGGAAAATTTCATCGTAGGGAAAATAATGACAATATCTGCTCAACTGTACATTAAGGTCGCATCTAAAGCCAATTATACAAAAAATAAAAATCTGTGAGAAGATTGGTTGGCACCAGCAGATAGCATTTATTTTTGTGTACATTTGAGCCCATTTTGGTGCATATCCAAGCCATATTAAGAAAATTTCATCGTAAGGAAAATAATGACAATATCTGCTCAACTGTACATTAAGGTCGCATCTAAAGCCAATTATACAAAAAATAAAAATCTGTGAGAAGATTGGTTGGCACCAGCAGATAGCATTTATTTTTGTGTACATTTGAGCCCATTTTGGTGCATATCCAAGCCATATAAAGAAAATTTCATCGTAAAGAAAATAATGACAATATCTGCTCAACTGTACATTAAGGTCGCATCTAAAGCCAATTATACAAAAACTAAAGATCTGTGAGAAGATTGGTTGGCACCAGCAGATAGCATTTATTTTTGTGTACATTTGAGCCCAATTTGGTGCATATACAAGCGATATTAGAAAATTTCATCGTAGGGAAAATAATGACAATATCTGCTCAATTGTACATTAAGGTCGCATCTAAAGCCAATTGTACAAAAACTAAAAATCTGTGAGGAGATTGGTTGGCACCAGTAGATAGCATTTATTTTTGTGTACATTTGAGCCCATTTTGGTGCATATCCAAGCCATATTAGGAAAATTTCATCGTAGGGAAAATAATGACAATATCTGCTCAACTGTACATTAAGGTCGCATCTAAAGCCAATTATACAAAAACTAAAAATCTGTGAGAAGATTGGTTGGCACCAGCAGATAGCATTTATTTTTGTGTACATTTGAGCCCATTTTGGTGCATATCCAAGCCATATTAAGAAAATTTCATCGTAAGGAAAATAATGACAATATCTGCTCAACTGTACATTAAGGTCGCATCTAAAGCCAATTATACAAAAACTAAAAATCTGTGAGAAGATTGGTTGGCACCAGCAGATAGCATTTATTTTTGTGTACATTTGAGCCCATTTTGTTGCATTTCCAGGCCATATTAGGAAAATTTCATCGTAGGGAAAATAATGACAATATCTTCTCAAATGTACATTAAGGTCGCATCTAAAGCCAATTATACAAAAACTAAAAATCTGTGAGAAGATTGGTTGGCACCAGCAGATAGCATTCATTTTTGTGTACATTTGAGTCCATTTTGGTGCATATCCAAGCCATATTAAGAAAATTTCATCATAGGAAAAATAATGACAATATCTGCTCAACTGTACATTAAGGTCGCATCTAAAGCCAATTATACAAAAACAAAAAATCTGTGAGAAGATTGGTTGGCACCAGCAGATAGCATTTATTTTTGTGTACATTTGAGCCCAATTTGGTGCATATCCAAGCCATATTAAGAAAATTTCATCGTAGGGAAAATAATGACAATATCTGCTCAACTGTACATTAAGGTCGCATCTAAAGCCAATTATACAAAAACAAAAAATCTGTGAGAAGATTGGTTGGCACCAGCAGATAGCATTTATTTTTGTGTACATTTCAGCCCAATTTGGTGCATATCCAAGCCATATTAAGAACATTTCATCGTAGGGAAAATAATGACAATATCTGCTCAACTGTACATTAAGGTCGCATCTAAAGCCAATTATACAAAAACTAAAAATCTGTGAGAAGATTGGTTGGCACCAGTAGATAGCATTTATTTTTGTGTACATTTGAGCCCATTTTGGTGCATATCCAAGCCATATTAGGAAAATTTCATCGTAGGGAAAATAATGACAATATCTGCTCAACTGTACATTAAGGTCGCATCTAAAGCCAATTATACAAAAAATAAAAATCTGTGAGAAGATTGGTTGGCACCAGCAGATAGCATTTATTTTTGTGTACATTTGAGCCCATTTTGGTGCATATCCAAGCCATATTAAGAAAATTTCATCGTAAGGAAAATAATGACAATATCTGCTCAACTGTACATTAAGGTCGCATCTAAAGCCAATTATACAAAAAATAAAAATCTGTGAGAAGATTGGTTGGCACCAGCAGATAGCATTTATTTTTGTGTACATTTGAGCCCATTTTGGTGCATATCCAAGCCATATAAAGAAAATTTCATCGTAAAGAAAATAATGACAATATCTGCTCAACTGTACATTAAGGTCGCATCTAAAGCCAATTATACAAAAACTAAAAATCTGTGAGAAGATTAGTTGGCACCAGCAGATAGCATTTATTTTTGTGTACATTTGAGCCAATTTTGGTGCATATCCAAGCCATATTAGGAAAATTTCATCGGAGGGAAAATAATGACAATATCTGCTCAACTGTACATTAAGGTCGCATCTAAAGCCAATTATACAAAACCTAAAAATCTGTGAGAAGATTGGTTGGCACCAGCAGATAGCATTTATTTTTGTGTACATTTCAGCCCATTTTGTTGCATTTCCAGGCCATATTAGGAAAATTTCATCGTAGGGAAAATAATGACAATATCTTCTCAAATGTACATTAAGGTCGCATCTAAAGCCAATTATACAAAAACAAAAAATGTGTGAGAAGATAGGTTGGCACCAGCAGATAGCATTTATTTTTGTGTACATTTGAGCCCATTTTGGTGCATATCCAAGCCATATTAGGAAAATTTCATCGTAGGGAAAATAATGACAATATCTGCTCAATTGTACATTAAGGTCGCATCTAAAGCCAATTATACAAAAACTAAAAATCTGTGAGGAGATTGGTTGGCACCAGTAGATAGCATTTATTTTTGTGTACATTTGAGCCCATTTTGGTGCATATCCAAGCCATATTAAGAAAATTTCATCGTAGGGAAAATAATGACAATATCTGCTCAACTTTACATTAAGGTCGCATCTAAAGCCAATTATACAAAAACAAAAAATTTGTGAGAAGATTGGTTGGCACCAGCAGATAGCATTTATTTTTGTGTACATTTGAGCCCATTTTGGTGCATTTCCAGGCCATATTAGGAAAATTTCATCGTAGGGAAAATAATGACAATATCTGCTCAACTGTACATTAAGGTCGCATCTAAAGCCAATTATACAAAAATTAAAAATCTGTGAGAAGATTGGTTGGCACAAGCAGATAGCATTTAGTTTTGTGTACATTTGAGCCCATTTTGTTGCATTTCCAGGCCATATTAGGAAAATTTCATCGTAGGGAAAATAATGACAATATCTTCTCAAATGTACATTAAGGTCGCATCTAAAGCCAATTATACAAAAACAAAAATCTGTGAGAAGATTGGTTGGCACCAGCAGATAGCATTTATTTTTGTGTACATTTCAGCCCAATTTGGTGCATATCCAAGCCATATTAAGAACATTTCATCGTAGGGAAAATAATGACAATATCTGCTCAACTGTACATTAAGGTCGCATCTAAAGCCAATTATACAAAAACTAAAAATCTGTGAGAAGATTGGTTGGCACCAGTAGATAGCATTTATTTTTGTGTACATTTGAGCCCATTTTGGTGCATATCCAAGCCATATTAGGAAAATTTCATCGTAGGGAAAATAATGACAATATCTGCTCAACTGTACATTAAGGTCGCATCTAAAGCCAATTATACAAAAAATAAAAATCTGTGAGAAGATTAGTTGGCACCAGCAGATAGCATTTATTTTTGTGTACATTTGAGCCCATTTTGGTGCATATCCAAGCCATATAAAGAAAATTTCATCGTAAAGAAAATAATGACAATATCTGCTCAACTGTACATTAAGGTCGCATCTAAAGCCAATTTTACAAAAACTAAAAATCTGTGAGAAGATTAGTTGGCACCAGCAGATAGCATTTATTTTTGTGTACATTTGAGCCAATTTTGGTGCATATCCAAGCCATATTAGGAAAATTTCATCGTAGGGAAAATAATGACAATATCTGCTCAACTGTACATTAAGGTCGCATCTAAAGCCAATTATACAAAAACTAAAAATCTGTGAGAAGATTGGTTGGCACCAGCAGATAGCATTTATTTTTGTGTACATTTCAGCCCATTTTTTTGCATTTCCAGGCCATATTAGGAAAATTTCATCGTAGGGAAAATAATGACAATATCTTCTCAAATGTACATTAAGGTCGCATCTAAAGCCAATTATACAAAAACAAAAAATATGTGAGAAGATTGGTTGGCACCAGCAGATAGCATTTATTTTTGTGTACATTTCAGCCCAATTTGGTGCATATACAAGCGATATTAGAAAATTTCATCGTAGGGAAAATAATGACAATATCTGCTCAATTGTACATTAAGGTCGCATCTAAAGCCAATTATACAAAAACAAAAAATATGTGAGAAGATTGGTTGGCACCAGCAGATAGCATTTATTTTTGTGTACATTTCAGCCCAATTTGGTGCATATCCAAGCCATATTAAGAACATTTCATCGTAGGGAAAATAATGACAATATCTGCTCAACTGTACATTAAGGTCGCATCTAAAGCCAATTATACAAAAACTAAAAATCTGTGAGAAGATTAGTTGGCACCAGCAGATAGCATTTATTTTTGTGTACATTTGAGCCAATTTTGGTGCATATCCAAGCCATATTAGGAAAATTTCATCGTAGGGAAAATAATGACAATATCTGCTCAACTGTACATTAAGGTCGCATCTAAAGCCAATTATACAAAAACTAAAAATCTGTGAGAAGATTGGTTGGCACCAGCAGATAGCATTTATTTTTGTGTACATTTCAGCCCATTTTGTTGCATTTCCAGGCCATATTAGGAAAATTTCATCGTAGGGAAAATAATGACAATATCTGCTCAACTGTACATTAAGGTCGCATCTAAAGCCAATTATACAAAAACTAAAAATCTGTGAGAAGATTGGTTGGCACCAGCAGATAGCATTTATTTTTGTGTACATTTCAGCCCATTTTGTTGCATTTCCAGGCCATATTAGGAAAATTTCATCGTAGGGAAAATAATGACAATATCTTCTCAAATGTACATTAAGGTCGCATCTAAAGCCAATTATACAAAAACAAAAAATGTGTGAGAAGATTGGTTGGCACCAGCAGATAGCATTTATTTTTGTGTACATTTCAGCCCAATTTGGTGCATATACAAGCGATATTAGAAAATTTCATCGTAGGGAAAATAATGACAATATCTGCTCAATTGTACATTAAGGTCGCATCTAAAGCCAATTATACAAAAACAAAAAATCTGTGAGAAGATTGGTTGGCACCAGCAGATAGCATTTATTTTTGTGTACATTTCAGCCCAATTTGGTGCATATCCAAGCCATATTAAGAACATTTCATCGTAGGGAAAATAATGACAATATCTGCTCAACTGTACATTAAGGTCGCATCTAAAGCCAATTATACAAAAACTAAAAATCTGTGAGAAGATTGGTTGGCACCAGTAGATAGCATTTATTTTTGTGTACATTTGAGCCCATTTTGGTGCATATCCAAGCCATATTAGGAAAATTTCATCGTAGGGAAAATAATGACAATATCTGCTCAACTGTACATTAAGGTCGCATCTAAAGCCAATTATACAAAAAATAAAAATCTGTGAGAAGATTGGTTGGCACCAGCAGATAGCATTTATTTTTGTGTACATTTGAGCCCATTTTGGTGCATATCCAAGCCATATAAAGAAAATTTCATCGTAAAGAAAATAATGACAATATCTGCTCAACTGTACATTAAGGTCGCATCTAAAGCCAATTATACAAAAACTAAAAATCTGTGAGAAGATTAGTTGGCACCAGCAGATAGCATTTATTTTTGTGTACATTTGAGCCAATTTTGGTGCATATCCAAGCCATATTAGGAAAATTTCATCGTAGGGAAAATAATGACAATATCTGCTCAACTGTACATTAAGGTCGCATCTAAAGCCAATTATACAAAAACTAAAAATCTGTGAGAAGATTGGTTGGCACCAGCAGATAGCATTTATTTTTGTGTACATTTCAGCCCATTTTGTTGCATTTCCAGGCTATATTAGGAAAATATTGTAGGGAAAATAATGACAATATCTTCTCAAATGTACATTAAGGTCGCATCTAAAGCCAATTATACAAAAACAAAAAATGTGTGAGAAGATTGGTTGGCACCAGCAGATAGCATTTATTTTTGTGTACATTTCAGCCCATTTTTTTGCATTTCCAGGCCATATTAGGAAAATTTCATCGTAGGGAAAATAATGACAATATCTTCTCAAATGTACATTAAGGTCGCATCTAAAGCCAATTATACAAAAACAAAAAATATGTGAGAAGATTGGTTGGCACCAGCAGATAGCATTTATTTTTGTGTACATTTCAGCCCAATTTGGTGCATATACAAGCGATATTAGAAAATTTCATCGTAGGGAAAATAATGACAATATCTGCTCAATTGTACATTAAGGTCGCATCTAAAGCCAATTATACAAAAACAAAAAATATGTGAGAAGATTGGTTGGCACCAGCAGATAGCATTTATTTTTGTGTACATTTCAGCCCAATTTGGTGCATATCCAAGCCATATTAAGAACATTTCATCGTAGGGAAAATAATGACAATATCTGCTCAACTGTACATTAAGGTCGCATCTAAAGCCAATTATACAAAAACTAAAAATCTGTGAGAAGATTAGTTGGCACCAGCAGATAGCATTTATTTTTGTGTACATTTGAGCCAATTTTGGTGCATATCCAAGCCATATTAGGAAAATTTCATCGTAGGGAAAATAATGACAATATCTGCTCAACTGTACATTAAGGTCGCATCTAAAGCCAATTATACAAAAACT
Source organism: Steromphala cineraria (assembly GCA_916613615.1). Classification (NCBI taxonomy): domain Eukaryota; kingdom Metazoa; phylum Mollusca; class Gastropoda; order Trochida; family Trochidae; genus Steromphala; species Steromphala cineraria. The sequence goes on along the minus strand of OU744721.1, from coordinate 62,969,538 downwards.
AAAAATCTGTGAGAAGATTGGTTGGCACCAGCAGATAGCATTTATTTTTGTGTACATTTCAGCCCATTTTGTTGCATTTCCAGGCCATATTAGGAAAATTTCATCGTAGGGAAAATAATGACAATATCTGCTCAACTGTACATTAAGGTCGCATCTAAAGCCAATTATACAAAAACTAAAAATCTGTGAGAAGATTGGTTGGCACCAGCAGATAGCATTTATTTTTGTGTACATTTCAGCCCATTTTGTTGCATTTCCAGGCCATATTAGGAAAATTTCATCGTAGGGAAAATAATGACAATATCTTCTCAAATGTACATTAAGGTCGCATCTAAAGCCAATTATACAAAAACAAAAAATGTGTGAGAAGATTGGTTGGCACCAGCAGATAGCATTTATTTTTGTGTACATTTCAGCCCAATTTGGTGCATATACAAGCGATATTAGAAAATTTCATCGTAGGGAAAATAATAACAATATCTGCTCAATTGTACATTAAGGTCGCATCTAAAGCCAATTATACAAAAACAAAAAATCTGTGAGAAGATTGGTTGGCACCAGCAGATAGCATTTATTTTTGTGTACATTTCAGCCCAATTTGGTGCATATCCAAGCCATATTAAGAACATTTCATCGTAGGGAAAATAATGACAATATCTGCTCAACTGTACATTAAGGTCGCATCTAAAGCCAATTATACAAAAACTAAAAATCTGTGAGAAGATTGGTTGGCACCAGTAGATAGCATTTATTTTTGTGTACATTTGAGCCCATTTTGGTGCATATCCAAGCCATATTAGGAAAATTTCATCGTAGGGAAAATAATGACAATATCTGCTCAACTGTACATTAAGGTCGCATCTAAAGCCAATTATACAAAAAATAAAAATCTGTGAGAAGATTGGTTGGCACCAGCAGATAGCATTTATTTTTGTGTACATTTGAGCCAATTTTGGTGCATATCCAAGCCATATTAGGAAAATTTCATCGTAGGGAAAATAATGACAATATCTGCTCAACTGTACATTAAGGTCGCATCTAAAGCCAATTATACAAAAACTAAAAATCTGTGAGAAGATTGGTTGGCACCAGCAGATAGCATTTATTTTTGTGTACATTTCAGCCCATTTTGTTGCATTTCCAGGCTATATTAGGAAAATATTGTAGGGAAAATAATGACAATATCTTCTCAAATGTACATTAAGGTCGCATCTAAAGCCAATTATACAAAAACAAAAAATGTGTGAGAAGATTGGTTGGCACCAGCAGATAGCATTTATTTTTGTGTACATTTGAGCCCAATTTGGTGCATATACAAGCGATATTAGAAAATTTCATCGTAGGGAAAATAATGACAATATCTGCTCAATTGTACATTAAGGTCGCATCTAAAGCCAATTATACAAAAACTAAAAATCTGTGAGAAGATTGGTTGGCACCAGTAGATAGCATTTATTTTTGTGTACATTTGAGCCCATTTTGGTGCATATCCAAGCCATATTAGGAAAATTTCATCGTAGGGAAAATAATGACAATATCTGCTCAACTGTACATTAAGGTCGCATCTAAAGCCAATTATACAAAAACTAAAAATCTGTGAGAAGATTTGTTGGCACCAGCAGATAGCATTTATTTTTGTGTACATTTGAGCCCATTTTGGTGCATATCCATGCCATATTAAGAAAATTTCATCGTAGGGAAAATAATGACAATATCTACTCAACTGTACATTAAGGTCGCACCTAAAGCCAATTATACAAAAACTAAAAATCTGTGAGAAGATTGGTTGGCACCAGTAGATAGCATTTATTTTTGTGTACATTTGAGCCCATTTTGGTGCATATCCAAGCCATATTAGGAAAATTTCATCGTAGGGAAAATAATGACAATATCTGCTCAACTGTACATTAAGGTCGCATCTAAAGCCAATTATACAAAAACTAAAAATCTGTGAGAAGATTTGTTGGCACCAGCAGATAGCATTTAGTTTTGTGTACATTTGAGCCCATTTTGGTGCATATCCAAGCCATATTAAGAACATTTCATCGTAGGGAAAATAATGACAATATCTGCTCAACTTTACATTAAGGTCGCATCTAAAGCCAATTATACAAAAAAATAAAAATCTGTGAGAAGATTGGTTGGCACCAGCAGATAGCATTTATTTTTGTGTACATTTGAGCCCATTTTGGTGCATATCCAAGCCATATAAAGAAAATTTCATCGTAAAGAAAATAATGACAATATCTGCTCAACTGTACATTAAGGTCGCATCTAAAGCCAATTATACAAAAACTAAAAATCTGTGAGAAGATTAGTTGGCACCAGCAGATAGCATTTATTTTTGTGTACATTTGAGCCAATTTTGGTGCATATCCAAGCCATATTAGGAAAATTTCATCGTAGGGAAAATAATGACAATATCTGCTCAACTGTACATTAAGGTCGCATCTAAAGCCAATTATACAAAAACTAAAAATCTGTGAGAAGATTGGTTGGCACCAGCAGATAGCATTTATTTTTGTGTACATTTCAGCCCATTTTGTTGCATTTCCAGGCTATATTAGGAAAATATTTTAGGGAAAATAATGACAATATCTTCTCAAATGTACATTAAGGTCGCATCTAAAGCCAATTATACAAAAACAAAAAATGTGTGAGAAGATTGGTTGGCACCAGCAGATAGCATTTATTTTTGTGTACATTTGAGCCCAATTTGGTGCATATACAAGCGATATTAGAAAATTTCATCGTAGGGAAAATAATGACAATATCTGCTCAATTGTACATTAAGGTCGCATCTAAAGCCAATTATACAAAAACTAAAAATCTGTGAGGAGATTGGTTGGCACCAGTAGATAGCATTTATTTTTGTGTACATTTGAGCCCATTTTGGTGCATATCCAAGCCATATTAGGAAAATTTCATCGTAGGGAAAATAATGACAATATCTGCTCAACTGTACATTAAGGTCGCATCTAAAGCCAATTATACAAAAACTAAAAATCTGTGAGAAGATTGGTTGGCACCAGCAGATAGCATTTATTTTTGTGTACATTTGAGCCCATTTTGGTGCATATCCAAGCCATATTAAGAAAATTTCATCGTAAGGAAAATAATGACAATATCTGCTCAACTGTACATTAAGGTCGCATCTAAAGCCAATTATACAAAAACTAAAAATCTGTGAGAAGATTGGTTGGCACCAGTAGATAGCATTTATTTTTGTGTACATTTGAGCCCATTTTGGTGCATATCCAAGCCATATTAGGAAAATTTCATCGTAGGGAAAATAATGACAATATCTGCTCAACTGTACATTAAGGTCGCATCTAAAGCCAATTATACAAAAACTAAAAATCTGTGAGAAGATTTGTTGGCACCAGCAGATAGCATTTATTTTTGTGTACATTTGAGCCCATTTTGGTGCATATCCAAGCCATATTAAGAAAATTTCATCGTAGGGAAAATAATGACAATATCTGCTCAACTTTACATTAAGGTCGCATCTAAAGCCAATTATACAAAAACAAAAAATTTGTGAGAAGATTGGTTGGCACCAGCAGATAGCATTTATTTTTGTGTACATTTGAGCCCATTTTGGTGCATATCCAAGCCATATTAGGAAAATTTCATCGTAGGGAAAATAATGACAATATCTGCTCAACTGTACATTAAGGTCGCATCTAAAGCCAGTTATACAAAAACTAAAAATCTGTGAGAAGATTTGTTGGCACCAGCAGATAGCATTTATTTTTGTGTACATTTGAGCCCATTTTGGTGCATATCCAAGCCATATTAAGAAAATTTCATCGTAGGGAAAATAATGACAATATCTGCTCAACTTTACATTAAGGTCGCATCTAAAGCCAATTATACAAAAAAATAAAAATCTGTGAGAAGATTGGTTGGCACCAGCAGATAGCATTTATTTTTGTGTACATTTGAGCCCATTTTGGTGCATATCCAAGCCATATAAAGAAAATTTCATCGTAAAGAAAATAATGACAATATCTGCTCAACTGTACATTAAGGTCGCATCTAAAGCCAATTATACAAAAACTAAAAATCTGTGAGAAGATTAGTTGGCACCAGCAGATAGCATTTATTTTTGTGTACATTTGAGCCAATTTTGGTGCATATCCAAGCCATATTAGGAAAATTTCATCGTAGGGAAAATAATGACAATATCTGCTCAACTGTACATTAAGGTCGCATCTAAAGCCAATTATACAAAAACTAAAAATCTGTGAGAAGATTGGTTGGCACCAGCAGATAGCATTTATTTTTGTGTACATTTCAGCCCATTTTGTTGCATTTCCAGGCTATATTAGGAAAATATTGTAGGGAAAATAATGACAATATCTTCTCAAATGTACATTAAGGTCGCATCTAAAGCCAATTATACAAAAACAAAAAATGTGTGAGAAGATTGGTTGGCACCAGCAGATAGCATTTATTTTTGTGTACAATTGAGCCCAATTTGGTGCATATACAAGCGATATTAGAAAATTTCATCGTAGGGAAAATAATGACAATATCTGCTCAATTGTACATTAAGGTCGCATCTAAAGCCAATTATACAAAAACTAAAAATCTGTGAGGAGATTGGTTGGCACCAGTAGATAGCATTTATTTTTGTGTACATTTGAGCCCATTTTGGTGCATATCCAAGCCATATTAGGAAAATTTCATCGTAGGGAAAATAATGACAATATCTGCTCAACTGTACATTAAGGTCGCATCTAAAGCCAATTATACAAAAACTAAAAATCTGTGAGAAGATTGGTTGGCACCAGCAGATAGCATTTATTTTTGTGTACATTTGAGCCCATTTTGGTGCATATCCAAGCCATATTAAGAAAATTTCATCGTAAGGAAAATAATGACAATATCTGCTCAACTGTACATTAAGGTCGCATCTAAAGCCAATTATACAAAAACTAAAAATCTGTGAGAAGATTGGTTGGCACCAGTAGATAGCATTTATTTTTGTGTACATTTGAGCCCATTTTGGTGCATATCCAAGCCATATTAGGAAAATTTCATCGTAGGGAAAATAATGACAATATCTGCTCAACTGTACATTAAGGTCGCATCTAAAGCCAATTATACAAAAACTAAAAATCTGTGAGAAGATTTGTTGGCACCAGCAGATAGCATTTATTTTTGTGTACATTTGAGCCCATTTTGGTGCATATCCAAGCCATATTAAGAAAATTTCATCGTAGGGAAAATAATGACAATATCTGCTCAACTTTACATTAAGGTCGCATCTAAAGCCAATTATACAAAAACAAAAAATTTGTGAGAAGATTGGTTGGCACCAGCAGATAGCATTTATTTTTGTGTACATTTGAGCCCATTTTGTTGCATATCCAGGCCATATTAGGAAAATTTCATCGTAGGGAAAATAATGACAATATCTTCTCAAATGTACATTAAGGTCGCATCTAAAGCCAATTATACAAAAACAAAAAATCTGTGAGAAGATTGGTTTGCACCAGCAGATAGCATTTATTTTTGTGTACATTTGAGCCCAATTTGGTGCATATCCAAGCCATATTAAGAAAATTTCATCGTAGGGAAAATAATGACAATATCTGCTCAACTGTACATTAAGGTCGCATCTAAAGCCAATTATACAAAAACAAAAAATCTGTGAGAAGATTGGTTGGCACCAGCAGATAGCATTTATTTTTGTGTACATTTGAGCCCAATTTGGTGCATATCCAAGCCATATTAAGAAAATTTCATCGTAGGGAAAATAATGACAATATCTGCTCAACTGTACATTAAGGTCGCATCTAAAGCCAATTATACAAAAACAAAAAATCTGTGAGAAGATTGGTTGGCACCAGTAGATAGCATTTATTATTGTGTACATTTGAGCCCATTTTGGTGCATATCCAAGCCATATTAGGAAAATTTCATCGTAGGGAAAATAATGACAATATCTGCTCAACTGTACATTAAGGTCGCATCTAAAGCCAATTATACAAAAAATAAAAATCTGTGAGAAGATTGGTTGGCACCAGCAGATAGCATTTATTTTTGTGTACATTTGAGCCCATTTTGGTGCATATCCAAGCCATATAAAGAAAATTTCATCGTAAAGAAAATAATGACAATATCTGCTCAACTTTACATTAAGGTCGCATCTAAAGCCAATTATACAAAAACTAAAAATCTGTGAGAAGATTGGTTGGCACCAGTAGATAGCATTTATTTTTGTGTACATTTGAGCCCATTTTGGTGCATATCCAAGCCATATTAGGAAAATTTCATCGTAGGGAAAATAATGACAATATCTGCTCAACTGTACATTAAGGTCGCATCTAAAGCCAATTATACAAAAACTAAAAATCTGTGAGAAGATTGGTTGGCACCAGCAGATAGCATTTATTTTTGTGTACATTTGTGTGCATTTTGGTGCATATCCAAGCCATATTAAGAAAATTTCATCATAGGGAAAATAATGACAATATCTGCTCAACTATACATTAAGGTAGCATCTAAAGCCAATTATACAAAAACTAAAAATCTGTGAGAAGATTGGTTGGCACCAGCAGATAGCATTTATTTTTGTGTACATTTAAGCCCAATTTGGTGCATATCCTAGCCATATTAAGAAAATTTCATCATAGGGAAAATAATGACAATATCTGCTCAACTGTACATTAAGGTCGCATCTAAAGCCAATTATACAAAAACTAAAAATCTGTGAGAAGATTGGTTGGCACCAGTAGATAGCATTTATTTTTGTGTACATTTGAGCCCATTTTGGTGCATATCCAAGCCATATTAGGAAAATTTCATCGTAGGGAAAATAATGACAATATCTGCTCAACTGTACATTAAGGTCGCATCTAAAGCCAATTATACAAAAACTAAAAATCTGTGAGAAGATTTGTTGGCACCAGCAGATAGCATTTATTTTTGTGTACATTTGAGCCCATTTTGGTGCATATCCAAGCCATATTAAGAAAATTTCATCGTAGGGAAAATAATGACAATATCTACTCAACTGTACATTAAGGTCGCACCTAAAGCCAATTATACAAAAACTAAAAATCTGTGAGAAGATTGGTTGGCACCAGTAGATAGCATTTATTTTTGTGTACATTTGAGCCCATTTTGGTGCATATCCAAGCCATATTAGGAAAATTTCATCGTAGGGAAAATAATGACAATATCTGCTCAACTGTACATTAAGGTCGCATCTAAAGCCAATTATACAAAAACTAAAAATCTGTGAGAAGATTTGTTGGCACCAGCAGATAGCATTTATTTGTGTGTACATTTGAGCCCATTTTGGTGCATATCCAAGCCATATTAAGAAAATTTCATCGTAAAGAAAATAATGACAATATCTGCTCAACTTTACATTAAGGTCGCATCTAAAGCCAATTATACAAAAACTAAAAATCTGTGAGAAGATTGGTTGGCACCAGTAGATAGCATTTATTTTTGTGTACATTTGAGCCCATTTTGGTGCATATCCAAGCCATATTAGGAAAATTTCATCGTAGGGAAAATAATGACAATATCTGCTCAACTGTACATTAAGGTCGCATCTAAAGCCAATTATACAAAAACTAAAAATCTGTGAGAAGATTTGTTGGCACCAGCAGATAGCATTTATTTTTGTGTACATTTGAGCCCATTTTGGTGCATATCCAAGCCATATTAAGAAAATTTCATCGTAGGGAAAATAATGACAATATCTGCTCAACTGTACATTAAGGTCGCATCTAAAGCCAATTATACAAAAACTAAAAATCTGTGAGAAGATTGGTTGGCACCAGTAGATAGCATTTATTTTTGTGTACATTTGAGCCCATTTTGGTGCATATCCAAGCCATATTAGGAAAATTTCATCGTAGGGAAAATAATGACAATATCTGCTCAACTGTACATTAAGGTCGCATCTAAAGCCAATTATACAAAAACTAAAAATCTGTGAGAAGATTGGTTGGCACCAGCAGATAGCATTTATTTGTGTGTACATTTGAGCCCATTTTGGTGCATATCCAAGCCATATTAAGAAAATTTCATCGTAGGGAAAATAATGACAATATCTGCTCAACTTTACATTAAGGTCGCATCTAAAGCCAATTATACAAAAAACTAAAAATCTGTGAGAAGATTGGTTGGCACCAGCAGATAGCATTTATTTTTGTGTACATTTGAGCCCATTTTGGTGCATATCCAAGCCATATAAAGAAAATTTCATCGTAAAGAAAATAATGACAATATCTGCTCAACTGTACATTAAGGTCGCATCTAAAGCCAATTATACAAAAACTAAAAATCTGTGAGAAGATTAGTTGGCACCAGCAGATAGCATTTATTTTTGTGTACATTTGAGCCAATTTTGGTGCATATCCAAGCCATATTAGGAAAATTTCATCGTAGGGAAAATAATGACAATATCTGCTCAACTGTACATTAAGGTCGCATCTAAAGCCAATTATACAAAAACTAAAAATCTGTGAGAAGATTGGTTGGCACAAGCAGATAGCATTTATTTTTGTGTACATTTCAGCCCATTTTGTTGCATTTCCAGGCTATATTAGGAAAATATTGTAGGGAAAATAATGACAATATCTTCTCAAATGTACATTAAGGTCGCATCTAAAGCCAATTATACAAAAACAAAAAATGTGTGAGAAGATTGGTTGGCACCAGCAGATAGCATTTATTTTTGTGTACATTTGAGCCCAATTTGGTGCATATACAAGCGATATTAGAAAATTTCATCGTAGGGAAAATAATGACAATATCTGCTCAACTGTACATTAAGGTCGCATCTAAAGCCAATTATACAAAAACTAAAAATCTGTGAGAAGATTGGTTGGCACCAGCAGATAGCATTTATTTTTGTGTACATTTGAGCCCATTTTGGTGCATATCCAAGCCATATTAAGAAAATTTCATCGTAAGGAAAATAATGACAATATCTGCTCAACTGTACATTAAGGTCGCATCTAAAGCCAATTATACAAAAACTAAAAATCTGTGAGAAGATTGGTTGGCACCAGTAGATAGCATTTATTTTTGTGTACATTTGAGCCCATTTTGGTGCATATCCAAGCCATATTAGGAAAATTTCATCGTAGGGAAAATAATGACAATATCTGCTCAACTGTACATTAAGGTCGCATCTAAAGCCAATTATACAAAAACTAAAAATCTGTGAGAAGATTTGTTGGCACCAGCAGATAGCATTTATTTTTGTGTACATTTGAGCCCATTTTGGTGCATATCCAAGCCATATTAAGAAAATTTCATCGTAGGGAAAATAATGACAATATCTGCTCAACTTTACATTAAGGTCGCATCTAAAGCCAATTATACAAAAACAAAAAATTTGTGAGAAGATTGGTTGGCACCAGCAGATAGCATTTATTTTTGTGTACATTTGAGCCCATTTTGTTGCATATCCAGGCCATATTAGGAAAATTTCATCGTAGGGAAAATAATGACAATATCTTCTCAAATGTACATTAAGGTCGCATCTAAAGCCAATTATACAAAAACAAAAAATCTGTGAGAAGATTGGTTTGCACCAGCAGATAGCATTTATTTTTGTGTACATTTGAGCCCAATTTGGTGCATATCCAAGCCATATTAAGAAAATTTCATCGTAGGGAAAATAATGACAATATCTGCTCAACTGTACATTAAGGTCGCATCTAAAGCCAATTATACAAAAACAAAAAATCTGTGAGAAGATTGGTTGGCACCAGCAGATAGCATTTATTTTTGTGTACATTTGAGCCCAATTTGGTGCATATCCAAGCCATATTAAGAACATTTCATCGTAGGGAAAATAATGACAATATCTGCTCAACTGTACATTAAGGTCGCATCTAAAGCCAATTATACAAAAACAAAAAATCTGTGAGAAGATTGGTTGGCACCAGTAGATAGCATTTATTATTGTGTACATTTGAGCCCATTTTGGTGCATATCCAAGCCATATTAGGAAAATTTCATCGTAGGGAAAATAATGACAATATCTGCTCAACTGTACATTAAGGTCGCATCTAAAGCCAATTATACAAAAAATAAAAATCTGTGAGAAGATTGGTTGGCACCAGCAGATAGCATTTATTTTTGTGTACATTTGAGCCCATTTTGGTGCATATCCAAGCCATATAAAGAAAATTTCATCGTAAAGAAAATAATGACAATATCTGCTCAACTTTACATTAAGGTCGCATCTAAAGCCAATTATACAAAAACTAAAAATCTGTGAGAAGATTGGTTGGCACCAGTAGATAGCATTTATTTTTGTGTACATTTGAGCCCATTTTGGTGCATATCCAAGCCATATTAGGAAAATTTCATCGTAGGGAAAATAATGACAATATCTGCTCAACTGTACATTAAGGTCGCATCTAAAGCCAATTATACAAAAACTAAAAATCTGTGAGAAGATTGGTTGGCACCAGCAGATAGCATTTATTTTTGTGTACATTTGAGTCCATTTTGGTGCATATCCAAGCCATATTAAGAAAATTTCATCATAGGGAAAATAATGACAATATCTGCTCAACTTTACATTAAGGTCGCATCTAAAGCCAATTATACAAAAACAAAAAATCTGTGAGAAGATTGGTTGGCACCAGCAGATAGCATTTATTTTTGTGTACATTTAAGCCCAATTTGGTGCATATCCTAGCCATATTAAGAAAATTTCATCATAGGGAAAATAATGACAATATCTGCTCAACTGTACATTAAGGTCGCATCTAAAGCCAATTATACAAAAACTAAAAATCTGTGAGAAGATTGGTTGGCACCAGTAGATAGCATTTATTTTTGTGTACATTTGAGCCCATTTTGGTGCATATCCAAGCCATATTAGGAAAATTTCATCGTAGGGAAAATAATGACAATATCTGCTCAACTGTACATTAAGGTCGCATCTAAAGCCAATTATACAAAAACTAAAAATCTGTGAGAAGATTTGTTGGCACCAGCAGATAGCATTTATTTTTGTGTACATTTGAGCCCATTTTGGTGCATATCCAAGCCATATTAAGAAAATTTCATCGTAGGGAAAATAATGACAATATCTGCTCAACTGTACATTAAGGTCGCATCTAAAGCCAATTATACAAAAACTAAAAATCTGTGAGAAGATTGGTTGGCACCAGTAGATAGCATTTATTTTTGTGTACATTTGAGCCCATTTTGGTGCATATCCAAGCCATATTAGGAAAATTTCATCGTAGGGAAAATAATGACAATATCTGCTCAACTGTACATTAAGGTCGCATCTAAAGCCAATTATACAAAAACTAAAAATCTGTGAGAAGATTTGTTGGCACCAGCAGATAGCATTTATTTGTGTGTACATTTGAGCCCATTTTGGTGCATATCCAAGCCATATTAAGAAAATTTCATCGTAGGGAAAATAATGACAATATCTGCTCAACTTTACATTAAGGTCGCATCTAAAGCCAATTATACAAAAAACTAAAAATCTGTGAGAAGATTGGTTGGCACCAGCAGATAGCATTTATTTTTGTGTACATTTGAGCCCATTTTGGTGCATATCCAAGCCATATTAAGAAAATTTCATCGTAAAGAAAATAATGACAATATCTGCTCAACTGTACATTAAGGTCGCATCTAAAGCCAATTATACAAAAACTAAAAATCTGTGAGAAGATTAGTTGGCACCAGCAGATAGCATTTATTTTTGTGTACATTTGAGCCAATTTTGGTGCATATCCAAGCCATATTAGGAAAATTTCATCGTAGGGAAAATAATGACAATATCTGCTCAACTGTACATTAAGGTCGCATCTAAAGCCAATTATACAAAAACTAAAAATCTGTGAGAAGATTGGTTGGCACAAGCAGATAGCATTTATTTTTGTGTACATTTCAGCCCATTTTGTTGCATTTCCAGGCTATATTAGGAAAATATTGTAGGGAAAATAATGACAATATCTTCTCAAATGTACATTAAGGTCGCATCTAAAGCCAATTATACAAAAACAAAAAATGTGTGAGAAGATTGGTTGGCACCAGCAGATAGCATTTATTTTTGTGTACATTTGAGCCCAATTTGGTGCATATACAAGCGATATTAGAAAATTTCATCGTAGGGAAAATAATGACAATATCTGCTCAATTGTACATTAAGGTCGCATCTAAAGCCAATTATACAAAAACTAAAAATCTGTGAGGAGATTGGTTGGCACCAGTAGATAGCATTTATTTTTGTGTACATTTGAGCCCATTTTGGTGCATATCCAAGCCATATTAGGAAAATTTCATCGTAGGGAAAATAATGACAATATCTGCTCAACTGTACATTAAGGTCGCATCTAAAGCCAATTATACAAAAACTAAAAATCTGTGAGAAGATTGGTTGGCACCAGCAGATAGCATTTATTTTTGTGTACATTTGAGCCCATTTTGGTGCATATCCAAGCCATATTAAGAAAATTTCATCGTAAGGAAAATAATGACAATATCTGCTCAACTGTACATTAAGGTCGCATCTAAAGCCAATTATACAAAAACTAAAAATCTGTGAGAAGATTGGTTGGCACCAGTAGATAGCATTTATTTTTGTGTACATTTGAGCCCATTTTGGTGCATATCCAAGCCATATTAGGAAAATTTCATCGTAGGGAAAATAATGACAATATCTGCTCAACTGTACATTAAGGTCGCATCTAAAGCCAATTATACAAAAACTAAAAATCTGTGAGAAGATTTGTTGGCACCAGCAGATAGCATTTATTTTTGTGTACATTTGAGCCCATTTTGGTGCATATCCAAGCCATATTAAGAAAATTTCATCGTAGGGAAAATAATGACAATATCTGCTCAACTGTACATTAAGGTCGCATCTAAAGCCAATTATACAAAAACTAAAAATCTGTGAGAAGATTGGTTGGCACAAGCAGATAGCATTTATTTTTGTGTACATTTCAGCCCATTTTGTTGCATTTCCAGGCTATATTAGGAAAATATTGTAGGGAAAATAATGACAATATCTTCTCAAATGTACATTAAGGTCGCATCTAAAGCCAATTATACAAAAACTAAAAATCTGTGAGAAGATTGGTTGGCACCAGCAGATAGCATTTATTTTTGTGTACATTTGAGCCCAATTTGGTGCATATACAAGCGATATTAGAAAATTTCATCGTAGGGAAAATAATGACAATATCTGCTCAATTGTACATTAAGGTCGCATCTAAAGCCAATTATACAAAAACTAAAAATCTGTGAGGAGATTGGTTGGCACCAGTAGATAGCATTTATTTTTGTGTACATTTGAGCCCATTTTGGTGCATATCCAAGCCATATTAGGAAAATTTCATCGTAGGGAAAATAATGACAATATCTGCTCAACTGTACATTAAGGTCGCATCTAAAGCCAATTATACAAAAACTAAAAATCTGTGAGAAGATTGGTTGGCACCAGCAGATAGCATTTATTTTTGTGTACATTTGAGCCCATTTTGGTGCATATCCAAGCCATATTAAGAAAATTTCATCGTAAGGAAAATATTGACAATATCTGCTCAACTGTACATTAAGGTCGCATCTAAAGCCAATTATACAAAAACTAAAAATCTGTGAGAAGATTGGTTGGCACCAGTAGATAGCATTTATTTTTGTGTACATTTGAGCCCATTTTGGTGCATATCCAAGCCATATTAGGAAAATTTCATCGTAGGGAAAATAATGACAATATCTGCTCAACTGTACATTAAGGTCGCATCTAAAGCCAATTATACAAAAACTAAAAATCTGTGAGAAGATTTGTTGGCACCAGCAGATAGCATTTATTTTTGTGTACATTTGAGCCCATTTTGGTGCATATCCAAGCCATATTAAGAAAATTTCATCGTAGGGAAAATAATGACAATATCTGCTCAACTTTACATTAAGGTCGCATCTAAAGCCAATTATACAAAAACAAAAAATTTGTGAGAAGATTGGTTGGCACCAGCAGATAGCATTTATTTTTGTGTACATTTGAGCCCATTTTGGTGCATATCCAAGCCATATTAGGAAAATTTCATCGTAGGGAAAATAATGACAATATCTGCTCAACTGTACATTAAGGTCGCATCTAAAGCCAATTATACAAAAACTAAAAATCTGTGAGAAGATTTGTTGGCACCAGCAGATAGCATTTATTTTTGTGTACATTTGAGCCCATTTTGGTGCATATCCAAGCCATATTAAGAAAATTTCATCGTAGGGAAAATAATGACAATATCTGCTCAACTTTACATTAAGGTCGCATCTAAAGCCAATTATACAAAAAAATAAAAATCTGTGAGAAGATTGGTTGGCACCAGCAGATAGCATTTATTTTTGTGTACATTTGAGCCCATTTTGGTGCATATCCAAGCCATATAAAGAAAATTTCATCGTAAAGAAAATAATGACAATATCTGCTCAACTGTACATTAAGGTCGCATCTAAAGCCAATTATACAAAAACTAAAAATCTGTGAGAAGATTAGTTGGCACCAGCAGATAGCATTTATTTTTGGGTACATTTGAGCCAATTTTGGTGCATATCCAAGCCATATTAGGAAAATTTCATCGTAGGGAAAATAATGACAATATCTGCTCAACTGTACATTAAGGTCGCATCTAAAGCCAATTATACAAAAACTAAAAATCTGTGAGAAGATTGGTTGGCACCAGCAGATAGCATTTATTTTTGTGTACATTTCAGCCCATTTTGTTGCATTTCCAGGCTATATTAGGAAAATATTGTAGGGAAAATAATGACAATATCTTCTCAAATGTACATTAAGGTCGCATCTAAAGCCAATTATACAAAAACAAAAAATGTGTGAGAAGATTGGTTGGCACCAGCAGATAGCATTTATTTTTGTGTACAATTGAGCCCAATTTGGTGCATATACAAGCGATATTAGAAAATTTCATCGTAGGGAAAATAATGACAATATCTGCTCAATTGTACATTAAGGTCGCATCTAAAGCCAATTATACAAAAACTAAAAATCTGTGAGGAGATTGGTTGGCACCAGTAGATAGCATTTATTTTTGTGTACATTTGAGCCCATTTTGGTGCATATCCAAGCCATATTAGGAAAATTTCATCGTAGGGAAAATAATGACAATATCTGCTCAACTGTACATTTAGGTCGCATCTAAAGCCAATTATACAAAAACTAAAAATCTGTGAGAAGATTGGTTGGCACCAGCAGATAGCATTTATTTTTGTGTACATTTGAGCCCATTTTGGTGCATATCCAAGCCATATTAAGAAAATTTCATCGTAAGGAAAATAATGACAATATCTGCTCAACTGTACATTAAGGTCGCATCTAAAGCCAATTATACAAAAACTAAAAATCTGTGAGAAGATTGGTTGGCACCAGTAGATAGCATTTATTTTTGTGTACATTTGAGCCCATTTTGGTGCATATCCAAGCCATATTAGGAAAATTTCATCGTAGGGAAAATAATGACAATATCTGCTCAACTGTACATTAAGGTCGCATCTAAAGCCAATTATACAAAAACTAAAAATCTGTGAGAAGATTTGTTGGCACCAGCAGATAGCATTTATTTTTGTGTACATTTGAGCCCATTTTGGTGCATATCCAAGCCATATTAAGAAAATTTCATCGTAGGGAAAATAATGACAATATCTGCTCAACTTTACATTAAGGTCGCATCTAAAGCCAATTATACAAAAACAAAAAATTTGTGAGAAGATTGGTTGGCACCAGCAGATAGCATTTATTTTTGTGTACATTTGAGCCCATTTTGTTGCATTTCCAGGCCATATTAGGAAAATTTCATCGTAGGGAAAATAATGACAATATCTTCTCAAATGTACATTAAGGTCGCATCTAAAGCCAATTATACAAAAACAAAAAATCTGTGAGAAGATTGGTTGGCACCAGCAGATAGCATTTATTTTTGTGTACATTTGAGCCCAATTTGGTGCATATCCAAGCCATATTAAGAAAATTTCATCGTAGGGAAAATAATGACAATATCTGCTCAACTGTACATTAAGGTCGCATCTAAAGCCAATTATACAAAAACAAAAAATCTGTGAGAAGATTGGTTGGCACCAGCAGATAGCATTTATTTTTGTGTACATTTGAGCCCAATTTGGTGCATATCCAAGCCATGTTAAGAACATTTCATCGTAGGGAAAATAATGACAATATCTGCTCAACTGTACATTAAGGTCGCATCTAAAGCCAATTATACAAAAACAAAAAATCTGTGAGAAGATTGGTTGGCACCAGTAGATAGCATTTATTATTGTGTACATTTGAGCCCATTTTGGTGCATATCCAAGCCATATTAGGAAAATTTCATCGTAGGGAAAATAATGACAATATCTGCTCAACTGTACATTAAGGTCGCATCTAAAGCCAATTATACAAAAAATAAAAATCTGTGAGAAGATTGGTTGGCACCAGCAGATAGCATTTATTTTTGTGTACATTTGAGCCCATTTTGGTGCATATCCAAGCCATATAAAGAAAATTTCATCGTAAAGAAAATAATGACAATATCTGCTCAACTTTACATTAAGGTCGCATCTAAAGCCAATTATACAAAAACTAAAAATCTGTGAGAAGATTGGTTGGCACCAGTAGATAGCATTTATTTTTGTGTACATTTGAGCCCATTTTGGTGCATATCCAAGCCATATTAGGAAAATTTCATCGTAGGGAAAATAATGACAATATCTGCTCAACTGTACATTAAGGTCGCATCTAAAGCCAATTATACAAAAACTAAAAATCTGTGAGAAGATTGGTTGGCACCAGCAGATAGCATTTATTTTTGTGTACATTTGAGTCCATTTTGGTGCATATCCAAGCCATATTAAGAAAATTTCATCATAGGGAAAATAATGACAATATCTGCTCAACTTTACATTAAGGTCGCATCTAAAGCCAATTATACAAAAACAAAAAATCTGTGAGAAGATTGGTTGGCACCAGCAGATAGCATTTATTTTTGTGTACATTTCAGCCCAATTTGGTGCATATCCTAGCCATATTAAGAAAATTTCATCATAGGGAAAATAATGACAATATCTGCTCAACTGTACATTAAGGTCGCATCTAAAGCCAATTATACAAAAACAAAAAATCTGTGAGAAGATTGGTTGGCACCAGCAGATAGCATTTATTTTTGTGTACATTTGAGCCCAATTTGGTGCATATCCAAGCCATATTAAGAACATTTCATCGTAGGGAAAATAATGACAATATCTGCTCAACTGTACATTAAGGTCGCATCTAAAGCCAATTATACAAAAACTAAAAATCTGTGAGAAGATTGGTTGGCACCAGTAGATAGCATTTATTTTTGTGTACATTTGAGCCCATTTTGGTGCATATCCAAGCCATATTAGGAAAATTTCATCGTAGGGAAAATAATGACAATATCTGCTCAACTGTACATTAAGGTCGCATCTAAAGCCAATCATACAAAACCTAAAAATCTGTGAGAAGATTGGTTGGCACCAGCAGATAGCATTTATTTTTGTGTACATTTGAGCCCATTTTGGTGCATATCCAAGCCATATAAAGAAAATTTCATCGTAAAGAAAATAATGACAATATCTGCTCAACTGTACATTAAGGTCGCATCTAAAGCCAATTATACAAAAACAAAAAATCTGTGAGAAGATTAGTTGGTACCAGCAGATAGCATTTATTTTTGTGTACATTTGAGCCAATTTTGGTGCATATCCAAGCCATATTAGGAAAATTTCATCGTAGGGAAAATAATGACAATATCTTCTCAAATGTACATTAAGGTCGCATCTAAAGCCAATTATACAAAAACTAAAAATCTGTGAGAAGATTGGTTGGCACCAGCAGATAGCATTTATATTTGTGTACATTTGAGTCCATTTTGGTGCATATCCAAGCCATATTAAGGAAATTTCATCGTAGAAAAATAATGACAATATCTGCTCAACTTTACATTAAGATCGCATCTAAAGCCAATTATACAAAAACAAAAAATCTGTGAGAAGATTGGTTGGCACCAGCAGATAGCATTTATTTTTGTGTACATTTGAGCCCAATTTGGTGCATATCCAAGCCATATCAAGAAAATTTCATCGTAGGGAAAATAATGACAATATCTGCTCAACTGTACATTAAGGTCGCATCTAAAGCCAATTATACAAAAACTAAAAATCTGTGAGAAGATTGGTTGGGACCAGCAGATAGCATTTATTTTTGTGTACATTTGAGCCCAATTTGGTGCATATCCAAGCCATATTAAGAAAATTTCATCGTAAGGAAAATAATGACAATATCTGCTCAACTTTACATTAAGGTCGCATCTAAAGCCAATTATACAAAAACTAAAAATCTGTGAGAAGATTAGTTGGCACCAGCAGATAGCATTTATTTTTGTGTACATTTGAGCCCATTTTGGTGCATATCCAAGCCATATTAAGAAAATTTCATCGTAGGGAAAATAATGACAATATCTGCTCAAC
Source organism: Steromphala cineraria (assembly GCA_916613615.1). Taxonomy (NCBI): domain Eukaryota; kingdom Metazoa; phylum Mollusca; class Gastropoda; order Trochida; family Trochidae; genus Steromphala; species Steromphala cineraria. Next base: position 62,951,019 of record OU744721.1, on the reverse strand, counting down.
TGTACATTAAAGGGGCAGTAGCACGTTTTTAGGGGGAATATTAGGTGATGTCAGGAAAATGAAAATTAATGGTTCCAATTGTAAGACAATGTATTTAAAATAAATCGAGCAGTAAAAATTCAAATATATAACATAAAGTTTAGCCATGCGATTCCTTTTTGTTACACAAAATGAATTAAAGGTGTTCACACAAAATGGCCGCCAATGGATTTTATGTGAATCTTCATACTTTGTCATCTGACTATGGATGATTGGCTTGTGTAATGAGATTTTTGACACTGTCAAAATAATACATTTAGCATTAACTTAAAATTATCAGTGAAAAATTTGAAATATAAAATTATCAAAAAACGTGCTCCTGCCCCTTTAAGGTCGCATCTAAAGCCAATTATACAAAAACTAAAAATCTGTGAGAAGATTGGTTGGACCCAGCAGATAGCATTTATTTTTATGTACATTTGAGCCCATTTTGTTGCATTTCCAGGCCATATTAGGAAAATTTCATTGGAGGGAAAATAATGACAATATCTTCTCAAATGTACATTAAGGTCGCATCTAAAGCCAATTATACAAAAACTAAAAATATGTGAGAAGATTGGTTGGCACCAGCAGATAGCGTTTATTTTTGTGTACATTTGAGCCTATTTTGGTGCATATCCAGGCCATATTAAGAAAATTTCATCGTAGGGAAAATAATGACAATATCTGCTCAACTGTACATTAAGGTCGCATCTAAAGCCAATTATACAAAAACTAAAAATCTGTGAGAAGATTGGTTGGCACCAGCAGATAGCATTTATTTTTGTGTACATTTGAGCCCATTTTGGTGCATATCCAAGCCATATTAAGAAAATTTCATCGTAGGGAAAATAATGACAATATCTGCTTAACTGTACATTAAGGTCGCATCTAAAGACAATTATACAAAAACTAAAATTCTGTGAGAAGATTGGTTGGCACCAGCAGATAGCATTTATTTGTGTGTACATTTGAGCCCATTTTGTTGCATTTCCAGGCCATATTAGGAAAATTTCATCGTAAGGAAAATAATGACAATATCTTCTCAAATGTACATTAAGGTCGCATCTAAAGCCAATTATACAAAAACTAAAAATATGTGAGAAGATTGGTTGGCACCAGCAGATAGCGTTTATTTTTGTGTACATTTGAGCCCAATTTGGTGCATATCCAAGCCATATTAAGAAAATTTCATCGTAGGGAAAATAATGACAATATCTGCTCAACTTTACATTAAGGTCGCATCTAAAGCCAATTATACAAAAACTAAAAATCTGTGAGAAGATTGGTTGGCACCAGCAGATAGCATTTATTTTTGTGTACATTTGAGTCCATTTTGGTGCATATCCAAGCCATATTAAGAAAATTTCATCGTAGGGAAAATAATGACAATAGCTGCTCAACTTTACATTAAGGTCGCATCTAAAGCCAATTATACAAAAACAAAAAATCTGTGAGAAGATTGGTTGGCACCAGCAGATAGCATTTATTTTTGTGTACATTTGAGCCCAATTTGGTGCATATTCAAGCCATATCAAGAAAATTTCATCGTAGGGAAAATAATGACAATATCTGCTCAACTGTACATTAAGGTCGCATCTAAAGCCAATTATACAAAAACTAAAAATCTGTGACAAGATTGGTTGGCACCAGTAGATAGCATTTATTTTTGTGTACATTTGAGCCCATTTTGGTGCATATCCAAGCCATATTAGGAAAATTTCATCGTAGGGAAAATAATGACAATATCTGCTCAACTGTACATCAAGGTCGCATCTAAAGCCAATTATACAAAAACTAAAAATCTGTGAGAAGATTGGTTGGCACCAGCAGATAGCATTTATTTTTGTGTACATTTGAGCCCATTTTGGTGCATATCCAAGCCATATTAAGAAAATTTCATCGTAAGGAAAATAATGACAATATCTGCTCAACTTTACATTAAGGTCGCATCTAAAGCCAATTATACAAAAACTAAAAATCTGTGAGAAGATTAGTTGGCACCAGCAGATAGCATTTATTTTTGTGTACATTTGAGCCCATTTTGGTGCATATCCAAGCCATATTAAGAAAATTTCATCGTAGGGAAAATAATGACAATATCTGCTCAACTGTACATTAAGGTCGCATCTAAAGCCAATTATACAAAAACTAAAAATCTGTGAGAAGATTGGTTGGCACCAGCAGATAGCATTTATTTTTGTGTACATTTGAGCCCATTTTGTTGCATTTCCAGGCCATATTAGGAAAATTTCATCGGAGGGAAAATAATGACAATATCTTCTCAAATGTACATTAAGGTCGCATCTAAAGCCAATTATACAAAAATTAAAAATATGTGAGAAGATTGGTTGGCACCAGCAGATAGCGTTTATTTTTGTGTACATTTGAGCCTATTTTGGTGCATATCCAAGCCATATTAAGAAAATTTCATCGTAGGGAAAATAATGACAATATCTGCTCAACTGTACATTAAGGTCGCATCTAAAGCCAATTATACAAAAACTAAAAATCTGTGAGAAGATTGGTTGGCACCAGCAGATAGCATTTATTTTTGTGTACATTTGAGCCCATTTTGGTGCATATCCAAGCCATATTAAGAAAATTTCATCGTAGGGAAAATAATGACAATATCTGCTTAACTGTACATTAAGGTCGCATCTAAAGACAATTATACAAAAACTAAAATTCTGTGAGAAGATTGGTTGGCACCAGCAGATAGCATTTATTTGTGTGTACATTTGAGCCCATTTTGTTGCATTTCCAGGCCATATTAGGAAAATTTCATCGTAGGGAAAATAATGACAATATCTTCTCAAATGTACATTAAGGTCGCATCTAAAGCCAATTATACAAAAACTAAAAATATGTGAGAAGATTGGTTGGCACCAGCAGGTAGCGTTTATTTTTGTGTACATTTGAGCCCAATTTGGTGCATATCCAAGCCATATTAAGAAAATTTCATCGTACGGAAAATAATGACAATATCTGCTCAACTTTACATTAAGGTCGCATCTAAAGCCAATTATACAAAAACTAAAAGTCTGTGAGAAGATTGGTTGGCACCAGCAGATAGCATTTATTTTTGTGTACATTTGAGTCCATTTTGGTGCATATCCAAGCCATATTAAGAAAATTTCATCGTAGGGAAAATAATGACAATAGCTGCTCAACTTTACATTAAGGTCGCATCTAAAGCCAATTATACAAAAACAAAAAATCTGTGAGAAGATTGGTTGGCACCAGTAGATAGCATTTATTTTTGTGTACATTTGAGCCCAATTTGGTGCATATCCAAGCCATATTAAGAAAATTTCATCGTAGGGAAAATAATGACAATATCTGCTCAACTGTACATTAAGGTCGCATCTAAAGCCAATTATACAAAAACTAAAAATCTGTGAGAAGATTGGTTGGCACACGTAGATAGAATTTATTTTTGTGTACATTTGAGCCCATTTTGGTGCATATCCAAGCCATATTAGGAAAATTTCCCCGTAGGGAAAATAATGACAATATCTGCTCAACTGTACATTAAGGTCGCATCTAAAGCCAATTATACAAAAACTAAAAATCTGTGAGAAGATTGGTTGGCACCAGCAGATAGCATTTATTTTTGTGTACATTTGAGCCCATTTTGGTGCATATCCAAGCCATCTTAAGAAAATTTCATCGTAGGGAAAATAATGACAATATCTGCTCAACTTTACATTAAGGTCGCATCTAAAGCCATTTATACAAAAACAAAAAATCTATGAGAAGATTGGTTGGCACCAGCAGATAGCATTTATTTTTGTGTACATTTGAGCCCATGTTTGTGCATATCCAAGCCATATTAAGAAAATTTCATCGTAGGGAAATTTTGACAATATCTGCTCAACTGTACATTAAGGTCGCATCTAAAGCCAATTATACAAAAACTAAAAATCTGTGAGGAGATTGGTTAGCACCAGCAAATAGCATTTATTTTTGTGTACATTTGAGCCCATTTTGTTGCATTTCCAGGCCATATTAGGAAAATTTCATCGGAGGGAAAATAATGACAATATCTTCTCAAATGTACATTAAGGTCGCATCTAAAGCCAATTATACAAAAACTAAAAATATGTGAGAAGATTGGTTGGCACCAGCAGATAGCGTTTATTTTTGTGTACATTTGAGCCCATTTTGGTGCATATCCAAGCCATATTAAGAAAATTTCATCGTAGGGAAAATAATGACAATATCTGCTTAACTGTACATTAAGGTCGCATCTAAAGCCAATTATACAAAAACTAAAATTCTGTGAGAAGATTGGTTGGCACCAGCAGATAGCATTTATTTGTGTGTACATTTGAGCCCATTTTGTTGCATTTCCAGGCCATATTAGGAAAATTTCATCGTAGGGAAAATAATGACAATATCTTCTCAAATGTACATTAAGGTCGCATCTAAAGCCAATTATACAAAAACTAAAAATATGTGAGAAGATTGGTTGGCACCAGCAGATAGCGTTTACTTTTGTGTACATTTGAGCCCAATTTGGTGCATATCCAAGCCATATTAAGAAAATTTCATCGTAGGGAAAATAATGACAATATCTGCTCAACTTTACATTAAGGTCGCATCTAAAGCCAATTATACAAAAACTAAAAATCTGTGAGAAGATTGGTTGGCACCAGCAGATAGCATTTATTTTTGTGTACATTTGAGTCCATTTTGGTGCATATCCAAGCCATATTAAGAAAATTTCATCGTAGGGAAAATAATGACAATAGCTGCTCAACTTTACATTAAGGTCGCATCTAAAGCCAATTATACAAAAACAAAAAATCTGTGAGAAGATTGGTTGGCACCAGTAGATAGCATTTGTTTTTGTGTACATTTGAGCCCAATTTGGTGCATATCCAAGCCATATTAAGAAAATTTCATCGTAGGGAAAATAATGACAATATCTGCTCAACTGTACATTAAGGTCGCATCTAAAGCCAATTATACAAAAACTAAAAATCTGTGAGAAGATTGGTTGGCACCAGTAGATAGAATTTATTTTTGTGTACATTTGAGCCCATTTTGGTGCATATCCAAGCCATATTAGGAAAATTTAATCGTAGGGAAAATAATTACAATATCTGCTCAACTGTACATTAAGGTCGCATCTAAAGCCAATTATACAAAAACTAAAAATCTGTGAGAAGATTGGTTGGCACCAGCAGATAGCATTTATTTTTGTGTACATTTGAGCCCATTTTGGTGCATATCCAAGCCATATTAAGAAAATTCCATCGTAGGGAAAATAATGACAATATCTGCTCAACTTTACATTAAGGTCGCATCTAAAGCCATTTATACAAAAACAAAAAATCTGTGAGAAGATTGGTTGGCACCAGCAGATAGCATTTATTTTTGTGTACATTTGAGCCAGTGTTTGTGCATATCCAAGCCATATTAAGAAAATTTCATCGTAGGGAAATTTTGACAATATCTGCTCAACTGTACATTAAGGTCGCATCTAAAGCCAATTATACAAAAACTAAAAATCTGTGAGGAGATTAGTTAGCACCAGCAAATAGCATTTATTTTTGTGTACATTTGAGCCCATTTTGGTGCATATCCAAGCCATATTAGGAAAATTTCATCGTAGGGAAAATAATGACAATATCTGCTCAACTGTACATTAAGGTCGCATCTAAAGCCAATTATACAAAAACTAAAAATCTGTGAGAAGATTGGTTGGTACCAGCAGATAGCATTTATTTTTGTGTACATTTGAGCCCATTTTGGTGCATATTCAAGCCATATTAAGAAAGTTTCATCGTAGGGAAAATAATGACAATATCTGCTCAACTGTACATTAAGGTCGCATCTAAAGCCAATTATACAAAAACTAAAAATCTGTGAGAAGATTGGTTGGCACCAGTAGATAGCATTTATTTTTGTGTACATTTGAGCTCATTTTGGTGCATATCCAAGCCATATTAGGAAAATTTCATCGTAGGGAAAATAATGACAATATCTGCTCAACTGTACATTAAGGTCGCATCTAAAGCCAATTATACAAAAACTAAAAATCTGTGAGAAGATTGGTTGGCACCAGCAGATAGCATTTATTTTTGTGTACATTTGAGCCCATTTTGGTGCATATCCAAGCCATATTAAGAAAATTTCATCGTAGGGAAAATAATGACAATATCTGCTCAACTGTACATTAAGGTCGCATCTAAAGCCAATTATACAAAAACTAAAAATCTGTGAGGAGATTGGTTAGCACCAGCAAATAGCATTTATTTTTGTGTACATTTGAGCCCATTTTGTTGCATTTCCAGGCCATATTAGGAAAATTTCATCGGAGGGAAAATAATGACAATATCTTCTCAAATGTACATTAAGGTCGCATCTAAAGCCAATTATACAAAATCTAAAAATATGTGAGAAGATTGGTTGGCACCAGCAGATAGCGTTTATTTTTGTGTACATTTGAGCCTATTTTGGTGCATATCCAAGCCATATTAAGAAAATTTCACCGTAGGGAAAATAATGACAATATCTGCTCAACTGTACATTAAGGTCGCATCTAAAGCCAATTATACAAAAACAAAAAATCTGTGAGAAGATTGGTTGGCACCAGCAGATAGCATTTATTTTTGTGTACATTTGAGCCCATTTTGGTGCATATCCAAGCCATATTAAGAAAATTTCATCGTAGGGAAAATAATGACAATATCTGCTTAACTGTACATTAAGGTCGCATCTAAAGCCAATTATACAAAAACTAAAATTCTGTGAGAAGATTGGTTGGCACCAGCAGATAGCATTTATTTGTGTGTACATTTGAGCCCATTTTGTTGCATTTCCAGGCCATATTAGGAAAATTTCATCGTAGAGAAAATAATGACAATATCTTCTCAAATGTACATTAAGGTCGCATCTAAAGCCAATTATACAAAAACTAAAAATATGTGAGAAGATTGGTTGGCACCAGCAGATAGCGTTTATTTTTGTGTACATTTGAGCCCAATTTGGTGCATATCCAAGCCATATTAAGAAAATTTCATCGTAGGGAAAATAATGACAATATCTGCTCAACTTTACATTAAGGTCGCATCTAAAGCCAATTATACAAAAACTAAAAATCTGTGAGAAGATTGGTTGGCACCAGCAGATAGCATTTATTTTTGTGTACATTTGAGTCCATTTTGGTGCATATCCAAGCCATATTAAGAAAATTTCATCGTAGGGAAAATAATGACAATAGCTGCTCAACTTTACATTAAGTTCGCATCTAAAGCCAATTATACAAAAACAAAAAATCTGTGAGAAGATTGGTTGGCACCAGTAGATAGCATTTATTTTTGTGTACATTTGAGCCCAATTTGGTGCATATCCAAGCCATATTAAGAAAATTTCATCGTAGGGAAAATAATGACAATATCTGCTCAACTGTACATTAAGGTCGCATCTAAAGCCAATTATACAAAAACTACAAATCTGTGAGAAGATTGGTTGGCACCAGTAGATAGAATTTATTTTTGTGTACATTTGAGCCCATTTTGGTGCATATCCAAGCCATATTAGGAAAATTTCATCGTAGGTAAAATAATTACAATATCTGCTCAACTGTACATTAAGGTCGCATCTAAAGCCAATTATACAAAAACTAAAAATCTGTGAGAAGATTGGTTGGCACCAGCAGATAGCATTTATTTGTGTGTACATTTGAGCCCATTTTGGTGCATATCCAAGCCATATTAAGAAAATTTCATCGTAGGGAAAATAATGACAATATCTGCTCAACTTTACATTAAGGTCGCATCTAAAGCCATTTATACAAAAACAAAAAATCTGTGAGAAGATTGGTTGGCACCAGCAGATAGCATTTATTTGTGTGTACATTTGAGCCAGTGTTTGTGCATATCCAAGCCATATTAAGAAAATTTCATCGTAGGGAAATTTTGACAATATCTGCTCAACTGTACATTAAGGTCGCATCTAAAGCCAATTATACAAAAACTAAAAATCTGTGAGGAGATTGGTTAGCACCAGCAAATAGCATTTATTTTTGTGTACATTTGAGCCCATTTTGGTGCATATCCAAGCCATATTAGGAAAATTTCATCGTAGGGAAAATAATGACAATATCTGCTCAACTGTACATTAAGGTCGCATCTAAAGCCAATTATACAAAAACTAAAAATCTGTGAGAAGATTGGTTGGCACCAGTAGATAGCATTTATTTTTGTGTACATTTGAGCCCATTTTGGTGCATATCCAAGCCATATTAGGAAAATTTCATCGTAGGGAAAATAATGACAATATCTGCTCAACTGTACATTAAGGTCGCATCTAAAGCCAATTATACAAAAACAAAAAATCTGTGAGAAGATTGGTTGGCACCAGCAGATAGCATTTATTTTTGTGTACATTTGAGTCCATTTTGGTTCATATCCAAGCCATATTAAGAAAATTTCATCGTAGGGAAAATAATGACAATATCTGCTCAACTTTACATTAAGGTCGCATCTAAAGCCATTTATACAAAAACTAAAAATCTGTGAGAAGATTGGTTGGCACCAGCAGATAGCATTTATTTTGTGTACATTTGAGCCCATTTTGGTGCATATCCAAGCCATATTAAGAAAATTTCATCGTAGGGAAAATAATGACAATATCTGCTCAACTTTACATTAAGGTCGCATCTAAAGCCAATTATACAAAAACAAAAAATCTGTGAGAAGATTGGTTGGCACCAGCAGATAGCATTTATTTTTGTGTACATTTGAGCCCATTTTGGTGCATATCCAAGCCATATTAAGAAAATTTCATCGTAGGGAAAATAATGACAATATCTGCTCAACTGTACATTAAGGTCGCATCTAAAGCCAATTATACAAAAACTAAAAATCTGTGAGGAGATTGGTTAGCACCAGCAAATAGCATTTATTTTTGTGTACATTTGAGCCCATTTTGTTGCATTTCCAGGCCATATTAGGAAAATTTCATCGGAGGGAAAATAATGACAATATCTTCTGAAATGTACATTAAGGTCGCATCTAAAGCCAATTATACAAAAACTAAAAATATGTGAGAAGATTGGTTGGCACCAGCAGATAGCGTTTATTTTTGTGTACATTTGAGCCCATTTTGTTGCATTTCCAGGCCATATTAGGAAAATTTCATCGGAGGGAAAATAATGACAATATCTTCTCAAATGTACATTAAGGTCGCATCTAAAGCCAATTATACAAAAACAAAAAATCTGTGAGAAGATTGGTTGGCACCAGCAGATAGCATTTATTTTTGTGTACATTTGAGCCCATTTTGGTGCATATCCAAGCCATATTAAGAAAATTTCATCGTAGGGAAAATAATGACAATATCTGCTTAACTGTACATTAAGGTCGCATCTAAAGCCAATTATACAAAAACTAAAATTCTGTGAGAAGATTGGTTGGCACCAGCAGATAGCATTTATTTGTGTGTACATTTGAGCCCATTTTGTTGCATTTCCAGGCCATATTAGGAAAATTTCATCGTAGGGAAAATAATGACAATATCTTCTCAAATGTACATTAAGGTCGCATCTAAAGCCAATTATACAAAAACTAAAAATATGTGAGAAGATTGGTTGGCACCAGCAGATAGCGTTTATTTTTGTGTACATTTGAGCCCAATTTGGTGCATATCCAAGCCATATTAAGAAAATTTCATCGTAGGGAAAATAATGACAATATCTGCTCAACTTTACATTAAGGTCGCATCTAAAGCCAATTATACAAAAACTAAAAATCTGTGAGAAGATTGGTTGGCACCAGCAGATAGCATTTATTTTTGTGTACATTTGAGTCCATTTTGGTGCATATCCAAGCCATATTAAGAAAATTTCATCGTAGGGAAAATAATGACAATAGCTGCTCAACTTTACATTAAGGTCGCATCTAAAGCCAATTATACAAAAACAAAAAATCTGTGAGAAGATTGGTTGGCACCAGTAGATAGCATTTATTTTTGTGTACATTTGAGCCCAATTTGGTGCATATCCAAGCCATATTAAGAAAATTTCATCGTAGGGAAAATAATGACAATATCTGCTCAACTGTACATTAAGGTCGCATCTAAAGCCAATTATACAAAAACTACAAATCTGTGAGAAGATTGGTTGGCACCAGTAGATAGAATTTATTTTTGTGTACATTTGAGCCCATTTTGGTGCATATCCAAGCCATATTAGGAAAATTTCATCGTAGGTAAAATAATTACAATATCTGCTCAACTGTACATTAAGGTCGCATCTAAAGCCAATTATACAAAAACTAAAAATCTGTGAGAAGATTGGTTGGCACCAGCAGATAGCATTTATTTTTGTGTACATTTGAGCCCATTTTGGTGCATATCCAAGCCATATTAAGAAAATTTCATCGTAGGGAAAATAATGACAATATCTGCTCAACTTTACATTAAGGTCGCATCTAAAGCCATTTATACAAAAACAAAAAATCTGTGAGAAGATTGGTTGGCACCAGCAGATAGCATTTATTTGTGTGTACATTTGAGCCAGTGTTTGTGCATATCCAAGCCATATTAAGAAAATTTCATCGTAGGGAAATTTTGACAATATCTGCTCAACTGTACATTAAGGTCGCATCTAAAGCCCATTATACAAAAACTAAAAATCTGTGAGGAGATTGGTTAGCACCAGCAAATAGCATTTATTTTTGTGTACATTTGAGCCCATTTTGGTGCATATCCAAGCCATATTAGGAAAATTTCATCGTAAGGAACATAATGACAATATCTGCTCAACTGTACATTAAGGTCGCATCTAAAGCCAATTATACAAAAACTAAAAATCTGTGAGAAGATTGGTTGGCACCAGCAGATAGCATTTATTTTTGTGTACATTTGAGCCCATTTTGGTGCATATTCAAGCCATAATAAGAAAATTTCATCGTAGGGAAAATAATGACAATATCTGCTCAACTGTACATTAAGGTCGCATCTAAAGCCAATTATACAAAAACTAAAAATCTGTGAGAAGATTGGTTGGCACCAGCAGATAGCATTTATTTTTGTGTACATTTGAGCCCATTTTGGTGCATATCCAAGCCATATTAGGAAAATTTCATCGTAGGGAAAATAATGACAATATCTGCTCAACTGTACATTAAGGTCGCATCTAAAGCCAATTATACAAAAACAAAAAATCTGTGAGAAGATTGGTTGGCACCAGCAGATAGCATTTATTTTTGTGTACATTTGAGTCCATTTTGGTTCATATCCAAGCCATATTAAGAAAATTTCATCGTAGGGAAAATAATGACAATATCTGCTCAACTGTACATTAAGGTCGCATCTAAAGCCAATTATACAAAAACTAAAAATCTGTGAGAAGATTGGTTGGCACCAGCAGATAGCATTTATTTTTGTGTACATTTGAGCCCATTTTGGTGCATATTCAAGCCATAATAAGAAAATTTCATCGTAGGGAAAATAATGACAATATCTGCTCAACTGTACATTAAGGTCGCATCTAAAGCCAATTATACAAAAACTAAAAATCTGTGAGAAGATTGGTTGGCACCAGTAGATAGCATTTATTTTTGTGTACATTTGAGCCCATTTTGGTGCATATCCAAGCCATATTAGGAAAATTTCATCGTAGGGAAAATAATGACAATATCTGCTCAACTGTACATTAAGGTCGCATCTAAAGCCAATTATACAAAAACAAAAAATCTGTGAGAAGATTGGTTGGCACCAGCAGATAGCATTTATTTTTGTGTACATTTGAGTCCATTTTGGTTCATATCCAAGCCATATTAAGAAAATTTCATCGTAGGGAAAATAATGACAATATCTGCTCAACTTTACATTAAGGTCGCATCTAAAGCCATTTATACAAAAACTAAAAATCTGTGAGAAGATTGGTTGGCACCAGCAGATAGCATTTATTTTGTGTACATTTGAGCCCATTTTGGTGCATATCCAAGCCATATTAAGAAAATTTCATCGTAGGGAAAATAATGACAATATCTGCTCAACTTTACATTAAGGTCGCATCTAAAGCCAATTATACAAAAACAAAAAATCTGTGAGAAGATTGGTTGGCACCAGCAGATAGCATTTATTTTTGTGTACATTTGAGCCCAATTTGGTGCATATCCAAGCCATATTAAGAAAATTTCATCGTAGGGAAAATAATGACAATATCTGCTCAACTGTACATTAAGGTCGCATCTAAAGCCAATTATACAAAAACAAAAAATCTGTGAGAAGATTGGTTGGCACCAGCAGATAGCATTTATTTTTGTGTACATTTGAGCCCAATTTGGTGCATATCCAAGCCATATTAAGAAAATTTAATCGTAGGGAAAATAATGACAATATCTGCTCAACTGTACATTAAGGTCGCATCTAAAGCCAATTATACAAAAAAAAAAAGTCTGTGAGAAGATTGGTTGGCACCAGCAGATAGCATTTATTTTTGTGTACATTTGAGCCCAATTTGGTGCATATCCAAGCCATATTAAGAAAATTTCATCGTAGGGAAAATAATGACAATATCTGCTCAACTTTACATTAAGGTCGCATCTAAAGCCAATTATACAAAAACAAAAAATCTGTGAGAAGATTGGTTGGCACCAGCAGATAGCATTTATTTTTGTGTACATTTGAGCCCAATTTGGTGCATATCCAAGCCATATTAAGAAAATTTCATCGTAGGGAAAATAATGACAATATCTGCTCAACTGTACATTAAGGTCGCATCTAAAGCCAATTATACAAAAACTAAAAATCTGTGAGGAGATTGGTTGGCACCAGTAGATAGCATTTATTTTTGTGTACATTTGAGCCCATTTTGGTGCATATCCAAGCCATATTAGGAAAACTTCATCGTAGGGAAAATAATGACAATATCTGCTCAACTGTACATTTAGGTCGCATCTAAAGCCAATTATACAAAAACTAAAAATCTGTGAGAAGATTGGTTGGCACCAGCAGATAGCATTTATTTTTGTGTACATTTGAGCCAGTGTTTGTGCATATCCAAGCCATATTAAGAAAATTTCATCGTAGGGAACATAATGACAATATCTGCTCAACTTTACATTAAGGTCGCATCTAAAGCCATTTATACAAAAACAAAAAATCTGTGAGAAGATTGGTTGGCACCAGCAGATAGCATTTATTTGTGTGTACATTTGAGCCAGTGTTTGTGCATATCCAAGCCATATTAAGAAAATTTCATCGTAGGGAACATAATGACAATATCTGCTCAACTGTACATTAAGGTCGCATCTAAAGCCAATTATACAAAAACTAAAAATCTGTGAGAAGATTGGTTGGCACCAGCAGATAGCATTTATTTTTGTGTACATTTGAGCCCATTTTGGTGCATATTCAAGCCATATTAAGAAAATTTCATCGTAGGGAAAATAATGACAATATCTGCTCAACTGTACATTAAGGTCGCATCTAAAGCCAATTATACAAAAACTAAAAATCTGTGAGAAGATTGGTTGGCACCAGTAGATAGCATTTATTTTTGTGTACATTTGAGCCCAATTTGGTGCATATCCAAGCCATATTAGGAAAATTTCATCGTAGGGAAAATAATGACAATATCTGCTCAACTGTACATTAAGGTCGCATCTAAAGCCAATTATACAAAAACAAAAAATCTGTGAGAAGATTGGTTGGCACCAGCAGATAGCATTTATTTTTGTGTACATTTGAGCCCAATTTGGTGCATATCCAAGCCATATTAAGAAAATTTCATCGTAGGGAAAATAATGACAATATCTGCTCAACTGTACATTAAGGTCGCATCTAAAGCCAATTATACAAAAACTAAAAATCTGTGAGGAGATTGGTTGGCACCAGTAGATAGCATTTATTTTTGTGTACATTTGAGCCCATTTTGGTGCATATCCAAGCCATATTAGGAAAATTTCATCGTAGGGAAAATAATGACAATATCTGCTCAACTGTACATTTAGGTCGCATCTAAAGCCAATTATACAAAAACTAAAAATCTGTGAGAAGATTGGTTGGCACCAGCAGATAGCATTTATTTTTGTGTACATTTGAGCCCATTTTGGTGCATATCCAAGCCATATAAAGAAAATTTCATCGTAGGGAAAATAATGACAATATCTGCTCAACTGTACATTAAGGTCGCATCTAAAGCCAATTATACAAAAACTGAAAATCTGTGAGAAGATTGGTTGGCACCAGCAGATAGCATTTATTTTTGTGTACATTTGAGCCCATTTTGGTGCATATCAAAGCCATATTAAGAAAATTTCATCGTAGGGAAAATAATGACAATATCTGCTTAACTGTACATTAAGGTCGCATCTAAAGCCAATTATACAAAAACTAAAATTCTGTGAGAAGATTGGTTGGCACCAGCAGATAGCATTTATTTGTGTGTACATTTGAGCCCATTTTGGTGCATTTCCAGGCCATATTAGGAAAATTTCATCGTAGGGAAAATAATGACAATATCTTCTCAAATGTACATTAAGGTCGCATCTAAAGCCAATTATACAAAAACTAAAAATATGTGAGAAGATTGGTTGGCACCAGCAGATAGCGTTTATTTTTGTGTACATTTGAGCCCAATTTGGTGCATATCCAAGCCATATTAAGAAAATTTCATCGTAGGGAAAATAATGACAATATCTGCTCAACTTTACATTAAGGTCGCATCTAAAGCCAATTATACAAAAACAAAAAATCTGTGAGAAGATTGGTTGGCACCAGCAGATAGCATTTATTTTTGTGTACATTTGAGCCCAATTTGGTGCATATCCAAGCCATATTAAGAAAATTTCATCGTAGGGAAAATAATGACAATATCTGCTCAACTGTACATTAAGGTCGCATCTAAAGCCAATTATACAAAAACAAAAAATCTGTGAGAAGATTGGTTGGCACCAGCAGATAGCATTTATTTTTGTGTACATTTGAGCCCAATTTGGTGCATATCCAAGCTATATTAAGAAAATTTAATCGTAGGGAAAATAATGACAATATCTGCTCAACTGTACATTAAGGTCGCATCTAAAGCCAATTATACAAAAAAAAAAAATCTGTGAGAAGATTGGTTGGCACCAGCAGATAGCATTTATTTTTGTGTACATTTGAGCCCAATTTGGTGCATATCCAAGCCATATTAAGAAAATTTCATCGTAGGGAAAATAATGACAATATCTGCTCAACTTTACATTAAGGTCGCATCTAAAGCCAATTATACAAAAACAAAAAATCTGTGAGAAGATTGGTTGGCACCAGCAGATAGCATTTATTTTTGTGTACATTTGAGCCCAATTTGGTGCATATCCAAGCCATATTAAGAAAATTTCATCGTAGGGAAAATAATGACAATATCTGCTCAACTGTACATTAAGGTCGCATCTAAAGCCAATTATACAAAAACTAAAAATCTGTGAGGAGATTGGTTGGCACCAGTAGATAGCATTTATTTTTGTGTACATTTGAGCCCATTTTGGTGCATATCCAAGCCATATTAGGAAAATTTCATCGTAGGGAAAATAATGACAATATCTGCTCAACTGTACATTTAGGTCGCATCTAAAGCCAATTATACAAAAACTAAAAATCTGTGAGAAGATTGGTTGGCACCAGCAGATAGCATTTATTTTTGTGTACATTTGAGCCCATTTTGGTGCATATCCAAGCCATATTAAGAAAATTTCATCGTAGGGAAAATAATGACAATATCTGCTCAACTTTACATTAAGGTCGCATCTAAAGCCATTTATACAAAAACAAAAAATCTGTGAGAAGATTGGTTGGCACCAGCAGATAGCATTTATTTTTGTGTACATTTGAGCCCATTTTGGTGCATATCAAAGCCATATTAAGAAAATTTCATCGTAGGGAAAATAATGACAATATCTGCTTAACTGTACATTAAGGTCGCATCTAAAGCCAATTATACAAAAACTAAAATTCTGTGAGAAGATTGGTTGGCACCAGCAGATAGCATTTATTTGTGTGTACATTTGAGCCCATTTTGTTGCATTTCCAGGCCATATTATGAAAATTTCATCGTAGGGAAAATAATGACAATATCTTCTCAAATGTACATTAAGGTCGCATCTAAAGCCAATTATACAAAAACTAAAAATATGTGAGAAGATTGGTTGGCACCAGCAGATAGCGTTTATTTTTGTGTACATTTGAGCCCAATTTGGTGCATATCCAAGCCATATTAAGAAAATTTCATCGTAGGGAAAATAATGACAATATCTGCTCAACTTTACATTAAGGTCGCATCTAAAGCCAATTATACAAAAAGAAAAAATCTGTGAGAAGATTGGTTGGCACCAGCAGATAGCATTTATTTTTGTGTACATTTGAGCCCAATTTGGTGCATATCCAAGCCATATTAAGAAAATTTCATCGTAGGGAAAATAATGACAATATCTGCTCAACTGTACATTAAGGTCGCATCTAAAGCCAATTATACAAAAACAAAAAATCTGTGAGAAGATTGGTTGGCACCAGCAGATAGTATTTGTATTTTTGTGTACATTTGAGCCCAATTTGGTGCATATCCAAGCCATATTAAGAAAATTTAATCGTAGGGAAAATAATGACAATATCTGCTCAACTGTACATTAAGGTCGCATCTAAAGCCAATTATACAAAAAAAAAAAATCTGTGAGAAGATTGGTTGGCACCAGCAGATAGCATTTATTTTTGTGTACATTTGAGCCCAATTTGGTGCATATCCAAGCCATATTAAGAAAATTTCATCGTAGGGAAAATAATGACAATATCTGCTCAACTTTACATTAAGGTCGCATCTAAAGCCAATTATACAAAAACAAAAAATCTGTGAGAAGATTGGTTGGCACCAGCAGATAGCATTTATTTTTGTGTACATTTGAGCCCAATTTGGTGCATATCCAAGCCATATTAAGAAAATTTCATCGTAGGGAAAATAATGACAATATCTGCTCAACTGTACATTAAGGTCGCATCTAAAGCCAATTATACAAAAACTAAAAATCTGTGAGGAGATTGGTTGGCACCAGTAGATAGCATTTATTTTTGTGTACATTTGAGCCCATTTTGGTGCATATCCAAGCCATATTAGGAAAATTTCATCGTAAGGAAAATAATGACAATATCTGCTCAACTGTACATTTAGGTCGCATCTAAAGCCAATTATACAAAAACTAAAAATCTGTGAGAAGATTGGTTGGCACCAGCAGATAGCATTTATTTTTGTGTACATTTGAGCCCATTTTGGTGCATATCCAAGCCATATTAAGAAAATTTCATCGTAGGGAAAATAATGACAATATCTGCTCAACTTTACATTAAGGTCGCATCTAAAGCCATTTATACAAAAACAAAAAATCTGTGAGAAGATTGGTTGGCACCAGCAGATAGCATTTATTTGTGTGTACATTTGAGCCAGTGTTTGTGCATATCCAAGCCATATTAAGAAAATTTCATCGTAGGGAACATAATGACAATATCTGCTCAACTGTACATTAAGGTCGCATCTAAAGCCAATTATACAAAAACTAAAAATCTGTGAGAAGATTGGTTGGCACCAGCAGATAGCATTTATTTTTGTGTACATTTGAGCCCATTTTGGTGCATATTCAAGCCATATTAAGAAAATTTCATCGTAGGGAAAATAATGACAATATCTGCTCAACTGTACATTAAGGTTGCATCTAAAGCCAATTATACAAAAACTAAAAATCTGTGAGAAGATTGGTTGGCACCAGTAGATAGCATTTATTTTTGTGTACATTTGAGCCCAATTTGGTGCATATCCAAGCCATATTAGGAAAATTTCATCGTAGGGAAAATAATGACAATATCTGCTCAACTGTACATTAAGGTCGCATCTAAAGCCAATTATACAAAAACAAAAAATCTGTGAGAAGATTGGTTGGCACCAGCAGATAGCATTTATTTTTGTGTACATTTGAGCCCAATTTGGTGCATATCCAAGCCATATTAAGAAAATTTCATCGTAGGGAAAATAATGACAATATCTGCTCAACTGTACATTAAGGTCGCATCTAAAGCCAATTATACAAAAACTAAAAATCTGTGAGGAGATTGGTTGGCACCAGTAGATAGCATTTATTTTTGTGTACATTTGAGCCCATTTTGGTGCATATCCAAGCCATATTAGGAAAATTTCATCGTAGGGAAAATAATGACAATATCTGCTCAACTGTACATTTAGGTCGCATCTAAAGCCAATTATACAAAAACTAAAAATCTGTGAGAAGATTGGTTGGCACCAGCAGATAGCATTTATTTTTGTGTACATTTGAGCCCATTTTGGTGCATATCCAAGCCATATAAAGAAAATTTCATCGTAGGGAAAATAATGACAATATCTGCTCAACTGTACATTAAGGTCGCATCTAAAGCCAATTATACAAAAACTAAAAATCTGTGAGAAGATTGGTTGGCACCAGCAGATAGCATTTATTTTTGTGTACATTTGAGCCCATTTTGGTGCATATCAAAGCCATATTAAGAAAATTTCATCGTAGGGAAAATAATGACAATATCTGCTTAACTGTACATTAAGGTCGCATCTAAAGCCAATTATACAAAAACTAAAATTCTGTGAGAAGATTGGTTGGCACCAGCAGATAGCATTTATTTGTGTGTACATTTGAGCCCATTTTGTTGCATTTCCAGGCCATATTATGAAAATTTCATCGTAGGGAAAATAATGACAATATCTTCTCAAATGTACATTAAGGTCGCATCTAAAGCCAATTATACAAAAACTAAAAATATGTGAGAAGATTGGTTGGCACCAGCAGATAGCGTTTATTTTTGTGTACATTTGAGCCCAATTTGGTGCATATCCAAGCCATATTAAGAAAATTTCATCGTAGGGAAAATAATGACAATATCTGCTCAACTTTACATTAAGGTCGCATCTAAAGCCAATTATACAAAAACAAAAAATCTGTGAGAAGATTGGTTGGCACCAGCAGATAGCATTTATTTTTGTGTACATTTGAGCCCAATTTGGTGCATATCCAAGCCATATTAAGAAAATTTCATCGTAGGGAAAATAATGACAATATCTGCTCAACTGTACATTAAGGTCGCATCTAAAGCCAATTATACAAAAACAAAAAATCTGTGAGAAGATTGGTTGGCACCAGCAGATAGCATTTATATTTTTTGTACATTTGAGCCCATTTTGGTGCATATCCAAGCCATATTAAGAAAATTTCATCGTAGGGAAAATAATGACAATATCTGCTCAACTGTACATTAAGGTCGCATCTAAAGCCAATTATACAAAAACTAAAAATCTGTGAGAAGATTGGTTGGCACCAGCAGATAGCATTTATTTTTGTGTACATTTGAGCCCAATTTGGTGCATATCCAAGCCATATTAAGAAAATTTCATCGTAGGGAAAATAATGACAATATCTGCTCAACTGTACATTAAGGTCGCATCTAAAGCCAATTATACAAAAACAAAAAATCAGTGAGAAGATTGGTTGGCACCAGCAGATAGCATTTATTTTTGTGTACATTTGAGCCCAATTTGCTGCATATCCAAGCCATATTAAGAAAATTTAATCGTAGGGAAAATAATGACAATATCTGCTCAACTGTACATTAAGGTCGCATCTAAAGCCAATTATACAAAAACAAAAAATCTGTGAGAAGATTGGTTGGCACCAGCAGATAGCATTTATTTTTGTGTACATTTGAGCCCAATTTGGTGCATATCCAAGCCATATTAAGAAAATTTCATCGTAGGGAAAATAATGACAATATCTGCTCAACTTTACATTAAGGTCGCATCTAAAGCCAATTATACAAAAACAAAAAATCTGTGAGAAGATTGGTTGGCACCAGCAGATAGCATTTATTTTTGTGTACATTTGAGCCCAATTTGGTGCATATCCAAGCCATATTAAGAAAATTTCATCGTAGGGAAAATAATGACAATATCTGCTCAACTGTACATTAAGGTCGCATCTAAAGCCAATTATACAAAAACTAAAAATCTGTGAGGAGATTGGTTGGCACCAGTAGATAGCATTTATTTTTGTGTACATTTGAGCCCATTTTGGTGCATATCCAAGCCATATTAGGAAAATTTCATCGTAGGGAAAATAATGACAATATCTGCTCAACTGTACATTTAGGTCGCATCTAAAGCCAATTATACAAAAACTAAAAATCTGTGAGAAGATTGGTTGGCACCAGCAGATAGCATTTATTTTTGTGTACATTTGAGCCCATTTTGGTGCATATCCAAGCCATATTAAGAAAATTTCATCGTAGGGAAAATAATGACAATATCTGCTCAACTTTACATTAAGGTCGCATCTAAAGCCATTTATACAAAAACAAAAAATCTGTGAGAAGATTGGTTGGCACCAGCAGATAGCATTTATTTGTGTGTACATTTGAGCCAGTGTTTGTGCATATCCAAGCCATATTAAGAAAATTTCATCGTAGGGAAATTTTGACAATATCTGCTCAACTGTACATTAAGGTCGCATCTAAAGCCAATTATACAAAAACTAAAAATCTGTGAGGAGATTGGTTAGCACCAGCAAATAGCATTTATTTTTGTGTACATTTGAGCCCATTTTGGTGCATATCCAAGCCATATTAGGAAAATTTCATCGTAGGGAACATAATGACAATATCTGCTCAACTGTACATTAAGGTCGCATCTAAAGCCAATTATACAAAAACTAAAAATCTGTGAGAAGATTGGTTGGCACCAGCAGATAGGATTTATTTTTGTGTTCATTTGAGCCCATTTTGGTGCATATTCAAGCCATATTAAGAAAATTTCATCGTAGGGAAAATAATGACAATATCTGCTCAACTGTACATTAAGGTCGCATCTAAAGCCAATTATACAAAAACTAAAAATCTGTGAGAAGATTGGTTGGCACCAGTAGATAGCATTTATTTTTGTGTACATTTGAGCCCAATTTGGTGCATATCCAAGCCATATTAGGAAAATTTCATCGTAGGGAAAATAATGACAATATCTGCTCAACTGTACATTAAGGTCGCATCTAAAGCCAATTATACAAAAACAAAAAATCTGTGAGAAGATTGGTTGGCACCAGCAGATAGCATTTATTTTTGTGTACATTTGAGCCCAATTTGGTGCATATCCAAGCCATATTAAGAAAATTTCATCGTAGGGAAAATAATGACAATATCTGCTCAACTATACATTAAGGTCGCATCTAAAGCCAATTATACAAAAACTAAAAATCTGTGAGGAGATTGGTTGGCACCAGTAGATAGCATTTATTTTTGTGTACATTTGAGCCCATTTTGGTGCATATCCAAGCCATATTAAGAAAATTTCATCGTAGGGAAAATAATGACAATATCTGCTCAACTGTACATTTAGGTCGCATCTAAAGCCAATTATACAAAAACTAAAAATCTGTGAGAAGATTGGTTGGCACCAGCAGATAGCATTTATTTTTGTGTACATTTGAGCCCATTTTGGTGCATATCCAAGCCATATAAAGAAAATTTCATCGTAGGGAAAATAATGACAATATCTGCTCAACTGTACATTAAGGTCGCATCTAAAGCCAATTATACAAAAACTAAAAATCTGTGAGAAGATTGGTTGGCACCAGCAGATAGCATTTATTTTTGTGTACATTTGAGCCCATTTTGGTGCATATCAAAGCCATATTAAGAAAATTTCATCGTAGGGAAAATAATGACAATATCTGCTCAACTTTACATTAAGGTCGCATCTAAAGCCAATTATACAAAAACTAAAAATCTGTGAGAAGATTGGTTGGCACCAGCAGATAGCATTTATTTTTGTGTACATTTGAGCCCAATTTGGTGCATATCCAAGCCATATCAAGAAAATTTCATCGTAGGGAAAATAATGACAATATCTGCTCAACTGTACATTAAGGTCGCATCTAAAGCCAATTATACAAAAACTAAAAATCTGTGAGAAGATTGGTTGGCACCAGTAGATAGCATTTATTTTTGTGTACATTTGAGCCCATTTTGGTGCATATCCAAGCCATATTAGGAAAATTTCATCGTAGGGAAAATAATGACAATATCTGCTCAACTGTACATTAAGGTCGCATCTAAAGCCAATTATACAAAAACTAAAAATCTGTGAGAAGATTGGTTGGCACCAGCAGATAGCATTTATTTTTGTGTACATTTGAGCCCATTTTGGTGCATATCCAAGCCATATTAAGAAAATTTCATCGTAGGGAAAATAATGACAATATCTGCTCAACTTTACATTAAGGTCGCATCTAAAGCCAATTATACAAAAACTAAAAATCTGTGAGAAGATTAGTTGGCACCAGCAGATAGCATTTATTTTTGTGTACATTTGAGCCCATTTTGGTGCATATCCAAGCCATATTAAGAAAATTTCATCGTAGGGAAAATAATGACAATATCTGCTCAACTGTACATTAAGGGCGCATCTAAAGCCAATTATACAAAAACTAAAAATCTGTGAGAAGATTGGTTGGACCCAGCAGATAGCATTTATTTTTGTGTACATTTGAGCCCATTTTGTTGCATTTCCAGGCCATATTAGGAAAATTTCATCGGAGGGAAAATAATTACAATATCTTCTCAACTGTACATTAAGGTCGCATCTAAAGCCAATTATACAAAAACTAAAAATCTGTGAGAAGATTGGTTGGCACCAGCAGATAGCATTTATTTTTGTGTACATTTGAGCCCATTTTGGTGCATTTCCAGGCCATTATAGGAAAATTTCATCGTAGGGAAAATAATGACAATATCTTCTTAAATGTTCATTAAGGTCGCATCTAAAGCCAATTATACAAAAACTAAAAATCTGTGAGAAGATTGGTTGGCACCAACAGATAGCATTTATTTGTGTGTACATTTGAGCCAATGTTTGTGCATATCCAAGCCATATTAAGAAAATTTCATCATAGGGACAATAATGACAACATCTGCTCAAATGTACATTAAGGTCACATCTTAAGCCAATTATACAAAAACTAAAAATCTGTGAGAAGATTGGTTAGCACCAGCAGATAGCATTTATTTTTGTGTACATTTGAGTCCATTTTGGTTCATATCCAAGCCATATTAAGAAAATTTCATCGTAGGGAAAATAATGACAATATCTGCTCAACTGTACATTAAGGTCGCATCTAAAGCCATTTATACAAAAACTAAAAATCTGTGAGAAGATTGGTTGGCACCAGCAGATAGCATTTATTTTGTGTACATTTGAGCCCATTTTGGTGCATATCCAAGCCATTTTAAGAAAATTTCATCGTAGGGAAAATAATGACAATATCTGCTCAACTTTACATTAAGGTCGCATCTGAAGCCAATTATACAAAAACAAAAAATCTGTGAGAAGATTGGTTGGCACCAGCAGATAGCATTTATTTTTGTGTACATTTGAGCCCAATTTGGTGCATATCCAAGCCATATTAAGAAAATTTCATCGTAGGGAAAATAATGACAATATCTGCTCAACTGTACATTAAGGTCGCATCTAAAGCCAATTATACAAAAACAAAAAATCTGTGAGAAGATTGGTTGGCACCAGCAGATAGCATTTATTTTTGTGTACATTTGAGCCCAATTTGGTGCATATCCAAGCCATATTAAGAAAATTTCATCGTAGGGAAAATAATGACAATATCTGCTAAACTGTACATTAAGGTCGCATCTAAAGCCAATTATACAAAAACTAAAAATCTGTGAGAAGATTGGTTGGCACCAGCAGATAGCATTTATTTTTGTGTACATTTGAGCCCAATTTGGTGCATATCCAAGCCATATTAAGAAAATTTCATCGTAGGGAAAATAATGACAATATCTGCTCAACTTTACATTAAGGTCGCATCTAAAGCCAATTATACAAAAACAAAAAATCTGTGAGAAGATTGGTTGGCACCAGCAGATAGCATTTATTTTTGTGTACATTTGAGCCCAATTTGGTGCATATCCAAGCCATATTAAGAAAATTTCATCGTAGGGAAAATAATGACAATATCTTCTCAAATGTTCATTAAGGTCTCATCTAAAGCCAATTATACAAAAACTAAAAATATGTGAGAAGATTGGTTGGCACCAGCAGATAGCGTTTATTTTTGTGTACATTTGAGCCCAATTTGGTGCATATCCAAGCCATATTAAGAAAATTTCATCGTAGGGAAAATAATGACAATATCTGCTCAACTTTACATTAAGGTCGCATCTAAAGCCAATTATACAAAAACTAAAAATCTGTGAGAAGATTGGTTGGCACCAGCAGATAGCATTTATTTTTGTGTACATTTGAGTCCATTTTGGTGCATATCCAAGCCATATTAAGAAAATTTCATCTTAGGGAAAATAATGACAATAGCTGCTCAACTTTACATTAAGGTCGCATCTAAAGCCAATTATACAAAAACAAAAAATCTGTGAGAAGATTGGTTGGCACCAGCAGATAGCATTTATTTTTGTGTACATTTGAGCCCAATTTGGTGCATATCCAAGCCATATCAAGAAAATTTCATCGTAGGGAAAATAATGACAATATCTGCTCAACTGTACATTAAGGTCGCATCTAAAGCCAATTATACAAAAACTAAAAATATGTGAGAAGATTGGTTGGCACCAGCAGATAGCATTTATTTGTGTGTACATTTGAGCCCATTTTGTTGCATTTCCAGGCCAAATTAGGAAAATTTCATCGTAGGGAAAATAATGACAATATCTTCTCAAATGTACATTAAGGTCGCATCTAAAGCCAATTATACAAAAACTAAAAATATGTGAGAAGATTGGTTGGCACCAGCAGATAGCGTTTATTTTTGTGTACATTTGAGCCCAATTTGGTGCATATCCAAGCCATATTAAGAAAATTTCATCGTAGGGAAAATAATGACAATATCTGCTCAACTTTACATTAAGGTCGCATCTAAAGCCAATTATACAAAAACTAAAAATCTGTGAGAAGATTGGTTGGCACCAGCAGATAGCATTTATTTTTGTGTACATTTGAGTCCATTTTGGTTCATATCCAAGCCATATTAAGAAAATTTCATCGTAGGGAAAATAATGACAATATCTGCTCAACTTTACATTAAGGTCGCATCTAAAGCCAATTATACAAAAACTAAAAATCTGTGAGAAGATTAGTTGGCACCAGCAGATAGCATTTATTTTTGTGTACATTTGAGCCCATTTTGGTGCATATCCAAGCCATATTAAGAAAATTTCATCGTAGGGAAAATAATGACAATATCTGCTCAACTGTACATTAAGGTCGCATCTAAAGCCAATTATACAAAAACTAAAAATCTGTGAGAAGATTGGTTGGACCCAGCAGATAGCATTTATTTTTGTGTACATTTGAGCCCATTTTGGTGCATTTCCAGGCCATATTAGGAAAATTTCATCGGAGGGAAAATAATGACAATATCTTCTCAAATGTACATTAAGGTCGCATCTAAAGCCAATTATACAAAAACTAAAAATCTGTGAGAAGATTGGTTGGCACCAGCAGATAGCATTTATTTTGTGTACATTTGAGCCCATTTTGGTGCATATCCAAGCCATATTAGGAAAATTTCATCGTAGGGAAAATAATGACAATATCTGCTCAACTGTACATTTAGGTCGCATCTAAAGCCAATTATACAAAAACTAAAAATCTGTGAGAAGATTGCTTGGCACCAGCAGATAGCATTTATTTTTGTGTACATTTGAGCCCATTTTGGTGCATATCCAAGCCATATAAAGAAAATTTCATCGTAGGGAAAATAATTACAATATCTGCTCAACTGTACATTAAGGTCGCATCTAAAGCCAATTATACAAAAACTAAAAATCTGTGAGAAGATTGGTTGGCACCAGCAGATAGCATTTATTTTTGTGTACATTTGAGCCCATTTTGGTGCATATCCAAGCCATATTAAGAAAATTTCATCGTAAGGAAAATAATGACAATATCTGCTCAACTTTACATTAAGGTCGCATCTAAAGCCAATTATACAAAAACTAAAAATCTGTGAGAAGATTAGTTGGCACCAGCAGATAGCATTTATTTTTGTGTACATTTGAGCCCATTTTGGTGCATATCCAAGCCATATTAAGAAAATTTCATCGTAGGGAAAATAATGACAATATCTGCTCAACTGTACATTAAGGTCGCATCTAAAGCCAATTATACAAAAACTAAAAATCTGTGAGAAGATTGGTTGGACCCAGCAGATAGCATTTATTTTTGTGTACATTTGAGCCCATTTTGTTGCATTTCCAGGCCATATTAGGAAAATTTCATCGGAGGGAAAATAATGACAATATCTTCTTAAATGTTCATTAAGGTCGCATCTAAAGCCAATTATACAAAAACTAAAAATCTGTGAGAAGATTGGTTGGCACCAACAGATAGCATTTATTTGTGTGTACATTTGAGCCAATGTTGGTGCATATCCAAGCCATATTAAGAAAATTTCATCATAGGGACAATAATGACAACATCTGCTCAAATGTACATTAAGGTCACATCTTAAGCCAATTATACAAAAACAAAAAATCTGTGAGAAGATTGGTTGGCACCAGCAGATAGCATTTATTTTTGTGTACATTTGAGCCCAATTTGGTGCATATCCAAGCCATATTAAGAAAATTTCATCGTAGGGAAAATAATGACAATATCTGCTCAACTTTACATTAAGGTCGCATCTAAAGCCAATTATACAAAAACAAAAAATCTGTGAGAAGATTGGTTGGCACCAGCAGATAGCATTTATTTTTGTGTACATTTGAGCCCAATTTGGTGCATATCCAAGCCATATTAAGAAAAGTTCATCGTAGGGAAAATAATGACAATATCTGCTCAACTGTACATTAAGGTCGCATCTAAAGCCAATTATACAAAAACTAAAAATCTGTGAGAAGATTGGTTGGCACCAGCAGATAGCATTTATTTTTGTGTACATTTGAGCCCAATTTGGTGCATATCCAAGCCATATTAAGAAAATTTCATCGTAGGGAAAATAATGACAATATCTTCTCAAATGTACATTAAGGTCGCATCTAAAGCCAATTATACAAACACTAAAAATATGTGAGAAGATTGGTTGGCACCAGCAGATAGCGTTTATTTTTGTGTACATTTGAGCCCAATTTGGTGCATATCCAAGCCATATTAAGAAAATTTCATCGTAGGGAAAATAATGACAATATCTGCTCAACTTTACATTAAGGTCGCATCTAAAGCCAATTATACAAAAACTAAAAATCTGTGAGAAGATTGGTTGGCACCAGCAGATAGCATTTATTTTTGTGTACATTTGAGTCCATTTTGGTGCATATCCAAGCCATATTAAGAAAATTTCATCGTAGGGAAAATAATGACAATAGCTGCTCAACTTTACATTAAGGTCGCATCTAAAGCCAATTATACAAAAACAAAAAATCTGTGAGAAGATTGGTTGGCACCAGCAGATAGCATTTATTTTTGTGTACATTTGAGCCCAATTTGGTGCATATCCAAGCCATATCAAGAAAATTTCATCGTAGGGAAAATAATGACAATATCTGCTCAACTGTACATTAAGGTCGCATCTAAAGCCAATTATACAAAAACTAAAAATCTGTGAGAAGATTGGTTGGCACCAGCAGATAGCATTTATTTGTGTGTACATTTGAGCCCATTTTGTTGCATTTCCAGGCCATATTAGGAAAATTTCATCGTAGGGAAAATAATGACAATATCTTCTCAAATGTACATTAAGGTCGCATCTAAAGCCAATTATACAAAAACTAAAAATCTGTGAGAAGATTGGTTGGCACCAGCAGATAGCATTTATTTTTGTGTACATTTGAGCCCATTTTGGTGCATATCCAAGCCATATTAAGAAAATTTCATCGTAAGGAAAATAATGACAATATCTGCTCAACTTTACATTAAGGTCGCATCTAAAGCCAATTATACAAAAACTAAAAATCTGTGAGAAGATTAGTTGGCACCAGCAGATAGCATTTATTTTTGTGTACATTTGAGCCCATTTTGGTGCATATCCAAGCCATATTAAGAAAATTTCATCGTAGGGAAAATAATGACAATATCTGCTCAACTGTACATTAAGGTCGCATCTAAAGCCAATTATACAAAAACTAAAAATCTGTGAGAAGATTGGTTGGACCCAGCAGATAGCATTTATTTTTGTGTACATTTGAGCCCATTTTGTTGCATTTCCAGGCCATATTAGGAAAATTTCATCGGAGGGAAAATAATGACAATATCTTCTTAAATGTTCATTAAGGTCGCATCTAAAGCCAATTATACAAAAACTAAAAATCTGTGAGAAGATTGGTTGGCACCAACAGATAGCATTTATTTGTGTGTACATTTGAGCCAATGTTGGTGCATATCCAAGCCATATTAAGAAAATTTCATCATAGGGACAATAATGACAACATCTGCTCAAATGTACATTAAGGTCACATCTTAAGCCAATTATACAAAAACAAAAAATCTGTGAGAAGATTGGTTGGCACCAGCAGATAGCATTTATTTTTGTGTACATTTGAGCCCAATTTGGTGCATATCCAAGCCATATTAAGAAAATTTCATCGTAGGGAAAATAATGACAATATCTGCTCAACTGTACATTAAGGTCGCATCTAAAGCCAATTATACAAAAAAAAAAAATCTGTGAGAAGATTGGTTGGCACCAGCAGATAGCATTTATTTTTGTGTACATTTGAGCCCAATTTGGTGCATATCCAAGCCATATTAAGAAAATTTCATCGTAGGGAAAATAATGACAATATCTGCTCAACTGTACATTAAGGTCGCATCTAAAGCCAATTATACAAAAACAAAAAATCTGTGAGAAGATTGGTTGGCACCAGCAGATAGCATTTATTTTTGTGTACATTTGAGCCCAATTTGGTGCATATCCAAGCCATATTAAGAAAATTTCATCGTAGGGAAAATAATGACAATATCTGCTCAACTTTACATTAAGGTCGCATCTAAAGCCAATTATACAAAAACAAAAAATCTGTGAGAAGATTGGTTGGCACCAGCAGATAGCATTTATTTTTGTGTACATTTGAGCCCAATTTGGTGCATATCCAAGCCATATTAAGAAAATTTCATCGTAGGGAAAATAATGACAATATCTGCTCAACTGTACATTAAGGTCGCATCTAAAGCCAATTATACAAAAACAAAAAATCTGTGAGAAGATTGGTTGGCACCAGCAGATAGCATTTATTTTTGTGTACATTTGAGCCCAATTTGGTGCATATCCAAGCCATATTAAGAAAATTTCATCGTAGGGAAAATAATGACAATATCTTCTCAAATGTACATTAAGGTCGCATCTAAAGCCAATTATACAAAAACTAAAAATATGTGAGAAGATTGGTTGGCACCAGCAGATAGCGTTTATTTTTGTGTACATTTGAGCCCAATTTGGTGCATATCCAAGCCATATTAAGAAAATTTCATCGTAGGGAAAATAATGACAATATCTGCTCAACTTTACATTAAGGTCGCATCTAAAGCCAATTATACAAAAACTAAAAATCTGTGAGAAGATTGGTTGGCACCAGCAGATAGCATTTATTTTTGTGTACATTTGATTCCATTTTGGTGCATATCCAAGCCATATTAAGAAAATTTCATCGTAGGGAAAATAATGACAATAGCTGCTCAACTTTACATTAAGGTCGCATCTAAAGCCAATTATACAAAAACAAAAAATCTGTGAGAAGATTGGTTGGCACCAGCAGATAGCATTTATTTTTGTGTACATTTGAGCCCAATTTGGTGCATATCCAAGCCATATCAAGAAAATTTCATCGTAGGGAAAATAATGACAATATCTGCTCAACTGTACATTAAGGTCGCATCTAAAGCCAATTATACAAAAACTAAAAATCTGTGAGAAGATTGGTTGGCACCAGCAGATAGCATTTATTTGTGTGTACATTTGAGCCCATTTTGTTGCATTTCCAGGCCATATTAGGAAAATTTCATCGTAGGGAAAATAATGACAATATCTTCTCAAATGTACATTAAGGTCGCATCTAAAGCCAATTATACAAAAACTAAAAATCTGTGAGAAGATTGGTTGGCACCAGCAGATAGCATTTATTTTTGTGTACATTTGAGCCCATTTTGGTGCATATCCAAGCCATATTAAGAAAATTTCATCGTAGGGAAAATAATGACAATATCTGCTCAACTGTACATTAAGGTCGCATCTAAAGCCAATTATACAAAAACTAAAAATCTGTGAGGAGATTGGTTGGCACCAGTAGATAGCATTTATTTTTGTGTACATTTGAGCCCATTTTGGTGCATATCCAAGCCATATTAGGAAAATTTCATCGTAGGGAAAATAATGACAATATCTGCTCAACTGTACATTTAGGTCGCATCTAAAGCCAATTATACAAAAACTAAAAATCTGTGAGAAGATTGGTTGGCACCAGCAGATAGCATTTATTTTTGTGTACATTTGAGCCCATTTTGGTGCATATCCAAGCCATATTAAGAAAATTTCATCGTAGGGAAAAAAATGACAATATCTGCTTAACTGTACATTAAGGTCGCATCTAAAGCCAATTATACAAAAACTAAAATTCTGTGAGAAGATTGGTTGGCACCAGCAGATAGCATTTATTTGTGTGTACATTTGAGCCCATTTTGTTGCATTTCCAGGCCATATTAGGAAAATTTCATCGTAGGGAAAATAATGACAATATCTTCTCAAATGTACATTAAGGTCGCATCTAAAGCCAATTATACAAAAACTAAAAATATGTGAGAAGATTGGTTGGCACCAGCAGATAGCATTTATTTTTGTGTACATTTGAGCCCATTTTGGTGCATATCCAAGCCATATTAAGAAAATTTCATCGTAAGGAAAATAATGACAATATCTGCTCAACTTTACATTAAGGTCGCATCTAAAGCCAATTATACAAAAACTAAAAATCTGTGAGAAGATTAGTTGGCACCAGCAGATAGCATTTATTTTTGTGTACATTTGAGCCCATTTTGGTGCATATCCAAGCCATATTAAGAAAATTTCATCGTAGGGAAAATAATGACAATATCTGCTCAACTGTACATTAAGGTCGCATCTAAAGCCAATTATACAAAAACTAAAAATCTGTGAGAAGATTGGTTGGACCCAGCAGATAGCATTTATTTTTGTGTACATTTGAGCCCATTTTGTTGCATTTCCAGGCCATATTAGGAAAATTTCATCGGAGGGAAAATAATGACAATATCTTCTGAAATGTACATTAAGGTCGCATCTAAAGCCAATTATACAAAAACTAAAAATATGTGAGAAGATTGGTTGGCACCAGCAGATAGCGTTTATTTTTGTGTACATTTGAGCCTATTTTGGTGCATATCCAAGCCATATTAAGAAAATTTCATCGTAGGGAAAATAATGACAATATCTGCTCAACTGTACATTAAGGTCGCATCTAAAGCCAATTATACAAAAACTAAAAATCTGTGAGAAGATTGGTTGGCACCAGCAGATAGCATTTATTTTTGTGTACATTTGAGCCCATTTTGGTGCATATCCAAGCCATATTAAGAAAATTTCATCGTAGGGAAAATAATGACAATATCTGCTTAACTGTACATTAAGGTCGCATCTAAAGCCAATTATACAAAAACTAAAATTCTGTGAGAAGATTGGTTGGCACCAGCAGATAGCATTTATTTGTGTGTACATTTGAGCCCATTTTGTTGCATTTCCAGGCCATATTAGGAAAATTTCATCGTAGGGAAAATAATGACAATATCTGCTCAAATGTACATTAAGGTCGCATCTAAAGCCAATTATACAAAAACTAAAAATATGTGAGAAGATTGGTTGGCACCAGCAGATAGCGTTTATTTTTGTGTACATTTGAGCCCAATTTGGTGCATATCCAAGCCATATTAAGAAAATTTCATCGTAGGGAAAATAATGACAATATCTGCTCAACTTTACATTAAGGTCGCATCTAAAGCCAATTATACAAAAACTAAAAATCTGTGAGAAGATTGGTTGGCACCAGCAGATAGCATTTATTTTTGTGTACATTTGAGTCCATTTTGGTGCATATCCAAGCCATATTAAGAAAATTTCATCGTAGGAACAATAATGACAATATCTGCTCAACTGTACAATAAGGTCGCATCTAAAGCCAATTATACAAAAACTACAAATCTGTGAGAAGATTGGTTGGCACCAGCAGATAGCATTTATTTTTGTGTACATTTGAGCCCAATTTGGTGCATATCCAAGCCATATTAAGAAAATTTCATCGTAGGGAAAATAATGACAATATCTGCTCAACTGTACATTAAGGTCGCATCTAAAGCCAATTATACAAAAACTAAAAATCTGTGAGAAGATTGGTTGGCACCAGTAGATAGAATTTATTTTTGTGTACATTTGAGCCCATTTTGGTGCATATCCAAGCCATATTAGGAAAATTTCATCGTAGGGAAAATAATAACAATATCTGCTCAACTGTACATTAAGGTCGCATCTAAAGCCAATTATACAAAAACTAAAAATCTGTGAGAAGATTGGTTGGCACCAGCAGATAGCATTTATATTTTTTGTACATTTGAGCCCATTTTGGTGCATATCCAAGCCATATTAAGAAAATTTCATCGTAGGGAAAATAATGACAATATCTGCTCAACTGTACATTAAGGTCGCATCTAAAGCCAATTATACAAAAACTAAAAATCTGTGAGAAGATTGGTTGGCACCAGTAGATAGAATTTATTTTTGTGTACATTTGAGCCCATTTTGGTGCATATCCAAGCTATATTAGGAAAATTTCATCGTAGGGAAAATAATGACAATATCTGCTCAACTGTACATTAAGGTCGCATCTAAAGCCAATTATACAAAAACTAAAAATCTGTGAGAAGATTGGTTGGCGCCAGAATATAGCATTTATTTTTGGGTACATTTGAGCCCATTTTGGTGTTTATCCAAGCCATATTAAGAAAATTTCATCGTAGGAACAATAATGACAATATCTGCTCAACTGTACAATAAGGTCGCATCTAAAGCCAATTATACAAAAACTAAAAATCTGTGAGAAGATTGGTTGGCACCAGCAGATAGAATTTATTTTTGTGTACATTTGAGCCCATTTTGGTGCAAAACCAAGCCATATGAAGAAAATTTCATCGTAGGAACAATAATGACAATATCTGCTCAACTGTACAATAAGGTCGCATCTAAAGCCAATTATACAAAAACTAAAAATATGTGAGAAGATTGGTTGGCACCAGCAGATAGCATTTATTTTTGTGTACATTTGAGCCCATTTTGGTGCATTTCCAGGCCATATTAGGAAAATTTCATCGTAGGGAAAATAATGACAATATCTTCTTAAATGTTCATTAAGGTCGCATCTAAAGCCAATTATACAAAAACTAAAAATCTGTGAGAAGATTGGTTGGCACCAACAGATAGCATTTATTTTTGTGTACATTTGAGCCAATGTTGGTGCATATCCAAGCCATATTAAGAAAATTTCATCATAGGGACAATAATGACAACATCTGCTCAAATGTACATTAAGGTCACATCTTAAGCCAATTATACAAAAACTAAAAATCTGTGAGAAGATTGGTTGGCACCAGCAGATAGCATTTATTTTTGTGTACATTTGAGTCCATTTTGGTTCATATCCAAGCCATATTAAGAAAATTTCATCGTAGGGAAAATAATGACAATATCTGCTCAACTTTACATTAAGGTCGCATCTAAAGCCATTTATACAAAAACTAAAAATCTGTGAGAAGATTGGTTGGCACCAGCAGATAGCATTTATTTGTGTGTACATTTGAGCCCATTTTGGTGCATATCCAAGCCATATTAAGAAAATTTCATCGTAGGGAAAATAATGACAATATCTGCTCAACTTTACATTAAGGTCGCATCTAAAGCCAATTATACAAAAACAAAAAATCTGTGAGAAGATTGGTTGGCACCAGCAGATAGCATTTATTTTTGTGTACATTTGAGCCCAATTTGGTGCATATCCAAGCCATATTAAGAAAATTTCATCGTAGGGAAAATAATGACAATATCTGCTCAACTGTACATTAAGATCGCATCTAAAGCCAATTATACAAAAACAAAAAATCTGTGAGAAGATTGGTTGGCACCAGCAGATAGCATTTATTTTTGTGTACATTTGAGCCCAATTTGGTGCATATCCAAGCCATATTAAGAAAATTTCATCGTAGGGAAAATAATGACAATATCTGCTCAACTGTACATTAAGGTCGCATCTAAAGCCATTTATACAAAAACTAAAAATCTGTGAGGAGATTGGTTGGCACCAGCAGATAGCATTTATTTTTGTGTACATTTGAGCCCATTTTGGTGCATATCCAAGCCATATTAAGAAAATTTCATCGTAGGGAAAATAATGACAATATCTGCTCAACTGTACATTAAGGTCGCATCTAAAGCCAATTATACAAAAACTAAAAATCTGTGAGAAGATTGGTTGGACCCAGCAGATAGCATTTATTTTTGTGTACATTTGAGCCCATTTTGTTGCATTTCCAGGCCATATTAGGAAAATTTCATCGGAGGGAAAATAATGACAATATCTTCTGAAATGTACATTAAGGTCGCATCTAAAGCCAATTATACAAAAACTAAAAATATGTGAGAAGATTGGTTGGCACCAGCAGATAGCGTTTATTTTTGTGTACATTTGAGCCTATTTTGGTGCATATCCAAGCCATATTAAGAAAATTTCATCGTAGGGAAAATAATGACAATATCTGCTCAACTGTACATTAAGGTCGCATCTAAAGCCAATTATACAAAAACTAAAAATCTGTGAGAAGATTGGTTGGCACCAGCAGATAGCATTTATTTTTGTGTACATTTGAGCCCATTTTGGTGCATATCCAAGCCATATTAAGAAAATTTCATCGTAGGGAAAATAATGACAATATCTGCTTAACTGTACATTAAGGTCGCATCTAAAGCCAATTATACAAAAACTAAAATTCTGTGAGAAGATTGGTTGGCACCAGCAGATATCATTTATTTGTGTGTACATTTGAGCCCATTTTGTTGCATTTCCAGGCCATATTAGGAAAATTTCATCGTAGGGAAAATAATGACAATATCTTCTCAAATGTACATTAAGGTCGCATCTAAAGCCAATTATACAAAAACTTAAAATATGTGAGAAGATTGGTTGGCACCAGCAGATAGCGTTTATTTTTGTGTACATTTGAGCCCAATTTGGTGCATATCCAAGCCATATTAAGAAAATTTCATCGTAGGGAAAATAATGACAATATCTGCTCAACTTTACATTAAGGTCGCATCTAAAGCCAATTATACAAAAACTAAAAATCTGTGAGAAGATTGGTTGGCACCAGCAGATAGCATTTATTTTTGTGTACATTTGAGTCCATTTTGGTGCATATCCAAGCCATATTAAGAAAATTTCATCGTAGGGAAAATAATGACAATAGCTGCTCAACTTTACATTAAGGTCGCATCTAAAGCCAATTATACAAAAACAAAAAATCTGTGAGAAGATTGGTTGGCACCAGCAGATAGCATTTATTTTTGTGTACATTTGAGCCCAATTTGGTGCATATCCAAGCCATATTAAGAAAATTTCATCGTAGGGAAAATAATGACAATATCTGCTCAACTGTACATTAAGGTCGCATCTAAAGCCAATTATACAAAAACTAAAAATCTGTGAGAAGATTGGTTGGCACCAGTAGATAGAATTTATTTTTGTGTACATTTGAGCCCATTTTGGTGCATATCCAAGCCATATTAGGAAAATTTCATCGTAGGGAAAATAATAACAATATCTGCTCAACTGTACATTAAGGTCGCATCTAAAGCCAATTATACAAAAACTAAAAATCTGTGAGAAGATTGGTTGGCACCAGCAGATAGCATTTATTTTTGTGTACATTTGAGCCCATTTTGGTGCATATCCAAGCCATATTAAGAAAATTTCATCGTAGGGAAAATAATGACAATATCTGCTCAACTGTACATTAAGGTCGCATCTAAAGCCAATTATACAAAAACTAAAAATCTGTGAGAAGATTGGTTGGCACCAGTAGATAGAATTTATTTTTGTGTACATTTGAGACCATTTTGGTGCATATCCAAGCTATATTAGGAAAATTTCATCGTAGGGAAAATAATTACAATATCTGCTCAACTGTACATTAAGGTCGCATCTAAAGCCAATTATACAAAAACTAAAAATCTGTGAGAAGATTGGTTGGCGCCAGAAGATAGCATTTATTTTTGGGTACATTTGAGCCCATTTTGGTGTTTATCCAAGCCATATTAAGAAAATTTCATCGTAGGAACAATAATGACAATATCTGCTCAACTGTACAATAAGGTCGCATCTAAAGCCAATTATACAAAAACTAAAAATCTGTGAGAAGATTGGTTGGCACCAGCAGATAGAATTTATTTTTGTGTACATTTGAGCCCATTTTGGTGCAAAACCAAGCCATATGAAGAAAATTTCATCGTAGGAACAATAATGACAATATCTGCTCAACTGTACAATAAGGTCGCATCTAAAGCCAATTATACAAAAACTACAAATCTGTGAGAAGATTGGTTGGCACCAGCAGATAGCATTTATTTTTGTGTACATTTGAGCCCATTTTGGTGCATTTCCAGGCCATATTAGGAAAATTTCATCGTAGGGAAAATAATGACAATAACTTCTTAAATGTTCATTAAGGTCGCATCTAAAGCCAATTATACAAAAACTAAAAATCTGTGAGAAGATTGGTTGGCACCAACAGATAGCATTTATTTTTGTGTACATTTGAGCCAATGTTGGTGCATATCCAAGCCATATTAAGAAAATTTCATCGTAGGGAAAATAATGACAATATCTGCTCAACTTTACATTAAGGTCGCATCTAAAGCCAATTATACAAAAACAAAAAATCTGTGAGAAGATTGGTTGGCACCAGCAGATAGCATTTATTTGTGTGTACATTTGAGCCCAATTTGGTGCATATCCAAGCCATATTAAGAAAATTTCATCGTAGGGAAAATAATGACAATATCTGCTCAACTGTACATTAAGGTCGCATCTAAAGCCAATTACACAAAAACTAAAAATCTGTGAGAAGATTGGTTGGCACCAGTAGATAGAATTTTTTTGTGTGTACATTTGAGCCCATTTTGGTGCATATCCAAGCCATATTAGGAAAATTTCATCGTAGGGAAAATAATAACAATATCTGCTCAACTGTACATTAAGGTCGCATCTAAAGCCAATTATACAAAAACTAAAAATCTGTGAGAAGATTGGTTGGCACCAGCAGATAGCATTTATTTTTGTGTACATTTGAGCCCATTTTGGTGCATATCCAAGCCATATTAAGAAAATTTCATCGTAGGGAAAATAATGACAATATCTGCTCAACTGTACATTAAGGTCGCATCTAAAGCCAATTATACAAAAACTAAAAATCTGTGAGAAGATTGGTTGGCACCAGTAGATAGAATTTATTTTTGTGTACATTTGAGCCCATTTTGGTGCATATCCAAGCTATATTAGGAAAATTTCATCGTAGGGAAAATAATTACAATATCTGCTCAACTGTACATTAAGGTCGCATCTAAAGCCAATTATACAAAAACTAAAAATCTGTGAGAAGATTGGTTGGCGCCAGAAGATAGCATTTAATTTTGGGTACATTTGAGCCCATTTTGGTGTTTATCCAAGCCATATTAAGAAAATTTCATCGTAGGAACAATAATGACAATATCTGCTCAACTGTACAATAAGGTCGCATCTAAAGCCAATTATACAAAAACTAAAAATCTGTGAGGAGATTGGTTAGCACCAGCAAATAGCATTTATTTTTGTGTACATTTGAGCCCATTTTGGTGCAAAACCAAGCCATATGAAGAAAATTTCATCGTAGGAACAATAATGACAATATCTGCTCAACTGTACATTAAGGTCGCATCTAAAGCCAATTATACAAAAACTACAAATCTGTGAGAAGATTGGTTGGCACCAGCAGATAGCATTTATTTTTGTGTACATTTGAGCCCATTTTGGTGCATTTCCAGGCCATATTAGGAAAATTTCATCGTAGGGAAAATAATGACAATATCTTCTTAAATGTTCATTAAGGTCGCATCTAAAGCCAATTATACAAAAACTAAAAATCTGTGAGAAGATTGGTTGGCACCAACAGATAGCATTTATTTTTGTGTACATTTGAGCCAATGTTGGTGCATATCCAAGCCATATTAAGAAAATTTCATCATAGGGACAATAATGACAACATCTGCTCAAATGTACATTAAGGTCACATCTTAAGCCAATTATACAAAAACTAAAAATCTGTGAGAAGATTGGTTGGCACCAGCAGATAGCATTTATTTTTGTGTACATTTGAGTCCATTTTGGTGCATATCCAAGCCATATTAAGAAAATTTCATCGTAGGGAAAATAATGACAATAGCTGCTCAACTTTACATTAAGGTCGCATCTAAAGCCAATTATACAAAAACAAAAAATATGTGAGAAGATTGGTTGGCAGCAGCAGATAGCATTTATTTTTGTGTACATTTGAGCCCAATTTGGTGCATATCCAAGCCATATCAAGAAAATTTCATCGTAGGGAAAATAATGACAATATCTGCTCAACTGTACATTAAGGTCGCATCTAAAGCCAATTATACAAAAACTAAAAATCTGTGAGAAGATTGGTTGGCACCAGTAGATAGCGTTTATTTTTGTGTACATTTGAGCCCATTTTGGTGCATATCCAAGCCATATTAGGAAAATTTCATCGTAGGGAAAATAATGACAATATCTGCTCAACTGTACATTAAGGTCGCATCTAAAGCCAATTATACAAAAACAAAAAATCTGTGAGAAGATTGGTTGGCAGCAGCAGATAGCATTTATTTTTGTGTACATTTGAGCCCAATTTGGTGCATATCCAAGCCATATTAAGAAAATTTCATCGTAGGGAAAATAATGACAATATCTGCTCAACTGTACATTAAGGTCGCATCTAAAGCCAATTATACAAAAACTAAAAATCTGTGAGAAGATTGGTTGGCACCAGCAGATAGCATTTATTTTTGTGTACATTTGAGCCCATTTTGGTGCATATCCAAGCCATATTAAGAAAATTTCATTGTAGGGAAAATAATGACAATATCTGCTTAACTGTACATTAAGGTCGCATCTAAAGCCAATTATACAAAAACTAAAATTCCGTGAGAAGATTGGTTGGCACCAGCAGATAGCATTTATTTGTGTGTACATTTGAGCCCATTTTGTTACATTTCCAGGCCATATTAGGAAAATTTCATCGTAGGGAAAATAATGACAATATCTTCTCAAATGTACATTAAGGTCGCATCTAAAGCCAATTATACAAAAACTAAAAATATGTGAGAAGATTGGTTGGCACCAGCAGATAGCGTTTATTTTTGTGTACATTTGAGCCCAATTTGGTGCATATCCAAGCCATATTAAGAAAATTTCATCGTAGGGAAAATAATGACAATATCTGCTCAACTATACATTAAGGTCGCATCTAAAGCCAATTATACAAAAACTAAAAATCTGTGAGAAGATTGGTTGGCACCAGCAGATAGCATTTATTTTTGTGTACATTTGAGTCCATTTTGGTGCATATCCAAGCCATATTAAGAAAATTTCATCGTAGGGAAAATAATGACAATAGCTGCTCAACTTTACATTAAGGTCGCATCTAAAGCCAATTATACAAAAACAAAAAATCTGTGAGAAGATTGGTTGGCACCAGCAGATAGCATTTATTTTTGTGTACATTTGAGCCCAATTTGGTGCATATCCAAGCCATATTAAGAAAATTTCATCGTAGGGAAAATAATGACAATATCTGCTCAACTGTACATTAAGGTCGCATCTAAAGCCAATTATACAAAAACTAAAAATCTGTGAGAAGATTGGTTGGCACCAGTAGATAGAATATATTTTTGTGTACATTTGAGCCTATTTTGGTGCATATCCAAGCCATATTAGGAAAATTTCATCGTAGGGAAAATAATAACAATATCTGCTCAACTGTACATTAAGGTCGCATCTAAAGCCAATTATACAAAAACTAAAAATCTGTGAGAAGATTGGTTGGCACCAGCAGATAGCATTTATTTTTGTGTACATTTGAGCCCATTTTGGTGCATATCCAAGCCATATTAAGAAAATTTCATCGTAGGGAAAATAATGACAATATCTGCTCAACTGTACATTAAGGTCGCATCTAAAGCCAATTTTACAAAAACTAAAAATCTGTGAGAAGATTGGTTGGCACCAGTAGATAGAATTTATTTTTGTGTACATTTGAGCCCATTTTGGTGCATATCCAAGCTATATTAGGAAAATTTCATCGTAGGGAAAATAATGACAATATCTGCTCAACTGTACATTAAGGTCGCATCTAAAGCCAATTATACAAAAACTAAAAATCTGTGAGAAGATTGGTTGGCGCCAGAAGATAGCATTTAATTTTGGGTACATTTGAGCCCATTTTGGTGTTTATCCAAGCCATATTAAGAAAATTTCATCGTAGGAACAATAATGACAATATCTGCTCAACTGTACAATAAGGTCGCATCTAAAGCCAATTATACAAAAACTAAAAATCTGTGAGGAGATTGGTTAGCACCAGCAAATAGCATTTATTTTTGTGTACATTTGAGCCCATTTTGGTGCAAAACCAAGCCATATGAAGAAAATTTCATCGTAGGAACAATAATGACAATATCTGCTCAACTGTACAATAAGGTCGCATCTAAAGCCAATTATACAAAAACTACAAATCTGTGAGAAGATTGGTTGGCACCAGCAGATAGCATTTATTTTTGTGTACATTTGAGCCCATTTTGGTGCATTTCCAGGCCATATTAGGAAAATTTCATCGTAGGGAAAATAATGACAATATCTTCTTAAATGTTCATTAAGGTCGCATCTAAAGCCAATTATACAAAAACTAAAAATCTGTGAGAAGATTGGTTGGCACCAACAGATAGCATTTATTTTTGTGTACATTTGAGCCAATGTTGGTGCATATCCAAGCCATATTAAGAAAATTTCATCATAGGGACAATAATGACAACATCTGCTCAAATGTACATTAAGGTCACATCTTAAGCCAATTATACAAAAACTAAAAATCTGTGAGAAGATTGGTTGGCACCAGCAGATAGCATTTATTTTTGTGTACATTTGAGCCAATGTTGGTGCATATCCAAGCCATATTAAGAAAATTTCATCGTAGGGAAAATAATGACAATAGCTGCTCAACTTTACATTAAGGTCGCATCTAAAGCCAATTATACAAAAACAAAAAATATGTGAGAAGATTGGTTGGCACCAGCAGATAGCATTTATTTTTGTGTACATTTGAGCCCAATTTGGTGCATATCCAAGCCATATCAAGAAAATTTCATCGTAGGGAAAATAATGACAATATCTGCTCAACTGTACATTAAGGTCGCATCTAAAGCCAATTATACAAAAACTAAAAATCTGTGAGAAGATTGGTTGGCACCAGTAGATAGCGTTTATTTTTGTGTACATTTGAGCCCATTTTGGTGCATATCCAAGCCATATTAGGAAAATTTCATCGTAGGGAAAATAATGACAATATCTGCTCAACTGTACATTTAGGTCGCATCTAAAGCCAATTATACAAAAACTAAAAATCTGTGAGGAGATTGGTTGGCACCAGCAGATAGCATTTATTTTTGTGTACATTTGAGCCCATTTTGGTGCATTTCCAGGCCATATTAGGAAAATTTCATCGTAGGGAAAATAATGACAATATCTTCTTAAATGTTCATTAAGGTCGCATCTAAAGCCAATTATACAAAAACTAAAAATCTGTGAGAAGATTGGTTGGCACCAACAGATAGCATTTATTTTTGTGTACATTTGAGCCAATGTTGGTGCATATCCAAGCCATATTAAGAAAATTTCATCATAGGGACAATAATGACAACATCTGCTCAAATGTACATTAAGGTCACATCTTAAGCCAATTATACAAAAACTAAAAATCTGTGAGAAGATTGGTTGGCACCAGCAGATAGCATTTATTTTTGTGTACATTTGAGTCCATTTTGGTGCATATCCAAGCCATATTAAGAAAATTTCATCGTAGGGAAAATAATGACAATATCTGCTCAACTTTACATTAAGGTCGCATCTAAAGCCAATTATACAAAAACAAAAAATATGTGAGAAGATTGGTTGGCACCAACAGATAGCATTTATTTTTGTGTACATTTGAGCCCATTTTAGTGCATATCCAAGCCATATCAAGAAAATTTCATCGTAGGGAAAATAATGACAATATCTGCTCAACTGTACATTAAGGTCTCATCTCAATCCAATTATACAAAAACTAAAAATCTGTGAGAAGATTGGTTGGCACCAGTAGATAGCGTTTATTTTTGTGTACATTTGAGCCCATTTTGGTGCATATCCAAGCCATATTAGGAAAATTTCATCGTAGGGAAAATAATGACAATATCTGCTCAACTGTACATTAAGGTCGCATCTAAAGCCAATTATACAAAAACAAAAAATCTGTGAGAAGATTGGTTGGCACCAGCAGATAGCATTTATTTTTGTGTACATTTGAGCCCAATTTGGTGCATATCCAAGCCATATTAAGAAAATTTCATCGTAGGGAAAATAATGACAATATCTGCTCAACTGTACATTAAGGTCGCATCTAAAGCCAATTATACAAAAACTAAAAATCTGTGAGAAGATTAGTTGGCACCAGCAGATAGCATTTATTTTTGTGTACATTTGAGCCCATTTTGGTGCATATCCAAGCCATATTAAGAAAATTTCATCGTAGGGAAAATAATGACAATATCTGCTCAACTGTACATTAAGGTCGCATCTAAAGCCAATTATACAAAAACTAAAAATCTGTGAGAAGATTGGTTGGCACCAGCAGATAGCATTTATTTTTGTGTACATTTGAGCCCATTTTGTTGCATTTCCAGGCCATATTAGGAAAATTTCATCGGAGGGAAAATAATGACAATATCTTCTCAAATTTACATTAAGGTCGCATCTAAAGCCAATTATACAAAAACAAAAAATATGTGAGAAGATTGGTTGGCACCAGCAGATAGCGTTTATTTTTGTGTACATTTGAGCCTATTTTGGTGCATATCCAAGCCATATTAAGAAAATTTCATCGTAGGGAAAATAATGACAATATCTGCTCAACTGTACATTAAGGTCGCATCTAAAGCCAATTATACAAAAACTAAAAATCTGTGAGAAGATTGGTTGGCACCAGCAGATAGCATTTATTTTTGTGTACATTTGAGCCCATTTTGTTGCATTTCCAGGCCATATTAGGAAAATTTCATCGTAGGGAAAATAATGACAATATCTTCTCAAATGTACATTAAGGTCGCATCTAAAGCCAATTATACAAAAACTAAAAATATGTGAGAAGATTGGTTGGCACCAGCAGATAGCGTTTATTTTTGTGTACATTTGAGCCCAATTTGGTGCATATCCAAGCCATATTAAGAAAATTTCATCGTAGGGAAAATAATGACAATATCTGCTCAACTTTACATTAAGGTCGCATCTAAAGCCAATTATACAAAAACTAAAAATCTGTGAGAAGATTGGTTGGCACCAGCAGATAGCATTTATTTTTGTGTACATTTGAGTCCATTTTGGTTCATATCCAAGCCATATTAAGAAAATTTCATCGTAGGGAAAATAATGACAATATCTGCTCAACTTTACATTAAGGTCGCATCTAAAGCCATTTATACAAAAACTAAAAATCTGTGAGAAGATTGGTTGGCACCAGCAGATAGCATTTATTTTGTGTACATTTGAGCCCATTTTGGTGCATATCCAAGCCATATTAAGAAAATTTCATCGTAGGGAAAATAATGACAATATCTGATCAACTTTACATTAAGGTCGCATCTAAAGCCAATTATACAAAAACAAAAAATCTGTGAGAAGATTGGTTGGCACCAGCAGATAGCATTTATTTTTGTGTACATTTGAGCCCAATTTGGTGCATATCCAAGCCATATTAAGAAAATTTCATCGTAGGGAAAATAATGACAATATCTGCTCAACTGTACATTAAGGTCGCATCTAAAGCCAATTATACAAAAACAAAAAATCTGTGAGAAGATTGGTTGGCACCAGCAGATAGCATTTATTTTTGTGTACATTTGAGCCCAATTTGGTGCATATCCAAGCCATATTAAGAAAATTTCATCGTAGGGAAAATAATGACAATATCTGCTCAACTGTACATTAAGGTCGCATCTAAAGCCAATTATACAAAAACTAAAAATCTGTGAGGAGATTGGTTGGCACCAGTAGATAGCATTTATTTTTGTGTACATTTGAGCCCATTTTGGTGCATATCCAAGCCATATTAGGAAAATTTCATCGTAAGGAAAATAATGACAATATCTGCTCAACTGTACATTTAGGTCGCATCTAAAGCCAATTATACAAAAACTAAAAATCTGTGAG
Organism: Steromphala cineraria; assembly: GCA_916613615.1. Taxonomy (NCBI): domain Eukaryota; kingdom Metazoa; phylum Mollusca; class Gastropoda; order Trochida; family Trochidae; genus Steromphala; species Steromphala cineraria. The sequence continues at coordinate 62,906,361 of OU744721.1, read as the reverse complement.
GAGATTGGTTGGCACCAGTAGATAGCATTTATTTTTGTGTACATTTGAGCCCATTTTGGTGCATATCCAAGCCATATTAGGAAAATTTCATCGTAGGGAAAATAATGACAATATCTGCTCAACTGTACATTAAGGTCGCATCTAAAGCCAATTATACAAAAACTAAACATATGTGAGAAGATTGGTTGGCACCAGCAGATAGCATTTATTTTTGTGTACATTTGAGCCCAATTTGGTGCATATCCAAGCCATATTAAGAAAATTTCATCGTAGGGAAAATAATGACAATATCTGCTCAACTGTACATTAAGGTCGCATCTAAAGCCAATTATACAAAAACTAAAAATCTGTGAGGAGATTGGTTGGCACCAGTAGATAGCATTTATTTTTGTGTACATTTGAGCCCATTTTGGTGCATATCCAAGCCATATTAGGAAAATTTCATCGTAAGGAAAATAATGACAATATCTGCTCAACTGTACATTTAGGTCGCATCTAAAGCCAATTATACAAAAACTAAAAATCTGTGAGGAGATTGGTTGGCACCAGTAGATAGCATTTATTTTTGTGTACATTTGAGCCCATTTTGGTGCATATCCAAGCCATATTAGGAAAATTTCATCGTAGGGAAAATAATGACAATATCTGCTCAACTGTACATTTAGGTCGCATCTAAAGCCAATTATACAAAAACTAAAAATCTGTGAGAAGATTGGTTGGCACCAGCAGATAGCGTTTATTTTTGTGTACATTTGAGCCTATTTTGGTGCATATCCAAGCCATATTAAGAAAATTTCATCGTAGGGAAAATAATGACAATATCTGCTCAACTGTACATTAAGGTCGCATCTAAAGCCAATTATACAAAAACTAAAAATCTGTGAGAAGATTGGTTGGCACCAGCAGATAGCATTTATTTTTGTGTACATTTGAGCCCAATTTGGTGCATATCCAAGCCATATAAAGAAAATTTCATCGTAGGGAAAATAATGACAATATCTGCTCAACTGTACATAAAGGTCGCATCTAAAGCCAATTATACAAAAACTAAAAATCTGTGAGAAGATTGGTTGGCTCCAGTAGATAGCATTTATTTTTGTGTACATTTGAGCCCATTTTGGTGCATATCCAAGCCATATTAGGAAAATTTCATCGTAGGGAAAATAATGACAATATCTGCTCAACTGTACATTAAGGTCGCATCTAAAGCCAATTATACAAAAACTAAAAATCTGTGAGAAGATTGGTTGGCACCAGCAGATAGCATTTATTTTTGTCTACATTTGAGTCCATTTTGGTGCATATCCAAGCCATATTAAGAAAATTTCATCGTAGGGAAAATAATGACAATAGCTGCTCAACTTTACATTAAGGTCGCATCTAAAGCCAATTATACAAAAACAAAAAATATGTGAGAAGATTGGTTGGCACCAGCAGATAGCATTTATTTTTGTGTACATTTGAGCCCAATTTGGTGCATATCCAAGCCATATAAAGAAAATTTCATCGTAGGGAAAATAATGACAATATCTGCTCAACTGTACATAAAGGTCGCATCTAAAGCCAATTATACAAAAACTAAAAATCTGTGAGAAGATTGGTTGGCACCAGTAGATAGCATTTATTTTTGTGTACATTTGAGCCCATTTTGGTGCATATCCAAGCCATATTAGGAAAATTTCATCGTAGGGAAAATAATGACAATATCTGCTCAACTGTACATTAAGGTCGCATCTAAAGCCAATTATACAAAAACTAAAAATCTGTGAGAAGATTGGTTGGCACCAGCAGATAGCATTTATTTTTGTGTACATTTGAGCCCATTTTGGTGCATATCCAAGCCATATTAAGAAAATTTCATCGTAAGGAAAATAATGACAATATCTGATCAACTTTACATTAAGGTCGCATCTAAAGCCAATTATACAAAAACTAAAAATCTGTGAGAAGATTAGTTGGCACCAGCAGATAGCATTTATTTTTGTGTACATTTGAGCCCATTTTGGTGCATATCCAAGCCATATTAAGAAAATTTCATCGTAGGGAAAATAATGACAATATCTGCTCAACTGTACATTAAGGTCGCATCTAAAGCCAATTATACAAAAACTAAAAATCTGTGAGAAGATTGGTTGGCACCAGCAGATAGCATTTATTTTGTGTACATTTGAGCCCATTTTGGTGCATATCCAAGCCATATTAAGAAAATTTCATCGTAGGGAAAATAATGACAATATCTGCTCAACTTTACATTAAGGTCGCATCTAAAGCCAATTATACAAAAACAAAAAATATGTGAGAAGATTGGTTGGCACCAGCAGATAGCATTTATTTTTGTGTACATTTGAGCCCAATTTGGTGCATATCCAAGCCATTGAAAGAAAATTTCATCGTAGGGAAAATAATGACAATATCTGCTCAACTGTACATAAAGGTCGCATCTAAAGCCAATTATACAAAAACTAAAAATCTGTGAGAAGATTGGTTGGCACCAGTAGATAGCATTTATTTTTGTGTACATTTGAGCCCATTTTGGTGCATATCCAAGCCATATTAGGAAAATTTCATCGTAGGGAAAATAATGACAATATCTGCTCAACTGTACATTAAGGTCGCATCTAAAGCCAATTATACAAAAACTAAAAATCTGTGAGAAGATTGGTTGGCACCAGCAGATAGCATTTATTTTTGTGTACATTTGAGCCCATTTTGGTGCATATCCAAGCCATATTAAGAAAATTTCATCGTAAGGAAAATAATGACAATATCTGATCAACTTTACATTAAGGTCGCATCTAAAGCCAATTATACAAAAACTAAAAATCTGTGAGAAGATTAGTTGGCACCAGCAGATAGCATTTATTTTTGTGTACATTTGAGCCCATTTTGGTGCATATCCAAGCCATATTAAGAAAATTTCATCGTAGGGAAAATAATGACAATATCTGCTCAACTGTACATTAAGGTCGCATCTAAAGCCAATTATACAAAAACTAAAAATCTGTGAGAAGATTGGTTGGCACCAGCAGATAGCATTTATTTTTGTGTACATTTGAGCCCATTTTGTTGCATTTCCAGGCCATATTAAGAAAATTTCATCGTAAGGAAAATAATGACAATATCTGATCAACTTTACATTAAGGTCGCATCTAAAGCCAATTATACAAAAACTAAAAATCTGTGAGAAGATTAGTTGGCACCAGCAGATAGCATTTATTTTTGTGTACATTTGAGCCCATTTTGGTGCATATCCAAGCCATATTAAGAAAATTTCATCGTAGGGAAAATAATGACAATATCTGCTCAACTGTACATTAAGGTCGCATCTAAAGCCAATTATACAAAAACTAAAAATCTGTGAGAAGATTGGTTGGCACCAGCAGATAGCATTTATTTTTGTGTACATTTGAGCCCATTTTGTTGCATTTCCAGGCCATATTAGGAAAATTTCATCGGAGGGAAAATAATGACAATATCTTCTCAAATTTACATTAAGGTCGCATCTAAAGCCAATTATACAAAAACTAAAAATATGTGAGAAGATTGGTTGGCACCAGCAGATAGCGTTTATTTTTGTGTACATTTGAGCCTATTTTGGTGCATATCCAAGCCATATTAAGAAAATTTCATCGTAGGGAAAATAATGACAATATCTGCTCAACTGTACATTAAGGTCGCATCTAAAGCCAATTATACAAAAACAAAAAATCTGTGAGAAGATTGGTTGGCACCAGCAGATAGCATTTATTTTTGTGTACATTTGAGCCCATTTTGGTGCATATCCAAGCCATATTAAGAAAATTTCATCGTAGGGAAAATAATGACAATAACTGCTTAACTGTACATTAAGGTCGCATCTAAAGCCAATTATACAAAAACTAAAATTCTGTGAGAAGATTGGTTGGCACCAGCAGATAGCATTTATTTGTGTGTACATTTGAGCCCATTTTGTTGCATTTCCAGGCCATATTAGGAAAATTTCATCGTAGGGAAAATAATGACAATATCTTCTCAAATGTACATTAAGGTCGCATCTAAAGCCAATTATACAAAAACTAAAAATATGTGAGAAGATTGGTTGGCACCAGCAGATAGCGTTTATTTTTGTGTACATTTGAGCCCAATTTGGTGCATATCCAAGCCATATTAAGAAAATTTCATCGTAGGGAAAATAATGACAATATCTGCTCAACTTTACATTAAGGTCGCATCTAAAGCCAATTATACAAAAACTAAAAATCTGTGAGAAGATTGGTTGGCACCAACAGATAGCATTTATTTTTGTGTACATTTGAGTCCATTTTGGTTCATATCCAAGCCATATTAAGAAAATTTCATCGTAGGGAAAATAATGACAATATCTGCTCAACTTTACATTAAGGTCGCATCTAAAGCCATTTATACAAAAACTAAAAATCTGTGAGAAGATTGGTTGGCACCAGCAGATAGCATTTATTTTGTGTACATTTGAGCCCATTTTGGTGCATATCCAAGCCATATTAAGAAAATTTCATCGTAGGGAAAATAATGACAATATCTGCTCAACTTTACATTAAGGTCGCATCTAAAGCCAATTATACAAAAACAAAAAATCTGTGAGAAGATTGGTTGGCACCAACAGATAGCATTTATTTTTGTGTACATTTGAGCCCAATTTGGTGCATATCCAAGCCATATTAAGAAAATTTCATCGTAGGGAAAATAATGACAATATCTGCTCAACTGTACATTAAGGTCGCATCTAAAGCCAATTATACAAAAACAAAAAATCTGTGAGAAGATTGGTTGGCACCAGCAGATAGCATTTATTTTTGTGTACATTTGAGCCCAATTTGGTGCATATCCAAGCCATATTAAGAAAATTTCATCGTAGGGAAAATAATGACAATATCTGCTCAACTGTACATTAAGGTCGCATCTAAAGCCAATTATACAAAAACTAAAAATCTGTGAGGAGATTGGTTGGCACCAGTAGATAGCATTTATTTTTGTGTACATTTGAGCCCATTTTGGTGCATATCCAAGCCATATTAGGAAAATTTCATCGTAAGGAAAATAATGACAATATCTGCTCAACTGTACATTTAGGTCGCATCTAAAGCCAATTATACAAAAACTAAAAATCTGTGAGAAGATTGGTTGGCACCAGCAGATAGCGTTTATTTTTGTGTACATTTTAGCCTATTTTGGTGCATATCCAAGCCATATTAAGAAAATTTCATCGTAGGGAAAATAATGACAATATCTGCTCAACTGTACATTAAGGTCGCATCTAAAGCCAATTATACAAAAACTAAAAATCTGTGAGAAGATTGGTTGGCACCAGCAGATAGCATTTATTTTTGTGTACATTTGAGCCCATTTTGGTGCATATCCAAGCCATATTAAGCAAATTTCATCGTAGGGAAAATAATGACAATAACTGCTTAACTGTACATTAAGGTCGCATCTAAAGCCAATTATACAAAAACTAAAATTCTGTGAGAAGATTGGTTGGCACCAGCAGATAGCATTTATTTGTGTGTACATTTGAGCCCATTTTGTTGCATTTCCAGGCCATATTAGGAAAATTTCATCGTAGGGAAAATAATGACAATATCTTCTCAAATGTACATTAAGGTCGCATCTAAAGCCAATTATACAAAAACTAAAAATATGTGAGAAGATTGGTTGGCACCAGCAGATAGCGTTTATTTTTGTGTACATTTGAGCCCAATTTGGTGCATATCCAAGCCATATTAAGAAAATTTCATCGTAGGGAAAATAATGACAATATCTGCTCAACTTTACATTAAGGTCGCATCTAAAGCCAATTATACAAAAACTAAAAATCTGTGAGAAGATTGGTTGGCACCAGCAGATAGCATTTATTTTTGTGTACATTTGAGTCCATTTTGGTTCATATCCAAGCCATATTAAGAAAATTTCATCGTAGGGAAAATAATGACAATATCTGCTCAACTTTACATTAAGGTCGCATCTAAAGCCATTTATACAAAAACTAAAAATCTGTGAGAAGATTGGTTGGCACCAGCAGATAGCATTTATTTTGTGTACATTTGAGCCCATTTTGGTGCATATCCAAGCCATATTAAGAAAATTTCATCGTAGGGAAAATAATGACAATATCTGCTCAACTGTACATTAAGGTCGCATCTAAAGCCAATTATACAAAAACTAAAAATCTGTGAGGAGATTGGTTGGCACCAGTAGATAGCATTTATTTTTGTGTACATTTGAGCCCATTTTGGTGCATATCCAAGCCATATTAGGAAAATTTCATCGTAGGGAAAATAATGACAATATCTGCTCAACTGTACATTTAGGTCGCATCTAAAGCCAATTATACAAAAACTAAAAATCTGTGAGAAGATTGCTTGGCACCAGCAGATAGCATTTATTTTTGTGTACATTTGAGCCCATTTTGGTGCATATCCAAGCCATATAAAGAAAATTTCATCGTAGGGAAAATAATTACAATATCTGCTCAACTGTACATTAAGGTCGCATCTAAAGCCAATTATACAAAAACTAAAAATCTGTGAGAAGATTGGTTGGCACCAGCAGATAGCATTTATTTTTGTGTACATTTGAGCCCATTTTGGTGCATATCCAAGCCATATTAAGAAAATTTCATCGTAGGGAAAATAATGACAATATCTGCTTAACTGTACATTAAGGTCGCATCTAAAGCCAATTATACAAAAACTAAAATTCTGTGAGAAGATTGGTTGGCACCAGCAGATAGCATTTATTTGTGTGTACATTTGAGCCCATTTTGTTGCATTTCCAGGCCATATTAGGAAAAATTCATCGTAGGGAAAATAATGACAATATCTTCTCAAATGTACATTAAGGTCGCATCTAAAGCCAATTATACAAAAACTAAAAATATGTGAGAAGATTGGTTGGCACCAGCAGATAGCGTTTATTTTTGTGTACATTTGAGCCCAATTTGGTGCATATCCAAGCCATATTAAGAAAATTTCATCGTAGGGAAAATAATGACAATATCTGCTCAACTTTACATTAAGGTCGCATCTAAAGCCAATTATACAAAAACAAAAAATCTGTGAGAAGATTGGTTGGCACCAGCAGATAGCATTTATTTTTGTGTACATTTGAGTCCATTTTGGTGCATATCCAAGCCATATTAAGAAAATTTCATCGTAGGGAAAATAATGACAATAGCTGCTCAACTTTACATTAAGGTCGCATCTAAAGCCAATTATACAAAAACAAAAAATCTGTGAGAAGATTGGTTGGCACCAGCAGATAGCATTTATTTTTGTGTACATTTGAGTCCATTTTGGTGCATATCCAAGCCATATTAAGAAAATTTCATCGTAGGGAAAATAATGACAATATCTGCTCAACTGTACATTAAGGTCGCATCTAAAGCCAATTATACAAAAACTAAAAATCTGTGAGAAGATTGGTTGGCACCAGTAGATAGAATTTATTTTTGTGTACATTTGAGCCCATTTTGGTGCATATCCAAGCCATATTAGGAAAATTTCATCGTAGGGAAAATAATGACAATATCTGCTCAACTGTACATTAAGGTCGCATCTAAAGCCAATTATACAAAAACTAAAAATCTGTGAGAAGATTGGTTGGCACCAGCAGATAGCATTTATTTTTGTGTACATTTGAGCCCATTTTGGTGCATATCCAAGCCATATTAAGAAAATTTCATCGTAAGGAAAATAATGACAATATCTGCTCAACTGTACATTAAGGTCGCATCTAAAGCCAATTATACAAAAACTAAAAATCTGTGAGAAGATTAGTTGGCACCAGCAGATAGCATTTATTTTTGTGTACATTTGAGCCCATTTTGGTGCATATCCAAGCCATATTAAGAAAATTTCATCGTAGGGAAAATAATGACAATATCTGCGCAACTGTACATTAAGGTCGCATCTAAAGCCAATTATACAAAAACTAAAAATCTGTGAGAAGATTGGTTGGACCCAGCAGATAGCATTTATTTTTGTGTACATTTGAGCCCATTTTGGTGCATTTCCAGGCCATATTAGGAAAATTTCATCGGAGGGAAAATAATGACAATATCTTCTCAAATGTACATTAAGGTCGCATCTAAAGCCAATTATACAAAAACTAAAAATCTGTGAGAAGATTGGTTGGCACCAGCAGATAGCATTTATTTTGTGTACATTTGAGCCCATTTTGGTGCATATCCAAGCCATATTAGGAAAATTTCATCATAGGGAAAATAATGACAATATCTGCTCAACTGTACATTTAGGTCGCATCTAAAGCCAATTATACAAAAACTAAAAATCTGTGAGAAGATTGCTTGGCACCAGCAGATAGCATTTATTTTTGTGTACATTTGAGCCCATTTTGGTGCATATCCAAGCCATATAAAGAAAATTTCATCGTAGGGAAAATAATTACAATATCTGCTCAACTGTACAATAAGGTCGCATCTAAAGCCAATTATACAAAAACTAAAAATCTGTGAGAAGATTGGTTGGCACCAGCAGATAGCATTTATTTTTGTGTACATTTGAGCCCATTTTGGTGCATATCCAAGCCATATTAAGAAAATTTCATCGTAGGGAAAATAATGACAATATCTGCTTAACTGTACATTAAGGTCGCATCTAAAGCCAATTATACAAAAACAAAAATTCTGTGAGAAGATTGGTTGGCACCAGCAGATAGCATTTATTTGTGTGTACATTTGAGCCCATTTTGTTGCATTTCCAGGCCATATTAGGAAAATTTCATCGTAGGGAAAATAATGACAATATCTTCTCAAATGTACATTAAGGTCGCATCTAAAGCCAATTATACAAAAACTAAAAATATGTGAGAAGATTGGTTGGCACCAGCAGATAGCGTTTATTTTTGTGTACATTTGAGCCCAATTTGGTGCATATCCAAGCCATATTAAGAAAATTTCATCGTAGGGAAAATAATGACAATATCTGCTCAACTTTACATTAAGGTCGCATCTAAAGCCAATAATACAAAAACAAAAAATCTGTGAGAAGATTGGTTGGCACCAGCAGATAGCATTTATTTTTGTGTACATTTGAGTCCATTTTGGTGCATATCCAAGCCATATTAAGAAAATTTCATCGTAGGGAAAATAATGACAATAGCTGCTCAACTTTACATTAAGGTCGCATCTAAAGCCAATTATACAAAAACAAAAAATCTGTGAGAAGATTGGTTGGTACCAGCAGATAGCATTTATTTTTGTGTACATTTGAGTCCATTTTGGTGCACATCCAAGCCATATTAAGAAAATTTCATCGTAGGGAAAATAATGACAATATCTGCTCAACTGTACATTAAGGTCGCATCTAAAGCCAATTATACAAAAACTAAAAATCTGTGAGAAGATTGGTTGGCACCAGTAGATAGAATTTATTTTTGTGTACATTTGAGCCCATTTTGGTGCATATCCAAGCCATATTAGGAAAATTTCATCGTAGGGAAAATAATGACAATATCTGCTCAACTGTACATTAAGGTCGCATCTAAAGCCAATTATACAAAAACTAAAAATCTGTGAGAAGATTGGTTGGCACCAGCAGATAGCATTTATTTTTGTGTACATTTGAGCCCATTTTGGTGCATATCCAAGCCATATTAAGAAAATTTCATCGTACGGAAAATAATGACAATATCTGCTCAACTGTACATTAAGGTCGCATCTAAAGCCAATTATACAAAAACTAAAAATCTGTGAGAAGATTAGTTGGCACCAGCAGATAGCATTTATTTTTGTGTACATTTGAGCCCATTTTGGTGCATATCCAAGCCATATTAAGAAAATTTCATCGTAGGGAAAATAATGACAATATCTGCTCAACTGTACATTAAGGTCGCATCTAAAGCCAATTATACAAAAACTAAAAATCTGTGAGAAGATTGGTTGGACCCAGCAGATAGCATTTATTTTTGTGTACATTTGAGCCCATTTTGGTGCATTTCCAGGCCATATTAGGAAAATTTCATCGGAGGGAAAATAATGACAATATCTTCTCAAATGTACATTAAGGTCGCATCTAAAGCCAATTATACAAAAACTAAAAATCTGTGAGAAGATTGGTTGGCACCAGTAGATAGCATTTATTTTTGTGTACATTTGAGCCCAATTTGGTGCATATCCAAGCCATATTAGGAAAATTTCATCGTAGGGAAAATAATGACAATATCTGCTCAACTGTACATTAAGGTCGCATCTAAAGCCAATTATACAAAAACTAAAAATCTGTGAGAAGATTGGTTGGCACCAGCAGATAGCATTTATTTTTGTGTGCATTTGAGCCCATTTTGGTGCATATCCAAGCCATATTAAGAAAATTTCATCGTAGGGAAAATAATGACAATATCTTCTCAAATGTACATTAAGGTCGCATCTAAAGCCAATTATACAAAAACTAAAAATATGTGAGAAGATTGGTTGGCACCAGCAGATAGCGTTTATTTTTGTGTACATTTGAGCCCAATTTGGTGCATATCCAAGCCATATTAAGAAAATTTCATCGTAGGGAAAATAATGACAATATCTGCTCAACTTTACATTAAGGTCGCATCTAAAGCCAATTATACAAAAACTAAAAATCTGTGAGAAGATTGGTTGGCACCAGCAGATAGCATTTATTTTTGTGTACATTTGAGTCCATTTTGGTGCATATCCAAGCCATATTAAGAAAATTTCATCGTAGGGAAAATAATGACAATAGCTGCTCAAGTTTACATTAAGGTCGCATCTAAAGCCAATTATACAAAAACAAAAAATCTGTGAGAAGATTGGTTGGCACCAGCAGATAGCATTTATTTTTGTGTACATTTGAGCCCAATTTGGTGCATATCCAAGCCATATTAAGAAAATTTCATCGTAGGGAAAATAATGACAATATCTGCTCAACTTTACATTAAGGTCGCATCTAAAGCCAATTATACAAAAACTAAAAATCTGTGAGAAGATTGGTTGGCACCAGCAGATAGAATTTATTTTTGTGTACATTTGAGCCCAATTTGGTGCATATCCAAGCCATATTAAGAAAATTTCATCGTAGGGAAAATAATGACAATATCTGCTCAACTGTACATTAAGGTCGCATCTAAAGCCAATTATACAAAAACTAAAAATCTGTGAGAAGATTGGTTGGCACCAGAAGATAGAATTTATTTTTGTGTACATTTGAGCCCATTTTGGTGCATATCCAAGCCATATTAGGAAAATTTCATCGTAGGGAAAATAATGACAATATCTGCTCAACTGTACATTAAGGTCGCATCTAAAGCCAATTATACAAAAACAAAAAATCTGTGAGAAGATTGGTTGGCACCAGCAGATAGCATTTATTTTTGTGTACATTTGAGCCCAATTTGGTGCATATCCAAGCCATATTAAGAAAATTTCATCGTAGGGAAAATAATGACAATATCTGCTCAACTGTACATTAAGGTCGCATCTAAAGCCAATTATACAAAAACTAAAAATCTGTGAGAAGATTGGTTGGCACCAGTAGATAGAATTTATTTTTGTGTACATTTGAGCCCATTTTGGTGCATATCCAAGCCATATTAGGAAAATTTCATCGTAGGGAAAATAATTACAATATCTGCTCAACTGTACATTAAGGTCGCATCTAAAGCCAATTATACAAAAACTAAAAATCTGTGAGAAGATTGGTTGGCGCCAGCAGATAGCATTTATTTTTGGGTACATTTGAGCCCATTTTGGTGTTTATCCAAGCCATATTAAGAAAATTTCATCGTAGGGAAAATAATGACAATATCTGCTAAACTGTACAATAAGGTCGCATCTAAAGCCAATTATACAAAAACTAAAAATCTGTGAGAAGATTGGTTGGCACCAGCAGATAGAATTTATTTTTGTGTACATTTGAGCCCATTTTGGTGCAAAACCAAGCCATATGAAGAAAATTTCATCGTAGGGACAATAATGACAATATCTGCTCAACTGTACATTAAGGTCGCATCTAAAGCCAATTATACAAAAACTAAAAATCTGTGAGAAGATTGGTTGGCACCAGCAGATAGCATTTATTTTTGTGTACATTTGAGCCCATTTTGGTGCATATCCAAGCCATATTAAGAAAATTTCATCGTAGGGAAAATAATGACAATATCTGCTCAACTGTACATTAAGGTCGCATCTAAAGCCAATTATACAAAAACTAAAAATATGTGAGAAGATTGGTTGGCACCAGCAGATAGCGTTTATTTTTGTGTACATTTGAGCCCAATTTGGTGCATATCCAAGCCATATTAAGAAAATTTCATCGTAGGGAAAATAATGACAATATCTGCTCAACTTTACATTAAGGTCGCATCTAAAGCCAATTATACAAAAACTAAAAATCTGTGAGAAGATTGGTTGGCACCAGCAGATAGCATTTATTTTTGTGTACATTTGAGTCCATTTTGGTTCATATCCAAGCCATATTAAGAAAATTTCATCGTAGGGAAAATAATGACAATATCTGCTCAACTTTACATTAAGGTCGCATCTAAAGCCATTTATACAAAAACTAAAAATCTGTAAGAAGATTGGTTGGCACCAGCAGATAGCATTTATTTTGTGTACATTTGAGCCCATTTTGGTGCATATCCAAGCCATATTAAGAAAATTTCATCGTAGGGAAAATAATGACAATATCTGCTCAACTTTACATTAAGGTCGCATCTAAAGCCAATTATACAAAAACAAAAAATCTGTGAGAAGATTGGTTGGCACCAGAAGATAGAATTTATTTTTGGGTACATTTGAGCCCATTTTGGTGCATATCCAAGCCATATTAGGAAAATTTCATCGTAGGGAAAATAATTACAATATCTGCTCAACTGTACATTAAGGTCGCATCTAAAGCCAATTATACAAAAACTAAAAATCTGTGAGAAGATTGGTTGGCACCAGCAGATAGCATTTATTTTTGTGTACATTTGAGCCCATTTTGGTGCATATCCAAGCCATATTAAGAAAATTTCATCGTAGGGAAAATAATGACAATATCTGCTCAACTGTACATTAAGGTCGCATCTAAAGCCAATTATACAAAAACTAAAAATCTGTGAGAAGATTGGTTGGCACCAGTAGATAGAATTTATTTTTGTGTATATTTGAGCCCATTTTGGTGCATATCCAAGCCATATTAGGAAAATTTCATCGTAGGGAAAATAATTACAATATCTGCTCAACGGTACATTAAGGTCGCATCTAAAGCCAATTATACAAAAACTAAAAATCTGTGAGAAGATTGGTTGGCGCCAGCAGATAGCATTTATTTTTGTGTACATTTGAGCCCATTTTGGTGCATATCCAAGCCATATTAGGAAAATTTCATCGTAGGGAAAATAATTACAATATCTGCTCAACTGTACATTAAGGTCGCATCTAAAGCCAATTATACAAAAACTAAAAATCTGTGAGAAGATTGGTTGGCGCCAGCAGATAGCATTTATTTTTGGGTACATTTGAGCCCATTTTGGTGTTTATCCAAGCCATATTAAGAAAATTTCATCGTAGGGAAAATAATGACAATATCTGCTAAACTGTACAATAAGGTCGCATCTAAAGCCAATTATACAAAAACTAAAAATCTGTGAGAAGATTGGTTGGCACCAGCAGATAGAATTTATTTTTGTGTACATTTGAGCCCATTTTGGTGCAAAACCAAGCCATATGAAGAAAATTTCATCGTAGGGACAATAATGACAATATCTGCTCAACTGTACAATAAGGTCGCATCTAAAGCCAATTATACAAAAACTACAAATCTGTGAGAAGATTGGTTGGCACCAGCAGATAGCATTTATTTTTGTGTACATTTGAGCCCATTTTGGTGCATATCCAAGCCATATTAAGAAAATTTCATCGTAGGGAAAATAATGACAATATCTGCTCAACTGTACATTAAGGTCGCATCTAAAGCCAATTATACAAAAACTAAAAATATGTGAGAAGATTGGTTGGCACCAGCAGATAGCGTTTATTTTTGTGTACATTTGAGCCCAATTTGGTGCATATCCAAGCCATATTAAGAAAATTTCATCGTAGGGAAAATAATGACAATATCTGCTCAACTTTACATTAAGGTCGCATCTAAAGCCAATTATACAAAAACTAAAAATCTGTGAGAAGATTGGTTGGCACCAGCAGATAGCATTTATTTTTGTGTACATTTGAGTCCATTTTGGTTCATATCCAAGCCATATTAAGAAAATTTCATCGTAGGGAAAATAATGACAATATCTGCTCAACTTTACATTAAGGTCGCATCTAAAGCCATTTATACAAAAACTAAAAATCTGTGAGAAGATTGGTTGGCACCAGCAGATAGCATTTATTTTGTGTACATTTGAGCCCATTTTGGTGCATATCCAAGCCATATTAAGAAAATTTCATCGTAGGGAAAATAATGACAATATCTGCTCAACTTTACATTAAGGTCGCATCTAAAGCCAATTATACAAAAACAAAAAATCTGTGAGAAGATTGGTTGGCACCAGAAGATAGAATTTATTTTTGTGTACATTTGAGCCCATTTTGGTGCATATCCAAGCCATATTAGGAAAATTTCATCGTAGGGAAAATAATTACAATATCTGCTCAACTGTACATTAAGGTCGCATCTAAAGCCAATTATACAAAAACTAAAAATCTGTGAGAAGATTGGTTGGCACCAGCAGATAGCATTTATTTTTGTGTACATTTGAGCCCATTTTGGTGCATATCCAAGCCATATTAAGAAAATTTCATCGTAGGGAAAATAATTACAATATCTGCTCAACTGTACATTAAGGTCGCATCTAAAGCCAATTATACAAAAACTAAAAATCTGTGAGAAGATTGGTTGGCACCAGCAGATAGAATTTATTTTTGTGTACATTTGAGCCCATTTTGGTGCATATCCAAGCCATATTAGGAAAATTTCATCGTAGGGAAAATAATTACAATATCTGCTCAACGGTACATTAAGGTCGCATCTAAAGCCAATTATACAAAAACTAAAAATCTGTGAGAAGATTGGTTGGCGCCAGCAGATAGCATTTATTTTTGGGTACATTTGAGCCCATTTTGGTGTTTATCCAAGCCATATTAAGAAAATTTCATCGTAGGGAAAATAATTACAATATCTGCTCAACTGTACATTAAGGTCGCATCTAAAGCCAATTATACAAAAACTAAAAATATGTGAGAAGATTGGTTGGCACCAGCAGATAGCGTTTATTTTTGTGTACATTTGAGCCCAATTTGGTGCATATCCAAGCCATATTAAGAAAATTTCATCGTAGGGAAAATAATGACAATATCTGCTCAACTTTACATTAAGGTCGCATCTAAAGCCAATTATACAAAAACTAAAAATCTGTGAGAAGATTGGTTGGCACCAGCAGATAGCATTTATTTTTGTGTACATTTGAGTCCATTTTGGTTCATATCCAAGCCATATTAAGAAAATTTCATCGTAGGGAAAATAATGACAATATCTGCTCAACTTTACATTAAGGTCGCATCTAAAGCCATTTATACAAAAACTAAAAATCTGTGAGAAGATTGGTTGGCACCAGCAGATAGCATTTATTTTGTGTACATTTGAGCCCATTTTGGTGCATATCCAAGCCATATTAAGAAAATTTCATCGTAGGGAAAATAATGACAATATCTGCTCAACTTTACATTAAGGTCGCATCTAAAGCCAATTATACAAAAACAAAAAATCTGTGAGAAGATTGGTTGGCACCAGAAGATAGAATTTATTTTTGTGTACATTTGAGCCCATTTTGGTGCATATCCAAGCCATATTAGGAAAATTTCATCGTAGGGAAAATAATTACAATATCTGCTCAACTGTACATTAAGGTCGCATCTAAAGCCAATTATACAAAAACTAAAAATCTGTGAGAAGATTGGTTGGCACCAGCAGATAGCATTTATTTTTGTGTACATTTGAGCCCATTTTGGTGCAAAACCAAGCCATATGAAGAAAATTTCATCGTAGGAACAATAATGACAATATCTGCTCAACTGTACAATAAGGTCGCATCTAAAGCCAATTATACAAAAACTACAAATCTGTGAGAAGATTGGTTGGCACCAGCAGATAGCATTTATTTTTGTGTACATTTGAGCCCATTTTGGTGCATATCCAAGCCATATTAAGAAAATTTCATCGTAGGGAAAATAATGACAATATCTGCTCAACTGTACATTAAGGTCGCATCTAAAGCCAATTATACAAAAACTAAAAATCTGTGAGAATATTGGTTGGCACCAGCAGATAGCATTTATTTTTGGGTACATTTGAGCCCATTTTGGTGCATATCCAAGCCATATTAAGAAAATTTCATCGTAGCAACAAAATGACATTAATTGCTCAACTTGTACATTAAGGTCGCATCTAAAGCCAATTATACAAAAACTAAAAATCATTCCCAATAACAAAGCAATCTAGTTAAAATATGTTTAATCACACAAAAATGTTTGGATTAATATGTTCTTCATGGATATATCCCTATAGATTTAAATAAGAGTGTGTTATTAATTTGGAAAGGTCTGCTATAGCTTATGATAATTTTCAATGGTAAAGGTTATTAAAATATATCAAGATCTCCTCAATAGAAAAATATAACACCATGTTCAACTTCATAGCAATTATCCTGAAATGTCAAAGATAAAATTTAGCACAGTGTCTTGTGATCAATTAAGAAAAGGCCTTGCATGCTCGCAAAGGTTTTTCTATTTAGGTAAACATGCTTTTTAAGTTCTAAGACCTGGATCAAAGGAATGTTTGACCAGGAAATAGTTTAATATTGTTTTCAGTATTTTTAGAGGATCAATAAACAAATTCAAAAGTTTTACAAACTGTTTAATCAACATTATCTGTCATACTGCCATACAACCATACACATCTGTGCTTAAATTGCCAAACACATTAAAATACAAATTAATGAAAAGATGTGAAGTATAATTCCACACCAGCAACTCATCTAAACCCAATTGATATAATACTATGACATCACAAAGTTGATGACCACACAGTGACATCATAATGACATACATATAGCAAGAGACTCATTCTATACAAGTCATATTGAAGAATTCATGTATTATTAATTACGATATTTGAAATTTTATATGTGATTTATTCAATTTATTCAATATTATATTTTGATATGCATATTGTTGATTTAATTACTATTTGACAACAACACTCGAAAAATAAGAAAATCTATGAGGAAGGAAGTGACTCAGCTTCAATTAAAGAGTGCATAACTTTCTTTATCTGGGACATTCTTTCTATACATGTTATTCAATCAAGTTTGAAAAAATATTTTGGCAGACAGATAGCAGACATTAAAATTAATTCTCCATTGAAAGATGAGGTACGGTTTTATCGGCCATCAAATAGCTTGTTCATGACCCTCATATTTTTGAACTTCTTGAGATAAACATTTTATAAAAAAGTTTTGTTAAAGGTGATTGAATGATGGCCGAATTATGGAAGAACTA
This sequence comes from Steromphala cineraria, assembly GCA_916613615.1. Taxonomy (NCBI): domain Eukaryota; kingdom Metazoa; phylum Mollusca; class Gastropoda; order Trochida; family Trochidae; genus Steromphala; species Steromphala cineraria. The sequence continues at coordinate 62,888,831 of OU744721.1, read as the reverse complement.
CAACACTGACAATACAATTTTATTTTTGAAATAGGCATCATCTAAAGTGACCACCGTCTGAGTTAGCAGTATATTAAGTTCTCTCACAAACATATAATATAGTCATTTTAGTTGATGTGTAATTCAAAAAGTAAAATTGTGTTGTCAGTAGAACATTTAGTTTTTGGAAAGGGGACTGGCTACGGATTGTTGTGATGTGTAATGTATGTAGTATTCCGGGTTCAGGTTGTATGTCATACACAGACAAACATGAATGACTTGGAACGTCTCCGAAGATTCATGATCAGTCGTGCGGACGGTGGTCACTTTTAAAAATGCCTCATACGAAAATGAAATTGTGCAGAAAGTAGAACATTGCATTTTCAGAAAGAGGAATGTCTACTGATTCCTATGATATGTAATATATGTAGTCACGAAAAAAATGAGGCAATCCAAAAAACTAGCTGCATATCGTTTTCGGCCCACGGTCTAAAACACATTGTCTTCTTTCTTGTAAGGCAACTTTTATGAGGAAAGATGGTGGGAATGGCAACGGGTAATTTCTATACCGGAATATGTAGAGTAATGTCATAGTGAAATAATGACCATAATGGAAAATATGAGATGTTACAAAAATATCCTAGTTTTTGGTTCAGACACATTCCTAATTTGTCTGTTAAAATAAAAACACAACAGTTGATGAAACCTCAATAAATTAGTTTTATTAATGTTTTGTCAAACACAAGAATAAGATGAAAAAGTGCAATACAATGTACAAAATAAGTAAAACTTGGCACACAAAAGATAAAGTCTCTATGAAGCTGAGTAGAAATGATTCTAAACTAGAATCAAAATGACCTGTAAGTCTTGTTCTCAATAATGACTGGGTGTAGCTGTGTTTACGAACATCATATTTATGGTGCAATTGACTTACAAATATACCTATATGCTAATTTGCTGATGATTTTAACCTAAAGGGTATTTTGCATAATGTAACAAAAATATATAATAATGTGACAATTATTTAGTTTGTTTGAATAAGAAATCCTGATAACTTCTCAAAAAATGTTTTTGTAAAGACATACGGGAACAAGGATATAACTAAATTCTTTAAAATTGATATGAAATAATTCAATGAGCAAATAGATTCACAAAACCAAATCTCTGATAGGATCACACTACATTGCCACTGGTGGAAGGGACATATATTACGAAAACACTGATCAATTTGATCATACCACCAACTCTAAACCTAAAAACCCAGAAACAATGAAAAGTAAAAGGAACATTTTCCTTAGCATGTTTATATTTTAACAGAAATACTGTTGAATTAAATACCCTTTGTTTATAATATTCTTCTATTAAACTCATAACCCAGATGAAAAACATGTTCAAATAATTAATATGATTTGCCATTTTGTCAGTGAAGTTACAAATGAAAATACTGGACCATGATATAAATGAATGAAGGTTAATAAAACAAATGTGCTTAAAAAGCATTGATAATGTTACATGAAGTGCATGATTTTATCCAAACAGTTACAAATTCCATGGATAACATTTAAGAAACATATTAGAATGGAATGTGGTGAAGAACTGTCAGAGATAAAGAGCAATTCAATATATCAATATATAAAAAAGTATAAAAACTTTAGGACTATCCCCTTGTTTCTCAGACAACTTAACAAAAGTCAATTACCGGTTAGTCTCAATTGTCCTAAGATGGACATGCATTTTATGAAAAATATCTTTAGGCAAGATCAAAATTAAATACTTGATTTACAGATTTTTGGGGGCGGAAACAAAAACAAGCTAAATTGGCTGAAGTGTTGATCTTTAAGTTTTGATGTGAAATTTAGCAACATATTCATTTGGATGGACTCTCAGTTGCATTTTGAAATATTATTGTTTTGCGTTGAAATGGAAATTCTTTGCAACATTTACAGTTCTGGTGATCTTTTTCACTCAAGTTGTACCTCTTTTATCTAAATATATCAACACTATTTTAGTATAGAATGTTACATATGTAGATTGATAATCAGTAACAGGTTAAACACTCAATTCAAGTCCTAAATTTATCTAGAACAACTCTATGGTGTATGAATTCTTAAGTTCAAACTTCAAAATATTCAAAAATATGAAAAACAACAAACTGCCTTGGAATTTTGAAAGTCTGCACAAGGTGAATGACTATGACCATAACCAATTTAAACTAAAAAAAAAACAACTCTTACATTTGCAACTACTTTAAAGGTCAAAAAGCCTATTCAGCATTAAATCAAACAATGAAGAAATTTCTAAACCTAGGTGACAATTCTTCAAAAACATCAATTATTGTGCACACTACGTCTATAAAACACCACAAACCAGGGATACACACAACAGTCTACTAAATTCATTTTAATACCCGTCTAAAGTATTACAACATAACAAAAAGTAAAAGCAATCACTAACTGATGCGAGGAAGTCGGATGTCCTGCGTATGTGCAGAGTTACAATGTTACTATGTAGTTACTATGTAGTTACTATGTAGAACTATGCTGGACAATATCTCATGCTCCACAGAACTGTTAACCAATGGAAATGTGATGGTTTTCGTGTACAATTTCAGCTTTGCATATTCCAAATATTGCTAGTATCCCTTCCTTTGAGTGAAAATATTGCTATTAAGTCAGAGGAAAAATTTATGTGGAATCCTATTCATTGTCAAAATAATCAAAGAGAGAAAATGAAAATACATTACAATCTTACAAGTTACAACACAAGCAATTAAAAATGTTACAAAAATCACGGTACTCTTCATGAATTGTTCAAGCTGCAACTTTGAATTTTTTTTAAACGTGACATTAACACTTAACGGCTGATTTAGTAGGCCATTCAGAATTGTCAATTAATAAGAGTCCTAATGTGACAGTAAAGGGATTTTTGGATAAACAATTGGCTGAACAACGAGTACCAAACTTTTTTTCTTGGCCCTTTATGTAAAAAATAACACAAAACTCGAAATCCTCAGCTTTTTGAAACAAGGACAGATTTAAAAGTGAAGATAAGGCAATATAGGTAAGATTAGAAAAATTGCATGCATATGCATAAATATTTATCAAATTTAACAAATATAAAATAAAACTATTGGAACTGATTTCTTTTCATAGCCTTAAACATTTATATAAAAGATTCAAGACAGACATATAAACAATATAAATAGAGACCAACATAATTCAATGCAGAAATACAGTTTGTTCAACTTTAAGAGAAAAGTTTAGGAAACTATGTAAGAATATGGTGAGGTGAGTATTTTCAATGATACTTAATGTATCCTGGAAAACATTTAAACATGACAAATATCCGAAACTCCGGTAAAATAATTTAACCAGCATAAATAAATATAGAAGATATATACAATGAAAAATGATGGTTATATGATTTCTAAATCATGACTAAAAGATTTCAGTTCTGCGATAATTAGAGGTTATAACATGTCACTTTTAATATCATACCTAATATTAGCCTGAGACCCCCATATGTGGCCATTGGGCTGATATTGGGGTCTTTGGCTGATTTGAGGTATGATATGAAAATTGACATGTTATAACCTTTAAATATATAATAATCCTATATCAATATGAATAATTCTTTACACTCCATTGTATCACCCATATTTTAAAGACTAAATTGTGATGAAAATGTACTTCTGTTTAAAGGATTAATTGTGATGAAAATGTAGACTTATTTGTGATTAAAATGTACTTGTATTTAATACTTATTTGTAATGAGAATGAAGACTTAATTGTGATTAAAATATACTTTTAATTTACAAGAACTAATTGTCATGAGAATTTACTATTATTTCAAAGACTTATTTGTGATATGATGGAAATGTTCTTTCATTTCAAAGACCAAATTATGATGAAAATGTTATTTTAGTATACATTGTAAACATTACATTGTGATTAGTTTTGGATGATATCTTAAATTCGAAACATTATCAACAAGTAGCTGACATGGTCGAGCTATATCCCCCGCAAATTGCACAATATGTTTAGGTTTTCCATATCATATTGCCGATTAATTTTTGTCGCACAAAATAACACAAATATTCAAGGATATGAAGGAAACTGTTCTAATCAAAAAACTAAATGATACCAACATTATGTTCACTGTTGGGCATAATTCAAGTTAACTGACAAAATTAAGATAAAATGAATGAATTTGTGTATTATGTATTTTGATCTCCAAGATCAATTTAATCATAATATGACACACCATGACACACCTTCATATGATTATATATCTCAAAAAGTCAAAATTTTATAAAAATATTTTCAAAATTGTTCTTCATGACACCCCTTCATATGATTATCTATCTCCATATCCAATTTGATCAATATGTGATGATTAATTTAGAAGTTGTGAGCCGGACAGGACTTGTAACAGTTTTCCAACAGAGTTCTCATTTTTGGCCAAAAAAGTCAAAATTTTATTAAAATATTTTCAATATTGTTCTTCATGACACACCTTCAGATGATTATGTATCTTCATATCAAATTTGATCCAAATGTGATGATTAGTTAAGAAGTTGTGAGCCGGACGGGACTTGTAACATATTTCTTACAAATTTACCACTTTTTCTCCAAAATCCTAACATTTTATGTAGATTTTCAGAAAATTTTTACTCATGACACATTATTACATGTTTCTTCATTTCCATGACGAATTTGAATTGAAATGGTTGATTAGTTACAAAGTAATGAGCCGGACACAAAGTGTAACGGACGGACTGACGGTACCCATTTTAATACCCCCTGCAACTTCGTTGTTGAGGGGGATAAAAATATGTTATCCAAAAACTAGTCATTGGCAACTATTAGAAGTAGTATTTAATATTGAAAATAATGCATACAGGATTAAAGTAGATCCGTCACAGGATTTACAGACATCGTGTAAGATGTAAGAAACAGTACCTTTATATTTTAGATGGTTCAAAATCAAGAACAAAGAGATGAGTCCTCACAATAAACCCTTGAATGGAGCACAATGTTGTGATGACAAAAACAAAGTTTTAATGTTTGCTCTCTTAAATTAAATAAATTTCAATTTTCAATATCCTGATTGAATTTTCTGACACTTGACCTAACTGGCATCCCCCAAAGAATGATAACCCACTTGTAACTCTCTATATTTAATAAATCAGGTTTTCTTTCCATTTTCAAAGATAATCTAATAAATGCCTGGGGTAATTTTCGAATATATTAATCAGCTCTTCCCCTTGTATTACTATAGAGTAGTTGCTATAGTATGAGGTATTGTGAGGGAAAGAGACACTGCTTATTCCAAAATATCCAGAAGGGCATACAAACACTATCTTTGTTAAGTTAAGAATTCCTACCACTGGCCAGTCACAAGAGAGTGAGATACCTAACATAAGTTAATATATTCTTTCTCAAATCTCTAGAAGCGTCGTCTCTTTTTTGTGTTGAGACCCTTCCCAAACCAGCCTGGTATAGAGGCTGAAGTGAGTCTTTTCTTTGTGCGAGGAGCACTCTTGGTTTCAGTCTTTCCTTCTTCGTTCACAGGTTCAGAAGAAGATTCCCTTGATGTTGTCCTATCTTCTATCAAATCTTCATTAGAAGATTCACTTGAAGTCTTTTCAACATCTGTTTCCTCTTTTGAGAGTGTTTCACTCGAAGAGCTCACACTTTCTGATGCTGGAGATGACACGTCACTCTCCCGTTGTTCTTCTGCTTCTGTTCTAAGGGTTTGAATGACTGTAGAGGTTTCCTGTTTGACAGTGTGTACATGACTACTGGTAGACTGGCCTGAGTTTGAATGGGAGAGCGTTACAAGTCCATGAACAGGTGCTTTCAAGGACGACGGTAATCCCATCATGCAATACTGTTGAAGGTCTGCATATTCTAGCTTAGGTAAATTAACTCCATGCAGAGAAGCTGCTAACACTAATCCTGGAGGCCGACTTTCATCAAACGTTCTTACAGAGGGTTCATGCTTGACTACATGGACTGGAATAACAGCACTCTGCAGTGCTTTTGTTCTGGGTGACAAGTCTAGAGGCTGATCCTGTGTGGGAAGCCTCGACAGATCCATAGCTTCGTCCTGTTCTCTATAAACACCGCCAGATAGTCGAGGACTGTCCAACTTTTCTGGCGATGTCCGACACTGTCCCCTGCAGTTGACCTGTTTGCAGTAACAATGATCAAGGATGACACTCCCAGGGAGTCTGGGGATGTCGTGGACCTGAGGTGGGTGTTGAGTACCTGGGTGCCCTGAAGGGACCTGAGACATGAGTCCAGTCACCAGTTTGAGATCGTGGGCACCAAGGACCCGAGATGCGAGCACAGTGTCCTGGAATGGAGGTAGAAGTGGGCTGACAGAACCTGAGAGGAGTTGAATGCACTTGACGGAGTCTTGCATAGTGGAACCAGTGATTCTACTGTCAAGTCTATCACAGGTGATGTTGTAGGGTACACTGCCTTCCCCTGGTAAGCTTGAAGACAGAATTGACTTTATGGCAGAATACTCTGGCTTGCTTTCAGAATCTATTTTCACTTTTTGTGTAGGTTTTCGTTGTGTTTTGGATAGCTTAACATAACCTGAGGGAATTTCAAGAATTTTCTTTGAGGTAGTTTTAAACTCTTTCTTCCTTAGCGGTGATGAGAGTGAAAATATTGGATCCAGTTCTCTGAAAAATATGAACATCATTAATGAAGGGAAAACTCAGAAATGAAGTGAAAACAGTTCAATTCACTATTTTCAGATTGTTTTCTTACTGCTTGTGCACATGCCCACACAACACTGGGAGTAAGAAAACCTCAGTTAGCAACGGACTTGAATTCCCCAAGTGCCTGTTTGAGCTAAGGAGAACATGCACCCTAGTCGGAAAAGATTTATAATGGTGAATGCTCTAAACAATTTAACTTCATGTTATGAAAATTAATTACTTAATGGCTTGAGATGTTATCAGCTTTACTCACCGCTTGTACATTGGAACGTCGTAACCAAGACAGGACATAATTTGTTGAATAACATCGTCACATCTTCCTGTAAACAGCAAAATATTGAAATCTTTATAGAACTTTATAAGTCATTCTGTTTTGGGGTACAAACGTTACGCTAACTCCACTAATCTGCTATATCCAAAGTCGGGTTGCTCGAACGAATCTAGCTTCTGAGCCCAGGGTACAGATTAGTGGAGTTAGCGTAACATTCGTACCCAGAGACCGGATGTTTTTAAGTAAATTGTACAATGTACAGATGGGACAAAGTTAAGGGAAGCCTTGTTATTAATGTCATAGTGATATTCCCATAGCAGATTTGGGGTAATTTGACCACCCTTTTGGCTTGGCTTAGAGCTTCCCTTAATAGTTGTGACTTGCATGATTTTTGTTGATTGCAAAAGGTCCCATTTGCCAAAATGGCCCCTTCAATAAGTGATCACTTAGGAACTATAATAGATAATCATTGATCAAAAATATTTGTCAAGATCAATTTAGTTCGATTCAATCAACATATAAGCAATAAACATGTAAAGTGACCGACGAGAAACATCTTAAATTTACTGTTTCTGCAACTTTCATAGACAAAAACTAATTCAACTTCTTTAAGGAATATTCTGGTAGTGCCTTCTTAGGTCCCTTGTCAATGTTAGGACTGAGTATCATGGGAAATCTAACGATTCGATATGTATCACAATACAGACCGGCGATACAGAATGTATCACGATACATTGTTTAAAGTATAACTTCGTGCATATTTTGTGAAATATTGAAGATGGTGAAAATTTTGTGTTATGAGATGATCGAAAATCGAAGATTAATAAGTTTTTTTCTTCTTCAAAAACAGTTATTTATGAATAAGAGTGCTTCATGCTTACTGTAGTTAAAGTTACTGCCCAACAGTAGCTAATTTTATAGTGTTCACTTACTTTTTCTTTTCATTTTTAGGTAAGTGAAATCTATTTTTAGTGTAACACGATACAGGAAGCTCACAATACAATAATCATGATTTCCCAAGCTACGATAGTATTGTAGGTATCGATGAATCGTTACAGCCCTACTTATCATCATGAATGACAAACCATTGATCTTCAAGGTGGCGCTGTCATCCTTTGGTGTCCACTGAAGATTGACAATGTAGAGTTTGGGTCGCTTCTGTACTCGTCGATCCATACACCACAAACACGAGTATTTCTTCAAGAGCTGAAGGTGAAACCAATAATTCAGTAGGGAACTACCGTATTTCCTCTAATAACTGCCGAGTCTCCAATAAGCGCCAGGCATCTAATAAGCGCCGGAGGTCATTGGTAGTTAAGAAAATAAGCACTGGGCCTCTTATAAGCGCCGTGTGCTAACCTCCCTCAGTTAACATTTTACATGTATTCATTGTTAAAGACAACTAAAAACAAACTTCAATTTTCTATGAAAGAAAAAAACGCCAGGTCTCTAATAAGCGATGGGGGGTAAAGGGGTGCTGAAAAAATAAGCGCCCGGGCACTTATTAGAGGAAATACGGTATCTTATACAAAGTTTTTGTTCATATAATAGCTTCAAAATAAATAAAAAAGAAATCTTCACATGATATTGATATTTCACCAATCACAAGACAGACACCAGAAATTCCACAAAACGTCAGGGGATAAAAGTTGACAGCACTTATTCAGCTGAAGAATATCTTAATTCAAAGTTTTGGTCACACTTTTACAAACAAAACAAAGACATCTCCATATATCAGTTATTTTTTACTGTTCATTGAAGCTTTTTTCAGATTTATCCTGGTGGCAGGTGCTTGTTTTCAGTCAGTGAAATGTTGTGATTGGAAGTGCCTGAGAAAAATATTTTGAAATTCTGCAATTCTTATACGCTGCCATTGCTGGATGCGAGTCCTTTTATCAATTACACAAGGAGCCATATAATGATTTTGCTTTAATAGAAATCAAGGCATAGTTTGAGTTACGCAGACAAAAACAGGCAGCACAGATTACTTCTCTCTATGAGATTTGGTCACTACTCATACGCTGATGATGCCCAACTGCTGAAATCCATTAGACCTGTATCTTTATCTAGTGATCTTCAGTTGGTGACTCTATGCACAACAGATATCAAAAGTTGGATGAACTTGAACATGTTAAAATTAAATGAGGATAAAACCGAGGTTCTGTTGCTGGGAACTAGCAGAAAGATGAAGAACATTCATGCAGAAACTGTTTCCATTGGATCCTCCAATATTCGGCCAGCAGACAGTGTAAAGGACCTGGGAGTATATGTGGACTCAGACCTTTCCCTTGATGTCCAAATCAACAACCTCTGTAAAGTATGTTCCTTCCATCTTCGGATTATTGGTTCAATTCGGAAGTTCATTACGGCTGACGCTGCTCATACCCTAGTCCGGTGCCTCATCTTTGCGCGTCTGGACTACTGCAACAGCCTCCTATTTGGTCTCACTCAAACACAGTTATTAAGACTCCAGAAAATTCAAAACAATGCTGCAAGGATTGTCTCTCTTAAAACCAAACAGGATCACATAACGCCAACACTGAAATCTCTCCACTGGCTTCCCGTCAAATATAGAATAGACTTTAAAATTTTATGTACTGTATATAAATGTCTCAATAACCAAGCCCCATCCTACTTATCAGAACTGCTCACCAGTTATGTTCCAGCAAGACCACTTAGATCTGAACAGAAATCCCTTTTAGTCAAACCCAGAGCGAAGCTTTCTTCTTATGGCCAAAGATCATTTTCTTATGCAGCTGCCGCCTTATGGAATCCTCTCCCAGAAAATATCAAACTATGTGTGACACTAGACTCTTTCAAGTCATGTTTAAAAACCCATTTCTTCTCAATAGCCTTTGACTAACTTTTCATACTGTCGACGTCTTGTCCCCCCTAAATGCGCCATGAGCATGCATCAGTGTATGGATTTTTGGGCGCTCTATAAATATCCGTTATTATTATTATTACCTTGAGGCTGGATCCAAGACAGAGAATGAGATCAGAGTTGTTAGCAGCTTTAACTGCCTCCTTCCATCGGTACGGAGACTTCAGTCCCCCCTTCTCCCCAAAGTGTACAATGGTGTCTTGAAGCAATCCGTTACACCTGTGACACTTGCGACCTGTCTTGTGTCGTCTCACACCTGTACTTTCTGTCACATCAAACAGACGCACATATTCTCGATTTGGTTTGCATTCCTTACATTGCTGAAAGAAATCGTATACTATCAATTAGGTTCAAGATCATCTTGGCATAAGTTTTACAAGCAATTGTCTGGCTCCAATAAATCTTTTTTAATGTTGAAATATTGGATTTCTTGGATCAATGTTCATGAGATTTACAGCAGCTCTTCCTTAAAAGAAAATGATCAAAGATATTATTCCATTATCACAAGAAAAGATTTGTTATTTTTACATTTAACAGTTTCTTGTTTACCTCAATGAACATGTTGCCATGGACCTCAGACAGGATTTGTCGAGGTAGACCACTCCGTATGTGCAGCCCATCACAGTTCTGGGATACAACATGTTTTAACTGGAAGATATTTAATATTTAATTATAATTAACGTCATTTAACAATGTGGGCTTCTGATGATAATGCTAATAAGGATAGGTTACCATGTGCTAATATGTTCATAGGTCCTTACAGAAATGACAAGTTACCCAAAACATTTTAAAGAAAATGTTCACAATTGATTTTATAACTGTTATATAGTTAAATAAGGACGAATATTTTACGTAGAAACGTCGTGTACTCAGCAAAAAGAAGTTGTTATCCATAAAATATTCGTCCTTATTTGACTTCCAACTTCTAAATGCCACTCAAAGATGTTATATAGTTACATGAATGTCAATACAAAGTCATCAACAAACACATCACATGAAAGCATTTGGTAAACATTGTCATGAAGGATGCACCATAATTGAACTTGAGTGAAATGATTCAAAGAAATGCTAATAAGACTCACATGCCCCTCCCTGTAGAGCTTTACTATTCCCATATGTGTGTAGGTAGGCTCTGCATCACACAGGTCTTGAGCTCTGTAACATTGGAGGAAGGAACACTTGAACGAATGAATAACTAAGTATTAAATTATATGAATAAATTGATGATAAACAGTTGAAAAATTAATTTGTGTTGTGACCTACCGTATTTGACCTTTTAAGGGCCCTGGGCGTTTAAAAAATTGGAAAGAGCGGGCGCTGATTAAAATGTCTTAATTATTCAGTCGAATGATAAAAATGTTTCCATAAACTCGATCTGCATATAGTTGTTTAGTGAAAAGTTACAAATCCAACTAGATTAGCGTTTGCGGGACACCGCAAAAGCAGAGCAGCCCCGAAACTTGGGGTTTCGCCTTACCCTGTTCCGCCTTACCCTGTTCTGCCTTCTACAAGCCTCATCATATTGGGCATTTTCTTGTGACCTTGACTTTTGACACTCAAGGTCACGCATTCAATGAATACATTTCATTGAATTTAACATTAATGTAATGAATTAAAGTGTTAAAAGTTAAAATAATCAATTTTCTCAATATATGTTGACCTTGCTGTGACCTTGACCTTTGACCTTGAAAGTGAACATGTCATTGTAATTCCCAGAGGTGTAGACACTTATACATGTTCATGAGTTCTGAAAAGCTTAATTGGATTAAGTTATATCCAAATTAGTTGCACATTGCAATAACACAAATCTCATGACATTGACCTTTGACCTTCAAGGTTACACAATCAATGAACACTTTTCATTGAGTATAACAATCATCTATTCATTAAAATTGTTCATTGTTAAAATAAAGCATTTTCGCAAAACCATGCTAAAGTAGTGACCTTGCGGTGACCTTGACCTTGGACAGATTGTAGCGAAAACCTTTTCAAAATGTTGTACTCTTCCAAGGATGATACATACCAAGTTAGAGCTTCATAGCACAAAAACTTTTCAAGTTATCTCGTTTACAAGGAATTTTTAGCGATTTTATATCGTGACCTTGATCTTTGACCTTGAAAGTGAACATGTCAAAATCGTTCCCCCGAGGTATAAGCAGTAAGTTATGAATACAAGTTCTGGAAAGCTTAGTAGAAAAAAGTTATTGCCATTAGTATGAGCGCGGTGGCGGACGCGGAAACTGCTCAAACACTGAAGGCAGCCCCGTCCTTAGACGGGACTGCTAATTACCATGATTAACGAGGAGGACTGAAATCAAGACTTCAAACCATTTTTTATGTAGAATTTCATAGGTTTGTCATGTGAGGGATAACTGGAGAGGGGGTGCTTCATGTTTTTTGGATTAAAGCACCGCTTGTAGGGAGAGGGCACTAATTACGTCTAATATGGTATTACAAGATCACTTCAACACACAAATTAAAATTTTGTTTTGTTTTATTTTTATCATTCAAAGCATTTTCAATGAAGTTGATGTAAAACTACTGAAAGGGGCTCCTACAACTTGTAGTACAAGAGCTTAAATTTCTGCAGATATTGTGATTCCAACAATAACTTTGTAAGACAGTTTCAGTTACTTACGTGAGTTCCTTCCCTTGTTTTAATAAAGTCCAGACACCATTAGGACCTCTATAATCTGGGATTGAAGCAGCCTGAAAATCAGAAAATTATTCTAAAGAAGCATGCTTAAAAAAAGAAATATTTTGTCAGCAATAGAAGAAGCATAGAAGGTATCCCACACAATAGATCACATCGAAACTATCTCTGGACTACTAAAACCAGGTCAAATGAGATACTGGATTGCAGTTGTTAAAACAAGAGCTGGACATTTTTAATCATAAAAAGATAAACTCACTGTGCTTATTCCAGCGCCTGTATAGATGACTACTTTTTCTGAAGCCCTGATAGCAGCCGCTAGTTGGAGACACTTGGTTTTTAGAACATCCGGTTCGTCCTCAATCTGTCACATAATAAACTTTTATTAATAGAGATAACATTTCAAAATCAGTAAAAATATAGCTTTCAAATTTTTCAGAAAAAAATTGTTAGTTTCCTAAAATTAATATATTTGGCTAAAGGTTAAATAAGGCACATGAACTAAACTACATTTTGCATCAAAAGCTGTAAGTTGAGGGCTTATAATGCAATAGATTTGTTTAATAATGCTCATAACCTTAAAGGTATGAAACAGCTTGATTTGCCTTGCATGATCAACAATGATTCAAATTGGCATTCGTATCACATTTACCCGGTTTTATGTACAGGTGTCCTTTAAAAAAAAGAGGAGAATCAATCTAGTTTGGTTAGGCCTAGAAAAAATAAGAAGTTTGTTTCTGGTTTCCGCCCGCATCAATTTCAAACCCTTGCATCAAGCCTTTTTTTCCAGATTTTGACAAGAGCGAAAATGGAAATGTAGTCCCCAGGCCAAGAAAAAACCATTGAAACATGAACTTTTAAAATTCAACTCATTTCTGTTCGTGTAGGCCTTCAAAGACACAGTGATCCAAAGTTGGTATTCATTTATTTTTTCAAATTCCGTTTCATTTTCAATAATAAAAAAATAATTGGAAATAAATAAAATTCTGCGTCATCGCATCATTTCTGCCTGCATGAAAAGACCAGAAACATTTATTTATTTTTTGGCGGCCTTATTGGAAGTTAATTAATCTTATTGATGCAATCAGACATGTACAATGAACGTGAGTCAAATCACCTCCAATACCCTCTGCTTCTGGGCGTGCTGCACCTTCACCCTTTTCTGTATTGCCTTGACAACCTCCGGGGACTCTTGTAATGTATCCAACTCTTCCAAGGTCCTGTCATCTTCATGTTTCTTGAGGATATCCCGAATCTAAAATAAAATAATGTATTAGATTTTTTTTCATCATGATCGTTTACAGGAGAACTAAAAGGATTATAAAACAAGTTGATTACCAGTAACAATATCAAATAATTGATATCAGAGATTTTTTTGAAAATGCTTACTAATTGCTAGTTCATCTCATATAAACTTGTATTCTGGCTACTGTCTTCATTGAGTTAATCAAGCAAATGAAGGATACAGTACTTCTGCTGTATTAATACGAAACATGTCAATCCATCTATTCATTGGTTGAGATTTTTGAAAAATTCAAAAGTCAACCTTCTTTTTAGTAAATGCGTTCATTAATAGCTATAATTCAAAATGGCCTGTCGTCGTGGTGAAATGTAGGGGTAGCTCTGTTCAAGGGCTCGTTACTAATAAACTGAGTCAGGTAAAGTCACGGTCAGTGTCTCGATTTGAAGAACAATGTTTGTTTTGATAACCCATGTACTTGTTTCCATCAGTTGAGCGAGTCATTCGAAATTCCCCTCTAACTGTTCCAACCTAAATCCGGGCGGAAAGTACGTCAAAGAAATTTCATTCGATTGATAAACTCAATGAAGGCAGTAGCAGGAATACGCGTTTATATCAGATGAACTAACTAATTGAAAATAATGAAAATGGTTATATTAACAATTATCAATTTGAGAAAACTTTCAATGACCAAAAATAAATAATGTTTTTTTGGAGGACACCTGAAGGAAATGTTGAATCTCACATTATATGATGAATGTTTTCAAAGCAAAAGATGTTTGTTTACAAACACCGCCATATTCGGCAAAATTTAGACTTTATACATAGGTTCAAAAATACAATAATTTGTAATTATATGGACACATGCAAGTGCTTGCCTGCTTTGATCTTGCTTTTATTTCATCTTTGACAAGAACCTGTCGCGAAAATTTGCACTTCCTAGATTTTCTTGTTGATTTGTCACTCTCAACATCCTCAACCTCCGCCATTGTCAACACTCGCTTCCAACATGATAAATCAAAGGACAGCGCACAAACTTCTTCTAAAAAACACAAAAGTGATATCTTAAAAACTATGAAGTGGACATGGTACACTTGCGTATTATTTTCTTGATGAAAATGTTTAACATATTGATAATATTATGTTATTGTTAAGGATGTAAGGGGCAATTTTCACTTTAAAACTGGTTTTCTTGGTGGACTGCGCCGTGTTAGTTGCGACTTTAGTTCCCAGTCTGACCGAGTTTAGCCAACCACACAGAACATGGCTGGACAAGTTCGAACTCGTTAGGGATGAAATATGTCGTTGCCTGTTTATTTTCATACGAATGCCTTATTGACATTCTTGTAACTAATAATGTAGATGTCGTGCATGAAAACATTTTGAAAAGGAATGCACAGCAGCACAACGCATTTTTCAATTTCTCATTAAAATAACCTAGCTTGCTGTCGTCTTCATTCAAATGACTATACAGAAAGGGAGAAAGCCCTAACAAAAATGTCGTCTCTCAATGAAGTGAAACCCACTATATCCAAAGGCATTGACATGGAACTTGGATGACATTGTATATTCGGTCAGAAAACTGTTAATTAGGCCTATTGTATTATATTCATTAACGATTAGATGTAAGATGGCCCTGATTTAAGATTTTCTTTATTTAATGACGCAAATGATTGATGTTTACTGTTAATTTTAAATTCTAAATGTCCGCAAAGTGCATGCTAACGGGACTCGGATGTATTTTACGGACGTTTCAATATTCCATGAACGCGTTTGGAGACTAGATCAGATAAAGAAGGAAATTTAGCCATGGAATCAATGAAGACGTTCAGCTTCACAGATGGAACTGAGAGTTTACAAGTTCGTATTCCAGAGGTACGTCGCCATATTCGTCTATGGAAAAGTCAACCAGTACAAGCTGTTAAAATTCCAACTGTTGTGTCAAATAGCTAATTACTACAGATAAATCTCTTAATTATGTTTGCACGAAACACACGAACCCAGAGTTACTGTCGCAATATATAATTTGGTTAGGTTTTTGTTACTCTTGAATTGATTAAGATTAAGAGTAAAGTTGCATCTGATAACGTATTTTGTAAGTAAGTGATCGGTAGTCTATGCTTTTATACCATTCAAATAGGATAATACTTGAACAGAAGCTAGACGATCTAGGTCACTCAATGACAAATATCAACGTATCCTGTTTGAAGAACAGGGTCTTACTGGGACATGTAAATGGTCAACATAAAGGCTTAAATAGTCGACTATGATCAAAGACTTGTTACAGTCTGATTAAAATCGACCGTACTTCGAGGAATAAAATATCAAAAATATTGTCTCTATCGGGGCTCGAACCAGCCAGAACATCCTCTCTGAATGAGAGGAAAGCCGGGCTGGGTGAGGTTCGCACCCCACTAGAAATACTATTTTTACACTTTTTTTCCTCGAATCACAGTCGATTTTAATCAGACTGAGACTTGTTACTAAGTTTTTAGCAGTGTTTAAAATAAGGCCCGTCCGTCAGTCCTTAAACTTGGCTATACTTTTTGCCGAGGCAGGTACTTTTCGATCAGGACTGGAACTTTTCACAACTTTCCTTTATATCCCCAAAGGAATTGACCAATTAATTTTCAGGACAGGCTAGGCCTCCAGTTTATTTTATTCACTGATTGTTAGTTATAAAAGGAGTTGCTGTTTTGTCACCCGGGGGGCGTTTTTTTACGTTTCTTTGCAGTATCGTCCTCAATGAACTATATATTTGATTCCTATATAGGTGGTGGAGCCTGCCTATGGGATGTACGTTTGGCCTTGTGCCCCGGTACTAGCGCAGTATGTTTGGTTCCATCGAGAGAAAATACGGAACAAAGCTGTTTTGGAGGTTTGTACCGCTGTAGAAGACAGTATAAGCCGATATTCACATTGTAATTACATAACAATCTTACTTGCGCTTATTGTTTTCTTAGCAATAGGATGTCTATGCATTTTCGAAATTTGAAACAAAAGAATCATCATGGGGAATATCCTATTTTGTACATTGAAAATATTGTGTCGCTCACACATGTTTATGCGTTTAAGGCGTTTAATGAATTTACATATATGCGAGAAGTACTTAGATATTTATTTAGATATTTAAAGGTTTGATTACATTAGTACTAAATCAAACCAGGCTATTATTCTATGCGGGTGATTATGTTTTCTTCAACGCGATACCCGAGACCCGGCGTTGTTGACAGGCGATTGTTCAAGGATTTACGCGGTACTTGCTTTTTCTTCTCGAAATCGGTGTCATGGCCTTGATGATAGAAGTCTTCGTCGTTTTAATGAAATTATAAAACAAATAATGTCCTCTGTCACATTTGATAAACGTCCATTTTCAATGTTGTCGATAGAAAGTGTTAGGGAGAAAATCCAGCCTTGTTGAAACGGCCATCTGGAATATAAAGGTTTCATATTCCGTCCGTTTCAATTCTTCGACTTCGCAGTCTAAGTAAACCTAGCCTCACTATTATCAGTTACACTGCTATAGCAGTGTAACGGATAATAGTGAGGCTAGGTTTACTTAGACTGTCGACTTCGAGTCCCTGAAATTCGATCACTCTCAATATATTAACTGTTTGCTCGAGAACATTTAGTTTCCATATCGTAACCTGAAATACTAATTTAAAATGGTTATTGGTAGACCTACGATCCGTTAGAATCTTTAGATGTAAGGCCTACTATTGGCGGGTCCAGGAGTTGAGTGCAAGGGTGCGCACCCCTTCCAAAAGAGTTCCAAACATCGTATATCGGGAGTTTTATTTCTCATCCATAATAATATATGCGAATAGGTGTAGAGCAGAGAACTTGAAGCAATTGAATATTTACACACATATTCTGTAATTCAACTAAATAAATCCAAAAGTTTTACTTGTGAGTCAGAATCAAGTTCCCATCCATTGGGCGCGCCCAACCCAAAATAAATTCAAGGATCCGCCCCTGAAACTAATGATTTGAAACGTACGAATCAATAACCGAACATCTGCAACGCCTTTCTCGTTCCAGATCGGTGCCGGCACTGCTCTTCCAGGGATTGTTGCTGCTAAATGTGGAGGAATTGTCACTCTTAGCGACTGCGCGTCATACCCTCGTTGCCTTGACAACTGTAGACACAGCTGCTCGGCGAATGATGTAACTGATGTCAGTGTTGTGGGCTTATCCTGGGGGGAGTTTACCCCTCAACTCCTGAACCTACAACCTCAAGATATCATACTTGCTTCCGATTGTTTCTATGCATCAAAAGGTAAATGCAACCTCCTTTGTAGACACATTTAATTCCTGAAAAATAATTATTCCATTAAACGACAATTGACTAGTTCACTGTAGATTCAAAGGGTTTCGTTTTTATAAATAAATTGTTTACTTCAGTCAGAGATTTAGACAACCTCCTTGGAGATCCATTGCAGTGTTATGTCCCTCGCAAAGCTTTGCGGGAGACATGTGTTTAGCGCCTCCGTCCGTGGTTCCATGGTTCCGTGGTCCAAAAATGCTTTCGCTTCCGAGCCATATCTAAAATACTATTCAATATATTTTTACAAAACTTGGAATGTGGTTAGACCTAGTGGTGGAGTGGTGCCTTTTGCTGTTTTGGTTGTACTGAAACAGTTTGAACTTAGTGCATATAAGGGGTAAGGTCCGTTTCCGGGTCATATCTCAAAAACTTTTAAACATTTTTATGCTTAACTTGATATGTGGTTAGAACTAGTGAACTAGATTTCCATTGAAATAATTTTAACTTTTTACATATCGGGTGTATATAGGGTCATTTTGGGATTAAATGTTAGGGCGGGGGACATCACAGTACATCACATGGACATATATATTTCTAGTTTATTAAACGTTAAATGTACTATTCTTCACAGCACATAGAAGCAGACAAAACATTGTTAAACCTCCAATCAAAGAGACAGGTACACGAATGACCTTGACATTACAGGCATATCCGCTCACATTCCCATCATCCAAAGATCGAACTTGTGTCTATCTTACTGGTGACCTTAACTTAAAGTAAACTACCTTTGATTCTGTCAATCCCTTGCCATTGGTCTTATTTATTATACCCCCGACCAAAGGTCCGGGGTATCTAGTCATACCAACGATTCCGTGTGTGTGTGTCTGTCCGTCCGAGGACATATTTTGTCCGACCTATTACTGGAAAACTATTTATCCGATTAATTTCAAATTTTGCACATGTCTTCTACCCTACTAGGAGGGGTGCAGTGCGAAGTTACAGCAAATTTCGTTAATATTTGAATTTTTTACAAATGTCCATGTTTTGAACTTAGTCATTTTCCAATATCAGATTTGTCCGACCTATTACTGGAAAACTATTCATCCGATTTATTTCAAATTTTGCACATGTCTTCTACCCTACTAGGAGGGGTGCAGTGCAAAGTTACAACAAATTTCTTTAATATTTGAATTTTTTACAAATTTCCATGTTTTGAACTTAGTCATTTTCCAATATAAGATTTGTCCGACCTATTACGGGAAAACTATTCATCCGATTGATTTCAAATTTTGCACATGTCTTCTTCCCTACTAGGAGGGGTGCGGTGCGAAATTGCAACAAATTTCATTGATATTTAAATTTTTTACAAATTTCCATATTTTGAACATATAGTCATTTTCCAATATCAGATTTGTCCAACCTATTACGGGAAAAACTTTTCATCTGATTCTTTTCACATTTTGCATGTGTCTTCTTCCCTACTAGGAGCGTGCAGTGCCAAATCAAAACTAAAATTGATACGGGTTTTTTGTGTGTTTTTTTCTTACAAAGTTCCATTTTTTTTATTAGTCATTTTTCTCATTTCCTCTTTGGGGGTCAAATGCTGTGCAAGAGATGACTACATTGAAAGTAAAAAATAATTAAGTTTGTCAGGGATGCACAGTCGGGGGTATTAGTGAGCCACGCTCACTTTTTTGCTTGTTCATATTAGCTATACGGGTTACCTTTTCTCTTTTACTGATCAATTTAGACATTATTTCAGACTTTGAAGATATTATTGCTACGGTCACCTATCTGCTTGAACAAAACCATGCTGCGGAGTTTTGGACATCGTATCAAGAGAGGAGGTAAGCAACCTCATCATCTATCGTTTAAATGTCGCAAACTGTACCGGATAAAACTTCTTTGAGAGGATTTAGAAGTTGTTAGATGGATAAGGACAAGTTCAACGGATTTCTCAATTTCTTCATTGTAGGACTGCAACGTTTCGTTGTGGATACTAAAATTTGTATACAGTATCCTTTGCTTGATAACGGTGTTAGTATCTAGTCTACAGCGAAACGTACTCTAGCAATTGAGAAATCCGTAGAACTTGTCCTTGTGTAGTGTACTGATAAACTTATCATTCTGTAATACGTTTCAAAACTATGCAAAGCCAATAGTAGTTTACAACTGAAGCTGTTCGTATAATCCCTTTGTTCTTACTCGTCAAAACATATCATGTTTATGTGTGAACGTTCCTCCATGTTGATATGTTCCAGTGCCGAGCGTTCCATCGAGTACCTGCTTCTGAAGTGGAAGTTGTCGTGTACCCACGTGCCGCTATCATTGTTCCAAGCAGATAGTCCTTGCATAGCTGGATCCAACTTGCCTGGAGACCACACCATACACATGCTGATAATAAGAAGGGAGGTCGGCTGATGCGTTAGTTAAGATACCATACCATACACATGCTGGTTATAAGTAGGGAAGGTCGACTGACATTTGGGTGATTGTTTCAATGAGTAAATTGTTGTTAACGTCTCACCTTAAACCTTTAAGAACACCGTTCTGCTGTGTATAACTGTAAATTGGGACATTTGGAGCCATCTTTAGTTTCACGGTGAGACACATATTTACCACAATGCAGAATGATTGTTTTCTGTATGCATAGACACCAGTTACCATGATGCAAGCCTTGTTTAGTCTCATCTACTCGCAAAGGGAGGCGATTGATGCGTTGAGTAAATTGTGGTTATCCTGACCCTTTCAGAGAATTGCTGTGCATTAGGCAATTATCTTATTGAAGTTCAAAGCAAGGGGCCTTATTTAGTACCATCTGATGAGCGCAGATTTCACTTCACTTCACATTTTGATGGTTTTCATTCTACAATGTTTTCAATCGCCATTATACAAATCCAAATTCGCCTTTACATTTATTCGATGTCCAGTTTTCAGAAAATTATTGAACCACTTTAAACGTTAAATGTACACTTCTTGTAAACCGTGTAAGCTTTAATCAATTGAAACAAATTAACATCAATGTTGATGGCATCAGCTGTACTGTTCTACAAGCAATGTCGCTTTAATTTTGGCAGTTTCCTTTGAAGCAAGTTAAGAAGTATCTTAAATGCGAAAAATAATATATTTTTAAAAAGTATTGTGGATCATTCATCTGTTGTGCCTGAGATGTTACTATTTGATTGATATGTTGTTTATGTTAAAACGTTATGCACTTACCATGTTGTTTTGCAGACATTTTGAAGCAGTTATCATATGAACTTCGGCTTTCTTCCTGACGCAAATAAAAGTCATTGAATTCATACGTGGGCGTTTAAACTAAAGCGGACAACAGAAGAGAAACAGATGTTTGATAACAACCCTTGCAAAAACACCCTGAAACGTCATGATTAACATTGTTATGGAAAATACTGATGAATTTACAACAGTATGACGTTTTGAGCAAATGTGTTAAAGATGAGCGTTTGATCAATGCTAAACGTCATTAGCGACGTGGAATCCTATCACAGGTATATAATGACGTTATGAGGATTGTACTCGACCACTTTCGATTATTAGAGCATTTGATGAGATAGAACATGTGTGCATTACGCTTTAATCCTAACACTGCATCCATTCCAGAGTTCAGACGAGGTCCATTATTTGCAATGGGACATCACCCTATTGTTCTCACGCTCCATTATTTTTCAGTAATGGAGTGTTTTTCACTTGAAATTTCAAATATTTCAATTTATGATTTTGAATAGGCATTAAGTTGAGTCTAATTTGAGTCGGTTAATATCGTAACTCTCCATTCCTAAAAAATAATGAGCCTAGGGGCCCTAGAGTTACTCGGACAATTACCTATACGGAATTTAGAGATACGGGGTTATTAACGGACTTTATTTACTAAACGTTTTGCTTATTCAACACTCTCCATCCCTGAGAAGTAATATTGCAAACAATAGTAGACTGACGTCACATGTGTGATACACGTATTTGTATCCAAGGACTTCCAACAACATTCTGTTATCCCTCACCAAATACTACGTATCGCTTTTTACATAACCAGCCAATGATATGATACGTTTATAACTCCTTGCAATACGACCATATGCAACATGATAAGGAAATCATACATACATAATGCTTACATGACATGTAGTATTAACGGTGTTAATGATGTTCAAGTAGACGAAACAATCATCGAGCTCTGTAGTATAGTCACTGATAACAGGAACTGTTAAATACTGTAAAATACTGTTTAAACAAGAAAAGCCTTTAAAAAGGCATGCTTGGTGCCACATAGGCAGATGAAAGAGATTGTGATTTGTCGAACAATTCGGGGGATAAGTGAAATATACAACACTGGATAACAGCACTAATATTAACACAAGTATTACTCAAAGTTAACTTCACAAAATTAATTTCTATCAACACGAATTGCTGAAAGTTATGAATATTTTTTACATTCATCAACGATTGTTGGTATATTTCATATCAAAATACACGAGGGTGACAATCTATTTATCATCCAAATTCACTCTTTTTGACATCTCAGAGAAAAAATGTAAATCTCTGAACACAACAACACTAGATTTTCAAGACAGTGATGTCATTGCATAGTGAGGTCACTATGTTTATGATGTTGTGGCATTGTGATGTAGTTACTTGAAGTAAAATCACTGTGTTGCCATGTAGCGTTGACAATGACAGGAAATTGTGCAAAACGTACTGCCAAAACGATATCTCCTTGTCATGCTGGTAAATTATTAACAGTAGTATAACAGATAATAAAGAAAATACTTTCCGATGATCTGACGGGATTTCAACCCAGGTCCGCTGAGCTAACGTTTGGAACCAGCGATGTAGGTCATATTCTAAATATAGCATGAGTCAATTTCATTACTCTGATAATAAATACATGTTTTCAACGTAAACATTTAGTGACATCGTTAAGTATGACTTGTCACGTGGTCGTAAGTGATCTAACTATTATTAAACATAAGTCTTATTTCGATGTCACCATCGTACTTACACAAACATTACTTTAAATTCGCCAGGCGAGCCCAGCGTGAAATTAAATCGCGTGGGTTATAAAAAAGTGGATTCTGCGATTATTGAATGCGAAATAATTAATGCTTTATCTGGAACAAAAACAGACTCTTCTTCAAATGAATATGTTTTTAATTGAGTCTGTTAACATTTATCAGCATCTTTAATAGAAAACATTGTTTCTCTTTTAATATATCATTTAAACCGAAATCATAATCCACAGTTTAATGTGCCAAATATTTTGTATTACCCACATGGTGACGTAATGCATTTTTTGCTACAGCTCTGTTCATTGGTCTTTTGATTTGGATACAACACATGTGATTGGCGCGGCTTCCCTTTGAAAATATCAAGAGTAATATAGAGAGAATTCAGAAAAGTTTTAGAAAAATCAAATCATAATACTTGGTGCCCTTTGGGGCACCAAGCAATAACAGGAACACCGACACGATCTCACAGCAGTGGAACTGTAATTTCAACACTAGCAACGCTACGTATGACAAATAAAACAGATAGAAAACGTTTAAGAGGGGAAATGTATGTTGCATACCGTAGGTTTCAAGCCAGGCTACTGAGGCCCTGGGGTTCGTAACTCTAAGCAATCGTTAAATCTGTTTCTAACGCATGTTGAACGAACAATTAAAGATAATCGTTATTTAGGTTAAGTTGTGTAACAGGAAGCAGTCGGTAAACACTACTTAACCCTTCGTTAGGTAGTTTTTGAGGAAGTGTAACTCGAAACATCGAAAGCTTAAAGTAAGGTTAAAGTCTATGTGATTCCCCATGAACTTCGATTGTAATGAATATTCTGTGATCTATACATACGGAAAAAGGTTAAGCACCCCCACGTTTTTTCAGCAACAAAAGTTGCCTGATCAAAAAGAAGGTGATGTGATTGTAGAAATAATCGTATGGTATGATAGAACCATGATTTAGTAGTTAATGGAAGAAAGTTTCATCCGGATAACGTTTCGCATCTTTTGGATATTTGCATTCATAAAATTGTTGCAGTTTTATGTCAAAAAACAAGTTACATTAGTCTGATAAAAGAAAGTTGTTATTGGTACTTGTGATGTGGGTAATTCAATTCTTCCAAGCCCTGAGGTCAAACTTTAGTATACAAATATTAGTCAAAAGTCACAATTAGACCTCTAATAACCTTCAAAGTCGCAAAATCTCCAAAAAACAAAATTCAAGGAAAATGGTGTAATAACAAAAGATGGTCAGTGTCAACTGTCATGACCCCTAGAAATCAATGAGAAGTGTTTGATTAACGGATTGAACTCGAAAGTATCCAAAGATTATTCCAAAATCGTATGATTCCAGCCATTTCGTCAATTATTGACAATAACTGTTAAAAAAAGGGATGCCATTTCAACGACCAGTTACTTCCTTATTTTGTAAGATCAGAGATGATTTGATGTGTGGAAGTAAAGGCGGTAACACAAACGTTATTTTTTATGCCTGAAACCCATTGTCTATTGCCCAGTTTTGGCACTACAGCCAAACTTATTTTGGGTGAAATGTCAGTACCATTACAAATTCAATCGCAGTTTCATAAATTGTCTACATGGACGATCTTTCTTTGAAGAAATTATTACAAAATCAACATTTTTATGTAACAGAGTCATAAATTTATTCACGGCACAGTAAATTTTCCATAGCATCATTTTTTGTTTTCGAATTTGCTTAACTTATTTCCGTATGTATATATTACTCTATCAGTTTTATGAGAGATTTCTTAACTGTTGCAATCTTCTGTTGAAATTCAAACGAATATATTAAATCCAATAGATATTATTTGCAAGATTAGTGAATCACATGGACATGTTTTTAATGTCATTTTCACAAAACAAATCCATACCAATGTCCTTGACTACCACTAATCAATCTGTCATCATTGTCATCAATGTTCACCAAAATGACTCGGATCCCCTATAGCTACCATCTTATAAAGGCTGTCAGTGTGAAAAACAAAGCACTTTTATTATTTTAGATAAGATATAGACTATCGTATTTTCAATATTCAAAATGTATATAGATTTGGAAAAAATATCAAATTTAATCAAACAACATTATTTAGAAATAGATAATTGAACGACTGATTAAAAACGGTCTGTAGTTTTCACTTTTAGAATGCTACGTTAAAATCGGAATAAATTTTAATAATTGTAATTGAACAGTATACAAATTTATGAGCTCAGCTTAGTTGAATAGATTATTTTGCCCGTGAGTTTAGTATGCAGTATTGTTTTGGAAATTTACAATATTTCGATGGTCAATATAGCAATTAGCATGCTGACATGAATTTAATATTTGTTCAGCTGACTCCCATTGTCAATAATTCTATGATATGATGCAAACAAATATTCATCATATTTGTGGCCTTCATTGGTATAATTTAACCATTTACAGATCCATACAAATTTGAAAATGAAATCGCATGGTTAAATTATACTTCCTTTCTCTTTGGGAAAATATTGCAACATAATTTTGAAATCATCGTTGATACATCTTGAGGCTGAAACTCAGACAACCGCAGACATTTTATCAAACAACCTTTTTCAACCTTTGATATCGGTATCTAACTTTTGTCTGCTTAGTGCGTATTATTTTTTCTTGAAGTCAACGTTTAGAAATAAAATTCTTTGATTGTCTTTGTTTATCTTAATTTATTTATGATTTAGGGTTGAAAACGTTCACATGGAATACGACCACGCTTGCTAACGACTGCTTAAGGGCTGGTCAGAGGTAGACCTTAAACATAGTCGCTAATGTATCTTTTAAGGATTGTCCTAACTTTAAGGACGACTTCCAGTTACACAACGTTAAAACAAGGTATGTTTAACGCCTGTCCTTAACTAAAGATCATTTAACGACTGCTTCGAGTTACGAGCCCCTGAACTCCCCTATTGCGCAGATGCATATAAAAGTGAGTCTTTCCTTGGGACAACCTCCAGCCACTGTATGAAGTGCGATACCTGAAGTAGAGACAGAAATCTGTAATTATTTAACATATACAGGATGGTGATGGCGATATCTTTAGATAACGGATCTGATGATTCTCGATAATCCAGAGGTAACGTTCCGATAAAATCTCCACTAATTTTCGGAACGTTACCTTTGGATTATCGAGAATGGACCTGATAATGAAAATGAAATCTTCAATAGAGCCTCATAAAAAAAAATAATGATTTTGATATCTTTTACGACCAATTTTTGCAACATGATTTTGTACCAAGTTATGCAACACGATTCATCTGTTGTAAAAATTTGAACACCGTGGAATATTTTTCAACTGCCGAATCCCTCTTTCAAGAACGTTGTATACTAGAAGAAAATCGAGGTCAGACTCAACATTTTACTGCATCCACAACAAATCGTTTGCCACGTCAACAGCAATGCATTAAGTTGCATGTTGAGGATAGGCTCACATATTCATGATCTGAAATCAGTACCGAGTTTTACCTCATTGAGCATCAACGAAAGCTTGACATACATGTATATACATTGTACACCTCATGGACGATATCAGATTCGTGAAGAGAAGCTTTTGAAATCTCATTCAAAATGGCAATCACGGTTTGACGTTTAAATTCACAGTCTGACGTTTACGTCTACGTGATATGATGTCAGAGTTGCCAGACTGCATCCTGTCTCAGGGTGCGAACGTTATACCCTGGGCTTAGAAGCTAGATTCGCTCTTGGGATATAGCCAATCAAATCATCTGCTCGTTGAAATTTTATCGAGAAGGCGGCGAGAAAATGATTTATTTGACTATATCCCAAGTCGGGCCGCGCGAGCGAATCTAGCTTCTGAGCCCAGGGTACAGATTAGTGGAGCTAACGTAACGTTCGTACCCTGAGACAGGATGGCCAGACTGGGGCATAGAACACATTTTAACATATTCCATTTGTATCAATGTTATGGCGTCTTCAGATAGCGATGACGCCTGTGAATTTCATAAATAATGGTCGTCATATTTATTTGAACAAATTGCGATGAATCAAAGAATCAATATATATTTAAGCCGTTAACAGTTTTTATTGACCGTGTAGTAAACGTCTTAATCTTATCGTGAACAAATTATGACAGGACATTGATAATCATAATTAATAGATAATATATATTACCTAATTG
Organism: Steromphala cineraria; assembly: GCA_916613615.1. Classification (NCBI taxonomy): domain Eukaryota; kingdom Metazoa; phylum Mollusca; class Gastropoda; order Trochida; family Trochidae; genus Steromphala; species Steromphala cineraria. The sequence continues at coordinate 62,861,626 of OU744721.1, read as the reverse complement.
TTTTGTTTGGAAAAGAACTCGTGTAATCACGATTTCACACATTTCTTATGAATATTACTTTTATCCTTTATACCTTTAGAATAATGCCCTTTTCATGAATTTTCACTCATAATCTACAGTTTTCATTGTACATGAGCACTAGAAATTAAATGTATATTTAAAGTAAAAGGTAACTCATAAAATTATTAACGTGAAGTTCAATATGCTTAAACATTCAGGCACAATTTTATCGTTTATTTCGTTTTGGTATATTGCATCTAATCCACCACACTACATTGTTGAGTTTCTGAATGTACATTTTTCACTAATAAAATAAAATTAAAGGTAAGTAAAATGCTTGATCAACGGGATATAATGATTCAAAGAATAATCACTGAATGTATGTGGGTATTTTCTTGAGTTTTCAGGATAGGAGAATAACAGTTACCTTGGCCTTATGAGATTGTCAAGATTAAAAAAGTATTACATGAATATCTTTAATATTTACAGAATAAATGTTAAGTGAATTCACATTCAATCTACATGTACAGTTAGACGATCTAGGTATAAGCATGTAATGTTTTGATATGAATAAGGAACTGATAACTTCGTAAAACAAATAATCTAAAAGAATATACAAAACAAATAAAGCCCTTTTGATAATTTATCAATAATTTGTACAATGTCTTGTTGTGTGAATTTTAACTATTTCCAACCCCCCTCCTCCCTCCCCAGGCCAAAATACCGTAGTTTCCAAGCCTGAAAGGTCCATTATTTGCATTGAAAATATATTTATCGTAGAATTAACTTAAATCATGGTATAGGACTAGAGGTGAAACAAATTAAATTATAAGTTTTTGGTCAAAATTTCAAAAATTATTTGAACGTTGGAGTTGAAACTCCTAAAAGGCACAACAGTATCATATAGGCTACTGCAATACCAAATTTGAATTTTCCAAGTGGTATAGTTTTTTAATTATGCTCCGGAAACGAGACAAAGTCCAGAAATTGGACGTTTTTTGGTCAAAATTTCAAAAATTATTTGAACCATTGAGATGAAACCCCTAAAAGGCACAACAGCATCATATAGGCTACTGTCATACCAAATTTGAAGTTTCCAAGAGGTATAGTTTTTTAATTATGCTCCGGAAACAAGACAAAGTCCAGAAATCGGACGTTTTTTGGTCAAAATTTCAAAAATTATTTGAACCATTGAGATGAAACCCCTAAAAGGCACAACAACATCATATAGGCTACTGCCATACCAAATTTGAAGTTTGTAAGTGGTATAGTTTTAAAGTAATGCTCCGGAAACTATTTCGGACGGCCGCACACACGGACAGACGGACACGCGGAGAGCTATATACCCCCGACTACGTCGTAGCGTAAATAATAATATTGCACATTCTTCAAGTTATCAGAAAACAGTGTATATCATAGGTGAAGTGATTTGGAGTTTAGCCTGCTTTTAAGAGTATATGAGTATTGGTGGTACAGCACTTAAATTCAGTGTAGCATTGCACTCAAATCTTACTTATTGTAGAATAGTTCTCTACTGCAGACAAAGTTGCTGAGCCCCTGGCAGGATTTGATTCAATTGAACCCCAGACCTCTTGATCCAAAGCCGAACACACTAACCACAGCACTATGCGGGATAATCCCGTCTCTGCCATCACCAAGAGCTATTTGGCATTGAACTTACCAAGAAGTGTTACCCAGATTTTGAGAGTTGTATGTTTGGGTATGTAGTAGAGCAGCATGCTGTCACAAGTTTCTGCTCACTTGATGATAGCATATGAACATCCTTCAGTTGTTGTTGTGTTGAGATGCCCTGGCTTGACAACATGCCTCTAATGCTGAAAAGTATCAAAAACATTCTAATCTATTTATACATATTTATTTAAGGATTGAAAACAAGTTCAAAGAGGAGATGTAATGCATTCTTCATAACAAGTGAAGAAGCGAGCAAAGCTCACATACCCCCGCTCCCCACTTTGTTCAAAGAATTTCAAATAGTAAAACTGATTAATATTGGTTAAAGTATGATAGTTGTGTATACAGTAAGTCATTGTGTAAGTCTTCTTTCAACTGAAACCCAAATACCGAATTCATTAATAGGTTTTACAATTAAAAGGGTACATCTTGAGATAATGGTTGATCTTTGTTTCAAATTTGAGGTAGTTATCATGAATATTCTACGAGATGCACTGAGGACAAAATTATTTTTGTTGAGTCACTTTGTAAGTTATGTTTTCCAAAGAAACCACAGAGAAGAAAATCCATTTATATCGTTTAACTCTCACAAGGCATATCCAGCAATCATGATTGACATATGTAGCAAATTTGGTGAAGCTGAGATGTATATTTCATGAAATATGTTCAGGACAAAGTAATTTATCATAGAATCACTGTTTAAGTCATGTTTCCAAAAATAAAAAAAATGTGATGGTCTAATTCTCAAATGGCATATCTAGGGATCATGGTTGATAAGTGTATGAAGTTTGGTGAAGCTAGCATGAATAGTTTGGGAGATATGCTGCGGACAAAAGACTTGGTCGAAGAGTCACTGTTTTAGTCATGTTTCCATGGAAACCACAAAAAATATAAATATTTGTTGGTCTAACCCTTAAAAGGCACAACTAGGGATCATGATTGATAAGTGTATGAAGTTTGGTGAAGCTAGCATGAATAGTTTGGGAGATATGCTCCGCACAAAGAACTTGGTCATAGAGTCACTGTTTTAGTCATATTTCCATGGAAACCGCCAAAAATTAAAAGAATGTGATGGTCTAACCCTCAAAAGGCACAACTAGGGATCATGGTTGACATCTGTATGAAGTTTGATGAAGCTAGCATGCATAGTTTTGGAGATATGCTCCGCACAAAACGACTTCCTCAAAGAGTCACTTTTTAGTCACGTTTCCATGGAAACCGCAAAAATGAAAATTCAGAAATAGTTCTAACCCTCAAAAGGCACAACTAGGGATCATGGTTAACATGTGTATGAAGTTTGATGAAGCTAGCATGCATAGTTTTGGAGATATGCTCCGCACAAAACGACTTCCTCAAAGAGTCCCTTTTTGTCACGTTTCCATGGAAACCGCAAAAATGAAAATTCAGAAATAGTTCTTACCCTCAAAAGGCACAACTAGGGATCATGGTTGACATGTGTATGAAGTTTGATGAAGCTAGCATGCATTGTTTTGGAGTTATGCTCCGCACAAAACGACTTCCTCAAAGAGTCACTTTTTAGTCACGTTTCCATGGAAACCGCAAAAATGAAAATTCAGAAATAGTTCTAACCCTCAAAAGGCACAACTAGGGATCATGGTTGACATGTGTATGAAGTTTGATGAGGTTAGCATGCATAGTTTTGGAGATCTGCTCCGCACAAAGTTTTGGGACGGACGGACAGACGGACAGACGGACTGACGGACAGACGGACAGACGGACTGACGGACGGAAAGAATGAACGCTATATACCCCCGCTTACGCTGTAAGGCGGGGGTATAACAATGACAGATTGTTATCTCCATTAACTAATCAATTATCTATGGAATGCAATGACCATATAATGGACTCCGAGACAATATATTTTTTAATTAGGCCTTTATGTGACATTCTTAAACTCATGCAAGTGAGATATTCTTGGCATCTAACATGTCAGATACTGTGAACAAAACTTCCAAGTGGTTGTTCCATGGTGATGTCCTAAGGTCAATTAAACCAGACTATTTTTTTGTCATTCATGAAATTCCATTCTTGACATTCACAAGCTGAAAGTTACTTAACATTACGCTGAAAATAATCATGTCTTGTTCAAAAGTCAGCCTGTTGGTGTTGACAGAAATGTTACGCATACTATTATGGATTAATCAGCTGATTTATTTGGATTTGCGAATCATTCAGCATTCCTCCTACCAAATTGATGCAGATATGAAGTCACTACAATGTACAGAGAATCAAAAGTAACAGCAATATTAAATTTTCAAAGAATCGTCATGGTCCCAGCAATAGATTTACACAGGAACTGCGAGTGATCTCCCTGCCAATGTCAACGTTAAGTCATGTCAGGCAGCTGTCACTATTTTTGTGTGCAGTGCAATTTCTGTACTCCGCTATCAAGGAACCATCGAAGTTACCTTTCGTGGTCCTAAAGCTGAGATTTGCTCCACGCCTGCTACACTTACAGCAGTACTCTACCGACTCTCACATGTATGAATGCAATCAACATTATGACATATTCCTTGTTTCTTATCTTATAATAAATTTGAAAAAAAGGTTGAACAAAATTAAAATGCAAATTATACACTCATTTATAAAAGTAGTGCAAGGAGTAAAAAGGTCCACTCCATCTATGAGTCTAACCACATTTTAGGTCTAATCAAATTATACTGAAAGATTTTGAGATGGAAGCCAGGGAACTTTTTTACCACCCTAATACTATACCAAACTATTTCAGCATTCTATGCCTAGTGATTTTGGGTAAGACAATGAAAAAGAGGCAGAAGGTTTCAGTAGCAGCAACAGGGTCACCAATTCTAAAATAAAGTTACTTATGTAGCTCATCCGGCTTTATATCAATTTTGCTTTAGGGTGTGGCAAATGTTGATCCCTGAGACTTTATAAGGATCACAGGGTCACCAAATGTATCTATTAAATTACTATTAGAATCCAAATTACCTCAAATTTCTGTATACAAGGTTTCAGCTTTCTAGACCCTATGAAGATGAAAATAGGTTTAAGGACATGCCCTGTGGCCCTTATTTGGGGTCACAGGGTCAAAATAGCAATGAATCATAATCCTCACTAGTCAAGAAGTATGTACACAAGTTTTCAGCTTTCTGGACTCTATGCTTCTGAAGAAGAAAATGAAAATAGATTTAGGGGTGTAGCCCCTGTTGTCCTTTAACAGAGGACACAGGGTCACTAATTCCCACTAGTCAAGGAGTACGTAGACAAGGCTCAGCTTTCTAGGCCTTATGCTTCTGGAGAAGAAGATGAAAATAAGTTTTAACAGAGTGGCCCCTTATTAAGCAATCTAGGGTCACAAAAGTTATAAATTACAATCCCCACTAACTAGTCAAGGAGGCTGTTCAAAATGTTTAGCTTTCTAGGCTTTGTGCAACTGGAGAAGAAGATGAAAATAGGATTTTAGGGCGTGGCATATGTGGCCCTTATTAGGGGTCACAGGGCCACCACAGCTACAATTTATAATCTTCACTAGTCAAGGAGTCTGTACACAAAGTTTCAGCTTTCTAGGCAAGATGAAAATAGGTTTTTAGGGCGTGGCATATGTGGCCCTTATTAGCAAAAAAATCATGGACAGGTGTCATACACTCTTCAAAAAAGCATTTATAGATAAGTGCTAACATTTAAGTCATTTATTATTGTCATCAATATCACATACTAAATATATTACTATTTTCATGTGTTTTACCTTCAAGGCCTTGTCATTTCACTTTGCATTCTGCCAATAACTGAGTGGCAAGTATTTGAATTGATGAATTCATAGTCCATGTTGAATCTGTGGATAATAAAATGGCCTTAAACAATTAGATATATAGAGGATACATACCAGTAATGTTACTTTCCATTATACCAGGTTTATTTCATCCAGTGTCATCATGGCAAATTTGACATTTCACAAGTCCTCTAGCATTAGTCATGAAATATCAACTGTACCAATGTCACAAGATGAAATAAACCTGGTATTTGGAAGTACTATTCTTTTCATTATATGATTTTCAATGAAAAATGTAATTAAAATGACTTTAACACTGGAAAGTTACCCCCATTTGTTCACATTAGTAACCTAGCTGAAAGCAGTTCTGACACCTGACCAGTGACAATACAATTTAATGAATTTATCCTCACTGGTCAGAGAGAAATATAATATAGCTTTGAGCTTTGGTGTTGCCTAGTTTACTTCACTGATAAAACTCAAGTGTTTAATCGCTGATCATGTAATAAATTTGTATTTGATTAATGATCCTAGCTGAATGTTAGACATTATAAACCAGGTTAAAAGTTATGACATGGACATGCTGGAAAAGGTCCAGCCTTAATGAGTGAAATGTAAGTTATCACAATGAAACATTAAATATCAAGTTCAGAAATTCATTGAAATCAGAAAACAAAGATTGATAACTTACATTGTTGTAAGACTGCAAACATAATGTACCCAAAGAAGCTGAATTTCAGGTTGAATATCTGTTGATGATGCCAGCATTAAATCTGTCCATCACAAGATCACTCTATTCAGTCAACAGTGAACACTGGAATGATCAATCAAAGAAGTGAAGCATGTGAAACAAGTAAAGCTTGCAAAATAGAAACTTCAATCACGTTAGAAAATTAGCAAAACTAATCTTAATTTCTTTAATCTATTATCTGATTTTTTTAAAATGACAGTCGTCATGATGTAAGAGAAGTAATATAACAGAAATGTTATTTTTCTTTACAGGGAATGTAAGCAATGAAAATTACACATATTGTTAACAGATATAACAAGGAGAAACTCTTGGTCAGTTTTAATATGATGCATTTATTAATTTAAAGTGAAATATGAAACTCTGCAGATGAAACAAGTCTGTACCAGACAAATAAAAAAATAGAAGTTATATCTTTATTTGGAATTGTCAAAAAAAGGTTTGGTAAGAACCTCAAAACAATTGGACTAACAAAAGAGTCTCACATGATGATGTTCAGATTTACAAAAATGCCCTCTCTAGTGTTGTACCAAGAGCAGGTCCTGATTGGTAACATAGTGTCCCTTAAAATTTGGAGAAATAGGATACTTCTACTATTGCAAGGGGACCAATCCGGAAAATAAGGTCAAAATGACCCCCCTTACCTTACCTCCTAGAAACACTGCTTCTCAACTGACAAACAATTCATCGCGGCATATTGGTGCATAAGTAAAAAGTAAAGTGGAGTGTAATGATTCACATTTCACTTTTGTCAACACGTCATTAACGGAGCAGTAAGCATGTTTTTAGGGGGAATATAAGGTGATGTCATAAAAATGAAATTTAATGGTTCCAATTGAAAGAAAATGTATTTAAAGTAAATGGAGCAGTAATAATTCAAATATAATGTAAAGTTTAGCCATGCAATTAATTTTTCTTACACAAAATGAATTAAAGGTGTTCACACAAAATGGCCGCCAATGGATATTTTCAAGTTAAGTGTAAAGTTATAACAATGTAACATTAAATAATTATCAAGTTCAGAAATTCATTGAAATCAGAAAACAAAGATTGATAACTTACATTGTTGTTTACATGACTGCAAGTATAATGTACCCAAAGAAGCTGAATTTCAGGTTGAATATCGGTTGATGATGCCAGCATATTCAGCTCAAATCTGTCCATCACAAGAGCACTCTATTCAGTCAACAGTGAACACTGGAATGATCGATCAAAGAAATTAAGCATGTGAAACAAGTAAAGGTTGCAAAATAGAAACTTCAATCATGTTAGCAAATAAGCAAATCAAATCTTAATTTCTTAATCTTTTATCAGATTTTTTTAAATGACAGTCGGTATGATTAAAGAGAAGTAAGACTGACAAAAGAGTCTCACTTGATGATGTTCAGATTTACAACAAATTGCCTTCTCTGGTGTTGTACATTGTACCTAGAGCAGGTCCTGATTGGTGTACCTTAAAATTTGGAGCAATAGGATACTTTTACTTTTGCCAGGGGACCAATCGCCTAAAAAAAGAGGTCAAAATGACCCCCTAGAAACAACACTGCTTCTCAACTGACAAACAATTCATCGCTGCATATTGGTGCATGAGTAAAAAGTAAAGTGGAGTGTTAAGATTCCCTTTTCTCAACATTAATAGTAGATTTATTAATTGTGCAAAATCTAGTTGATATACAGTCCTTTCATTGAGTATAATAAACCTTTTGATTACACAATTTCATTTTTTTTTAACAAAGAAACATTCTTTAATGAAATTTATCTTAAAGGTTGACTTATTGATTTTATACTGTCCAGTGTCCACTGAAGCCAAGAATAATACAATTCAATATTTGTAAGCGTTCTGACAATACAGTCAATGTCCCGATTCGATAGGTATAGCAATGATATTAAAGAAAGATTATGATTCGACACAGTTATGTCACAGCACACTCTTTTCAGGGTATGTAATAGAAAAAACAAGAGCCATCAGAAGAGATGGCTTATCCCCCCCCCGCCCCACCGAAGTTGATAACTTTAAGCATATATTTTGATATACTGATGGTGTGAATAATGTTGTATTCATACATGCAGCTAGTTTTGTTCGACTTTTAATAACCAACTAAAGACTATGATAAACCACAGATAAATCTTCTTAATAAGTTAAATTGCTTATGTTATGCCATTGTCAACTTCCTCATGTGAATGGAACCCAGGAAAATAAAAAATTCCAGAAAGTTGAAAACCCCAAAAGGCACAACTACATGCTATCATGAGTCAATATACCAAGTTTCAATATTGTACTCTACTGTGAATCGGGATTTGCATCACATCAGCACATCTCATTCCTTCAGTATGGTTCGTAACACCTCTTTAAGTAAATTAAGTTATACAATTAGAAGTGGAGCAACCTTCCAAAAACTAGCTAGGCTTGAATTTCTCTAATAAGTTTTCAACGATCATACTCACTCTGTTTTAGGGCAATTTGTTTGCCTTGTCTGGACATATTCGAGGGGATTTTTTCCCAAACAAAACTTTACATTTTGCTAGCCTGAGAATTGTGACTCTCTCACAGGAGAGTTCTAAAAATGTCAAATTCAATTAAAGCATTCATAAAATCTCTTCTTGAGAACAATAATTGAGCTATTAAAGAGACACAGAGTATGTTGATAGGATCACGTATGTCAAATTTTGAAATCGATGTTACTACATCGGTAACCACTAACTGTTACTGAAAATAACAAGTTAAAGGTCAATCAGTACATTTGAGCGAAAATATGACCATTCAAAGTCGGGATTTTGAGTGACAACCGGGCAATGTGGCTCGAGTGGCACTCGCAAATTTGCCAAACGTTATTTTGAAACCTTGTCAAAAGCTGACAGGAAGATATATTCGAATCGATATTGTGTATTAGGTATTGTAACTAATAGGTAGATTAACTGGATGCATAATTTCGAATATAAAACTTATTTGAGATGTTTTCTTGATTTTTCCATAAAATCAAGCATTTTAGAGATATTATGCATAAATTATGGATATATTTGCAAGTCCAGTGATGAGATATGAACTTCAATCAGCATATTAGATATTTTGTAGCTAATCAAAGCAAAACCAAATGAAATTTTAAAAAAGATACTCTGTGTCACTTTAAACTAAACTATAAATGTCCAAAAGAACAATGACCAATTCAATTTGAAATAAAATGGTCGATCAGGTACAATGTATCAAAGATATGAGTAGATGTAACGGAGGGATGGTACCCATTTTAATACCCCTTGTTCCTAAATTTCTATTCAACTTATGTCAACATATCATTGCATGAATTAAACCTAGTCTTTCTGAGAAGCTGAGATTTGTTTAATTATCTTTGGTCACGGGGCCCTCAATCGGTCATTTTAGGGTTTAACTATATTTAGTAGGGACCAAAGATAAATATTAAGTTATATGATCAACTTTCCTGGTAACTGAGATGAAATGATAATTACAAATACATACTGCATAATGCATTATTGTTTATTCTGATGACTTATCCAGTGATCAATCCTCAGATATGACCCTCTGAGTCAAGGGACTCGCTCGCTACCATAAAGTCTTATGAGTCCAAGTTGATTTAAATGCAGTCTAAGTTAACCTAGCCTCACTATTATCCGTTACACTGCTATACTGAGTCTAACAAGGCTTGGTTGAGGGTCGCGTCAGCCGACCTTTCTGCGACCTATGACCTTCCAACGTTAAACGTGCGAAGGCACACTATTGTGGCTTGGTAAACTGAGTTCTGATTGGTCAACTTGGTCACGTGGGCTGACGCGACTCTCAACCAAGCCTTGTTAGACTCAGTATAGCAGTGTAACGGATAATAGTGAGGCTAGGTTAACTTAGACTGATTTAAATGAGTCCTTTAATAAGTAAGCACATAGTATCACACACACAAAATATGCATCCCAGGACTCGCAGCTTAAATATCTATGAGTCCTTTCTAAATTTTATGAGTATTTGAAGCAGGACTCGCAGATAAATTTATTCCTGCTTATCTCACAAATGTTACATTTAAAGTAACTACCTGAATTCTCCTTCACATTAGAAATTACCATATGCACGCATACATTTTTCAGCATCATTCTTTAAAAAAATCCTATGTTTTTTCGACATGTTCACAAAATTGATGGGCCATTGAAAAAAGAGGGAATGACTCAAGTCCACCGTAAATCCGAAGCTCTAAACTTTTAATTATCAATATTTGTGACAATTGTCACTCATAACTAGTGTCATCAAGTTGGCCAGTAAGCCGTCAACATTATCATGTCATTAAAAAAAACACTCATTATGCAATCAGATGATTCTTTCTTGAAAATAAGACTAGGAATTGGGAAAGACATCTTTGACAATGGGCCATTTTCATGCATGATTTTGGTAATTTTCTTAAATTTAAATGGGCCACTACCATAAGGCCTATAATGTCAATAGACAAGTTCAGATTAAAGTCAAGCACATTGGAAAAGACCATGTACAAGTCACTTCTCGATTTACTTGATAAATTGAAGGTTAAACTGACAGTAAATGAGTACAGATTTATTAATAAAGATAAGAAGTCTACCTCTCATTACATACCTTCTTTGCCGTTGCCGTTTGAAACACTTTCTGCCGTGCTGCATCCTCTGCATTCAAAGATCATCTACTAGACTAGGCATGATAACATGTGCAACTGGATGGGGAGATTACATTGCCATATTGCTGAAAGGGAAACGAGTTGAAGTTAGATCTAAGTCATCTGTCACAAGTTTTAAACGACACTTTCAAATATAAGAAAACATCTAGATTATTCTTAACAGAAATTTAATCTATGTGGATTTTATCAATGAATTTTAATGGAAAATAAGGAAAATTCAAGGGAAGCATTGAACAAGCTAGAAAACACAAATACCTGAACAAACACGTGGTCCAGTCTTTCGATCCCAGTTTTCAAACACAACGGTCAAATTTGGTCGTGATGTTTCAATAGTCGTCTTTCTGCTCTCCAAACAATGCATAGCTTAACTATATTCGAAATTTGCACCAGCCAAACTAATGTAGGCCTTATATGAATTTACGTCTTGTAACTCGATAACGCCGCGGGAACACGTCATACCACATGGCGTTAGATGCGGCTGACGTCACTTCCCCTTAGACTTGCAGAACGTCATGAAATTACTTTCAAGTGCGCATTCCCATCGAGTCCTACTCTACGATCCAAGTAGATTTATGAACATCATATAGTCTTACACCTAGACTGTAGTTAAGAACGTTTTGACACTACGAAACCTCTTGATGAGCAAGTCTAGACCTGTAGCCCTGAGACTCCTATGAGGATTAATATTTTTCAATACTTCATGTAAGTCTAGGGAGCCCCGAAACTCGGGTTTCTTGGTTTCGAGGCCGTTAAGTTGCTAGGGAGGATACTCTATATCGCGAACTATATTTCTTGAGATACGTCTTTGATGTTGAGTTTTTCCTAAATAAAAGACAGGGTTATAGTTGTATGGTAATATATCTCACACATTTCCGGAAGATTTTGCCAGTTTATGTTGTCCTGACAAGAGTCGAAAAGAACAGAAAACTTCTTGGAATATGAAAACAATAATTAAACACATACAGTAACTTGGCAACCTAGCTGTTACCATATGAAAATATAAAAGATCTAAATTTGTACATTGTTAGATTCTTTATTAATGATGCAAATGATAGGGTTTTTTTTGTCCAGTTCGGTTAAAATATGTTTTTATAAGAATATATTTAGATGTAACTGTCGAAATTTACAGATGCTAACCATTTTTGAATTTGTAACGTGGTTTAAATCAATAACTAGAATCACCAACTGCATGTCTAAAATATATATATAAACTGATTGTTTTTTTCATCTCTTGATATAAATGTGATTCATCTCAAATATCAAACTCATTCTGAAGCATCAATAGTGACCTAGTTAGCTCAAATATGGTGCATTTACATCCTTATTTTAAAACATTGTTGCTTTTTCTTATTTCACCACATTGCCCTTATCTTCAATATGGCGTTGCAACAAAGTTGTACTTATTTGCTAGCTGGTATCTATCGTAACCCTCGCTAGTTTTTAAGATGATACCAGCTTTGTCATAGATCTAGATGAATGATTCTGAATGTTGAAACATTATCAGATTATCGCCAGATTGCATTTGGTTTAAATTCATTCATTTTAAGTTGATACTTTTCTTTTGTTCTTAGATTTAGTTATTAATGTTTTGCAATTATTTAAGATTAAGACTGTACCATTTGACGACAAAATTTATTATATGCGCACACGAGTAAATACACTCACATTAGTTAATGAAAATTTACATAAAGTTTACATGAAGCTTCGCAGGGCAAAACTATAAGTATACAAAATCACGTGATAATTATGAATAAAAACACTGAATCAATCTGACTATAACAAATACGGAACGTTACTGTCGATCTAAATATATTTAAAAGAACTTTGGGATGACAAAATCGTTCACCATACGGCTTTGAAGTAATAGAAAATGCATGATAGGGAGTGGATTCGTGAAAATAATTATCGAGTCCCGGGGTGGCGAGTTGATTCATTTCACGAATCCACGACACAATGTCTATTCTCCATCTTCAACCATTATCCAAACGCCATAATCCTGTACTTTTCTACGTTCGAAATAAAACTGACGACATATCGTTCAACGTGTCCATACTACAATCCATCGTTTTCGGAGAATAATCAAATATCTTAGCGATAAAGTATAAAAAATGTCTCTACGTGAAAGAGCATATATATCCCAAACTGTATTGCGCATACATGAGATATCGCTTGTTGATGATAAAGTGATTTATTATTCGCCCGTGTAAGATACCGCAGTGTAATATTTATACGGTATTATTACCCATATACCTGGCTGAAAACAAGTAGTGACATATTTTCACATCATTATGAGCACAATTGACCTGTGACGTGATATTTCTTAAAAGTGAATGAAAATTGAGTATGAAATATTGGTTTGAAGCGGTAATAAAGAAATGATGACCCTCTGAAATGTGTCATATGACTTTTACGAAGCTCGTGCAAGTGTATGTATAACCCTCGCTCTCGCTCGGGTAAGCCCTAATACAAAAATTCACACTCGTTTCGTAAATAGAGGATATTATATGAGTGTTCATGACATACTATGTTTACGAAACGAGTGGCTAAATTTTAGTATTTACACCAATATGATATTCTGTTGATTACCGTAGTCGCAAAATTTAATACTCAAAACCTACTTCTCAGCAAAGGCGGACTAGTCGCCGCCGACCCGTATAGATTGTGACGTCATAGGTTAAACCGTGACGTCAAAGCATTGTTTATAACGTGACGTAACAATGAAAAAGTGATAAATTGCCCTCGGGCAACATATGAAAAATACGAACCTCAATATAACTGCCCTCGTAGGTAATAAAAGTCATATACTTCATCGGGTTATAATCTCTATAATATGAAAGTAGTGTAGTATCACAATGCAAGTATGACGTAACAAAAGTGAGTGGTTGTAACGCCACAGTGTAAGCGCGCCGTCACAATGGCTGCCGAGTCGCGGCAATTTTTGTTTCAGCAAGCTGTCGGTAATTTTGGTTGATTTTTATTTTGAGGGTAAATGCTATAAAGAATACTAATCTTCTTACCATATAAAACTATTTTTCTGCAACTCGTGAATAATTTGGTATCAAACTCGCTTTCGCTTGCTTAATGCAAAGTCATTAACTCGAGTAATAAAAATGTCGTCGTTTACGATCTGCATATAGATAATGAATGTATCTGAGATGCATTCGTAACACTTAAGAAATAGATTCATTTCAATATCAATCTAGAGACGCATTGTATACACCTCGATCTGATGTCAGTTTTGTTCAACTTTTTATCCGTCACCATATCAATAAACGAAATAGAATGATTAAGAAATACTTAAAATGTATGATTGTCCTGATTGTGTTGACATTTAAATACACAACGTTTACATGTTATAGGCATATTGTTTGCATCACAAACAGTTTTCTTTCTCGCCAACGACTTGGCGCCTTATCTTTATCTGAGTTTCTTATACAGGACCCTTCACAACTGTATACTTTATCAGAAATAGGTTGATATAGGTTGTGGAAGTGAAATCAAACCAGGGGCGGGTACAGGATTTCCATATTTGGGAGCAAACGGTGCGATATATCGGTTTTACAAATACGATTACGAAAAGTAATGATGACTTTTGATCAAAGAATATGTGTCCACAGGAAAACTAGGCTGTTTGCAGAATTAAAGTCCCCCGTCTAACACTGTTTTTATATCAATTTATATAGTATAGGAAACTCCTAAAATCTATTATATTTGGAACTCCATGGGGAGGGGTGCGAACCCTCGTATCCCCCGATTCAACAATGATAATCTTTTACATGCAATCGTGACATTTTTACGGGATAGCTCAATCGGCAAGAGCGCCGGTCTCACGTTCTTGAGGTCCGAGGTTCGGATCCAATCCAAGCCAAGGTGTAAAAACCTAGAGTTACCCTCTGTTAGAACTCTGTAAGTGTCACCCTGGAGCCAACGAATTCATGTCAGTGGCGGAATGGTGAGCTGTCGGATATCAGCGTTCAGCAGTGTTGGACAAACTGCTGTGACTATGTGTCTCAGTTCACCCAGCTGGGTACCCTGTGAGGCATAGAACGGTCCCTAACCTGAGCGCCACATATATGTGGAATCCGGTTGAATACTCCCCAGGGAGTTGAATTGGAAAAATGATCGGGCGGTGAAAGAATACCATTGACCAGGGGAAACAATGTACCTTGAGCAACCACGAGTGGGTGGATATGCGCGCTACAAAAATATTCAGATAATATATTAATATTCTATTTCCAGTAAATGCCCCCAGATAAGAAAGATTTTATAACCGCGACCACTGCTATTACGTCTGAAAACTAAGGACGACACAGTGCTCTGACGATTTTCGGTTAGTGTGGTTAACTATAACTGATACACTTTTTGGAACGAATTTGACATGCAAATTCTTGTGTATCATGGAAACAAGCAATAAGTATAGCAACACTCGCCGATTGTAATAGCCTTTGTCTTACCTTTTGTCAACTCGAAACCCTGTTTATAAACATTGCGTGCACAGCTGAACACATTACAACAGGCCATATCACATATCCACAATGATTGATGTTGCAAATCTCTTCAACAATTTCGATAATTGATTTCAAATTAAATCTCTCTGCTATGTCATAAAAAAGTTGCCTCATCACAAATTTTTCGTTCGGTTTTTCTCAGCAATATTGAAAACCTAATTGCGTTCAAAAGGGAAAGAATTGGTCGCACTTTTAACACTAGTTTTGCGTCAAGTAGGACAATAATGCATGTATATTTGCGGTCGCACACACAAGACACAGTAACGTGGCGGGTTTTCAACTCTGTTGTTTTAACATTAGCCTTAACCATATGAAATATTTCCAAGTGCATGTGTTATGCAGGTAGGCTACTTTACTTTTACTTTACTATCAAATACTAAGATCCATTATAAATAATCTGTAATATAATCTTCATATGTAAGAATTCTATTTGCAGATTTTTCCTCGTCGTTTAACACCATCCAGCCACATCTTATATAGTTAAGGAATTGTTCAATATGGGAGTAAACAGTAACTTCATTAAATGGGTTGAAGCTTTTCTAATTAATCGTCCCCAACGTTTTCGAGTTAATTCTACGCTCTCTGAAGTGAATCTCCTGAGTACTTGTGCTCCTCAAGGCTGCGTCATGTCGCCTGTACATGCCCTTTTTACTCTCTATATACAAATGACTGTGTATCTCTATTTTCCTCCTGTTTGAATTTCAAGTTTGCAGATGATGCCGCTTTGGTTGGGTTCATTCATCAATCAGAATTAGACTATAGAGAAAATATTGTTTCATTTAACCAATGGTGTAAAGACAATTTTCTATCCCTGAACATAAGTAAAACAAAGGAAATGATAATTGACTTCCGCAGAAAAAAGAAAAACCTGGAGCCAGTTACTATTGACGGACAGGAAGTTGAAGTAGTAGACGAGTATAAATACCTGGGAACCATTATTGATGATAAACTCTCATGGAAATCTCATACACACCGTGTCCATGCTAAAGCTCAACAACGACTTTTCTTCCTGCGAAAATTAAGATCTTTTAATGTTGACACATGTATTCTAAAATTGTTCTATCATCAAAACCATTCAGCTGACTTTCAGTTTTCATGCATGGTATGGGCAATCTTCCCCTATCACTGAAAATTAAAATCGACAAAATTGTAAATATAGCCAGCATCAATCGGCATCAATCTTGAACACCTTTCCTTTCAGTTTGATTCAAAAGTTCAAAATAAAGCTCTAGCCATTCAATTTGACCCATCCCACTTTCTAAATGAATGTTATGAATTTTTACCTTCTGGGGTTCAAAATTTGGCATTTCAAAACTAATAGAAGTACAAAATCATTTGTTCCATACAGTATCAAGATTTTAAATTTACATACAAAATTGTAAATCTGACTAACCGTCGCACTGTAATCATAAATGTATTGTTCAAATATCGGCATTCAGTCGACTCATTACACGTCTTTTCAAAATTAATTGATAAATATTTGTTATTATAATGTTTGACTTTGACTTTTAGAACATAACATATACAAACCTATATTGCGTGTACATGTACTTGTAGGATTCAATTTATGTTTAGATTAAAACCAACCGGAATTTGGATACTAACGAATGCGTATATATAGTTGTTACTCTAACTGAAATTAAATACTGCTGTAAATTCGTTTATCTGAAGGCGGCTGTAAAATTATAAAGGCGCAACATATAACCTCTATGTTCTGTTTATAAGCATCTCTCCAGTTTGTATGTGGAAGATATGCAACAGCGATAAATGAGCACAGTTTAAATTTTTTATAACAATTTGCAATATTATTTAACTTTACTTTCATCAATCGTGTTAAATGCCAATGTTTACCCCCAATTACATGTCTCATCACGACGATTCATATGGTACTATACATAATATGTAGCCCGCACTGACACGCATGATAGGTTAGTGTGAAGAAAGCATTAGTATAAGGAATAGAGGTCGAAGCAACGCTACAAATAAGGGGCGATAACTTGGACATTTTAATACGCTTCACAGATTAATCAGTTATGGCCAATATGACATCCTCGGGTGTATTAAATAATTATATACTGACCCCTGCACCATCATACTTAACATCTTCTGTCCTTACACACAATTTCAAATGAACATTTATTATATGCTCAGCTTATCAGCTGGTAATATTTTTGCTTTTGCGCACACCAAATAACTTATGCAAGATAGGATGTGGATGTGGACTTTGAAAGGGATATATCAACTTACACAATAATGCTTTATCTGGTTTAAGTTCCTTTGTGGAACAATGATTTTTTAGATATTAAAAGCTTCCAAGTTTAGGCAACACCATAACTTCATTACTCGAATTGAGATCAGGTCTCAAATACACGCTGGGTCAGAGGCTGGAATTGACGCCGGGGACGCATTTTTTGTTTAGGTGGGGGCTGAATATTCACCCAAAACAAATAATTAGTCATTATTTCATATCTTAATTTTCGTATGGTTGTGGCTCAATGTTGATTATGATATTGGTGGTTTAAAAATAATAGACCTCGGGAGTCTTCTCAGACCCACGCTCATTGAAAGAATTTTGCAATGTTTGAAAGTATTGTCTTTGAACAATTAACGCAACTCGATACATTTGAAAAAGTCTAGACAATATTAACTATTTTCTGTTATATGTTTTCATATTCAAGATACACCTTTCTTTTATTAGCGGCCACATTTTCAACGATGTCATGTCTTTTAACATCACGAGTCAGGCGCACTGTATTTCCTTTATGTTTTAGTCGAATGTATGATGTTGTGGATCTTTACACCTTCTAATGTTCGTTCGGTTGTGGTTCTTTTATAAGGCAATACAAGATTTCATGCGAAAAACATATTGGTTATTTTTTTGTTTCAAAATATTTGTATCGGTAATATATCATATGCCCTAATATGTAATTTGTACTGGTTGAAAACGATATCTATATTTCAATTTCTGTTCTTAATAACGGTGGATATATCTAAAATCTCTAACATACGTTTTCTGATATGAGAAAATACAGTGAGTGAATGAGTTATTGTTTACTCCGCTTGGGCAATATTTCAGCCATTAGCGGCTTGAAAAAATAGAAACACAGGTTGATAAAAGTTTTATCAACGTTCAAATGACTGTTTCATCGTTGTTCCAATCAAAAAAGTAGTCGTCTAAATACAACTGTCTTTCAACATTGGTTTTTAAAAATCACCAATTCATAATGTTGAAGTGACGTTCTTTTCAACGTTCTTTGGACGTAACAATTGGTCGTTTGAGTACAACGTCCTTTTAATGTTGATATTTAACCTAACCAAACACAACGTAGTAGTGATGTCCCGTTTCAACGTTGTTTGGAAGTAATAAAACAGATGTTGAAATACAACATCCTCTCAACGTTGGTTTTGAACCTAACCAATTCACAATGTTGAACCAACGTCCTGTTTCAACGTTGTTTGGACGTAAGAATAAAACGTTGGAATACAACGTTCTTTTAATGTTGGCTTCTAACCTAACCACTTCACAACATTGAAGTGACGTCATATTTCAACGTTGTTTGAACGTTAGAATAAGACGTTGGAAAACAACGTCCTTTCAACGTTGGTTTTGAACCTAACCAATTCACAATGTTGAACCAACGTCCTGTTTCAACGTTTTATTGACGTTAGAATAAGACGTTGGAATACAACGTCCTTTCAATGTTGGTTTCTAACCTAACCAATTCTCAACATTGAAGTGACGTCATATTTCAACGTTGTTTGAACGTTAGAATAAGACGTTGGAAATACAACGTCCTCCCAATGTTAGTTTTTGACCTAACGTATTCACAATGTTGAAGGGACGTTTTCTTTCAACGTTATTTTGACGTTATATTAAGACGTTGGAATACAATGTCATTTTAACGTTGAGTGAACGTTGGTTTTAAACCTAACCAAATGACAATGTTATATTTACGTTCTTTTATAACGTTTTCTTAATGTTAAGGACTGGCGTGAAAGTGTGACGTTGTGTTGACGTCATTACAACGTCGGGAAAAAAACGTAACCAGACCACAACGTTGCTACAACGTTGGCTAACGTTGTCTGTTTGCTGGGTAGGTCATCCTTGGCCCAGACTTCGCCCTTAATTTCACCTACCTACCTACCTACCTTCAATATTGTCTGACAAAGTTCAGTTCTCGCGACAAACACAATCTGGCATTCATGAAGGGTACTAGACGTCATCGAAATCTTTCGACAATTAACGCTCCCTTGGCTTCACAAACTGTTTTACCCACTGTATCCAATTAAACTAATACCCCAGTATCGCAGTACCCCATCTGCTGTCTGTCACACGTTGGTCGAGGTGGATGACGCAGGCAGTCAAGTAGGTGCGTAAATTAATCGACACGTTCGCCACACTGTCTTGAAGAGACTTATTATTGAACATAGATGTTGAAGGAAGCGGTCACAGTATCGGCTGGAGCATAACCATGTCTATGTCTGAGACAGTGAAGAGAACCTGTCTTCATAACGAGTCTTCGAACACCAGGCGCATCGCGAAGAGAATTCAAGGACCAACCTTAGACGAATTGCCACAGTCCAAATTAGTCGCGTTGTTACGCGACACACAACTTTGTGAAACTTGTAACAATCGTGTGTTTTTTAAATCAACAGGCCTGTGTGATTCAATGGAGGACATTCCAAGCGATGCTAAAAGTGAGTTTCAAGACGACCATGTGTATACGGACGGCTCCAATCTGCTAGACTTGAACAATTCACCGTTTCCTTGTCCTGACACATTTTCCAAGGCCAGGTTGGCCAAGCTGCTGCTTCTTCCCAAGTTGCGTGCAGAGTCCAGCATGAATCCAGAGGATCATGGTTGCAGACTCATAAGTTCCTTGGAGAAGTTCAATTCTAGGAAAAACGTCCACGGGTCGGAGTCCAAGTCGGAGTTGCTAGTGGACGACCACGTGAAAGACTATGATAAAGAAGCAAGCATGTCTTCACCAAAACTTTTAAGGGCGTTTGGTGGAGTCCTCCAACCGATCTGCAGTGACAGTGATATCCTAGATACGGTTTTTAAACTGGGCCTTAGGTAACATACGAACATTAGAATTATGGTAATCAACTTTCGAATTGTACTATGTTGCAGTGCTACTTTAAGCGAACATTGTCCTAAACTGCTCTGAATTTGCCCTGAAAATGTTCTAAAATAAACATGTAATAAGTGACTGGTTCTTTCTATTTTCATTAAAATATTTCAATCATGCTTTCCAGAGACTCATATGACGAAAAACAGTTATTTATATTGAAACATGCCTTCGCGAGACTTTTATAACGAAAATCGGGTCTTTCTATTTATGTTATATTTATTTATTTTTTATTTATTTATTTTTTTTAATCAATATTTTATTTCTGAATCCCTGTTACAATTCCGAACAAGGAACCGGGGGGATTCCTTGTCCTCAGATTCAATAAAGTTGACAGAAGAGAGGATTCAGGTTCTATATTTTCATGCATTGATATTATCACACATGCGGTTTGTGTCCGTTGTGTGAGTTCCTATTTGGATGTGTGTGACGTCATGACGTGTGGCTTCTCTTGTATATGATATGTTAATCATACAACACTGACATGGCAGAGATGCCATGTGTCAGCTCTGCAGTCTCTTTTTTCATCTTCTGGGGAATGTAGTTCTCAACGGTAGTAGCACTTGAGTCTCTGCTATTTCACAACAGCAAGGATAACAGAAATCATTTGGCCTTCAATCATGTATTTTCGGTTACTATACACATTCAAGTGTTCACTAAGTGCGCACTCCTTGCTTTCTAGGGCTTTTGCCCTTAAATACTCTTACATATAATTATCAATTATTCCGCATCCCTCGGAACAAACTTACATTTCCCTTTATGGTAATGCAATATATACATCTCGGGGAGTGTCTAATAATTGCCTATACATTTTTATATGCCTAAACAATACAGAGTCCTTTTTATCTTTGAAAATGATTTTCCAAGATGAGAATTTTGTATCTATAAACTAATGACATCAATTACCTATATTGACAAGATCATGTTTTACAACATTTGTTACAATATACACTGATTATCGCTGGATGGTCCCTTACTGGTCAGCTGAGATACTGATCAATAATCCCAGGGTTCCAGTTGAGTCCAGGGGCCAAAGTTAGCAAGTTATTTCGTCTCCTTTTTTGAGTTCCTAGTTTTCGATCAATACTTATCCCTGACTTATATACATATTTTGCTATGGTTTTCAAGCTGATATTCTACCATATGATAATATGAATCATGCATTGTTATAACGAACCGTTTTATTGATTTGTAGGCTCATATATTAAGTACATTCAAAGTATATTATTATTTGTGCCTACAGCGATAACGTCAATACATTTTATGTTCACACTTATATTTGATTTTCCCAGTATTATTTGTAATTCTGTGAATATTGTAAATTATATATCTATTTCATATAAAATCATGCACTTGTATGAAAAATGAAGGAGATTCGAAGAATTTGGCCATTCAAATATTGTAACTAGAGATACTTAAATAGCCCCGTAAATATTTTGCGGGTTTGCTGCGTTAAAAATAAGTTTTTTTTATTAAGTTTTATGTCATGTTATTTGATATGTAAGACTGTCTGAAGGAGGTGAGTGACTGTTCAAGAGAAATATGATACGGAAGAATGCAAACTACACTGTATAATGTACATCACTTTGTAAATAACTTCATCTGATTATGAAGAAAAGGCCTATTTATTGATGATAGTAATAGTGAACAGTTTTTTTCAAATAAAATATATATGTACAGTTTTAGTTTCATTGTTCTTCTTCTGTTCTACCTAAAACCCGCCGAGTTATGTTTGCTCATAAGAAGAAACCCAAATCAAGGAAATGTAGCGGGTTGTTTACGGCGCAAAGGTGTGCACCTCCCAGAGAAGAAAAGACCAATCGATAAACTTTAAGCTTGTTTACAATCCAATTTGTTTTTGGAAATAGTTATGTTTAAACCTAAAGACCAATCGAACTAATACTAAGTAGGCCTATTATTAAACCTGTGTAAAAACGAAAAGGTTTGCCTGCAGTATTTTTATTTAGACTTTTTGAAAAGTAAATAATTCTCTAAAAAGAATATTGTATTTAATATAAGAAAGTAGCCTCGGAGAAATTGCTTTTTTAGATTAGGTAGTTCTCTTGCTTTTAAAAAAAAACAGTCTGAGTTTCAAACTATGGTTTTATGGGGTAAGTTTTGAACTTTTAATATGGGGAGAGACTCGCGGAACACTGAAGCATTGAGGTGACATAGAAAACATTTCTCCAGTCATGTCAGCTAGCAGACATGCTGCAAATAATAACGAAGGAACCATTAAAGACAGACATCAGCTACATGACGATCGAGAAAAAGAAAACTCTTAAGGTTGTCTTACAAAAATATAGCATGATAATCTTGTTTATCTTGAAACTTCCCCTTGAAACATGAATGTAACAGAGGATGGCTTGGTAGCGATATCAGCCAAATTAGACCAAGTCTAACTTATATTTTTGTTTCCGAACTCAGTAATTGAATCAGTAATGATATATTATGATAATTTCAAGTATAGAGCCTAATTTACAGAGCACTGCTCATTGGCTGTACAAGACAACCCGGGAAAATCCTACTTTCAAAGAAGGTACTAAACGCTTCTTGCCACCATATTGGTCCTTATTTCCTGTATGCAGGTACCCCAATCTAGTTAAAACTAGCTGGAATGTTATCGTCCCCTAAGTCCTTACGTTACTAGTAGGCCTACAGCTTGGTGGATTGAGTGCAATGTGGATGAAGTGCCTTTACCAAGGACACAACACAGTGTAAAACCAAGGTCATAAATGGTTTGTGTCTTCATCCGGATTCGAACCCAGGTATGTAGGCGTGACAGGCCAGCATGCTAACAACTACACCACCGTGTTCCACTTGGCTGAGTTGCTTTCAAATTTAAGGAACTCGGTTCAAGACTCCCGCCTTTAAAATGTATCTTGGATTACTTCGGCCTGAAACGGCCTTAACGAAAAAACAGCAGTAACTGCCAATACTTAAATAATATATTTGTTGATCCAGAATCCTTCATTATAATGCTTGCCAGGAAAGTACTGTTAAGTCATTACTTAAAATGAAAGCAGTGTTCAAACATGTACATATTTCATGCAGATGTGATGAAAAATGATTTTGGATGATAAATAGAATCTCAACCTCGCACGGGTCTTCTGATATTAACTATACACACCAAATAAAGTTAAGCACCCCCCTGATTTTTCAAAGAGTGGTGAACTTCGTTGAAGTATGCTATGAGGCTGAGAAAAAGAAGATAAGCAAAAACAATTTTTAGTGAGAGAACGATCATTTGGTCATTTGCAAGAGAAGTTTTGTTATCGTGTGGGCACTAGAAGTGCATAAAAATAAAGAGGGAAATTGACATGGAATTCATCCAAAACACATGGATGTTTAAGTATTGTCACTACAAGCAGCTTGGTGTGTGTCACTCGATCAAAGCTGCTTTAATACAGTGAAAAAGTGCTTCAAGAATCACCAAACATCAGTAATGTGTGGTGCCAAAACGTGCGCGAATAACTGCAGCCACTCTTCTTGGCATACCCCTCACCAGGTTCTTTAATTGTTCCATCGGTATACGCTGCCAGTCCTCGTGAAGAGCGGCCTCCAGTTCCCTCAGGTTTTGTACAGGAGGACCCTTCTTTATATCCGACGACCCAAAATGTCCCAAACATGCCCGTATATCCGACGACCCAAAATGTCCCAAACATGCTCGATTGGGTTCAAATCAAGTGACAGTGCTGGCCACCATTATTTTCCAAATGTTGGTTTACAGCAAGTGAACGATGGGGTCTGCCATTGTCGTCCATGAACAAGGGACTTGTGGCAAGTCTGTGGTCATCGAAATGATCAACAATTACAGGATCCAGAACCTCCTGAATGTAGCGATCGCCTGTGAGTGAACCCTGTTTAGTCACCAAATCGAGGTTACAGTCGTAGGTGAAGACTCCCCAAACCATGATTGATCCCCGCCATATGGTACCCTTGGCAAAATTTTTCTAGGGGCAAGACGTGTATTCTTGTTCCTCCACACGCGGGCTCGGCCATCAACAGCATACAGGAGGAAACTACCTCGTCGGTCCAGTGTACTCTCCTCCATGATCTCAGTTTCCACATCTGCCTGTCCACACACCATAACCTACGCTCACGTCTGTGGTGATTTGTGAGCATTTGGCGCCTGATGACCCTTCTGGCCCTTTATCAGGCAGCTGGCGATTTCTCAGACTTATGTTGCTCAAGCGGCGATGATGTAACCATACCCGTTTTAGATGGGTGCTTGAAGCAAACGGCAGAAAGTCCTGCCCGATGAAGCCAAATGATCTGCCATCTCAATGCATTTGAAATTCTCCTTCGTGCCATTGTCAATGAGAAGTGAAACAAGTGGTAATGAAATCGGAATCGATCCTTAAATACCCAGTACTTGTGATTGTTTGAAACTTTGGTTTGTGCAACACATGGGTGGTGGGATTCACGTGCATGTGATTGCGTTCGTGAGACACGTT
This sequence comes from Steromphala cineraria, assembly GCA_916613615.1. Taxonomy (NCBI): domain Eukaryota; kingdom Metazoa; phylum Mollusca; class Gastropoda; order Trochida; family Trochidae; genus Steromphala; species Steromphala cineraria. The sequence goes on along the minus strand of OU744721.1, from coordinate 62,836,695 downwards.
TTTTCAAAACCTTATTATCACCAATAGAACACTTCTTGATTTGCAATAACGAGGGTTAAATTTTGGGATGCTTAACTTTTTTTGGTGTTATATATCAACACTAGTTGATAAAAGTAAAATATTCTCGACAAGCCTCGGATATTAGTTACTTTTATCAATGTGTGTTTACTGGTGTATTTGATATCAGAAGACACTTGGGCGGGATTCTCTTTTTCTTGAACTATTGAAATGTAACTGCACTTGTGTACACCTGATATATAAGACACTTTGTTGGGTTGGAAAGCCAATTACGAATACTATTTTTTGACGGAATCTGTAATTGAACTTGGTGCATACTGAACTCGGTTCTGTTTGATCGTCGTTAAGTACCGTAGACGATGATTACCGAAATATTTCGCAAAGAATCTGATGAATATCCTGGAGGGTCAAAGAATCTGATGAATTCCGATCTTACAGTCTGACCGCACTCCGAGGAAGAAAATGTCAAACATATTGTCTCTATCGGGGCTCGAACTAGCCAGGATATCCTCTCCGTCTCGGTCTGAGTGCACCCCCTCTGTCGCATATTGCCATAACCAGTTTGGCGCAGACAAACCCAGTCGTAAGCCAACTAATCACATGCTCGTTTTTAAATAGCGTTTAGGGCCGATTATGTATAACGAATCGTTCACTGGAGTTACCTGCCCCTAGCATGATATCGAAAGCTTTTACTGCGCTACTTGCAATTGGCTAGATGAGTTTGCGTCAGAACATGCGGGTAATAGGGGTGCCTTCAGACTGTGAATGAGAGGAAAGCCGGGTTAGGTGAAGTTCGAACCACACAAGAGACACCTTTTCTTTTCACTTTTTTTCCTCGAATGACAGTCGATTTAAATCAGACTGTCCGATCTTATACCATTCCGGTTGGTTTCCGGCCATGAGCATGGGAAGTGAGCGAGACCAGAAACCAAACGGGTCATGGATGGTGTCTTGTTGTCCGCCCCCTACCTACAAGAAGACGAACGGGCCCTCGATGGTGTCTTGTTGTCCGCCCCAACCTACCAGAAGACGAACGGGCCCTCGATGGTGTCTGGTTGTCCGCCCCCCTACTTACCAGAAGACGAACGGGTCCTCGATGGTTTCTGGTTGTCCGCCCCCTACCTACCAGAAGACGAACGGGCCCTCGATGGTGTCTGGTTGTCCGCCCCCTACCTACCAGAAGACGAACGGGCCCTCGATGGTGTCTTGTTGTCCACCCCCTACCTACCACAAGACGAATGGGCCCTCGATGGTGTCTTGTTGTCCACCCCCTACCTATCAGAAGACGAACGGGCCCTCGATGGTGTCTGGTTGTCCCCCCTACCTACCAGAAGACGAACGGGCCCTCGATGGTGTCTTGCTGTCCGCCCCCCTACCTACCACAAGACGAATGGGCCCTCGATGGTGTCTTGTTGTCCACCCCCTACCTATCAGAAGACGAACGGGCCCTCGATGGTGTCTTGTTGTCCACCCCCTACCTACCACAAGACGAATGGGCCCTCGATGGTGTCTTGTTGTCCACCCCCTACCTATCAGAAGACGAACGGGCCCTCGATGGTGTCTGGTTGTCCCCCCTACCTACCAGAAGACGAACGGGCCCTCGATGGTGTCTTGCTGTCCGCCCCCCTACCTACCACAAGACGAATGGGCCCTCGATGGTGTCTGGTTGTCCCCCCTACCTACCAGAAGACGAACGGGCCCTCGATGGTGTCTTGCTGTCCGCCCCCCTACCTACCACAAGACGAATGGGCCCTCGATGGTGTCTTGTTGTCCACCCCCTACCTATCAGAAGACGAACGGGCCCTCGATGGTGTCTTGTTGTCCACCCCCTACCTACCACAAGACGAATGGGCCCTCGATGGTGTCTTGTTGTCCACCCCTACCTATCAGAAGACGAACGGGCCCTCGATGGTGTCTGGTTGTCCCCCCTACCTACCAGAAGACGAACGGGCCCTCGATGGTGTCTTGCTGTCCGCCCCATACCTGTTATTTCTGATTTGATCTTTGCACTGTTTGCGTTTGCGCACACATGCATGTATAGTGTTGATGTGGCGTTTACGTTATAATGGAAGGGAAGACCATATCTTATAAATTCTGACTTCTGAAATGAGGGAAAGTTTAAATTTGAAATGATTTAATCGAAATTTAAAAAAAAATTGTTTTTATCTCTTTGTAACAGGCCCTAGGTTCCGCCAAAATTAGTGCCGCTTCCTTCATGTGAGTTAACAGAAAAGATTAAAAAAATATATTGAACTTATTTTTGTTTAATTATTAAATTATATTTTTGAACTAACTTATGAATATATAAAATTACCATCACACTTTCAAAATTATATTAATGAAAACAAAATGTTATGGTGGTTTAATTACTGCGCATTACTACATTTTTAAAATAATCCTTAGTTGTATAGCTCAGTACGTTTGATGCTCAAATGTGACCAAAACAATCTTAACTCGTTAAGAACTTAAGGGGAATGACATGTCTGATGTTGGTCGCCCTGGAGAAATTCCTTGGCATCCCGAAAGCTGATTATTAAGCCTACATGTGCCTATAAATGATTTTGGTTGAATGTGCATCGTGCTCAGCTTTCTCTTGTTTGTGAAATTAACTTGAGAATTATATCATAATACATTGTTGCTATAGCTGTGATTGTTTTGCATTTTGATAATCCGTCTGTTCTTCTGCGAGTTTCTTGAAAAACTAAAGTTTTCCGCGTTGTTACCAAGTTGACTTTCCAACTTAAAACACTGTTTGTAAATCATAGACATATGGTGACTGTTTGACCTTTTGTTCCATTGCTCTTAGTCATATACCTGGAAATATAATGAATAAAATCATTGGTAATTAAAAAAAAAACTGTTTTGCTAGTTGTCATAACAACCGTTGGATTCATCTCAATAAATGTGCAATATATTTATTACAAGGTTTTTAATTTGGGTGATTTTAGCTATACATGTATACATATCTCAGCCGGGGTTGCGGTGTTTTAATATATTCTATAAAAAAAAAAACAATTAACAGACATATTTTTGTTCAAAGTAATAAGGCAACAACAGGGGGCGGCCACCACGAACAAAATCTTGTATCTTGCAAAGACATAAAGGATTTGTTGAAATTTGTTTTAAAGATATAAATACATCCTAGACAACTTTAATTTTGCTCTCAGATATCAATAAGGCAATTATTTATATTTTCTAGCCAAAAATGCACTTTTATGCAAGCTTTTGAATGAGTCTTAGTGTTGGAATATCCTCTTATCTACACTAGGACGGTATTTTCAGATGTATACTGAAATCAATTCTCTTTGAAATAATACTCAACAATACAATATAGATATAATTATGTACCATACACACATTTTCATAAAGAATCATTCAGAACAAGATGTTCGTTATGATTGGTTCATTATGATGCAAGCAAGAGATACAAAGCCAACTTTCGTCGTATTCCATTTGATGCATTTATAAACAATGATATATATATGCCTTAGGGACCGGTCATTTATTACAGGTTTGTACATCCAAATGTGACCATCCCCAATTCGATGTAATTTTGTACGGCCCTCGCAATTCTAATTGTTTTTTAAAACATAACTTACATCTTACTTATCTTCGGCTCTACATTTAACGTTTTTCATTGACTTTTAAAGAACAAATAATAGAATGTTGAAAACATACACATTTAAGCAATCATTGATTGGTTAATATGTATAGACTACAGTAAGTGTAAAGTTGTACTATATGCCTGGGATAAAGAGACTTCATCGTAGACTAACCCAATTTATGAAAACCTTATGGCAGAAAGAAGCTGAAAATCTTATATACCCATATTCAAACTGCAAGTATTTTTACTGTATTCCTGGTATTTTTAGCAATAAACCATTAGAAGATCGGACCAAAATTCATTAAATAGGAGATAGTTGACCAAAATGACCGAATCAAGTTTGGCCATCTCACAATTTCCGGTTCATAAATATCATAAATATTCGCTTGAAAGCCGTCTTCAAGTTGTCGCGTAGTCTGTTATCCAGACCCTAACGCCAAAAAAAATAAAAAATAAAAGAGCCTTCTAAAGTCTAGACAATGTTGGTAAGTCTAGATGTCTCAGCTTTAGGAGATGTGAGGAATTCAGAAAAGTTGACTTTGTCAGGGTCATTCTTGGGATGGAGGTTGTCTAAATGAAAATCTTGCATCCTGCTACATTAGCGTATATGTCTCCGCTATAATGCTACAACCTATCCCCTGATATCCTCCTATAGTCTTCTGTCGTATCGCTGACGGGTGGTTGCTCAGCGCTATTTATCCTGTCTGTCTGTTTTCAGTCAAACTATTTCGAACTCCATACACTGTTGTCTAGTGATGTCGTACGTGGAAATCTAAGAGCGCGCGATTTGAAGCTTAGCGGGAGACTGCAATGAGAATCAGATTTATTATCTAATAGCACTCCTATTGGTTAATTTGAATCACGAGGTGAGCACGCGGAACGAAGCCAAGAAACTAGTTTGCCGCTATCGCTGGAAGGGCATCATTTGATTGGCTTGCTATATATAGCGACACGACAGAATAATATAGGAGGATATCAGGGGATAGGTTGTAGAATTAGCGGAGACATATACGCTGATGTAGCCGGATGAAATGATTGCCGCTTACACGGTTCATGTAGTAAGCACATATCTGGAACATGTGCTGACTTTTGTTATGGTTTGTTGATGTCATATGGCGAACTTTTGTATAAGTCCACGTTGTCTCCGACAAAGTAAAAATGACCAGCCATCATGAAAATATAAATTAAATGTAAACAATTTGCTTAGTAAACAAAATTTATAAGAATTATTGGATTGAGCATGATCCAATGGTTTAATTGTTGTTATGAACCAAAATGCTCATATTTAACAACGTAAATTACTAGAAGTATGCTTCTTGCTCAACCAACTAATTTGGAGTTTTATGTTTGGAATATTTACTGTTTGACTGTATCAAATAATAGTAAGAACTAGAAACAGGAACTTATGTAGACTAATGGTAACAAATTAACTTTATTTGTACCTTACAAATCGCTATAGATAATTTAATCCATTGGTGATCGACACGACTGAAATATATTCATCTTCATTCACATTCATCAATTCTCTTAAAGTTAACGTCAACTAACCTATGTGTACAATTTTGAAACATTATCTTTTCATGTTTGCGAGAAACACGCTTTTGTGAAAATCAACGATTTGGAATCTCCTTAACTAGGCGAGATTGCACTTTTTCTAGTTTTGAAACGTTCTAAAGCAATGACACGTCAACAAATTTATGTCAAATAAGTACATTATATCGACAACAGTGGTTTCTTACCTAAATTTCATACTTTATTAATTTTAAACTCAAATGTTAAACATTCTGTGGATCGAAACAAACAATTCGAAATTGGGATTTATGCACTCCATGTGCGTATAAAGATACACAAAATCAAAAGCATATTTTACTGAAGAATGAGAATGTGCATACTTCTTCACAAGATATATTCCTGTCAAATACATTCAAAATCGACTCTATCCGGTAACAGATTTATTTTAAACGACGTTGAAAACTTGGTAGCATTTCTTTTTAGACACTATAGTTACGTACATTTAATAGAGCAATAGAAGAATTTGTTCTTAATTCATAATGCAATAATTTGAAACAAACTCACATATTCAAATTAGGAAGTTTATTATATTTCCAAAGTTTCAAACAGGAAAGCGATATACTGTTATTGTTGAAATGCGCTGTACTTACGCTCAATCCGTCAGGTTCTCGTTTGCTTGTCACTGTAGCCTACTTGTTCGATTCAAAGGTTCGCACACTTCAGTGCCAGAATCTTGGAATAATGACTTTTGTCGTGATTCCTTTGATGAAGATTCTTCAACTGATTTCCTACATGCTGTATGTGATGAACATTCTCTTAGTATATAGAGATGTTCATAACATTTTCAATGAGGAGACAAGTTTCTGTCTTCTTACTTCCTAAATACAGCTTTCTCCTGTATGTTGCATCAATGGCAGTCTAAGTAAACCTAGCCTCAATACTCCTATACTGATATGAGTGAAACGGAATATATTGAGGCTAGGTTTACTTAGACTGCATCAACGAAAAGTCCACATATGATACAAATACCATTTATAGACTGGAGAGAGAATGTCAATGATTTTGATAATTGTGTAGGAGTTCTTGTTGGTTCTGCCATTTGCTTCCCTCTAGTTTCATGACTGAGTAAAATTCTACTACAAGCCTGATACAGTGATAGTATACGATGATAGAGCCCCAATAAAAGTGGTAGGCCAAGGCACATGGTGAAAAACTCGAGAATGTTATGGTAAGGACCAGCAGAGGTCATAAATCGGCCAGCTGAGGACTGATGGCTTGTAAACAGAGTGTGACTCTGACAAGTAACAAGGTAAAAATAAATCCCACATTCTTTAGCCCTGCAGATTGGGTTAGTCCCTGAAATTAAGAATTGTTCAGGGCTCCTTTTTATTTTAATATCAAATATTTAAAATTAAAATTTTAGTGAATTATTTCCCAGGGACTTTATGTTAGTCTAGTTGTCGCGCACGACCAGATTTTTTTATTTTTTTTTCAGAATCAGGCACAAGTTGTTGCCCTAGTTGATCCATTTGCGGTAACTGAGAAGCGGTGTAAAACATACACACATGATGATGATGTCACCGAAAGCGGGTTCGTTAAATGCTATGGCACTTTTGCAGGGAGTACGTCGAATAAAGTATTTTATTGTTGATTAAAACATGTAAATATGATATCAAACTTTCGACGAAAGATTATTTATACCGAGTGATACATTTCTTTTCTCAATACCTGTCAAATTTGACAATGGGACTTTAATCCTTTTTATGAAGGTACATTTCTGAATGCAAATGCACATTTAGGGATAAAGATAACATTGCTATTTTAGTCAGCTTTTAATGACATTTCAACGATAAGTATCTAAGCTATACCATTGAGAGATAATATATATTACAAATTGATGTACGGACGTGACGACTTTTACTCAAAAATAGAAAATGATCTTTTAATTTCAAATTCATATTATTTCTTTTATATATTCACATTATTTCTGTTAAAATTGATAAGATTTTTTCAATATTTGTCTTTGTTAAGATATATACGAGATATCAAGTATAGATATTCCAATTATTGAATAATAGAGGTAGACCTCTCAGAGATATAATATACTAATATATCCCATTGAAATGCTATTAATGAATTAATAATATTTTGAATGTTTCGTAACAAAATATATCAGGGTTAAAATACATCTATCTTGTATTAAGACAGAAACAAAACAAACAGAAACAAAAGCCTTGAATACATTATAACTGCCAATTACCGTGAAGCTATCAGTTTGGGAATGTAACTCATGAAGATTTACATACTATAACTGATTAAAGGTGAGTCTGATTTCAAATTCTAAATCTTTAACTTCTCAAAGTCATGTTTAGACTTTTTTATTTCAGCAAAGTCTTTATATTTATTTTTTAGTAACTCTTTCAAATTTTCAAAGAAATATGGTATTATTCTTGTCTATTTTGAAATGACCCTCCCCAAACCTCATTTTTCATTTTGTTCCTCCCCTGATGGCTGTATTATGTTTTAATCACGTCCGTTAGGTCTGATATTCTAACTAAATTATAATTTATTTTATCATCAAGTTGATATATAGAGGATACTTAATGTTGTTTTCCAAATACCAGGTTTATTTCATCGAGTGTCATGGGTAAAGTTGATATTTCACGAGTGGCGCAGCCACGAGTTAAATATCAACTTTACCCATGTCACAAGATGAAATAAACCTGGTATTTGGATAACTACATTAAGTATTCTATTTATTATATGATTTTTAATGAAATATCTAATTAAAACGACTTTAAGACTTAAAAGTTACCTCCTTTTGTTCAAATGGCTGAAAGTAGTTCCGGCACCTGACCAGTGACGATATAATATATCGTCACTGGTCACAGTGAAAATATAATATATCGTCACTGTTGCCTGATAGACAGTTTATTTCACTGATAAAACCCAGTATTTCATTGCTGATCATATTATAAAAATATGTTCATGTTGGCTCTAGGTCTTTAGAATATCTTTACTAAACACATTTGTGCTATCACATGTCTATATAAACATTTAAACGTCGGCCTTCTGACATTCTCACTAATTGTGATCGGTCGGCCTATGTTATAACCTTATCATATCATTTTGTTATAAATGAACTGTTAATAATAGGCCTTTGGTGTGATATTCTCACTAAATGTGATCTGTATGTAAGGTATATTTTGATTCGCTCTGATTAAACATATATGAAACTTTACTTTTTTTAAAAATGTGACAACGCTAGTTTTTTATTGTATTTTCAAAATTAGTTGCTAACGGCATCGAAATCATCTTGAAAGGGGAGGTAAACATGCGAACGGCTCCAAACGATGCTTGTGCTGCGGCGTCCCTGCAAGGAGCTCATATCTAGTCACATGATCCAAAAATGGCCTCCACTTTCGACTGGTTTGTTATTCTATATTTTCAAAGGGGCGTGTCTGCTTCGAATTTATACATTAAGATATATTAATTATTGTGATAGATTATGAGTATAGTAACTAATCATTAAACTGTACATCTTATTTGTAATTGCCCAAGATAAAAATAGTGAAACAGGTGCTTGGAAATTATATTCGTTGGATTTTATTACTTATTGGTTATGGACATTTCTATTTCATATATATAAAAGTCTGTACAAATACAAATGTACAACAACTTTCTATCTACAGAAATGATAAAAAACATTTCACTTGAATAAATTAATAATATGATTGTACAATGCTTCATCAAATCACTCAGAAACATGATTTTATTATTCCACAAGACAAACTAAATTTACTGACAGATTTTACTGAGTTTCAAATGTTTACAAATGCTCATTGATATTTTAACAATTTGATATTACCATGTCCTATTGTCTTCTTATTAATATTTGAAATTGTCACAAAAACACAGTAGCTTTTATCTTTTAAATTCTTATTGAAAATAAACTGTATATGTATTGATAGGGGCAATAAACGGCAAACTGCATAATCTTTGTGGGATGTTGGATTTATTGTCAATGATATAACACATCCTGTGAAACAGTAATTTCAATGATAAGTTTGTGTAAACAATAAATTATTCATTACGCCAAAAGACAATTTAATGCTAGTTTATACTTCTAACTACCGGTAAAAGATAAATACATTACAAATACCAGCTAATATTTTAATAAAATAACTTTAAAAGATTCATCACATACAGACAGTATTGCATAAAACCTGCATATGATAAGTATGGAAACATAAAGATAAGAGCCTGCTTGGACACTAGGCCTGAACAGAAACTCATTGAAGCATAAAAGAAATATTTGAAATGCAATAATAGATATAAAGCAATAAACAAAATATCACTGCTACAATAACATTGATTTATGGTTAGAATAAACAGTTCTTCCTTGTAATGCCGTATGAAGGCTTTTCCTCACTTGTAGCTCAAAGGGTGCGCCATTCAATCTCAACGTGTCAAAAACAAAATGATAAAAATGTTACCTCTTGTAACATACATGTTTCATCTTAGTTGTGCATGACAACAATGTTATCACCTGATAACATTTATGTATAAACCTTGAATTCTGTTTACACTAAAATAACTTTATAGGACTGTTATCAGCAACATAAAAGGGCCGGACACTCCAATATTTCATTCTTTGTACCCAATCAATATATATGTTATTTCTATCATGTTGCAAAAATTGAAAAACGCTTTCATGTGATTTCCCGTTTATATTAAAAAAGGCAAACAGGACACCACTAATCTGGCCTATTTGATACAATCTTATAGTTATTTCCTGTTACCTCAAAGGCTCCCTTGGCTTCTTTAAAGAATAACATGATATATCATGTTACACTGATGTATTTCAGGCACCCCCGTCCTCGTAACTATGAGGGGGAGAGACGAGCTGAGCAACTTCAAAGCCAACCAACAGAGGGACATCCCCTTAAAGCTGTGACCGTATGTATAATCAATCTTAATTCATATCCAGAGTTTCAGCATACATATTTGAGCTATCTTCCTCTTTCTATTCAGAATTAATAAACTCTTCATTTTAAATGTTTAGGAAAACATATGATAGTTGATTGAAACCTCACTGTCCCCTGTCACCAGGTAACACAAGTGACTACAGTACAGAAAGGAGGGACAGGAAACACAAAGTCCAGCCAGAAGGTGTCCGAGTTTGTTGACCCTTTAAGTTCTGGCCCTCTAGGTCAAGCATTTGAAGGAACTGACCCCCTGTCCCAGTTTGCGGCCACTGCAGAGGTCAAGCCAGTCAGGAGTAGAAGCTTTCAGGTATGCAATAGATATCGACATTTGGAGTTTGTATTTGGCCCTGTGCATAGCCTAGTTGACCATCAGCACTATAGTTCAGCATCAACGGGCTCGGCCCAGCAGATGGGTGTCTCAGCCTAATTCATGGGTTGGTCATCCTTCATGTCCCACATCGAGACAGTGGTAGATCCAACCCCCTTCCATGTGGCTTTAGCGATAGTGTAGTTAATTATTATCATTCTAGTTCAGCATCAACGGGCGCGGCCCAGCAGATGGGTATCTCAGCTAACTTCATGGGTAGATCATCCTCCATGTCCCACATCGAGACAGTGGTAGATCCAACCCCCTTCCATGTGGCTATGTGGCTCTAGCGATAGTGTAGTTGATTATTAACATTCTAGTTCAGTGTCAACGGGCGAAGCCCAGCAGATGGGTATCTCAGCCTAATTCATGGGTCTTCTATATCTCACATCGGGACAGTGGCTCTAGCGATAGTGTAGTTGACTAGATTTTACATTGATGTTTGAGAGAAAATTGTTTATAAATGTTCACTTCTGTACAATAAGATATCAAATACACAAAGGTATGTAACATTGATACAGAACCACTCAATCTCAGTTTTTTTGCCTCTTTATGTTATGAATGTTAGAAAGATTTGATATGATGCCGATGGTGATCACAAGATACATGATAGACACCTACTGAAGAAAACCAAGAAGACCTCACTCTGTGTAATACATATCATCTCTGTAACAAATAAACATATAAGGTTTTGAGGCCTAAATAGATTAAGATCATGTAGTTTTATTTTGGTAAAATGATTAGGAGAAGACACAAGCACAAGCAGATGAACTGGATGAGACGTTTGAGCCGTGGTCCGCCAAGAAGGGGGGAATCTTGGCCAAGTTCACCACATCGGAGAAACTCTCAATCACTACTAGCTTCCTGTCAGCATCTGACAAAGAAAGAGGTAAATGTTGAAATGCAGATGTAGAATATCAATTATCCTTACTGACGAATAATTTCATAGTTTAATAGCTTGATGCCTTCAAGGATAATTAACGCTTCATAAATGTAGGCTTTTATTTCTGTAGAAATTTGAAAAATATTTTTCTACAACAGTGACGAATTGATAATATGTAAAAAATAATTAAGAACTATATCAAAGTATGGCTAGAACATAAATCTTCAAATGCTTAAACTAGACATCACATTGCATGAAGAGTGGATGAAAAATTGGTTACTGTGTGTTTCAGTTGTGATGAAGGCACAGACGACTACTGTCAGTGACAAGGTCAAAAACAGACTGGAACAACTTGATGACTTTGAAGAGGTTGGTTGCACTTTTATTTAATTTTGATATTACCTCTAATCAGAGGCTCAAAGTAGGAGTTTATGCACTTCAAGCAGTAAGGTTGATCTGAATTCGTTTATGCTCTAAGTCATGTCTTGAGGGTCTAGGAAAAAAACTACCTGGACAAAACCTGTCCAGAGACAAGCTGATCATCTCCCTACTCAAAGCCTCAAACGCCAGTTTCCGAACTGTCAGTTTTATGCCTTGCTGCTGACCCTTGAGTTTTCTGTGCTTGCTCTCTTGCCTGTAGGGACACTATAGCAGCAGAGAAAAGTAAAGGGTCAGCAGTAAGGCATAAAACTGACAGTTTGGAAGCTGGCGTTTTAGGCTTTGAGTTGAAAGATGCAAACTGATATGGACATAATATTTTTAATATTTCACAGTTTGCTATGTACTATTGGTCTAGAAAACATATTAAAATTAGGTATTGTAGAGCAAAGGAAATTTTAGGAAATTAGATTGGATCGTCACTTTACCCAAGTATGCTTGCTTTTAAAAACATAATATCAAGCCGCTTATAGCTGAAATATTGCCCAAGCGGGGTAAAACAAAAACTCCCACGGCAAGGTGAAAACGTATCGAGCAACTCTCCTCGCTTTAGACCTTGCCTTCACAAGGTAGAAAACTGGTGATCCGGAGCAGCGACACCTATCGTGATCACGAGTTACGCCCCTTATCAGCTCTTACAAAATAGCCAATGAAATTTCGGAACAAATTCAAAATACTAACAGACGATCTTTTTGAAAACTATCGGAGTGAAATTTAATTTCAAATTTCAGTCCGCATGGTTGTTTTCACGTTTTTGATGAGCACCGATAATGCAGAGAAGACAAACATTTATGTATCACTCAAATTAATTGTTTCTCGCCCTTGTAAAACACATACAAAAGTATTTTTTCAAATCGGTTCAGTTAACATGCTGTCTTCTGATTGGACTATTCTACTTCCGTGCAGCGGGTTGAAATGCTAGCACAGAAATCACGGCCAATGATGTCAAGGGAGGAATGGGAAAGTTTAGAAACTTTTTCGTTTCGCCCGTGACGTTGTGAAGATGGCGTCATACAGATATTACTTTCTTTCCAAATTAGCAGGATAAACATTACTAGCCCCAATAATAGTTTGAAGCTCTTGTTTCTATAAAGATTGCTATAAACAGTGTTTGAAATAAGCATAGGCTAGTAGACCCAACACCGACAGTTATTCAGAAGGGCCCACACTTTTCAATATCTCCAGGTCCTTACAGGTTCACAGTTTTTTTGTATGATACTGTTCCCTTCTAACAATACTTGCTGTAAGACATATTTCTCTGCCAAACCCTCAGAAATATAACTCTTTAACTGATAATAGTGTTGTATATTTATAACATAGTATATACTACTGATACCAAGAATAATATTTTTTTAGAAGAGGTCAAATCAATACTGATAATGAATGCGGACAGTTTTGAAGTTGGGCCCTCAGTTTTTCCTACCTGGTCCTTATTGACAAGCAGGTTTTGGATGCTTATTTCAACACTGGCTATAGACACATAACACGTGACATGTCCTCCTTACGCTGCAGGGATCAGTGCAGGAGATGTTGAACCTGAGCCAGCAGGACTACGTGAAGCGGATTGACGAGCTCAACCAGGCCCTCATCGGGGCGTGGGATCAGGACCAGCGGGTCAAGGCTCTCAAGATAGCCATTCAGGTACCATCACTTGTCTTCCTGAATTCATGTCACTGCTGTTAAAGGCACCACTCGACCGCGATTCGTCCGCCATTTTGAAACGTTAGCATTGCGAGACAACAAATGTGCTGTAATTATGCTAATTTAGAACGAAATAAGGGAATCATTACTTGATTGTTAGAAGAGGAGCATATTCACAAATAATTCATAATAAAAGTTACCAGTTACGACAGCATTTTGTCGTAATAATGCATTCCACGATCGTGGCTTCGATGATTGGCTTCATTTCATAGTGTTTTTATTTTTGAGCGATAACCTTTATTATTTGTCAAATTGGTAAATCTTTAACAACTGAAATGCTAACCTCACAAACATATTTGAAATTAAGTGTAAAATTATCATGTACAAATCATATACAACTGTAAACAGGAAAGTCCTTCTGAATTTCGTTTCCACAAAAAATACCCCGCTCGAATGGTACCTTTAACTATGTGTTTTTCATTAAACAGTATACACTTAATTAATCACAGTGAGGTCTTTATGTGAAATACAAGGACTCGAGACCTGACTCCCAAGGCGGTCCGACCTGACCAAGGTCGCAGGCCGAAGTCAGGTCCGACCGCCGAGGGAGGTAGGTTCGAGAGTCCTTGTATTTCACATAATGACCTCACTGTGAGTAATTAAGTGTTTTATCATACCAAAATTCTTTTTTAGCTCAGATTTGTTATGCATGTGTTTTATGTGTTACGTCAAAACAAAGCGTCACATAACGAATCACGTGACAAGTCAATATCTCAGGTCAGTGTCACAAATTTCTGTCGCAAAACTTACCTCCTCACTGATAGTCAGTGTACAGATATATTTTTCAATCATGTGATGTCAACAGACCAATGATATTCTTACAAATTAAATAGAGGTATAATAGTTGATTTTAAGTCAACATTATGAATTTCATTTTCGAGTTCATTTGTTCAGATGTTTTGCTTATTCTTGCAGTGTTCGAAGTTACTGGCTGATGTTTCAGTGATTCCATTCTACCCAAGCAAGTTTGTCCTCATCACAGACATTCTCGACACATTTGGTGAGTTAAATTTTTTTAAGATTTGTGAATATAAATTTTTTTTATATAAAATCTGTCAAATAGTTTTACCGGTAAGTATATTTTTGTTTAAGCATCCAAATTCTTCTATTTATTGACAAAATTATCCTTTCAGTCTGGTAACTTTTGAGCTTTTTTCTATATTTTGATTTTGGTTAATAATTAATTAACAGAGTTAGAATCAAGAATGATGAAGGCTGGCAACATTTTAACATAGATGTCGTCTCAGGTAAAACTCAATCTTCTAGAACAACAATTAAAGAAGTGTTAGGATTGATGTTGTAACATCACAAATTCTGACAATATGGATATCCATAAAATCTGGTCCTTTACTATTAGCATGTACCTGTAACATTTCCTCCCCTCCCCTCCCCCCAGGTCGCCTGGTGTACGACAGACTGAGGGAGAAGGCTCAATACTACCCACCTGGCAGCGGCGTACCTGTCAAACTTCCAGGTAAATATCCTTTCACAATGTCATCGTCTATTTATAATGAAACTTCTCATGCATAGCATGTCATTCTCTAATTAACATTGAAAAAGTTGTGTACCTTTTTTGTAAATACTTAAATATGCTCACACAATCTCATTTACAATTATTTCTCATCAAACATCTCTTGCATATTATGTCATTATTTGAAGTACATTGCGAAAGCTTCATTTACGTAACAGTAGCCGAAACTGGACAACTTCTGAGACTCAGAATACATGCCAGTTTTGGTACCAATTCTCCTGGCATGGTGAATGCTTGGCTGTGTACTACCGTTTCTATATCACCAATTTGGCATCCATATGATTTTTGCCAAATTGGCCCCTTGCTTGTTTGATCGATACTCGATGAAGGGTTGTTTAGTATATATTAAATCTTGAAATGTTTCAGTTGCGTTGGTTGTCATTATAAACATTGGAAAAATGTTTTGTGTATGAAATACAGTATGTTTAGCTGTTTCATACAAACTGTCTTACCTCATCTTAAATTTTAATACAAGTCACAACATTTTGTTCAAACCTTCTCCAGCACCGATTCTAGTATTGTTTGCTTGAATGTGATTTCATTCTAATTGTCATGTTTGAAGTATCTGTAAGTTCTCAAAAAATCATGTGTAAAAGAACAATATCTTGATTCTTGATATCTGTAGATATAAAAAAAATTCAGAGGAAGCGTGTCATATGACCTTTACAAAACGAGACATGGGTGTTGAATTTTGTACTATCTTAGTAAAAGCAAGTGTTTTACACCAATTTGTGATTGTGCACATATGAAAGATTTACTGACTTTCCGTCTCACAGTAAAGCGAAATATGACAACAAAGGTTTTTTAAAATTTATTGTTTTCGTGTCTCACAGTAAAGCGAAATATGACAACAAGGGTTTTTTAAGATTTATTGTTTTCGTGTCTCACAGTAAAGCGAAATATGACAACAAGGGTTTTTTAAGATTTATTGTTTTCGTGTCTCACAGTAAAGCGAAATATGACAACAAGGTTTTTTTCTCCTCTGTTACACAGAGCGGTTCACACCAGACCAAGTCCCCGATTCCGCGAAGGAGACAACACGTAACTGGTTCTTCAAGATCGCCTCCATCAGAGAGCTGATCCCGAGGTTCTATGTGGAGACAGCTATACTCAAATGTTACGGCTTCTTTAATCCAGGGTAGGCTCTCTTACCTGACCAATACATGTTTTATAAAATAAGCCTTGAAAACTAGGCAGTCAAGTGTAATTTGGTCAATCAGAGAAAATTAACAAGGTTCTGGCCTTATTTCTGCAAAACATGATTTTTTTTTGATGATAGAAGATTTTGCAAATTTCATGCCATTATGTGAACCTTGTATCTATTACTTGCAGTGAATACTCCGATGCCCTGTTCCGGCTGATTCACATGAGTCGAGGAATCGGAGATCCTCTCGTGGCCAGTTATGCCCGATGCTACCTCTCAAGGGTCAGCACATTATTTGATTAATTCATATATTTCTTTATTTACAAAGCCTAAACAAAAATTGATGTAATGAATGATGGAACTTGATATACGCTCAAGCCATGAAATTACGACAGTGAGAAAACAAAGTTTTTCTTTCATTTATCTGTTAAGTGGTTCCTGGACTATTCCAGTGTCCAATTCTTAATTCATTTCATGATGCATATCCTATCAATAGCAAAAGTGGTATTATCAGACAAAGTTCAACTTCATTTCACAGTTATGTGTCTTTTGCAAACTGAGGGCAATGATATGACATACACATCACAATGGTGCAGCTGAACGTCTTTTTATTCGAACATATTTGTTGCAGGTTGGGATCAAGGTTGCCCCGAGCATCAGACACCACCTGATGCCAAGCTTTAACGACTTCCTCACAACATTCCATCAGGTGAGCAGTTATGTATCAAGTGATCGCATCTTTAAATGGTTTTTATGAAGTTTCTGTGATAAACAATAGCAAAATTTTATTGCTGAGCAATTTCTTTATTCAGTAAAGGAAATATGCAAATATAAATTATTACTATGAAGAAGGTACCTATCCGTGAAAAATTCTTATACTGAAGACAGTAAAAAAAGGTCCTTTCATCCTTAGTCACTTTGCTGCAATATTGTGTAGAAATCATCTTCATACTGCACTTGATATTGAGTTACAGTAGAACACGGATATAGCGAACTCGGATATAGCTAACAATCGGATATAGCGAACAAATTTTCAAGTCCCGTCCCTATATAATATCATTAAAATCATATGCATATAGCGAACACCGGATATAGCGAACTAAATTCTTTGGTCCTTTGGAGTTCGTTATATCTGTGTTCTACTGTATATTGATGATGACCTCACCCATGTTATCATATCCTGCAGGGGCAGATACAGAATTTTTGTTTGGTGCGCTAGTATGACTGGTGAAATCAATAAGTTGCATCAAATAATTTGTATCAACGGGAATTAGCAAAAAAAGAAGAAAGTTTTGATCGTAACTCTTACCTCTACCGACAGCTGCAAGGTGACAGTGTGCTCAATATCCTAGGGATGCAGCATTTGAAGATGCCGCAATATCTGATGTTCTTCTTCCATCCTAAACTTCAAAACCCTGTTTCCATTGGGACAGTTTGATACACATACATCACCGACTCTGTAACAGGTTTAATCATAATTCTCCTTCCTCTACCGACAGCTGCAAGGTGACAGTGTACTCAATATCCTAGGGATGCAGAATTTGAGGATGCCGCAATCTGATGTTCTTCTTTCATTCCCATCCTTAACTTTAAAACCCTGTTTCCAGTTTGATACACATACATCACCGACTCTGTCACAGTTTTGATCATAACTCTCCTTCCTCTACCGACAGCTGAAAAATGACAGTGTGCTCATTATCCTTGGGATGCAGCATTGAAGATGCCACAATATCTCATGTTCTGCTTCCATCCTAAACTTCAAAACCCTGTTTCCATTGGGACAGTTTGATACACATACATCACCGACTCTGTAACAGGTTTAATCATAATTCTCCTTCCCCTACCGACAGCTGCAAGGTGACAGTGTACTAAATATCCTAGGGATGCAGCATTTGAAGATGCAGCAATATCTCATGTTCTTCATCCTCATCCTAAACTTCAAAACCCTGTTTCCATTGGGATGGTTTGATACATTTACATCACGACTCTGTCACAGTTTTGATCACAATTCTCCTTCCTCTACCCACAGCTGCAAGGTGACAGTGTACAGAACATCCTGGCGATGCAGAAGTTGGAGATGCCGCGGTACCTGACGCTCTTCTCCCCCGCCCTCGACTGGCTTCTACAGTGCATCGCCAACAAGTCATCGGATGCTGTACTCACCGAGACCCTCGAGAAGTGCAAACAGCAGTGCAACAGGTTGGATTACATGTTCAACATCTTTGTATCTTCAACCTTTTGTTGGAGTTAAGTGTCAGATTATTCATCACAAAAGTCACAGCTTGGTTTTAAATATTTTCTATCATTAGCTTTTTGGTAGAGTGCCTTGTGTTTTGTTGAAACATTTCGCTTTGCTTTGTTTTACATCTCAGTATCTTCAGCTTCTTAGTAGAGTTTAGTGCTCAGTGTTTCTATTGCAACTGGCTAGCTGACCTTTGTTAAACATCCTAGTAACTTCACGTTCAGAGTAGAGTTTATTGCTCTGTATCTTTAATGCATCATATCACAATGGTCACGGTTTGGAATATTTTGACGGTTTAGTAACTTCAACTTCTTAGTAGTGTTAAGTGCTCACTGTTTCACTGGCAAATTAACCTTTGTAAAAACTAGTATCTTGAGGTTCAGAGTAGAGTTTATTGCTCAGTGCCATTTTTGCAAAAGGTCAGAAAAAAGTTCACTCTCATATTGTTGTATTGCAGCCCTCTGTTGTTGAACTCCATCATGTCAGCGTTCCAGCCTCAATTCATCGCCCAGAGAGCCGTAATGTTCACTGAGATGATCAAGGAGTGTGAAGACACAGGATTCCCTAAGGTACACATCCTTCTATGTGTAATGAATCATTAAGATCAAAACGGCAGATTAAACTTTATAAATCTTGATCTCCAGACATTTTGAGACCTTTGTGAAATCATTTAATCATGAAATGAAAACAGTCAAAGTATGCGATCATTTCTGTTATTTTTATAAGTCACTGTTCAATGTTTCTTTTGGTTTGATTTCAAACAATTGATATATTTAATGAAAAAACAACATTTTACTCATATTGTATTGTTCATGACAACTACTTTAATAAATTCTTAAGGTAGTATTTCCCTAGAATAATCCTGTGAAGCCTTTTTAAAGCCCCTAGATCAAAGACACTCTGTGTTAACAATATAGCATGTAAAGTGTTAACTTCTCAACTGTTCCCAAGCTATAGAACTCTGGGCCTGTGCCTCATATTGGCGGCCTCGCACCCTGATTAATATTTTCTGTACTAACAGTTCAGCAAGTATAGTTTTAAACATCAACTAGCCTTGACCGTGACTTTATCACTTCTCAATTTTCGTTTAAATATTTTTTAACAACATAAAAACTGGGCTTGATTATTGTTAATTTGTCCAATAAACAACTTTAATTAAGGGCCATAAAACTCGCTCGGGTGTGACATAATAAACAGACTATACAGATTAAGGCATCATTATTTCAACTGAAATACTGCCTAAATAATGTGTAATTACCATTGATGTGGATATCTTTTTTACACCAATTGCTTAGAAGTGTTACATCGTCAAATGATTTATCTAACATTTTCTGAAAGTCGTTAATTGTTGTTATTTTTCTGTGGTATTGTTACAATAGATGTTTAGATAACGAGGCGGATTCTGTTTATGACGTCACAAAAAGGGGGTGTGACCAGTGACAGGCAGTCATCCATTCACTGGATAAGTTTAAGCGGTCCATCAAAAGTGGCATTCAAAAACGGCTTTCATTACCAAACTGAACATATTTGAGGAGCAACCTTTGACACACTATACAATATTGTAATCAGATTATAATATATTTCAAAGAAAATAGTGAATGTGTTTGTGGTTATGTGAACTTTAACTTCTAATCTGTCCACAGGACCAGCTATACAGAACTCTGGGCCTGTGTCTCGTAGTGGCCGACCCACCTCCAGATCAGCGACTCACCGTGCTCAACGAGGTCTGGAAGGCTGTCGTCAAGCTCAGAAACACTGTGAGTTGCTGGAGTTTATGGAGTACTCCCTACCAAACTGATTTCACATTTGGGGAACCTTAATTTAAGCTTTGAGTATTTGTTGTTAAGTCAGTGAAGCTTTATTTTGAATTTTGAACTCAGTGTTGAGTAAAATGTATTTACAAAGAAAGATTAAAGTTAACACGATAATCAAGTTGATTTTATTCTGCATTTGCTTTGTTTTCATTCCAGGATTACATCAGTTGTGCTGATATTTGGATAGAATATGTTGTCAAGCATTTTGGGGTAAGTACAATATTTGAATGAATTTGAATCATATACATAAAACAGTCATGAAATTATGAATTTTATATTTTTTTACAAAGTATTAGGAGTACCTGATACATATAAACGAAAAGCAAATTTGAAAGATAATTTAAGTAGGTTATCATCTGCGAGGATATTTCTTTATCTGCTCATTGAGCCTCCTCAGGACCTGTGACAGGGCACCTGCTAAAACCTCTTCTCTGTCTAAACTATAGCTACACCTATTGGTTATGATGATGTGCGTGCAATTATTTACTGTT
This sequence comes from Steromphala cineraria, assembly GCA_916613615.1. Classification (NCBI taxonomy): domain Eukaryota; kingdom Metazoa; phylum Mollusca; class Gastropoda; order Trochida; family Trochidae; genus Steromphala; species Steromphala cineraria. The sequence goes on along the minus strand of OU744721.1, from coordinate 62,815,962 downwards.
ACCAGTGTATGATATTAGCTTGAAAAGTAAACTGGGTGTTTTGTTGAATCTAAGGGTAAAATTGAAGAAAAAAGCCAAAAAGTTACAGGTCTGAATCAAAAGTAGCCAGATATCGGCTGACAGTCAGACCTTATTTCACCAACTGATGTTTATTTGTTGATTGATGAGCAGAAGCGAGAGGTGAATACAATACTGGCGGACGTCATCAAGCACATGACGCCCGATAGGATCTTTGAAGATTTCTACCCTCAGCTGCTATCGGTGGTCTCGAAGATCCTTTGTCATCAACATGACTTCACTGTCCTCTTCTCGCTGGTAATGTAAACTTTAATAAACCCTTTTAACCCCTATAAGCAAGAAATCAGTATCTTCTCTCTGGTAATGTGAACTTTTGTAAACCCTTTTATCTTATCTCTGGTAATGTGAACTTTTGTAAACCCTTTTAACCCCTATGAGCAAGAAATCAGTATCTTCTCGCTGGTGATTTTAACTTTCGTAAACCCTTTCACCGCTATAAGCAAGAAATCAGTATCTTCTCCCTGGTAATATTAACTTTCGTAAACCCTTTCCCCTCAATAAGCAAAAAATCAGTATCTTCTCTGTGGTAATGTTAACTTTCATAAACACTTTCCCTCCTATAAGCAAGAAATCAGTATCTTCTCGCTGGTGAATTTAACTTTCGTAAACCCTTTCCCCCTATGAGCAAGACATCAGTATCTTCTCTCTGGTAATGTTAACTTGTGTAAACCCTTTCCCCCCCATATAAGCAAGAAATCAGTATCTTCTCTCTGGTAATGTTAACTTAAGTAAACCCTTTTACCCCTATAAGCAAGAAATCAGTATCTTCTCTCTGGTAATGTTAACTTAAGTAAACGCTTTTACTCCTATAAGCAAGAAATCAGTATCTTCTCTCTGGTAATGTTAACTTAAGTAAACCCTTTTACCCCTATAAGCAAGAAATCAGTATCTTCTCGCTGGTGAATTTAACTTTTGTAAACCCTTTCCCCCTATGAGCAAGACATCAGTATCTTCTCTCTGGTAATGTTAACTTGTGTAAACCCTTTCCCCCCCATATAAGCAAGAAATCAGTATCTTCTCTCTGGTAATGTTAACTTAAGTAAACCCTTTTACCCCTATAAGCAAGAAATCAGTATCTTCTCTCTGGTAATGTTAACTTAAGTAAACCCTTTTACCCCTATAAGCAAGAAATCAGTATCTTCTCTCTGGTAATGTTAACTTAAGTAAACCCTTTACCCCTATAAGCAAGAAATCAGTATCTTCTCTCTGGTAATGTTAACTTAAGTAAACCCTTTTACCCCTATAAGCAAGAAATCAGTATCTTCTCTCTGGTAATGTTAACTTTCGTAAACCCTTTCACCCCTATAAGCAAGAAATCAGTATCTTCTCTCTGGTAATGTTAACTTAAGTAAACCCTTTTACCCCTATAAGCAAGAAATCAGTATCTTCTCGCTGGTGATTTTAACTTTCGTAAACCGTTTCCCCCTATGAGCAAGACATCAGTATCTTCTCTCTGGTAATGTTAACCTTCGTAAACCCTTTCCCCCTATGAGCAAGAAATCAGTATCTTCTCGCTGGTTATGTTAACTTTCGTAAACCCTTTCACCCCTATAAGCAAGAAATCAGTATCTTCTCTCTGGTAATGTTAACCTTCGTAAACCCTTTCCCCCTATGAGCAAGAAATCAGTATCTTCTCGCTGGTAATGTTAACTTTTGTAAACCCTTTCCCCCCCCCATATAAGCAAGAAATCAGTATCTTCTCTCTGGTAATGTTAACTTAAGTAAACCCTTTTACCCCTATAAGCAAGAAATCAGTATCAAAACATGAAACGAAAAGTAGAATCAAACTATTGCTTTTTCATTATTTAATCATTACAATTATTAATTGTTTTTATAGCAAATATTTCTTTATATCTATATCTTAGTAACAAGTGACCACATTTCCAAACACAGTGTCCAAAACCAATGAACAAAATAAAACTTCTTATCCAGCTCCCTCCAAGTTTCAAGAAGTTCATTTGTAGTAAACAACTACTATTAGGAAATGGTTGCGTTATATAGAGAATCTCACCCAAGTGTCTTCTGATATATAATATATCAACACAAGTTGATAAAAGAAACAAATATCCGAGGCTTGTAGTTTCATCACATAAGCATGAAAAATGTACATCTTTGAACACTGCATAGTCCTAAAACTGCTGAACCAGTGATGTCATAGCATTGTGACGTCATCGTGGTAATGACGTCATATCATTGTGACGTCGTTGTGTTTATGATGTCATAGCATTGTGATGTCATTACTGATGATGTAAAACGTTTGTGATGTCATGCATTTTCTGATTACAGGGCATTGTTCAAAATCTACTGTCAAAGCGATATCTCCTAGGAGATATCGCTTGATCTTCCACAAGCGATATCTCTTGTGGAACACAGTTTTGGATGACAAAATATCTTGTTCTTACCTTGCCTGTTTCTCCAGGAGAAGTTCATGCCCTTCCTGGACATGTTCCAGAGAGAGAACGTTAAAGTGGACGCTTGTAAAACTGTAGCAGAGGCTTTTGCCAAGTAAGTTTCAGATCAAATGTCTATAGATTAAATTAAGTCAATATAAATACGTCATTGATTTGATTGATCTTCTTTTCTATTTGGACTCATTGTGGGGTTTACCTTCAGCGAAGTAAAGCTTTCATGATTTAGATCTGAATTCCAGAGATGACATGTTAAAAGTGTAAGTAGTCACTATTCTCTTAAAGGGGCAGCAACATGTTTTTAGGGGCAATATAAGGTGATCGATGTAAGGAAAATGAAAATTTATGGTTCCAATTGAAAGACAATGCATTTAAACTAAATTGAGCAGTTATAATTCAAATACATAATGTAAAGTTTAGCCATGCGATTGCTTTTTCTTACTAAAAATGAATAAAAGGTGTTCAAACAAAATGGCAGCCCATGGATTTTAGGTGAATCTTCATACTTTGTCCTCTGACTATGGATGATTGGCTTGTTGTAATCAAATGTTTAAAATTATCTAAACAATACATTTAGCATTAACGTAAAATTATTAGTGAAAATATTTAAATATAAAATTCTCAAAAAACGTGCTACTGCCCCTTAAAAGTCTATTTCTTTTTAATCTGTACACACATCACATCAACTCCTGGAATGCTTAAGTGGAATGGGTTCACAAATGAGAAGGAAGACAATAAACAGATAGATTTTATGATATTGTGTATGACTTTTCTTTGTTTCTTTGTTTCACAGATTCCAGATGGAGCCTCTTAACGACCCCATTGTAATCAACGCTATGATGTTCATCTGTAAAACACTGCATGACTCAGTCAAGTAAGCTAAAATTTTATCAGTGTGAATAAAAGCTTTCTATTTGGAACTAGATTTAATGGACACTTTGTTCTCTGGCAAGTTTGAAAGTGAAAGTTGGACTTGATTAGATTATTAATCTTGGTGGACAGTAGTAATTAAACCTCACCACTTGTCACGTCTGTCACACTCCCAGTCAAATCTGTCCCCGAGCCGCCATTTTGAATATTTTTCTCACGTTGAGTAGACCTCGATTGACCAGCCGCTAGCTCCTGTCTAAAGCGCTCCACTTCCCGACCGAGCTTCATCCTTCTGGTCTCGAGGTTTAGACGCTTCATTTCAGCCTCAAGGGATTCACACTCAAGTTCTAACACGCGAGTATTGTCCTCCACAACACTCGACCTTCCATTGAAAACAGGTGACGTCAATTTAGGCGGCGTGGTCCTTCTGAGAGATGGGCTCAAACCAAACCCCTCATCCTGAGTCGGGTGTTTCATGGACTCCAAAGCTTCCATCATTTTTTGCCCTGCATTTTTTCATTCGATTTCACGTCAGCCATCACCAACACCTTCTTAAACGGAGATATGTCGAAATTTATACTGCGATAGGTAAACCGCCCAAGAGCGTGAAGCCAAATTGCTTGTAGGGAACGTCAAAGGGAGGTAACTGCGAAATAAATAAAAAAGCGTGATATGCAAAGGGAGGTTACTCGTGATTTTTCACGTCAAAATATATTTTAAACAAGTAAAATATTACATTAATCTTGGTGGACATTAGTAATTAAACCGTTCCATTTCTTCCACGGCACAACATGGCTGAAATTTCAAGGCTTGAATGGCTTTAAGGCTGTTTTGGTAGATTATACATTATTATTTGAGCGTATTTTTCTGTAATCCAATTGGTTGAGAGTAGGTGACATGATATGAGCCCGAGTCGGACCAATTGTGATATTGACTTGAGTTACTAAAAGTAGACTCGATGATTTCAAACTGTCTTTTCATGACGTCATGGTATTGTAATCATGACGTCACTGGTCAGTCCTTACTTACCATCAAGCTGAAATGCCATTCTTAGATTTATTTTCTCTTTTCGTTTCGTTTTGATACAATTGGATACATAATAAAACTATTATTAACTGGTGAATTTGTTCAGTCTATAATTGTATAATAACATATTCCCCAGTGACTAACGTGATCTATTTGATTATTTCAGTGCCCTTACTCTTGAAGATGAGAAGCGAGTGATCAGCCACCTGATCTGTTGCTTCATCCGACGCATCAGTTTTCACCGAGATTTTGAACAACAGCTGAGTTTCTTTGTGGAGGCGCGAGCAGCCTTCAGTAACCTTGACCCTGTTCTTATACAACTCGTACAGGTGACAGATAGCATACGCTTATCATTATTTATCAGTAAAACTAAAAGTTGATGATATTTTTGTGTTAACTTTGAGTTAGAATCGTAAAATAAATAGAATTTTGTATTATGATCCTCTTATGCATAACTTACGATATACCAACATTATCAACTAGCCTAATGAAATAAACAAGGTATTTGTAAAGGAAAGACATATCCCCTGATTATTAACAATGTTTGTTATGACAGTGTGTGAACACTCTTTCAACGGAAACAAGGAAAGTTGTGAAGGGCAACCACTCCCGAAAGACAGGTGCCTTCGTACGAGTAGGTTGATACTGATTTCATAACAACTGTTTTCAACATTTTCTGAATCGCACACATCTTAACTGCACCTTTGAAAATGTAGATCATGATCAAAATCAGTTCAATTTATAAGTTACTTGATTATATATAAAAGTAAATAATATGCACTAAAATAAAAAATGTCCATCAAAAGTGATGGGGGTAATATTATGGATATCCATCTTCTTGATTCATGGAAGGCAGCGTTTGTACAAGAATACAAATTGGGTTTTCAAGCAAGCACTAATTTTTCTTCAAGCAAACATTTAGTATCAAATTATCACCTCCCCAGAATGAAATCTATAACCTTGCCTTCATCAATCTTCCCCACCTCAACAAATGCCATCCAAGAAGTGATTGCCCATTGTAGGAGAAACTGTATTCTTTGATTATCACAGGCATGTTCAGCATACTGTTTCATCAGTATCCCGTCGCTCCAGTCGACGGTATCACAACTCCAGCTCTACCTCGTGTCGGGACAAGTGGCAATACTCAACCAGTGCTTCTCTCAAGGTATAGGCTAAGTTACAGTCTCACGTGGTTTGGTAAAGAATTGATCACATGAAGGATGATGAAGGCAGTTCAATAGAAATACAACTTCTGCAAGGTAGGCAACGTTTCCAAATACAGTAGAACACTGATATAACAAATTCAAAGGGACCAAAGAATTTAGTTCCCTATATCCGGTGTTCGCTACACGCGTTTAGCTGTCATACATAGGGATTTTGAAGGGACTTAAAAAATTGTTATATCAGTGTTCTACTGTAGAAACATTGCCTACCTTGAATAAAGAACTTGTTTAGAACTGCCTTCTGTCATTACTTAAACTTCTCTAGTGCCAATTGAAGACTGATTCTCCCTAAAATATTTGTGAAAAAACAAACGGTTTCAGACCAATACTTGACTAGAAATTCATGCCATTTAGGTAATGAGGAAAAATACTCTTTATCTATTCAAATTAAAAAATATCACAACTATACTTGATTTCATTCTGTAAGAAAAATTCTTGCTCCAAAAAGGATTTGTTTCAATTTTTAGCTCATCTGGCCTGTAAGGCCCGATGGGCTTATGGCATGGCATGATGTCCGGCGTCCGTCCGTCCGTCCGTCCATCCGTCCGTAAACTTTGTGGAATTTTGACTTCTTCTCAAGAACCATAAGGCCTAGAAAGTTGAAACTTTGTGTACAGACTCCTTGGCTAGTGAGGATTATAAATTGTAGCTTTGGTGGTCCTGTGACCCCTAATAAGGGCCACAGGGGCCACACCCTAAAAACCTATTTTCATCTTCTTCTCCAGAACCATAAGGCCTAGAAAGCTGAAACTTTGTGTACAGACTCCTTGGCTAGTGAGGATTATAAATTGTAGCTTTGGCAGCCCTGTGATCCCTAATAAGGGCCACAGGGGCCACGCCCTAAAAACCTATTTTCATCTTCTTTTCCAGAAGCATAAGGCCTAGAAAGCTGAAACTTTTTGTACAGACTCCTTAGCTAGTGAGGATTATAAATTGTAGCTTTGGTGGCCCTTTGACCCCTAATAAGGGCCACAGGGGCCACACCCTAAAAACCTATTTTCATCTTCTTCTCCAGAACCATGAGGCCTAGAAAGCTGAAACTTTGTGTACAGACTCCTTGACTAGTGAGGATTATAAATTGTAGCTTTGGTGGCCCTGTGACCCCTAATAAGGGCCACAGGTGCCACGTCCTAAAAACCTATTTTCATCTTCTTCTCCAGAACCATAAGGCCTAGAAAGCTGAAACTTTGTGTACAGACTCCTTGACTAGTGAGGATTATAAATTGTAGCTTTGGTGGCCATGTGACCCCTAATAAGGGCCACAGGGGCCACACCCTAAAAACCTATTTTCATCTTCTTCTCCAGAACCATAAGGCCTAGAAAGCTGAAACTTTGTGTACAGATGGACTACTTGGCTAGTGAGGATTATAAATTGTAGCTTTGGTGGCCCTGTGACCCCTTATAAGGGCCACGCTATAAAAACCTATTTTCATCTTCTTCTCCAGATCGAAGCATAAGGCCTAGAAAGCTGAAACTTTGTGTACAGACTCCTTGACTAGTGAGGATTATAAATTGTAGCTTTGGTGGCCATGTGACCCCTAATAAGGGCCACGCCTTAAAAACCTATTTTCATCTTCTTCTCCAGAACCATAAGGCCTAGAAAGCTGAAACTTTGTGTACAGACTCCTTGATTATTGAGGATTATGAATTGTAGGTTTGGTGACCCTGTTGCTCCAATGAAGTATAAGGCCAGCCTTGAAAACTGTAACTTGTCGCCTATTATACTTAATTTTATGATTGGTGACCCTTTGGCCTCTACAAAGGGGGAATCACATTTGCCACACTCAACAGCATATATTGTAATTGACGATGAAGCCTGATGAGCTACAGAGCCAATGGCTCTATTTTTTACATGTATTTTTGTTCTCTATTATATCGATAAAGTCAAGTCCAAGAGTACCTAGTCATCTGGTTTGTTTTCATTTCTAAAACTTCATTCTTCAATGCTGTTATATCAAAGAAATAGGTTTACTAACTTTACTGCAACTAGAAATTTAAAGTACAATAACCCGTAGAATTTCAACTAACATTATGTTGAACTTCACTGTCCTTGTATTGTATCATATGTACACATTATGAAATTACACATTATATAAATTAAGTTATGGTTATCCTATATATGCAGGCGACTCGTTCTTCAAAGCTGCGATCTCTCTGATCCCGGAGGTGCCACGCATGATGGAACACGACAGCAAGAAGTCGTCGGAACCGTTCCTCATGGAGTACATTTACAACTTCCTCTCAACGCTCCTAGTCACACCGGTATGCAGTTCCTGATCTTGCTTCAATTTGCACCTGGATTTCTATTCATAAGGGTTGCTTTTGCATAAAGAGAAATCTAAATTATTTTGTTCCTTAAATGAAGTTTCTTTGTTCCTCTTCTTTTGTCTTCCCAGACCCTTGTTGTACCAGTTTCTTTAATTCAAGTGCAAGGGTGAAGTTGAGCTAAAATAGAAATGTATTCTGCTGAGCAAGTATTTCTTTAGTGTTGAGATGAATTGAATTTGCCCAGTTGTCAGTGAAACCCCTCACTGATCTCCCCTCCCAGGAATTGACACTATTTCCTTTCACTGAAGTGAATCAAGTATTTCTTGGTGATGTTTAGCTATGAGAACTTTAACAATATGATTTGATATAAAACATTTAGAAGAACCCGGTATGAGGACGGATTAAACATAAACCACATCTGTTCCCCGACACAGGACAACCCCGAGGCCGGAGTTCTGTATCTGTTGCGTGGTCTGCTAAACGTGCTTCAGGACTACATGTGGGACAACAACAGCGACGCTCGCGCCATCGTCTACACCCGGGTCATCGCAGTGCTGTCTGCAGCCTGCCAGGAGTCCTATACCTACCACGTGGACAAAGGTACTGTTTCATAGCAACTGATGTATTTATCACGGAGGGGGAGGGAAGGGATTGAATTGTACTAGCAAAATTCATGATCTTTTCTTCATTAAGCCAGATCATGCAACTGTCGTATAAAACAACCACTGAGAACGCTATCTCTGGTCAAGTTATTGCTGCTAACTTCATAAACAGCATCTATGCAATTTCCACCAGTGCAAGATGGTGCGTCAAATTAAAAATAATCTTTTTCTAGCCTATACTTTTTCAGCCAAAGTGTTGAGTAACCTTGTTACGACGTAAGATGTAATAAACGCGGTAAGATGTAATAACTGCGGTAAATTGTAATAAAAACGCGGTAAAATGTAATACTGCGGTAAATTGTAACAAAATTGCGGTAAAATGTAATAAAAATAGGTGCGGTAAAATGTAATAAGGGGGTGCGGTAAGATGTTACTAAAAGGTGCGGTAAATTGTAATACAATATGCGGTAAAATGTAATAACCTTTCCACAGTCTTTTTTCAACAATATTTGTTCATTTTTGGTCTATGCTGGTACATGTGATGATATGTTTAATTGTTTTTTGATTGAGGATAACAACACGAAATATGTTTAGATTTGAATTACGTACACTTGAATGTTATTTCACTTTCATGAATGATTGTATTTTATTATCAGTAATGTTAATAATATATATCACATCTCTGATTGGGCCACGTGACCCTGGTTATATACTGATATCACCCTGTTGAGCGGCAGGGTAAATTATTTATACCCCGGCACAAAAAAATTTACAATGTATGTTACCTCGAACACATGATTAAGCTAGTTTCTTTTGATCAACCGATATGTAACTTTGAGCAAACTATAGTCAAAGTGTTTACGCAGTTAACGTTTTCCTTTATCTTCATATTAAATGCGTTATATTTAAACATTCGGTAAGATAAATTCCTTATACCATTCAAAGGCGGGGTATATGGGCTCGTCGCATAACACAAAGTGAGAGGTTGATATCTCCCTAAAAACCACGCCTCTGAAAGGCATAACTTATAATTGATTTGGACGACTCATATTTCATGGTTGATATCTATGAACGTTAGATTGGATGGCTTTTAGTTTTATTTAGTTTACTTAAGAATGGTGTTCTAGTTTCATAAATGTTTTTTTATATTTTTGAAAATCAATATTTGTTTTTTGTTTTTAATTATAAGGGGTAATCATTCATTTTTGAGAAAACAATTGAGCAATCTTATAGTATAGCAAAAATGTATATTTTTTCATATAGAACTTTTAAATGCATCCTTTTCACTTAAGGGGTATACAATATTGACAAGTAACTCAGCATTAGAAGTATATCTTTACACGGACATAGATCAATTATTATCAGTTATTTTAGATTATCATTTGTTAATTATATTACTGATTAAGTATCAATTATTATCAGTTATTTTAGATTATCATTTGTTAATTATATTACTGATTAAGTATATACTTAATCAGTAATATAATTAACAAATGATAATCTAAAATAACTGATAATAATTGATCTATGTCCGTGTAAAGATATACTTCTAATGCTGAGTTACTTGTCAATATTTTATACCCCTTAAGTGAAAAGGATGCATTTAAAAGTTCTATATGAAAAAAATATACATTTTTGCTATACTATAGTAGGTTTGATCAACATTAATTTTTCTGTAACATTTATGGGTTTACAATGATGTTCGTTGGTCGATGAAGATGTTTATAGGAAGTATGAAATCGTCCTAATGCAAGTTGCATGTTCTTTGTTATACATGGTGTGGAAAAATACCCTTACTGTGACGCTATCGGATAAAGTACAATTTCTTTAATTTTTCTACAATAACCCACTGCCTTATTGTCAGGAACAAATCACCCCATTGGCTGTGAAAAAAAAATTATCCATCAATCAACTGAGACTTCGACAAAATCGAGTTCCAATAAGGTAGTAAGGTGTTTGCTACCAGGAACGCCTTCTTGTGATAACCAAAGATAGTTGTGTGATTCTAATCGGTTCTTTGGTCGAGTCTTCTAACGAATTTGTTCAATTTAATCATTTGTACTTGTACCTATGCTATAAACCAAATCAACTCTATGCCTCATGTTTTATCATGTTCTTTATAAGAAATACGATACACTGTTTTGAAACCTATAAAAGAAGATATCATTAAACAAGAAAAATGTTTGCATATAAATCACAGACGGTTTGATTTTTAATTGTTTTAAACAGTATGCTAAAGGTTATTTTCCCCAAAGATTGCTGATAATTCTTTTTAGTCTTTTTTTAATTCTGATTTAGTTATTGTTGTCTAACCCAATGTTTTCTTTACAATAAGGCTACACAATGAAAATACAACTATCATCATTTTCATAACGTTCATGCAATTAGTTATTTGATAAATACAGTTGCTAAAACCATCACGAGCTTTGCATTATATTATTTACCTGCACTACAATAGTTATAGCTCGAAATCGAAGACCAGAACCCTTTCAAGTGATGTCATAGTATAGTTTTATATTAACTTCATGAACCATTACTTCATGACGTCATTCAAAAATTACAACGCCGGAATAAATGGTAACAGTGCCTTTGATCTTTATAAAACGCTACTAAATATGGTTAAAAATGTGTGTTGGTTACATGCCTACTAACATATCTAGAAAAAATACGCCTTAACTTTAGCTCTTTACTGCCAATAAATATTGAACTAGTACCAATGACTCTGCAGCTTATCAGGCTTTACATTTAACTTTGCTTTAGGGTTTCTTATTTCTAATTATCTAATGAGTCTATAGACAATATTGTATCATTCTATACCTTGTGGTGTTAGAGAAGAAGATGACAAAAAGGATTTAGTAGGGGCCACAACATCAGAAATGCTAAAGTTTAGTGTGTATCAATTCAAAAATAGAATTTGTTCAAACATTCAAGGAAATGTAAAAATGGTAAACGGAGTGACCCTCAATTGAGTTAGACTTAAACTAATTAAAAATAATTTAGGGCTTAAGTTCAGAAGGTTCACCGATGCCTATTACAGGCCACAGGATCTTTAAAAGAGATAAATAAGTCCCCTTTGCATAAAGATTGTGTCTACAAGGTTTCAGCTTTCTGGACCTCATGTTTGTTTAAGTAAAAGACGTAAATAGGTTTTAAAGGGACAGTAGCACGTTTTTTAATAATTTTATATTTTAAAATTACACTGATAAGTGTAAGTTAATGCTAAATGTATTATTTTGACAGTGTCAATAAATTCATAACACAAGCCAATCATCTATAGTCAGAGGACAAAGCATAAAGATTCACATAAATCCATTGGCGGCCATTTTATGTGAACACCTTTAATTCATTTTGTGTAAGAAAAAGGAATTGCATGGCTAAACTTTACGTTATCCATTTTAATTATTACTGCTCCATTTAGTTTAATACATTGTCTTTCGATTGGAACCATTAATTTTCATTTTCCTGACATCATAATATATTCCCCCTAAAACGTGCTACTGCCCCTTTAATGGCATGGTCCCTATGATCCTTATTAGGGGACTCAGGGTCACCATAGCTATAAATAATAATCCTCATTAGTCAAGGAGTTTGTACAGCAAGTTTCAGTCTTCAAAGCTTCTTTTTTTTTAATAAAAATATATCAGAAGTTTTAGTCTATCCCTTTGACTGTCCGAGTAACTTAATAAGTACTCTTGAAGTAAACCCACAGATAAATCAGAGAAAATCATAAAACAATTGCTTTGTCTTTGTTCGTCTTAACGACACTTTATTTGTAAAAAAATACCTCGTCCTTATACCAGCTTAACATGGCTTATTGCCAGGGTTATGTCTGATTGTTTTGTCAAAAAAGTACAACGTTTTTCGTACAAAACTGTACTCATATGTATTCATATGTGAAGAATGTTGAGCTTTAATAATATGCATGCAGGAGAAATATCAAACTGAATGAAATGCAATCGTAGTTCATTGTAAGTGCCGTATGAACACTATATGAACACATCATGCACAAATCACCTTTGTCGAGCAGAAATTGTTGTTGTAAAAATGTAATAGATTCGGTTTTAAAGCGGATTATTGAACTCTTTTCCGTATGTGTCATGTGCTCGTTCGTACAGTGATATGCAATATAAAATCATCATTGTTCATTAGTAAAAACCTACTCTTGTATAGTTTCGTTTTTAGATTATGCATCAATCGTCAACCAAGAGACATGTCAAGCATGCACGATGTCTGTTTACAGTTTAAGTTTGGTACGCGTGTGCAGGAAGCAAACAAATGCTGCTGAACATGCAAGAAGCAAACAAATGCTGCTGAACATTAGAAGGTTGAGAATATACACATGTGACCAGTGGGATTTTATCAGTTGATATAGGGTAGACCAGGGCAAAGCGCGCCCTAGGGGCAAAATGGTCTTAATGATCGACAAATGGGGTATAATTTGTTATGACCAACCAATGAGAGTAAACGACATGAAGCACTGTGACACCTGCTTGTATCGTTTGCGTGGGTTGGGGACGTATGATATCAATTTTTCTAAAAAACATGATTTTGCTATAAGGAATGGATGTGACTAGATATACCATAAAAAACACAAAAGGGAAGTTTGAATCTAATGCACATTGGTATCATGTTATCAATGACTAAAGAAATTCGTAACTATTTGCCTTAAGTTCCTATGATTTACATATCGAACACTACCCTCAATGGGTCAAAAAAAGCCGGGGAGCGCATTGTCCCGTGTGATCTAAAATATATCCTTGTTGCTAACTAATCGGTGGCTTTTTGTATTTCTAAAGCATACACGTATGACGTGAAAGAGTGCTTTTATTTATTTTGTGTTCATTGGCAAGGCACTTTATCCACAATGCACTCAGTGAAGCCTGAAATAACGGGTGTAGTTTGATTCCTTGCGCCTTCTGCATAGTACAATCACCATCAGGGTATTAATATGAAACGCTTTGTGCAACTGCGAAGCAGATGATAAATGCGCATCATAAGGGGCCTATCATTATCATTATTATTGTATACAGACCTTAGCATAATGATTCTAACATGTTTGGCGAATCATACTCATCATCATTTTCTATGGTTTATATGAACAAATGTTATTACAATTTACCGCGCATCGCATTACAATTTACCGCACACTGAGTGCTAACATTTTACCGCTACCCCTATTACAATTTACCGCACCTGTGTTTATTACATTTTACCGCATTTTTATTACAATTTACCGCAGTATTACATCTTACCGCGTTTTTATTACAATTTACCCCAGTTATTACATCTTACCGCGTTTATTACATCTTACGTCATAACAAACCTGCTGTCAGGATATCGGGTATTTTTACGAGCCAAGCAGTTAAATGTTTATCAATGGAAATGTGGAGAATAATGCAACCAATTATCAAATACCCTTGTGATTTTCTGCAAGATGAATAAGACTGCTTTAAAATTGTTGTATGTTCATTGTTTATAGGACGTATGTTAATATTTTAGTGGACTCCAACGACTCCCTGTATGGGTCGGACCCCAAGTTTGTGACGGAGGTGAGGAGCATGAGCAGTAAGCTGGTGGACCAGATCCTCACTCACTTGAAGACACTCTCCGCTCCAGAGGTACAAAAACAAATCTTCTCACACAAGACAAATGTTATGGATAACAATTTATTGATTTCTCACATTTCTAGGCCAATTCTTGCCCCTTCTTCTGCTCAACTGAAATCAATAAAGAAGTTGTTATCCATAACATTTGTCTTGTATTATCACATCAACTTCTAAATGCCTTTGAAGAATTAAATCTTCTCATGCCTTGTCTTTAAATACAAACTTACAAGGATGATTTCAATCATAACGTGATACGGACTAATTTCATAAATCTTCCTCAAACTGACCAATATTTTTCAGAATGCCAAGCGTCAGAGTGTGGTAGCGATGGAGTTGGTGAATGTGATCATAGCCCATGGAGATTTGAGCGACTCGTCTGTAGCCTCGCTCCTTGTTAATCTGTGGAATCTTACACAGAAGAATGAGCAGCAGGACAAGAAGCTCATGGTGAGTGCAGCTAAGTACTAGATCACAACCTTTATTCTACTTATGGTGTAGTAGTTTTGTCTGCAGCCTTTTAATACCTAACTGTTGAAGCAGCACTAGGGAACACAAGTAAAGATGTTCTCTTCATCTATTAAGATTGATTATGTCCTCTATTCAGTAGGACAATTCCAGTAATTTTGACAGAATGTTTGAATATACTAAGTGAAGATCTATCCTCAAAATACTCTGGTCAAGTGACATCATTGTGTCATCGGTAGCTTGCTTTTTAAAACCTACAATAAAATGTCAAACTTTTTCTCTCCCCAGAGTCGTGTGAAGAATTATGTGAAACAACGTGCTGCAAGTGGAATTCCAGGATTCCAAGAAATTCAAGGAAAACTTACATGACCAAATGTGAAATTACTAGAACAATCAAGACATAGAAACTTGTTTATCCTGTGAAGTTGTTACTGTGTAAATGCTTGAATTGATAAATTATGTATTGTTCATGAAAAGCTGATACGTTTATAGATAAAGGAAATAAAACATTCAAAATAAAATTGGTGATAATCGTACAAAATGACCAACACAATGAAGTTGTTGTGTTATTTAATACATATACTGTATATGTAAACATACTGAAATTGGTTTCAAATTATGTCTGTATATTATTTGTAAATAAATCTCACTTGAAACTGTGGTTCACTTATTATATTCAGTGTTTACATTCAAAGCAAGAATATAACACTAAATTTGTAACAAAACATTAACTTGAAATAAATTTATTTCATGTGGCAATATGTACAAACAAGATCACTTGTAACAAAAGGTCTGCTATAGTAGTTTAACAATGATCTAAGGTTATCCTTGGTAATGATCTAAGGTTATCCTAAGTCACACTTTTTTCATCCTGGCACAACGATGGCAAAAGCGCCTGTTTTGATACACATCTATTATGACGCAACATTATCTGTCTGCTTGAGTCACCGAGTAACAACGTAAAGAGTTGATCAATCACACACGTTCAGTTATACTGTTCATACACTGGTGATGTCCCAGAATCACTTGAGCTCGGCCATCCTGTTGAGAGCACTGCCAGCCCGGAACCATGTTATCTGGCCCTCGTTCATAGAGTGTCTCAGTTCTATTTTGTCTACAGATCCGTCCTGGTGTTTCACTTCACACATTACATTCTGGAAGGGAAGAATACAAGATGAGCTTCTTTGACGGAATTACATGAGATGACTAAGAACACTTATGAACTGTATATCAATTTTCAAAGCAACTACCATCATTTCATAAGATAATTTTCCCATTTCTTTCTGAAAATGATTAGATATAAAGAGTAGATATAGCGAACTTGGATAAAGTGAACACTTTCTAAAGTCCCTTCAAAAGCCTTATGCATGGCGGCCAAACGTGAGTAGCAAACACTGGATATAGCGAACTAAATTCTTTGGTCCCTTGGAGTTTGTTACAATACAGTAGAACACGGATATAACAATCTTAACAAAAATTCACAGTGAATATCAGAGTTACTTACCTTTCCTGGTTGAAGATTTTTTAAGTCTAGAAGAGAGATTCTATCTGAAGGCTGGATCTTATCATAATCACTTGGAGTACTGAAGGTGAGAGGAAGCATTCCCTGCTTCTTCAGGTTAGTTTCTGCGAGAAAAGATAATCAAATTCTTTATAAATTCTCTGTAATTTCATTGATAGCAAGGTTATGTTTTCAACATTCTATACATTTGAATAAAAACTTTGAACCATGGCTTTGTAGTACTCTGATTGATGCAGTCACAAGAATACTTTTTGCAGATACAGGTTATTAATAAAAAAAATAGAGCCATTGGCTCTGTAGCTCATCAGGCTTCATCATCAATTATGCTGTAGAGTGTGGCCAATGATACCCCCTTTGTAGAGGCCACAGGGGCACCAATCATAAAATTAAGTATATATAGGCGACAAGTTTCAGTTTTCTAGGCCTTATACTTCAGGAGAAGAAGATGAAAATAGATTTGAAGGACATTCCTGTTGCCTTTATTAGGGGTCACAGAGCCACCAAAGCTACATTTTAAAATCCTCACTAGCCAAGGAGTCTGTACACAAAGTTTCAGCTTTCTAGGCCTTATGCTTCTGGAGAAGACGATGAAAATAGGATTTTAGGGCGTGGCCCTTATCAGGGGTCACAGGGCCACCAAAGCTACAATTTATAATCTTCACTAGCCAAGGAGTCTGTACAAAAAGTTTCAACTTTCTAGGCCTTATGGTTCTGGAGAATATTTGAACATAGGTTTTCAGGGCGTGGCCCCTGTAGCCCTTATTAGGGGTCACAGGGCCACCAAAGCTACAATTTATAATCCTCACTAGCTAAGGAGTCTGTACAAAAAGTTTCAGCTTTCTAGGCCTTATGCTTCTGGAGAAGAAGATGAAAATAGGTTTTATAGGGCGTGGCCCCTGTGGCCCTTATAAGGGATCACAGGGCTACCAAAGCTACAATTTATAATCCTCACTAGCCAAGGAGTCTGTACACAAAGTTTCAGCTTTCTAGGCCTTATGGTTCTGGAGAAGAAGATGAAAATAGGTTTTTAGGGTGTGGCCCCTGTGGCCCTTATTAGGGGTCACAGGGCCACCAAAGCTACAATTAATAATCCTCACTAGCTAAGGAGTCTGTACACAAAGTTTCAGCTTTCTAGGCCTTATGGTTCTGGAGAAGAAGTCGAAATTCCACAAAGTTTACGGACGCCGGACACCATGCCATGCCATAAGCCCATCGGGCCTTACAGGCCAGATGAGCTTAAAATTATGCTTTTCGTACATTTGATTTTGATGAATACAAAACAATTGGGAGCTGCATGGAGAATAGTATCACGTAAGGAGTAGAACTAGTACGTATCAAGCTTGATTACCATGGATTCTAGCAAAGCTCTTGACAATGATGGCCCGTCCACCAAGATGTCTGGGCTCCAGTGCAGCGTGTTCTCTGCTGCTGCCTTCCCCGTAGTTCTCGTCTCCCACAACCACCCATGGCATCCTCTTTGCCTGTTGAGACACAAATGTTGTATACCTTTTTTGTCAAACAACTAATTATTGAAACTTTATCAAAGGTAAAACAAAACAATAGCACTGCTGTGGGGTACCATGTTTCCAAATTTTGTAGCCTGTTAGAGTCAACTTTTTTCTAAACAATATTTGTTTGGTCTTCAACCACCCAGCGTACCTTCTTCGCCAGTTGATCTAAGAATGATATACTTAACGAGTGAAAGATCTATTTAGTAGATATAGTGCAAAATACTAAATTTCTTGCTGAAGAACAGAAGCACTTCAATATTCCTAAATGTTCGGTACCATGTTACAAAATTTACAAATTCCGGACTTCTTAGGAATAATTTAATAAATTTTGACCTACCTTGTAGTCTCTAGCTGTTTCTGGTACACTTCCGTACTCTCCAGTCAGCTGGTTCTTCACTTTGTTGATTTCTCCATTCTCAGAGTTTACAGCACTGAACATCAAGGTTTTATCGTTAGAATTTGAATAATGAAGGCTTTTGAAAATTAAAAGTTTAGCTGCAGATTAATCCCTCGTCTCAATATGTGTACATTAATGTTATTAAAAAAAAACCAAACCATTTCATTAAAAAAAGTGACATATCAAATGGTATCAGCAAGCTTTTAGAGAAGAATCAGTCCTTAACAAGATGTCTGGTCATTCATTGAGTGATTAAAGCTAAGAGGAGAAAGCGTGAAACCACTTCTGAAGTGCTGCATACTGACCCAATAAGCATGTTGTTGGAGATGTTGTCGAGATGACCACGGTACTTGAGCCACTGCCCAGCAGCACTGATGTGGTCAGTTGTGCACTTGCCCTTCACCTGGGAGTATACAAATATTGTCAGAATCTAGAAATCCTTGATACCTTCTTGAGAAGTAACATATGAAAAATCCACAGATTGGTTATACTGCTCTGTTTTTGAAGAAAAGAAAAAGAAAATCTGTCCCATTCAAAAAAACTTTATTGAGATTTAAGCTTCCTGTGGTCCTAGGATAACCGTCTTCAGAGAACAGTTACAAGCTTGAAAATATTTGTGTCACAAAAACTTGTAAAAGGGCTAGTCAAGATAAAACTTGCTGCTAAGGGAAAATGTTTGCAGAGGATAGGTACTGCCTGACAAGGCAATGAGGCTTTGTGATCCCCAAGAGGACTCGTCCTATAAGACTAAAAAAAGTGTGATCATCCTCTATTTCACAAAGTTTCTAGATAAATCAAAACAGGATCATTGAATTGTATTTGTGTACATTTGTTTACTCAGCAGACTTCTCACCTTGATGAGTACAGGCATGCCAGTCAGGTCCTTGCCGTCCCACTTGTCGAACCCGGCCAGCAGCTGGAGTCTCTTACTGTCTGGAGCCACGTTGACTTTGAGACTGTTACCGTCACCGGGAGGGGGCTGGTATGTGTCCTGACCGGGGTCAAATCCTTTAGCGGGCAGCTCATCTCCGAATGGGCTGTCTAGCTTAAACTTCTTGCCTACGGACAACAATTAATTTGAGAATACAATCTGATTATCTTTTTCAATATTTCCAAAAATGGAGGATATTTGACACTTCTTGTCGAATACCATCGAGTGAAGTAGAAATGCATTTTTAAACTTTTAACTAGTGCCGCAGCCACTAGGGTTAATACATTGTTTTCAAACATGAAACATCAACAATGATATATTAAGATTGTTTAAGTTCTTTCACTGAGTAGAATCACATATGAAATATATATTTAATTTTGTTGATAAATTAGTTTGTCTATTAACTCCTTTTGAGGAAAGTCGAATTTGATTATCTATGCATATGATGTTAAAATGCATTTTATCTAAACTACTGGGAACACACACCAACAAATTCTGATATCAGGTGACATGATTAAATATTTCTTTCTTTGCCATATATTGTTTAACCAATATCATATATATCTGTTGATAAGAAATATGATAAACCAACCATCAGCTCCAACAAGCTCATCTGTGACAGGGTTGAAACCCAGATCACCAGCAATAGCCATGGCTGTAACTAGTTCGGGTGAGGTGACAAAGGCATGGGTTGCGGGGTTGGCGTCGTTACGTCCAGTGAAATTCCTGTTGTACGATGTGACAATGGTGTTCTTCTCTCCTTTCTTCACATCCTTCCTGTCCCATTGTCCAATACAGGGACCACAGGCGTTTGCCAGGACCATGCCACCAATATCAGCCAGATCTTTAGCCTGAATATAGACAGTTTCCAATATCCGATTAATTGAAGAGCTATAGTATCGTTCTTAAACAGAATTATGATTCTACAAGAGAGAAAAATGAAATCACTTGGTAGGCAAGTTATTACTATTTCACACTTGCATTATCGCTTTCCCCTAATGACTTTGTAAGATTTTAGCTAAAGGATAAGTTGTATTATTGTCCAGGTTTTCGCCATTTTAAGAATCTCAAGGTGAAAGCTTCCCATTAAGCAAGAACAATATTTTCTAGATAACTTCTTTGTGATAATCACAAGTCTTTGAGTTGTGCTCACTACATTATCAAATTGGGATACATTTACCACCCCAAAAATCTCAAATGTTGAGTCTTTGATTGCCTGCAGCTGATTACTAGCAAACCATACTGAAAGCTTTGATTCTCACCTGTCCGTCGCGTTCAATGGTGGCTCTGATTTGCTCTGATCCTGGGGTGATGGTGAACTGACTCTTGGCTTTCAGTCCATGTTTGAGGGCCTGGCGCGCAATGCTTGCTGATCGTCCCATATCTTCATAACTGCTGTTTGTACAACTGCCGATCAAACCTACCATAGAAAGACTGCTTATAAGAAAACTTCCCATATTCAGTGTATGTTGCATTAGTTAGAGACATGTTGCAAAGGCAACCTGGTAATTTGTGTTATAAAATCAAGGCAGACCTGCAGAAAGTTATTAAGGCTGTCATTTAGAAATGGTACAGCGTTAATCTAAATTATAGAGTTTTAAGTTGAGTATTTCAAAGACATTCATTCTAAACTGAAAAATATAAATTGAAATACACACCAACTCTAATGTCCATGGGCCAGCCATTTTCCTGAGCAGTCTTGCCAAGTTTGGAGATAGGGTGTGCAAGATCAGGCGTGAAGGGGCCGTTAACATGTGGCTCCAGCTGCAATACATAAGTTATAATTAGTGATAAGATTATGTTCAAATATCATCTTGTGCATCCCGTACCTTTAACTGGGGAGATGGGGGTCAAATACCAAGTACATATTAGTGGATAAAATTAAGAAATGGCCATACAAATTACATTCAAGAAAACAGTTTACCCATTCAAGCAAGTTGGTGATAAATCATCAGCCAATTTTGAGAATATAACAACAATGCCCCTTTTTTGTCTCCTAAACTTTAAAATTGATAGATAGAATACTTTGGATAAATATGAATTCTTTCTTAGCTTACTTCACTGAGGTTGAGTTCGATGACTTGATCGTATTTGGCATCCTTGTCGGCAGAAAGCAGGTGTTGGTATTTGCTGGCCAGGTCAGCGATGTCTAAATGAGAATAGATTAATCAAGATCTTTCACTTGTATTATATACATAACATCACCATCAGAATGATGAAAAGTTGAAAATAAAAATATGTTTCTTACTCGTTCATAAAGTTACTGCAAATGTAATACTTATGTAAATGGGATGTCACAATACTGCTAATTCATGACTCATTCAAAAGGCACCGCTGTCATAATGGCAGCAAACTAGCTGGAGTCTTACACTAAGCACTGTCAGCAATTACACTTGACATATGTTGGCAAGGAAAAAACAGATACTTAACTACCTTACACTTACTTACTTGTGAATGATTTGGTATCAAACTTTCTTTCGCTTATATCTGCTTAATCGTAAACTAAAATAATAGCCTTAAATGAAAGGCCAGATTCTCTATAAAGAGGAAATTATATATGTGACCATAGCTTACTATTTTTACAACAAGTCCCTTAATATAAATATTTCCCAAGCAAGAGCAAGGGATATATTGACATTTAGGCACAAGAGTCGTAAAGGTAGGTCATAGGCACAAATATGATTCTGTTTATTACTGAAGTAAGAAAATTTAAGAACATATTTGAAATCTACTTCCAAGCATAGGTGAACTAGCTTCTTCTGTGCATAGAGAAAGCAAATGTCATAAGCAATTGGTGATGTCAAACCATTGTTTATAACAATGTCAAAATTAAAATTGAGATGTTGCCATAGGTTCATGCAGAGATGCCAACCCTATTTTGACCCAAAGTGTAATATTGGTTGAAATGGAGGTCAAAAAGTGTAATTTTGACTATAAAAAGCGTAATATTTGTTAATTGAAGAAATATAAAAACTATTAAGTAAAAAGATACTAACTTACTGTCAACATGTCCGCCATGTTCGACATTGAAATCACAGTTAAAAATAAAAAGTTAAAAAACGTAATTATCACCACATTTAGATTGCTTTAGGCACGGCCATTCACTAAATAATCCTTTCTGTAATGTTGTACAGCTTGCTTGCGCTTTTTTGCTTCCACTTTGATTGAGAAATTGTTTTCAAAGTTTTTACCGGTCTTTTTGACATCGCTAATTTTTCACCGATTACCTCTGTGACCCCGCTATCAAACAAACATTTCAGACGTAAATACACGTGGCCATTCATTATGAAGCTCGTAACATCAAAATTGTTTGATCTTTTGACATAAAATAGTCTAATTTCTGACAGTTAACTAGGAAGGAGAGCGATGCTACGAGTTTAGCGAATGCTACCGGTGTAATGGCATATCTGAACCCCTGTACCGGTGACTCTCAGAACACTTCCCTGTGAAATTTCATCCACTTTGCCGATTTACGTAAATAAGCAAAAAAACGTAATTTTCAGCAGGGTAAGTGTAATAGCGTAATTTAATGGTAAAAATCGTAGTAATTACGCCAAAAGCGTAAGGGTTGGCATCTCTGTTCATGTATGATAAATATGAACTGATATGACTGTCTAGTAGGTAACAAGTAATATTTACCTCCTCTGTTGGTGGCCTTGAGATAGTCCTGCATGCGGTGGTTGAAGGGGAACACTGAGGTGGTTGCTCCGATCTCCGCTCCCATGTTGCAGATGGTGCCCATGCCTGGCAACATTATCACCAAACATTTCAACAGGAATGTTGTTGCAGGGCAGCTTTAATTCAACAAAATTGGTCAGTACTAGATCCTCTAGCAATACGGTTTTACCTGCTACCTTTCTGTAGCTATCTTTAATCAATTACCTATGAGTAAATAGTACAATGCTTCATGTGCAATATTGGATTTGAATGAATGTTTTAAGAGACAATGCTACTTTCTACAAAATTCATTGACAACTATTCTTTTGTCTTAGAGCTATGTGCATGTACTTCTATGTTTAAATGATACGAAGGATAACTACTGCAGGTTTCGATCATACAAAATCTCAATCGCAACTATTTCAGCGGCTAGAAGTAAGGTATCAGACCTTATACAGTGTTGGGTTTTTGGCATCTATGATAATGCCATCTAAAAGAATGAAAACAAATTTTGATTGACAATTTACAATGTTAATATTTTGTCATGAATCCAGCAATAGTCAATATATATTTCTTATTACCAGTTCTACTTTTTTCCTTTTTCTTAACCCTAAGCATGTTCTGTCTTGTGTTTTACAAATAATGCAACACATGCATATCAAAAGCATGATTTACGCAAGCACTGCACCTACCAGTGCAAGAGATGGAGTCGACACCCGGCCCAAAGTACTCGACAATGGCTCCGGTCCCGCCCTTGACCGTCAGGATACCGGCCACCTTCAGAATGATGTCCTTCGGGGATGTCCACCCTGCTAGCTTGCCCGTCAGCTTCACGCCAATCACCTGCACCATCAAACAACTCCAGATGGGATTACTTCATCACACAATCTTGAGGTTTAGATACTAAATAAACCTTTGTTCTTCAGCTCTGAAGCATATATATACTGGGTACGAGAACCCTTTGTTAAAAAAACTTAAACGTATTTAAGTACAGAGTTGTCAAAATGCAGAATGTGCACACTTTATTGATCATGATAATACTGAGAATTCATCAGGAGTTACCAATGAAAACTTCAGCAGTATTTTTTAATAACTGATAAAACTTCTCAAGTGACCAAATCAAACAAGGAAAATAATCAGGACTATGAAAATATAAAGATATTTGGGTACGCAAGAAATGAGTTCATGAGCCAGTATAAATTCAATGACAATTTGCAGAATGCAAACCTATTTCCTCCTAGAGAAATTGTTACGGTATTCCCTTGCCTGCTAATGAAATAAATGAAAATTGACAAGACCTTACGGACTACTGACCTTAGGGCACTTTAATTCCCAGGGAATGTCTGCCATTACATCAACCGCATCAGCACCTCCAACTCCAATACACAGACCTCCAAGACCACCTGGACAATAGGTCATTAATGCTTTATCATACTTCACTCTTGAAATGCTGAGACGGCCAATATGGCTCTTGTAATTTATGTGTCAGTATCAACACTACAATTGAAGCTTTAGTGAACACTTAACACATGACCTTTAAGCTATACAAGCCTTTGTTATCGCCTCATCTATTATGGGTGCTTGAACCCTTTGCTTAAATAAACTTTGTATCACATTGTATTAGATGCAAAGGTGTCTCAAATATATCACTGCATGGCAATAACACAATGGAAACAAAAATCATTAGCAAAGTAAATACCTCCATTGGGTGTGTGACTGTCAGTTCCTATGAGAAGAATTCCAGGGAAAGCATAGTTCTCCAAGACAATCTGAAAACATTGATTACACAGTAGTTTATAAATTGAAATATTTTTAGTTAGGAAACACAAGCATAGAAATGAACATGTTTGCATATTGCTCACAGTCATTGTTTGTAAATGAATGATTGAAAGAAATGAATGTTTATAAGAATAGTGAAAGTTACCTGGTGGATGATGCCACTTCCTGGCTTCCAGAAGCCAACACCATACTTCGCACTTGAAGAGGCTAGGAACTCGTACACTTCCTTATTGATGTCCTGACAACAAATATTTCATGAACATTCTTGTTAACATAGTACAAAGTCTTTAATTTCAGCTTACAGTTCGATACAATCATTATCAATAAACCCCTAATCCACTAATTTATCATTAAAGACTTTGGTTCTTTTATTTGTTTATTTCATTGTCAATATTGTTATTTCTGATAGAATGTTAGCAGCATTATACACAAGGACTCAACACTAGCGAGCCTTGCACCTGTGAGCTGCTAATTTGTAGTTTATCTAGGTCACTCTCGGCCTGCATCCAGGAAAAACCACACAGTTGTCATGTAGACAGTGGTGACAGGGCTCGTGAGAGTGACCAAATTGTTTCTTCCTTATTGTCAACATCATGGTATTATCAAAAGTTTTAGTTATTTAAAATTCAAATTTACAGATTTGGTTATTAACTAGAAAGTTTTTTTACTTGTAAAAACATGTCTCCTCCATACACCATTTCAGCTGAATTTCATTTTTGAAAATTCCTTATATTTCATGAACATTCTTGTAAACATAGTTCTAAGAACAAAGTCTTTAATTTCAGCTTACAGTTCGATACAATCATTATCAATCAACCCCTAATCCACTAATTTAACATTAAAGACTTTTTAAAAATGTATTTTTATTAGTTTATTTCAATCATTGTCTATATTGTTATTTCTGATAGAATGTTAGCAGCATTATACACAAGGACTCAACACTAGCGAGCCTTGCACCTGTGAGCTGCTAATTTGTAGTTTATCTAGGTCACCCTCGGCCTGCATCCAGGAAACACCACACAGTTGTCAATTAGACAGTGGTGACAGGGCTCGTGAGGGAGTGACCAAATTGTTTCTTCCTTATTGTCAGAATCATGGTATTATCAAAAGTTTTTCAGTTATTTTAAAATTCAAATTTACAGATTTTATTATTGACTAGAAAGTGTTTTTACATAAGACATAATTTCTTGCACATTGCATATAAAATATGGTTTTTGGGTAATATGAGGTAACAATATTTCATAGTTCTCTTTTTGACATTTAAAGACATATCAGTGTGCACATAATTCAATACAATCAATATTTATAAAATACACCTTTCTGAAAGGGGCAGTAGTACGTTTTTGGAAAATGTTAGATTTTCAATTTTTCACTGATAATTGTAAGTTAATGTTAAATATAATATTATTTGATAGGGTGAAAAATCTCATTACACAAACCAATCATCCATAGTCAGAGTACAAATTATAAAGATTCACATAAAGTCCATTGGCGGCCATTTTTGTGTGAACACCATTAATTTATTTTGTGTGATAAAAAGGAATCGCATGGCTGAAGTTTGAATTAAATATTTTATATATTACTGCTTCATTTAGTTTAAATACTTTGTCTTACAATTGGAACCACTTATTTTCTTTTTCCTGATATAACCTTAGTCCCCCTAAAAACGTGCTACTGCCCCTTAACAGGAAATTATGTTGTTTCTTCAACATCATCTCCTAAACTTCATTCATTTTTGCAATGAAACTAAAATATAATGAGCTTGAAAATTAAGATTTCATTACAAAACAACTTAAAAATTAGGCTACACTTTCTTAGGGATATTTTCTAAAGCACTAACTTTAGCTCTAGCAAGGTCCTGTTCTCCTCCGACCTGAGCCTCGATCAAGTGGTCACAGTGAACTGTGGATGGAACAGCAACCTTGGGCAGGCCACTGGATATGAACTGGAGGAGGGCCATCTGGATAAACAAAATGTTCTAAATAAGTCCAAAAGAGGGGAAGACACTCACGTCATATATCGCACTTTGGCATAAAAAAAAAAAAAAAAATTCCTTCATTATCAAACTTTGTTAAAATGAAAAAACGTGTTCTGATAAAAATCAGAAATGCTACTCACGATTTTCATTTAGCATGTTTATAGTTAGCATATGCCTTGTGGCAAGTGTGCATTGAAAACAAATATAACTTTGGAAAGCAAATGCTTTGCTTAGGGAAATTACTGTAATCCAATCCAATGTTGACCAAGAAAATCATTACAAATCATTTAAAGGAAATAAGTTTACATTATCTGTATGAAAGGATTTCTTATGTATCAGAGCAATCTATCAATAGTTTACAAACCTGAGCTGTGGCATCTTGCATAGCCACACGATCTGGTCTCAGCTTGAGATAACTCTCACCTCTGACAATATCCTGAAGAGCAGTTGTGAATAAAAGATTTAATTTTACAGTTACGAGTAAAAGCATGACTTTTTGTTGATTTTAACACTTTAAAAAATTAAGGGAATAATTAACTTAAAACATGTAAGTATTCTAGTCACATACGTTTTTCATGCCCAGAGGAACGAGAATTAAATAAGTTTTACAAGCCTTGGTTAGAGTGCTAGTCTTAGAAGCTCTAAATTCTCATTTGGAGTCATTTCCATCATTTGGGTCAACTTAACAGAATTATTTGCATATAAAACTTGACTATCATCAGAAACCTAATAACTGAAAGCTCTTAAACTATGGTAGTCACATTTACCTGGTTCTTGGCATTATCAAGATGACTGTAAAGAATCTTTTCCGAAAGTGTCAGAGGACGATTTAGTCTGTAAAAAATTAAGGATGTTAGGCCACATATATATATGTATGGATCTATACAATGATCTATGCATTGTGCAAATTGGATAACGAGAGTATATAGTTATTGTCTGAGATAAACTCTTCATAGAATTATGTAATCTTGTAAAGAAACAAAAGTCTACCCTCCTATATTGATTGAGTCCACCTTATATATATTATTCAACAAACTTTTTAAATTCCTAAATAATCAAAGGTCAGAAACATGTGTACATGAATTGACTTTTAAAAATATATTTCAATAAACTGTCAACCGCAAATGGCTAAATAATAATTATTAATTGCCCAGGCTGCATTAAACTTCAACTCATTCACAGAACTGTTTTGGAACTTGTCAACACAGGAGTGCAAAAAGCTGAACTTATTCCTAAACCCTGCTACCCTTTCATGTTAAGTTAGTGTGGTAGAAGTAAGTTAATGTTTTGAAAATGTGACTCACCTGCCCTTAACAATGTTGTAGTTGTGGTCCATGCGGTCATAGTCTAGATTGTTGCTGGGCTCCAGTCGACTCATGGCCACCTTCATCATGAACAAAAGTGAGTTTAGGCAGAGAAAAAAAACAAATAATGTAGTCTCTACAGTCTTTCAGGGAAGCTACATAAACAGTTAGATTCATTATTGATTATCACTCTTGTAACAATGTGACGAAAAAAAATTCAAAAACTAAGTAAGAAGAGTTGCCTCAATTCAACAATCAACCACAAACGCACAGAAGGACAACCCTGTGCATATTTGTCTTTAATATATTAATGGTAAATTGTTTGAATTTTTTCACTTACATTCTGGGCAGCCGTGATATGGATGAGCCGGGCTTGGCCTGCTACTGAAAGCAGGTTCCATGCCTGAAAGTAAAACAAATACAAAAAGAATATATATATCGCATATTTGACATTAAAAGCATCGGGTGTAGGCGTTTTCGTAGACACGGGGGGGGGTTGTAGACAGAAATATCGTGGGTTTGTAGACCGATTGACACTAAAAAATGGCAATTAAATACATTTTGATTACAATTGCAAACCTTTAAAGATGAAAAATGATAAATGGTCATATTTTTAACTACCAGTATACCTTGTCTAAAGTATTCAAAAAGTTAAGGAGGTTGGATAACTTTGTTTCTGCACATCCGCAACCGTCAGATAATCAGATTGAGCTATTTTAAAGTTTATGCTATTTTGTTTATTTTTCACTGCAAGTGTGAGATTAAAAAACTAAAAAATTAAATAATGATTTAGTTTAACAAAAAACAATGACTATGTTATATTTGTGAACATAAGTATTTGTTTTATGATAAAATTTATTTCACTAATTAACCTTAAAAACTAATGAAAAATTCTAAAAAGGTTAATGTTGACAATGAAGAGTTATCTCCCCTGGATGTTGTTTTTCATTGATGTGGCTTAATTGAATGTGAATATCTCTGTTATCCGCTGGTGACATATCTTTTTTTCTTTTTAATCTTATTCTAGTGTGTATTAACTATAAAATATATAATTTTCAAAAAAATCTTAATACGAGAAATTGATTTTTTTTTCATAAAAGAATAATATTTTACAAAAATAATCATACAAAGAAAAAGGTTATTTGCATGTCTTTACTTCATATTAGTTTCAAGTTCCCTTTTTCCGACTTAGTTTACTTACATACTGCAATGGCTTAATAGAAAAACATTTAAATAACAATTATATTCCAAAGTTATCTTGAAAAGGAGTTTTTAAATTATTGTATTTTCATCATTAGGTGCCCTAACGGATGGGCCCTTTTTCGAACAATAACTGTGGTGACATGGTAGTTTTATGACACAATTTGATTCAAGACATTTTTTTCAACAAAATAAGACCAAATTTAGCTATTTCTTAATACCTCGATATTTTGTATCCAACCTCCTTAAGTGATAGATTTAGATTATCGTTTGGATACAAAGTTACATTAAGTAAGCCGATACTTTGGTTGTTTATTATAATTCTAATATTTCATGTTTATTTCATCATAAAGTGAATTTATAATAGTCAATAATTGGGTTTCTTTAGGTTACATATACGTTTTCATACGCTGCAAATAACAATCAATCATGGCGAGACAACAATGACCTATGACACTAATAAGACAATAATGACCAATAACTATGAGGAAATTATCGATGATTGATTAATGACGACCAATATAATAGGACTGATTGATGACATTGTGATGAGGGACTTACTTAATCGCAGAATATTTCATGTTAAGTATTTGTACTTCATATATTTGTTTCAGCTGTTTGTATATTGTCTTGCAAACAAACTTTATTTACGTAAACCAAAACATTAGATAAAGACAATGATCAGTTAACAAAATGTTTTGATAGATATTTCAATCTGTCTACGAACCCAGAGTTTTATCTGTCTACGAACCCACCGTTTTTTCTGTCTGTGAACCAACAGTGTCTGCGAAAATACCCGGTCTACGAACACGTTTTGTCTACGAAAACACTGGTTCCCAAAGTATCATGGCCCCTCAGATCATTTAAAAGAAAAGGTGTTTACTATAGTGACTATTCAATGGAATGAGTAAAATGTAAAATATTCATCAAGTCGTATTTAACAAAGCTTTCTTTGCTTTATGTTTGTTTTCTTCAAACTGTCAGAAGATGTTCTTGTTTTTTAAATCCTTATATTTGACTTTCAAAGGTCCTCAGTAAATTGTCATGCATGAACATTTGATACTAATTTCTTGGATCAAATAAACCTGAATAAACTAATCAGTCAATTGAACACTTTACATTGGTATCGTATCTATTTAGTTCCTTTATTTTCTTTCTACAGCTGTCCAAAACTTGACCTTCAAACAATAACTGTTTCTAACCCGTTATGAACCGGTAAACATTTCAACCTTAATAAAAACTACTGCAGATAATGCGTGCTGCCATTTGAAATTTATTTATTCACATTTATCTAATAAATTTCCAAAACAAGTATAGTTACCTTCGGCGTCGCAAATCTGAGGGCATAAGCCATGCTGTTGAATGTTGGAGACGTTCACTGCACCTGCCAACCTCAGCGCATGCGCTAATACCTACGGGAACGAGGCTGTGGGAGTTACCTCCCCTAGACCACAAACCTATCAAATCTCTTTCGTCTTATCACCACGGCAGCTGATGAAACAATATTATACATTTCTTTATCACAACTTGACATTATTGCGTCAAATGACAAAATGATAAATATTTGCGATAGGCCTACGTCTCTGCAATATTTGTCATTTAGATCTATCATTTCAATGAATAAAAAGCACTTTGATATATGTATTATGGTTATGTCTTGATATGCTATAATTTCTTTTTTTAATGCAATTAAATATCTTCGAAGCACATGATTTATTAAACACAAATTAATCTTATGAAAAATATATTTTACGTTTTGTTAAATTCATCTGTTTAACTTGTAATTTCTCTTTTTTTACAATAGAATCTACCCTGTCCTTTAACGCTCAGCTAGAGCAGTTAATTCACGTTTGGCACGTGCAGCATGAATAGCTGCAGCTTGATCAAAGAATTGAATAACAATCACGGTTATGTCATATCAACTGAAGCGTTACTAAATGGTGGCAATGAGCTGTTTGTAACAGTTCACAGGTAGGCTATGTGCAACACGGTAGGTAAATCTTATTCATACACAGTAAGCTTGAGTCATCCATGATTAATATTTAATGAACAACAATTAAAGCCTACATTATTACGCAATTTAAACATATTAAATAGTTCATAAAACATAATAAATACTTTGCTAGCCTTAACTGTTATGATTGATTCTAATCAAATTCAATTCAGTTTACTTTTCTCTATCAATATCTTAAGGTTTATATGAGACCATTGATGTGGTATGTAAAGTTTGAACGGCATATTTTAATCAAATATCAAAAAATTTCTGTGTTGTGATATTCATGTTACTATAGCATATAAGTATAAATCTAATCATGGCAAATTAGTTTGAATTGCCAATCAAGGACGTTCATAGCATGAGCTTTCAACGTTCTTGGTAAAATATTTGATTTACTACACATTATCGACTCATATGAGACAATAGAACAAATATATATTAAAAGCACTGCCAAAATCAAAGATAACAGTAAAGAACTTCTTCGCGATTTGCGTTCAGAGAAAAGAAAGTAAATAATATTTAGATTTCAAGGAGTGTGGAAAAGGATGAACCAAATTTTAAGAAACGTGCTTTAATTGCTAAACTTATTTGTGTCGACACTCCACCTCACCTCGTTTATATGAACATTTGGAGAGACAATCCATAGGCTGTTGCAGCTACATGTCAAATTCTCAAATGTTTTTAAACTTTTTTATACCGCGCATATATCCATGACAAAGCATGCTAAAAGCGCCATGAGTATTATTACCTTGGAAGGGTATAGAGGATATTATATGAGTATTCATGACATACTATATTTACGACACGAGTGGCTAAATATTAATTAGTATTTCCCGAGCGAGAGCGAGAGATATACTGATATTTAGGCACGAGTGTCGTAAACATAGTATGTCATGGCCACGAATATAATATTCTGTTTATTTCCGTAGTCCCAAAATAAAAGAAAATACTCAGAAATTACTTCTCAGCATAGGCGGACTAGCCGCCGCCGGCCCGTATAGATTATTACGTCATAGGTGAAGCGTGACGTCAAAGCATTGTTTATTACGTGACGTCACAATGCAAAGTGATATTTTGCCCTAGGGCAACATATGAAAAATATGAACCTCGATATGACTGCCCTCGTAGGTAATAAAGTTTATAGCTAAAATGGATGGTAAATCCTTCGTCGGGAAGTAAATTGAAGACCTTGGGCTTCTGCAAATGATAATGCCCTGAAAAACAGCGTTACCCTTATAATATTCAGTGCCGCCGATTTATAAACAGCGCCCCGCGCGACCCTATAGGTCCGTACTTCCCCCTTGTTCAGGTACCCATTTGTACATCTGGGTGAACTGAAGTGCAATGTGGATGAAGTGTCTTACCCAGGGACAGAACACATGATGAGACCCAAGTCACAAATTTTGGTGTCTCCACCGCGATTCGAACCCGGGGCTCTGGCGTGAGAGGCAAGCATGCTTACCACTACACCACTGTGTAGATAACGGTAATATAATGATCGTTGTGTCATTTTATTGACAATTACTGACTCGAGGTAACAGATTTCATTGTTATGCCTATATCGATCGGGTCAAGAAGTCAACGTTAGAACAATTGTTAAAGGATGAAAGTTCTTGGTCAACCTAATTTGGAAAATTATTTTTACGACTTCGACATATTGACACTGATACTGTTTGCTTCATTAGATAATATGATATTGATGTGAATGGAACATATGATTTTGGCTTCTGTTGAAAAGCAAAACAAAATGGGCTTTTATTTTATGTAAAAAAACTGCCCATTCTATTCCTCTATCGATGATGAATAGGTGGCATTTCTAAGATACTAGTATAGGTCTATATTTTGTATATAGCCTATATAGACCTACTTAATTTTAACACGTGCATGCCTCTTTATATTAGATTTTCATTGAAAAGGGCCGTTCCTTTAAATCATTTACGTATTTTTATTCATAAATTAATTTGTCATTGGATAAAGCACGGAGATTAGTCCGTGGATTATATAAGTGACTTAAAATTTACCACTTCAAGCCAAAATCTAAATAAGAAATAATATTGTATATATTTTTTCACACTCTCAGGAGAATAACGATACAAAGTTATTTTATGTCCAGATTCTCAAATGAATAACGATACAAATAAATGACGTCTGTACATTGTATCCTTTCCGCTAACCAATCTGGTATGTAGATATTATAGAACCTTATTACCTACGAGGGCAGTCTTATCGAGGTTCATATTTTTCATATGTTGCCCTAGGGCAAAATATCACTTTTGCATTGTGACGTCACGTAATAAACAATGATTTGACGTCACGCTTCACCTATGACGTCACAATCTATACGGGCCGCCGCCCGCTAGTCTGCCTGTGCTGAGAAGTAGGTTTTGAGCATTTTCTTCAATTTTGGGACTACGGTAATAAACAGAATATTATATTCGTGCCCATGACATACTATGTTTACGACACTCGTGCCTAAATATCAGTATATCCCTCGCTCTCGCTCGGGAAATACTAATATTTAGCCACTCGTGTCGTAAACATAGTATGTCATGGACACTCATATAATATCCTCTATATATGCCACAGTAACGGGTTATGGAATCAAGGGCGGTAACTCTGTCAGATATAACTGTGGTAAATAAACGACCATGATGGCCTCTCCAAAACGGTCCGACATGTCGGTGGATTATCGCTGTAATTTATCTCCATGAGCAACTATATTGGAGATAGCTGAAAATGTTAACCCCCGTTACTGTGAGAAGACGTCGATGACTAGGAGAATATGGATAAACTAAGCATAATTTCCGGTGCATTGTTCTTCGCGGCAGATATTTTTGCTGTGACCAGTTTGGCGATGCCAAATTGGATCGTTTCAGAAATCGGAGGTACTATTTTGTATCGCTTATTGTTTTGTTTATTTTTCTATTTTGGATAAAGACGATTATTATGCATTTATCAACATTAAACGATCATATTGTTTGCATGCATCGTTTTGCAATATTTTAGAAAATGTCAATGTCTTAGATCTTTACCATTTTGTGGAATCTTGAAATATGACCCAATTCTGAAGAAAAGATTATATTTATAAGAAAACCTCCAATAACATTAAAGTGTGTATTGTTGTAGATAAACATAAACATGTTTACCCTTAAAAACCATCACATTGACACAAGTCTATGCAATATGAATCAGCTAGATTATGTTTTCCATTTGACTGTGTAAGCCTCATATCTTAATCTTAACATGCATTAAAGGAATGTTTATTAATGTTCTTACCACAGATAAATTTCAAATGTCTTACATGACAAATTATTTTCATTAAGATGTTGATATGAATAAATTCTCTTTTTTCAAAACGTTCTCTTGATTCAAATCTTTTCAATACACATTCCAACTCATGTCATATATGACAAATTAGTTGACTAACTTAGATATTCTTATCAATAAGTATCTTATTTTGATTTTTTACCAGGTGATACATACATTGGACTTCTACAGACATGTTTGACAATCTATGGACGCCCCACAATATGTTTCACGCCAGACCCAGTGAGGGGCGAATGGTTGTTGACGTTTATCTGTATCGTGTTGGGAATACTATGTATCAGCGTGACAATCGTTCTGTTGGGTGTTTCCTATTGGGAGTACCGTGTCATGAAGTTCGCACGCTGGCTCGGGTTTGTTGCAAGTGAGTTGATTTTTAGTATGATTATAAGGTTTTATGATTACCATTTACTTTTTCATTGATAGAAATAACAAGTAACCAATGGTTATTACAGCAGAGGTTTCAAAAGGGGGATATTCAGTGGATTTGAACCCAATAATAAACAAATTTCATAATCTGTTGGTCAGTTGAATGCAAAAAGGTTAAAATTTGTCAACAGGGCTATAAGATAGAAAATTATTATTTCAAAATCATATACATAAAGCAAACAAGTCATTCCTTTTGAATAAAAAAAATTCTTACACAAAGTGATTTCTCATTTTATTATTATCATTTTATATATTTATATATAAATTCAAAATCTATTCTTTTGTATCCTTTTAGTCCTATTTTTTCAGTATCAAGTTTAACCTTTATGATGCCATATTACCAATTATGGGCCATCAAGTTTTCCAGTATTTTTCAATTTAATTTAAATTGATCTATTTCTTTTAAAACAATTTGACGTCAAATATATATCAAAACAGAACAGAAATAATTAAAACTACTATGATTCAGTTGTATCAAAGATTTACCTCCCTTTGATTTCAGTGATTCTGTTTTGTCTGGCTGCAGTCATTTTCCCGATCGGGTTCGACATGGATCAGATAGGTGGTGAAGCATATCAACTTCCCAACAACTTCAGAGTTGGGATATCCTACATTTTCTTCGTCTTAGCACTTTGGATAACGGTCGTCTCTCAGCTGTTTGCTAGCAAAGTCTGTCTCCCTCACTTTTGACCTGAGTTACCTCCCTTGGGAAGTTCTCTAAGATTTACATTTTGGTTAGTTAGCAATCTGATTACCATGTGGACCTTCAATCTGTTATGTATTCTAGATCTGACGTCTCAAATTTTAAATTCACTTGCCTGCAAATTTGACAGAAAAGACATTGTATATTAACACTTTTTGACAAAAACAATATGAGAGTCAAAATAACAGTTCTAACAACAAACAATCATAATTGAAAAAATGAATTTTCACATTCAAATTCTATTCATATATAGTGTTCTTGTTTCAAATTCATTAGATCTTGAATAATAATTTCAATCAGATTTATTGTCATCAGTGCAGACTTAAAGTTACCGTAATTTATCTATTAATTCGACCCTCAAATTTTCAAGAGATTTTCAGAAAATGTCTATGGTTGAACGATTTTGCACTTTCATTTGCTAATTTGTCACTATGGTTGAAATGTTAGGTAAATATTGAAATTATTTGTATAATTCTAATCCATGTATAGTTTTTAAAGAGAACATTATAATTGTAATGTGTTAACATATGTTGCAGTAAATATAACAATGCTTTCCAATTATCTTTTTTTCAGAAAATTAAGTAAAGATTTTAAGAAATAGATGAATCATAGCATCAACTTTAAAGTTTTAGCACTTGGTTGAAATATTAGAAGTGATTTGAATTTGTGACCTCAGTATGATGTGGTTAAATTATTGGAGAGGTCGAATTAATAGAGAAGTTACGGTAATGATGAAGATTTCATGACCTTTTATGTAAATTTCAGATTATGATTATATGCATCATTCCAATGAGTGACCTGTTTATAATCAAAGTTAGAAGACACAGCTTGTCCGATGTACAATACATAAAGGTTTAGGTTTGCAGTTAAAGTGACACAGAGTATCTTTCTTAAAATATTATTTGGTATTGATAAGCTACAAAATATCTAATATGCTGATTGATTTTCATATCTCATCACTAGACTTGCAGATATATCCATTTATGCATAATATCTCTAAAATGCTTGATTTTATGGAAAAATCAAGAAAACATCTCAAATACATTTAATATTCGAAATTATGCATCCAATTAATCTACCTATTAGTTACAATACCTAATAAACACTACGAAACAAATATATATCCTCCTGTCAGCTTATGACAAGGTTTCAAAACTACGTTTGGCAAATTTGCACGCGCCACTTGAGCCACATTGTCCGGTTTTCGATCAATATCCCGACTTTGAATGGCCATATTTTCGCTGTAATGTACTGATGGACCTTTAACTTGTTATTTTCAGTAACCGTTAGTGGTTCGTGATGTGAAAACATCGATTTCAAAATTTGACATATATGATCCTATCAACATACTCTGTGTCTCTTTAAGCAGATTGGGTAGATATTGTGGTCGTGTATTACACTGTTATTATCTCTGTCCATTGGGACAATTGGGCTACATGGAGAGAGCTTTTGCAAGTTTCAAACTTCATGCTTCAAAGTAAATGTTTTCATAGAATCAGTATTAGGATTCTTGAAAATCCATATTTGTCATAATATTTACTCGTGTTGATAAGTATGTTTTAATCCTTTTGTGTCCACATTTGCAGTATTTTTTGTTTTATATGTCTATAGTTTTGAAAAAGACAAAGCCCCTTGCTTAAATCAAAAGATCAGACATAAGACAGCTTTTAAGTTTGCAAACATCTGTTTTATAAAATGTCTTGAATGCACAAAATCTTGAAATCTGTTGCAATGTAATTTTATGTTAGGTGTTAATATCTAGTCTTGCTACTGTGTAAATAAGTCATTTATTTGGGGATTCATTGTGTCAAGCCTTTAACAATTGTTGTACAGGTCAAAATGAAAAGTCATGACATGCTTATCAGTGCAAATTCTTTTGGCACTTGACATAAATTAAGGAAATTGTTTTCTTATATGATTTGGATTATTTTTCATAATTCATCACAACATTCAAAAGTGTTACCTTCATTTATAATCATTTATATATAACCCTCTGACAAGCTCGCATTAGTTGGCGTATAGCCCAACATGGCCATAGCTACGCCTCCGACAATCCTTTTTTCTATCACATGAGTGGATCCTTATCTGGTCTTTATGTTATAGTGAATTTACAAAGAAGAGCAAAATGATAAAATATGTTAATTATATATTATTTATAAATGTTCACAACTTCCTTTAGAAATATATGTATTTACAAATGTATTTTGTGATGTTTCAACCTTCAAGATTATTTATCAAAATAAGATTTCAGTTTATTCACGGCTATTTCATAGAGTAATATACAAAATTGATGTATCTAGTCAGCAAATATTAATACATCTACGATAAAAAAGTTTAATGTTAAACTTTTTTATTTAGTGTTCCTGTTTGTGATTTACACCTCTCTGTCCATTTCTGTCCATTGAAATTCAGACTTGTTCTATGTATATTGGATGATTTGGGAAATGTACCGTAGATCTCTAGTATATTTATTTACAAAGTGCCAAACTTTTTGTATTTAATCATTGTATTTAGATCAGACTTTATGGTTATGTTTATAAGGTTAATTTTTTTGTTACCACATTGTTAAAGTAAAGGATCACAAAAGTTTGTGATTGTTTTTTTTAGTTTTCAAGGGAATGTAGATGTTATTGAGGATAATTGGAAATAAATTGTTTTCCAGTATTAGTTTGAAATTATTCTTTTGTGTTTATTACATCGATTTTATATTGAATCTCATAGAGTGCCTATTTTCTTCAAAATTCAAACAAATGAATTCAACAAGTACTGTTGTGTTTGCGTATTCATCTTGATTAAACTTCAACGTGGGAACCAAAGCTATTACAAAAGTTTGTCAAAGCCCCAAAATCATCTAATGTGTTTGAAAAACCCCAACAACTTCAAACTTTAAACACTTTCAGAGAATATCAAGGAATTTTATTGATGAATTGTTGACTTATTATTATAATCATGGCATGGGCTGTTTGATCGATACTGTTTTTCATT
Organism: Steromphala cineraria; assembly: GCA_916613615.1. NCBI lineage: Eukaryota > Metazoa > Mollusca > Gastropoda > Trochida > Trochidae > Steromphala > Steromphala cineraria. Next base: position 62,777,700 of record OU744721.1, on the reverse strand, counting down.
GACTTCAAGCTTTTAGATGTATGGTTTGTGTTGCAAAGTTTTGCCGCTAGGGGCTGGCCGCTAGGTATGGCTTCCAAGGATACTTGAGTACTCGAGGCCGAGTCAGGTTTATCTGAACTCGAGTCCATTCTCTTGGGCTCAAGGACTTTAAAAGTTGAAATTACTTTTAATTATTCAAATTATTATGGTCGGTTTGTCTGTCACATGTGAGGACAAGATCCATTATCAATTCAAGAAAATTTGCCATATATGAACATTTATAAGTCGAAATATATATGTAATATTTTAGTGGAACAACAATTGCATGATTCTTTGGGTAAAGATAAAATTTCGGGTACTTGAGTACGAGTTGAGTCTGACCCCTCGAGTACTCGAGTCCAATTTTTTGGACCCTTGGAAGCCCTGCCTGCCCGAAGCCTGATATAAGTACTGATTTCAACAGAGGTCAGATCAAAAGGTTATCATTAGAGCTATCTGTGTCGTGAGTAATTTCATGATATGAATTTCAATATTTGACAAACTGACTTGTTTCTTGGTTTGTATAATTGTTATATAAACAAATTTGAAGTCATGCTTTAGGTTATTTGTTTGTTTTGAAAAATATGCTTGAGGTTTGAGTTTTTGTTGTTTCGATTATTTGCGATAATTTTAGTGCTTATTTTTGGTATGATCCTCAAATTAACTTTCAAGATTGTGTGTTTGAGTTTTGAGAGCACAATATTTTGTTTGTTTGTTATATTTTAATTCTTTTTGTGTTGTAGAAAACTGAACAGATTTACAGTGTTTATGATAAACTTACTTTTTAATCATTATTCAGTATTTTGTTTGTCATAATAGATAAAAGAGAAAAATAATATCTCACGTGATGGATGGCATATTATTGTTTTGCTTCACATTGTTACATAATATGTTGTGCCCCATGAATAATGGAATAACTATGTATATGTTTGCTCCAAGATGTTATTATGAACATTTGCAAAAGGATCTAATTGTTTTAGTTTGTAAATATTTTATTATTCCTGTGTGGCACCAAATGCATGGTTCTAGTCAGAATTTGAATAACTTGTCATATGATTGTGAAAAATATATTTGCTTACTTAGTTGAAACAAAGATGGCAATGAGTCAGACTTAGGCTCGCTGTGTGATGGTGTAGGATTTGTTTCGGTCATTCTGAGAATCTCAACAGTTAAAGAAACCAACTCTCTCTACCAGGAAAATAATTTGACAGTTGGTCTGACAATGCTGCTTACTGTTGCATGCTTTATTGTAGCACAATACTAAATTTTATTGGGACAAAAACATTATCCCTTTTGGCAATTTATTGCTATTTGGTTTGACATTACTGGTTATTGTTTCATGCTTTATTGAAGCGCAGACAATACTAAATTTTATTGAGACAAAAATATTATCCCTTTTGGCAATTTTGCAAAAATATCAAATCTGATACATAAGGATTTGATCTTTTAGCCGTTCTGTATGGTACTGACTAAGGAATTTTGGAGCAATTTGCTTCTAGTGTCTTGTGACATTGCTAGTGTTGAAAGCTATTAAAAAGTCAGTACATGTAAAGATGTAGAATTGTATGGAGAGTAAATGCACATTGAACAACCTCTGAATGAAGTAAATCTTTTGTGATCTTTACTCCTGAGCAGAACGAGTTTTTAAGGAGTGATTTGGGGCATTAATATAAGGATATGTGCCAAAATAATGTCAAATATGCCATCAAACTATTGTAATGTGGAAAAAGTACAAAAGCTGAAATTAATGTTTTTATAAATGACTCAATTTTGCCTCACACTACCTTTCTCAATAATAGACCCTGGATTTGTCTTTGAGAAGAGTTAAACTACTATTGATTTTATATTATAGACTAGTTTATTTGTGTCCTAATGTATTTGTAAAATGTCATTTTCCAAAATTTATACTTTGGTATAAAACTGGAGGATCCATTTGCAGTATGATGCAGTCAATGAGAGTTGTACTAGGGTTGATTTAAGATGAAAGACAAGATCGGAAATTTATCAGTGCAATACATCCTTGCAATCTGTCCATGTTTGATACATGTTCAGACTCTATTTAGAAATTGATATTTATCAGGTTATTTGATCATGTTAAGTGCTTTTATGTATTGACAATGATAACAATAAAATGCAAGAATAAACAATATCCAAAAAGGGTATGATCACATAATTGTTTGTTCGTATTTTCTGTTATATCCAGTCCCTGAAGGAAGCATTTTACTCAAAGGTTGAGGGAAAAAAGAAAAACCCCAACTATTTTCTTAATGACATTTTTATATGCATATTGTAGATAAATTAAAATAATTTATAAGCAAAAAGGGTCCAGCATACGCTGAAGACAAAAACCGTACAAGGCATAGATCATTTTCAACCACAATGAGTGTGACAGAATCATGAGAAAGAATCTCAAAAGCAAGGGTCAACATTACTGCTTGCATTGCCAAAATGCATTGTGGTTGGGCCTTTAAGAGTTGATATTGCCATTACACTTGCAACATCCATTCTTTGTGAACAATTCGAGCACCAAAATTGGCTACAATACTGATGATCTCAAAAGGGATTTTGTCATAGTCTGAGTCGTCGAATTGTGTTTTAGAAAGACTAAAATTTGGCCTGGATTCTACCCATAGACCTGTTCAGCTTGGGTGACCATACCAGCAGCATGTAAGCTCTAGCTGGCATATCTCTCAGAGTCGTTGAAGCACTCAAACCACCACACCAGGATAAGGCAATGAGTCAAGTGGTGGCCCTATGCATAGAAACATTTGAGCAGAAATATTGGTTTAACCTTTTTTTTTAATGTATATTATTAGCCTAACAATAGAAAGGACTGTTTGGCTGTTTATGATGAAAGGCTATCGAGTTGCCTTGCAGAACCTTCCTCAGACTGTTTTTAAGGGACTCGACTGCTCTATTGGTATCTGTTTTTTGAACTGCATTAGAGGAATTTTAAAGTCATTTTTTTCTAATATTAAAATAAATGACCTAGGTAATCAAAATTATCCAAACATTTTCAAATAATCATACCGATCAACAAAGTGTTGTCATGCCATAAGAAAACTTCCAGCCTGAAGCAATGATGAAGACTCACATTTTGTTACTGACAAATGATGCAAATGGCTGAAACATTGCCCAAACTACGATAAACAATAACATTATAACCCACTTTTTTAGACATCATTTGGTTCTTTTAAAATATTAACAACTTGAATGTTATGATCATGTATAAAATCTTGTTTGAAAAGAATCTGCAAGAATGAGGTATCTATCACTATCAACTTGACTTGATTGGCTGTCAGTTATTGAGTGTTCTGGTACATTGATGTAGATGCACTCATTTGATCTATTTTCTTTTTTCTTCACATTTTTGAAGTAAGAATCTAATTAAAAGTTAACAAAAATAGAGCCATTGGCTCTGTAGCTCATCAGGCATCATATCAAGTTTGCTTTATACAGGCAAGATGAGCTAAAAATGAAACTGATGTTACCTATTGCAAGAAAACCTATAAACAAATTACAAGACAAATGTATTATTATTATTCAAACACTTTCTAGATCGCCAATATCAGACAGTGAAAGAAGTCCACACTAAAATATCCAAGGAGAAATAAATTTGCCATAGACTGTCATCTTATGGAGAAAAATAGGTTTTTAAGATTGTGACCCCTGTGACCCTATTTTGGGTCATGGGGTCACAAAACCTACAGTTTAGAATCCCAATTGGCCAAGGAGTCTACATGCAGTCTTTCAGCTCAATAGACCTTTAGGAGCTAAAGATGATGATGATGAAAATAAGTTTTTAAGGTTGTGACCCCTGTGACCCTATTTGGGGTCATGGGGTCACGAAATCTACAATTTAGAATCCCCATTGGCCAAGGAGTCTGCACATATAATTTCAGCTCTCTAGACCTTTTGGAACTTGAGAAGAAGATGAAAATAGTTTTTTAAGGTTGTGACCCCTGTGACCCTATTTGGGGTCACAGGGTCAACAAAGTTACAAATTAGAATCCCCATTGTCCAAGGAGTCTGCACATATCAATATTACCTCCCTAGACTGTTTGGAACTGGAGAAGAAGATGAGAATTGGTTTTTAAGGTTGTGACCCCTGTGACCCTATTTGGGGTCATGGGGTCACAAAATCTACCATTTAGAATCCCCATTGGCCAAGGAGTCTGCACATATCATTTTCAACTCTATAGTCCTTTTAGTACTGGAGAAGAAGATGAAAATAGGTTTTTAAGGTTGTGACCCCTGTGACCCTATTTGGGGTCACAGGTTCACCAAAGTTACAAATTAGAATCCCCATTGGCCAAGGAGTCTGCACATATCACTTTCAACTCTCTAGTCCTTTTAGAACTGGAGAAGAAGATGAAAATAGGTTTTTAAGGTTGTGACCCCTGTGACCCTATTTGGGGTCACAGGTTCACCAAAGTTAAAAATTAGAGTCCCCATTGTCCAAGGAGTCTGCACATATAGTTTTTAACTCTCTACTCCTTTTGGAACTGGAGGAGATGAAAATAGGTATTTAAGGTTGTGACCCCTGTGACCCTATTTGGGGTCATGGGGTCACGAAATCTACAATTTAGAATCCCCATTGGCCAAGGAGTCTGCACATATCGTTTTTAACTGTCTAGTCCTTTTAGAACTGGAGAAGAAGATGAAAATAGGTTTTTAAGGTTGTGACCCCTGTGACCCTATTTGGGGTCACAGGATCACCAAAGTTACAAATTAGAATCTCCATTGTCCAAGGAGTCTGCACATATAGTTTTTAACTCTCTACTCCTTTTGGAACTGGAGAAGAAGATGAAAATAGGTATTTAAGGTTGTGACCCCTGTGACCCTATTTGGGATCACAGGGTCACCAAAGTTACAAATTAGAATCCCCATTGGCCAAGGAGTCTGCACATATCATTTTTAACTCTCTAGTCCTTCTGGAACTGGAGAAGAAGATGAAAATAGGTTTTTAAAGTTGTGACCCCTGGGACCCTATTTGGGGTCACAGGGTCACCAAAGTTACAAATTAGAATCTCCATATGCTAAGGTACTTGTACACAAAATTTCAGCTCTCTAATGTGTATGGTTCATGAGGAGAAGTCGAAAGTGTCAAAAGTTTACGGACGCCGGACGGGCCATGCCATAAGCCCATCTGGACTTTCAGTCCTGATGAGCTAAAAAGACGTTTAATATAATATGTATGTATGAAATCTTTGTTTAATGGAATAAAACAATCAGAAGTATTTGGAATTAGAGAATTAACTTTTGAGAAGTCTTTTTCAAATGCATTGGCATTATTCCTAAACTTTATCTTTTGCTCTCTCAACAGAGCATTATAGTCCACAAGTCCTACATTTCACCCTGTTGATTTCATAAGAGCCAAATGAAGAGTTTTATAAAAACAAATCAATCATTCATACACTAATCGTATCACCTTTATTACTTTGAAATTGAAGATGATAAATTTGTGTAATGAATAAATTTCTGCAAACAGATGCCATGGCTCAATTTTATGGAAGGGGATGTGTGCCAAAAATGAAATCATGTACACTCGTAACTCGCAAGATGTAACATGTCGTTCTCAACCATGCAATTCTCGAAAAGACAAGTCCAAGCGTGCAACACTAACATTTCAATCCTGTAAAACTCAACTTGCTGTTCTCAACTTTACACAAAGTTGAAATGTAATTCAAGAAATGTCAAAAGACAAAAACCGATTTTCTATTTTGAATAAGAGTAATATTCACAATAAGCAATGCTATAAGTTACGTTTCACATATGGAAAATGGAAAATCAAGAGTTGTAAAATCAGCTTTTTAAAACAGACTTTTGCATTTCGAGTTTTACACGATTGCAATGTACATGATTTCGCATTGACGGGGGATGTGTGCCAAAAATGATATGCTATGCTTGATTCGTTAAAGCAAACATTTGACCGGCGCGCGCTGATTCTGCAACAGGCACGAGAAAGGAACAAGTTTACTTTATGTAAGCGGCTGACCTGGCTAACCGAAACAAATACCCAAATGACAGAATAACTGACCAATGTACGTTTTAAGCATAAGCGGGAGTATATATAGCGTTCGTTCTTTCCGTTCATCTTCTGTCTGGCCGTCACAAAATTTGTCCGTAGCATATCTCAAAATCTATACCTACTAGCTTCCCCAAATTTCATACACTTATCTACCATGATACCTAGATGTGCCTTTTGGAGGTTAGACTAAAAACAATTATTTTTGCAGTTTCCATGGATATATGACTAAAAAAGTTATTCGATGATAAATTTCTTTGATATATACATCTCAGCTTCACCAAATTTTCTACACTTGTCAATCATGATTTTGGTTATGCCCTTTGAAAGTTAAACAATATGTGAATTTTCTTTTCTGTGTTTTTTTAAACATGACTAACAAAGTGATTCAAAATATGTTTGTCCTCAGCACATCTCGTAGAATTTTATGATCACTACCTAAAATTTGAAACAAAGATCAACCACTATTCCTAGATGTACCCTTTTAATGGTAAAATCTATTAATGAAGATAGTTTTGTGTTTCAGTTCAAAGGAGACTTACACAATGACGTACCTTTAAAACTGCATACTAAACAATCATAAACTTTAAACAATGTTTATCAATTCTACTGTTTGAAATTCTTTGAAAAAAGTTGGAAGCGGGGCTATGTGAACTCTGCTCGGTTCCTCACTTGTTGATAAAAGTAATCCAACAATCTGGTTATTGTTGTGAGGGTAATATTTGTATGTCACTAGTTTAGCATTCTCTCCCCAAAGAGGCAGATCAAGTCATGAAATATCAATACAGCCTCTGTTCTATTATGCCGACTTTGTGGGATAAAATGGGAGATGCCTGATTGGAGAAAATCAAAGTAATATTTATTATTTGCGCAATCAGCGAATTATTTTGCGCCGGGGGAAACTGCCAGAACCCACGGATTTCGGCTAGTTAGAACAGAGGTTGTATCAACATTTCATGACTTCATTATGTGGGGAGAGAGTGCTATACTGGTACTTATATATCCAGTTGAATATCAAATGAATAAAAAATTAGATTTTTATGATGACTGGCTCTTGTTTTTATATTTGAAAGTGAGAAGCACAACCACGTAATTTGTAAACTTTACCAAATCAGATGAAGTACATTTAAGTGAATGTAACTTAAAACTGAATAAACTTTCACGAAACTAAATCCTAAATATAGTTTGGTAGGCCTATATAATATTGCAATGATGAAAATGTATGCATTTTTGAACATTTTTACTCTTACTTAAAGTGGTTTACAAAATAAATATATGTCAAAATCGGTGAGGTAGGAAGAGTATTGCATTCATTGCTACTTGTATGGCATAAAAGTTCAAAGGTAATTTACTTATATACCCAATTATACATAGTTATCGCTTCAATTTCGAATAATCACTAAAATGTATCGTTGATAAGAATATTCAATGCAGTCATACATTTACTGTCATTTAAGTTTAATATTTTTGTTTAATTTTGTATGTCCATTTTGTATAATATTCAACAATGGTCAAGCTAGCAATATCTGGAATGACGATATGCTTTAAATGTAAATTGGCCTGTTATTCTCTCATTTATGTATTTGTTTAGGTTAGCCAGGTCAGCCGCTCACATAAAGTAAACTTGTTCCTTTCTCGTGCCTGTTGCAGAATCAGCGCGCGCCGGTCAAATGTTTGCTTTAACGAATCAAGCATAGCATATCATTTTTGGCACACATCCCCCGTCAATGCGAAATCATGTACATTGCAATCGTGTAAAACTCGAAATGCAAAAGTCTGTTTTAAAAAGCTGATTTTACAACTCTTGATTTTCCATTTTCCATATGTGAAACGTAACTTATAGCATTGCTTATTGTGAATATTACTCTTATTCAAAATAGAAAATCGGTTTTTGTCTTTTGACATTTCTTGAATTACATTTCAACTTTGTAAAGTTGAGAACAGCAAGTTGAGTTTTACAGGATTGAAATGTTAGTGTTGCACGCTTGGACTTGTCTTTTCGAGAATTGCATGGTTGAGAACGACATGTTACATCTTGCGAGTTACGAGTGTACATGATTTCATTTTTGGCACACATCCCCTTCCATACAATTTTAAGTGGAAAATGCTGATTGTGTCAGGACCATGTTCGCTATATGTTTTTATGAATTTAATAAATTACCAAATTCAGAATTTGTTTAGCCCTAATCTATTTCTAACACATATTTACCCTTGAATATCCAACAGTTTTGTTGTTTCTTGTCTTGATCCCTGCGAGACACAATAACAAACAAATAGATTAGATTATGTATTTATTTTTAAGAGCATCTTTAAATGATCCAGCAGTTTTGGGTACAGTTTTACAGTGTGTAAGCAGAAGTTGAGGCTTACTTAAGCTGGTTCTAACTGACTTCATGCATATGAAAGAAAATTGACACCGAATTGTTGATCAGTCTAACGGACCAACTGATAGCTCTCCTGAGATGGAGGTTAGTTAATACTACAAATGACGGATATATACATGCATTGGGGTACATTGCTTTGGTTATGAGGGGTCCATCTCGTCCAGGATTTCAATAGGGAATGGTCTCACAACAAAATCTATACATTCTTTCTTGGTTGCGTTGCATTTGCAAAGTCTTATACTCAAGCTGCAAAATATACAATCAAGCATAATATACAAATTTCTTTACTTTCACTTCCAAAGCTTGGATCTTGACAAAATTTTACAGCAAACCTTTTTAACCATTGCAATCGGAAAATGAAATGTGATTTTCTTACATAATTTTGAGATTTTGAGGCAAATTTGTACAATTGTTGTACAATTCCCCTTTACCATTATTCCGAATAAATCTTTAAATAACTAAGTTCTTTGCTACAATAAACTAACCATAATTCACAATTCCTGAAATTAAGGAGACAACGAAAGCACCATGTTTCAAAGTTTTTAAGAATACAACCCATCAATTCATAACATTAATTCATCTTAACACAACATCTGTCTGCATCTTACGTCTTGATAAATTTTCTCACTCACCAAACCAAATATTCAACATTAAAGGCACACACTCACAGTTTATCATAGGTCTTCCTATCAACAATCCGTTTAGGCAGATTGTAAGTTTTTTCACATAGGTGGATCCAGAGGGAGTATACCGCGAGTTAAGTACTTACCCCCTCCCCCCACACATTTGAATTTAAAAAAAAAAGGCTTCCCTTATAAGGACCAACTCCAAGAGTTAATTGTTTCTTTTTCAGTAACTCAGCAATTGACAAAGCTAGAAAGGCAAACTTTTACGGACATCACATCAACTCAAGTCACACTCAATTACATGATACGTATAAGAGCGCAGATATTCCAATATGAGACAAAGACCATAAGGTCAAATTGCTTATTGAAACTAGTTATTTTATCAATTTCTTTGCATAACACATTTGATATAAACAATCGTCGTCACATTCAATATATACATAAGGACAACCCATCCTGGAGGAGATGGAGAGAGTACAAGGGGTAAGCAACATCGGACAATACTTAATTACTTACATCTTAATGAGGAACACTATAGAAAGTGCCAGTACCACTAACGAAGGCTGTCAGTCAAGAAATACCCTGAATTCCATCACGTCTTACCATAACAAACCACATCTTGGAGTGGTACACTATCAATTAATGTCACATCGGTACTTTTATCAATGGATATCTTGAGATGAAATCCAAATGGAGTGGAATAGTTTTAATAGACATTTAGAGATGGTTGAGCCAAGTTGGTAAGCAACTCACAAACAATGGAAACCCGTAAAAGTTGCTATAAACTGACTACTGATATGCTTTACAATTTAGGAAGAAGTAAAAAGAAGTCCCTTTTTATCATTTACAATACATATGCATATCCCATCTCTATCTTAATAATTAAGGTAAACAGAGAATTCATTGCAAAGCATAAAAAACATAAGTTACAGGCTTTCTGCTGTTTGATTTACTATACCGTATTCAATGTATTAAGCGCCCTGCTCCAATAAGCGCCCCCTAAAGGGTTTTGTAATTATAGGTCAAATAACCGCCCATGTACCAGCCGTACTAACATTATAATTTTCAACGTATAAATTCAACTTGTTTCAAGAGAAATTAAAGGATACAATAGCGGCAATATGTGTTATTTTACTCAATAATGTGTAAGTATGTTTGAACGTCTGTATCAGTTATCTAAGACAACCACTTCAGTAGTCTTTATTTTTTGGTCGTCATTCACACCACTTTAAAAGCGCCCACCCAAGTCAATTTTTTAAGCGCCCTGGGCGCTTATTACGTCGAATACGGTAATATTATTAAAAGCAGAGTTACACCATAAAACACCCCTTATACTTACAATCACAATCTGAATCTGAAATTAAGCACCTATTACATTATGAATAAAAGTATATGTCATTGCAAAAATTTCCTTCACTAAAAGAAATCCACTTAAAGCATTTTGTATTTGAAAGAATATAAATGAGGTAGAAGAATCAAAACGCAACAAAATATTTTGCTAAAATGAGTGACACAATGCAAAACCAGCTTTTAATAGGATTTCTTAACCCTCTAAACTACGACAAGCTTATGGTTAAATTTCATTTTAACTACAAGTTTTGGAAATTTGAAATACTGGTAATATGAAAATGAACATTTTCACAAAAAGTTAACAAACGGGATAAAATTTCATAACCAGAAGTATAAATATTTTTACCAAGTGTCTTTGTTGAAAATTTATTTCGCAATGACAAGAATTCATACTTACAAATGTTTATAATGACACAAACATTCAAGTAACACTTAGAAAAAGTTCTTATGTCTATTAAATCCTTAATCTGCTGGTATCGCATAAATTTTACATGAAGATGGACAAGAACTCAATAATAAATCTCATCAAAAAGAAAACTCAATAGATGTTCTTGTACAAATGTTCTAGATTCATCATAAGGGTATGTGTGACATTGCATTTTATCTTTAATCTGAACAGAACACAAGCGCAAGTGTTTAATTCCTGTCAGACAACCTTCAAACATCTTGAAATACACAGATGAAAATTGTTCCCCAAATCATGAAGTCTGGCAAAACTGGCAAGTGTATTTAACACTGCATGAATCATAAAAAGATGCTTCTGTAAAAGATTAATGTGTCCAAATGACGGAAATAATCTCAGCAGATATCAAAATGGTAGAAATGTACATTATAGTTTGTCGTTAGAAACATGGTTAACAGCAACATCTAGACTTTGATTACGGAGGTTAGTTATGGATTAGTATAGCACGATGGGTGTTAGTGGCCTTGCAGCCAAATAAATAGTAATGTGTATGTACACAAACACAATGAAATGAGGATATAGGCGATAGGCTTTTGACATTGTTGGAGCTTGTCGGTCTAAGAATGGTTTTTGGCAATGAGACTGTCTAATAGCTTGGTCTGCCAATCTTAACTGGATTTCAAAGTAAATAGAGACTGAAACATCATAAGGAGAAGTATACCTATTATTTCCCAAAATAACATTATCTAAAATATTGATATCTTGACAGACACTGAGTTAAGAATTAGGCTGCTGAAGGAAACACGTTCTAAAATGATAATGACAAAGAATGTTGAAATGATTTTCACACCATACTGATCTATTATATTATGCTTCTTTTTTAAAAATGTGCATTAAGTAATAATCTCAAGCGAAAAACATCCAAATTGTGGAATGTCCAAATAATGAATCAGATAAACTATACCCCAAAATATGGTAAATGTCAAAGAAGACATTGTTTCAACTTCAAAACATCTGTTACAATGTATCAATTTAAGATATAATTTGATAAGACATCACTAAACAATGATTGTTGAAGGAAATTAATATCAATAAAAAATATCATGAATCATTAAAATATAATGAAAATTTATATGTACTGAGAACATCTTAAATTGCCATTAACATCATATTTATAAAATAATGTTACAATCAAACACATGCTGATGAAGTATATATCGATCAAACTTTAAAGAATTTTGATAATTAATCAGCAATATAGAAGAATTATTAGTAATCATTTTTTCATTTCTGAATGCTAAACTTTGGAATTGCCCGATTGACTATAACATTTACAGAATCCCTACCATAACACAAAATCCCTGTTAAAATCAAATATTTACATGAATGAATATTATATTAAAAGTAAAAGATCATTTTAAATAGATTTGATCAGTAAGTTACAACACTTCATTTCTAGCACAGATAACATAATATATGACCCTATCTCTATTTATCTAGCTACATTATTGTTAAGACTAAATGAAATTAATCAACCCCCACCCACTAGCTACCACCCATAACTCGAGTACACGAATAAGGTTTTGCCAGACTCCATGATTCCATAACAGTAAAAATATGTCATCAACATTATCCATGCACTTATATAAACACAATTTACAAGAAACATTACGCTAAAAAATAACACAAAAACATCAAAATCTTAAAATGTAATGTAACCTACTTGTACATAACATTAGCATAAGTAATAATGGAAACATTAAGATCTGAAAGACTCTTGAGTTTCTGCACTCATTCAATACAGCAAAGTATTTTAGTCCCTTCCTGTGGTCAGTTTGTAATTAGTCTCAAGCCATGACCAACTCTGACGTCCGTTTAAAACAAAAGTTGATGAGACAAATGAAAACAACTGTGGTGTCCAATGAGGGGTCTCCAATTGATCACATGGTTACATATCAAATGGGCGTCGACAATTCTGAAATGGGCGTTGCCATTGACAGTTCCATGTGAATGAGCCGACGTGATTCCACGCCATGTGGGTGACCTCATCAATTGATGTCCTGTCACATGGATTTGCCCTTGAAATATTTAAGTTGACTATTTCATGTTAAGTCGCTTCATATTTCATTGCCAAAATGAGATTTGCCCCTTGTTCATTTCATGTCATATGGAATTGCCGTAGATAATTACCAGATAGGAATTGCTACTTGATAATTCCATTGGAATTTTATTCTTTGCATGTTTCCATGGCCAAATTGGTGTAATCCATTTATACTAAAAATAGGCGTGGTCCCTTGATAATTCAACTGCAAGTGGGTGTCGCCCCTGACCACATGTTGAGAGTAGTAAATGCACTGGTTGGTGTGACTAGACACGCTACTCTGCCTGGACCAGCGTGTGTCTTCACGATACAGGTATCTTCATCGTGTGCTGGGAGGTCACAGCACCGCCACGGCTCATTCTCTTCACTCTGTAACATACAACATTGCAACAATGTGTTACAATATCACAATAAGGTAAAATGCCTCTCAAACAACTTATCACAATATTTGTTAAATATCTAAATGGCATTTTTCTTCCCTACAGACAAATTGTACAAAAACAATGATATCAGATGACTAATGGTATATCCTTACAGGATTTTAACCAATTTTGGAGAAAAAAACTAATCAAAATACCTAAGAATATAACATACTGCCAAATTTTGATATTGTTGAAAGGAAAATAAAGAGGGGAAAGTTGGACACTTTCCACAACTTCTGTAACTTTTTTGAATACCTGAAATGCTTCAAAAAAATTTTTATCCACACCAAACCAAATTTGGTTTTTTCTTTCTTTTTTTGTTTCCTGCCTTGAAACATACTACAACAACAAATCTGTTACATAATTAAATTTGTCTCGCCTGACAGTAAATACATTCAAAAAGACTTGTTTTAAAAAAATTCATTGCACTAATGTATGATTAAATTGAGTTTCATATTTTGTATAGTACAAATTACATGTCAATGTACTTCAACAACACCTTACCAAGTATTCTTGCCCATAATAATATCGAGATAATAGTTCATTTTCACAAGGAAGGCATACAATAAAGAATTACTCAGAATATTTCAATAGTTCCGTAAGATTTAATAATTTTAGCTCACCTTGGAGAATCAACTGCGCTTCCAGGGACACCCTTACCACTGCGAGGCTGATCTTTTACAAAATTTCGACATGAAGCTAGTTTGGTTTCGAGGGCCTGAAAAAAAGAGTAGTGAACTGTAAATACTTTTGTAGGATCACATTTGAGAACTCTTATCTTTACAGCTTTTATCTTTTACAGTGGAAAGTTGTTATCATAAATATGTATAATCTATCATCATGCAAAAAAGATGACCAAAAATACGTTCTTTGTACAACAAGTTTTGAATTTACAGTTACAGAATATTCACATGTACATGAAAACCAGAAACAAAAAGTGTCATATCATCAACAATTTACATTATCTTCATCAATTCAACATTCTGGCTTAGATATGAAGATCATCTTAAGAAACACAAGTAATTTAGGGACATGACAATGTCTAGTATTCAAACAACACCCTCAAAAGGGAAGTAGCACATTTTTTGATAATTTTATATTTCAAAATTTTCACTGATAATTGTAAGTTAATGCTAAATCTCATTACACAAGCCAATCATCCATAGTCAGAGGACAAAGTATGAAGATTCACATAAAATCCATTGGCGGCCATTTTGTGTGAACACCTTTAATTCATTTTGTGTAAGAAATAGGAATTGCATGTCTAAACTTTACGTTATATATTTGAATTATTACTGCTCCATTTAGTTTAAATACATTGTCTTTCAATTAAAACAATTAATTTTCATTTTCCTGACACCACCTTATATTTCCCCTAAAAACGTGCTACTGCCCCTTTGAGTCAAATATATCAATATATCAACAGATAGGTTTTGTGGGTAACAACTCCAGATGAAGGAATAAAGACTTGGAAACATGATTTCCTCAATGAAAACTTCATTGAGAAAACTAATTTAAACCATGCTGTTCATATCTATTTTCTAAATGCCCTTTAAAGACAATATGATTATTGCACAATATTACCATAGATACAACAAAGCATCAGGCCATATCACAACATCTAGTTTGCACTACGGATACACTTACAATCAACAGTTTATTTACAAGAAAGTGATCTTTCAGTTGTATAAGAAAAGATAACTAAGCAAATACATAAGGAATACAATGTATTTTTATTGTGTATTACCTAAGGCTGTGCAATATTATTGTTGTATCAGTATATTGGGATACGGGAACACAACAATACGTAACCCAATACGATTTCAAATAACCAATATATTGATAAGAAGTTAACATGCACTTTCAGTATCCAAAAGATGTCAAAATAAGACTTCAAACTGTCATTAGGGGTACCAAAATATAATTCAGGTATAAATGATGATAAATGACAAGTCTTATGATCTTTTTTTTTCTGGTATTTGAAATTATTAAATGTTTTTACTTTTGCTTGAAGAAATATTGCAATACATATCCCAATACAGTGCTAATCTATTGCAATATATCCCAATACAAAAATCAGGGCAATACACAGCCCTAGTATTACCATGCCTTGTTTTAAGATGGAACTACTATACATGTTCTAGACCAATGAAACGTGTTGATGGACTGATGAATGATATGACAATGAGAAGTATTAGTACCAAAACGCACAATAATGCATGATCATGAGCCAGCAGTACAGGTATCATTAGGATACAAGATTAAAGTTTCAAACAGTGTCTGCCAATCCACAGATTGTAAGCTTCTGTCTCATTCCTAGGAGAGGCACAATGCTTACATGCAACAAGTGGCTAGATAAATTTTAATATATTCCTTTCTCTAAGTTTTTATTTTTATATCCATTTACATAAATAATCAATGTGAAACCCAACAGATAAAATCTTCACGTATGTTTTGTGTGAATTAGAATCAGCTGGGTTTTTTTTATATCTAGTTTCATAATTGTTTCATGTACATTTACAGCTACTACTTTTTTGCCCTCAAGTTTCTTGATGTAAATAATACATCGCAGTTAGAATATACAAGATAATTGTGAAAAGATCTAAGGTAAATGTACTTTCCATTGCAAAATTACCCTCAAACCCAGTGATTAATCTGCTACAAAAACTTCATACATTCCTTATATGTTATCATACGCCAAGCCAATATCAGCTTTACTCCTTACACCGGATGAGCAGGCCAAAAGTTACAAATACACAGGCAGATCAAAGATGAAGACTAAGTCCCAAGACAAGACAAGCTAAGACTAGTAAGGGTTGAGGGCATGCACAAGAGGTGCAGACATCACCAATAACTACTTACTCCAACTTTCCTCAACAAATCCCCAACAATGTTGAGGGCTGAGATTCGTGCCGATGGGGTAAGAGGCGTTCCGCCCGAACTGGTGCTCGGAATACCTGCAAAGCAAACCATGTGTCATTCAAGCTGGCTGAGACTAGGCTTATACTGTACATTTCACATCCAGTGCGAGGCCACCCATGCTATGAGTAGATGAGGATATAGGTTAATGATGACAGGGATATTGCATCAATTGAAAGCCAGAGTCGAAGTTCAAGAGCTTGGATTTCCCTTAGTTATAATATGTCAACTGTTTGTCACATGGGCCTATAACTTTCTATACATAATTTTTGGATTACCGTAAGTGTTTTCCGACAATTGATTAATCAATTATTAACTAGAACTCCTTAATATTTTATTATTAGTACATTGATACATGACAGTTATTTTCATCTTTAATTTGAGAAAATGATATTATTAGACAAAAAAGGTCATATAAAAAATATGTGGGGGAAAAACATTTTCAAAAACGAAAGGTCTGCATAAAAAAATCATGTGATTCTCGGGAAGGGAAGAGGTGAATTCTGATTGAACATTAATGTACTGAATTGTCTACCATGCAACTAAACAGGACAACAAAGAGTCATAATATCCATGCTTCAAGTTTACTGGGCCACTCTTAGTCCCCAGCTCATTTAACTGAAACCATTAAAATGCCAAAAAAAAAAAAAAAAGACACTTACTCATTTTGACAACAGTTTGAAAGAAAAAGATATCAATATTTTCACCATTTAAAAGAACAAAAGAAAACTCTGCAGTAACATCAAGATTAATACCCTGTCCAGTATGTTGTGACACACATTAACTTCACACAATTCTTGTATAGTAACTAATTGTGCCTTTGAAAGCCAAAATCAATCTAGCTGAATTTGCAATTTTTGAACAAAAAAACACAGTAATTAAAACACAATCATGCAAAAATTGCCATTACTTTATAACTTCACATTTTACATTTCACTATCTGGACAGGGATTCTTGCAAATAAAAATATCTTCATTTCAAATACCTTATCCCATCTATCTAAAACATCTAAAAGTAGCCCTGATTTGCATGCTTTGTTACTTAAGCAGTGAAGACAGTCATGCCACTTGTGAAAGAAAAATGCATGAGGAATGAACTACTATATTCAGTACTTGTATCAGGGTGGTAAAACCTTTGTAACTAAAGGGCTGATATCAAATGGAAGTAATGCTGTTATAGCAATCTACAAGGATAATGTTTGAATTACTGTCTTAGTAACTACATCACCTGTCATATCATTGCATATATACTTTGTCCTTTGTTATAGACAGAGAATTAAATACAGACTTAATTGTTTATTTGGATAATTATAAATATGAGTAAATTTACGCAAGTAACAATGAAATAACGAGAACATCTTTCACACAAAAAGTGCATGTATGTAAGTTAGCAATCTACAAAACGAATGAGTTCTTAGACCAACTTCCTGTGTGGGATGACATACTAATATATACATATACATCGGATATATATCAGGATATCCCAGATGATAAGTGGAAACAAAATATGTATGAAAAACAAAATATCAATGAAAAATCAGTGTCACATGTAAACAACAACAACTCTGAATAAACAAAAGGCATTTTGACACAAACTGAGGAACAAAGAGAAAGCAGGCTGGGACAGTGTCTGTATCTTACCTCTACCCACAGGAGTAGAGGGAGACATAGGCACTGTGGAAGAGATTTGGGACCCACTATATCCACTGTCTCCCATCCTCACGGGGGTCGCTTGTTCTGAGTTGTTGTCGGAGCTGGGCAGGAGAGTCACGCTCTCGCCCATCGACTCACAACTTGTGCTCATCAACCCCTGCTTCTCTCGCACGTCGATTTCCTGCCGCAAATCTGGAAGAAAGGTTAAGCATAAGATAGGGGGAAAGTGTCAACAAGTCAATGAGTGTATATTTATTTCATGTTTTTCTTAATATGGATTCACTGGCGTAAATCTGAACTAAAATGTTTAACATATGAAATGTGAAATGGCAGTTCCTAACTCAGATTTATTGCAAATTCAAAACATGCATTGGTGTAGTTCCTTTCATGAAATAAATAGTTTCTAATTTCTAAAGCGATAAGTGCACTGTGTAGGACTTCATGTTTATTTTGTACCCATATTGCTTGTCTAATATAAAACAGTAACTAGGAATTTGTCAATTAATACTTTTTCTGAAAATAATTTTAGACAGAAAAAGCCCTTATGGTTACTTTTGATAACGAATATCCATTTGATGAGACAATATACTAAAGATCTAAGTTTCCAATGATTTTAGTTCATTCAGAGATCCCTGTTGTAACAAACATGAAACTGATGTGACCTTCAATGTGGTTATTGTCAATTGTACTGGAAACCAAACGTAGCAGAGGATTCAACTGATCTATCAGATCGGCCTCTAGAAATAAATCAAATGTCTCACCGCGTGCCTCATCCTTGAGTCGTTGTACTGTTTCCGTGAGAGTTTCCTTTTCATCCAGCTCACTTTCTAGGAATGCATTTCTCTCTATTGCCTGAAAGCATTTTTGATAAATATCTCTGAGCAAACATTTAATTTCAAATACAGAAACTTGGTTAGTGAAACCAAAAAGGAAATCAATCTCAACATCCATATGATCTTAAATAGAGTTAATTAAGAGGATATCATAAATATTAAATGTAACAAACACAGGGTGTGATAATAGTTTATCACAGTACTAGCCATTCAGATTAGTGGATTTCAAAAAATAATTGCCAAAAGGCAAAGTTCAAAACATTGAAATGATCTTGCTCAGCTAATATGTCACTAGACGTTCAGAGTATCAGTTGATATATTTCACTAGCCCAGCAACTTTTCTACAAACCATGGGCTAACGGACTAGTGCTTATTTCTAACCCTGAAACACCTCATACTTACTGAATTTAACCTAGATTCAAAGTCTTCTAGGGAGACTACAGTGGCTCTGAAACAGAATGTGCACATGATAAAAAATCCATTTTGACAATTATTTCTATGAATAATTCCATGTGAAAAGAAGTTTTCTATTACTCAAATATTAACAATACCATAATCCATTAGATATCATACACAAACAAATAGCAAGTTATCTTTATCCTCTGCCATTGAAGAATTTCTCCATCTTTGTTTTCTTATCTTATTATCTTTAAAGTCCATAGCAAATGTATTTTTAACACTGTCCAATACAAGCAAGAACTGAAGAAAGTTCAAGAGGTATAGAACATTTTCGGCGTTTAAATCAGAGCCTGAAAGAGCACATTTCTTCATCCCCAATTACTGTGTGTTTGTTTGGTCTTAGAAAAATAAAATTAACATTGAAATAAATGTCATTACAATTCATATGTTACAAGAAAATAGAAACTTCATGACAAACCTTTTCGCCCTTTCTAAATCATCATTAGCTTGTTCAAGCTCACGAATATAGTTCTGTAGTTCATCTTTAAATGCGGACACCTGAGCAAGTTCATCTTCTAACTGCGACACCTGTTTGTGACTGGTACCTTGCAGCATCTCTAACTTTTCCTGCAATTAGAGCACATATCTATGAACTTCAGATTTTGACAGGACGCTTTATCCCTATAACAATGTGCTAATACAATGAGTAACTGTGGAAGTAGCTTAGTGGTAGAGTGTCTGCTCGTCACCCGGAAGACCTGGGTTCAATTACCGGTCACGTCATACCATCTTTAAGACGATAAAAAGTGGAGTTAACTGGCAATGTACAGTAGCTGCTTGGTGCATTATGCACAAAACAAATTTCCAATATGTACATGTACTGAGGACAATGAAATGTTATCATCATATACTCCTTGAGAATATTGCTACAATATTTCATAAGTATCTGCTTACTTAATTAATCAATGAAACCAAAGCTAGGTTTTGAAATTTGTTAACATTAAAATAAATTATTATTTTGATTGAATCAAAATTTCATCATTTGTCATGATAAGTTACTTATTCGACATAAAAATTAAATGAATGATGTAGAAAAGGATAATTACCTTTAATGATTCACATTCTACTGTAAGTCTATGCTTATCAGCTGTAAGTTCCTTGTTTTTGTTTTCAAGCTGTTCAAGTTGGGTCTCTAACTCGCACTCCAACTCTCGACTGCTTATCTGGAATTCTTCTAACTCTTCTTTTGTTTCTTCAAGTCTGTAAATCATAAAAACACCAGCTGTAGAGCAAAGTCAGTTTCTACATTTGCAATAAAAAAAAACTCATATTGATTATATTCAATTTCATATCTGTCAGATTCAGTTTGTAACAAAATGTTGACAAGACCTTCCAATGAAATTTTCAGAGTCAGAATAAACATTGAATATTATATGTATGAAACATGAAGTTATCTACAGCTGCACAAAATATAGGCGTAGAATGCATTGTACCAGGTCTACATACAGCAGGTGGCCAAATTATTATGTACAAGCAATGTCAGTGTGTTGATAATAAAATAAAATGGCATGTTAATTAACAGTTTAGAAAAAAATATGAATTAGGAAATGATCCGATTGCTGTTATATTTTGCAGACAGCATAAAAATAAACTCAGCTATTTATGCACAATTACATTTCCTCTATCCATTAATTAGTTATGGAATGACAATTGTTTAGACATAACATGTAAAACTTGTTCCCAAGTTAAATTTTTTACCATAACCGGTGTTGCATAGTGCTTATAAATGATATGCAGTTTTCTTAATAATAATCAAAAACGTAAATAGAAAGTATGTGTCTGTAGCCGAGATGATTTCGAACCTGCCTCCAAAAAATTTACAGCAAATAGATTTCAACTAAATTTATGATAATTATTCTCACAACCGCTAATTTATTAACATGTAAGTCAATGGGAATGACGTCACTTGTACATGATAATATGTCCACTTGCTCTATATTATGTCCATTTCATACAATCCTTTTTCAGTCTTTGGACTGCTGTGAGACTGTTCATACCTAGACCTATTTGTTGACTTTCTTTTTTAACTCTTGATTTCTTTTAGGGTCAGTTTGTCTGGACAAGTGTAAGGGTTAGTAACACATTACAGTTAAATGTCACTGGTGACCGATAAAGTGCAGAACGCAAAATAAAACTCACTCTTTCTTGAATTTCTCTGCCAGACTTCTCCAGTACACCAACTCCTCTTCCTGAGTCTGAAATTTCTTTGAATCATCTGCCATTTTGTTGAATTGCACTTTTTTAACTAATACTTTGAAAAGGATTATGTCATTTCCTAGAACTATCCGTCATTCATTCCTGGCACCGATTCTGCCAGACAATCACAGTTTCACAAGCACAGAAGTGTGGGCTTGGCTTCTTGTCGAATTAACAGGTGTCCTTTTTGCCTGAGAGATTTCCTAGGTCAACAGATGTTGATTGGAGGCCGATTTGCTATTATTTCAACCTCTTATTTCTAAAAAAGTCTTTACTAACCAAACATGTAATAAACAAGAAACGTTATTCATGATAAAACACTATATAATTCAAGGATCGGTAACAAATTTTCAAAATATTTACGGCAATGGATGATTTCACCAAACGTCTGACAGCAGGGCAAGGCAATCAAAATGATGATTACAGAAACACACAAGACCGAGATGGATCAAAGAGATACGATATGAAAGAAAAACACTTGCGTGTTTCGAAAATAACTATTCCAATCCGATTTTCGGATAAATAATACTAAATTCTTGTTTTTCTTTTCCTAAATTATATGAATAGGCCTAGCGGAAGTTGGTCTTGATCAAACATGGCGTCAAAAGTAGTCCGTCGACTAATGCGCCGAAAAAATATTTTGAAAGAGTTATAAGTATGCCATGAGTGGAACCAAACAATAGATATAACAACTACAGCACATTAATTGAAAACATATACAGGACTTTCTTTATCGAATAGTCGGTTAATAAATTATTCATTATAGAATTATATTCTAGGGAAGGGAGGTAATTTATACGAATGACTGATGGAGTAATTTGAAGCTTACATAAAATATATATACGTACCCCAATGGTTGTCTGCTCTGTACGAGTTTGAAATAAAAATGACAATGAATACTTTTAAAGATCAGCACTAGAAAGTTTGTATATGCTATGAAATGAACTTATTGATGAAATTAAAAAGCTGTTTTCCGAAACTACCTGCATTTTTGGTTGAAGAACAGGACAGAACAGAACAGAACAGAATTTTATTTCTCATAATTCACAACAGTGACATAGAGAAAAGTTAAATATATTACATACACACATATATATATATACATATTGGAATAATAGTGTGCTGCATTCATAAACATGTGATATGCATAATTTAAAACTTACAGAGACCTTCTTTTATGAATTTTGCCAAGTTAAGTAAGAGTGGTTTATAGGTAGTTTTCATGAGGGCTATATACTTATCAATTGAAGGATACTTACAGTAATACGATGGGAGGTATTTACTTCTTAATTCTGATAGAAAGGGGCAGGCCAAAAGAAAATGAAATTCGTCACCGGTGGAGATATTACAGAGTTTACAAATTCGTTGGTCCTTATCGATTTTACTCCACCGACCAGTTTCAATAGGTAATCTATGGTTTGAAGTTTTGAAGCGGGTAAGCCAAATTCTTAAATTGCTAGGAAGTTCTAAAATATATGAGTCCATATGGGGTTTTACTTTGTAAATTTTGTAGAGTTTAGCTTTTGAAGAATCAATCTGAGAAGCAGTCCACATTTGGAAAAATTGATCAATAAGGACTCGTTTAATAGATGATTTTAAAATGTGTGAACTGTTAAAATTTTGATTTACCCATACATAATTAAAACCTGTCTCCCGCAATATTCCTTCAATTGAATTAATTAAATTGAAATTAAATT
Source organism: Steromphala cineraria (assembly GCA_916613615.1). NCBI lineage: Eukaryota > Metazoa > Mollusca > Gastropoda > Trochida > Trochidae > Steromphala > Steromphala cineraria. Next base: position 62,754,612 of record OU744721.1, on the reverse strand, counting down.
TAGGTTTGGCATTTTGTAAAGTATACATTGAAGAGAATAAGGACCAAACATAAAAACCAAAAAATCGTAGGTCTGAATATGACTGAAAATTTGTCTTGACAAGAATTGGATATTTCGTTCGCTCTCTCTTAAGAATGGCGTAATAATACATTCATCTTAATCAGTTATTTCAATCAGATTCTAAATTGTATATATATTTTTAGATTCAAATCATTACTAAAACTTTTCTTTGCCAGTAATAACAAAACCCTGAAAAACGTTAGAATAACTTTCTTCTCAGTCTCTATTATTTTTGAACCAGAGAAAAGTTAATCTCTCACTATTGTTTGTTAGAAAAGTTCTAAAAAGCTATATTCTGTCAACATGTAGTCCTTGATTTGTCTTAATAGAGATGCTTTCTATTTTTTTTAAAGCCTCTTTAAAGTCCCATAATCAGAATTTTAGTAATATAGATAATTTTTTAAGTATTTTTAACGTATTCTCTGAATATTCAGAAATCCATAAGTACAACCAAACCTGAAATCAGATTATTATTCGTGAAATAAGAATTAAAAAATCGAAACGGCTTTCCCGAACCGGCAGGTTGCTATAAATAGAAAGGGGCGTCTTTTTTGCAATGTCGCGCAAAGGTTTGTGGGAAGTGAACACGTGACGCAACTTTGCAGGCGATTTTACTTATCAATAAATTAAATACTTTCAAATACATTGATATCATTTGCATGTTTCGTCCATTTTGCAAGGCGGGAACAAATTGAGTTCATATGCCTTAGCCATTGTCAATACGGGAATCTTTCGAATTTGCATAAATAAGTTGTAAGGCATAATATAATAGTCAGAAGGACGCAAATTTTGTTTTGTTCGCAGATTTAGACTTCCTTATATGTAGGCAGGTTTATGGTAAAAAATATTCAGCCTCTTGAACATCATTTTTCTTTATTTTTATGAATTATACTCTCCTTATTTTGGTTAGTTCATAACCAAAACTACTTTCTAAGAAAATAATTAAAATAATAACGATCGGGTGTAATCTTTGTATTGATCGTTTAGTCAAAATTACCGATACATGTTTTCTGTAAAATTGGTGATATGACAGCAAGTTATTAAGATAATGCAGATGTTTGAAATGTGTACCTAAGTGTCTGTAGCCAGTCGGAGCGCAGCGTAATACACGCAGGGAACCTGAATGGCCATGATTTCGATAAACAGGAAATGAGGTGAATTCTACGCATGAAACTGTGATGTCACTGATTGTGGGGTCGTTTAAGGCTACGGCAAGTTTTTGAGGGTGGTGTACTTCAAAATTCAAGTTAGGTACTTTCCCGTTTATCAAATAATCTGATTTTGGTATCAAAAATTTCCTGAAAGATTTTTCTACCCGTCTATGTGCTCCTGTGCCACAATTTTTCGGAAGGCTTAGCTGGATATGCAAGTCTGAATAAGGGACTTTAAGCGTCTAACGTCTTTATGTCAAGTGTGCTCTCCAGTAATGACAGAAATAATTTCAAAATCATTTGGTTGATTATAGCCATACACTAGGCTACTATTTTTAAGAAACGTACCCATTTTGAACCTTCAAAAACCATATCTCTTATTGAAAGAATAAACAGAAATATGCTGCAGTCAATAACTAAGAGAACACACTTGGACGTATACTGGCAGAAAATCTGACAATTACACACATCAAATAGTCAAATTTTATTTGGGAAAGGATAAAACACTGTATAGCACGTCTTCACAGAAGTAATGTCATACTCGAGATAAGTCAACCAAATGTCACCAACCGGAGGGCTAACTTTTCAAGCAATAACATGTTTCCTTAAACGACCATTTCCTTTACGCACATGCATGCTTGGTCAAATGGTGCTCACACTAACATGGTCTCTTGCAGTTGATATGGTTTAAACAATACTTATTTCAAATAGAAAGGGATTGGTAAACACGCAACCAGCCTATCTGAATACCTCTCCCGTACATCATACTTAAACATAAATTTTTACAACATATCTTAATTCAGAACAGAACAGAACAGAGTTTATTTCGTATATTTGGCCATGAGACCAATAGTACAGTGGTCGTGAAATTTATGGTAATCATATACATGTATACGAGCTTCTTAAAGCTTTAAAGAATTTCAGTACTTGAACATTTTTTCACAAAAAAGAGATAGCTTAAATAACAATTCATCATTTTGCGTATTATTAAGTGATATAAACTTGAACATTGATGGGTGGTAATGATAATATGCAGGCAAATACCGTGAGCGAAGATGGAAATAAGATGGACATATCTTAATTCATCATCATTGAAGAGAGTAGACTTTAGGATAGATACTTATAGATTGGACAGAAAAAACGCTTTGTAAGGGTAAAATAATCATGAATTGTTTTACAATCTTTTGTTACTTTTGTCAGAAATAGAATGATTTCCAAATATAACAGTTTGTATATCACAACTATTGCTGTAAAAGAAACACTCTGATCGAAAACGAGCAAAATTGGGATAAATAAAGAGAAAGTGAATAGCGTCTTCATAATGCAGGTGCAGCATGACCTATTTTGTAAGATTTCGATCGCGGTTCGATAGGTAAGTAAAGAGAGTAAATTAAGTTTGCGCTGTCCTCTACACATAGGTTAATGAATTAAATGCGAAATAAGCACAGGTAAGTAAGTAAACACAGTAAGTATATAAAGGCAGTGATGGACATGCATGTTCAACGGCGCCAGTCGAGTTAACTTCACTAAGACTTTAATATTGAATAAACAACTGAAACAGAGTTATACCAAGAAAGTAGTCAAGAAAGTTCGAGAGACTTTAAAGGGGCAGTAGCACGTTTTTTTATAATTTTATATTTTGTTTTTTTCACTGTAAATTTTACGTTAATGCTAATGTTTTATTTTGATAGTTTTAAAAATCTCATTACACAAGCCAATCTTCCATAGTCAGAGAACAAAGTATGAAGATTAACCTAAAATCCATTGGCGGCCATTTTTTTGTGAACACCTTTAATTCATTTTGTGAAAGAAAAAGAAATCGCATGGCTAAATTTTACATTATATGTTGGAATTACTACTGCTCCATTTAGTTTAAATACATTGTCTTTCAATTGGAACCATTATAACTTTCATTTTCCTGACATCACCTTATATTCCCCCTAAAAACGTGCTACTGCCCCTTTAAGAGCCCATTTAATCTATAATATATTTATAAACATTCGTGTTATTTGATTTCTTATTTCAGAGTCTAACTGTTGACTTGTTATATAAATCAAGACATCAGCACCACTTCAATGAAAAACGTTCGCCGATTCTTAAATGTTTTTATTACTCTCCCGTTGAAGATATCGCTGTTTAATAAATCTACAATGTTATTACACATTGTGTAATAACATCGCGCGCTGACCGAATGACGTGACGTAATGATGACGTCACAATTGTTAAGTATGACGTCATAATGTCAGCGGGCCGGCCGCGACAGTCATGTTGGCGACTTTCTTTGTTTTTTGACGATGTTATTAAGCAAGTAATAAATAAAATACTAAACTCGGTCCCGTTTCATAACATTTTTATGAAACTCGTGAATGGTATAGGTATTTAACTCGCTTTCGCTCGTTAAATACCAACCCATTCACTCGTTTCATAAATATGTTATGAAACGGGACGTCGTTTAGTATTCTCTATCTCTGCCTCTCAAAAATTAACAATTCCAATGAGATTTTCTTTTCGTTTTGTTATATTATGTTTTGGTAATCTTGGAATTATATGTTCTTTATTGATTAGCCTGGTTAAAGAATTATGCACGTGTTTAGGTTGCAATTAATCCTAGTTTCAGCAGCCATAGGCAAGGGATAACAAAGGTAAGTTTGGGCATTGCTGTTGTAAATATAATAGTCAATTTACGATATATTCTACCTTCCCATAAAGATTGCCATCCTGTTTCAAGAAAAAGATTAACAAGAAGCATATTTAGGAAGGATTAGGATTTAGCGTTTCTCTGTCAAACATAACTTTTTATAATGTTGTCGATACGCTTGTTCCATTTACAATCAGATGCTTTTTATTCCAACGTACGGGGAAAAGTGCACCACCTTTGTCGAAATACATTACATACTATCCTTATATAGTACATTCTCTCCCCACAGAGGCAGATCAAGTCATGAATTGTTGATACAGCCTCTGTCATATTACGCCGACTTTGTGGGATAGAATGCGAGATGCCTGATTAGAGGCAATCAAAGTTATTGTGATATGAACCACCGTTTCCATGCGAGAAGCGTTGTGATTTGATAAAGAAATTCAAATGGATTTGGGAGCATTTTTTTCCCGCCAGGGGAAACTGCCGGAACCAACGGATTTCGGCGTAATATAATCACAATCCATTTGATTCAGTAGTCAAAATGATGATTTAAGAACAGCGTCGTTGATTGCACAACTAACTTTGATTGCCTCCAATCAGGCATCTCACATTCTATCCCACAAAGTCGGCGTAATATATAACATAGGCTGTATCAACATGTCATGACTTGATCTGCCTGTGTGGGGAGAGAATGTATTCAGTACTGGGAGATAGAAAATGCATGCATGTGCAATACGATAGTCTATCTGATGACAGTGGTAAGAATAAGAGATATTCTGCAAGTTGCATTCTGTACACGTTGAGGTGTCAAGAAAACACTTTATGCTCAGTTTCTTATCAACTCTAGATGAACCAGACACACTTACGATATGAAGGTTCATTAAACAAAGTTGCTAGATCAGCTTTTGCTGGGGCACATTTAGAGGAAAAGTAAGACAAAATGATTTTCAATTATTGTGAAATATGAGATATAAATTTTTAAAATTCAATCTGTTTAATATGATGTTAGACTGCTTTGGTGCAAATAATCTATAAATGTGTCTATCGACAATGTATATATGTACATTTATGGTGAAATGTAAGATCTAGATGAAAATGATAGAAAATATGTAAATGTATTATATCTTATTTTTATGATAAAGGGGAAGCGAAACACCCCTTTCAATTCACCATCGAATGAGCAAAATAGACATCACCCCTTCTGTCTTATTTTGGAACGTTCCAATGTTATGTAAGCTAATTAACAGCTGAAATAACAGTGTCGATCTGTCGTACTGATTTTTCTACCCTGAAAGTAGAAAATCGATTGATCAGCATGCGACCAGTCAAAGAAGTGAATAGTATCTCCTAAAGACGTTTAACTCAGCTAACAAGCTGAACCTTTTTGACTAAAGAGTAAAAGTTCTTCTAGTAAGCGCCTCTATTCTATATTTTCATTGACCAAGTGGATGTACATGCAGCTTGAGTGACTTGGACCATCAGTGTTTCATCGCCATTAAGGAACTTATATCAGTGGTATCATTCGAAACACATTTTGACTTCAAATAGATTTTCCATATGATCAATGACTTCGTTTTATTAGCTATCCTTTAAAGTGATCGTCTTAATGAATGTATTGGACTATATCACATTTTTATGGCTGGATGACCAAGAGTATGTATGAATGTACGTCAGTAAAGCAGATGAACTTCACATCGGAATCTAAAAACTATTTGGAGGTAAAAAGATGGTAACTATATAACCATGCAGAAAATAGCACTAGTGATGTCTATTTCGTCCATAGCTTTCAAAGACATTCGAAATGATCGCGTTAAAATGTAAACACTATACTCAATTGAACATAAGACAACGCGTACTAACACAGATGTACAGTCGAACCTCGCTTACCCAGACCTCGGATATCCGGAAACCTCCCTTTCCGGACGAGTTTAGAGTGAAACGAATATTTCCCGTGTAACCAAAACGTCTGGATAAACGAGGTTCGACTGTAGTTGAGTGAAAACGAAGTACACTGAAGTACGTCCCAAGTTTTATGCCTTTTAGAGAATGCGACTGTTGAGCTCAAATGAGAAACGATTATGTTGCCCTGGATGGAATAATTCACTGTGGTCAAGAGAACTTTGAATCAATTCCATTATATAATACGACAACTAAACAACCGAAACCTGTTTCGAAATAGAAAATTTGCAATATACCTAAAATGGTATAACGAAGAAAAGGATTGAAACCTTATTAGATATTATTAACAGTTAACCACTCTTACAGTATCAAATCGATCCTGCTTCGACAGCATATTTATTTCTGCAAAACTCCTCCAATACCATGACACCCAACAGTAAGGATTTTTTCTATTCCACTATTCCAGTAGTAATAATGACTCCTTTACGCTCAAAGAACCATTTTATTACGCTCAAAGAACCATTTTATTCATTATTTGATCAAATTGTGTTCTATGATTTGACGATATTTTTGGTAATAATTTTACAGTGCATTGTTTTATGATTTTGCAAAATTAGAAATTAACCCGTCTAGTGGCATTCTAGCCGTTGATGGTATAAGGCAGTCTAAGTAAACCTAGCCTGATAAAAAACTCGTTTCACTCCGATATTGAGTCTAGCAAGATGTAGTCGCTACATCTGGCTAGACTGAATATCGGAGTGAAACAAGTATTATTGAGGCTACGTTCACTTAGACTGTGGTATAAGGAAGAACAAGAGTAATTCTATGGACGAACAACTTCTTTATTTGACTTATTTGTTTGACCAAACTATATTCATTGTTGTAGTCATCATTATTTCACAAAGGTATAAGGATCTATACCGAAACGCCGCTTCTGTCAAATATAGAACTTGTTCATCCATAGAATTAATGCTGTTCTTCCTGGAAATTAATCTATATAGCAACTCATTTTAAATATCATTTCCTAGAAAAAAAGATATCTAAAATCAGACAAATTTGAATTCTTTATTTTATATCAGATTTTATCAATTATGGTGATGTTGCAGTTACTCTCGGAAGCAACAAGTTCTGAAATTATGATAATTGATTCCAAATTCAATGATTTTACTGTTAGAGGGACAGTAGCACGTTTTAGTGGGGATATGAGGTGATGTCAGGAAAACGAAAATAAATGGTTCCAATTAAAAGACAATGTATTTGAACTAACTAAAATAGTAATAAATCAAAAAGATAATGTAAAGTTCAGCCATGCAATTCCTTTTTCTTACACAAAATGAACTATAGGTGTTCACACAATAATGGCCGCCAATGGACATTTTGTGAATCCTGATAATTTGTTTTTTTATTATGGAAAATTATTAAAAGAATTAGTGGAATAAAAGTCATTATTTTCATTTTTGAGTGAAAGCTTTCATACATAATTAGAAAATTTTAGCGGAAAAAATTATATTCAATATCACTCAAATATTACTGCACAGGAAATAAGGAAATGGCAACTATTACTGCTTGCATTTGTATTACAATTTGATCATGGGATTTGATTCCAAGCAACATTTTCAAAGTGAAATAGTCAGAGAGTCTCCTTTGAAGGTATTTTAGCTCGTCTATTTCCTGTGCGAAAGGAAACTTCCATAATGGATTTCATTTTATTTAAATGGACATGCAACCAAAGATTTCGTATTTTGAAATAATATGTTTTCTCATAAGAGTACAGAGGATTGAAGTGGAAGAGATAGTCTTGCTATATGCTGATGCTCATGGTCACGACTTACTGTTGTTCAATATTCTCACGAGATGTCACTTACTGTTGTTCAATATTCTCACGATATGTCTCTTGCTGTCGTTCAATATTCTCATTCGATGTCTCTTACTGTTGTTCAATATTCTCACGAAATGTATCTTGTGTCGTTCAATATTCTCATTCGATGTCTCTTACTGTTGTTCAATATTCTCATTCGATGTCTCTTACTGTTGTTCAATATTCTCATTCGATGTCTCTTGTGTTGTTCAATATTCTCACGAGATGTCTCTTGTGTCGTTCAATATTCTCATTCGATGTCTCTTACTGTCGTTCAATATTCTCACGAGATGTCTCTTACTGTTGTTCAATATTCTCACGAGATGTCTCCTTTGTCGTTCAATATTCTCATTCGATGTCTCTTACTGTTGTTCAATATTCTCATTCGATGTCTCTTACTGTTGTTCAATATTCTCATTCGATGTCTCTTGTGTTGTTCAATATTCTCACGAGATGTCTCTTGTGTCGTTCAATATTCTCATTCGATGTCTCTTACTGTCGTTCAATATTCTCACGAGATGTCTCTTACTGTTGTTCAATATTCTCACGAGATGTCTCCTTTGTCGTTCAATATTCTCATTCGATGTCTCTTACTGTTGTTCAATATTCTCATTCGATGTCTCTTACTGTTGTTCAATATTCTCATTCGATGTCTCTTGTGTTGTTCAATATTCTCACGAGATGTCTCTTGTGTCGTTCAATATTCTCATTCGATGTCTCTTACTGTCGTTCAATATTCTCATTCGATGTCTCTTACTGTTGTTCAATATTCTCACGAGATGTCTCTTACTGTTGTTCAATATTCTCACGAGATGTCTCTTACTGTTGTTCAATATTCTCATTCGATGTCTCTTACTGTTGTTCAATATTCTCATTCGATGTCTCTTGTGTTGTTCAATATTCTCACGAGATGTCTCTCACTGTCGTTAATATTCTCATTCGATGTCTCTTACTGTCGTTAAATCTTCTCATTCGATGTCTCTTGCTGTCGTTCAATATTCTCATTCGATGTCTCTTACTGTTGTTCAATATTCTCATTCGATGTCACTTGCTGTCGTTCAATATTCTCATTCAATGTCTCTTACTGTTGTTCAATATTCTCATTCGATGTCTCTTACTGTCGTTCAATATTCTCATTCGATGTCTCTTACTGTCGTTAAATCTTCTCATTCGATGTCTCTTACTGTTGTTCAATATTCTCATTCGATGTCTCTTGTGTCGTTCAATATTCTCATTCGATGTCTCTTACTGTCGTTCAATATTCTCATTCGATGTCTCTTACTGTTGTTCAATATTCTCACGAGATGTCTCCTTTGTCGTTCAATATTCTCATTCGATGTCTCTTACTGTTGTTCAATATTCTCATTCGATGTCTCTTACTGTTGTTCAATATTCTCATTCGATGTCTCTTGTGTTGTTCAATATTCTCACGAGATGTCTCTTGTGTCGTTCAATATTCTCATTCGATGTCTCTTAATGTCGTTCAATATTCTCATTCGATGTCTCTTAATGTTGTTCAATATTCTCATTCGATGTCTCTTACTGTTGTTCAATATTCTCACGATATGTCTCTTGCTGTCATTCAATATTCTCATTCGATGTCTCTTAATGTTGTTCAATATTCTCATTCGATGTCTCTTACTGTCGTTCAATATTCTCATTCGATGTCTCTTAATGTTGTTCAATATTCTCATTCGATGTCTCTTACTGTCGTTCAATATTCTCATTCGATGTCTCTTAATGTTGTTTAATATTCTCATTCGATGTCTCTTAATGTTGTTCAATATTCTCATTCGATGTCTCTTACTGTCGTTCAATATTCTCATTCGATGTCTCTTACTGTTGTTCTATATTCTCACGATATGTCTCTTGCTGTCGTTCAATATTCTCATTCGATGTCTCTTAATGTTGTTCAATATTCTCATTCGATGTCTCCTTTGTCGTTCAATATTCCCATTCGATGTCTCTTACTGTTGTTCAATATTCTCATTCGATGTCTCTTACTGTTGTTCAATATTCTCATTCGATGTCTCTTGTGTTGTTCAATATTCTCACGAGATGTCTCTTGTGTCGTTCAATATTCTCATTCGATGTCTCTTACTGTCGTTCAATATTCTCATTCGATGTCTCTTACTGTCGTTCAATATTCTCACGAGATGTCTCTTACTGTTGTTCAATATTCTCACGAGATGTCTCTTACTGTCGTTCAATATTCTCATTCGATGTCTCTTACTGTCGTTCAATATTCTCATTCGATGTCTCTTGTGTTGTTCAATATTCTCACGAGATGTCTCTCACTGTCGTTAATATTCTCATTCGATGTCTCTTACTGTCGTTAAATCTTCTCATTCGATGTCTCTTGCTGTCGTTCAATATTCTCATTCGATGTCTCTTACTGTTGTTCAATATTCTCATTCGATGTCACTTGCTGTCGTTCAATATTCTCATTCAATGTCTCTTACTGTTGTTCAATATTCTCACGAAATGTATCTTGTGTCGTTCAATATTCTCATTCGATGTCTCTTACTGTCGTTAAATCTTCTCATTCGATGTCTCTTACTGTTGTTCAATATTCTCATTCGATGTCTCTTGTGTCGTTCAATATTCTCATTCGATGTCTCTTACTGTCGTTCAATATTCTCATTCGATGTCTCTTACTGTTGTTCAATATTCTCACGAGATGTCTCCTTTGTCGTTCAATATTCTCATTCGATGTCTCTTACTGTCGTTCAATATTCTCATTCGATGTCTCTTACTGTCGTTCAATATTCTCACGAGATGTCTCCTTTGTCGTTCAATATTCTCATTCGATGTCTCTTACTGTTGTTCAATATTCTCATTCGATGTCTCTTACTGTTGTTCAATATTCTCATTCGATGTCTCTTGTGTTGTTCAATATTCTCACGAGATGTCTCTTGTGTCGTTCAATATTCTCATTCGATGTCTCTTACTGTCGTTCAATATTCTCATTCGATGTCTCTTACTGTTGTTCAATATTCTCACGAGATGTCTCTTACTGTTGTTCAATATTCTCACGAGATGTCTCTTACTGTTGTTCAATATTCTCATTCGATGTCTCTTACTGTTGTTCAATATTCTCATTCGATGTCTCTTGTGTTGTTCAATATTCTCACGAGATGTCTCTCACTGTCGTTAATATTCTCATTCGATGTCTCTTACTGTCGTTAAATCTTCTCATTCGATGTCTCTTGCTGTCGTTCAATATTCTCATTCGATGTCTCTTACTGTTGTTCAATATTCTCATTCGATGTCACTTGCTGTCGTTCAATATTCTCATTCAATGTCTCTTACTGTTGTTCAATATTCTCACGAAATGTATCTTGTGTCGTTCAATATTCTCATTCGATGTCTCTTACTGTCGTTAAATCTTCTCATTCGATGTCTCTTACTGTTGTTCAATATTCTCATTCGATGTCTCTTGTGTCGTTCAATATTCTCATTCGATGTCTCTTACTGTCGTTCAATATTCTCATTCGATGTCTCTTACTGTTGTTCAATATTCTCACGAGATGTCTCTTGTGTCGTTCAATATTCTCATTCGATGTCTCTTACTGTCGTTCAATATTCTCACGAGATGTCTCTTACTGTTGTTCAATATTCTCACGAGATGTCTCCTTTGTCGTTCAATATTCTCATTCGATGTCTCTTACTGTTGTTCAATATTCTCATTCGATGTCTCTTACTGTTGTTCAATATTCTCATTCGATGTCTCTTGTGTTGTTCAATATTCTCACGAGATGTCTCTTGTGTCGTTCAATATTCTCATTCGATGTCTCTTACTGTCGTTCAATATTCTCATTCGATGTCTCTTACTGTTGTTCAATATTCTCACGAGATGTCTCTTACTGTTGTTCAATATTCTCACGAGATGTCTCTTACTGTTGTTCAATATTCTCATTCGATGTCTCTTACTGTTGTTCAATATTCTCATTCGATGTCTCTTGTGTTGTTCAATATTCTCACGAGATGTCTCTCACTGTCGTTAATATTCTCATTCGATGTCTCTTACTGTCGTTAAATCTTCTCATTCGATGTCTCTTGCTGTCGTTCAATATTCTCATTCGATGTCTCTTACTGTTGTTCAATATTCTCATTCGATGTCACTTGCTGTCGTTCAATATTCTCATTCAATGTCTCTTACTGTTGTTCAATATTCTCATTCGATGTCTCTTACTGTCGTTCAATATTCTCATTCGATGTCTCTTACTGTCGTTAAATCTTCTCATTCGATGTCTCTTACTGTTGTTCAATATTCTCATTCGATGTCTCTTGTGTCGTTCAATATTCTCATTCGATGTCTCTTACTGTCGTTCAATATTCTCATTCGATGTCTCTTACTGTTGTTCAATATTCTCACGAGATGTCTCCTTTGTCGTTCAATATTCTCATTCGATGTCTCTTACTGTTGTTCAATATTCTCATTCGATGTCTCTTACTGTTGTTCAATATTCTCATTCGATGTCTCTTGTGTTGTTCAATATTCTCACGAGATGTCTCTTGTGTCGTTCAATATTCTCATTCGATGTCTCTTAATGTCGTTCAATATTCTCATTCGATGTCTCTTAATGTTGTTCAATATTCTCATTCGATGTCTCTTACTGTTGTTCAATATTCTCACGATATGTCTCTTGCTGTCATTCAATATTCTCATTCGATGTCTCTTAATGTTGTTCAATATTCTCATTCGATGTCTCTTACTGTCGTTCAATATTCTCATTCGATGTCTCTTAATGTTGTTCAATATTCTCATTCGATGTCTCTTACTGTCGTTCAATATTCTCATTCGATGTCTCTTAATGTTGTTTAATATTCTCATTCGATGTCTCTTAATGTTGTTCAATATTCTCATTCGATGTCTCTTACTGTCGTTCAATATTCTCATTCGATGTCTCTTACTGTTGTTCTATATTCTCACGATATGTCTCTTGCTGTCGTTCAATATTCTCATTCGATGTCTCTTAATGTTGTTCAATATTCTCATTCGATGTCTCCTTTGTCGTTCAATATTCCCATTCGATGTCTCTTACTGTTGTTCAATATTCTCATTCGATGTCTCTTACTGTTGTTCAATATTCTCATTCGATGTCTCTTGTGTTGTTCAATATTCTCACGAGATGTCTCTTGTGTCGTTCAATATTCTCATTCGATGTCTCTTACTGTCGTTCAATATTCTCATTCGATGTCTCTTACTGTTGTTCAATATTCTCACGAGATGTCTCTTACTGTTGTTCAATATTCTCACGAGATGTCTCTTACTGTTGTTCAATATTCTCATTCGATGTCTCTTACTGTTGTTCAATATTCTCATTCGATGTCTCTTGTGTTGTTCAATATTCTCACGAGATGTCTCTCACTGTCGTTAATATTCTCATTCGATGTCTCTTACTGTCGTTAAATCTTCTCATTCGATGTCTCTTGCTGTCGTTCAATATTCTCATTCGATGTCTCTTACTGTTGTTCAATATTCTCATTCGATGTCACTTGCTGTCGTTCAATATTCTCATTCAATGTCTCTTACTGTTGTTCAATATTCTCACGAAATGTATCTTGTGTCGTTCAATATTCTCATTCGATGTCTCTTACTGTCGTTAAATCTTCTCATTCGATGTCTCTTACTGTTGTTCAATATTCTCATTCGATGTCTCTTGTGTCGTTCAATATTCTCATTCGATGTCTCTTACTGTCGTTCAATATTCTCATTCGATGTCTCTTACTGTTGTTCAATATTCTCACGAGATGTCTCCTTTGTCGTTCAATATTCTCATTCGATGTCTCTTACTGTCGTTCAATATTCTCATTCGATGTCTCTTACTGTTGTTCAATATTCTCATTCGATGTCTCTTGTGTTGTTCAATATTCTCACGAGATGTCTCTTGTGTCGTTCAATATTCTCATTCGATGTCTCTTACTGTCGTTCAATATTCTCATTCGATGTCTCTTACTGTTGTTCAATATTCTCACGAGATGTCTCTTACTGTTGTTCAATATTCTCACGAGATGTCTCTTACTGTTGTTCAATATTCTCATTCGATGTCTCTTACTGTTGTTCAATATTCTCATTCGATGTCTCTTGTGTTGTTCAATATTCTCACGAGATGTCTCTCACTGTCGTTAATATTCTCATTCGATGTCTCTTACTGTCGTTAAATCTTCTCATTCGATGTCTCTTGCTGTCGTTCAATATTCTCATTCGATGTCTCTTACTGTTGTTCAATATTCTCATTCGATGTCACTTGCTGTCGTTCAATATTCTCATTCAATGTCTCTTACTGTTGTTCAATATTCTCACGAAATGTATCTTGTGTCGTTCAATATTCTCATTCGATGTCTCTTACTGTCGTTAAATCTTCTCATTCGATGTCTCTTACTGTTGTTCAATATTCTCATTCGATGTCTCTTGTGTCGTTCAATATTCTCATTCGATGTCTCTTACTGTCGTTCAATATTCTCATTCGATGTCTCTTACTGTTGTTCAATATTCTCACGAGATGTCTCCTTTGTCGTTCAATATTCTCATTCGATGTCTCTTACTGTTGTTCAATATTCTCATTCGATGTCTCTTATTGTTGTTCAATATTCTCATTCGATGTCTCTTGTGTTGTTCAATATTCTCACGAGATGTCTCTTGTGTCGTTCAATATTCTCATTCGATGTCTCTTAATGTCGTTCAATATTCTCATTCGATGTCTCTTAATGTTGTTCAATATTCTCACGAGATGTCTCTTACTGTCGTTCAATATTCTCACGATATGTATCTTGCTGTCATTCAATATTCTCATTCGATGTCTCTTAATGTTGTTCAATATTCTCATTCGATGTCTCTTACTGTCGTTCAATATTCTCATTCGATGTCTCTTAATGTTGTTCAATATTCTCATTCGATGTCTCTTACTGTCGTTCAATATTCTCATTCGATGTCTCTTAATGTTGTTTAATATTCTAATTCGATGTCTCTTAATGTTGTTCAATATTCTCATTCGATGTCTCTTACTGTCGTTCAATATTCTCATTCGATGTCTCTTACTGTTGTTCTATATTCTCACGATATGTCTCTTGCTGTCGTTCAATATTCTCATTCGATGTCTCTTAATGTTGTTCAATATTCTCACGAGATGTCTCCTTTGTCGTTCAATATTCTCATTCGATGTCTCTTACTGTTGTTCAATATTCTCATTCGATGTCTCTTACTGTTGTTCAATATTCTCATTCGATGTCTCTTGTGTTGTTCAATATTCTCACGAGATGTCTCTTGTGTCGTTCAATATTCTCATTCGATGTCTCTTACTGTCGTTCAATATTCTCATTCGATGTCTCTTACTGTTGTTCAATATTCTCACGAGATGTCTCTTACTGTTGTTCAATATTCTCACGAGATGTCTCTTACTGTTGTTCAATATTCTCATTCGATGTCTCTTACTGTTGTTCAATATTCTCATTCGATGTCTCTTGTGTTGTTCAATATTCTCACGAGATGTCTCTCACTGTCGTTAATATTCTCATTCGATGTCTCTTACTGTCGTTAAATCTTCTCATTCGATGTCTCTTGCTGTCGTTCAATATTCTCATTCGATGTCTCTTACTGTTGTTCAATATTCTCATTCGATGTCACTTGCTGTCGTTCAATATTCTCATTCAATGTCTCTTACTGTTGTTCAATATTCTCACGAAATGTATCTTGTGTCGTTCAATATTCTCATTCGATGTCTCTTACTGTCGTTAAATCTTCTCATTCGATGTCTCTTACTGTTGTTCAATATTCTCATTCGATGTCTCTTGTGTCGTTCAATATTCTCATTCGATGTCTCTTACTGTCGTTCAATATTCTCATTCGATGTCTCTTACTGTTGTTCAATATTCTCACGAGATGTCTCCTTTGTCGTTCAATATTCTCATTCGATGTCTCTTACTGTTGTTCAATATTCTCATTCGATGTCTCTTACTGTTGTTCAATATTCTCATTCGATGTCTCTTGTGTTGTTCAATATTCTCACGAGATGTCTCTTGTGTCGTTCAATATTCTCATTCGATGTCTCTTACTGTCGTTCAATATTCTCATTCAATGTCTCTTACTGTTGTTCAATATTCTCACGAGATGTCTCTCACTGTCGTTAATATTCGCATTCGATGTCTCTTACTGTCATTCAATATTCTCATTCGATGTCTCTTAATGTTGTTCAATATTCTCACGAGATGTCTCTTACTGTCGTTCAATATTCTCACGATATGTCTCTTGCTGTCATTCAATATTCTCATTCGATGTCTCTTAATGTTGTTCAATATTCTCATTCGATGTCTCTTACTGTCGTTCAATATTCTCATTCGATGTCTCTTAATGTTGTTCAATATTCTCATTCGATGTCTCTTACTGTCGTTCAATATTCTCATTCGATGTCTCTTAATGTTGTTTAATATTCTCATTCGATGTCTCTTAATGTTGTTCAATATTCTCATTCGATGTCTCTTACTGTCGTTCAATATTCTCATTCGATGTCTCTTACTGTTGTTCTATATTCTCACGATATGTCTCTTGCTGTCGTTCAATATTCTCATTCGATGTCTCTTAATGTTGTTCAATATTCTCACGAGATGTCTCCTTTGTCGTTCAATATTCTCATTCGATGTCTCTTACTGTTGTTCAATATTCTCATTCGATGTCTCTTACTGTTGTTCAATATTCTCATTCGATGTCTCTTGTGTTGTTCAATATTCTCACGAGATGTCTCTTGTGTCGTTCAATATTCTCATTCGATGTCTCTTACTGTCGTTCAATATTCTCATTCGATGTCTCTTACTGTTGTTCAATATTCTCACGAGATGTCTCTTACTGTTGTTCAATATTCTCACGAGATGTCTCTTACTGTTGTTCAATATTCTCATTCGATGTCTCTTACTGTTGTTCAATATTCTCATTCGATGTCTCTTGTGTTGTTCAATATTCTCACGAGATGTCTCTCACTGTCGTTAATATTCTCATTCGATGTCTCTTACTGTCGTTAAATCTTCTCATTCGATGTCTCTTGCTGTCGTTCAATATTCTCATTCGATGTCTCTTACTGTTGTTCAATATTCTCATTCGATGTCACTTGCTGTCGTTCAATATTCTCATTCAATGTCTCTTACTGTTGTTCAATATTCTCATGAAATGTATCTTGTGTCGTTCAATATTCTCATTCGATGTCTCTTACTGTCGTTAAATCTTCTCATTCGATGTCTCTTACTGTTGTTCAATATTCTCATTCGATGTCTCTTGTGTCGTTCAATATTCTCATTCGATGTCTCTTACTGTCGTTCAATATTCTCATTCGATGTCTCTTACTGTTGTTCAATATTCTCACGAGATGTCTCCTTTGTCGTTCAATATTCTCATTCGATGTCTCTTACTGTTGTTCAATATTCTCATTCGATGTCTCTTACTGTTGTTCAATATTCTCATTCGATGTCTCTTGTGTTGTTCAATATTCTCACGAGATGTCTCTTGTGTCGTTCAATATTCTCATTCGATGTCTCTTACTGTCGTTCAATATTCTCATTCAATGTCTCTTACTGTTGTTCAATATTCTCACGAGATGTCTCTCACTGTCGTTAATATTCGCATTCGATGTCTCTTACTGTCATTCAACATTCTCATTCGATGTCTCTCACTGTCGTTCAATATTCTCATTCGATGTCTCTTACTGTCGTTAAATCTTCTCATTCGATGTCTCTTACTGTTGTTTAATATTCTCACGAGATGTCTCTTTTGTCGTTCAACATTCTCATTCAATGTCTCTTACTGTCGTTCAACATTCTCATTCGATGTCTCTTACTGTCGTTCAATATTCTCATTCGATGTCTCTTACTGTCGTTCAATATTCTCATTCGATGTCTCTTGTGTTGTTCAATATTCTCATTCGATGTCTCTTGCTGTCGTTCAATATTCTCATTCGATGTCTCTTACTGTCGTTCAATATTCTCATTCGAGTTCTCTTACTGTCGTTCAATATTCTCATTCGATGTCTCTTGTGTTGTTCAATATTCTCATTCGATGTCTCTTGCTGTCGTTCAATATTCTCATTCGATGTCTCTTACTGTCGTTCAATATTCTCATTCGAGTTCTCTTACTGTCGTTCAATATTCTCATTCGATGTCTCTTACTGTTGTTCAATATTCTCATTCGATGTCTCTTACTGTCGTTCAATATTCTCATTCGATGTCTCTTACTGTTGTTCAATATTCTCATTCGATGTCTCTTACTGTTGTTCAATATTCTCATTCGATGTCTCTTACTGTCGTTCAATATTCTCATTCGATGTCTCTTAATGTTGTTCAATATTCTCATTCGATGTCTCTTACTGTTGTTCAATATTCTCATTCGATGTCTCTTACTGTCGTTCAATATTCTCATTCGATGTCAAACCAATCATCCATAGTCAGGGAACAAATTATAAGATTCACTCTGGGCCATTTTTATGTGAACACATTTAATTCATTTTGTGTAAGAAAAGGGAAACTCAAAGGCCATATGCTGACCTTTACATCATATACTTTATTATGACCTTATTTAGTTAAATACATTGCCTTTCAATTGGAACCATTTATTTTCGTTTTCCGGTCTTCACCTTATATTACCCCTAAAATCGTGCTACTGCCCCTTGAAATTATATGTTCATAAAAATACAAATATCCTTATATTATAGTCATATTTCGTTTTTAAGCTCATGTTTCTCTATCAAAACAGGTAAAACCCGTAATTAGGCCCTGGGCTTAAATAAGTGCAACCCCGGTTGGGTCGGGGTCATCTTAACTCTTGATATGGAGTTCTTATTGGTTTCCTTTATACTCGTCCAAATATCAACATCTACTAGTGATACAATGAACATCCATGGATTTCCCTAATTACTTGAAACATTATTATCCAAAATTTGTTAACGTTTTCTTAATAATTCAACATGAATTTTCGGATTTAATAATCAACAAAAAATTACAATGTTTTGTTAACGGCTGTTGATATAGATCTTCTTAGCCCACACCGTCAAATGAACTCTAAAATCAAATTGAAACACATCATAAGAAAGTAAAACCGCATAATGTTTAAATTAAATTCATTTGAATTAAAGATATTATACAGTGCTGGTAACAACATGAAAACAGTGTAATATATTTCTTTAAAAAGATGCCTGCATTGCGTTGTCCAGAACGTTGTTTAGTGCTTTTAAAATACAAAAAACTCTACAATACAAACCATTACACAGGTTATCAGATGATCAGCAGGTGACTCCAACTTCAACCACCCTCTGTGACCATTTCTATGGTTAATATTTTCTATTTCCTACACGCTAGTACACATTTTATTACTTTCCTGTATGCAGTTACCGTCATCTATCCTTTTCAGTTACCGCCATCATGCTCATTTATGATTTTCCAGTTACCGTCATCATGCCCGATTTTTAAAACTTGAATATCTGCATTAATGTGTATTTATAAAAGGTAATATTTTTAGAATCTCGTCTCCACATCAACCTGAATCTAAGTGCATTATTGAATTTATCTGAATGTATCTGAACAACTAGAACATCGCGTGAAAAGTTCCGAAGTGTATGGCCTGCCGCCATGTTGGGATGATCGTAACTAAAGTTACGGTTATCGGTTTACGCACAGTGATGTTGCCCTGGATGGAATAATTCACTGTGGTCAAGAGAACTTTGAATCAATTCCATTATATAATACGACAACTAAACAACCTAAATAGAAAATTTGCAATATACCTAAAATGGTATAACGAAGAAAAGGATTGAAACCTTGTTAGATATTGATAACAGTTAACCACTCTTCCAGTATCAAATCGATCCTGCTTCGACAGCATATTTTTTCCGCAAAACTCCTCCAATACCATGACATCTAACAGTTAGGATATTTTCTATTAGTATAAATAATGGCTCCTTTATGCTCAAAGAACCATTTTATTCATTATTTGATCAAATTGTGTTCTATTTTACAGTGTAATTATTGTTTCATGATTTTGCAAAATTAGAAATTAACCCGTTTGTGTGACATTCTAGCAGTTGATGGTATAATGCAGTCTAAGTAAACCTAGCCTGAATAATACTCGTTTCACTTTGATATTGAGTCTAGCAAGATGTAGTCACTACATCTTGCTAGACTCAATATCGAAGTGAAACAAGTATTATTGAGGCTATGTTTACTTAGACTGTGGTATAAGAAAGAACAAGAGTAAGTCTATGGACGAACAACTTCTTTATTTGACTTATTTGTTTGACCAAACTATATTCATTGTTGTAGTCATCATTATTTCACAACGGTATAAGGCTCTATACCGAAACGCCGCTACTGTCAAATATAGAACTTGTTCATCCATAGAATTAATGCTGTTCTTCCTGGAAATTAATCTATATAGCAACTCATTTTAAATATCATTTCCTAGAAAAAAAGATATCTAAAATCAGACAAATTTGAATTCTTTTTTTTATATCAGATTTTATCAATTATGGTGATGTTGCAGTTACTCTCGGAAGCAACAAGTTCTGAAATGATATAATTATGATAATTGATTCCAAATTCAATGATTTTATTGTTAGAGGGACAGTAGAACGTTTTAGTGGGGATATGAGGTGATGTCAGGAAAACGAAAATAAATGGTTCCAATTAAAAGACAATGTATTTGAACTAACTAAAATAGTAATAAATCAAAAAGATAATGTAAAGTTCAGCCATGCAATTCCTTTTTCTTACACAAAATGAACTATAGGTGTTCACACAATAATGGCCGCCAATGGACATTTTGTGAATCCTGATAATTTGTTTTTTTATTATGGAAAATTATTAAAAGAATTAGTGGAATAAAAGTCATTATTTTCATTTTTGAGTGAAAGCTTTCATACATAATTAGAAAATTTTAGCGGAAAAAATTATATTCAATATCACTCAAATATTACTGCACAGGAAATAAGGAAATGGCAACTATTACTGCTTGCATTTGTATTACAATTTGATCATGGGATTTGATTCCAAGCAACATTTTCAAAGTGAAATAGTCAGAGAGTCTCCTTTGAAGGTATTTTAGTCCGTCTGTTTCCTGTGGTAAAGGAAACTTCTACAATGGATTCATTTTATTTAAATGGACATGCAACCAAAGATTTCGTATTTTGAAATAATATGTTTTCTCATAAGAGTACAGAGGATTGAAGTGGAAGAGATAGTCTTGCTATAAGCTGATGCTCATGGTCACGCCTTACTGTTACAATATTCTCATTCGATGTCTCTTGAGTGGATCAATATTCTCATTCGATGTCTCTTACTGTTGTTCAATATTCTCACGAAATGTCTCTTACTGTCGTTCATCATTCTCATTCGATGACTCTTACTGTCGTTCAATATTCTCATTCGATGTCTCTTAATGTTGTTCAATATTCTCATTCGATGTCTCTTAATGTTGTTCAATATTCTCATTCGATGTCCCTTACTGTCGTTCAATATTCTCATTCGATGTCTCTTAATGTTGTTCAATATTCTCATTCGATGTCTCTTACTGTCGTTCAATATTCTCATTCGATGTCTCTTGTGTTGTTCAATATTCTCACGAGATGTCTCTTGTGTCGTTCAATATTCTCATTTGATGTCTCTTACTGTTGTTTAATATTCTCATTCGATGTCTCTTACTGTTGTTCAATATTCTCACGATATGTCTCTTACTGTCGTTCAATATTCTCATTCGATGTCTCTTGTGTCGTTCAACATTCTCATTCGATGTCTCTTACTGTCGTTCAATATTCTCATTCGATGTCTCTTAATGTTGTTCAATATTCTCACGATATGTCTCTTACTGTCGTTCAATATTCTCACGATATGTCTCTTGTGTCGTTCAATATTCTCATTCGATGTCTCTTACTGTTGTTTAATATTCTCATTCGATGTCTTTTACTGTCGTTCAATATTCTCATTCGATGTCTCTTAATGTTGTTCAATATTCTCATTCGATGTCTCTTAATGTTGTTTAATATTCTCATTCGATGTCTCTAACTGTCGTTCAATCTTCTCATTCGATGTCTCTTAATGTTGTTCAATATTCTCATTCGATGTCTCTTGTGTCGTTCAACATTCTCATTCGATGTCTCTTACTGTCGTTCAGTATTCTCATTCGATGTCTCTTACTGTCGTTCAATATTCTCATTCGATGTCTCTTAATGTTGTTTAATATTCTCATTCGATGTCTCTAACTGTCGTTCAATATTCTCATTCGATGTCTCTTAATGTTGTTCAATATTCTCATCGATGCCTCTTGTGTCGTTCAACATTCTCATTCGATGTCTCTTACTGTCGTTCAATATTCTCATTCGATGTCTCTTACTGTCCTTCAATATTCTCATTCGATGTCTCTTGTGTCGTTCAATATTCTCATTCGATGTCTCTTACTGTCGTTCAATATTCTCATTCGATGTCTCTTACTGTCGTTCAATACTCTCATTCGATGTCTCTTACTGTCGTTCAATATTCTCATTCGATGTCTCTTACTGTCGTTCAATATTCTCATTCGATGTCTCTTAATGTTGTTCAATATTCTCATTCGATGTCTCTTGTGTCGTTCAACATTCTCATTCGATGTCTCTTACTGTCGTTCAATATTCTCATTCGATGTCTCTTACTGTCCTTCAATATTCTCATTCGATGTCTCTTGTGTTGTTCAATATTCTCATTCGATGTCTCTTACTGTCGTTCAATATTCTCATTCGATGTCTCTTACTGTCGTTCAATACTCTCATTCGATGTCTCTTACTGTCGTTCAATATTCTCATTCGATGTCTCTTACTGTCGTTCAATATTCTCATTCGATGTCTCTTAATGTTGTTCAATATTCACATTCGATGTCTCTTACTGTCGTTCAATATTCTCATTCGATGTCTCTTACTGTCGTTCAATATTCTCATTCGATGTCTCTTAATGTTGTTCAATATTCTCATTCGATGTCTCTTGTGTTGTTCAATATTCTCACGAGATGTCTCTTACTGTCGTTCAATATTCTCAATCGATGTCTCTTGTGTCGTTCAACATTCTCATTCGATGTCTCTTACTGTCGTTCAATATTCTCATTCGATGTCTCTTGTGTCGTTCAACATTCTCATTCAATGTCTCTTACTGTTGTTCAATATTCTCATTTGATGTCTCTTACTGTTGTTTAATATTCTCACGAGATGTCTCTTGTGTCATTCAACATATTCATTTGATGTCTCTTGTGTCGTTCAACATTCTCATTCGATGTCTCTTAATGTTGTTTAATATTCTCATTCGATGTCTCTTAATGTCGTTCAATATTCTCATTCGATGTCTCTTAATGTTGTTCAATATTCTCACGAGATGTCTCTAACTGTCGTTCAATATTCTCACGATATGTCTCTTGCTGTAGTTCAATATTCTCATTCGATGTCTCTTAATGTTGTTCAATATTCTCATTCGATGTCTCTTACTGTCGTTCAATATTCTCATTCGATGTCTCTTAATGTTGTTCAATATTCTCATTCGATGTCTCTTACTGTCGTTCAATATTCTCATTCGATGTCTCTTAATGTTGTTCAATATTCTCATTCGATGTCTCTTAATGTTGTTCAATATTCTCATTCGATGTCTCTTACTGTCGTTCAATATTCTCATTCGATGTCTCTTACTGTTGTTCAATATTCTCACGATATGTCTCTTGCTGTCGTTCAATATTCTCATTCGATGTCTCTTAATGTTGTTCAATATTCTCATTCGATGTCTCTTACTGTCGTTCAATATTCTCACGAAATGTCTCTTACTGTCGTTCAATATTCTCACGATATGTCTCTTGCTGTCGTTCAATATTCTCATTCGATGTCTCTTAATGTTGTTCAATATTCTCATTCGATGTCTCTTACTGTCGTTCAATATTCTCATTTGATGTCTCTTGTGTCGTTCAATATTCTCACGAGATGTCTCTTGTGTCGTTTAATATTCTCATTCGATGTCTCTTACTGTTGTTCAATATTCTCATTCGATGTCTCTTAATGTTGTTCAATATTCTCATTCGATGTCTCTTAATGTTGTTCAATATTCTCATTTGATGTCTCTTACTGTTGTTTAATATTCTCACGAGATGTCTCTTGTGTCATTCAACATATTCATTTGATGTCTCTTGTGTCGTTCAACATTCTCATTCGATGTCTCTTAATGTTGTTTAATATTCTTATTCGATGTCTCTTACTGTCGATCAATATTCTCATTCGATGTCTCTTAATGTTGTTCAATATTCTCACGAGATGTCTCTTACTGTCGTTCAATATTCTCACGATATGTCTCTTGCTGTCGTTCAATATTCTCATTCGATGTCTCTTAATGTTGTTCAATATTCTCATTCGATGTCTCTTACTGTCGTTCAATATTCTCATTCGATGTCTCTTAATGTTGTTCAATATTCTCATTCTATGTCTCTTACTGTCGTTCATATTCTCATTCGATGTCTCTTAATGTTGTTCAATATTCTCATTCGATGTCTCTTAATGTTGTTCAATATTCTCATTCGATGTCTCTTACTGTCGTTCAATATTCTCATTCGATGTCTCTTACTGTTCTTCAATATTCTCACGATATGTCTCTTGCTGTCGTTCAATATTCTCATTCGATGTCTCTTAATGTTGTTCAATATTCTCATTCGATGTCTCTTACTGTCGTTCAATATTCTCATTCGATGTCTCTTACTGTCGTTCAATATTCTCACGACATGTCTCTTGCTGTCGTTCAATATTCTCATTCGATGTCTCTTAATGTTGTTCAATATTCTCATTCGATGTCTTTCACTGTCGTTCAATATTCTCATTCGATGTCTCTTAATGTTGTTCAATATTCTCATTCGATGTCTCTTGCTGTCGTTCAATATTCTCATTCGATGTCTCTTGTGTCGTTCAATATTCTCATTCGATGTCTCTTAATGTTGTTCAATATTCTCATTCGATGTCTCTTGTGTTGTTCAATATTCTCACGAGATGTCTCTTGTGTCGTTCAATATTCTCATTTGATGTCTCTTACTGTTGTTTAATATTCTCATTCGATGTCTCTTACTGTCGTTCAATATTCTCACGATATGTCTCTTACTGTTGTTCAATATTCTCATTCGATGTCTCTTGTGTCGTTCAACATTCTCATTCGATGTCTCTTACTGTCGTTCAATCTTCTCATTTGATGTCTCTTACTGTCGTTCAATATTCTCATTCGATGTCTCTTAATGTTGTTCAATATTCTCACGATATGTCTCTTACTGTCGTTCAATATTCTCACAATATGTCTCTTGTGTCGTTCAATACTCTCATTCGATGTCTCTTACTGTTCTTTAATATTCTCATTCGATGTCTCTTACTGTCGTTCAATATTCTCATTCGATGTCTCTTAATGTTGTTCAATATTCTCATTCGATGTCTCTTAATGTTGTTTAATATTCTCATTCGATGTCTCTAACTGTCGTTCAATCTTCTCATTCGATGTCTCTTAATGTTGTTCAATATTCTCATTCGATGTCTCTTGTGTCGTTCAACATTCTTATTCGATGTCTCTTACATGTACTGTCGTTCAATATTCTCATTCGATGTCTCTTACTGTCGTTCAATATTCTCGTTCGATGTCTCTTAATGTTGTTTAATATTCTCATTCGATGTCTCTAACTGTCATTCAATATTCTCATTCGATGTCTCTTAATGTTGTTCAATATTCTCATTCGATGTCTCTTGTGTCGTTCAACATTCTCATTCGATGTCTCTTACTGTCGTTCAATATTCTCATTCGATGTCTCTTACTGTCGTTCAATATTCTCATTCGATGTCTCTTGTGTTGTTCAATATTCTCATTCGATGTCTCTTACTGTCATTCAATATTCTCATTCGATGTCTCTTACTGTCGTTCAATATTCTCATTCGATGTCTCTTACTGTCGTTCAATATTCTCATTCGATGTCTCTTACTGTCGTTCAATATTCTCATTCGATGTCTCTTACTGTCGTTCAATCTTCTCATTTGATGTCTCTTAATGTTGTTCAATATTCTCATTCGATGTCTCTTACTATCGTTCAATATTCTCATTCGATGTCTCTTACTGTCGTTCAATATTCTCATTCGATGTCTCTTACTGTCGTTCAATATTCTCACGATATGTCTCTTGCTGTCGTTCAATATTCTCATTCGATGTCTCTTAATGTTGTTCAATATTCTCATTCGATGTCTTTTACTGTCGTTCAATATTCTCATTCGATGTCTCTTAATGTTGTTCAATATTCTCATTCGATGTCTCTTGCTGTCGTTCAATATTCTCATTCGATGTCTCTTGTGTCGTTCAATATTCTCATTCGATGTCTCTTAATGTTGTTCAATATTCTCATTCGATGTCTCTTGTGTTGTTCAATATTCTCACGAGATGTCTCTTGTGTTGTTCAATATTCTCATTTGATGTCTCTTACTGTTGTTTAATATTCTCATTCGATGTCTCTTACTGTCGTTCAATATTCTCACGATATGTCTCTTACTGTTGTTCAATATTCTCATTCGATGTCTCTTGTGTCGTTCAACATTCTCATTCGATGTCTCTTACTGTCGTTCAATCTTCTCATTCGATGTCTCTTACTGTCGTTCAATATTCTCATTCGATGTCTCTTAATGTTGTTCAATATTCTCACGAAATGTCTCTTACTGTCGTTCAATATTCTCACAATATGTCTCTTGTGTCGTTCAATACTCTCATTCGATGTCTCTTACTGTTGTTTAATATTCTCATTCGATGTCTCTTACTGTCGTTCAATATTCTCATTCGATGTCTCTTAATGTTGTTCAATATTCTCATTCGATGTCTCTTAATGTTGTTTAATATTCTCATTCGATGTCTCTAACTGTCGTTCAATCTTCTCATTCGATGTCTCTTAATGTTGTTCAATATTCTCATTCGATGTCTCTTGTGTCGTTCAACATTCTTATTCGATGTCTCTTACATGTACTGTCGTTCAATATTCTCATTCGATGTCTCTTACTGTCGTTCAATATTCTCGTTCGATGTCTCTTAATGTTGTTTAATATTCTCATTCGATGTCTCTAACTGTCATTCAATATTCTCATTCGATGTCTCTTAATGTTGTTCAATATTCTCATTCGATGTCTCTTGTGTCGTTCAACATTCTCATTCGATGTCTCTTACTGTCGTTCAATATTCTCATTCGATGTCTCTTACTGTCGTTCAATATTCTCATTCGATGTCTCTTGTGTTGTTCAATATTCTCATTCGATGTCTCTTACTGTCGTTCAATATTCTCATTCGATGTCTCTTACCGTCGTTCAATATTCTCATTCGATGTCTCTTACTGTCGTTCAATATTCTCATTCGATGTCTCTTACTGTCGTTCAATATTCTCATTCGATGTCTCTTACTGTCGTTCAATCTTCTCATTTGATGTCTCTTAATGTTGTTCAATATTCTCATTCGATGTCTCTTACTATCGTTCAATATTCTCATTCGATGTCTCTTACTGTCGTTCAATATTCTCATTCGATGTCTCTTAATGTTGTTTAATATTCTCATTCGATGTCTCTTGTGTTGTTCAATATTCTCACGAGATGTCTCTTACTGTCGTTCAATATTCTCAATCGATGTCTCTTGTGTCGTTCAACATTCTCATTCGATGTCTCTTATTGTCGTTCAATATTCTCATTCGATGTCTCTTGTGTCGTTCAACATTCTCATTCGATGTCTCTTACTGTTGTTCAATATTCTCATTTGATGTGTCTTACTGTTGTTTAATATTCTCACGAGATGTCTCTTGTGTCATTCAACATATTCATTTGATGTCTCTTGAGTCGTTCAACATTCTCATTCGATGTCTCTTAATGTTGTTTAATATTCTCATTCGATGTCTCTTAATGTCATTCAATATTCTCATTCGATGTCTCTTAATGTTGTTCAATATTCTCACGAGATGTCTCTTACTGTCGTTCAATATTCTCACGATATGTCTCTTGCTGTCATTCAATATTCTCATTCGATGTCTCTTAATGTTGTTCAATATTCTCATTCGATGTCTCTTACTGTCGTTCAATATTCTCATTCGATGTCTCTTAATGTTGTTCAATATTCTCATTCGATGTCTCTTACTGTCGTTCAATATTCTCATTCGATGTCTCTTAATGTTGTTTAATATTCTCATTTGATGTCTCTTAATGTTGTTCAATATTCTCATTCGATGTCTCTTACTGTCGTTCAATATTCTCATTCGATGTCTCTTACTGTTGTTCTATATTCTCACGATATGTCTCTTGCTGTCGTTCAATATTCTCATTCGATGTCTCTTAATGTTGTTCAATATTCTCATTCGATGTCTCTTACTGTCGTTCAATATTCTCATTTGATGTCTCTTGTGTCGTTCAATATTCTCACGAGATGTCTCTTGTGTCGTTCAATATTCTCACGAGATGTCTCTTCATGTTGTTCAATATTCTCAATCGATGTCTCTTGTGTCGTTCAATATTCTCATTTGATGTCTCTTGTGTCGTTTAATATTCTCATTCGATGTCTCTTACTGTCGTTCAATATTCTCATTCGATGTCTCTTAATGTTGTTCAATATTCTCATTCGATGTCTCTTAATGTTGTTCAATATTCTCAATCGATGTCTCTTGTGTCGTTCAACATTCTCATTCGATGTCTCTTACTGTCGTTCAATATTCTCATTCGATGTCTCTTACTGTCGCTCAATATTCTCATTCGATGTCTCTTGTGTTGTTCAATATTCTCATTTGATGTCTCTTACTGTTGTTTAATATTCTCACGAGATGTCTCTTGTGTCATTCAACATATTCATTTGATGTCTCTTGTGTCGTTCAACATTCTCATTCGATGTCTCTTACTGTTGTTCAATATTCTCATTTGATGTCTCTTACTGTTGTTTAATATTCTCACGAGATGTCTCTTGTGTCATTCAACATATTCATTTGATGTCTCTTGTGTCGTTCAACATTCTCATTCGATGTCTCTTAATGTTGTTTAATATTCTCATTCGATGTCTCTTACTGTCGTTCAATATTCTCATTCGATGTCTCTTAATGTTGTTCAATATTCTCACGAGATGTCTCTTACTGTCGTTCAATATTCTCACGATATGTCTCTTGCTGTCGTTCAATATTCTCATTCGATGTCTCTTAATGTTGTTCAATATTCTCATTCGATGTCTCTTACTGTCGTTCAATATTCTCATTCGATGTCTCTTAATGTTGTTTAATATTCTCATTCGATGTCTCTTACTGTCGTTCAATATTCTCATTCGATGTCTCTTAATGTTGTTCAATATTCTCATTCGATGTCTCTTACTGTCGTTCAATATTCTCATTCGATGTCTCTTACTGTCGTTCAATATTCTCACAATATGTCTCTTGTGTCGTTCAATATTCTCATTCGATGTCTCTTACTGTTGTTTAATATTCTCATTCGATGTCTCTTACTGTCGTTCAATATTCTCATTCGATGTCTCTTAATGTTGTTCAATATTCTCATTCGATGTCTCTTAATGTTGTTTAATATTCTCATTCGATGTCTCTAACTGTCGTTCAATCTTCTCATTCGATGTCTCTTAATGTTGTTCAATATTCTCATTCGATGTCTCTTACTGTTGTTTAATATTCTCACGAGATGTCTCTTGTGTCATTCAACATATTCATTTGATGTCTCTTGTGTCGTTCAACATTCTCATTCGATGTCTCTTAATGTTGTTTAATATTCTCATTCGATGTCTCTTACTGTCGATCAATATTCTCATTCGATGTCTCTTAATGTTGTTCAATATTCTCACGAGATGTCTCTTACTGTCGTTCAATATTCTCACGATATGTCTCTTGCTGTCGTTCAATATTCTCATTCGATGTCTCTTAATGTTGTTCAATATTCTCATTCGATGTCTCTTACTGTCGTTCAATATTCTCATTCGATGTCTCTTACTGTCGTTCAATATTCTCACAATATGTCTCTTGTGTCGTTCAATATTCTCATTCGATGTCTCTTACTGTTGTTTAATATTCTCATTCGATGTCTCTTACTGTCGTTCAATATTCTCATTCGATGTCTCTTAATGTTGTTCAATATTCTCATTCGATGTCTCTTAATGTTGTTTAATATTCTCATTCGATGTCTCTAACTGTCGTTCAATCTTCTCATTCGATGTCTCTTAATGTTGTTCAATATTCTCATTCGATGTCTCTTACTGTTGTTTAATATTCTCACGAGATGTCTCTTGTGTCATTCAACATATTCATTTGATGTCTCTTGTGTCGTTCAACATTCTCATTCGATGTCTCTTAATGTTGTTTAATATTCTCATTCGATGTCTCTTACTGTCGATCAATATTCTCATTCGATGTCTCTTAATGTTGTTCAATATTCTCACGAGATGTCTCTTACTGTCGTTCAATATTCTCACGATATGTCTCTTGCTGTCGTTCAATATTCTCATTCGATGTCTCTTAATGTTGTTCAATATTCTCATTCGATGTCTCTTACTGTCGTTCAATATTCTCATTCGATGTCTCTTAATGTTGTTCAATATTCTCATTCTATGTCTCTTACTGTCGTTCATATTCTCATTCGATGTCTCTTAATGTTGTTCAATATTCTCATTCGATGTCTCTTAATGTTGTTCAATATTCTCATTCGATGTCTCTTACTGTCGTTCAATATTCTCATTCGATGTCTCTTACTGTTGTTCAATATTCTCACGATATGTCTCTTGCTGTCGTTCAATATTCTCATTCGATGTCTCTTAATGTTGTTCAATATTCTCATTCGATGTCTCTTACTGTCGTTCAATATTCTCATTCGATGTCTCTTACTGTCGTTCAATATTCTCACGATATGTCTCTTGCTGTCGTTCAATATTCTCATTCGATGTCTCTTAATGTTGTTCAATATTCTCATTCGATGTCTTTTACTGTCGTTCAATATTCTCATTCGATGTCTCTTAATGTTGTTCAATATTCTCATTCGATGTCTCTTGCTGTCGTTCAATATTCTCATTCGATGTCTCTTGTGTCGTTCAATATTCTCATTCGATGTCTCTTAATGTTGTTCAATATTCTCATTCGATGTCTCTTGTGTTGTTCAATATTCTCACGAGATGTCTCTTGTGTCGTTCAATATTCTCATTTGATGTCTCGTACTGTTGTTTAATATTCTCATTCGATGTCTCTTACTGTCGTTCAATATTCTCACGATATGTCTCTTACTGTTGTTCAATATTCTCATTCGATGTCTCTTGTGTCGTTCAACATTCTCATTCGATGTCTCTTACTGTCGTTCAATCTTCTCATTCGATGTCTCTTACTGTCGTTCAATATTCTCATTCGATGTCTCTTAATGTTGTTCAATATTCTCACGATATGTCTCTTACTGTCGTTCAATATTCTCACAATATGTCTCTTGTGTCGTTCAATATTCTCATTCGATGTCTCTTACTGTTGTTTAATATTCTCATTCGATGTCTCTTACTGTCGTTCAATATTCTCATTCGATGTCTCTTAATGTTGTTCAATATTCTCATTCGATGTCTCTTAATGTTGTTTAATATTCTCATTCGATGTCTCTAACTGTCGTTCAATCTTCTCATTCGATGTCTCTTAATGTTGTTCAATATTCTCATTCGATGTCTCTTGTGTCGTTCAACATTCTTATTCGATGTCTCTTACATGTACTGTCGTTCAATATTCTCATTCGATGTCTCTTACTGTCGTTCAATATTCTCATTCGATGTCTCTTAATGTTGTTTAATATTCTCATTCGATGTCTCTAACTGTCATTCAATATTCTCATTCGATGTCTCTTAATGTTGTTCAATATTCTCATTCGATGTCTCTTGTGTCGTTCAACATTCTCATTCGATGTCTCTTACTGTCGTTCAATATTCTCATTCGATGTCTCTTACTGTCGTTCAATATTCTCATTCGATGTCTCTTGTGTTGTTCAATATTCTCATTCGATGTCTCTTACTGTCGTTCAATATTCTCATTCGATGTCTCTTACTGTCGTTCAATATTCTCATTCGATGTCTCTTACTGTCGTTCAATATTCTCATTCGATGTCTCTTACTGTCGTTCAATATTCTCATTCGATGTCTCTTACTGTCGTTCAATCTTCTCATTTGATGTCTCTTAATGTTGTTCAATATTCTCATTCGATGTCTCTTACTATCGTTCAATATTCTCATTCGATGTCTCTTACTGTCGTTGAATATTCTTATTCGATGTCTCTTAATGTTGTTTAATATTCTCATTCGATGTCTCTTGTGTTGTTCAATATTCTCACCTGATGTCTCTTACTGTCGTTCAATATTCTCAATCGATGTCTCTTGTGTCGTTCAACATTCTCATTCGATGTCTCTTATTGTCGTTCAATATTCTCATTCGATGTCTCTTGTGTCGTTCAACATTCTCATTCGATGTCTCTTACTGTTGTTCAATATTCTCATTTGATGTGTCTTACTGTTGTTTAATATTCTCACGAGATGTCTCTTGTGTCATTCAACATATTCATTTGATGTCTCTTGAGTCGTTCAACATTCTCATTCGATGTCTCTTAATGTTGTTTAATATTCTCATTCGATGTCTCTTAATGTCGTTCAATATTCTCATTCGATGTCTCTTAATGTTGTTCAATATTCTCACGAGATGTCTCTTACTGTCGTTCAATATTCTCACGATATGTCTCTTGCTGTCATTCAATATTCTCATTCGATGTCTCTTAATGTTGTTCAATATTCTCATTCGATGTCTCTTACTGTCGTTCAATATTCTCATTCGATGTCTCTTAATGTTGTTCAATATTCTCATTCGATGTCTCTTACTGTCGTTCAATATTCTCATTCGATGTCTCTTAATGTTGTTTAATATTCTCATTCGATGTCTCTTAATGTTGTTCAATATTCTCATTCGATGTCTCTTACTGTCGTTCAATATTCTCATTCGATGTCTCTTACTGTTGTTCTATATTCTCACGATATGTCTCTTGCTGTCGTTCAATATTCTCATTCGATGTCTCTTAATGTTGTTCAATATTCTCATTCGATGTCTCTTACTGTCGTTCAATATTCTCATTCGATGTCTCTTACTGTCGTTCAATATTCTCACGATATGTCTCTTGCTGTCGTTCAATATTCTCATTCGATGTCTCTTAATGTTGTTCAATATTCTCATTCGATGTCTCTTACTGTCGTTCAATATTCTCATTCGATGTCTCTTGTGTCGTTCAATATTCTCACGAGATGTCTCTTGTGTCGTTCAATATTCTCACGAGATGTCTCTTCATGTTGTTCAATATTCTCAATCGATGTCTCTTGTGTCGTTCAATATTCTCATTTGATGTCTCTTGTGTCGTTTAATATTCTCATTCGATGTCTCTTACTGTCGTTCAATATTCTCATTCGATGTCTCTTAATGTTGTTCAATATTCTCAATCGATGTCTCTTGTGTCGTTCAACATTCTCATTCGATGTCTCTTACTGTCGTTCAATATTCTCATTCGATGTCTCTTACTGTCGCTCAATATTCTCATTCGATGTCTCTTGTGTTGTTCAATATTCTCATTTGATGTCTCTTACTGTTGTTTAATATTCTCACGAGATGTCTCTTGTGTCATTCAACATATTCATTTGATGTCTCTTGTGTCGTTCAACATTCTCATTCGATGTCTCTTACTGTTGTTCAATATTCTCATTTGATGTCTCTTACTGTTGTTTAATATTCTCACGAGATGTCTCTTGTGTCATTCAACATATTCATTTGATGTCTCTTGTGTCGTTCAACATTCTCATTCGATGTCTCTTAATGTTGTTTAATATTCTCATTCGATGTCTCTTACTGTCGTTCAATATTCTCATTCGATGTCTCTTACTGTCGTTCAATATTCTCACGAGATGTCTCTTACTGTCGTTCAATATTCTCACGATATGTCTCTTGCTGTCGTTCAATATTCTCATTCGATGTCTCTTAATGTTGTTCAATATTCTCATTCGATGTCTCTTACTGTCGTTCAATATTCTCATTCGATGTCTCTTAATGTTGTTCAATATTCTCATTCGATGTCTCTTACTGTCGTTCAATATTCTCATTCGATGTCTCTTAATGTTGTTCAATATTCTCATTCGATGTCTCTTACTGTCGTTCAATATTCTCATTCGATGTCTCTTACTGTCGTTCAATATTCTCATTCGATGTCTCTTAATGTTGTTCAATATTCTCATTCGATGTCTCTTAATGTTGTTCAATATTCTCATTCGATGTCTCTTGCTGTCGTTCAATATTCTCATTCGATGTCTCTTGCTGTCGTTCAATATTCTCATTCGATGTCTCTTAATGTTGTTTAATATTCTCATTCGATGTCTCTTAATGTTGTATAATATTGTCATTCGATGTCTCTTAATGTTGTTCAATATTCTCACGAGATGTCTCTTACTGTCGTTCAATATTCTCACGAGATGTCTCTTACTGTCGTTCAATATTCTCACGATATGTCTCTTGCTGTCATTCAATATTCTCATTCGATGTCTCTTAATGTTGTTCAATATTCTCATTCGATGTCTCTTACTGTCGTTCAATATTCTCATTCGATGTCTCTTAATGTTGTTCAATATTCTCATTCGATGTCTCTTACTGTCGTTCAATATTCTCATTCGATGTCTCTTAATGTTGTTTAATATTCTCATTCGATGTCTCTTAATGTTGTTCAATATTCTCATTCGATGTCTCTTACTGTCGTTCAATATTCTCATTCGATGTCTCTTACTGTTGTTCAATATTCTCACGATATGTCTCTTGCTGTCGTTCAATATTCTCATTCGATGTCTCTTAATGTTGTTCAATATTCTCATTCGATGTCTCTTACTGTCGTTGAATATTCTCATTCGATGTCTCTTACTGTTGTTCAATATTCTCACGATATGTCTCTTGCTGTCGTTCAATATTCTCATTCGATGTCTCTTAATGTTGTTCAATATTCTCATTCGATGTCTCTTACTGTCGTTCAATATTCTCATTTGATGTCTCTTGTGTCGTTCAATATTCTCACGAGATGTCTCTTGTGTCGTTCAATATTCTCACGAGATGTCTCTTGTGTCGTTCAATATTCTCATTTGATGTCTCTTGTGTCGTTTAATATTCTCATTCGATGTCTCTTACTGTTGTTCAAAATTCTCATTCGATGTCTCTTACTGTTGTTCAATATTCTCATTCGATGTCTCTTAATGTTGTTCAATATTCTCATTCGATGTCTCTTAATGTTGTTCAATATTCTCAATCGATGTCTCTTGTGTCGTTCAACATTCTCATTCGATGTCTCTTACTGTCGTTCAATATTCTCATTCGATGTCTCTTACTGTCGCTCAATATTCTCATTCGATGTCTCTTGTGTTGTTCAATATTCTCATTTGATGTCTCTTACTGTTGTTTAATATTCTCACGAGATGTCTCTTGTGTCATTCAACATATTCATTTGATGTCTCTTGTGTCGTTCAACATTCTCATTCGATGTCTCTTACTGTTGTTCAATATTCTCATTTGATGTCTCTTACTGTTGTTTAATATTCTCACGAGATGTCTCTTGTGTCATTCAACATATTCATTTGATGTCTCTTGTGTCGTTCAACATTCTCATTCGATGTCTCTTAATGTTGTTTAATATTCTCATTCGATGTCTCTTACTGTCGTTCAATATTCTCATTCGATGTCTCTTAATGTTGTTCAATATTCTCACGAGATGTCTCTTACTGTCGTTCAATATTCTCACGATATGTCTCTTGCTGTCGTTCAATATTCTCATTCGATGTCTCTTAATGTTGTTCAATATTCTCATTCGATGTCTCTTACTGTCGTTCAATATTCTCATTCGATGTCTCTTAATGTTGTTCAATATTCTCATTCGATGTCTCTTACTGTCGTTCAATATTCTCATTCGATGTCTCTTAATGTTGTTCAATATTCTCATTCGATGTCTCTTACTGTCGTTCAATATTCTCATTCGATGTCTCTTACTGTCGTTCAATATTCTCATTCGATGTCTCTTAATGTTGTTCAATATTCTCATTCGATGTCTCTTACTGTCGTTTAATATTCTCATTCGATGTCTCTTAATGTTGTTCAATATTCTCATTCGATGTCTCTTGCTGTCGTTCAATATTCTCATTCGATGTCTCTTAATGTTTTTCAATATTCTCATTCGATGTCACTTAATGTTGTTTAATATTCTCATTCGATGTCTCTTAATGTCGTTCAATATTCTCATTCGATGTCTCTTAATGTTGTTCAATATTCTCACGAGATGTCTCTTACTGTCGTTCAATATTCTCACGATATGTCTATTGCTGTCATTCAATATTCTCATCGATGTCTCTTAATGTTGTTCAATATTCTCATTCGATGTCTCTTACTGTCGTTCAATATTCTCATTCGATGTCTCTTAATGTTGTTCAATATTCTCATTCGATGTCTCTTACTGTCGTTCAATATTCTCATTCGATGTCTCTTAATGTTGTTTAATATTCTCATTCGATGTCTCTTAATGTTGTTTAATATTCTCATTCGATGTCTCTTACTGTCGTTCAATATTCTCATTCGATGTCTCTTACTGTTGTTCAATATTCTCACGATATGTCTCTTGCTGTCGTTCAATATTCTCATTCGATGTCTCTTAATGTTGTTCAATATTCTCATTCGATGTCTCTTACTGTCGTTCAATATTCTCATTCGATGTCTCTTACTGTCGTTCAATATTCTCACGATATGTCTCTTGCTGTCGTTCAATATTCTCAATCGATGTCTCTTGTGTCGTTCAATATTCTCAATCGATGTCTCTTGTGTCGTTCAACATTCTCATTCGATGTCTCTTACTGTCGTTCAATATTCTCATTCGATGTCTCTTACTGTCGCTCAATATTCTCATTCGATGTCTCTTGTGTTGTTCAATATTCTCATTTGATGTCTCTTACTGTTGTTTAATATTCTCACGAGATGTCTCTTGTGTCATTCAACATATTCATTTGATGTCTCTTGTGTCGTTCAACATTCTCATTCGATGTCTCTTACTGTTGTTCAATATTCTCATTTGATGTCTCTTACTGTTGTTTAATATTCTCACGAGATGTCTCTTGTGTCATTCAACATATTCATTTGATGTCTCTTGTGTCGTTCAACATTCTCATTCGATGACTCTTAATGTTGTTTAATATTCTCATTCGATGTCTCTTACTGTCGTTCAATATTCTCATTCGATGTCTCTTAATGTTGTTCAATATTCTCACGAGATGTCTCTTACTGTCGTTCAATATTCTCACGATATGTCTCTTGCTGTCGTTCAATATTCTCATTCGATGTCTCTTAATGTTGTTCAATATTCTCATTCGATGTCTCTTAGTGTCGTTCAATATTCTCATTCGATGTCTCTTAATGTTGTTCAATATTCTCATTCGATGTCTCTTACTGTCGTTCAATATTCTCATTCGATGTCTCTTGCTGTCGTTCAATATTCTCATTCGATGTCTCTTAATGTTGTTCAATATTCTCATTCGATGTCTCTTAATGTTGTTCAATATTCTCATTCGATGTCTCTTACTGTCGTTCAATATTCTCATTCGATGTCTCTTACTGTCGTTCAATATTCTCATTCGATGTCTCTTAATGTTGTTCAATATTCTCATTCGATGTCTCTTACTGTCGTTCAATATTCTCATTCGATGTCTCTTACTGTCGTTCAATATTCTCATTCGATGTCTCTTAATGTTGTTCAATATTCTCATTCGATGTCTCTTACTGTCGTTCAATATTCTCATTCGATGTCTCTTAATGTTGTTCAATATTCTCATTCGATGTCTCTTGCTGTCGTTCAATATTCTCATTCGATGTCTCTTAATGTTGTTCAATATTCTCATTCGATGTCTCTTACTGTCGTTCAATATTCTCATTCGATGTCTCTTAATGTTGTTCAATATTCTCATTCGATGTCTCTTACTGTCGTTCAATATTCTCATTCGATGTCTCTTGTGTCGTTCAACATTCTCATTCGATGTCTCTTACTGTCGTTCAATATTCTCACGAGATGTCTCTTACTGTCGTTCAATATTCTCATTCGATGTCTTTTAATGTTGTTCAATATTCTCAATCGATGTCTCTTGTGTCGTTCAACATTCTCATTCGATGTCTCTTACTGTCGTTCAATATTCTCATTCGATGTCTCTTACTGTCGTTCAATATTCTCATTCGATGTCTCTTGTGTTGTTCAATATTCTCATTTGATGTCTCTTACTGTTGTTTAATATTCTCATTCGATGTCTCTTAATGTTGTTCAATATTCTCAATCGATGTCTCTTGTGTCGTTCAACATTCTCATTCGATGTCTCTTACTGTCGTTCAATATTCTCATTCGATGTCTCTTACTGTCGTTCAATATTCTCATTCGATGTCTCTTACTGTCGTTCAATATTCTCATTCGATGTCTCTTACTGTCGTTCAATATTCTCATTCGATGTCTCTTACTGTCGTTCAATATTCTCATTCGATGTCTCTTGTGTTGTTCAATATTCTCATTTGATGTCTCTTACTGTTGTTTAATATTCTCATTCGATGTCTCTTAATGTTGTTCAATATTCTCAATCGATGTCTCTTGTGTCGTTCAACATTCTCATTCGATGTCTCTTACTGTCGTTCAATATTCTCATTCGATGTCTCTTACTGTCGTTCAATATTCTCATTCGATGTCTCTTGTGTTGTTCAATATTCTCATTTGATGTCTCTTACTGTCGTTCAATATTCTCATTCAATGTCTCTTACTGTCGTTCAATATTCTCATTCGATGTCTCTTGTGTTGTTCAATATTCTCATTTGATGTCTCTTACTGTTGTTTAATATTCTCATTCGATGTCTCTTGTGTTGTTTAATATTCTCACGAGATGTCTCTTGTGTCATTCAACATATTCATTTGATGTCTCTTGTGTCGTTCAACATTCTCATTCGATGTCTCTCGTGCCGCTCAACATTCTCATTCGATATCTCTTACTGTTGTTCAATATTCTCATTCGATGTCTCTTAATGTTGTTCAATATTCTCATTCGATGTCTCTTACTGTCGTTCAATATTCTCATTCGATGTCTCTTACTGTCGTTCAATATTCTCATTCGATGTCTCTTAATGTTGTTCAATATTCTCATTCGATGTCTCTTACTGTCGTTCAATATTCTCATTCGATGTCTCTTACTGTCGTTCAATATTCTCATTCGATGTCTCTTAATGTTGTTCAATATTCTCATTCGATGTCTCTTACTGTCGTTCAATATTCTCATTCGATGTCTCTTAATGTTGTTCAATATTCTCATTCGATGTCTCTTGCTGTCGTTCAATATTCTCATTCGATGTCTCTTAATGTTGTTCAATATTCTCATTCGATGTCTCTTACTGTCGTTCAATATTCTCATTCGATGTCTCTTAATGTTGTTTAATATTCTCATTCGATGTCTCTTACTGTCGTTCAATATTCTCATTCGATGTCTCTTGTGTCGTTCAACATTCTCATTCGATGTCTCTTACTGTCGTTCAATATTCTCACGAGATGTCTCTTACTGTTGTTTAATATTCTCATTCGATGTCTCTTAATGTTGTTCAATATTCTCAATCGATGTCTCTTGTGTCGTTCAACATTCTCATTCGATGTCTCTTACTGTCGTTCAATATTCTCATTCGATGTCTCTTACTGTCGTTCAATATTCTCATTCGATGTCTCTTGTGTTGTTCAATATTCTCATTTGATGTCTCTTACTGTCGTTCAATATTCTCATTCGATGTATCTTACTGTCGTTCAATATTCTCAATCGATGTCTCTTGTGTTGTTCAATATTCTCATTTGATGTCTCTTACTGTTGTTTAATATTCTCATTCGATGTCTCTTGTGTTGTTTAATATTCTCACGAGATGTCTCTTGTGTCATTCAACATATTCATTTGATGTCTCTTGTGTCGTTCAACATTCTCATTCGATGTCTCTCGTGCCGCTCAACATTCTCATTCGATATCTCTTACTGTTGTTCAATATTCTCATTCGATGTCTTCTTATTGTTGTTCAACATTCTCATTCGATGTATCTTACTGTCGTTCAAGTTTCTCATTCGATTTTTATTGCTGTTACAACAAGTTAGTGGCGAATAATTCTTTGAATGGTGTATGTTTGGTAAACTAAACTTTATCATATTGCCATTGCCATTAGCAACATGAGATTTCAAATACTATGCGCACTTGGCATGCGATAAGTTTTTGTTGACAGTTGCCTTTAATGTTAAGTTATAGAATCGAATTCTTTTTTTTTCAAATTTCGTTTATTGTTAATTTGCATGATCATCATTAGTTTTGTTTTCCAACGAGAAACCGGAAGTTATTAAGGTCGCACTGCTTCCCTCGGTTCGCTTCGAACATCTTTCCGAAATTCAGAGACGGATATTCAATTCTCATTTCATTTTCGGTTCGATTTTCGATTTTTCTCCGGCAGTTCAACCCAAGGAGTAAATTAAGTTTAAAAGTTCTACTACACGTAAGTAAAGGCATTAATGCCGATCAATAAGTACCGGTAAGTATGTAAACTCTCATAAGTAAAGGCAGGGATGTACATGCATGTTGATGGTCTGCTTTCATTTCAAAGTAAAGACTGCGTCAGGCGGGTCAGTGTGCCACTGAGACTGTACTATCAAATGAAGTCCAAAGCAAGCCTCTCATATTATCATCCAAAACTGTGTTTCACAGGAGATATCGCTTGTGGAAGATCAAGTGATATCTCCTAGGAGATATCGCTTTGACAGTAGATTTTTAACAATGCCCTGTAATCTGAAAATACATGACATCACAAACGTTTTACATCATCAGTAATGATGTCACAATGCTATGACGTCATAATCACAAGGACGTCACAATGCTATGACGTCTTTGACACGATGACGTCACAATGCTATGACATCACTGATTTCGGAGTCTTAGGGCTATGCAGTGTTCAAAGATGTATATTTTTCATGCTAATGTAATGAAAAACGATTTTGGATGATAAATAGAATATCACCCTCGTGTCTTCTGATATCAAATATATCAACACTCGTTGATAAAAGTAAAATATCCTCGGCAAGCCTCGGATATTTGTTACTTTTATCAACTTGTGTTGATATATTTGATATCAGAAGACACTTGGGTGAGATTCTCTATTTATCAGTTCAAAAAGTTCGGGAGACATTCGGGATCAGTGCTTTCTTTTTTATATTTATACATTATTCATGGAATCAATCTCTTTATTTCAGAGTCTAACCGTTGGCTTATATAAATTTAAACCTCAATAGTAGAAATGGGTTTTTTTTCAACTTGATCACGATTTTAAATGTTTTTCATTGGATCTTTACAATTAAGTATTGAGATGATTTTTGCCTTTGTTTTGTTTTCGTTTGATGAACCTTGGACTCAATGTGTCGCAATTTATACAATTCGAAACCAAGATTAAAAGGCCAAGCTTTTTAAATCAACGATCATCATTTTAATCAAAGGAGTCAGAATAACCAACAGACGCGGGCCTCAGTTACGTCCCAAGGGTAAAGCTAAAGTTATAAACAAAAATACCTTATTTCTCAAGTTAAGTTTAAATTATCTCCCTAACCATTAATGTTTAT
The DNA here is from genome assembly GCA_916613615.1 of Steromphala cineraria. NCBI lineage: Eukaryota > Metazoa > Mollusca > Gastropoda > Trochida > Trochidae > Steromphala > Steromphala cineraria. The sequence goes on along the minus strand of OU744721.1, from coordinate 62,713,293 downwards.
AATTCATGCCAATAGGTAAATATATATGTCAATGCGACAAGGAAGAAACACATGGTCAATATTTCTATTACAGTAGAAAAATTACTCATTTATCATCGAGGAATCCTTTAATTAACTTCATTGATCAAGTTGAAAAAATATAACTCTGTATATGACACTGATATGACTATATAAAAACAAAGCATTTGGTGATAATGTAACAGTACCATTGTGAGGCTATTGTTAGCAAGTCCTGACGCAACACACGAATTAACGCCTTCTCTCTTAAAAAAAGTCCAACACTTTAAATAGTTAATTGATGGCAACAAAAAAATGATGTGAAAAACGTTAATTTGGGTGCAAAAACAGAGTGAACCGTCTTTCACATTCAAGAAACAAGTCCAAACCGTGAAAGGCATAATCTTTAGCTTCACTTTTAAAAAAAGGGGTTTAGTCCAAAAAGGTTATGTTCTGTTACTCCAGTAAAATGTCGACAAGTTAATTTTATATGTATGGACATTTACGTGACCACCCTGGATACCCTTCAGTATTACATCCATTTAATTATGGTATTATGCAAGTACTCTCCTTAAAGGGGCAGTAGTACATTTTTTGATAATTTTATATTTCAAAATTTTCACTGATAATTGTAAGTTAATGTTAAATATATTATTTTGACAGTGTCAAAAAATTAATTACACAAGCCAATCATCCATAGTCAGATGACAAAGTATGAACATTCACATAAAATCCATTGACGGCCATTTTGTGTGAACACCTTTTATTCATTTTGTGTAAGAAAAATGAATCGCATGGCTACACTTTACGTTATATGTCTGATTTATTCTGCTCCATTTAGTTTAGATACATTGTTTTTCAATTGTAATAATTACTGCCCCTTTAATTCAAACTCTTTCGTCTTCAGCTTTCATAGGACGTAAAATGGCAATTCATATCTGAATGAATCCAACGGGGGTGACATCATGCGTGCAAGCATGTACGTATTCGAATGTCTGAAATGGAAATATTCAAAAGTAATTTTGTTCAAGGTATTTTAATTTCAGAAAACCAATTAATCTTTTACTCTGCTTTCTTATTTCTTTATGAATTTAATAGATTTTTTCCCGATTCAATGATAACTGATTTTAACTTTTAACTGTTAGAAAGTAGAGCGACAAATCATCAAGTTTGAAAATTAAAGAAGAGAATAAAGAACAAAGCAATAATGAACATTAGAATAAAGAAAAGAAGAATGTAATGAAAACCACGAGAACAGAATAAAATTGGTCAAGTTTATAATACTATTTTTGTAAAAGACTAATTTTGCTAAGAAAGTGGAAACAATTATCTTCAGTTTCTCAGTCATTTCACTGCACAGGAAATACCGATATGTCAACCATTACTGCTTGCATTTGTATCTAAGGATGGCTATCGTTCCTCAAATACGTATTGCATTATATTGGTACTTCTTTAATTCAAGAATTTGCATGCTATCTTGTATAAATATGAGCGTTGAGAACGATCATTATTGCTCAGCTATGAGCCGGTTTGGAAAGGATATTTTTTCAATCACTGTTTATGATCTATATACATATTTGAGCTATGTTCGAAACACGACTTCACACTTTGAAACGAACTTTACGTTAATCTTGTAACATTTGTTTGTGTTTGTTGGTAATTTTAGATGGAAATAGGTCGTTTTTAAACGTTCGATATATTAGATAATTTCAAAAGTGTGTACAGATTCGTATCGCCTTGTTCCTGTATTGCAATATACCGATATATGAATAATCAGCGCATCCTTATTTGTAACACAATTCGATCAAACATTATATTTCTACATCTTCAAAAACGAAACGAAGATTCTTCAGGCTAATATGGTGCGTGGTTCATGCGAGAAAGGAACCTTCTGTAATGGATTTGTTTCATTGCGAATGGACATGCAACCAAAGATTTCCTTATTTGAAATATGATATATTCTAATAAGAACATAGAACATTGTATGAGAAAATGAAAAGTACTTGCACTCATTGTTCACCACACAATATTCCAAAATGTGTGGTGAACAATAAGTGCAATTTTATAAAGGGATTATTTTTATTGTGACGCTTGTTGTCAAACATGTCCTTTGTATATATGGTGTGAAATATTTTGCTCTTATGACAAATACCGATTCGAATAGGGAAAGTTTTGAACTAAAGAAACAAACCATAACAAAACAGAAATGGGACAAAGAATAAGCAATAACAGAAATGCGTGATCATGATGATCATCTTGTAACAACGCTCTCAAGTGTACTTTCATTTTCTCATACAATGTTCTATATATATTTTCATTGCAACATTTTATGTCACCATATTGTATTTGTCTCTTGTAGCCCTTTGGCGGCTCATACATCTTTTATTGTATTGTTTCATGTGCCAATCGTGATTGTATGAGATGAGACATAAAAAATCTCTCTCACTTAAAATAATGATCGTCAATTTTCAAAGCTTGACCCTTTTAATCTTGGTTTCGAATTGTATCAATTGCGACACATGAGTCCAAGGTTCATAAACGAAAACAAAGCTAAAAGATCATCTCTATTGAGTATAAAAGATGTTATGTTGCAAAATTGCTTTAATGGGGCAGTAGCACGTTTTTTGATAATTTTATATTTTAAAAATTTCACTGATAATTATACGATAATGCTAAATTATTATCATTTTGATAGTGTCAAAAATCTCATTACACAAGTCAATAATCCAGTCAGAGGACAAAGTATGAAGATTCACATAAAATCCATTGGAGGCCATTTTTTGTGAACACCTTTAATTCATTTTGTGTAAGAAAAGGGAATCCCATGGTTAAACTTTACATCATATATTTGAATTTTTACTGCTCCATTAAGTTTATATACATTGTCTTTCAATTGGAACCATTAACTTTCATTTTCCTGACATCACCTTATATTCCCCCTAAAACGTGCTCCTGCCCCTTTATGTAAGGTGCTCGTTGCAAAAAAAAAAGCAGTGTTCATACAATGCAGATTATTACATATATAAGGCAACTAACACCTTATGACATACACATTTGTATTTACACACTCTTTATATTGAGAGCCATTAAGGGTAATACGAGAGTCAACGAGGTGAATGTAGACTTAATTATATATCTTACTGTCCTTTCACAAATATATCGGTTAAGTAACCTTCACTTATTCCCTTTAGAGGTTTGACATTTAAGCGTACCAACGTAGTTTAGACTAAGTGGAAATATTGTCATACGACGCATGAAACCTTAAATACGTGGTTGAAGATGACGAACATCCTGATCGGAATGGTGTGATCTCTTCTGACATATTGACTGATCGCAAAAAGATGCACTGCACGATTGTTGTGGATTTTAGATTTCAAATACACATTCAATTGGGGAAAAAGAGCAAAATATACAGCAAAATGGTTGGACAACTTTCATTTCCATTTTAACTGTTTCGTTTTCCTTCAGAATTTAACCAGATAACAATAAGAGGAATCTTTGAAAAAAAATCATGACACTTACACTGAAGAATTTCCATGGAGGATACTCTTTGCTCCTGGCAGTAAATTAGGTGAAGGCGGTTGTACATAAATAAGTTTAAAGGGCACCAGCTAATCATTTGGAAGGTTAACTTCAGCGGAATGTGTTGATACTGACTCTCTAGAGCTCACTTATATGCTTATTATACCCACCAACGATCGAGGGTATATAGCAATACCAACAATTCTGTCCGTCCATCCGTCCGTCCAAGGACATTTTTTGTCCGACCTATTACGTGAAAATCATGCTGAGGAGTATTTGGATGACAACTTTTTTGTTCATTGTATGCGACAGAATACACAAGAATCTGTGTCGAAACGTCGCATACAATGAACAAAGAAGTTGTCATCCATATATTCCTCAGTATCATTGTCATTCCAACTTCTAAAATGCCTCTCAAAGAAGTTATTACGTGAAAACTATTCATCGGATTGTTTTCTAATTTTGCACATGTCTACACAATGTGGAGGGGTGCAGTGCCAAATTACGAGTTCGTTAATTTTTGATTTTTTTGGGGCAGGAAAACTATTCATCTGATTCATTTCAAATTTTGCACATGTCTTCTAACATACAATGAAGGGTGCAGTGTCATAAAACAACCGTCTTCGTTGATTTTGTTTTTACAAATTTCTATGTTTTGTACTCAGTCATTTTTCAAAATCAGACTTTGTCTGACCAAATGTCGACTTCTGTGTAATAGATGTCCATTAATGATCAATCTTATTTTAATACGATCTATTTGCTACACTACGCTACGCATGTAGATCTTACCAGGCTCAGTTATAACAGCCGTCAGAGTATCCTTTGACTCAGCCAATCAGCGACTTTGCCCCGTAACTCGGGTTTCTGGTGACGGGTATTCATATCTAATCTTCAAAACTCGAAAAACGAACATTTCCGACTATTTCTAAATGTCGACAACAAATATTTCCTGTCATGTCCGAATGAATAACTCAAACTGTGCTTTATATCGCTCCTATCAATTTGTTGGTCAAAAATCGTCCAGGTAATTACTTTAATGTTATCATTATCGAAGAAATCACCGTAAACGGGGCAAATTCAAACAGCAAGCTGTAGATGCTATATTTGGAACAGGTACGTTATATAAACGTTTCCCTTTAAATCTTATATGAAACGATTCATGTTCATTAAATTCGGTGTATTTTGTATCCATAAATATACTGACACAAATGAGAAGACCAGAACTGACATAAAACATTAGATCAAGTCTTGTTGATTTGATATCACACATATTCGATGTACATATGCAAATGAGAAAGAATCTAGTTGTGTCAAATAGTCAAACATTACAAATGAATTTACGACCTATGCAAATTACCTAACACTGCTTTTTGGGAAATTCGAAAGGTCATAAGTTATCATTTTATCATTTGGGCTGTGCCGATTTACGGTTTAATCTCTTGAATTGTCCTTTAAGAGACGTACGATTTGATTGGTGGATGAAAGTTTCCTCACATCAAGCGGTCAAAGGTTACCCTGACGGCTGGACTGACGGGGCCTTGTGAGATCTTTAATCTGCGTAACGTAGTGAAGCAATTAAGATATCATTTTAATGAGATTGATTAATGAACTGGATAATAGCATGTCTAAGTTTTGGGAAGTAAGCAGTAATTTAGTTTGTCAGGGATGCACGGACAACTAAAATGAAAAAAATCAATATAAAGATTCTTTTCAAGATTTCAGTTTTGAAATTGTTAAGTTTCTTTTGGACGTCAGTGTCAGAAGGAATTCTCTGAAGAAAATGTAATGATTGCTGTATCTTCCTAAAAGATAACATTTCATGACTGTTTAATACTATAACATTAGACAATTGGCTATTGAAATCGACCAAATACCATTCTTTTTAACCGTAAAAGTTCACTGATAGTCAAAAGTGAAACATGGACTTCATACCTGTAACAAATGAATAAATAAATCTTTGAGAATGCCTAATGCGCGGTGGCCGAGTCGGCAAAAGCGCCTGGCTAGCAAGCCTGACGTGCCGGGTTCGAGCCCCGCCTGTGACCGGGGTGTAAAAACTTTGGAGTCAACTTTCTGTGCAGACTCTTTCAGTGTTGTCACAACCCTGTGCAGTTAAAAGAACCCACGAATCCGTTGGTAAATGATCAGATGGTGGCAACATGAAAACGTGCAGACACCTAGTTGCGGGTACAGCAACGTGCAGTTGGACAAAATACGTCCACCCAGCTGTAAATGGGTACCTCGTAAGGATTGAGAGTGACATTAACGCTGTGCGTCACATGACTGCACGTGTTGTATACTCCCCCGGGAGTCGAGATGGTAAAAGAAGTGTCGTAAAGACTGATATCCAATGATCGAGGGAAAGCCACAGCCCCTTTGAGCAGCACTCTCTGAGCTGGATATTGGCGCTATACAAATGTTTAGTAGAAGTAGTAGTAGTAATGCAATATTAATTTAGGCTTCGCCCAGTTATTGAATTGTACAAATGATTTTACATTTCTTCCAAAAAATCTCCAACAATGTAACAATTTATGAACTAAAAGCCTTGACCTACATGTACCTCCTATTACGTGTATCTGCAAATGTGCATCGGAGGTTCCATTGTGAAAGTTATACATAGCGAGACAGGTTACTATGACCTCTATAAAATATTCACGTCCTTCAGTCTGTATACTCCATTGATTTCTTCGTCATAGATTTGGGATCTTTACAAGACATTGTCCTTTGTTTACAGAAAGTAAAGAGTGAGATGAAGTTTTACACCAGTTAGCTGTTTGCAGCGAAAGTAATATGGATGCTCAGGCACCCCCCCCCCCCCCCCCCCCCCCTAACAGATGTTTCTGGTCTTTTGGTCTTCTGTTTCAGTCAGAACTAATGCGATGACGCGGTATTTTTTATTTCCAATTTTTGAATTACTTTTGAACATTAACAAAAATGAAAAAATATAACCTTTGAACAACTTTTTTTCACTGTGTCTTTGAAGGCACTCACAGGCAGAAACGAGAAACATTTTAAGAGCCTGCGTTACAATATGTCTGTAGGCCACGGTACTAAATTTTCATTTTTCTCCTTGTCAACATCTTGAAAAACATGCTTGATGCGGGGGTTTGACACTGACGCGAGCGGTAACCAGAAACAAATAACTTTTTTTCTAGGCCTAAGGTTTCAAATAAAAAAACAGTGAACGTGATTCAGTCATTTATGTGATATGTTTAGTGTCTTCAGGTATTGCAGAGGTGTATAGATGTGGTTGTAATAACGGGTCAATCTTTTATATCTTAGAATGAGCAATAGCATCAGTTGTTCAAAAATTTATGTAAATTTACAATGCAGACTGTCAACACTTGACTTGATGTGAACATAAATGTAGGTTAGCATCTAACATTATGGATTTCTTACCAAAACTTTAATCTATAGACAAAATGCGTTCAAACTTCAAAATAAGAGGAATTATGGACAAAACACTACTTCTTTGAGAGGCATTTTAGAAATTGGAATGACAATACTGCTGAGGAATATATGGATGACAACTTCTTTGTTCATTGTATGCGAAGTTTTGAAACAGATTCTTGTAAGAATCTCAAGAATCTGTGCCGAAACGTCGCATATAATGAACAAAGAAGTTGTCATCCATATATATTCCTCAGCATTATTGACAAAACACTACATTTTACTTTCTTCTCGGTTACCATGGAAACACGTAAGTAATCAGGGTGCAAATTAATCTAGCTTTTGGGAAAACTTTTTTCTGAAAGAACTAGTACCATCATTTTGGTAGCCCGGACAATTTTTCTTTGGGGGTACATGGTATATAGTCATTGTCTCCGACCTGTAAAATATGTCAGCAGCCATTCACATAATGGAGAAGAGAGATACAAAGAGAGATAAAAATGAAGGTATTTTCATAGTCTTCATTATCCTGATCACATAATTGTTTTGGTTACCCGTTCAAAAATAGTAGATTTACATGCCTGGTCTTTCAATTGAAGGTAGATTTTAAAGACGTTTAAACAGAATAAAAAACAAGTCTTTTGTAGATTTATCAAAGTGGATTCGCATGCTTGGTCTTTCGGTTGAAGGCGGATTTTAAAAGATGTTCAAACTCGTGAACAAACTGGAATTTGCTATACTAGAAATACATATTATTTCGACCTATGATTTCTAAGCTATCTATTTCAAACATTCTATAACTTATTCTGATTGACTGAAATAGATTCACATGCAGCTTCAGTGATTATGACCATCCATGCATTATCGCCTTTAAAGAACTTATGTTAGCGGCATTTGACATTTTGACTTCAAAAGGATTTTCATTTGATCAATAACTTCGTTTTATGAGCCATCTTTTTAAAGGTAAAGTCTTATATGTCTAGATAGACAGCATTGGACCAAACTAAATGTTCATAATTAAATCGTTTAACGTAAGATTGGTTATTAGCCATGCGGAAACAACACTAATGGTGTCTTAATGGATCCACCCTTTCTCACAGACACAGAATTGATCACTGTAAAACGTAAAACATTTAAAAAATAGATAAGATAAAAACAAAGAAAGAACAAAGAATATCAAACTCCAAGGTAAGGTTGAAATACACCAATAAACAGAACAAACAAATCATTCTTCTTAAACGGACGCATGACGATATTATTCACTCCTATTGCTTTTATTCCGCAATAAGTAACAATGATTTCATGAGTTAGAATGTGCTTCATCACTTGTTGTATCTCGTGACGGGATTAAGCTTATATTTTCACTCTTGACTTGACTTAAAGTTGACACAAGAGCTTAAACTTCCGATGTCATTGTCACGAATACACATTTTGTTGATAACTTATAAAAGGAAATATGGTACTTCGTACCATAGGCGGACTAGACGCCGACGGTGCCTATAGAACGAAACGTCATAGGCGATCCGTTACGTCAAAGCATTAATATTAACATGACGTCACAATGAAAAAAAGGGATATTTTGTATCATATGAAACATATGAAGTTCGATTTGAATGCCCTCGTAGGTAATGAAAGGTTATTTCTCATACATTGAGGAACAACGGGTGGGAAAGAAGATGGTATTCCTATAGTATTGTTACGTGATGATAATCATAGTCACGCTTTTCTGTTTATGTTTATTCACATAGATGCCGTTTCTACTGTAGGAAACAGCCAATCTAAATTAATTTAGATCAACAGGTTTTATATTAGGTCATACTGTTGTATGACAAAATAAAAAATCTGTTGATCTAAATTTATTTAGATTGTGAAACAGCTAACTGGAAACCAATTCTTCATTTCGTCATTATTGATTTCTTTAGTGAGATTCTTAACTAATTCAAATCGACCTTCTGTCGGGGAAAAGGTACAAGACTGTTATCTACATCACCTGACACCTTCACTAGATAAACGAAGTCCTTTTTACCACAACATAACCTTGAATACTTTCAATAAAAGAAATAACATGAAAAGGACGAGGGTCATTGAATGAAGTATATATAATCAAGCAACATAGTAAAATGTACTAGACACACAGAAAGAAACACAAAACAGATGAAATGCAGTTTTATATAAAATTACTTTCGGTTTTGCTGTTGTATGGTGTAACCTTAAGGAAGACTGAAAATCGTCACTATCCTCAATTCTTCCTTGATTTTGATGTTAAATCCATGTTGAACCAGATAAACACAGAGTGGAAATAATGATATACTATATATGAAACATTAACACGTGATTGAAGATGCAGAACATCTAGTTGGCACGATCTGATCGGACTAATTTGCCTATTATTAAAATATATACTTACAATATCAAACGGGGTGTGTGGGTGTTGGTTTTATATTGTAAAACAGACATTCAGTGGATAAAAAACAAAATATATCGCAAGACAACCTAAATTTCAATTCAAAATGTGTCTAGTTTTTAAGTTTTTGAAATTTTTGACACAAAAAAACCAACCCAAAAAACAAAAGATCTCTGAACAGTTTTTATGTTGGAAGAATATCCATGAAGGATCTGACATTAAACTATGTAAGCGTGGTTGAACAGTATTAAGATTAAAGGTCAAACCGACAAACGGTAATCACTTGGAATGTCAAGCCCTGATTGGTCAGAAAGACTATCTACAGGGACAGTAGAAGGTGTTGATACGGACTCACCAGGGCTGTTATATACGATTAATAGTACAAGGTGTGCGTCCTGGAGTGATATATGTCACATGCCTAAAGAGATTACATAGAAGGTATGGTCTCTGAAGAATGACTTTTTAACAGACATCAGTAAATGAATAATCAATATCGAACAATGATTACATATGCTTTACTTTAGACAGTTGTATTAGAATGTACAATCATTCATTTTTCACCCAATCATTTGTCAATCATTTGTCACGAAACTAATAATGAGCGACTCCCCGCTCACAACAAAAATCCCCTTTCCCTCAATCCGTTCCTATGCCACTGTTAAAGAGGTTATGCAATGTACTTTTTCTAAAAATGATAGATCAATATCTCCAGTACTATTATCTATGAGAATGCAATGAGCGTATAATTGAGACAATACACACATAAATTAGACTTTTAATCAGCATTTTATACCCGGTTTTTAGAATGCCGCCGAAATCAACAGGCGAACGCTTTGAAAACTCATTAGAGCGTGACGCCCCGCCCACCGGGCCTGTCTCCATTTGCGTGTCTACCATAAGGTCTGGAGACAAACCTCCTTCAAACCAAACGATTTATGTGTTAATTTCTGATTAATAAAAAAGGCAAGAAGCAAGTACGATAATATCTAAGAAAATACTCTGTACTACTTTTGTTGTCGGAATCGCTTTGATGGATGTGACTGTACCAACTTAGTCGGAATGTTATATGCAAAACAGTGTGATCCCAAATATAACATTGTGTCATTTTCGATACGAATTGAAACCATATATATCTTGCATAGATCAACCACTGTTAAATAATGTTTAATTATTTTATTATTGATATTTGTTGTAAAAATACGGACATTGATCATAACGAACTAAAGATAATCAATCCACTGTGGCGCCTATCTTTTAATAAGAGAAAAATATCATAATAAATAACATGAAACCGTTCAAACTTTTCCTTTTGTTTCAAACCATCATGGTAAAATTATTCACCGTCTATTAGCCTCTTTAAAATATATCTTTATAGTGCAATAAACTCACAAAAATTTACATTGTAGGTATTCGATTGTTGAAAGTAGTCGGTTTGTTCACTGAAAACATTAACGATTTGTTATTTGTCACCGTCGGAAATAATAGTCAGTGTATGTTATGTAAGATTCAGCAAACAACAGACAATCAGATTATCACTCTAACGGACATGTCTAGCCATAACGGCGCCAATTTAACAAGGCAGTCGCCTATTTGCGTCATTTGATATGGTTTTGAAATATACGATATTACATGTTTATACAATACTCATTGGCTTGAATACATCGTCATTGAGTCGTCGGATAACTAAGCTGAGCGTTTTTGTGAATATTTGTATGTTAAACGTTTCCCGTTGAAAAATGATCATTAGGTGAAACTACTCGCCTACTGCTACGTCACAGTAGGCAGACACGCTCGGGCCACGCTTCAGTGACCACAGATTCTGTTCGCCGGGGCTAATTAGGCAGTATATTTTAAAAGCCGTATTTAGGCAGGTTGTCGTCCGATTTCGAAAATTCAAAGTTAACTCTCATTCAAATTGCAAGCAGCTTTTTATGAATCCCGAAAGTGGCCATAGACCATTTCAGTCCCCCTTTAAAGGGGCAGTAGCACCTTTTTAGGGGGAAGATTAGGTGATGTCAGGAAAATGAAAATAAATGGTTCCAATTGAAAGACAATGTATTCAAACTAGATGAAGCAGTAATAATTCAATATACATTGTATAACATAATATTTAGCCATGCGATTCCTTTTTCATACACAAAATGAATTAAAGGTGTTCACAAAAAATGGCCGCCAATGAATTTTATGTGACTGATCGTACTTTGTCCTCTGACTATGGGTGATTGGCTTGTGTAATGAGATTGTTGACGCTGTCAATATAATACATTTAGCATTAACTTACAATTATTAGTGAAATATTAAAAATCGAAAATAATCAAAAAACGTGCTACTGCCCCTTTAAAGAGGGTCTGCGGCTAGGGCTGTACTCGTGTATAAGACCACTCGGGTCAGCCTGCCTGCTAACGAGCTTCGCTGCTGAGACGGTGAGCTGAGAAGGGTGTATAGGCTTCGCTTCTCAGCGGGGGATTTCCCCAGCGCGAGTCGAGATTTGTTGATAATATGAGAGGGTCGTCATTCTGTAGCAGCAATGTCAACTGACTCCCAATGGTGGCCGTAAATATGAAAGAATTCATTTGAGTGCATAATGAAAAGGGACTTGTCCTGATGCCAAATTGACAATGCAATGCATACATCGCTTTACGACCAAGATCAAAATAAGGCTATTAGCAATTTACTAACATTTCAATATTTGCCATTCATCTTCTCGATACTCAAATATTTGAACAATGTAGATGTTTTAAGTAACTTGTCATTTATTAGCAAAATGATGGAAAAGAAAATTAACAATGGATTCATTTCGAACATAATAAATACTGCAGAGCTCCATATAAGCTGCGTTTTTGCGAATTATACGCAAAGGAAAAGTCAAACTACGCAAGAAAAATAAGTGTCTGCGTCCTATAGAAAAGCACTAAATATTGCTGTTTACGCTACTCACAAATAACAGTGCATATTTACCCAATACAACTCAATCAGTTTGCGTATCCTTCCAATTACACCAATCGAAATGGCTACGAGAAGATCTCAATTTTGAAGACACTGATACAAAATTAAAAACGGAAATTTGCCACTCGAATGAAACACTGACCTATTGGTTGCCAGTTGTGTGGGGAGTTTGAAGGCTACTTGATGATCAAAACTTTACCGTTACCGTCTAGCCTAGGATTTTCGTCTTTGTTTTCAGAATAATGACTCTAGAATGTTTGTAAAACTTGCCTTTCTAGATTTACAAAGCTAGGCTATTAGTAGACAAATGATAATCATAATTTATTAATTTTGCTAACGGTGATTCAAGAACAAAAACAAACTTTCCCATCCTGAACTCCATCAGTCATTTTCGTATGCTTTTTAAGATTAATTTTTATATGTGACAGGGGATCTTAGTGAATAAAACACCCCCTTATTTTTATCGTGTTTGAAACCTCGAATGTTCTGCTGTTTCTTGGTCAATCAGAGCGAAAGTAAAGTTTTTTTCGTCAGCTATTATGTTTAGATAATTGGTGGCCTTGCTATAAAAAGATCACTCAAAATTCGGGTGATATACCTACATAGGCAAAAGCTTATTTGGAGCTTTGAAATACACAATATATTAGGCTATCCGGTGCTGAATTCCTTTATCAGTCTAGAAGTCCTCTCATGCATGCAAAGACCGGCAGTTCTAAATAACATGTGTTATCTAATAGGTTATAATTAATCAGTCAGCCACAATAAAGCACAGCTGTCCTCAGAACAGGAAATGATCGGTCATATCAATTAACATAACGTAACATCAATTATGTTTATAGTACTTACAAGGTCTGGTTCAAACAATCACTGCAATCTCGTTCCACCTCCCTGGCTGCAGTTGACGAGCAGGAATAAACAAAAGATATATGTCGGTGTCATTGACCACCATAATTTTAAACCGTAAATAAATCACCCCCCACCCCCGTCTTCCTGCTGAAGATCGAGTTCTATCAGCGAAAGACATGTGACTGGATTCCAAATCGGTCAAACTTGTGGTCGCCCCAGCATTTGTATTTATAAGATGAAAAAGTAATACTTTCGGAAAACTAGTTGATTATAATACAGAAGAATTAGAAAATAATAGGAGGAAAGAAATGTTTTTTTGTGGGTTTGGTTGTCAACTTATAGCTCAAGATAAAATAAACGAGGCGGAATTCCTCCATTTTGGTTACCAACATGATGTAAAGTGTAAATGTTCCATTACATTATTATCTCGGTATTTACTGTAGGGTGTTATATTCAGTTCAGCTCATCACTACATTACTAATGTTTACCCACCTAAAGCCGTGGCCATATATCCAGGTTAAAATAAACGAGGCGGAATTCCTCCATTTTGGTTACCAACATGATGTAAAGTGTAAATGTTCCATTACATTATTATCTCGGTATTTACTGTAGGGTGTTATATTCAGTTCAGCTCATCACTACATTACTAATGTTTACCCACCTAAAGCCGTGGCCATATATCCAGGTTGCTCCCCCCCCCCCCCCCCCCCCCCCGGTTTGTGTGAACACAATCACAGAATAATAATTATTGTTACAATAAAATGTTAAAATATGTTATGTGCACCGAATAATGTGTGTACATCCGACGACACAGGTCGGATCGTATCTGTTGAAGCAATTTGTCCGAGAGAATACAGGCTCGATTATGATATCTGAACATAACAGCAGCTAACATGTAGCATGTATAGTTAAAGGAATCATTTTACAATTTTTTTCCAGACGTCCATTCTTTTCACAATCAGTGTATATGAATTGCATTTGCCTTTAAATTGTAAATGATTACACAATATAAAGAACCTTTCAAAATACACATTACAATAATGTGTGTTCATTTGATAATTCTTAAAAAAAATGTGTAGAAATTTTGTTTTGACATGATAAGTATGTTTCTAATACAGCAAAAAAATTTGAATAAAAATATCCATGACAGTTTTCTTCCCTGCCAAATAAAAAGTAGGATCGTTGTAAAACATTTTAGGTTGAATTGAAATTATCTCAGCTTGAAGTACATTATTCAAATAAATGTATTTGACTAATATTAAATAAATGCCATTAGATTTACATCATAATGCGCATAAAAATGTAAATTTTATGTATATTTGTTCCCGTCGTTCCCTAGGTAACCAATGGAAATTTAAGTTAAATTATGATATTGTTGATTTTTAGAAAGGTAAGTTTTTTTCGAAATACAAATTCACCACGACAACACATATCATTCAGTTTCAAGTGTCAATGAAAAAAGTGAATTCCTATCAATATAAATTATTATTTTATCCCATTGGTCAATATGTTTGAAACTTCAATTTACCCAATTTACAATTTCCTTTAGCTTATAGTGAAGGCATTTATAAAGAGCTTTTAACATCGGAATAAGTTAAAAATAGTGATCTTTGTTTCCTGCGTTTTCATTTTCGAAGAAGTACCATGATAAAAATACAACATTCAAGAAAGAATGGAAATATTCTTGTATTTCTTCACATAGCTCTTTTATTAAGATAATTTGGTAATAAAATTCAAATTTCCTCATTAAATATAAAATTAAGAAGCCATGTTTTAGGAATACGGCTATTATATAACTTTTCAGTTTATCTTGAAACGATTCAAAATGTTAATCTTTGAATATCATTTACATGTTGCATTGAATTACGATATTACTGCATTGCAGATCGGATATCTTAAATGTCAGTCTCTTAAATCAGTTGTCAAGTATAAAACTGAATGCATTAACTGTAAGTATAAAAGTTAAAGATCCCTACTTTATATAAGTATAAACGTTATCGTCGCAAGCAAAAGTTTGGTTTTGCAAATGAACATTCTAACACGATAAGTAATTAATATTTTAGATGAAAATGTTTATGCCATGAAAATACAAAGACTTAAAAATTACAGTTTCAAAATTGAATAATCTTTTACATATTCTGATGTATGATTCATTGACTTGTAAATTCAACATGCTTTAGTTGGTTTTTATTTTCGACATGGATTTTTTTTATCAAATCACATAGAAAAGGTTATTAAGGTTCTTTAAGAAATACTTTTAATCCATACTCAAAGCATTGCTTGTCCGAGTTATATCTGTTTTGATCAACTTATTAACCTGATAAGCTAATAAATAAATCTTCCACAACATAAACAATCTTAACCTTGAAAAGGGATACATGCAAAAAAGAGAAAAGCTCACAAATTTGTAAGTCATAATTTTGTATCAGTCAAAATTGTATCTAAATACATAAGGTAGAAAATTAAATATTGAACAAGTTTGCATCTAAGATAAAGACAGAAGACTCTGTGTCGATAACCTGATGTAAGTGACAATGTCGGACTATTAATCGAGCTACGACAATTGTACCTAAATGAGTGCCAGACAGCATCAATGATTAATCACGGCGCCTTGGTACATCCTATTGAGTCTTCTGTGTACAAGTTGAATAAGGATGCGCGGTATTATCGATGTTTCGATATATTGCAATATAGGTACAACATGATACGAGTAGGTACACACTTCTGAAAGTATCCAATATATCGAACGCATTACAATGAATAATTTTCATTTGAAATTTTCAAAAAACAACAAAATACAAAACAAGATTTTATGGAATGTTCTTATTAAAGTATGAAGTTGTTTTGTGAAAATAGTAAAAACAATGTAATCAAAGGTAATAACAGTGACTTAAAAATATCTCTTTTCCAAAACGGCTCATAGAATAGCTTAACAATGATAATCGTTCTTAACACCTATATTTAAAGAAATAACATGCAAGTACCAATATATTGCAATAAGTATTGCAATGCACTTTTATATATATATATACACAATATATTGCAATACAGAAATGAGGAACGATACCCATCCTTAATTTTGAAAGTATTTGACAAACGCCAAACGAAATCCTAACTGTAGGGTATGGATTCAATTTTCAGAAATTCATAACTAAATTCCGATCACATTCGTTTGCTGTTTAGGTTGCATTGTTATAAGAATTTATGAGCGGCATCAAACCTACGTAAAATAATAAAGAACAAAACTGATAGTCTGTGAGAAAAATCCTGATCTTACAAAAAAAATTCAATAACCGTAAAGGAAACTATATAGAGGCGATAAATGTATTTGAATAAACAAATATAGATATAAAATGAAATTAAATGAAAAGTCATATTATGATTACGAATGACACATAGAATTAAAAAACACATTTAATCATGTACTTTTCGAAATAACATGATTTTGATGAACGATATTCTAAAGTCTTTAAAAACCTCTTAAACGAAACACTTAAGAGAATACCATTGGGTGTATAATTGTGTTTTTGTATGTTCTTTACTGCAAAAATGGACGATGTTATAATTTTCAAATAAATTCTTACAAGGATTCCATCTTACAAGGATTCCATCATTATATGCTGAAAACTTGAAACCTATGCTGCATATGAGACAAATATATTGTCAGATATTTAGGAATACGGGCTTATGTATAAGGGTTTTAGTGTGTCATTGTCCAACGAATATTTACTTGATTTCCGACATATTGGTTATTTGAGAACTGAACTGATACTATGAAACTATCGACATTTTCAGATTTATGGTTTGGAGGATTGAAGACTTGAAGAATAATTAAAGTCTGTATATTAATAGCATTGTCACCCAATCCAGATAGAATTGAACGCATCGCTAACATTTCAAAGTGTGAATGTACAGTAGAACACGTTATAGCCAACTCGGATATAGCGAACAATAGGATATAGTGAACATTTTTTAAGTCCCGTCAAAAGCCCTGTGCATGGCGGCCAAACGCGAGTAGCGAACACCGGACGGATATAGCGAACAATCGGATATAGTGAACATTTTTAAAGTCCCGTCAAAAGCTCTGTGCAATGCGGCCAAACGCGAGTAGCGAACACCGGACGGATATAGCGAACTAAATTCTTTGGTCCCTTGGAGTTCGTCATATCCGTGTTCTACTGTATATGAAAATAGGAGGAATGGGACATTTTTTTCGAAACAGCAGCTACAAGCAAGAAGCCTATGGTATTCGTCTCACCAGCCAACAACAATTAGATTAACTCACCATCACTCAGTCTTAGAGTGTTTTGTGTATGTTGCTCTGCATGTGATGCAGAGCTCTGACATTTCATAAAAATACAACTTAGAACTTTCGATATTTACTTCCAGCCTGTCACAAAAATCTGATCCAAACTAATTTTGATATTCTGAAGTTGAAATGTTACTTTTAAGCAAAGAATAATAACTAATCGTAAACTAATGACATCAAATCAACGAACTGTCTGGTATTTTAATTAGTTTAATTATCAGTTCATCGAATGTTACTTACAACACAACACAATACGTTTTTTTATTGTCTGATTTAGAAATGCTTCTAGAGATAAAAGAAGAATTTATAATAGAAACAATACAATAAAGTAAAAGCAGTTGTTTGGTTACTTTTTGTTTCAATTATAAGTTCATCATATGCTATTCTCAGTGATGATTAGACGTATGATATTCTATAAATAGCGACCAAAAAGTAGTGAAATGTCATAAGATAATAGTAGGAATATAAAAGTAGCAGATTGACTTTAAGGGGCAGTAGCACGTTTTTAGGGGCAACATAATAGATGTCAGGAAAATGAAAATTAATGGTTTCAATTGAAAGACAATGTATTTAAACTAAATGAAGCATTAATTGTTCAAATATGTAACGTAAAGTTTAGCCATGCGATTCTTATTTCTTACACAAAAACGAATTAAGGTGTTCACACAAAATGGCCGCCATGGATTTTGTGTTAATCTTCATACTTTGTCCTCTGACTATGGATGATTGGCTTGTGTAATGAGATTTTTGACAGTCACTGTTAAAATAAAACCTTTAGCATTAACTTACACTTATCAGTTAAAAATTAAGAATAGAAAATTATCAAAAAACGTGCTAGTGCCCCTTTAAGAAGAAGTAAGATGATATTGCTCTCCATTGCAGTCTGGATCAGTGGTTGACGTCAAACATTTAAAGCTTGTTACACAAATAACTCAAAATGTCTACATTTGTCGTGATGGCCTTTTCCCTTTGAATTGATACATCTTGGAATATGATCTGATTTTTTTTAATTAATCATTGTTGGTTTCACTATTGAGAGAACAGAAACGTAATGTTCTCATTTTAAGAACACTTGTACTTAAATAAGCCTAAGTTGACAAACACAGTAGTGATTTGTCTGGACCGATTTAATAGAAGAAGAAGAAGAAGAAAATTGTTTTATTGGAGTGTCACATGTTACAATTCTAAAATAAATTCAAACATCTCAAATTGAATGTAACATCCGACCTTTAGGCCTACGAGACACTTAATAACTTTTAAACTATAAATTGATATTAATAATTATATATTAAGATAATTTACAACAACCGACCGATTTTATATTAAAAAAGAATGTTGTTAATACAGAAGACGAATACCATTTAACCTGCATTTGCCCAAAATATGATTATTTACGTCGCAAATATTTACCAAGTAACTTTCAGCCAAATATGTCTAATTTTATGAATATGTTTACCACAAACATTGTGCATAGTTTAAAGATGTTCAGTCTCTTTATAATGCATTCGTATGAACGAAGATGTAAGGTACCGCAGTACTGATAATGATATAGGCCACAATTATATATTTTGATTTAGCATATAACATATTTTGTTATGTTTCATATATCATTATTAGCCAACATTGTTTAAATCGGTTAATTTGCATTAATGTGTATGCAGTTGGGCGTGTAAAAACTTAATTCATTTGATGTATTAAATATGTATGTATATGGGCCCTATGACCTTCATACTGAAATAAAGAATTGATTGATAGATTGATACAACATTTGTCTATGAAATTTGGGTTTTGGAACGATCACCTTACAGTTACAGTTGTTTCTAGGTGTTAAGACGAGGAGGTCATTTTTGCCTTTTTTTAGAATATGGGACCCCTTGCAATTGTAAAAAATTCCTACTTCTCCAAATTTAAAGAGACACCAAGCAAAATGGATGGGCGAATTTCCAAAGGACCCCCTCTAGGTACGACAATGACAAAATGTTGCGTCACTTTGTACGAAACAGTACTTTTTAGGGTTTAGTAATTTGCTAACTCTTTCATCTGTTCAATACAATTTATATCCCTTAGATTATATTATCCGTGATATTTGACGGGTTTACTTAATGCTAAATGAAGTACACTATTTTAGTGAAAACTACTCACGAAATTGCGACGTTTTTAATCGTTTTACCATTTTGATGCTTGTAAAAGATAAGCCTGAAAGGATCTATTCTTAAACATATCAATATGCAGAAAGACTTAGTTTTAATATCATATACCAAGTAAAGATCAATGTTTTTAAACATGTACTTTGCAGGGTTGTTGTTTTATCTCAGCATCATATATGTAAAGAAGATTGATCCAGTCTGAACCATCTAATCTGTACTCTTTATCCATATACAACCTTTCTTCACGTGAGAAACCAACTCTCCTTATTTAAATACCGTGTATATATATATATATATATCTTGAAATCAAGTCTTCATTGTCATGATTAGGAAGGGATTAAATTTGGGAATAATTTCTTTACTATAACGAAAAATTACTAAACAATTCATTTTGTGCAGTATGAATTTTTAAATTCCGTTCCAAAGTAAATAGAACAAGACCAATTTTACAAAGAATGCTATATATAGATGATTAATAACTAATTAGAGATTTGATATATATATATAAAATTATTTCCCTATTATTAACACTACTTTCTGAGTTTAGAAGATGAATAATAGGGAAACACAATTATTATCAGCTGTTAAGGGTATTTCCAAAGTATAAATAGAACATGACTTTTTTAACTAAGAATGCTTTAGATGATTAATAACTAATTAGAGATTTGATATATATAAAAAATTATTTCCCTATTATCATCACTACTTCCTGAGTTAAGTAGATGAATAATAGGGATTATTATCAGCTGTTACCTTACTCCAGCCCAGCTAATTCTTCAGTTGTTCCCTGTAGCATGTACTGTCAATGAGTCATCTCATGTTAGATTCAGATACACCTGCATGAATCTCATCAACTGTATTGACTCAATGGATGAGTTCTGAGGCTAAGTCCAGACATGGGCATAATTGATCACATACTTATATCAACACGCTGTATGGAAAACACTATTTTCCATTGAACTTGCGATACGTTTACAGACTGTTATGTGATGATAACCAGTAGATATTTAATACATTAAGATGTTTTAAGATTTTCATGTCATTTTAATCAACATTTAAACAAAAAAACAAACAAGATTATAGCAAAAGTATGAAAAGACAAACATAGGTTTGAATATGAAACCTTCAACAGGAGATTGAAAAGTTAATTGGTTTCTGCTTCTATAAATCTACTTTTGTGAGTGAAAAGAGGTGAGTTTGAGATTGCGTTTAGGTGATAAGATAAAAGTTTCCTTCTAGTGTATATTTATATCAATTACATGCATTAATTTTCTTCATAAGAAGAATATATCAAAACTTTCTGTTTGAAATATAAGATAAAAAATTCTCAAAGATCCATTGTACTGCTTTCCTAGCATTGCCTTTTATTTCGAAATGACAAAGAAATGCCAATCTTCGAATGTCATATAGATGTGACTTGTCATTATGGCATATTACATTAATAATGTCAGTCTCTTAATCTGTATTTGACAAACATGATATTGACTTCTCTAACTGTAATGATTAACTCTCTGCACAGACAGAGACACATAGTCACAGCAGTTTGTCCAACACTGCTGAACGCTGATAACCGACAGCTCGGCCTATGCATGTGTTCATGTATCCACCATTCAGCCACTGACATGAATTCGTGGGATCTTTTAAGTGCGCAGTTTTTGTTGCACTACACACTAGGGCTCCAGGGTGACACTTATAGTGTTCTAACAGAGGTGAACTCTAGGTTTTTACACCTTGGCCTGGATGGGATTCGAACCCCGGACCACAGCAACGTGAGACCGGCGCTCTTGCCGACTGAGCTATCCCGATATATGATTGTGTAGTTTAGAGAACACGTCTCCTTTAAGTGAAATAATATAATAGTTTATTATGTTTTCAAATACAAAGAACGGTAATAAACTGTTCGCAAATTTTGCAACAAGTCTGAAATTAACAGTCTGTGTATGGATAATCTGCTGCAGGTGACAATACAGATGATTGAATGAAATGGGAATGATTGGAAAATCAATATGGGCCAGACAAGTTTAATCATTAATCACAATGTCTTGTAAAACAGGGACGCAATCTAAACCAGTCATTTCATTTTGAATTTGAAAAACAATTTCGTCTTATTTGATTAGGATTTGTGATTACTTCAACTCCCACACGACACGAAGTCGTGCTTGTTTTAAACACTTATTCACTAGTTTTCAATTTGGCGTCGTTTAAATTACCAATTTATTAGTACGCAATGTAAACGAAATTAAGATAATCACTGTCCATTGTAATAACAGAAATACAAAATATTGTGTACACATACCAAAGCCATATTGCGATTGATTACGAGTGTTCTATCTGACCATGTAGGGGAAAAGCTGTAACCTTGTAACTTGAATAAAACTTTCCTTTGGTAAATGTTTTAATTATTTTAATCCTTTGTATTTCGGCATTTACTCATTTCACAACATTCGAAGATTAAGACAACTTCAGATGAAATACTCAAATTGTTTTTTTTAATAAAAGAAATGATAGGGGTCCCTTATGCTTACTTATTACAGTAAATATTCTGAGAATAATAAAAAAGAGAGATGTTTGAATCGGGTTATTCATGATAGCATGTAATAGACATAATCTAAAAAGATATTATTTTGTAAATTGTTTAAAGAAAATATTATAACAAGCGAGCATGTGATTGTTAGGTCACTGTTAAAACGTTGACTTTATAGATAAGTTACCCGGTTCACTGATAGGTCATAAATAAATTTTAGTTGATCTCTTTTAGATGAAATCCTCAAATTGGTTTAAAACAAAGAGGAATGATAGGGTAAAATCAAGAGAACATCAAAAGGAAAGATGTTTTTTCGGATCATAGCAAACAAGAGAGCTTGTGATATTTGTTGTTATCCAATCTCATGTAAGAATCTCGATCTCTGATTGGCCCTCGTGACCCTGGATAAATACTGATATAACGCTCTTGATATTCTGTGGTTCCGTCATAAAAATCATGAAAAAGGCGTGCAAATTGAGCGGCTTGTAATGTACAATGTATGTTACCTACAACACATCTTTGTTACTTTTGATCAACCGATATGTAGCTGTGAACAAACTATAGTCAAAATACTTACGCAGTTTTTCTTACTCTTTTTATTTTCATATTATATATGCGTTTTGTTTAAGCATTCGGTAAGATAAATTCGTTATACCATTCAGACGTAAGGGATATGAGGGTATATCAGCCTCTTGCTTGGTGTTATGCAACTTCCTCATAACCCCCGCGTCAAAATGGTTTAACTTCTAATGAATCTTCAATTTTACCTTTACAGTTTTAACATTTAAACATGATATTTACTAATAAAAGTATATTATATATTATAAGCTTATTCATACATGACTGTATATTTTTTATTTGAATCCCTATTGCGATAAGGTGTAATTTATTATCAATGGTTCAGTGAAATTCTTGTGCTTAGATATTTCATGAATTTTCGATGGCAGCCATGTTTGTTTACAAACAGATAGCGCTGATTGTGTCTTGGAAAAAATCTTGAGATTGCAGTGAAACCAAACACGTAGATGAATTGTCAAAATAACTTGCGTTTAAATATCAATTTGTAAGAAATATGATGTGCAGTAATATTCATGGATCTATGATTTTATTTTAACCTAATCGACATGCGTGAGTTCGGCACGTTCTATTTATCAATGAAGAATGAAAATAGTCCCGTCGACCAATCGGCTTTCATTCTATTATGAAACCGACCAATCACAATGAGAATCACTAAAAAGCACATGTGTGAATATCAAAAATATCAACTCGTGTATTCTCGCCGGTATTAATATTAAAAGTTATGTTGACAAATAAAAACAGTTTTCTTTGAGGAAACATGGTGCTATATTCCTCGACCATCCTTCATTACTTTGATTTGCTTCTAGACAGTTCTGTATATTGGTTATTTCAGTGCACGCATACAAAAAGATGACTCTGTAATGTCTTTTTTAAAATATAATTCTAGAATGGCAATCCTTTTTATACGACTCTTACCAATTTTAAATTCGTCCTTTAAACGACAGTCAGTAAAAAGTTTGTCAACCGTTGAGGATTAAACCTTTATACAAAATCGGCTTGTTTTGATAAAACAACTGCGACGTCAAATACCAATGGAAACTGAAACTTCAAAGAAAAATTAAATTATATCAAATAATTATATAAAACAAAGCAATAGAAGCTTTAAAATACGAAACTTTAAATTGGAGATTGAAATGGCTTTGATAATATAACTCAGCTTTCGACTTCTATGATTGAAAAGAGGTAAATTGAGATTGGTATTGGTGAAAATAGAACGGCTATTATTGAGGCTGAGGACAATTGAGGTCAAACTTTACTACTCCCCTTACTTTTGCTGAGTCTATTTATAAATCTAATTAAACTCGATCGTGATGATGCTTCCACATGAATGTTTCATATTTACAAGTTTGTAAAGTTAAAGGTTTATTCCTCTTTATCTCATATGTTGAGTTGTAAATGTAGTTTTTACATTTACCCCTTTAATTTTAACAGTAACAATGTCCAAAAATAAACATCATGACCTTCATATAGTACGATTAATGTTTACTTTCATTAAACGCGTATTTATAGGACTAGATCAATTGTACACTGTCCCCGTTGCAATATTATGCTAATTAGTCTTTGCTTCCTCCATTGACGTATAATTGTCAGAAATTTTACCATGACATGGTTAATGTCATTTGTTGATTTTCCCTGTTTTTCATAGTAGAATCAAATTAAAATACTTTAATTTTTAAAAGTATTATTAATAAAACCAATCTATGCGTTTACATTGTTCATTTGTATTAAAAGAACCATCGATTAAATATTTCTGTTTAATTTTAATAAACTTACATAAGCATGTCAACTTGAATTTCATATTTATTACTTTAAGCTTGAAGTAGAATAAGTCTAAACAATTACCATGAACTGTCTATCTTTGTACGTATATATGAATTACAACAATACAATAATAACTTATGCAAAGAATAAGTAGGAATACCATCATTTGCAATTGCAAACTGATTTAACCACAAAAGTACCTTAGTTTAAACTGATTAACATTGTGAACATTTTTCATTTCACATTTGAGTGTTTTCATGTAAATCACTTCATCGTCAAGGGAATGTAGTCATCATGTCTCCACAAAATGTTAGCTGAAAAACACTATGATACAGAAAACTATATTTCAAAGCAATGTCATTTATTTTGAAATGAAACGGAAAATCAATCTTTTAATGCCATATCAATGTGCCATTTCATTTTAAAATTTCTTAAACTACAAAGGGCATATTGTAAATGTCAGTTTCATAAACGTGATTTGACAAGCATGAACCTTTTTTTAATTGCATTACTTTCTGTACAGATATTTAAAAAGATGACTCTTTATCCTGTATTTTCAAGTTGGCAACATGAAAGATCTTAATCTTTTAAATTTGTTTCAGAAACTTGAACTGACTTAACACTTAAAGAATTACATAAAGAGTTCAGAAATATTTTTCAAGTAAAATGAAAATTCAACAATATTTTTTTTAAAACAAGAAAGCTTTGCAAGTATACATACATTGTAGAGAAATATCAAGACTCAAATTTGGACTTAACCTCATCAGAAACTTACTAACACTGCAAATGAAAAATTAATATGCAAAGGCAGATCGAACTTTCTGTTTGTATTCATTAATGTATAAACTTATGATTTGCCCAAGCCTACAAGGGGCAGCACGTTTGAAAAACATATTTTAATGTTTTCACTGATAATTGTACGTTTAGCCTAAATGTATTGTTTAGATAGTGTCAAAAAGCTCATTACACAAACCAATCATCCACTGTCAAAGAACAAATTATCAAAATTCACATAAAATCCATTGGCAGCCATTTTTTGTGTGAACACCTTTATTCATTTTTTGTAAGAAAAAGAAATCGGATGACTGAGCTTTTCATTATAGATTTATTTTTACTTTTCTCTTTGAAGCATGAATAGAGGTGCAACAGGATTTTCAACACGGAAAGGTTTTACTAAGGAGAGATGGAACCCAGTAACTTATGGTAACATTTTGCGACAATATTTTGTTGATGTCAATAAATACAAGAGTATTGATATTTCATTCACTGCGACAAATGCTCATCCTGTAGTTATCCATACACAGTGGTAGAACGTATAATAAACTTCTGATTGTTGTTTCACTCTACTGTCTTATTTTTGCGGTTTTGTTAAATAATTATACAGTAAGCCGTCAACAAAATACTTCTGATCAAAACTGCCGTGATGTTAGATCTTAACGTTTTAGGAGATATTATGAAAATGACGCCATAGTGTTGCAAAACCATTTGGCGACCCCCTATAATATAAATAATGAATAATAATCTGAATTCGTTTTTGTATTCGACTGAGTCCATCTTGACTCATTCTTAACAATACATAAAATCTGAAGATCACTGAAATTTCGTAAAACGATGATAAAGATGCTGGTTTTTTTTCAAAAAAATCTTAATTTTGATTTGTTTCCGCTAACATTGTTATATTTTTTTCGGAATACAAACCCCACGGCAGTATCATTTGCCATGTTGATTACTCGAAAAAACGTATGGGAACCCACAATTTTCTAGGATTGTTTGACTCAAGATAACAAAACTTTTTATTTTGAAAATATAAATGAATTAAAAATATTTTATTTGTTATTCTTTCCTTACAGTGAAAAGCATTTTCCTAAGGAACATGTTCCTTGTTGATTTAAAACAATAAAATCACATTAGTTCAGAAAAGAAGTTTCATAAACATGGATTAGATCAATCATTAAAAACATCTGATAAGTTATAACATTTTTCATATTAAATTTAAGAAACGAAGCCAATTTACAGAGTTTATAAAAATAATTTAATTAGGGACTTCGAATGATGGCCACACACTAATTACGTTTGGGACCACAAGATCTGTAGAGACAGAAGAAGATGTATAACAGGACAACAATACCTAATCAGTCTGCAGAGGGATGACAGAACAGTCAGACTCTTATGTGTTGGGAAATCAGTTGAGCTGAATCATACGTGGTAATTATTACCTAGTCATTTGCTTCTGGTGAGGTGAGGTGATGTGGGGTTTATCGCCGCTTTCAAGAGTATTTCACTTATATCGCGGCTGCAAGTATTATTGCAGGGAGAAAGCCCACAACTCTATTGTGCCTATGCATTGCGGTGAAACCTGCGAGCATCGGCTGGAACTAGCAATCATGGGTGTTACTGCACTGAAATTCAATGTAGCATTGCATCCAAACCTGACTGTGTGTAGAACAGTTCTCTACTGCAGACAAACTTGCCGAGCCCCTGGCGGGATTCGAATCACGGACCTCCTGATCCGAAGCCGAACGCGCTAACCACTGCGCTATCCAGTCCCTCATTTGCTACTGCGATTTGTGTCATAAAATGATGTCATTTCGCTTATAATTAATTTTTACTGGTAAATTCACACGTAACTGAATCAAAAAGTTTACATTAGAGTTTGCAATTGAATGGATTACATTGTTGAAATGACTTTACATCTATGCTCTACAATATATTTACTGTCGTTGCTTATGTTTGCTGACAAAATATCTAAATCATGCGTGTAAAACATTATACTTCCTAATTCAATATCCTTAATTCAAGTAATCAGGTTCACATTTTACTTTCACTTGATCGTTGATTATCCATTTCCATAATATTATTCGATGATGAAACAAATGATGATGTTGAGTGCTTCAGTCGTGTGCTTGGCTTGCTAAAACGGTGTACACTCTAGATCCCACGATATTCTATTTCATGAACTCGTATTGGCTCTTAGTATTTCAAACTATTCAAAATTAAGTAACAAAAATGTGGTCAAATATCTGTATTTGCTAGGGTTTTCAAAATAAACTCACATTTATATTCCTTTTTATTGTTTCCAATCAAGTATAAATCATAGTTAAAATTTAGCTTATCCGGCAAGTTAACCCTTTTTACAGTATAAAGTTCACAATGAAGTGATTCTTTCTGCCAAAATTTAAGACATTGGGATCGAATTCACTTATGATATACGACATTGATAATGAAAAGCTAAGGTCGGTGCTTTGTCAACAATCAATCTCTGATTCATTGTTTGAGAGGTCTGTATTTTGTTGACATTTTCCTTCGTTTATACTGCAGATGTAATTTGACATTATTTTCAAAATGTCTTCGCTTAAGCGCGTTTTTGGACATCTTGTAATAATTGTAGAGTTGAAATGCATGTCCTGATGCAAATATTAGTATGTTCATCTCAATACTGTCACGGAAACTGTGAACGATATATTTATTATTTGTTCCGTAATAGTTATACATGACATTAACAACATAAAACCTTTTCAAAAATCAGGTTTGTCATTCAGTCCTAAAATTAAGCGTCTGTTACGAAATACTGTTTCTAACGAGTTCGTCCGTGGAATTTGATGTCAATTTCACAGTGGCTGTGACAATGCACGTGCAACCCGTGCAAAGTGCTTTACAGGTTTGTTTAATCTCGCTTTGACATCGGCTGTATGCCTTGCCACTATTCCAGCATATTAGTTTGCAAAATTTAAAATCAAGAAACAACACACCTCAAAACTTTAATTTAAATCAAAACGTTATATGACAAAAGAAGGCCTTATCGATAACTCTTCAACTCAAATCGTTCTTCGGGTCCATTACCCCCACACGCTTCCGGTTTACGGATTGAAGGAAAAGGTTTAGGCAGTACATTAGGTAGAGTTATCGATAAAGCCTTCTTTTGCCATAGAACGTTTTGATTTAAATTAACAAATTAAAGTTAAATAAAGTTAACAACAAATAATAAATAAATCAGTTTCCCTGACATTATCGGGATTAACATATTAATTTTTACATCAGAAATATACATTTCAACTCTAGAAATATTACCAGGTGTCCAAAAACGCGTTAACTCTCCTGTAAATCTTACCAAAAAACTTACTGAACAAAATGACTATTTGTCATTAAAATTTCAACTCTGCACCATGTCAAGAATATGTATGTCAATGTATTCATCATGTATTTAGAGTAACTTCCCTTTTCTATTGTTTTTTTGCTATTCACTCCGTAAACCGGAAGCTTGTGGGGGTAATGGACACAAACGATTTGAGAGGAAGTGGGGAGCAATTAAAATGCTCGATTTAATATATTTTACGTAAATTAATGAAATGTCTGAAGTGTTAAAGGCACCACTCGATCTGCTTTCATCCGCCATTTTGAAATGTTAGCATTGCGAGAAAATAAATGTGCTGTATTATTCTTATTAATTAACGAAATTAAGAAATAACTACTTGATTGATAGAAGAGGAGCATATTTACAAATAACTCATAATGATATAATTATAAAGTTATCAGTTACGACAACGTAGTAATGCATTCCACGATCGTAGCTTCGACGTATTGGCCTACTTGTAGTTCTAGTGATATATTACTTATAATAAACATAAGTCAAATGTCATAAAACAGATGACTCTAACATCAATACACGTTCTCAGTCTGTTTCCTCGAAAGACATTTGATTTCCTTTAACTAAAAAAAGAAGAAATGATGTTGAGGTTATAATAACAAGTCTTAATTGAAAGAGCGACGCGTAACGCCAACATCAAAGTATATACTTCAGACGTCTTTGTTTTTAAACATCTGTTTATGCATTGTTCTAATAACAGAAACTATTGATCATATATCGCGTGAATGTATATTTACAAAAATGATTGTAAATTTTACACTGAAAAGTTTGATAGAACTTATAAATCTTACATAAGCATAACATTTGCATTTTTTTCATATTACTTAATCTTGAAACAGAATGAGTTTTAAATGTATATTTCTCTAAGGACAATAATAATCGATTACCCATTTTCAACTCTAAAATTAGAAAGCTTTACAAAAGGTGTTTTTCATTCCTGACACAGTGCTTGAACCTTTCTTATCTCTTTGTAAAGTACAATAAAACAACCATTATGTTGGAAAATTAGTAAAATGCACATTATTTATTGGATGACGAAAAAGATTGAATCTTACTTCAGGTACCGCAAACAAAAAGTTCACAAAAAGTATAGAGCAAATATATCTTGTATTGTTTGTTACATGCTTAAATCGCAAGATCAACCTCTCCATAAAGGGAATATATCAATATTAAAAAAACAAAAACGAACTTTAAACCATAATGAAATTACATGCTTTTCATAGCATTTATCTCGAAATATCATAGAATGTCAATATGAATATGTTACATCCCACTTAGCCCTCGTCGTCCATGGCAACCATTCATAAAAGTGTCCTGTTCATTATCGAAATCGGGAACTTTTAGGTCAAAGAGTCCTGCCATCTGATGCAAGGACACTTTTGTAAACCTTTCCTACACATGGTTTAAAACAATCAATCAACAACATAGACATAGAATTGAACGGAAAGTATCAATAATCAAATAAAATAAAAAAATCCAAAATCAAATCCAAAATCAAAATATTAAAATCACCTAATTTATCTGTATACTTTAGTTTAGACTAGGAAAAAACGATACAAAGAAATAAACATTATATTATTTGTGTTGCACCAAAACTTTCGTTATGTAAGGAAAATAAGTCTAGAAATATCCAAAATAATTTGATAATGATACATAATTAATTTATTTCATAGATAAGATAATATTTCTTTTGGCTAAACTTGTTATGGGAATGATTAAAGTACCTTTTTATTAGAAATCCAAGAGAAACGTTTCAAAAATAGAAACCACTGTCAAAATTTAGCTGTCTATGAGGACTCTAATGACACGTCTTCTACCTTCAAAATCGAAACAGAAATGGACAACCTGTGAAATTTTGTCTCGAAACAGGCTCATATTCATGGAGTGCACGAAGTCTGCAAGCCGAAAACATTTACTTCGTGCTTTGCGCTTTGACACGCAAGAAGCACGTGCCTCGCGCTTTGACAAGCAAGAAGCACGTGCTCTTACACCATTCATAGTACTACAAACTTCATTCATAAAACAGTGAAGGGGCCCTTGGGAGGTTATCGAAAATTAAAATTTTATTTAAAAATATTAATTTTGTGGTTGATTGTACTCGGATTAAGTGAGATGTAAGTCAGTTACTAGCATAGTAAATTGTATGCATCGGATAATGGCAGGGAAACTTTGTCCTCGAGCCAGTACTCGGCTCCGCCTCGTACTGGCCTCTCGGACAAAGTGTCCCTGCCATTATCCGATGCATACAATTTACTATGCTAGTAACTATTACTTATCCATATGGACTTCCTTTATAGCAATACTATATTACAACGGGGATATATCAAATGTCAAAACTAAACTCAACAGCTGTTTACTCACACATTTATAAGAAGAATATAAAGTTAAAATATAGCCGCAAAGCGGCGACAACAGGATTCAGCCGTTTATGGTGATTCTATGTATGACAAAAGCATCCATTATGTATGACGTCAATAGTTTCAAGCAGTCGAATTTTTAAACTCACGATGTCAGTGTAACCAATTGCAAGCCCTTAAGACTCTTTCAATTGAAAACTTTTATGTCATATTGAATAAGTATTGTATGTGCTTTGATAAAAATACATTTCAAATTCGAATCCAAAATCATAATGCCAGAATATAAGTTAATGCAATTTATTGGTCATGTTAGCAAAAGATGTAAAACCTAAGGTGAAATATAACCAATTCAATCTGCAAAAGTGTCTTGACTCATCCTGGTTTCGAACCTTGTCTTCTCTTTTATTGTTGAAAAATACAGAACCAAATTTATCAAAGCAAAGCAAAGCCTAGCAATGTGTGCTGGTGCGTGTCAATGCGCGTGTTTTGCGGGAAGCGCAAAATGAGTATTTTCCCACAAAAATGAATATTTAAAGGTCTCTATTTCAACCTTTATTTACATAGACTTTTTTTTAGTTAAACTTCTTAGGTTTTACATTCTTTTTACAGCTACGACTTTTCAAACATGCATATACCATTTGCATTCAAAACGAAAGGTAAATTGACACATTTTAAAGCTATTTATTTCAATGTTTAAAGAAACATAAAATTTTATTGTAATGTTTTCCAAGTTCTACAATTTCTCAGCTGTCTAATGATTTAATAAACACTGCCTTAAGTAGAGATTACAATATTCAAAGGTCCGTAACTCAATGTAAATGACGTAACTGAATTTATTGTCGTCTGTCACTGATGAGTAACGAAGTTTTCAAACATACCTATATCATATGCATTCAAAACGCAAGCAGAAATGACAATATTCAAAGGTCCGTAACTCAATGTAAATGTCGTTGATTCGCTACGATACTTTAAACATATATCCACCGAAACACCACATTTCCAAAATGCAAAGTTTGACCTCTGCTCCTGACCGGGAATGACTGTTCGCAGACCTTACCAATGTCTAACTCTCACGCAAAAATCATAAAATTCTATGGCCTGGTTTTTGAGTTAACAGCCCTTGAAGTTTGCGATTTTTAGATTTTGGTCAACTTTGAAAAATCACAGCAAGAAAAGTATAAACGTTACGACTTTCTAGAAAACAAATTGAGAACTACAATGCTTCAGCTACATTGAGTATAAATTTCAGCTCTCTGGTGCAAGTATCTTCAGAGGAGAAGATTGTCAAAGGTGGGTGGGGTCAGAGATGGTCGAAAATTCACTAAAACCAAGATGGCTTCCAAACCACGTGACCTACGAATTTGACATGATTCCATTTTTTGCATTTTTTTTATTGCGCATCTTTTAAAAAAAGTTTCAGATCTCTATGTGCATTTTGAAAAAAAAATCAATGTTAAATTTTCAAACTTTGGGCCCTTCATTTATGGGCCGAATCGGCCCAAAAGCTTATTGTCGCGTCTCCTCATCAAGGTCTACCAGCATGCAAAATTTGGCTTTGATAGCATTAGCCGTTGTATAAGGTGTGAGTCGGACAGGACTTGTAACAGATTTCTAACAGAGTCCTAATGTTTTGCCAAAAAAGTAAAAATTTTCAAGATATTTAAAAAATTGTTCTCATGACACACACCTTCATATGATTATGTATCAATAAATCAAACTTGATCAAAATGTGATGATTAGTTAAGAAGTTGTGAGTCGGACAGGACTTGTAACAGATTTCTAATAGATTCCTTGTTTTTTCCCCAAAAAAGTCAAAATTTTACAAAAACGAAGACGAAGTTTGAAGATTCACTTAAAATCCATTGGCGGTCATTTTGTGTGAACACCTTTAATTCATTTTGTGTAAGAAAAAGGAATCGCATGGCTAAATTTCACGCTATATATTTGAATTATTACTGCTCAATTTAGTTTAAATACATTGTCTTTCAATTGGAACCATTACGTTTCATTTTCATGACATCATCTTATATTCCCCCTAAAAACGTGCTATTACCCCTTTAAACCAGAGTCAATGACAATTATATTGTAGCGACGAATATATCTGCTTTACATTAAGTTGTTTTGATGATATTAATACAAGGTTTATTTGATAAATTTACATAATCAAACTTGATGATAAATTGATTCTATGTCTTCATTGAAAGATCGTCCCATCAAGAGCATTCTAGCTGTCTTTACTCCAGCCCAGTTAATACTTCATTTGTTTCATTCAGCAGATGTTTTAAATAAGGCGAGCCAAGTAGATTCATATTAACGTGTACAAATCCCATTAACTAATTAGATCTAAGGTTTAAAGATTATCAAAAATTCGTTCATCGCATAGATTTATGAAATTTGGAAAGAAGTATATTCACTTAAACTTTCCATTAGTTTAGAGACAAGTATGTGACAATAATAATTTGATGTTGAGTTATTGACGTGTTGTAAAGAAATGAATCCCCATCATTTACTTGTTTTGTTTTAGAGAGTGTATTTTTATGGTCAACATACCAATAATACTACTGTTTTCAGTAAGTTGAAACACCAACACTGGATATATCCATTTTATTGCAATGATTCCTTTTTGAATGATTGCCGTGGGTCAAATCATTTATAACGTGTACAGAATTGTTACTTTAGATATTTGAAGGTTCATTTTTCTTCGTTTACGTTAAAAATTATTGATAGTAAGAAATATCGATCACATATGTATCAAATGAATATTACTAGAGATTGTACTTTTTTCAAAATCTCATTTCAATTGAAGGAAAATTGAAGTCGGTAATATGCAGATGAGTTCGAATATTCATTCTACCATGACATTTCAAAATCCTCGAATTTCATTGGTTTATTTCTATGGTCGACCTACGTTCGAACACGATTTTCATGACGGGCGATTCACCGCGGTTTGATACACACTGCCATAGAAACGAACGAGTCGACATGCATACAGTCACTTTGGCAGTTTGTCTGAATACCAACTAAAAGTCTTTTATCATTGTACTACCCGAACTTTTATATAATGAGAGTTTGGTTCGCATCAATATCGTGCATGTTTATATCCAGGAAATAGTGTAATTGTAAGCGAAAGGCTGAATTTAGATCAATAAGCTACCGCAACCGGTTTTGGTTTGAGCAGTGTCAACAGTGACGTCAACCTTTGACGTCATAAGCACAAGACATTATGACGTCACAGTGTTGACCGAAGCACAACTGACGTTACGCGGTAGAAAAGAAAGTACATTTAAAACGCTAAAAACCTCGTCATGGTAGAATGGAGATAAACCTACTGTGTTTTATAATTTTCGTGGTTTAACGTAGATTCGATACCGTTGATGTTGCATTCGAAGCCTCACGCTTACGCGTTTGGACCCGAATGACATCAACAGGTATCCCTACGTTAGACCACGAAAATTAAAAAACACAGTAGGTTTATCTCCTAATTAACCGATAAAATCAGTTATCAAATCATCCTTTGCTTGTACATCCTTCAGTAAATGCCGCCTCCTAACGTATCCAGTTTACAGGGTTGGAAAAAATAATTTATTCAGGGACTCAGAGTTTTCAGCACTGGATAATGTCTACACTTAATTACATTCGGGCCAACAAAAGGTTGGTGTGTGAATCAGTTTGCTGAGGGATGACAAATCTGTCTGAATGTAGTGCTTTGGGGAAATCATATGACGTAAATGAGTGAGGTTTTACAATGCCATGTCATTATGTTCCCAGGGGGATGTATATTAACTGATGTAATTCCGTTAATGCATTGATTATAAATGGTTTATTAACATATCAATGCACAGAGATATTGCAGTTACAGACATACACCAGTCAACAAAAGTTAAGACTCGGTGTTTGATGCAATGGCAGTTTTCTAAGAACTAGTGTCTGATTTACATATTTGAACACAAATGCAGTAACCATTACGAAAAGCTTCAAAATTTTATCCGACTCCAATAATGACACCACAGAGGTCCGAATCTCGGAGTGGACAGTATAACACAAAATATTCAAAACCTGGACTTTTGCACTCAATATATCGTTATCATATGTTGAGATAAACCTACATCTCAAATTTGAACGAAGTCGGTCAAGAAATAAAGATTTTAGCGTAATCTCTACCTATTATATAGAATACACCTTGTATTGAGTGCAAAAGTCCAGGTTTTGAATATTTTGTGTTATACTGTCCACTCCGAGATTCGAACCTCCGTGAATGAAACACTGCCCTCGATAAAAACAGGTCATTGCAATTAGAAACACGCTGATTTTCAACTATGCCCATGGACGTCTCCTAAGCATTTGACAGATAAGTTTCATGATTCACGTGTTTATCAAGATTATTGAATGTTAAATCCATGATACCTGGGTATCTGCATGATTCATAAGTGAGTATGATTCAGTTTTTCGACGCCAACGCTTTAAATTTAAAGTCTCATCTGATAGTGAACCTAAACTTTTGTCTGTAAGTATATATCATTGTAGGCCTATGTTTCTGAAAATGGATCAATAGAGGTAGATTTGGATTACTGCCAGGGATAAGTTGTGCTCATAATAACATTGAAAATTATTTGGTTGTCAAAAGGTTCAATCAGCTTAGACATATTTTGAAAGGAAGACTAACATCTGTTTAATCTGTGATCAACGTAAAGTGTTACATTACATATGTAGATACAAACTCTACATTTTTGCTTCCTTGGAAATGTTAATGTTATGATCAGGTTTGTTATTGAAAATAATAATGACAAATCGTATTTCAAGTGGATGAAAATAGATGGCTTTAAGCTTATTACCAGTGCTTAGTTGTTTTCATTAAGACATATTGTGACAGAAAAGTCAATAACTTGTCAAAAGGTTAAACTTACTGCGACAAAGTGTTACTAAAAAAGTGTGTAAAACTGTTAACGCAAGAAATGTCAATGTATATAAAATGTAATCATGTCGATATTGATTAAAACTTTGTCATTTCTTAGAACAGTGTGATTCTCTTAAAGGGGCAGTAGCACGCTTTAAGCAATATAAGGTGATGTCAGGAAAATGAAAAGTAATGGTTTCATTTGAAAGCAAATGGATTTTAACTAAATGGAGCAGTAATGATTCAAATATATAACATTATGTTTAGTCATGCGATTCCTTTTTCTAACAAAAAATGAATGAAAGGTGTTCACACAAAAATGGCCGCCAATGGGTTTTATGTGAATCTTCATACTTTCTCCTCTGACTATGAAAGATTAGTTTGTGTACTGACATTTTTGACAGTTCTAAATAATACATTTAGCATTAACTTACAATTAACAGTGAAATATTTGAAATTTAAAATTATCAAAAAACGTTCTTCTGCCCACTTTGTGGTTGTGTGGTTTCTTCTGATTTTCATGCTTTTCACGATAAAGCGTCGAAGTCCGATAAGATTTCTAAATAAGTGTTGACAAAGAATCCACAGAACATCCATTACTTAAACACAGTGTAAGACCCTACCCATCTACTCCTTCCATTTAGTAGTTAGGTAGGGCCTATGAGTATATATGTCTTTCTAACGCTGTTTTTAAGAAATACATGTCCCTGTAGAGTAATCAATACTTTGGCTTCCGTGAATTGAGTGAAAGCTGGGTCAACTGCCTTAGGCAGATATTTTATACCTTGAAATCACCTTCGTTTTTTTGTATTTCAGTTTACTGAAACTGATTATTGAAGAAAATTTAAATAAAAACAAAAAAGAAATTTGAGATATACAATTAGATCTGCATAAATCAAATGTATTTGAAAGTTTCGTTTAACGTTTCACACTGTATTGTTTATCAAGGAAAGCAATTTTTAACCGTTGTTTATTTGAGGGATTACCTTAATGAGTAAATTCAAAGTTGTAATTCAAACCTGACGTGACCTTTCCAGATAGGCAATTAAAGCTGAACCAGTTACTTAAGTTACTTAAGATGAGGTGTCCTTTTCAATGTGTCAATTACAGCTATTGGTACAAAGTGTGTATATAGGTTAACCGAATGGTCACCAAAGGAATCAAACGATTTATGCAACTTTATGATACGATAACGACGATGATATATGTTATTGTTCCTAGGGAAATTTTGTTATTTATTCAACTGCACATTGACTGACTGTAACATTGTATACAAATGAAAAACAAATCCAGTACGTAATTATACAATTTTAAGTGACATATTCTAAAAGTTCTCCTTCAATGACCTAATTTATTCGACAGTCTCTTATAAGTCTCCAATAAACGATACATAAATTAAGCAGTCAAAATTTGATGGTTTCTATTAAAGGGGCAGTAGCACGTTTTTTGATAATCTTATATTTTAAAAATGTCACTGATAATTGTAAGTTAATGCTAAATATATTATTTTGACAGTGTCAAAAATCTTACAACACAAGCCAATCATCCATGGTCAGAGGACAAAATATGAAGATCCACATAAAATCCATTGGCGGCCATTTTGTGTGAACGCCATTAAGCATTTTGTGTAAGAAAAAGGAATCGCATGGCTAACTTTACGTTATATATTTGAATTATTGCTACTCCATTTAGTTTGAATACATTGTCTTTCAATTGGAACCATTTATTTTCATTTTCCTGACATCACCTTATATTCCCCCTAAAATCGTGCTACTGCCCCTTTAAACTGTTGATTCGATATATTCCTGAAAATCTTCTTAATAATTGTTTATCTATTTCTAGCTCTCTCAGCAACTTGACCCAGCCATGTAATTTTGTATCGTTAACTCTTCAGTTGTTCCCTGTAGCATGTACCAACAATGAGTCATCTCATGTTAGATTCAGTTACACCTGCATGGATCCCATCAACTGTATTGACTCAATGGATGAGTTCTGAGGCTAAGTCGAGACATGGACATAATTGATCGCATACTTATATCAACACGCTGTATGGAAAACACTATTTTCTCTTGAACTTGCGATGCGTTTACAAACTGATAACAAGTAGATATTTAATACATTAAAATATTTTAAGATTTTCATTTGTCATTTCAATGAACATTTTAACAAAAAAATGAGCCATCTCATATTAGATCCAAGTGCATGAATCCATCAACTGTATTGACTCGATGGATGAGTTCTTAGGTTTACAGATTGTCTATAGATGGGAACAAGTGATCTCAAAATTCGATACACACTCTATGGAAAAGTCTTTATTCTCTTGAACTTAACATTAGTTTACACAATTATATGTGATATATGTGTATATTGATATGTAATAAATACTTTTAACATATCATCAAAATGTGATATAAATGATAAATGAAAAACAACACCATTTGTTTTTGGAAAATACTTTGCTTTGTTGAGGACATCATATATATGTTTGACTTTTAGCTGGTTTGATCTTAGTGATGTATGTAAGTTTATCAATAGATTAAAACGGCGAAATGTTTTATACATCATTAGAAATAAATAAGATATTTAATTATTTAAAACTCCAATGAAATACAAATAATTATCGTAACATCTAAAAAGCAATTTTAATGACATGGAATAAAGTTTTTATC
The DNA here is from genome assembly GCA_916613615.1 of Steromphala cineraria. Classification (NCBI taxonomy): domain Eukaryota; kingdom Metazoa; phylum Mollusca; class Gastropoda; order Trochida; family Trochidae; genus Steromphala; species Steromphala cineraria. The sequence goes on along the minus strand of OU744721.1, from coordinate 62,674,804 downwards.
ATTTTTTATAACCTTATTGATCACCTGGATTTTATACATTTCAAACCAATTGAGGAGTTGAAATGTAGAGGTTACAAATGGTTGGTCGATTCCATATGTTCCCCGAAAAATCTTCCAATTAACTTTATTCTACTTCCAGCTGTCTAAGTGTCTTACTCAAGCCCAGTTGATTCTTCATTTGTTCCCTCGTTAGATGCACATCCACCTCCATAAATCCAACAGTTTCACTCAATTGGTAATATTCTGTGGTTCAGAGATTGCCACGACATGGCCCAATCGATCAACTATTTAATTAACATACTTATGAAAAAAACTGTATTATTTCAAAACAGTTTCCATTTTTTAAACGATTCATGTATTTTTATACATATATTGTTTATTTAAGTTGATACTAACATATTTTGTAATTTTAAATTCAAATGATTCAAATAATTTTATGAGCAATGATATGACACTTATCAATATATACAACGTTCAGCATGATTTTCCAATGGTTCGAGATTAAATATCTTATAAGCCGAACCTATTTTAAAACATGGTATAAACCAGCCGCGATGTACTCTCCGTCTCGGTCTGAATGCACTCACCTCTGTCAACCAATCGCAAGGCGGGCAGCAAAAGCTTTCGATATCATGCTAGGGGCAGGTAACTCCAGTGTACCATTCGTTATACATAATCGCCGCTAAACGATATTTAAAAACGAGGATGTGATTGGACAGCTTACGACTTTTACTGCGCTAAACTGGTTATAGCAACATGCGACAGGATATCCTGTCTGATTCGAACTCCGATAGAGACAACATTTTAGCCATTTTATTCCTCGGAGCTCGGTCGATTTTAATCAGACTGTAAATAAAGATAAAAAAAAACCTATTTTAAACACTAATGATTTTCATCATGCGATAGTGGGTCGAAAAATTTATTTCAAACCTCAATTGCCACGAATAATATACATGTATAGAGACAGGAACTGTTTTCCTTGCAACGATATAACAAAAAGAGTTCTATGTCTGATGTTACATTATAATGATGAACAGAAACCGCAAAATTAAGAAACGGTTCATACGTCATTATTCTATCATATAATTCTTATTGAACACTAATGATAATAAATTGTCAGCTACTTAAATATCATCTAAACAGAAATGAAGTCACGCATTCTAAAAATGAAATATTTAGAAAGGATGTCTGTTTTTCCGTGACCGTTTTTATCTCATCGAAAGAGATTTACAGACCATCTAGTTTTCTATATGCGGTCTATATATACCAGTAAATACAAAGAAATACGTATTGCAAATCAAGTTGAATTGTATCAAGCTCTTAGGTGATTGATATAATGTTGTTAGTTGTTTTCATTACAATTGGTATTGTTCTGAATTTGAAAATCATTACGACCAAAATAAATTTCGGGGCTCAGTTTTCGAATGTAGGAGATTAAAGTACCTTGCATTGCACATGCTTTGTAAATTATCAACAGTTAACAAGATAATATGATGTCCTCTCCATGAAGTAATATTTATTAACATGCACAACTACAAAGTTATAGGCAATTTTATTTGAATGTGCTTCCCACATGACATTTCGTTATGGCATTAGTACAATTGGAAGACAATATTTTAAATGTCATTTTCTGAAACCAAATGGCAATCATTTAATGTACTGCATTAACTGTAATTCTAAATGCTATATATCTTAAAAACTAGTATACATGAATAAACTGAGCATAGATGATTACTCAAAAATGGTTTTTCATTTCATGTTTTTTTTGTAGCTTGAAAAAGTATCTACAATCTATAATGCATTAAAGCATTTAGCATTAATGATATGCGATAAACCAATATCGTGATGATGAATATCAACTAATGTTATTGAATGTTTTCTTGGACAATATAAATATTTTGATAACCTTTAAAGGGGCAGTAGCACGTTTTTTGATAATTATTATATTTTGAATATTTCACTGATGATTGTAAGTTAATGCTAAATGTATTACTTTGACAGTGTCAAAAAAGTCATTACACAAGCCAATTATCCATAGTCAAAGGACAAAGTATGAAAATTCACATAAAATCCATTGGCGGCCATTTTTGTGTGAACACCTTTAATTCATTTTGTGTAAGAAAAAGGAATCGCATGGCTAAACTTTACGTTCTATATTTGAATTATTACTGTTTCATTTAGTTTAAATACATTGTTTTTCAATTGGAACCATTAATTTTTATTTTCCTGACATCACCTTATATTCCCCCTAAAACGTGCTACTGCCCCTTTAAACTCATAATACATTGTTGAATTATTCATGCACTGTTGATGATTCAGTTGCAAAGTGTAATGTAATGAAGTTTTATTTCCAATTACTGATTATGTTCTTGTATGCAAACTATTTGACACAATAAGACTGAATGACAGAATTTGTTTTTCTGTCCTTGACATAATTACATACTTGACACATTTGCATTATTTGTTCTTTTTCTAGAAATACAAATATCAAGAAATTCGTGAGGTAACGCAATATACTATGAACAGTCTTATAATATCATTTTCGTGCTTACGTGTCAATTGATATTATAATGATTGTACGTTTCTCTCTTAGGGATCTTGGTGCAACATACTAGAAGCTAATGTTAATATAGAACATATCCTATTTCAAATGTCCTACTGCTTAAAGGCAGCAATCATTTATCATCATGTGATTATGTATGCATTTCATCCATTGTATCCAATTTCTTGTAATGAGTTTACAGCTGTTTGACCAGTTATATTGTGTATCATTTCAAGTTGTTTCAGTTGTTGTCGATCAATCTCTCTCTCCTTTGTCAATGTGCCACTTTTAAGTATAAATAATGAAAAAAACATTACTTTTCACTTTCTGATCAAACATAATGTTCAGATATCGAAATATCATTTTGAATTTTGAATGTTTTTTATATTACATATTTTTAACTAAGTCCATATCAATCAAATGAAGAATGGAAATCTTTATATATTTCATTTTAATAATATGAATGGACATAGAGATAAAATACTGTTGAAAATGATGGATTTATCGATATCCCAAACCTCACAATTCTCATTTAAATACACAAATTTGAAATATGGCAGACAATTTAACCCCAGAACAAAAGAACGTTTGTAATGTTTATATCATCAAACTCCCTGAAAACAATAAAATAAAATACAATACAATAAAAGCAGAAGGGGTTTCCTAAACATTCCGTGTTCCCAATTAGACCAGAACGTTCATCAAGCCAAGAGACTAAAGTCCCCTGATCCAACTACATGCTGCAAGTCCCTTACACCATAGTCCAGACTGTCAATTGAAGGAACTCGTAATCCTATAAAGTGCTCCAACAGGGACGCCAGATGATACCAAAGTAAATCAATCATTACTGTGACAGACATGGTATTGCAATTTTTTTGGGAAATAGAATTTTATTTCAACAATCAAAATGTTTTAAAGTACAATTCTATTTTGCCAATTGAGCAGTACATCCATCAAGTCAACATTCTGTAGTTCTATGATCATAGAAGAAAAAATGCAATTCTCTTACATCATGGTTCAAATTGTCAGTTGTAGGCACACACAATCCTGAAGAGCTTACCAACAGGAGCGACAGATGATACCAAACTTCATCAATCATTTGATACAAAAACTTAATGAAACGATTATCCCCTAGGCCTGAAATAGAGTCTGCATCTCTTGGGGATATCATATGTCCAACATACAATCAGTTTATATGCATATTCTATTTATTAAAAAATCGTGTTGTAAGCTTTTCCATTTTTCTTAAAAGTGTGTAAATGGTCATCAATGAAATCTTTAGTAAAAATTCATGAGTAAATTTTGTATCAAATAAATTGCAATATTGACACTTCCAAACCATTTGTAATTTGCTACTGAAAAAGGAAACGCATAGCCAATGTTTTTCCATGTGATGTTTTTAAATAAATTATACGTTTCATTTAATCAACATGGCTGTTTAAAACGTGTTTTCAGACCAAATTCCACCTCTAATCCTGTGTGAAAATATTTTTTCAAGTACATATATGTTTTTTTTTAAGGCAATAAAGCATGACATTGAAACGGTCCGTTCTTCTGCTTTCACAATCTCAACAACAATTTTGACTACCAGCTTTCGTTGTTTAGATTCAACTGACATTCAATTATCTGGAACAATACCACCAAATGGTTAGTACAACCTAGGGTTGCAAAGATATCTAATGTATACAGGGTATGTGTACCAGGGTACGTTAGAAGATTAGGGATAACTACATTCACCTCTGACTCGTCAGTCTGTCTTGTTTAATTAAGCTACATGCCTACGGCTATGATATAAGAACCTCTCAAGACGTTTGTTTCAAATAATTATTATATCTCTAGAGGGATGAACTCTATATGAGCACTATTTCAGTGATTGGTAATTGAATGATGCCAGCCAAAAAAAAGTTGCAAAAGTGTAGTTATTGCGAAGATTTGAAAATGAGCTTTGGAGATTTTGTGAATATAATTATGAATCATAAATTGATCAAATCGTCCTTAATAATGTTGGCTCTTAATGATGTTCATCAAAATATTTAACTACAGGATTATTGATATTCTTACTTAAAAACACAAAAAGTACTAATTTCTATCATTTGTTCCTTGCGAATTTTCATAGTGGCCTAATGAGAAAGACGGTTACATTCGTTACAATAACAGAGGTGAAACAAACTTCTTAGTGTGTTGATATTGATTCAAATTACTTGTTTGTTGATTCTCGCGCAAATTGTTACAATGAATATACTACAAACTGACATATCTGGATTTATTTATTGCAGAATTTTATCCATTGTTAATGAAAAGATATCTTCATTTACACTGTACAACTGTAAATTTTAGTTTATGAGTTTCAAAATACTTTTCCATTGCTGACTACACAGAGTTGATGTAACAATACATACACTACAAACTAAAATATCTGGATTATTTATAATAAAATCCATGCATTGTTTATGATAGAATAAGTAGCAGAAATAGTTCTGATTAAACAATCACGTACAATGAGATAAAGCTTTCTATTAGATGTAACACTGAATACAATAAGCATTTATATACATGGAACGTTTATCACAAAAATCCTTGCATTGTAAAATAACAGAAGTAAAACTATGAGTGAAGTGAATTTTTACATTGAACATGACGTCTTTAGTAATTTAATAATCAAATCTTTATAAATCAATGGCATTTCTATAATTAAGTGCGGTAGGAACATTTTTCATTTATTGGCAATGAATAATTTAGAACAAATAACAATGAAGGTAGGCTCGATGATTATACATTGTAGCATTCTGCCCATCCCTAAATGTGCATTAAAGGGGCAGTAGCACGTTTTTAGGGGGAATATAAGTTGATGTCAGGAAATTGAAAATAAATGATTCCAATTGAAAGGTAAAGTTATTAAACTAAAAGACGCAATATTATATCCAATATAAAGTCTAAAGTTAAACCATGCGATTCCTTTTTCTTATAAAAATGAATAAAAGGTGTTCACACAAAAATGGCGGCCAATGGACTTTATGTCAATCTTTATAATGTTTTCTTTGACTATGGATTATTGGTTTGTATTATGAGATTTTTGACTCTATTAAAGTAATACATTTATCATTTACTTACAATTATCAGTGAACAATTGAAAATATAAAATTCTCAAAAAACGTGCTACTGCCCCTTTAAGGAACAATATCTGAGACATACTGTGATCGTGCAGAGTCACTTTGGATATTTTCTTTCTTATTCTGTGACAGTGTTATATGATTTTCATTTGTCCTGAAAAACTTATAAAAAAACGGGGCACACCAGGTGTATGTACATCAAAAATAATTTCCAGCAAACAATTACGAGACAGACGTATTATGTATTCATGTTTCTTTAAATGATGTTTAACTTATCAGAAAATATCAACAAAATTGGTCTATGATAAATTGATTCCCCAAAGTTCACGTCTTCATATGAAATGTGAATCTTTCTTATAATAACTAAGACGTCTTTGACAATCTCGTAATTTACCATAAAAAGGAACATCTACGTACTCGTCTGCCGGAAGTGGGTTCCATGGCGCAATTACTGGTTAAAGTGTTTACAAGACCTGGAGAAGATAAATTCGGGAAGAAATCTCAGCCCACCTTGTAGTTTCAATGGTTACAGTGAATTGAAGAAAATTGGTGTCAAAGGATCAAGTGTTACTAAATTTGTTAAAACAACCCCTCAAAAGAGAACAGTAAATAAACATGTTCTGATATTTTCCATTTTGTTCTGAATTTTTAACTGTTATAACATTTTCCTTTCTGAAATGTTGTTTAAACACAAAGGCACATAATACATTAAACTTATCAGAAGCGAAATTGAACTATCAGTTTCAATTAAGATATCTTCATTTCAGAAATCTTATGTGCATGTCTTTAAAGGAACTAGGAAGGGAAGCGGAAAAAATTGAAAAGAATTCATGAAAGTAAATGACCATTTTGGTCTTAAATGACTTTGTAACACTAATGATTTTGGTTATTTGGTATTATTATTTTAAAATCACAAGTATACTAACAGCATGTCTTACTATATTAAGTTCATTTAACATAATATTTCATTTTCTCAGATTTATCATATATACTGTAATACAATTATCTGTCGTTCAATAAAGAAAGGAACTATTCCAATACCCATTTCCTGATTCCTGTCAGCTGATCTGTCGGAAGTCCAGATCTGTCTTTCAACTTTTTGATTGGTGTTGAATTGAGATCTGTCAGAACTATCATGTCATCGACGGAATTCGTTGAAGATCCATATATGTCAGTCTGGGATACTAGTGATTTGTCTCGGTGTGGATGTCCTTTAGTTATAGTCCTAAGAGTAATTGTCTGGATGACGGGGTATCAAAAAGGACAGTTTTATGCAACCTAGCTGTTCAAAAAGGCTCAACTTGGAATTTCAGCAAGGTGAGATAATTATCTATAGCACGTATGTAAAATGACACCATTATATTTGGTTGCAGAAAACTTAGTAAACATGAAATCGCATAATTTTCGAGTTTGGTTGCAGCCCTTATAGGCAACTGCAACAAATTGTGTTTCAAGAAAATACACGTTTTTATCAAACAAAAGAGCCTTGAGTTGACAAAATTTGGTTGTAGATGGAAACTATGCTGATATGACACATTCTGAAAACTTACCTGGATTTTTATTTTCATTTCAATTACAAATTGATATAAAATAAGCATCAATAAGTAAGTTTAACGAATAGTTTCTATTCACAAACAGAACAAGACACGAACAATTATGAATATTTGTTAGAAAATACAGGATTTATAGTTAATCATTTTATAGCTGTCTTCATTTCAATCATTTTCAATGAATAGGTTGCATTTTATTGATGTTTTAGATACCCCTTCGTCCTGATCCAACAATTATTCTTAGGCCTTATTCCATACCTTTCATAATGTAAAATGGAGACGTTATACAATGTATATGCCACATGTATTCATGTCGGTTGTTATTCCAATGCCTAAATCACGCAATTCAATTGACATCATATTGGTCAGTTGGTAACTGACTCATTTGATTTACATACACTTCAAGACAAGGTTATGCAAGAGTACTCCCATTAGTAAAATGCAAAAAAAATGACACCATTTACAAGATTTGTTTTAAAATAAGGGTCAGTGAAACAGTTGATATCAACGAATATCAACCCTATTACAGCAATCTGAAGTGGGTTAGTACAAACATCGAATAACTGTACAAAATTAAAGCATTCAATGTCTAACGAGTATATTTATTATGCTAACGAAGGTACCATTGTCAAACTTGAGCTAAGAATCTCATTCTTTATCATTCTGACTACCAAAATGGAAAACACCTAATCCTGTACAACGAGCCTCTGTCAGTGATACACGTGATTTCCGGTAAATCAATTTTCCTTGTTTAAATACACAATAGATCCTCTCTTAGGTTTGAGAGTTTTAGAGCAGCGTGGATCATCTATCAGAAAAGATACTTTTTCTCATTTGCATAAAATATTTTGTCATAGATGCCAAGGTTTTGAAACCTTTGCTCGTTTTCACAATGAAAGAAATCTTGTATATAAAACATCTTGTTCTTTTATACGGTTGTGTTTGAATTCGTATCAATATTTCGCCTTTACACTCTCGTTTGACACTAAACTCGTTCCGTCACAATGGTCACCCTTTTCATAATATTTCTATCTTTTTCTATTTATAACATAGATAGACTACTAATTTATGATTTTCTCTTATCAAAGTACATAATGTATACATAATTTATTCTGATTCACAACCTAATGATCAAACATTTGCTACAGAGTAACCAATGAATGATTAACCTGCCAGAAAAATATTACCGATGTCAAAGGTCAAGAGGCAAAATCAGTTATCAAAGAAGAACGATCATTCGTGGAAAAAACCCAACTGAATGAATCTCTCCAGAAGTCTCCTGAAATAAACTTTAGTTTGAAGTAGTTAAAATCGATTTGAGAAAGTCAATACTGATATCTTTGTTTTTCAAAGTGTAATGTAAAAGTTACTTTAAAATGTTTGAAATAAGCTCGAGTTCAGGGACAATGAAGGGAAAAAGGTGCACATGTGATATATGACAGATGTTAAATGTTATAGTCGCTGTTCAACTTGGGATGTGAATGGCTTAACTCTAAAAGAAGAAGTAGATTTGACATATTGGTTTTTGTACGGCTCTTTGTGCTAAAAATTACAAAGATCTACTTCAACCGTTGAATCAATATTTACTTTTTGTCTGCTTTGAAAACGTACCAAAGTACAGGTTTTTTTCTTGGAACTTTGGATTTCTTTATTCGGATCAGCAGTCAATAACATTGCTTCATGTTTTGTGGGTGAAATCATTGCCTATCAGTAGTGCGATATTTCGTCCTTGAAGTAAAGACTACTTTCATTTTATTTCTTATATTCAAATACTAACATAATAAGTAATATCACATTTATATCAACTCGTCAGATTTCTTGTAACATTCATATGTTCTTAAAGTCTTCCAGGGTTAGAAACAGAAGTTTTCTATTAACAACATTTTGAATTCACTTTGTTTCAATTTTGTGCAGGATTGATATTTTTTATAGATATGATTTCAAATGATATGTTTGATCATATATATAAATGTTGTTGACAATTATTAATATCAATTCGGATTGAATCCTCTAAAATTCCCAATCTAACCATTGACATATGATAGGTACTATATATAGAACGTTACGTCAGAGCAGAAGCATATTCTTTTTATATGTAAAAATTGCCAAATTCCATCAAATGTTTTCATGATATAACCAAAACACATATTTAGGGGATAAACATACTGTGAAGTCAGCGGCATATAACGGAATTATTATAGCTCAAAATTTAATATAAAGTCGAACGCGTAGCGTGAGACTTTTAATGGATAAACAATGGATAAACAAAATCATGGCTTATTTTTGTGAACAGCAATATTTGCGAACTACTGTTGCTTGGCAACAATTCCGAAATTCCTGCGCATTAGACGAAGTAAACAGAACACCATATATCCAAATTATACGTCCTCTGATTTTTCACGGTAGCCAATCAGAAACGTGTTTTTTGCAAATTTATGGTAGAATTATTGTTTCTGAAACATTTCTCTTGCCAATAAGACCAGAAAATTGATCGAGCCAAGAGACTGAAGATCCCTGATCCAAGCTCATTCTTCTTAGTCCAGACTGTCAATTGTAGGAACACGTAATCCTGTAAAGCGCACCAACAGGAACGACAGATGATACCAAAGTAAATCAATTATTTGATACAAACACCCTGATACACTTTAACCATAGCCCTCTTTGATATAATCATGTGCTACATCCAGTCCTATGAATTTGTGTTTAATTCAAACTAGTGTTATCAACTATTGCCTTTTTCTGAAAATACATGTATGTAAATTGTTAACAATAGAAACTGTTTGAAATGGGAAAGCATTTAAATTCAATTTAAAAAATAAAGTATCATGGATGTTCCAAGCCATTTTTATACTTTTTTACTTTACATTATATCTCTTACTAAATTTGTATTTATTTCAAAATAGTGTTATCAACTATTGCCTTTTTCTGAAAATATGTAAATTGTTAACAATGGAAACTGTTTGAAATGGGACAGCATTTGAATTCAATCTAATTTTTTTAAACATTATGGATGTTGCAAGCCATTTTTAATACTTTTTTACTTTACATTATATCTCTAATTACATCAATTTTAGATGATAACTTCTATGATTGGTGATTGAATTATTCAAACAAATGTTTTTTCACATATGTGCAGTTATTGTTAAGATTCAATAATGAGCTTTGCACATTAACTGGGCGCAATTATAGATTCATCAATTGATCAAATCGTTCATGAATAGCCCTTTATAATGTTCATCAAACTATTTTACAAGAGGGATATTGATATTCTTGCTTTCATTAAAACATTAAAAACTACTAATCTCTATCATTTGTTCCTTATGAATTCACATCAACAGCCCTAATGAGGATGACGATATTTACTTTGTTAGGGTGTTCATTACAATAATAGAGATGAAACAGAGTTCTTTCTGTGTTTATATGGATTCAAAGTGTTTGCGTCAAATTAGATATTCAACTTATTCATGGTGGCATGCTTCATTAACAATGAATGCAATAAAAATTGTTAAATTTGGATTATTCATTACAGAAATCAATCCCTTTCAAATAATAAGTAGTATTTATTTACAGCTGTCCTTTTCTGTTTATATGTTCAAACACAGACATACAAATTTGTAATTTGTGATTTTGTGAATAGTCATTTGTCCTAATTACTTAATCATCATGTTCAATACAATAACAGAACTCCTTCTGCTTTTAAAATCCATTAACTGTTGATAATAGGTGAGGTGATGGTTTATCGCCGTTTTCAAGAGTATTTCACTTATATCTTACTTTTATGTGTTGGGAAATCAGTTGAGGTGAATCATACGTGGTAATATACTACCTTGTCATTTGCTTCTGGTGAGGTGAGTTGAGGTGATGTGAGGTGATGTGAGGTGATGTGGAGTTTATCGCCGCTTTCAAGAGTATTTCACTTATATCGCGGCTGCTAGTATTACTGCAGGGAGAAAGCCCGCAACACTTGTGTGGTTATGCATTGCGATGAAACCTGCGAGCATCGGCTGGAACTAGCAACCATGGGTGGTACTGCACTGAAATTCAGTGTAGCATTGCACCCAAACCTGACTGCATGTAAAACAGTTCTCTACTGCAGACAAAGTTGCCGGGCTCCTGGCGAGATTCGAACCGCGGACCTCCTGATCCGAAGCCGAACGCTCTAACCACTGCGCTATCCCGCCCCCTGTTGATAATAAAATAACTTAATTTACAGCTGTCAATTTCATTCCATAGGTTTTGGGGAGCCTTTCATTGCGATATATACAGAGTTGGTGTAACAATTAATAAAAACCCAACTGAATTTTCTGGATTATTTATTACAAAAATCCATGCATTGTTAATAATAAAATAACTTCATTTACAACTGTCCATTTCAGTTCATAGGTTTCAGGAGGGACCTTCCATTGCGATCCACGCAGAGTGTATTGCCGATGTCCAGGTTATATTGACAAACTTCGTAGCCCAGGTTGTGATGGTAGGTACACAGATGGGCCATGGGGCACGTGGTACTGCCGTTACACAGTGGGTAGGGCATGCAGATTCCGTTCACACACTCTCCGTCGGGGCAGCCCATGTTACAGTGAGTCTTGGGGTAGCAGATTCGGTGGTATGCGCAGTACTCGTGCATACAACACCCCTCTGCGCAGTACCGATACTGGAACATAGGGATAAATACATTAATGTGTACGTTTCGCTGCTTTTCATATCATCTCGATTTTTTCTTTGAAGACATTTTGACAACAACATTTCACACAATTTATAAAAGGACATAACTTTTTGAATAAAATCTGTTTGAGACTATTTCTACATAGTAATAATTTGTATTAAAAGATCAAAAATATGAGATTGAGGTTTGGAAGGAACGGAATTCAGAAGCGACATGTCCAAGCTCTGCACCAAACTGGTGTATTTAGAGAAAATAAAATGTCATGGCAAAGGCAAAATTATTCAAATGCTAAAATGTTATCTACGGAACAACAGCATAGTTTTCAACTTGACATTTTCTTTCATAAAGCTTTCTTAATGGTATGAACCGAATAAACTTGCATTGAAAATAACTTGAATATATATACTTTTAATCGATTATACGTTCGTAAAAAAAATTTAAAATACTGACGAAAACCTTATGTAATTATATCATTTGTCAGGTATTGATGTCTCCATGTATTGAAACTGAATAATTCAGAAAGTAAGCCTAGAAGGGATCGACCCCATGGTCGTTCATAATTGTATTGTTGCTTGAGGAATTGTCACCACATTTTAGTATGCTGCCGTTTTGCAGATTTGCTTTAAGAAACAATATCCGAGACATACTGTGTTCGTGCGGAGTTGTAATATCATTATTGATTACAGTGAGTCTCTTTGGATATTTTCTTTCTTACTCTGTGACAGTATCATATGAAATATGAAAGCGTACTTTGCAAACAGATTTACGTATTTCTATCAAATGATAAGAGACAGATTTGCCTCAAGTAATGTTCTTCTTGACACACAATGTTTATGTATCTTTTAAATACTAACAATGGCATCTTTGACCGTTACTTAGAAATTACATTTACATTTACGTACTCGTCTACCGAAAGTGGTTTCCATGGATACAAGGACCACTAATAGGATGACCTCAAGTGTTCGAACGTCCATCTGAAGATTTCCAAGAAGGTGAAGGTCGTTCAAGGTACGCAGTCAAGGCCAAGGTCATCCCAGCAGAGGGAGATAACTCTCTGTAAAGAGAAAAATGCATTTAGGTTTTGAATTTCTATGTCGAAGAAGTAAAGAACAGTTCTTTAGTATTATATCAATGTCATGTCATTGGTGTGTACCATGAAAAGCAATTGTTTTTAGGAGTTTATTTGTAACATTTGAGCACCTTCTAAAATATTGTAATGGCTGATCAGAGGGGACTTAATGGCATGCAGCTGTGTATCAAAAGTCTGTTCACTTTATAGAGTATCTTAGTGCAACTATCTTGTCTTTTAAAGAGACACAGAGTATGTTGATAGGATCACATATGTCATATTTTGAAATCGATGTTATTACATCGGGAACCACTAACTGTTACTGAAAATAAGAAGTTAAAGGTCAATAAGTACATTTGAGCGAAAATACGGCCATTCAAAGTCGGGATTTTGATCGAAAACCGGACAATGTGGCTCGAGTGGCGCGCGCAAATTCGCCAAACGTAATTTTGAAACCTTGTCATAAGCTGACAGGAAGATATTTTCGATTCGATAGTGTTTATTAGATATTGTAACTAATAGGTAGATTAATTGGATGCAAAATTTTGAATATTAAACGTGTTTGAGATGTCTTAAAAATCAAGCATTTTAGAGATATTATGCATAAATGGATATATTTGCAAGTCCAGTGATGAGATATGAACTTCAATCAGCATATTAGATATTTTGTAGCTTATCAAAACCAAATAAAATGTTAAGAAAGATACTCTGTGTCACTTTAAGTTTAGTTACGACGTCAACCAAATAACTTGAAAAAAACTGACAAATGATTATCCATAGTCCCTGTAGATAGTCATTCAAAATTAAGCATGATGAAAAAGACAGAGGTTATTTTCCAAATTTAGATTTTCAGAAATTTCAATTGAAATGTTTCATATCGCTGATAAAAAGTCAACACAATAACACTGACATAGGGTGAAGGAACAATTATTTATTGTGTTACTAGCTGTTGTTCACTTTTTTCAAGGTCTTTGAAGGGAAATAAATAATGATCTCAAAATTTGGACCTCTGGCCACTTAAATGTCCTCTAAAACTGTTACAGTTAATTGTTAGGTATGATATCAATCAATCAATCAATCTTTATTTCCGCACTGAAGAGGCCTCAGGCCTATAGTACATTTACATTGATATTTGGGATATACATGAATAAGTATTTAGTTATTAAAGTGAAATGACATGTTTTCTATAAATCATTGCATTATGGATATACATGGCAAGATTTTGTAATGTATATTGATTTTTACAGCTCATAAGACTGTAAAATTTAATTAGATTTGGATGGACATAATAGTACCGTTTAATATATTTGCATCGTAATGAATAATATAATGGACATACAAAGAGAAAATGGTATTCATCTTCAACTACATGTAAATTACAAAGTGTACATATCCGGTCTTCTTTTTATTATTTCTATATCTTCCGTTTTCAATTAACGAACATGTAAACGTACTTTGAATCCTTATTTCTTCACTTTAGTTTCGACAATAATCGTGTGTTTGCAATGTTACGATGCCGTAAAGACATATAAAATGACATAAAATATGCACTACGTCACGCTTGCAAGCGAACAAGCCTATGGTACTGGATGGTAGTTGAACTTTACAATACAATACATATGACATACCAAAATAGATAAACCTTCCATCATGCAACATGTACATTTGGGGATCATTATATTGACCAGTTTCAGGTTTCAATACTATAAAATCCATCATTTTCCTAAATGTGAGATGCACTTTCACTCTTTTAATTAAAAGTAATTATCTTAGCTATGTTATTCTCATTAAAACTTTCTATTCCATAAGGATAAGGTTCTGGGCCCTTTAAACACATGATATACACTCTGAAAAGCAAATGTCAAATCAAAGAAACAATGAAGCAAGAAAAAAGTACATCGTGACCAGAAAACGATGCATTCTATCATTAATCTCACATAATCGTAAATTAATGGTACAGTCATCTGTTGAGACATTAATTATTCAGTTTTTTTTTTACATTTAAATATTGTTTTTCTAGATAAATAGTGGATATTAATTCAAATTGAGCGTCAGCACGTATATTAAGAATTCCAATACGCAATTACCGGTTTTAAATGTTAACATCACCTTAAAAAGTAAGGGAAATTTGAACGAGTCTCAACTCACGTAAGTGGATTCTTTCGTAACAGTGGGTTGAAAAAAGGGTTGAAAAAATTAGTGTCAGAGAATCGATTATTGCCTTATCTGTTAAAAAGAACCTCTCCAAGATACAATCTTCGATATGAGCAGGAGACAAGTTTTTTACATGTTCTGGCATTTAATATTTTTAAAGATTTTTAAATGATTTGAGATTTTTTTTGCATAATTATTCCATTTTGAAAATTTACTTTAAACAGTAGCGAGCATAATGAGTCAAAATGATTGTAAACATTTCTTACAGCACAACTTCATGCTTAATGTTGTTTGAAATATCGTTTTCCTCTGGTAATTCAGAAAATTAAATCATAGACCTTATATGCATCTCCTATAAAAATAGATTACGTTTATATTTTGTCAAAAACGAAAAAAAAAAACAAGATTATAATTGATTGAAAGTTTGAGATCCCTACAGCTGCTAACCAAATATTTGTTAACTGTGGGTTAAAACGTTAAAGGTTTACTTTGTCATAAGTTATTTAATGTTGAATTGATCACCGTTTTTTATCAAAATATCATAAACTCAAAACTTTAAAGCCCGATCGTCATACTTGCATGCGGTTCGTGATGAATTTAGCTATTGGGAAAAGAAATACATCACTCGGTAGAAAAATCTTTCGTCGAAAGTTTGATACCATATTTACATGTTTTGATCAACAATAAAATACTTAATTCGACGTCAAAAGTACAGTACCCTCTGCAAACGTGCCATAGTTTTTAACGAACACGCTTTCGGTGACGTCAGCATTATGTGTATAGGATTTACGCCGAGTCGCAGTTATGTATCCGACGGGTATCAACTCGAGTGGCAACTAGTACCTGATTCAAAGAAAAGAAAAGAAAACATAGTCGTGCGCGACAGAGACGGCGTGTGCTTAGAAAACGCAAATTGTGATAGGCCACACTTGATTCGCCTTCAATGTCGGCTGCCGTTTTGGTCATGTTGGTAAATTGTCTCTTATTTAAAGAATTTTGGCCCGATTTTCTCTAAGTTGGTCGCAAAACTTTGCAAAAAAACAATGAATGCAGTCAAAACACTTGAACACCACTTCACTTTGAATATGGAACTTAAAGATAAATCAGTAACATCTTCACTACATAGGTAGAGAACAGATATGTGGAATGACAGATGCAATTCTTGCATTGACCATAAGAGGGAAGCGGTCAAACTATGATAACTTTGATTTTCTTCCCGTCGCAATATTTTTTTCAATGAAACGCATTTACAGCAAACTTTCGATCAAAATAGTCAATACATGTCAACATAAGGGCATAATTTTTAACGTTTTTACAAGAAATATTTTGAAATAACAATGGATGTTCCTCCTGATAATGTTAGTATCATATTTCAGTATGTGATGGGAATAGGATGTTTCTTCTTCTGTTCTAAAAATCATTTTGGTACAGTACCGATTGCATTACAAATAAAGAACGTGATATTTGCACTGAGTTCAATACAAATTAAACAAACTTGGGGTTAGCAGTTGTATTATTCAACATGTCATACAATAACTTTCTATGAGGCCAACATTAGGCCTACATCATGTGTATAGGAGAAGACACATACAGTTTTATTACTGCCTTAAAAGGGGCAGTAGCACGTTTTAGGGGGAATATAAGGTAATGTCAGGAAAATTAAAATGAATGGTTCCAAATGAAAGACAATGTATTAAAACTAAATGAAGCAGTAATAATTCGAATATATAATATAGTTTAGCCTTGGGATTCCTTTCTTTAACACAAACTGAATTAAAGGTGGTCACACAAAATTGTCCTCCGACTATGGATGATTTATTTGTGTTATGAGATTTTTGACACTATCAAAATAATACATTTAGCATTAACGTACAATTATCAGTGAAAAAAATGAAATATAAATTCTCAAACAAATTTCATTCACAACATTTATGTCTACCAAGTTTTTTTAATACACAATTACAACTTTTAAATGGATCATGATAAACAGACTGAAATTTCTTATTTTGTTCCCTCTTCGTTCGTACGGTAACTCTGAAACACTCACAGGCGCGACTACAAAACACATTTTTACGTGTTTTGATAATTATTGATAAATAAAATATTCTAAATCACACTCACAAGAACAGTGTGTGCACACTGTCTGCTTGCAAAACGATTTTATTGTTTTAAAACTCAGACAGTTGTTTCCAATGTACCAGACGTATTAAGTTTTAATATCAGAACATCAAAAGAAAATCTCTATTCTCTCCTTTTAATTGGATGAGACGAGAAAATTAATAATGAACACTGAATATTACTCTTGATTGTTCTTAGGAACATTGGTTTCCAGAAGAAGCATAATCAGAGTGTGAATAGTGTAAACGTATTTTTCGCATTATTTGTATAGCAAACATTTGCTATCTACAAATCAAAGTTTAGGAACATAATTAATGACAAAACGTGAATAGACGAAATGGTATACCCACATCTGTTTATTGCTATGAAATCTCTTGAACCACATTATCTAGTTACTTTGTATAAATACATTTAGAAACACGTTAATTGTATGATCGACAATGAGATGGAAGCGTTCCTCTGCAAGTTAATGCATTTGCACATGCGTTGCCATAGCAAATGTGAAATTGACAATCAAACTCGTGAATGGATTCGTAAGGCGAGTATCTATTATCGTACGCTTTTCACTATAAATCCTCATACCGTTTCCAAGCCTGAAAACCCAAGGAACTATACATAAACGTCGCTTCTGTCAAAATTATGAAATCTGTAGAATTTATATTGTTTTCATTACAGAATATTGTTGAATATTTTCTACCGAGCTGTATAGTTGGAAACGGAGTTTTAATGCGTTTATACTGTTGGAATGCTAGTCTGAATATGCATCTTTCAATCATAATTATAATAAATACGTTCAACGTTTCATTAACATAAAATATCGGCAATTTCATATTTTGTATCCTTCCTATACAGTTCTTCAACAATTAACATTCGTGAAATATACCAAAGTTGTAAAAGTGATTGCCTATAATTATACTCTTCAAAAAAAGAAACGCATAGTATATTTTGAAATTTTTAGACTTCTGTAAAAATGAATATAACACTAAAACTGTCATATTTGTTCTCTGAACGTAATCCTTACATGATTATTTACCACTTTTGTGCAAAAACGGAGACATTTTAGCGATTTCGATTTTCAAAGAAGCAATTGAAAACTTTTTTTTAAAACCTCTGCTTAGGAAAATCTGTAAAGCAAAAACGCCATGTAGTAAGCATAAAAGCATGTGGAACTAATAACTAACTAAAGGTAAATATGGTTTCAATTTATTTATTCTTTTAACATGAAATAAGGATAAAATTAAACAATGTCAAAGTGGAGAAAATAGGAAACATCGCTGTACGTCAAATTAAAACTTCAGTTTCAAAATCTGCTCTCATTTTAAATTAGAATGATCATTAGGGCACAATATTAAGTCATATTTAGTCGTTTCCTCCAGGCCCATTTTCGACAAAATGAAGCCAATATTTGTGAGACCAAGAGTGCTGTCAAAGTCAAAATTATCTACATCCGGGTCAAACACTTGCGTCATCGTCTTCCCTCAGCAATACAGATTACATAAAAGATACATGTTTTGTGAAAAAGAAGACGACAAAACTTTAGGGAGCAGTTTCCCTGACGTGGATATTCGACCAAGAGAGCTAGTTATCGGCCCTGTTTTGAGAAACTTCAAAATGTTCAATCGCCGTCAAAGGTGTTTTAAAACCCGGAGGATTAATTTTTTAATCTTAAGTAAAGTCTGCTTTGGTGATCAACCTCACAATCATCCAAAATTGTGAAATGAAAAACAGCGTTTCTCAGTATTGTTTACTTTCTAAAAATTAAAATTTGGCCTATACTTTTATTTGAAAGGTCAACAGAGTTGGTCGAGAGGGTGTTATAAAGTATGTTTTTATAATAAGCACGCAAGATCTGCTTAATTCGTTGTTTTAAGAGATTTTGACTGCTAGTCTTAACATCAACAACATTCACGAACGTCAAATGCAATAGGTTTTTGGACTGATAGGGGGAGTTTTCAAGCATGAGAGCGTTCAAAAACATACAGAACTCCGCTTGGTCTACGTCTATGTCAAGATCAAGGTCAAGGTCAAAATCCTGCACTTACTCCCTCAAACACAAGATCAAAACCCCTTTAGAACATAAATGTTATGAACTTTATAAACGTGCACGTCAACGTCATATTACGTTTTGGACACTTCAACATCGATCAATCACAATACGGGAAGGGTGAAGTAGAACTTTGTAAACGAGACACTTTTACCTTTTGCATTCATTGCCAGAAATATGTCAATCAAGAATTGCTCTATATTATAACAAAACAATAAACTGGCTTTAGCGTCAAATTTTGGATAAATAACACACAAGAACACACCAAAATTTGATGTCAACGTGTTTGCCAAAACTTTGTCTACAGCCTTGTTGAATTTCACTTTCTTACCATTGAAATTATGGGATATTTATGCTCTCAACTAAATGATAACATATTCTAGGAAAAATTATTCATGCGTTTCTTTTTTTGAAGAGTATAGTAAAATGAAAAACTTGTATGATTCAAATCAACTCCTAAAATGCAATATTATTGTTATTAAACATCTGAGAATACATTATATGAGATAGCAATAAAATACTAGTAAAACCAAGCTAATATAGGATTACTGCCTTAAAATTTTATTGGGCAATAATATATTGAAAATAGACCATCTGGTTGAGATTTTGTATAAACGAGAAAACACGGAAGCTAGTAATTGTCAGTTTTCTGTATGTTATAATATACAGATCACTATTTACTCAAGTCTAGTTTAGTCTCATCCGAAAATAAGGATTAAATTACAATAATAAAAGCCGTTTGTTTATATTTTTGCAAGCATTCTTCAAAGATACAAGTGAGCTTTAAAGAGAATAGCATTATTCTCGAGTTAACAGTATCAAGTACATATGCACACAAACAAACATTTTCTCAACTAAAATCGTATATCAAAGGACAGGAAACTAATCTAAGAACCTTACGTTTTCTGACGTCTGTAGATTGATAAGTCCAGATCTGTCAATCAAGGTATCGACCAGGTTACATTACATTAAGATCTGTCAGATTTATCAACGAATCGACCGAGTTGGTGTCAGATCTATATGTGTCAGTCTGGCGCACTAATGATGGGTCCTGGTGAGGAATTTCCTTATTGTGATTCTTATGAGAGTGTGAGTGAGTGAGTTAGTGTTTATCGTGTTTTGAACAATATTTCAGTTATTAAACACGTGGATGTTGCCATCCAAAAGAAAGTAGATTGATCAGGGAGAAAGGGATCGAAAGGATGAGGGAAAAGACGGAGAGAAAAGCATAGTGAGAGATAGAAAGCAGGTTTTAGAAGGACTCGCATTTGGTCTGGCTTCTACCCGTCGACCTTTCCAGCTTGGGTGCCAGGAGCATGGAAGCTCCAGCTGGCATAGCTCTCGGGGTCGCATAAGCACACAAACAAACACAAACATGAGTCCAGTGGTGGTGATTCTTATGTAATCTTTAGTAATGACTGATTTTTCATGTCACGTTTATCCTTGTTCGTTGTATGTTGAATGCGCAAATCACGCACTGGGGATACACAGTTTAATTGACATCAAATTATTCAGTTTGCCACTTGATCGAACGGTTTTAATACGATAGATATTATCAACATACGGAAGCGACAATTCTGGACAAGGTTAAACAATAGTTCCTCCATCAGTGGAATCATCTTCCTAGGCAAAGCCTAAAACGCGAGTTTCCGAACTGTCAGTTAAATTCTTTGAAGCGGACCCTTGTGTTTTCTGTGCTTGCTCTCTAGTTTACTATCAGAGAAAACAATAGTCCAATCAGAATGTAACTTGAAGTTGCTAACAATCGCCTTTAGGGGCGGTGATATCAGCACAGAAAATTCAAAGGTCGGCAGCAAGGCATAAAACTGACAGTTCGCAACTGCATTTTAGGCTTTTCGTAGTAACATGCAGGGAAATGCGAATACATTGATACCGTTTTGAAGTAGTTAGGTTAATACTGCAATTTATAGTTGAAAAAAACCCAGTTAATATCAACATCTACACAAGACAATCATCTTTAAACGATTTGTTATGTATTTTATCCAAACTTTTATAAACTGTCAAAGTCGCTACATTAAAAACGGTCCAGTGATTTCCATGTCTGCCGACTTAACGATTTATCATGATATGGAAGGTGTATAAAACCAGAAGTTGCGATTTTCATTCTTCTTCTGGCTGCGAGAAGTGGATACAACTGTTCTGACAGCGAAAAGTGGGTACAACTGATCTGACAGCGAAAAGTGGACACATTTAACACTGTTAAACGAGGCCTTACCAGTCATACACCTGATTCCTCTATCACTTCTCTCATTAAAACAAGTTATTGTCTTTTCTTAGGTTTGAAAAAGAGCTGCGTTAGTCATAAGCCAGAGACGTGGGTAATATTTCATTTACCTCAAATCTTTGAATTAAACGCTGCAGGGTTTGAAAACTTTGATTTTCTTATTATGTTCACATGTGCTAAACAATAAATAGTTTAAATTCGATACAAGACTTTGAATGTTTCATACACTTTTAACGTAATTCGTGAAAGGTATTAATAAATATTTCGCTTTCGCACGTTTGAAACTCAACGATTTACGCTTTTCAATAGAAGGGTGAATTTTTAATTGCCTGACCTTACTTTCCTTTTACAACATAAAATGGATGACATGTATCATTTTCGACACTATTTATAGAGTCTTATCAAAAAGACTTTATAATAACATCATAGCTATATTATATTCTAATGTTCAAACATAATCTACAGATAAACCAATGAATGATCAAGGTTAACAGCCAAAGCAACGAGGCGTGCAGGTCAATGGACAAAATCAATAAGCAAATATTTAAGATCCTCGGGATCCTTAGGGATAGTCTTCCACTATCAATTTCATGTAACCAGTGGTTTGAACACTTCTCATCATTACTCAATGTTGAACAATCATGTGTTTCACCTGTTTCACCTCCTATTGTATGTCATACTGATGTATCAGCACTTAACTCTGTTATTAGTGACCGAGAAGTTTTGTTTCATATTTTACACTCCTCGAACAATAAGTCCCCTGGGCCTGATGGCATATTCAATGAGTTTCTTAAGGCTTCAAGTTCTACTATTGTCCCTTTCTTGACAAAATTATTTAACCAGATATTTGATAGTGGTAACTTTCCATCTTCATGGGGAAAGAGTATAATATGTCCTTTATTCAAAACAGGCTCAAAAAGCAACCCAAGTAATTACAGGGGCATCTCTCTTATAGACTCTATTTGTAAAGTTTTTTCCAGCATATTGAATAAGCGTTTAAAAACTTGGTGTGATGAAAATGAGGTTATTAATGAGTCACAAGCAGGCTTTAGAGCAGGGTATTCTACAATTGACCACATTTTTTCTCTTCAGGCTTTAACTCAGAAATATTCTTGTAAAAAGAGAGGTAGATTCTATTGTTTGTTTATTGATTTTTCTAAAGCTTTTGACACAATAAGACATGGTGTTCTTTTGCAATCCCTATCTGAAGTTGGGATATTTAGAAAAAAATTTAATATAGTTTCCTCCATGTACAAAAACTTAGCAGCTTGTGTAAGGACTTCTAACGGATTATCCAAATGTTTTACATGTAATATCGGTACTCGCCAGGGATGTGTTTTAAGCCCCCAGTTGTTTATCATATTTATCAACAAATTGTGTACTATAATGTCAGAAGTTGGTGGTAGGGGTGTACATGTTTCATCGGATTATAATAATTTATGTTCTCTTATGTTTGCTGATGATGTTTCTGCTCTATCTGATACATGTATTCAGTTACAGAAAAAAATAAATGCATTTGAAATATTTTGTAGACAATTGCAAAGTGAAATGTCAGTTAATCTTAGTAAAACAAAAATTCTTGTTTTAAGAAATGGTGGACCTTTAAGGGATTATGAAAAATGGTACTTCAATGGTAATCTTATTGAAACTGTATCTTTTTATAAATATCTTGGACTTGTATTTACACCCAAACTTGTATGGAGTAAAGCTCAAAGCTGCCTGGTTTCTCAAGCTAATAAGGCAATTTTCTCTATAAATGCTTTTCAAAGAAAAATGGGAAGAGTAAATTGTAAAGATTTGTTTAAAATATTTGATGCAATGGTTACACCTATCTTGTGTTATGGGTCTGAGGTTTGGGGTACTAATTATTGTAATACTGTTGAGTCTGTTCAGGTCAAATTTTTTAAATATTTCTTGAAAGTTGGTAAATCTACTTGTAATAATATGGTCCTTGGTGAGTGTGGCAGATTACCCCTCCAAATTGTGTACATGATTAAAGTAATAAAATATTGGTGTCATCTGTTAAATATGCCTCAGAATAGATTACCCAAACAGTTGTACAGCATGATTAAATCTCTAGATGATTCAGGCCGCTTTACTTGGGCAACATGTGTTAAAAATATTTTATATAGATATGGTTTTGGTTATGCCTGGATTAGTCAGGATGTTGGCAATACTGATTACTTCTTATATTTATTTAAGCAAAGACTTTCTGATAACCTTAAACAATGTTGGTATGCCTCAATACAAAGTTCAAGTAAATGTTTTTATTACTGCCAGTTCAAGACACTATTAAATGTTGAAAGATATCTAAATTGTGACATCCCTTTACACCTCAGATCTGCTTTTTCAAAATTCAGATGTGGCAACTTTCATTTGTCAGTTGAAATTGGTAGATATACTTATGTAAATCATAATGAGAGATTGTGTTTATTTTGTAAATCCAAAGGCATAAATGTTGTAGAAGATGAGTTTCATGTTTTCTTGAAATGTGGACGTTTCTCAGAACTAAGGCTACAATATTTACAGAAATATATGAAGGATCTTGATCCCATTGTAAACTTCATAAATATTTTGAAATCTGACAAAGACCATATTATAAATGATACATGTAATTTTCTTTATCATGTACTTAGATATATTAGAAATGTTTCCACTCAACATGTGCACCAGCCTATGAATTAGGCAAATGATTGTATTATGGGCCTGTGGCCTTTTACCGAATAAATCTGTCTGTCTGTCTGTCTATATTCTAATGTTCAAACATAATCTACAGATAAACCAATGAATGATCAAGGTTAACAGCCAAAAGCAACGAGGCGTGCAGGTCAATGGACAAAATCAATAAGCAAATATTTAAGATCCTCGGTGCAAAATAAAACCGAATTAGTTTTTTCGGGAGTCAAAATAAACCAACTTTAGTTACAAGTAGTTAAAATCGAAATGAGGAAGTAATCGAAGATCTACAAAAGCAAGATCGTTGTTTTTCAAAGGTTAAATGAAAGGCATCATATCGAGTTCTACGATTACAACAAATGAAGTTGTAATTGTGCATTTAATATAGGTCTTATATGAAATTTAGAAGCGACTGTTAGCTTTCAAATGTTGGATCTAAAAATTAGTGTTATAGAGTAAAAGTACAATACAAGACAAGTGCGAGAAGCAGTTTTGACATGTTGTTTTTCTTTGGTTCATTGTGCTGAAAACTGACACAGATCTCCTTCAACTGCTAGATCAATAATTAATTTCCGTCAGTTCGAAAATGAACGGAAGTACAAGTTTTCTAGCGGAACTTCGGATTACTTTATTCTGAACAGAAGTCAATCACATTGATCAAGTATTTTGTAAAAGAAATCATTTCCTATCACTTATTTGAACTTTAAATCTGAGGATCTTTCTTCCCTAAAGCAAAGATTATTATCGAATTTTATGTACTTTTAATAAGGAACATAATGAGAAATCCAACATTTCTATACACAGCTCGAGTTGCTCTTCTTATATGTTAATCTCGTTCGGTTCTAGAATATGGAATGGCTTTTTCTCTATGTTTGAATAAATCCAGATATAACTAAATAATCAAACAGTTTTTACTGTTTCTTCTTCAATTGAAAAGGTATTAAAACGTTCATGTAATTAATTAAGAAAAACATCTTCTTTTAAGCCTTTCATTTACCTTTTACCTTATTTAGAAAAAAAATCAATTTGAAAATGTTAATTATTCAAATGTAAATGTGTCTTGAATTTCAAATAACATGAAAATGAAAACTCTATCAATGCTAATACGTAATTAACTCTATATCCCAAATCGGCATGTCAGAAATACATTAGAGAACTTCTTACCTCAAAATTGTTTTCGGTGCATTGAAAATACTGATGTTTTCATCATTTTTCAAAGATGAATATTTCATTAATCTCACCGAATTCATAAATAATTCATCTTTTGAAATGGTCCAAAATACCACTTATCTGGTTTTCATACTCATGTATTCGGGCTAACAAACCGAATTCCTTCAATAGAGACCTACAATAAACAGGAGAACGAAAACATCATTTATTTAATCACCTTTTCGTTATCAATATCTAATAACCGTTTTGTTAGCTTTATATATGTCAAAGTTGTGTCTCCTATGATAGTCGGTTAAGTCGATCAACTGTCCTCGTAATAAATGACAAATAATTTAATACGTCTTTCATTTGAGAATTTATTATCGATTTTATGTTTGGCATAACTTTCTTTAACGGATAGAATTTCAACTCATTAAATTCAGCTTTCAACTTCCGTTTCAGTTGTTTACCTCATGTTTGGCATTTGAAGATATGAATTTTTAGACTGGCAATACTAGAAGCCATTAATGATTTAGTTGGATTTGATAACAAATGATTGTTAGTTATAATCATAGTTATAAACGAAATGTTTCATTAACGGTTCAAGAATTCTACATTCATGTTAAGTTTACTATCATTTTACTACATTTGCATATGAAAAATGAGGTTTTAATATATTGAAGAGTGAGGTATAAATTAATTTGGAGTTCATCATGAAAGTCATTAAAAGACGTTTGAATGATTTTTTAACTTTTGAAAATTCTCTTATATACAAAAAGATTTTCAGAGGGAAATCCATCTTCTTTATTGATTAAATCATCCGTAGTCAAAGTAAACTTTACGCGCCTATTTTGGTGTGAACGCCGTTTAATCACTCGAGTTTCTTTGTAAGAAATCATTTATGAAATAGGCGTGTCCGCAACTTTGAAAAGTCTTGTTTTTCTTTGCCCTGAAAATATTTCATTTCCCATAATTGGTGCTACAGAGCCTTGAATACAGTTACCTTCAATAGACAGATAATTCCACCGCTGAATCACATTGAGCATTGGATGACATCAAGTGCTAACAGCATGTATCCACTTTAAAAGCCTGCACTGTCACAAGTCGATAATCTTTTATCTAAGAATGCACAGAAGTAAGTCTCCCTCCAAGCGGTGTGACGAAAACTAAAATTGCTCAAATTGGTTCCACGCCTTTCTTCTACAAGTGTTATTAAACCAAACACTTATTATCACTCGGTCTGCATCAATTCTTAGAAATAATAGAGGGTGTGGTCAGTATATATGTCACCGCCCGACTGTTACGTTCGATAACAATCTCACGTTTCCACCACAGCGACAACGTTAAAAGAATTTGTATACACAGCCCCTGCCATGCGTTCCAACACTAAACTACTGCCTCACATCTTAGACAGTGGAATGAAACACTACAGTATCGTGCACAGTTCAGTGTCCAATTAATGAAATCTCACTCTACATTTGCTCACAGATTTAGAAATAAACTCTCTCAAAACGAAGAAGAAAATGTTTGCATCTCAATCACTTAGGTCTTCCAAAATAATCAAATCACACTCACAGTATACTTTAGTCCAACTGAACACAGTTCCAGACGACACCTGGCGTATTATCCACAACTTGAGCTACTGACGTCTGCTGCCTGACAACCTCCCGCGTAGCAGACGACAGTAATGAGGCACCCGACCGTCCGACTGGGATAGCACCGTGAAGGATCGAAGCACGCATACATGACACAAAACCTCCAATTGGTTGACAAATGAGGCAGTCTGTGCTGCATGTCATCTGATTGGTTGACGAGTAATTTGACCGTCACTCCATGGATCGGTTTGCTTGGGAGCTATCTTTTGCTGAACGAGCCACCCTCTCCAGAATGGAATCGTCTGTGTGAAAAGTTCTCCGATTGGTTCCCAAATGAAACAGTCAATGCGTGAATTCCTCTTGCGAAGACAATGCAACACGTGAATTCAAATAAATGAAAACAGACACCAATGCTTCTTGATTCGATACAGATGAAAGGCGGTCGATAAACGATATACTAGTCTATAAGATGGTATGTATTATTAAACATGACGCTTTGTTACAGTCAGATAAACAAACAAGCTAGTCTGGCTGTCATGTTATCGCTTCACAGTGATCATAGCGACTTCCAACTGCACATTAAACTTGCATGTCGGCGATAGAAACACGGAATTACAACCGCTAATCAATAAGCGCTAAAACTGCTGTCTATACAGACTGATGCTCTGTTTGGTAGTGTTCATGAACAGAAATGTTGCTGGACTTACAAGCGGCTTGATAGTTTAACTTTGATGAACCCCTTTAATACAGATCTGAATTTGTATGTTCGGTGCACTATCATATGTTTTTCTGGTTTAAATATAATTGAATTTAAAGAATGAATGTAAGACGAGAAACATCCTCTGCAAATCATCATAAACAATGTGATGGCGTTTGGTTATTGGCATGTGCAATATGAGCATGATTAGGAGTGACAATAACAGGAATGTCAGGAACACTGAGTATGTGTAGGCGATGTTTATGGTATTATCTGGCATTGATGATATATAGGCGGGTTCTTTTCCATACCGTTTAGATAATGTTTAGGAGGTTAAGGAATTATGCATTTATATATTGAATTTGGTTAACCATTTTTTTGAAATATGCTAAGCTCATTTTAACAAGACTTGTTCAGAGGTGTGAAAGTTTATCAACATTCATCTGAGGCATCCTATCCATGCACGCAGCATTCTTACTCTTATCCATTGTGCTTTATTTCAAGGTGATCGTATGACATCACACATGTATTTGTCTAGTGCACTTCACTGTTTTCACCATTTGATGTGATAAGACGTCCATGATCAAAATGTGATTTATGTTTTTTTTTTTATTAACGACACATCTCTCTGTCTGAAAATAACACAACGACAAACGTGCGGCTTACTTATTCCTTTCACATCTTAACTTGTTCCACATATCGGCATTTTTCCCGAAAGAGATAGCATAAGTCCAAAAATCTTTGTAGAACTTATGTTGTGATAAATTAAAATTACGAATTTCAGCCACAATCACCTAGCTAGCATAAAAAATTGTCACCACATATGATTGGAAATAATTCTGTCAAAGAAAACATATATTGCATGGAATGCTTTTTTTCACCTAAGTCAACTGATCTAACCCCTAAATTACGAGACAGTTTACGGTCAAGAATAAATGCCAAAGTGCATATTGAGATAAAGTCTAGTTTTCCTGAAGTGACTGAGGCTCTAAAATAGTTAATGTTGAAACTGCGTCGCTGATTAAAGAACTACTTTTAACTTATATTGCACCCAACCAGTTTACTCACTACTCACAAATTCAGCTTTATCTTAACAGAGTCTATATAAGGATTTTATGACTTGAGCTGCCACTGTAGGGAGAGAAGGCATTTCAATGCTGCCAGTTTGTAGCAGACTGTCCATAAACATGAGTAATCTGAACTATCCAAGACGTGTTTATCAATGGAAATTACATATGCCATCATCTATATTTCATGTGGTTGCT
Organism: Steromphala cineraria; assembly: GCA_916613615.1. Taxonomy (NCBI): domain Eukaryota; kingdom Metazoa; phylum Mollusca; class Gastropoda; order Trochida; family Trochidae; genus Steromphala; species Steromphala cineraria. The sequence goes on along the minus strand of OU744721.1, from coordinate 62,645,924 downwards.
TAGAGAGCCAGATGCTTTTGACACTTCACTGTCTGATCTGTGCACCGGGCGTAGGCGGTAACCTCCAACTGTTTCCATCTACATAGATATACATGTACTCCTTGAACTTTGTGTCACAGATATATGTTTACAGATACACCATTTTCATATCTCAAACGTCATCCGACAAAATTCGGAGAAATGTGTTTATAGCTCAATCATATTCTTTTCAAGGAATATGGACATGGTTTCATCTCAGACTGAATGTTTATGTATGTACATGCATGCATGTACTTATGAACAAAATGCAAGAAGAGCAGATGTTCACATTGTTTGTAGCGATGAAACTCTTTTTAAATCTTCAACTTCACGGTAATACGTTTAATTACAAAAATCACGAGATTTTTGAAAACCCAAATCAATTTTGTTTGATTAAACTATTTTTTAATTTCATTCTATAGTTGAGTGCATAAAGCTCTGATATTAACAAATGTATTATGTAAGCAGATTAGTTAAAAACATACAGAACAATGGTCACATATTAAAAGACATGGTGGCCCTGAATGATGTTCAATATTGGATGTGTCATGCTTGTTTAACAATTGCTGTTTGTCATTCATAGAATTGACGACTTAATGATATAAAATTAGGGAATTTTACATTTTTGCAAGATATGCACTTGGGCACATCGGTATATTTGCTGTATTACTAACAGGACCTGATCCCGTTAATTATTAGGTCATCTGCTCCACGTGTAGTCTAGACGACCATTAGGCCGTTAAGAGACTAACGAAAGGATCATCAAATTGAGTTATGTCTTTCTCTCTATTCTATCACATTTTACTCACACATTGAGCAAAATGTTCATTTGATGTATCTCCAAGTTGAATTCTACATTATAAATAGTGAGGTTACTACGGTTATAACTTGCAAATCCTGTACTTCTGTTTTAAAATCAATCGAATCAGGGAAGAATGGTAAATAAGTTTGTAACTTAAACGATGCATCAACCTCAGTATTCACATTTCAAGGAAGTCGATGATATGGATATCATTGGCTATGAAAACGAATTAGTTATACACATTGGAAGTCTCTTGACAAGTTTGATATATTATCTTATACATATACAACTACACGCAATAAAGAGTAACATTGTAAATTAACAAAACCGGAATTGATGATAATTTTCAAACACATTTTAAATGTGAAACAGAGTTTGTAACATGAGCCTTTTTATCATGTTTTACACCTCGGAGGTTGTGGAAAAATCTAATCGTTAATTGGTATGTTTGTTTTTAAGATTTGTGTTTTTGGTAAAATAGAAAGGTTTAAAACATACATATATAGGTGTTCAAATAAAGCTGTTTTGAAAGCATCAACATAGTGTTTCAAACTATTCTAAGATCGACCTAGTTGTTTGAAGTTTTGAAGCTTTGAAATACATGCAAACTAAATACGATCAAATAGGTTCACTCCGTTGACACATCCGAACCTATTTCAGTACCAGACTTCAAATGACTTGAAACGGCTTAAATGTGGTCGCTTAAATCATGATTAGCGCTTCTAATGTGTCTCTCTGATCTAGAAATAGTCTCTGGACGGAAACAGCAGGCTTAATACTTCATTGACGCGCTAATGAGATCCACACTTGAAAGTCAGAGATCCGTTGTTGAAATGTTCTAATTCTGTCACTTTGTCTTACCATGTACATTCTTGTACCACGAATCCTCTGGTAAAAGTGGACATCGGAAATCCTTCTTCCACAAAACTGTCTCTTTTTCTCCTTTTTTTTGATAAACACCTTGGACTAAATGTTGTCATTAAAATTTCAAATTTATCTATTCTCAAAAACGCTACCAACGGTGGTACATAAGCTTAGAAATAAATAACTAAGAAAAATACATAGTTTCCAAGATGAACAGAATAACAAGAGACTGAAGATTGGTATAAGCATTGAATAAAACATTCACGGTCACAGTTATTGTACAAGCAATGAGAATCAGGATTTAGTTTAGTTATAATTTTCGATAGTTTTTTCATTTTTTTTGTATCCTCATTGGAGATAAGTTGTTTTAATTTGAAAAGGTCGGCCCAAATGAAATAATAATTGTCAATGAGCTGTACCCGATGGTGGTGGAGAGCCTCACACCTCAGTAGGTAGTGAAACTCATCACCAATAGAGGGCGAGTTACATGTAAGAGATAGCTAGGAACTTCGTCCAAATAATAACAGTTGAACCATAGCCACTGCATGCGAAGCTTACTTTGATTGCAATCAAACAGGATTCTGTATAACTAGTCAATAAGTTTTGTAATAAGGACGTAACTATGCAAGAAATGTCTTCATCATATAAACTGTGTGAGATTAAACAATTTATTGGCTATTGTTTGTTGTTGTATGAGAGTAACGACTTATTCACGAACCAAAGCTTGAATTGCTTCAGTCTGATTAAAATTGACTGTGATTCGAGGGAAAAAGTGTAAAAATATTATCTCTAGTGGGGTTCGAACCTCACCCAGCCCGACTTTCCTCTCATTCACAGTTTGAAGGCACCCCTATTGCCCGCATGTTCTGACACAAGCTCATCTAGCCAATCGAAAGGAGCGCAGTGAAAGCTTCGGTATCCCTCAGGGGCAGGTAACTCAAGTGTACCATTCGTTATACATAACCGCCGCTAAACGCTATTTAAAAACGAGGATGTGATTGGATAGCTTACAACTGGGTTTGTCTGTGCTAAACTGGTTATAGCAACAAGCGATAGAGGTGGGTGCATTCAGACCGAGATGGAGAGGATATCCCGAATGGTTCGAGCCCCGATAGAGACAATATTTTTTATATTTTATTTCTCGGAGCACGGTCGATTTTAATCAGACTGGAATTGCTGTACAGCATTATCAATGAATATCAGTAAAGAGATGCCATTCTTCTCGCTAGACCAATCAATCATAACTGGTAATACATGGTAACACTTGCAACAAAGTAAATGATTCCACAATGAGGACGTTTCCGCAGCGTTCATTGTGTGTTAATGAGTAGATGAGAAAATGCTTTTGTATACCCAATTCATAATATCATTACAATAAAGAAAAGGTTTTTGATACAGTAAAAACATCTCATTTTGAATTTGACTAGAGATCCGTTATCAGGTTTCTTCATACGTATAGATGGGCCTCTACACATCCATTTGAGATGAATACAATTCCGTTTATGAATACCCCCCTCCATTGTTGACTTATTTTAACTACAAACAAATACCTACTTACAAAAATTGTCATGGTAAAATGGCAATAGAAATGATCAAAATTCCATTGAAATCAAAACCCGCCAATCATTCGGGAATTATCTGGAAATGAATTTTATAAAACATCTTGCAGTCTGGTTCACATTGTTGATGATAATTACTATCTAAAAGAACTAAATTAAAGGGAAGTTGAAATATAATAATGCCATCAATATTTCTTGCACGAATCATCTTAAATTGCTTTCGTAAATGCTGCAGTTTAATATGGGCTCTGATTACATTTAATTAGATTCCACAACCTCCGGATATCTAACTAAAAACTCTTAAATAGAAATTAAATTGCAAACATAGAAGGACACGTGTAGACCCTTTAAACTTTTGTATGAACAACTCTCTTCTTGGTCGAGGAATTGACTCGTAAGTTTGAATTATATTTTTTTGTATGTAGAGTAATTAAATTGAAAGAAAACAAAATTACATGGATATATTTTGATTTCATTTTGTGAATCTTACGTGAATTGATCAAATGAAGTATGTTCACTTCTAATAATCATTTAAATTGTTCTGTATGTTGTTTAGGTCGCATATATAGCTACGTACCTTAAGTTGTTCACTTAACTGCGTAATCAACTGCAAATAGAATTTTGAATGTCTTTGAGACATCCTTACATTGCAAAAAAGAAATGGGTCATGTTGAAATTTCACTGCGTATGTTAAGTGTAATTTTGCGTTCACATACAGTTAACCATTATAATTTTGGCAGGTCATTGCAGTGACCAGGGGTCAAAACTACAAAAACATTTTTTTTATTTTTCTCTACAATCATTCATAAGTAATCAACAGCTTTAGGCCTTAGTCATAATTGTTGATTTCCACTAAACTAATGTAATGGTGCTGATTTTTCTCTGAGGGAGTCTATATGTATATATGTTTTAGTAAACACTAAAGAAAATCGAAATTTTAAAAATATGACCCCAACTGTCTATTTTCCCATGCTTAATTATTTGACGGGATATGAAATTATTAAACATGGTCAGTTGCCAATATTAAGAACAAATGGTGTTTACCCAAAGGATTTACCCATGGGTCACGTTTTATCCATTACTTGAAACACAAACATTTGTGGGAAAGGTGGTTTACCATATTTAAAAAAAGATCTTATGACACTTGTAAAGTTTTCATTGATAAACCAAATATCAATGATTGATGATACTTCAACTGGTTATACAGTACACAGAATGATAGCTGCTTCCAATCTAGCAGTCTGGCTCGAACATAGTTCAGCTAAAGGAGAAACCTTTATGTAAACAGATTATTAAAAGACTATCGACAGCCCTTGACACGAGTCACGTACAGCTATATACATACTTGTCCAGGGTAACAGAAATGTTCTAATTAGAAAGAGAAGAACGTTTGTGGTGTAAGTATATGAAATAAATAATTGGCAGGCATTTGTTGTTATCTTGGTTTTCAAGATGTGTCGGGAAATGCAAGAACTGTTCGTCCTTGGGGCCAATTGAATTTAAAGAATGAATGAAAAACGAGAACCATCCTCTGCAAATCATAAACAATGTGATGGCATTTGGTTATTGGCATGTGCAATATGAGCATGATTAGAAGTGACAATAACAGGAATGTCAGGAACACTGAGGGTGTGTAGGCGATGTTTATGGTATTATCTGACATTGATGATATAGGCGGGTTCTTTTCAACACCGTTTAGATAATGTTTAGGAGGTTATACATTTATATATTGGTTAACCATTTTATTGAAATATCCTAAGGTCACTTTAACAAGACTAGTTCAGAGGCGTGAAAGCTTATCAACATTCATCTTAGGCATCCTAGTCATGCATGCACTATTCTTACTCTTATCTATTTTGTATTATTTCAAGGTGATCGTATGACATCACAAATGTCTTTGTCTCTTGCACTTCACTGTTTTAACAAACACCATTTGCTGCAATAAGACGTTCATGATCATAATGTGATCTACAAGTTTTTTAATAAACGACATATCTCTGTCTAAAAATAACAGGATGACATACGTGCAACTGATTTATTCCTATCATATCCTAACTTGTTCCACATACAGGCATTTTTCCCGAAAGAGATAGTCCAAAAATCTTTGTATAACCTATGTTGTAATACTTTGAGAATACGGACTTCCGACACAATCACCTAGCGTCAAAAATTGTCATCACATACGATTGGAAATAATTCGGCCAAAGAAAACATTTATCGCATTGAATGGTTTTTTTCACCTAAGTCAACTGATCTAACCCCTAAATTACGAGACCGTAGACGGTCAAGAAAAAATGGCAAAGTACATATTGAGATAAAGTCTAGTTTTCCTGAGGAGCATACGCAAGTGACTGAGGCTTTAAAATAGTTGATGTTGATTAAAGAACTACTTTTAACTTAGATTGCACCCAATCAGTTTACTCACTACTCACAAATTCAGCTTTATCTTAACAGAGTCTATATAAGGATTTTATGACTTGAGCTGCCACTGTAGGGAGAGAAGGCATTTCAATGGTGCCAGTTCGAAGCAGACTGTCCATAAACATGAGTAATCTGAACTATCCAAGACGTGTTTATCAATGGAAATTACATATGCCATCATCTATATTTCATGTGGTTGCTTAGAGAGCCAGATGCTTTTGACACTTCACTGTCTGATCTGTGCACCGGGCGTAGGCGGTAACCTCCAACTGTTTCCATCTACATAGATATACATGTACTCCTTGAACTTTGTGTCACAGATATATGTTTACAGATACAACATTTTCATATCTCAAACGTCATCCGGCAGAATTCGGAGAAATGTGTTATAGCTCAATCATATTCTTTTCTAGGAATATGGACATTGTTTCATCTCAGACTTATGTTCATGTATGTATGCACGTTCTGTATGGACGAATAAGAGCAGATGTTCACATTGTTTGTAGCGATAAACTCTTTCAAAATGTTCAACAACAAAGTAAGCGTATAAATGCAAAGCGCTTTTTGAAAACTCTAATCATTTTTGTTTGATAAACCTATTTTTTGAATTTCATTCTATAGTTGAGGTCATAAATCAGTGATATTAACAAATGTATTAGGTAAGCAGATTAGTTTAAAAAATACAGAACAATGGTCACATATTAAATGATAACATGCATGGTGGCCTTGAATGATGTTCAATATTGGATGTGTCATGCTTGTTTGATGAATGTTTGTCATTTATAGAATTGACGACTTAACGATATTAAAATGGATTTTGGAAATTTACATTGTTTGTGCAAGATATGTATTTACTTGGGCACATCGGTATATTTGCTGTATTACTAACAGGACCTGATCCCGTTACTTATTAGGTCATCTGCTCCACGTGTAGTCTAGACGACCATTAGGCCGTTAAGAGACCAACGAGAGGATCATCAAATTGAGTTATGTCTATCTCTCTATTCTATCACATTTTACTCATACATTGAGCAAAATATTCAATTGATGTTTACGAATTCTACATTATAACAGTGAGGATGCTACGGGTATAACTTGCAAATCCTGTACTTCTGTTTTAAAAACAATCGATTCAGGGAAGAGTGGAATAAACCAAGTTTGTAACTTAAACGATGCATCAACCTCAGTATTCACATTTCAAGGAAGTCGATGATATCGATATCATTGGTTATGAAAACGCATTAGTTATACACATTATATTTTACTTATTATTCGCCCGTGTAAGATACAGCAGTGTAATATTTATACGGCAATATTAAACTAATGTAATAACACAATGCAAGTATGACGTCACAGTAGTGTGTTGTTGTGACGTCACCGTGTAACCGCGTCGTCACAATGGCTGCAGAGTCGCGAAAATGTTAGTTTCGGCGACTTATCGGCAAATAGGTTTGATTTTTAGGGCCAGTAATAAACAGAATACTAAACTCCCTTCCATTTAATACTATTTTTATTAAACTCGTAAACGATTTGGTATCAAACTCGCTTTCGCTCGTTTTATACAAAATCATTAACTCGTTTAATAAAAATAGTATTAAATGGAAGGTCGTTTAGTATCCTCTATATATAAAACTACATTTGTACACGCACGCAATAAAGAGTATCATTGTAAATTGACAAAACCGGAATTGATGATAATTTTCAAACATATTTAAATTGTGAAACAGAGTTGGTAACGTGAGCCTTTTTATCATGTTTTACACATCAGAGATTGTGGAAAAATCTAATCGTTAATTGGTATGCTTGTTATCAAGATTTTTGTTTTTGGTAAAATAGAAAGGTTTATAACATAGTTCAAGTTTTGAAGCTTTGAAATACATGCAAACTAAATACGATCAAATAGGTTCACTCCGTTGACACCTCCGTTCCTATTTTAGTACCAGACTTCAAATGACTTGAAACGGCTTAAATGTGGTCGCTTAAATCATGATTAGCGCTTCTAATGTGTCTCTCTGATCTAGAAATAGTCTCTGGGCGGAAACAGCAGGCTTAATACTTCACTGACGTGCTAATGAGATCCACACTTGAAAGTCAGAAATCCGCTGTTGAAATGTTCTAATTCTGTCACTTTGTCTTACCATGCACATTGTTGTACCACTTACCCTCTGGTGAAAGTAGACATTGGAAATCCTTCTTCGACAAAACTGTCTCTCTATGTCCTTTTTTTTGTTAAACACCTTGGACTAAATTTTGTCATTCAAATTTCAAATTCATTTATTCTCAAAAACACTTCCAACGGTGGTACATGAGCATAGAAATATATAGCAAAGAAAAATATATAGTTTCCAAGATGACCAGAAAAGCAAGAGACTGAAGATGGGTATAACCATTGAATAAAACATTCATGGCCACAGTTTTTGTACAAGCAATGGGAATCAGGATTTAGTTAAGATGATTTTTATAAATTTCGACAGTTTTTTCATATTTTGGGTATCCTTATTGGACATTAGTTGTTTGAATTTAAAAAGGTCTGCCCAAATGAAATAATAATTGTCAATGAGCTGTACCCGATTGGGGTGGAGAGCCTCACACCTTAGTAGGTGGTGAAACTCATCACCAATAGCGGGCGAGTTACATGTAAGAGATAGGAGCTTCATCGAAATAAAAGTTGAACCGTTGCCACTAATTGCGAAGCTTGATTTGATTGCTAAAAAAACAGGATTCTGCATAACTAGTCAAGAAATTTTGTAATAAGGTCATTACTAAGCAAGAAATGTCTTCACCATATGAACTCTGTGAGAATAAACAATATATCGGCAAACGAGTTTGTTCTTGTATGAGAGTAACGACTTATTCACAAACCAAAGCTTGAATTGCTGTACAGCATTATCAATGAATATCAGTAAAGAGATGTCCTTCTTCTTGATAGACCAATCAATCTTAACTGGCAATACATGGTGACACTTGCGACTAAGTAAATGATTCCACAATGAGGACATTTCAGCAGCGTTCTTTGTGTGTTAATAAGTAGATGAAAAATGCTTTTGTATTCCCAATTTAAAAATATCATTACAATAAAGAAAAGGCTTTTGATACCGCAACGATAAAAACATTTCATTTTGAATTTGGCTGAAGATCTGTTATCAGGTTTCTTCATAAGTATAGATGGGCCTCTACACATCTATTTGAGATGAATACAAATCCGTTTATGAATACCCACTTTCATTGTTGACTGATTTTAACTACAAACAAATACCTATTTACAAAATATGTCAGATGACACGGTAAAATAGCAAAAGATTCAAAATTCCCTTGAAATAAAAAACCAGCCATTCATTCGGGAAATATCGGGAAATGAAGTTTATGAAACATCTTGCAGTCTGGTTCACATTGTTGATGATAATTACTATCTAAAAAACGACATGAAGGGAAGTTGAAATATAATAATGCCATCAATATTTCTTGCACGAATCATTCAAAATTGCTTTCTTAAATGCTGCAGTTTAATATGGGCTCTGATTACATTTAATTAGATTCCACAACCTCCGGATATCTAACTAAAAACTCTTAAATAGAAATTAAATTGCAAACATAGAAGGACACGTGTAGACCCTTAAAACTTTTGTATAAAGATCTATCTTCTTAGTTGAGGAAAGAAAACACTTTTAATTGACTCATAAGTTTGAATAATTGATTTTTTGTATGAAAAGTAATTAAATCGGAAGAAAACAAAGTTACATGGATGTATTTCGATTTCAGTATGTGAATCTTCTGTGAATTGAACAATTAAAGTACTTTTCTTATCTGATTATAATAATCATTTAAATTGTTCAGCAGACACAGCTACGTCCCTTACATGTATTTTGTTTACTTACCTGCGTAATCAAGTGCAAATATAATGTAATTTGGAATGTCTATGATGCTTCCTTGCATTGCAAAAAAAGAAATTTCGTTTACATATTCTTATGTCATAGCTTACAGTTAACCACTACAGTTTAGGCAGTGACCAGGTGTCAAAATTGCGAAAACTTCAATTTTTGTTCTACAAAATCATTCAGAAGTGATCACCAACTTGTCAACGTAAGTCATGATTTTTCATTTCCTCTAAACTAATGTAATTAATGGTGCTGATTTTTGCTCAGGAAGTCTTATTAGAATGTTTTAAGAAAATCGATGTTTTCAAGATATGACCCAAGCTGTCTATTTTCCAGTGCGAAATTCCGAAATTCTGCACCAGTGACAAGACAATCCAAAAATGGTTTGAGAATGGTTATTTTATACATGATCAATTGGTGATCCTTTGTCAGTGCTGCTGAAGTTGTTTTAACGACAAAACAAAACCTAATTTATATGATATTTGCACTAAGACAATAGCAAGTGAACAAACTTAAAGTACGTAGCTGTATGCATGCAATTAGTTACCGATGGTGTCATTTGATCTCAAAGTGCCGAACTGCGTAAAGAGTTCAATAAGACAAAGCAGTTGAAAGAAAAGAACTAAATTATATTCACTTTTGAGTGCTCAAACTGTATTTTACAGTTGGCTAGTGCAAGGTCATAGCAAATACGTGTATATGTGCAAGGACAATATAAAGTCATGATTTTGATAGAAATAAAGGCATGTACTGCTTAGTTTCCTACAGAAACAGAAGAGCACAATTGAGTTGACAAGTGTTTGATATACCATATAATATGCTTTTGTGATGTAGACGTTTGCTTTGGTTTCTGGAAAGCAATTATTTGCGTTAAAAAGGGAATATATAGGCTGGTTATCACCATATAGGAAATATCGAGTCATATGAAAGCCAAAAAATCACGAAAATCAGAGCGAGTCTCCTCAAACATTTGAATTCATCACTGACATAACTTATCGCAATGTTAATGTAGATTAAAAAATCTGCTTATTTTTGGTATTTAGATTTCTGTATGATGACATGATGTATGTTATCGAGAGTCATGGAATTGCAATTTTGTATTATAGGGAGGAAGGGATTTCCTTTCATGTTATCAAACAGATAAATGTTATCTTAATCATTTGACGGTATATCAAATTATTAAACAAGTTTAATTGCCAATATTAAGAACAAAATGGTATTTGCCAAAAGGACTTAACCATGGGTCACGTTTTATCAATTACTTGGAAGACAAACATTTGTGGGACGGGTGGTTTATGATATTTGAAAAAAAAGATATTATGATATTATACAAGATCTTATGATCTTGTATATGTATAGTTTTCATTGATAAACCAAATATCAATGGTTGATGATACTTCAACTGGTTATACAGTACACAGAGCGATATCTGCTTCTAATCTAGCAGTCTGGTTCGAAATAGTTCAGCTGAAGGAGAAAGCTTTATGTAAACAGATTATTAAAAGAGTATTGACAGCCGTTGACACGAGTCACGTACAGCTATGTACATACTTGTCCAGGATAGCAGAGATGTTCCAATTAGAAAGAGAAGAACGTTTGTGGTGTAAGTATATGAAATCAATCATTGGCAAGCATGTGTTGTTATCGTGGTTTTCGAGATGTATCGGGAAATGCAAGGACTGTTCGTCCCTGAGGCCCATCGAAGGCCAAAGAACTGCCAGTGCATTCCCCGATATAATTTGAAAATTATGGTTAACTGGCATAGGTGCTCCAAAAATACCAAACAAACAACAAATATACAAGAACGTCTACTTATCAAAACACACAATATCACTCATTACGATTTTTTATTGACCCTCAGGGTTGGCCTGCACTTTATGAAACAGTTGTAACGATATGCAGTGATCTTTCTCCGCTTTATTTCATTCGTTCGTTCGTTAGAACGTCAACAATTACTGAAATTGCAGTAACATCATAGGTCACATTTGGTTTCTTACGTAAGACACAGGTACACGATAACTCGGCGCTAGTGACCAGTTCACAGTTTTTGTTTTTCTATTTCCTCTGTTCGTCTGATGTCCCCTTTTGAGATTTCTCATCAGCATTTCTTGTTCATCACCAAGTCTAACCTTTCCCCATCCTATTCTGAGTTGTCAGACAACTGATGCATAATGAGACTCTCAATTTTTTGAGTTCTGCATTTATGCTCCTCGGTCGACTTTTCGGCATCTTATCATGTTGTCTTGCTGAGATATCATCCTTGTGATGTTGTCAGAGTGCTGCGTCCTAAAGATCTCTCATCCTTGTGATGTTGTCAGAGTGCTGCGTCTTGCTGATCTCTCACCCTTGTGATGTTGTCAGAGTGCTGTGTCCTGCTGAGATATCATCATTGTGATGTTGTCAGAGTACTGCGTCCTGGTGAGGAAAAGTGAACTTAAACATTTACCATTATCAGTTTGGTGTACAGACTCCAAATAATCACAATCCATCAAGCAAACTCGGGAATCAGAACGGTCCATGTTTAAGAGTATGTGAACAAGTAGCTTTGAGATGTTGCTGTGAGTGTATCCAGAAGTGGAATGTCTCTCTCTGTGACAGACAGACAGACAGACAGACAGATAATTTTATTTACATCTCACTCGATCTACAAACATATTGAAATACATAAAATACTTTAAAATATATTCGACCAATCGCCAAGCGATTTATGAGAGATGATAAAACAGTATAAAACATATGAACTGTAAGAAATACAATAAGAATACAATATATGAATAAGTTAAAAGTTATTTGTACAGGGAATAACGTCGGTGTTCTAAAATAGTACAGCAGGTTTTGGCTAAGCAAAAGGTAAAATCACCACATGTAAAAATCAGGGCAAGTTGTTGTAAAACAGGTAAAACATTAAAATTTGGCCATTTAAATAAACAACGGTTTAAAAGATCTTCTCGTAAATGCGAGTAAATGGGACAAGAAAGTAAAACGTGCGCTTCATCTTCCACGGAGTCAGGGCAGTTAAAACAGAGTCGATTTTCTAATGGGAGGCGCTCGTAACGTCCAGTCTCTATTCTTATAGGTGCGACACCACATCTGAACTTAGCTAGGGCGCTTCGCTGTTTTCTCGGGAGGTTAACGTTCACGTATTTTTCACATTCATAATGGCTTTTAAAGGTGACATAGGTCCGAAGTTTTTTCTGATTTCCATTTTTCAGCGAATCTTCCCAGGTTGACTTGTAGTTGTTTAACATCACTCGTTCTACCGTTTTAACCAGCAGCTTCTTCTTGGTTCTAAAATCAGTATTAAAAAGATGGTTCAAGTGTATATTCGTAAAATGATGATGTACTCTAAAATTCCAATTTCTTCTTCTTTTCGAGACAGCTGCGTGGTCAGCCCAGAGGAAAACTCTCTTGTTCAGTCGTCTCTGTGCCATGTTGACTGATCGGTCCCACAGACGAGTTACACCCGCCCACTGCCTTATTTCCGGGGGGATCCATCCGACATCGCCGGTGATTGCCAAGTTTGGAGCGTACTTGCCGAGTCCTAGAAAATAGCGTATAGCACGATGTTGCACTGCTTTAACACACGAATGGACCGTAGTACCCCAGATTGAGGCTCCATAGTTAAGAGTGGACCATACCATCGTATCAAACAGTTTGCTGTACACTTTAAAAGGCATTCCTCCAATGGCTCTAAAATTAGAAATTAAAAGTCCGAGTGCTCTACTTGCTGATTTTGCGGCCGTCCTTGCCATTATGTGTCTCCTCCTGCTATATACAGTTGACTATCAACACACGTGTCACTCTCACAGTTAGCTAAGCTGTCAGTGTTGACATTGAGGCTTCACTCCCGCGCTCTGCTCGTGTCACGTGACTCTAATTAGTGTTGAAAACAAATTCCCTGCAGATAAACTTTAACACTTAACAAAAGTACGCAGTTGTTATTGCTGTCTGTTTATATTTGGGATTCGATACTCTTTGTTGAATGTCAGATTTTCCCTCTTCAATTTGCTGTTTGGCAGTGTAGTTAACACTTTACTGAATAAAAGGCCCAAGACTGATTTCACAGATACAAGAGAATGGCTTCATTTGTTTCTATTACTTTCCTTTGAAGAGGCTGTTCTCCTCTTTTCACACGAGATAAAAATATTTCAGGTTTAGTAAATGTGTATCAATTATTGAAGATATGACTTTCCGGTAAAATTTGTCAGAATTTCCTGTCTGCCAAACAGGTCATTGGTAAATTTAAGGATGTTCTCAAGTTGTCGATTGAAAGTAAAATAAGTATCAAATATTATAATAGTGTTTGTTTATACTTTGCCTACAAAAAGACTGTGACAAAAATGTATAAAGTTAAAGAAAGTGAAGGAAGGTAAAATGGGGACTGATAAGAGAGCCACAGGTACATGTTGTCACAACAAATGTTTAAAATATTCATATTCATCAATAAAATAATGTCAAATGTGTGATCATAATTGATAATGCATATCTTATAGTTAACATTTTAACGTGAAGAAATGTATTAACAATGTTTATAAAGGTCATCTGATGGAAACATTCAACATTAGTATGTTATCTGTCTTTTTATTAGATGGTCAACAATTCTTTGTGAAACCATAAACTACTAATGAACTGGTGGTCAAAATGACTGATTCTTATACCTCTGGTAAGTTTTGAAACTTGATTAGGCTCTTATCCTAACACTTTGTATATACCAGAGTAAACACGTTAACAAGCGGGTGAAAATGTTGTAAAAACACAAGATGGAGCCACTTCTCAATCAAAGTGAATTAAGTTCAATTAGAAGACGCTTTACATGTTGTCAACACAATGTTTTAATCAGCGTAATTAGCTGGTAAGTGTATTCAAAACATCATAAACCTGTCACATGGAACTGAAATATCAAAAAACGTTGTTGAAGATGAATGCCATTTTTTAAATACCTGTCCATTTTATTCCGATTTGAGGTATAAACTCTTTTTGAAAATATTCCATTTTGATCCAACCTTTCTTTCGATGTCCCCGTTAGATAAACTTACTTATATCATGATCGACAACCTCTTCTCCCAATCCCTTGCCGCTACTATATATAAAATGCACAAACGCAGTCTCTTAAAATAATAATTTACCCTTCTTTATTATAACTTTTTATGTATATATAATGGTTTTATAATATATGTGTGTGAGTGTGTGTCTCAATTATATGTATTTATAATGTTTTTTATTCATATGGTGTCTCAGAAGCCTATGTAGGCTGGACTTTGCTTTTTAACTCTTCTGTGATATTTTATCTTATGTAATGTATACTTGCAAAGTGTGACACTTTAATAAACTAATTTTCTTCTTCTTCTCTAAAACCCCATTTTATACCTAAGTATTTTTTGTTATTTATTATAAATTTAAAAAAAGTTGATTGGAAAGTGTTGAGACTGCTGAGGATTTGTTTTCTCGAGACAAAGACAAAAATGATTTCGAAGGACGTGGATCATGTTGCTTTTGTACAGGGCTTCACCAAAGGTATCAATTATCATTCAATTACTCTTGTATAACAAGATTGATGTTCCCACTTAAATTCATATGAACAATTAAAACTAAATCAGTTCTATATAACGTAACATAAGTAGCTAAGTTACCACTTTCAAAGTGAAGGAGAAATGTGTGAAACATTTTTGACAACAATCCAGTTTTGCCTATAGACTAGTTTTCAAAGTGAATATTCATATATGAATGTGAACAAATCATCCATGCATATATATCTATCTCTAAGGCTTCCTTCTATGTCAAGCATGATTTGTGTTAACCTATTAATGATTTATATGTTGACTGTTCTGGTTTCCTATGCATTTGCCGCCTTTTCATTATTGTGTTTGTATCGTAGCAAAAAACTGTCTGCAAAAAGTTAAAAACCTTATGAATAATAATATGAATTATGAATAATGAATTCATTTACAGTTATAAAAAACTCCTTTTTCTAATGTTGTGACAAATAATTTAAAAATGTGTTGAAAAAAACAACAGAAATATAACTTATGTCTCTGTGTTTTTTTTACGAAAACTATCAAAAGTGTGGTTGATCAAAGCATTGTTTTAACAGTATATATATTATCTATTTGACCTAATAATCTGATATTCTTAATAATGTATCCATCCTCTCTCTATACATATTTAAACTTTTATTATAATATTTTAGTGTTTTTTAATCTTTAATTCGTGTCTTATAGACCAATAGGGGCAGGACAGCATATGTATTTGTTCTTGTATATGCCATGTGCGTCATTTGCTGTGTGACACGTTAATAAAATGATTTTCTTTCTTTCTTCTTTCTAAGCAATGTATTGACAACCATGTTGTTTACTTGTCAAGATGTTTACTTTCGTGATTTATGTTATAAAGTACATTGCTAAATATCTTAAGTTCCCAGTTATACTACTTCTTCATCTTTAATATTGCTATCAGTTTAGAAAATCTGAGATAGACCGTAAAGCATTTGGTTTCAATCATATGTGACCTCGTGTCGTATAACACAGGAACGTTACCTTACTCTTCTTGAACTAAACACTTACTTTAAATGTTTATAATGATAGCATTCGTCTGTTAAATATTAAAGATAAATTATTAAAAAGGACAAAACTATTACAATAAAAGAAAAACATGCACCTTGCATTGAACAAATAGTTGAAATACAAAACTTATCAATCATTCTTACAAGAAGTGATTTATTCTATATTCTATAGCCATCAAGTTTTGAAGGTATTGGGTATTCCAGAACCATATGTCTCATTATCCAACTACAAAATTAAGAGCACAAACATGTTTATATCTTTTATTTCTTATCAAAGTATGAATAGGTATCACGAATCTGTAATGAAATATAGGTTCACAGAGCACAAATCAAAAAAGATAACAATTATTTGTTCTTTGAGACTCCGTCTCATCATTAACATCTCTTTGTCTGAATATGTCTACAGTGGACACTTTAGCTTTGTAATCTTCAGTCTTGTGAGAGATGGTTATTGTTCTTCTTTTCCTTCCATATGATGTCCATTTTGAGATGTTTCGTCCTTGTCATCTGCATTGTTGCTCTTAAAATCTTTCTCAATCCTTGTCATGTTCCATGGGTGATGCATCTTCCTGATCCCACTTCCTAGTTATGCTGACTGAGTGATGTGTCTTGCTGTTTCTTGTGCAGCACAGGGGAGCTCTGCAGTAGTATTTCTGGACTTCAGGAAGTCAAGGAGTAGATTGAACTGTGGTTCTCCTGAGCATTTCTTCATCCTTCAGCTTGCTGATCTCGATGTGCAGCACAGGAGAGTTTTGCAGCGGTTTCTTCTAGACTCTGAGAAGTCTGAGTAGATTGGACAGTGGTTCTCCGGGTATTCCTTCATCTTGTCACACTCGTCAACTGAAATACGCAAAAAAACTAACTAAATAAAAATAAAACGAACTAAGTAAATTGAGAATATGCAACACTGACATTTGATATTTAATGAATAAAATATTGATAATTTGATACAATGATGCATACATGGAAAAATGGTAAACCTATCTGATATCCTTGCCTGACAGATGAGTTTATGTGCAGCCTGTTATACGAGTTAAGAAATATGGTAGATTTAAGTCAAAATGAATAGTGACAGATATTAATATTAATATTATTACCTGACAGATGAGTTTCTGTGCAGCTCGTTTGTGTTGGTAATCCCAGGCACAGTCCAGTAGAGTTGACCTCTGACCTTGACCACGACATCTACGTATGTAGTCCATACAGGCAGCCTGGAGATCTGGGAAGTGGAACTCGCTGGCAGCACAAAGTAGTCCTAGAAACAATAAAATGTCATATCCAAATTTGTTGAATTGTTATGACGAAATTATATATTTATAATGTTCATCTTTGAATATGAGTAAATACATATGCTTATATTAACAAGTTATAAAGTAGTCTTAAAAGCATTTGATTTTACATTTATTTTGAATATTTTCCAATTGAAAAATGGTAACTTACCTATGACACTGTTCATGTGAATGTTGACTTTTTCAGAGTGTACAAAAGTGATGAACTTTCTGAAGTCCTCGACCTGGTAGTCCATGACGCTGATGACCAGTTTGTCAGAGAGAGGTGAGTGGGAGTGTTTCTTGGACTTCTTCTTACTGATGGTCTCCTCCATCTTCCTCTGGTTTTGAAGAATCATCTGGTACAGACATCTGCTTCTTGTGGCCAGTATGGCTTTCACTCCATGAACGGGAACCTGCTTCTTGCCCACCAGGAAGGTGACGTCACACATCTCAGGCATGTCGAGGATGAAAGCGAGGCTGTCTTGGAGGTTTCCAGTCCCTCTGAACATCATGACGTCTCCTCTCACAGTAGATGTGGCAGGTTTGGAGTAGGCAGTAGGTCGGACAGGGTGGGTGCGAATGGGAGCTGGTTCTTCATCAGAGAAGTCACTTGAGTCATAGCCAGACGATGAACTCCCTCCTGCAAATAAGAAAACAACATAGTTTTATCTTTGTTTCGACTTCTCAAATTATATTTTCACATTTTAAGTTTTGAAATTAGTGACATCTTCTGAAATTGTATTTTCACATTTCAAATTTTGGAGTTAGTGATTTCTTTAGCTTGTTTTATAATAAGTGTAATAAGAAAGGGTGAGCTCAAAAATATACCATTAGGGCCTATATTATAAAATTCTTAACAGTAGGTATCTAATTATGATAATAATTGTTGAAAATAAAACTGAATAAAATATCTTTACCATTATCATCTGCATTAGTTTGGTGTACAGAATCCAGAAAATCGCAATCCATCAAGCAAACTCGGGAATCAGAACGGTCCATGTTTAAGAGTATATGAACAAGTAGCTTTGGGATGTTGCTGTGAGTGTATCCAGAAGTGGAATGTCTCTCTCTCTGTCTCTCCTCCTGCTTTATACAGCTGACTATCAACACACGTGTCACTCTCACAATCACAGTTAGCTTAGCTGTGAGTGTTGACATTGAGGCTTCCCTCACGCGCTCTGCTCGAGTCACGTGACTCTAATTAGTGTATCCTACAGCAAAACATCAACAACTTAAGCTCAGAAGCACGCTCCTGTTATTGCTGTCTGTTGTTATTCGAGATTGGTTTGTCCTTTGTTGAAGGTCAGATTTCCCTCTTCAATTTGCTGTTTGGCAGTGTAGTTAACACATTACTGAATAAATAGCCAAAGATTGATTTCACAGATAAAGCTCGATTTAGTGTCCTTCAGCAACATATTTTAATTTAGTTAGGAAACAAACAACCTTTACATGTTTTTACTCGGGATTTTATATTCTATTGTTGAAAGTCTGCTTTGTCGACTTTGATTACGTATTATGAACATGTGACCGTTATTTTAGTTTCAACCCGATACACATGGCAGAATGGAGGGATTCTGATTGATTGAGTTTAAACACTACTCACAGTAGGTTCTGGGTTCACTTGGAGTCTTTTGACGTTGGAAAAATTAATGTTGACATGTTATATACATAATAGTTGGCACCGTATACATGAAACGACCTTTGCCTTGCCTATTTAGGCCTATGGGACACATAAAACCGATAAAACAACTATTTCGATTAAATGCAAGATTAAACATGCCTTTGAAAATATTATGCTTACTTGTAAAGCAAAACCTGTATTGGTGTGGAACATTTATGGAAAAATGTAAGTTCATGTATAAATGGTTTTGGGAATAAAGGCATTATCTAAGGTAATATTTCAACAAAAATTGTTTTAGAAATTTATCACCTGAATATTACCCCATTTTAATTTTATCATTTTATTTTTTTTACACTTGAACATGTGTCAAAATAAAAATACAGAATATTAAATGGCTCTCTGATTTTGTTTGTATATATTGAAGTATATATGAGTCCAAAATGAATTATTCATTTTCATAAAATAACATATTATTCATTGAATAAAGTACTGTGATATAGTCTCTCTTTAACCTAATAAGATTTATTGTTTACATAATGGTCATCATATGTGGTATGTATATCATTTTGTAGGGTGATACTTTTATCAAATCTTTATCTTATCCTATCCCCAATATTGTACCATTCCCACTGATTGATGAAGCGATATCAATATCGTTGTGAAAACATTTGTTGATAACACTAATTTTAAGTTAATTTCATCAATTAGAAGGCGCTTAACTGCTTGCTTTGATAGCCTTTACGAGGCTATAATTGTTTTCTAAACAAGACAGAAGTTGAATATTCGTATTTTGCGAAACTACTCTTTTACTATGAATGAAATAGACGATTATTGATGCAACATTTGAAAATTATTTATTTGGGTGTCATTCAATGGTTAACAGTCCTTTTGAGATCTATTACGAGTACCTTACCATACCCACCAATATTGGAAATCTTATTTCGTACCTACATGTTAAAATGTAAACATTGGCTTTCTTAGATTTTAAACTTTTACATTTTCTTGTGTTTGTATCCAACTTTATGTATCATGTATAACAGCGGCGTTCAAATCAGCCTTTATAGCGTGTTCGCCCATCTTTAAAAAATACAAATATGTTCAAACCATTTCGCTTATGTTTAAACTTGTGCACAATTGTGCTAAAATAGCACAACAACAAAAACAACAAATATTCAGAAAATATGTAATGTTTTCTATAATGTGCAAGAAGTTATAAAATGAATATGATATTTGTAAATATCATTCTAAGAAATAAGTGTGTTCTTAACATGCATTATGTACTAACAACGTTTAGTAAAACTCTGTTGGTTCATCAAAGCATTGTCTTATTATCAACAGGCTTACCGTCTTCTAGTTGATGTAATTAACTTCAATAAAGAAGTGTTTTCACAGCAACATTACAATGCGTGTCAATGTGTTGACCTTGTTATCTACAAGTTTAAGGTAAAGCTGTCTATGCCTCCTTTATGTCGGGTAAGTTTAAGAAAGTCTTTTTCTTTAAGAATCTGTTTTCGCAATTTTTTTTATTGATTCAGACAATATTTTTGATTAATTTTGTCATCGGAAGGAACATTTTTAAAAGTCTTATAATAGCAATATAGATCATGGTCAAATTCTTCTAAATTAAAATTTTAAAGCTACATGTACCATGTGATGTTTTGGAATTATTGGTAAAATTTCACTGAAACTATCATTGTCACCATGTAAAACCTAGTTTTGTGACTAATGTCTTTGTATATATATCTCAATTCGTACATGTATATTTAACACTTAATTTTCTTAAGCGACTTCAACTTTTATAGACAGACAGACAGACAATTGTTTATTTAAGTCTCACTTCTGTACAGCAAAACAATAAATACATATTGGCATAAAACACGGATAAAAGTACAGAACCACTCAATATGAGTTATGAGAGACTATCATATATACATATCGTAGAAATTAATATTTTAGGAAAATAGAAGGCGTTTCCTTCTTTGTAATATTAAAAAGCAGGTTTTGGCAAAATAGTAAAACATATCAGCACTTTAACAGCATTTTTTCAAAATCTGTCAGAATAAAAACATTAACATCATGGGAAGATATATATGTAAAATGTTTTTCTCTAAGATCGGTATAAATATCACAGTGAAACAGTACATGAAATTTGTCCTCGACACAGTCTGTACAATTAAAACATTTCCTTTCATTCACAGGTACACTTTCATACCGCCCAGTTTCAATTCTTATTGGGGCTACACCACATCTAAACTTAGCCATTGCTGAACGGTAACATCTGGGTATATTACATAAAACATAGGATTCAGGGTAAAACTCATGCTTAAAAAGCCTGTAAGTTCTAAGTTTATTAGAACCCATAAGAATATTTTATAAGAAGTGCTGTATTTTTATCTGTATGTTAATATATTTTATAGTCTCTCATAACTCCAAAAGGAGTGGTTTGTGTATATTTTATGATGTGTTTTATCAAATATTTTTTATGTCATATTTTACTGTATACACAAAGTGAGACTTAAATAAACTTTCTGTCTGTCTGTTTGTCTGACTTTTCCCAAAATTAAAAGCAGTTAAGCCCTATTATGAATGAATCGTTCCTTGTTATAACTGTCAAACAATGAATTATTTTCAAAAACGTTTTCTTCATGTTTAACCGACAACATTTACCTAGGGGTTGCTTAACTTTTATTCAGGTGTATATTTTGAAATAAAAACAGTCTTGCCTTTTACAATAAATTCCGAATTACTTAAGAAATCGAGTTAATTATGTTCTGTATCACTGACAAGCATTCTCGACACGTAAATATTTTGATCTGAAAAGAAAAGGAACCACATATCAAATGTTCGCAAGAAAACATAATGAAGTCATTTCAGTCCTATCTATAAAACCAATCTGGGCTAACTTATTCAGTAATTTGATAACTACATGGCTCAGCTGTATATCAAAGAGTCACGATGTTACTTTCACAATGGATAATCTGAATCCCAAAGGTAAACAACTAGGCTGTGTGCTTGTTAGATTAATTGAAAATGCACTGCTTTAGGGGTGTTCAACACTTATTGGAATCACGTGACACGAGCAGAGCGCGTGAGGAAGCCTCCATGTCAACACTGACAGCTTAGCCAACTGTGATTGTGAGAGTGACACGTGTGTTGATAGTAAGCTGTATAAAGCAGGAGGAGAGGCAGAGAGAGACATTCACCTTCTCGACACACTCACAGCAACATCCCAAAATTACTTGTTCACATACTCTTAAACATGGACCGTTCTGATTCCCGAGTTTGCTTGATGGATTGTTTGGATTCTGTACACCAAACTCTTGCAGATGATAATGGTACATTATTTAAACTCAGTTTTCAGTTTTTAATATATTTAATACAAACTTCCAAACCTGAAGATATTTTTTTCAGAAGCCTAAATCATTAAAGATGAAACTATATATTTTTTCTTATTTGCAGGAGAAAGTTCATCCTCGGGCTACGAATCAAGTGACTTCTCTGACGAAGAAGCACCTCAAGTCCTCACCAAACCTGTCCGACCTACTGCCACCTCCAAACCTGCCACATCTACTGTGAGAGGAGACGTCATGATGTTCAGAGGGACTGGAGAACTCCAGGACAGCCTCGCTTTCATCCTCGACATGCCTGAGATGTGTGACGTCACCTTCCTGGTGGGCAAGAAGCAGGTTCCCGTTCACGGAGTGAAAGCCATACTGGCCACAAGAAGCAGATGTCTGTACCAGTTGATTCTTCAACACCAGAGGAAGATGGAGGAGACCATCAGTAAGAAGAAGTCCAAGAAACACACTCGCTCATCTCTCTCTGACAAACTAGTCATCAGCGTCATGGACTACCAGGTCGAGGACTTCAGAAAGTTCATCACTTTTGTACACTCTGGCAAAGTCAACATCCACATGAACAGTGTCATAGGTAAGCTACTGTTTCTCAAATTGGACACCATTCAAAATGAATTAATAATCTGTTACTGTATTGTTGATTGGAACATAATTCCGAAGAAATTATCTGATGTTTTCAGTATATGATATTTTTAATGCAACTTGTTAATCTGAAAGAAAAAGAGTTTTCATTACAGATACAGTAGGTCCTTGTAAATATGCATGTACATATATTTAAACAACATTCTCTTGAACAAACCAACAACATTGTTCTAAGAATTTTTTGTGATTTCCAGGACTGCTATGTGCTGCCAGCGAGTTCCACTTCCCAGATCTCCAGGCTGCCTGTATGGACTACATACGTAGATGTCGTGGTCAAGGTCAGAGGTCAACTCTACTGGACTCTGCCTGGGATTACCAACATAAACGAGCTGCACAGAAACTCATCTGTCAGGTAAGAATATTATCTGTCACTATTCATTTTGACTTAAATCTACCATAAATTTTAAATCTGCTTAATATCAGCTTTGCATATTCATAGTATAACAAGCTGCACAGAAACTCATCTGTCAGGTAAGGATTTCAGATAGGTTTACCATTTTTCCATGTATGCATCATTTGTATCAAATTATCAATATTTTTGTAATCAAATATCAAATATAAATGTTGCATATTTTTCAATTTATTTAGTTTTGGTTTTTGCATATTTCAGTTGACGAGTGTGGCAAGATGAAGGAATACTCGGAGAACCACTGTCCAATCTACTCAGACTCCCTGAAGTCCAGATGAAACCGCTGCAAAGCTCTCCTGTGCTGCATATCGAGATCAGCAAGACACATAAGTCTGACGACATTACACGGACGTGAAATCAGCAAGACGCATGGCTCAGACAAGATTAAAAAATCTCTCTAAGGAACGAAAATACAGATGATGTGAACAAACTGTGTAGCCTGAACATAGTCCATGACATCGATAAGAGATGCATAACTGTATTTTCTCTTGTGCTGTGCGAGAATGCAGGTTACAACTATATATTTTATGTCCATTTCACAAGTTGACATCCAAAATGATAAATTGAATGATGGATATGCAAAGGTGTAACTAATATGTAATCATGTTGACGTCGCATTTACTATATATATATATATTAGTGGTATACATATGACGTCATGAATTACGTCCCTTACCATTGTAAATGATTTACCATTAGCAACAGAATGTTTAAGTTACCCTGATGATCACTATGTTGTGAAACCGGTTGATAATGAACTTATATGAAGACCAATCTTTACATGAAATAAATATATGTCAATAAATCCTGAATAACTCTGTGATTGTTCCTATTTAATGAAATGTTACCTTGACAGTTACTCACGACGACGAACAAGCAAGTGTGAACAAATGATTATATATCAAAGGAAGGTTATAGATTTACAAATGATTCCCATCAATGATCTGAAACCACAAACGTGCTTTACTTTCTACGCAGAATATCTACGTCCACGCAGACCTGTGTGTACATATCTAGACGTGACTTATGCCCATGGCTGTAGATGGTAATATGCTTATCCATTTACTCTAGTGTGTTTCCGATTTCTGAGAACCTATTTTCGGATCAGTTTTTTTCACTCGGAAACCATAATCGTTCTGTGTACATCATAACAATTGATTCAATGCAGTATTTATGTAGATGTCGGCATCTGCAGGTATTTCCATTCAGGTATAACTCTGTTTTCTTATCATTATGTTCTGCTTTTTTAGGAGAGGCATGTTATATTCCCATTGTTAATCAATTGTCCATAAAGTCATGTCCATATGCTGTATTATTTAGAATATTTGTTACTTTTTATGACAGTTTAAACACCGAAGGAGAGTCGCACTGTGTTTGAAGCTATTATTCAAATGCTGAGATATTGCTTTATGGTAACCTAGCTTTGTGTAATCTTCATTTGAAGCATTTAGACTCTGAATTCAAACATTCAGGTCTACTTTCCGTTGATAAGACAGCGTTTAGGGCCTGACTACGGGTATGAGTTCGAATGCGAAATGGGACATGTCTGAAAGAGTACAAAATGATTAATTCTTACATGCCACGAAAACAAGTTTGAAAATACTGCTTTCTGATTGGTTCATTTAAAAGATTTGGAGTAATTATTTCGCCAATAATCACTTCTAAATATTTACGACCGCTTCACATTCGCTTCACGTACACAAACTCTACTCGGCAAACTTTACAATAATATTGCAGGCGACGGCAATATTAATTTTAAAATCAGAGACTTGCGGACATTCTGGAACCTTTTCTTTCTAAATAAGAACCGTCATTGTCCCTGTTTTATGTACAAGCAAATACTGCTGTGAGAGATGTAAAATCACATGTAGAAGTGCACAAAATCAACAGTAATTCGTCAAATGTGACTTTATTCTTAATTTTGCAGAAGGCTGCCACTGCCACTACCTCTAATTCACAAGGAAGCATATTTCCTGGCGCAGTGTCCTCCACCGTGACAAGAAATAAATCTTTCTTGACCGGCTTTCACTAAGTTTCAAACAGATCAATATTGTAGTGAACAACTATTTTAGGGTGACGTTCGTTGATGTTGGGTCGGTCATGTAGGGGTGATAGGTCGACCCATGTATTTACTTCAAAAGTCGTAACTCTGACGACATCGAAAATCTGTCTTCTATTGATATTGTGCTCAATGAAATAAAGATGAGTTGTATCTAAATATATTTTGATGTATGTTATGCCCAGTTTGATTGTAGAGTGTTCTTAATGAAGTTGGACCAAGCCGTAGTTTTGCCAATTGATAGTACCTACGATAAATAAACAAACAACCAGAAGCCAATAAATTGTAAAAGCATAACGAGAATTCAACGCAGAATTCAGAGTATATTTACATCTAATTTAGATATAATTTTTTTGGTACATAACTATTCACCTATTACTTGGTTCAGTTTATACAGTATCTAAATACTAACATCACTTCATTCCTCTTGACATCGATGTTGTTTTCAAGACACTTAATATCTTATTAGGTTTATCAAAGAACTGTGTTTACAAGTAAAGCCTCTTCTAATTGATTTAATTTACCTTGATGAGGAAGTGTTCTCCAATTTGTGTTTTCACAACGATTCCGCTAACCTGTCAACGTATTTGCTTAGCTACTTGTAACATGTTTATCTTATAGTTTATATAAGTATGCCACATCTGGGTCGAATATAAAGTTTGTTGACTACCGATTGTACTAATAACGATAACAAATAGCCGATGTTAAAGGTTTTTAAGAGAGAGAGGGAGAGAGGGAGAGAGGGAGAGAGAGAGAGAGAGGGAACTTTTTTTTATTTACGTCTCATCTCTTACACAGAAATAGGTTATACTCATTTATGTGCAATGTAAAATGTACAAGCCGCCAAAAATATATATCAGACAATGCAATTTATAAGACATAATATATTTCAATATATAAAAGGATGAATCAAAACATTTGAACAAAATAAAAGAAGATAAATAAATGTGAGTATTCAAAAATGATATAAATATACCAACATTTTATAAAAATCAACCATCTACACTCATAGTAACATATTCCAAAACTAATCACACTGGTTTTTAAGTTAACGGCTTCTATTTTTTTTCAAATTCCAGGTAGTAGAATTTATATTAACTTTCATTGATAGACAGACAGACAGACAGACAGATAATTTTATTTACATCTCACTCGATTTACAAACATATTGAAATACATAAAATACTTTAAAATATATTCGACCAATCGCCAAGCGATTTATGAGAGATGATAAAACAGTATAAAAAATATGAACTGTAAGAAATACAATAAGAATACAATATATGAATAAGTTAAAAGTTATTTGTACAGGGAATAACGTCGGTGTTCTAAAATAGTACAGCAGGTTTTGGCTAAGCAAAAGGTAAAATCACCACATGTAAAAATCAGGGCAAGTTGTTGTAAAACAGGTAAAACATTAAAATTTGGCCATTTAAATAAACAACGGTTTAAAAGATCTTCTCGTAAATGCGAGTAAATGGGACAAGAAAGTAAAACGTGCGCTTCATCTTCCACGGAGTCAGGGCAGTTAAAACAGAGTCGATTTTCTAATGGGAGGCGCTCGTAACGTCCAGTCTCTATTCTTATAGGTGCGACACCACATCTGAACTTAGCTAGGGCGCTTCACTGTTTTCTCGGGAGGTTAACGTTCACGTATTTTTCACATTCATAATGGCTTTTAAAGGTGACATAGGTCCGAAATTTTTTCTGATTTCCATTTTTCAGCGAATCTTCCCAGGTTGACTTGTAGTTGTTTAGCATCACTCGTTCTACCGTTTTAACCAGCAGCTTCTTCTCGGTTCTAAAATCAGTATTAAAAAGATGGTTCAAGTGTATATTCGTAAAATGATGATGTACTCTAAAATTCCAATTTCTTCTTCTTCTTCTTCTTCATTGATACAGCGAGTTTGCTTGATGGATTGTGATTATTTGGATTCTGTACACCAAACTCTTGCAGATGATAATGGTACATTATTTTAACTCAGTTGTATGTCATGTATGCTTATATCAAAAAATATATTTATGAATCGAAACTTTGAAGATATGGTACATTATTTAATCTCATTTTCACTTCATTATTTATTCATTAGAAACATATTTATCCGAAAACTCCAAACTTTGAAACGTGAAAATAATGTTTGCAAAAAGGAATAATATAAACTATGTTGTTGTTCCTATTTTCAGGAAAAATGATACTTGTAGCTGGAAAGTTGATTGTACACCTTCTCTGAGGAGATAATTATTGGATTAACATTTCGGATGCATCATGCCAAGAAGTTATTATCAGGTTATCAGTTATTGAACTGTGGTAATCGCTATAAAAATCTTTAGTAAAAATTGCATAACAAATATCCCTTGCAAGACGTTACAACCATTTCAAGAGGATTATTGAAAGACAATCAGTTTTGAAAAACCATTTAACCTTTTCATTAAAGGCGCTGAGGAAACCTTCAAAATTTTAATTTATGCTTGCTTCTCTACTTCCAATTTTTGGTACAACACATCTAAGCCACTCTCCTCTTTGCCGATCCATGATTTCTGTATGATTTCTGTAGAAAGATTATAAAGGACTGGCCTCTTTGTCGAAAGATGTTTTATTCCCTGTATGATTCTTTATAATAAAACAGTTTGTCTGATTAAACAAAAATGTACAGATGAAGTCAAGTGAAACTTCTACTACACGAAGTGTCCTTTAGCACTGGACAGTTAAATGATGAATGTAGTACACAGTTGTAGAAGTTAATAACTACGTTTAAAATAGAAAGGCCATACCATTCATGTTGAAATTAGTGATTAACAGATATTTACACTGAATGAAGCTATTAACTAAATAAACAAACAATAAGATACTCTTACAAGAAGTGATTTATTCTCTCTTTAGCCATCAAGTTTTGAAGGTATTGGAAATTCTAGAACCAAAAGTCTCATTATCCAACTACAAAATTAAGAGCACAAACATGTTTATATCTTTTATTTCTTATCAAAGCATGAATAGGTATCACGAATCTGTAATGAAATATAGGTTCATAGAGCACAAATCAAATAAGATAACAATTATTTGTTCTTTGAGACTCCGTCTCGTCATTAACATCTCTTTGTCTGAATATGTCTACAGTGGACATTTTAGCTTTGTAATCTTCAGTCTTGTGAGAGATGGTTATTGTTCTTCTTTTCCTTCCATATGATGTCCTCTTTGAGATGTTTCTTCCTTGTCATCTGCATTGTTGCTCTTAAGATCTTTCTCAATCCTTGTCATGTTCCATGGGTGATGCATCTTCCTGATCCCGCTTCCTATGCTGGCTGAGTGATGTGTCTTGCTGTTTCTTGTGCAGCACAGGGGAGCTCTGCAGTAGTATTTCTGGACTTCAGGAAGTCAAGGAGTAGATTGAACTGTGGTTCTCCTGAGCATTTCTTCATCCTTCAGCTTGCTGATCTCGATGTGCAGCACAGGAGAGCTTTGCAGCGGTTTCTTCTAGACTCTGAGAAGTCTGAGTAGATTGGACAATGGTTCTCCGGGTATTCCTTCATCTTGTCACACTCGTTAACTGAAATACGCAAAAAAAACTAACTAAATAAAAATAAAACGAACTAAGTAAATTGAAAAATATGCAACACTGACATTTGAGTTTTGATGAAAAAAATATTGATAATTTGATACAATGATGCATACATGGAAAAATGGTAAACCTATCTGATATCCTTGCCTGACAGATGAGTTTCTGTGCAGCTTGTTATACGTATAAATATGCAAAGCTGATATTTAGCAGAGTTAATAAATATGGTAGATTTAAATCAAAATGAATAGTGACAGATAATATTATTACCTGACAGATGAGTTTCTGTGCAGCTCGTTTGTGTTGGTAATCCCAGGCAGAGTCCAGTAGAGTTGACCTCTGACCGTGACCACGACATCTACGTATGTAGTCCATACAGGCAGCCTGGAGATCTGGGAAGTGGAACTCGCTGGCAGCACAAAGTAGTGCTAGATACAATAAAATGTCATATCCAAATTTGTTGAATTGTTATGACGAAATTATATATACATAATGTTCATCTTTGAATATGAGTAAATACATATGCTTATATTAACAAGTTATAAAGTAGTCTTAAAAGCATTTGATTTTACATTTATTTTGAATATTTTCCAATTGAAAAATGGTAACTTACCTATGACACTGTTCATGTGAATGTTAACTTTTCCAGAGTGTACAAAAGTGATGAACTTTCTGAAGTCCTCGACCTGGTAGTCCATGACGCTGATGACCAGTTTGTCAGAGAGAGGTGAGTGGGAGTGTTTCTTGGACTTTTTCTTACTGATGGTCTCCTCTATCTTCCTCTGGTTTTGAAGAATCATCTGGTACAGACACCTGCTTCTTGTGGCCAGTATGGCTTTCACTCCGTGAGCTTGTTTTATAATAAGTGTTTGTAAGAAAGGGTGAGCTCAAAAATATACCATTAGGGCCTTTATTATAAAATTCTTAACAGTAGGTATCTAACTATGATAATAATTGTTGAAAGTAAAACTGAATAAAATATCTTTACCATTATCATCTGCATTAGTTTGGTGTACAGAATCCAGAAAATCGCAATCCATCATGCAAACTCGGGAATCAGAACGGTCCATGTTTAAGAGTATATAAACAAGTAGCTTTGAGATGTTGCTGTGAGTGTATCCAGAAGTGGAATGTCTCTCTCTGTCTCTCCTCCTGCTTTATACAGCTGACTATTAACACACGTGTCACTCTCACAATCACAGTTAGCTTAGCTGTGAGTGTTGACATTGAGGCTTCCCTCACGCGCTCTGCTGGAGTCACGTGACTCTAATTAGTGTATCCTACAGCAAAACATCAACAACTTAAGCTCAGAAGCACGCTCATGTTATTGCTGTCTGTTGTTATTCGGGATTGGTTTGTCCTTTGTTGAAGGTCAGATTTCCCTCTTCAATTTGCTGTTTGGCAGTGTAGTTAACACATTACTGAATAAATAGCCAAAGATTGATTTCACAGATAAAGATCGATTTAGTGTCCTTCAGCAACATATTTTAATTTAGCTTGGTAACAAACAACCCTTACATGTTTTAACTCGGGATATTATATTCTATTGTTGAATGTCCGGTTTGTCGACTTTGATTACGTTTTATGAGCATGTGACCGTTATTTTATTTTCAACCCGATACACATGGCAGAATCGAGGGATTCTGATTGATTGAGTTTAAACACTACTCACAGTAGGTTCTGGGTTCACTTGGAGTCTTTTGACGTTGGAAAAATTAATGTTGACATGTTATATACATAAAAGTTGGCACCGTATACATAAAACAACCTCTGCCTTGCCTATATAGGCCTATGGGACACATAAAACCGATAAAACAATTATGTCGATTAAATGCAAGATTAAACGTGCCTTTGAAAATATTATGCTTACTTGTAAAGCAAAACCTGTATTGGTGTGGAAAATTTATGGAAAAACGTAAGTTCATGTATAAATGGTATTGGGAATAAAGGCATTATGTAAGGTAATATTTCAACAAAAATGATTTTTAGAAATTTATCACCTGAATATTACCCCATTTGAATTTTATCATTTTAATTTTTTTACACTTGAACATGTGTCAAAATAAAAATACAGAATATTAAATGGCTCTCTGATTTTTTTGTATATATTGAAGTATTTATGAGTCCAAAATGAATTATTCATTTTCATAAAATAACATATTATTCATTTTCATAAAATAACATATTATTCATTGAATAAAGTACTGTGATATAGTCTCTCTTTAACCTAATAGGATTTATTGTTTACATAATGGTCATCATATGTGGTATGTATATCATTTTGTGGGGTGATACTTTTATCAAATCTTTATCTTATCCTATCCCTAATATTGTACCATTCCCACTGATTGATGAAGCGATATCAATATCGTTGTGAAAACATTTGTTGATAACACTAATTTTAAGTTAATTTCATCAATTAGAAGGCGCTTAACTGCTTGCTTTGATAGCCTTTACGAGGCTATAATTGTTTTCTAAACAAGACAGAAGTTGAGTATTCGTATTTTGCGAAACTACTCTTTTACTATGAACGAAATAGACGATTATTGATGCAACATTTGAAAATTATTTATTTGGGTGTCATTCAATGGTTATCAGTCCTTTTGAGATCTATTACGAGTACCTTACCATACCCACCAATAGTGGAAATCTTATTTCTTACCTACATGTTAAAATGTAAACATTGGCTTTCTTAGATTTTAAACTTTTACATTTTCTTGTGTTTGTATCCAACTTTATGTATCATGTATAACAGCGGCGTTCAAATCAGCCTTTATAGCGTGTTCGCCCATCTTTAAAAAATACAAATATGTTCAAACCATTTCGCTTATGTTTAAACTTGTGCACAATTGTGCTAAAATAGCACAACAAAAAACCCAACAAATATTCAAAAAATATGTAATGTTTTCTATAATGTGCAAGAAGTTATATAATGAATATGATATTTGTAAATATTATTCTAAGAAATAAGTGTGTTCTTGACATGCATTATGTACTAACAACGTTTAGTAAAACTCTGTTGGTTCATCAAAGCATTGTCTTATTATCAACAGGCTTACCGTCTTCTAGTTGATGTAATTAACTTCAATAAAGAAGTGTCTTCACAGCAACATTACAATGCGTGTCTATGTGTTGACCTTGCTATCTACAAGATTAAGGTAAAGCTGTCTATGCCTCCTTTATGTCGGGTAAGTTTAAGAAAGTCTTTTTCTTTAAGAATCTGTTTTCGCAATTTTTTTTATTGATTCAGACAATATTTTTGGATAATTTTGTCATCGGAAGGAACAGTTTTAAAAGTCTTATAATAGCAATATAGATCATGGTCAAATTCTTCTAAATTAAACTTTTAAAGCTACATGTACCATGTTATGTTTTGGAATTATTGGTAATTGCATATTTTTCAATTTATTTAGTTTTGGTTTTTGCATATTTCAGTTGACGAGTGTGGCAAGATGAAGGAATACTCGGAGAACCACTGTCCAATCTACTCAGACTCCCTGAAGT
Source organism: Steromphala cineraria (assembly GCA_916613615.1). NCBI lineage: Eukaryota > Metazoa > Mollusca > Gastropoda > Trochida > Trochidae > Steromphala > Steromphala cineraria. The sequence continues at coordinate 62,613,410 of OU744721.1, read as the reverse complement.
CCAGATGAAACCGCTGCAAAGCTCTCCTGTGCTGCACATCGAGATCAGCAAGACACATAAGTCTGACGACATTACACGGACGTGAAATCAGCAAGACGCATGGCTCAGACAAGATTAAAAAATCTCTCTAAGGAACGAAAATACACATGATGTGAACAAACTGTGTAGCCTGAACATAGCCCATGACATCGATAAGAGATGTATAACTGTATTTTCTCTTGTGCTGTGCGAGAATGCAGGTTACAACTATATATTTTATGTCCATTTCACAAGTTGACATCAAAAATGATAAAATGAATGATGGATATGCAAAGGTGTAACTAATATGAAATCATGTTGACGTCGCATTTACTATATATATATATTAGTGGTATACATATGACGTCATGAATTACGTCCCTTACCATTGTAAATGATTTACCATTAGCAACAGAATGTTTAAGTTACCCTGATGATCATTATGTTGTGAAACCGGTTGATAATGAACTTATATGAAGACCAATCTTTACATGAAATAAATATATGTCAATAAATCCTGAATAACTCTGTGATTGTTCCTATTTAATGAAATGTTACCTTGTCAGTTACTCATGACGACGAACAAGCAATTGTGAACAAATGATTATACATGTACATCAAAGGAAGGTTATAGATTTACAATTCCCCTCAATGATCTGAAACCACAAACGTGCTTTACTTTCTACGCAGAATATCTACGTCCACGCAGACCTGTGTGTACATATCTAGACGTGACTTATGCCCATGGCTGTAGATGGTAATATGCTTATCCATTTACTCTAGTGTGTTTCCGATTTCTGAGAACCTATTTTCGGATCAGTTTTTTTCACTCGGAAACCATAATCGTTCTGTGTACATCATAACAATTGATTCAATGCAGTATTTATGTAGATGTCGGCATCTGCAGGTATTTACTTTCAGCTATAACTCTGTTTTCTTATCATTATCTTTTGCCTTTTAAGAAGAGGCATGCTATATTCCCATTGTTAATCAATTGTCCATTAAGTCATGTCCATATGCTGCAGCATTAGACTCTGAAGCTCTGACAATCTGAAATCAAACATTCAGGTCTACTTTCCTTTGTTAAGATAGCGATTAGGCCTGACTACGGGTATGAGTTCGAATGCGAAATGCAATGTATTGACAACCATGTTGTTTACTTGTCAAGATGTTTACTTTCGTGATTTATGTTATAAAGTACATTGCTAAATATCTTAAGTTCCCAGTTATACTACTTCTTCATCTTAAAATTGCTATCAGTTTAGAAAAACTGAGATAGACGGTAAAGCATTTGGTTTCAATCATATGTGACCTTGTGTCGTATAACACAGGAACGTTACCTTACTCTTCTTGAACTAAACACTTACTTTAAATGTTTATAATGATAGCATTCGTCTGTTAAATATTAAAGATAAATTATTAATAATGACAAAACTATTACAATAAAAGAAAAACATGCACCTTGCATTGAACAAATAGTTGAAATACAAAACTTATCAATCATTTTTACAAGAAGTTATTTATTCTCTCTATAGCCATCAAGTTTTGAAGGTATTGGGAATTCTAGAACCAAATGTCTCATTATTCAACTCCAAAATCAAGAGCACAATCATGGTCATATATTTTATTTCTTATCAAAGCACGAACAGGTATCACGAATCTGTAATGAAATATAGGTTCATAGAGCAAAATTCAAATACAGATAACAATCATTTGTTCTCATAGACTGGGTCTCATCATTAACATCTCTTTGTCAAAATATGTCTACTCTTGACATTTCAGCTTTGTAATCTTCAGTCTTCTGAGAGATGGTTATTCTTCTTCTATTCCTTCCATATGATGTTCTCTTTGAGATGTTTCGTCCTTGTCATCTGCATTGTTGCTCTTAAGATCTTTCTCAATCCTTGACCTGTTCCATGGGTGATGCATCTTCCTGATCCCGCTTCCTATGCTGGCTGAGTGATGTGTCTTGCTGTTTCTTGTGCAGCACAAGGGAGCTCTGCAGTAGTATTTCTGGACTTCAGGAAGTCAAGGAGTAGATTGAACTGTGGTTCTCCTGAGCATTTCTTCATCCTTCAGCTTGCTGATCTCGATGTGCAGCACAGGAGAGCTTTGCAGCGGTTTCTTCTAGACTCTGAGAAGTCTGAGTAGATTGGACAGTGGTTCTCCGGGTATTCCTTCATCTTGTCACACTCGTTAACTGAAATACGCAAAAAAAACTAACTAAATAAAAATAAAACGAACTAAGTAAATTGAAAAATATGCAACACTGACATTTGATATTTGATGAAAAAAATATTGATAATTTGATACAATGATGCATACATGGAAAAATGGTAAACCTATTTGATATCCTTGCCTGACAGATGAGTTTCTGTGCAGCTTGTTATACGTATGAATATGCAAAGCTGATATTTAGTTAAGAAATATGGTAGATTTAAGTCAAAATGAATAGTGACAGATAATATTATTACCTGACAGATGAGTTTCTGTGCAGCTCGTTTGTGTTGGTAATCCCAGGCACAGTCCAGTAGAGTTGACCTCTGACCTTGACCACGACATCAACGTATGTAGTCCATACAGGCAGCCTGGAGATCTGGGAAGTGGAACTCGCTGGCAGCACAAAGTAGTCCTAGAAACAATAAAATGTCATATCCAAATTTGTTGAATTGTTATGACGAAATTATATATTTATAATGTTCATCTTTGAATATGAGTAAATACATATGCTTATATTAACAAGTTATAAAGTAGTCTTAAAAGCATTTGATTTTACATTTATTTTGAATATTTTCCAATTGAAAAATGGTAACTTACCTATGACACTGTTCATGTGAATGTTGACTTTTCCAGAGTGTACAAAAGTGATGAACTTTCTGAAGTCCTCGACCTGGTAGTCCATGACGCTGATGACCAGTTTGTCAGAGAGAGGTGAGTGGGAGTGTTTCTTGGACTTCTTCTTACTGATGGTCTCCTCCATCTTCCTCTGGTTTTGAAGAATCATCTGGTACAGACATCTGCTTCCTGTGGCCAGTATGGCTTTCACTCCATGAACGGGAACCTGCTTCTTGCCCACCAGGAAGGTGACGTCACACATCTCAGGCATGTCGAGGATGAAAGCGAGGCTGTCCTGGAGGTTTCCAGTCCCTCTGAACATCATGACGTCTCCTCTCACAGTAGATGTGACAGGTTTGGAGGAGGCAGTAGGTCGGACAGGTTTGGTGAGAACAGGAGCTGGTTCTTCATCAGAGAAGTCACTTGAGTCATAGCCAGACGATGAACTCCCTCCTGCAAATAAGAAAACAACATAGTTTTATGTTTGTTTCGTCTTCTCAAATTATATTTTCAAATTTTAAGTTTTGAATTAGTGACATCTTCTGAAATTGTATTTTCACATATCAAATTTTGGAGTTAGTGATTTCTTTAGCTTGTTTTATTATAAGTGTTTGTAAGAAAGGGTGAGCTCAAAAATATACCATTAGGGCCTATATTATAAAATTCTTAACAGTAGGTATCTAATTATGATAATAATTGTTGAAAGTAAAACTGAATAGAATATCTTTACCATTATCATCTGCATTAGTTTGGTGTACAGAATCCAGAAAATCGCAATCCATCAAGCAAACTCGGGAATCAGAACGGTCCATGTTTAAGAGTATATGAACAAGTAGCTTTGGGATGTTGCTGTGAGTGTATCCAGAAGTGGAATGTCTCTCTCTGTCTCTCCTCCTGCTTTATACAGCTGACTATCAACACACGTGTCATTCTCACAATCACAGTTAGCTTAGCTGTGAGTGTTGACATTGAGGCTTCCCTCACGCGCTCTGCTCGAGTCACGTGACTCTAATTAGTGTATCCTACAGCAAAACATCAACAACTTAAGCTCAGAAGCACGCTCCTGTTATTGCTGTCTGTTGTTATTCGGGATTGGTTTGTCCTTTGTTGAAGGTCAGATTTCCCTCTTCAATTTGCTGTTTGGCAGTGTAGTTAACACATTACTGAATAAATAGCCAATGATTGATTTCACAGATAAAGATCGATTTAGTGTCCTTCAGCAACATATTTTAATTTAGTTTGGTAACAAACAACCCTTACATGTTTTTACTCGGGATATTATATTCTATTGTTGAATGTCCGGTTTGTCGACTTTGATTACGTTTTATGAGCATGTGACGGTTATTTTAGTTTCAACCCAATACACATTGCAGAATCGAGGGATTCTGATTGATTGAGTTTAAACACTACTCACAGTAGGTTCTGGGTTCACTTGGAGTCTTTTGACGTTGGAAAAATTAATGTTGACATGTTATATACATAAAAGTTGGCACCGTATACATAAAACAACCTCTGCCTTGCCTATATAGGCCTAGGGGACACATAAAACCGATAAAACAATTATGTCGATTAAATGCAAGATTAAACGTGCCTTTGAAAATATTATGCTTACTTGTAAAGCAAAACCTGTATTGGTGTGGAACATTTATGGAAAAACGTAAGTTCATGTATAAATGGTATTGGGAATAAAGGCATTATCTAAGGTAATATTTCAACAAAAATGATTTTTAGAAATTTATCACCTGAATATTACCCCATTTGAATTTTATCATTTTAATTTTTTTACACTTGAACATGTGTCAAAATAAAAATACAGAATATTAAATGGCTCTCTGATTTTTTTGTATATATTGAAGTATTTATGAGTTCAAAATGAATTATTCATTTTCATAAAATAACATATTATTCATTGAATAAAGTACTGTGATATAGTCTCTCTTTAACCTAATAGGATTTATTGTTTACATAATGGTCATCATATGTGGTATGTATATCATTTTGTGGGGTGATACTTTTATCAAATCATTATCTTATCCTATCCCTAATATTGTACCATTCCCACTGATTGATGAAGCGATATCAATATCGTTGTGAAAACATTTGTTGATAACACTAATTTTAAGTAAATTTCATCAATTAGAAGGCGCTTAACTGCTTGCTTTGATAGCCTTTACGAGGCTATAATTGTTTTCTAAACAAGACAGAAGTTGATTATTCGTATTTTGCGAAACTACTCTTTTACTATGAATGAAATAGACGATTATTGATGCAACATTTGAAAATTATTTATTTGGGTGTCATTCAATGGTTATCAGTCCTTTTGAGATCTATTACGAGTACCTTACCATACCCACCAATAGTGGAAATCTTATTTCTTACCTACATGTTAAAATGTAAACATTGGCTTTCTTAGATTTTAAACTTTTAAATATTCTTGTGTTTGATCCAACTTTATGTATCATGCGGCGTTCAAATCAGCCTTTATAGCGTGTTCGCCCATCTTTAAAAAATACAAATATGTTCAAACCATTTCGCTTATGTTTAAACTTGTGCACAATTGTGCTAAAATAGCACAACAAAAAACCCAACAAATATTCAGAAAATATGTAATGTTTTCTATAATGTGCAAGAAGTAATATAATGAATATGATATTTGTAAATATTATTCTAAGAAATAAGTGTGTTCTTGACATGCATTATGTACTAACAACGTTTAGTAAAACTCTGTTGGTTCATCAAAGCATTGTCTTATTATCAACAGGCTTACCGTCTTCTAGTTGATGTAATTAACTTCAATAAAGAAGTGTTTTCACAGCAACATTACAATGCGTGTCAATGTGTTGACCTTGCTATCTACAAGATTAAGGTAAAGCTGTCTATGCCTCCTTTATGTCGGGTAAGTTTAAGAAAGTCTTTTTCTTTAAGAATCTGTTTTCGCAATTTTTTTATTGATTCAGACAATATTTTTGGATAATTTTGTCATCGGAAGGAACATTTTTAAAAGTCTTATAATAGCAATATAGATCATGGTCAAATTCTTCTAAATTAAATTTTTAAAGCTACATGTACCATGTGATGTTTTGGAATTATTGGTAAAATTTCACTGAAACTATCATTGTCACCATGTAAAACCTAGTTTTGTGACTAATGTCTTTGTATATATTTTCAATATATATATATATATATATAGAGATTATTAACCGAGTGTGTTTCCGTATCATTAATATCATATAATAGGAATAAAATGTGTATTATGCGAGCCTTTGGCGAGCATATTACATATATTTTTATTCCTATTATATGATATTAATGATACGGAAACACACGAGGTTAATAATTTCTTTATCATATAATGTCATTTTGAAATAAAAGGATTTAAACGAAAATATGATACCTTCTAAAAATATGTTTGACCTAGATTTCGTGGAATAATTGCTTTCACAATAAACCAAGGTGAAGGTCATATTGTCGGCGATGTACAGTTGTGAACAGTCTAGAAATATTCCTTCATGAAATGATTTGTTTCACAGTGATAGAAACGTCTCCTTCAATCTATGAACATTTTCAGTCTGATTTCCAATGCACGAGTAAACATTGCATTTTTAAATAACACACAATGTGTAAGAACCAGTTGTCAACGTCGCTACAACAGGGGAAGTAACTCTAACTGCATTTTGAAAAGCTGCATTGTCATTGTTGTTACGCCAGTTCAGTTACGGTATCCTTAGACTAAACGTCGACTATTTGCGAAGGTGAGGTGGTTGCGTTTGTAACTACGCTACTAGATAATCTGTACTATCACTAGAATATGATTTGTTTATGCTGGTAAGTTGGTAACCGACACGACCAAAGCGATCTAGGCCTATGTTATGCACGAAAATTGAAGCACCTATTTTTTCGATAGCCGATATTGTTAGCTGCATATCGTTTTATTTTTACACGCACAATGAAAACAACTTGAAATGCTTTAATAACCAAGCTATTTCTAAAATACGAATGCGTGATAAGTTTTGACAGATTTTGTTTACGATAGCCTAGTTTATTCGATAAAAGAACCCACAAAAGCTGAAAACTCCCGACGACGTTATCAATGTTTAGAGACCGGTTTAGGACTTGCATGACATGCATGGAGTTTTGAGAAAATAGTTCGGGTTTTGACCTCATTTGCATTGTTATCAGGGATCTGATAACATGATTACAAGATGGGTTTATTGCACAGATAACACTGCCCATTATATGATAAATATATATATCTCAATTCGTACATGTATATTTAACACTTAATTTTCTTAAGCGACTTCAACTTTTATAAGAATATTTTATATCATTAGTGCTGTATTTTTATCTGTATGTTAATATATTTTATAGTCTCTCATAACTCCAAAAGGAGTGGTTTGTGTATATTTTATGATGTGTTTTATCAAATATTTTTTATGTCATATTTTACTGTATACACAAAGTGAGACTTAAATAAACTTTCTGTCTGTCTGTTTGTCTGACTTTTCCCAAAATTAAAAGCAGTTAAGCCCTATTATGAATGAATCGTTCCTTGTTATAACTGTCAAACAATGAATTATTTTCAAAAACGTTTTCTTCATGTTTAACCGACAAGATTTACCTAGGGGGTGCTTAACTTTTATTCAGGTGTATATTTTGAAATAAATACAGTCTTGCCTTTTACAATAAATTCCGAATTACTCAAGAAATCTAGTTAATTATGTTCTGTATCACTGACAAGCATTCTCGACACGTAAATATTTTGATCTGAAAAGAAAAGGAACCACACATCAAATGTTCGCAAGAAAACATAACGAAGTCATTTCAGTCCTATCTATAAAACCAATCTGGGCTAACTTATTCAGTAATTTGATAACTACATGGCTCAGCTGTATATCAAAGAGTCACGATGTTACATTCACAATGGATAATCTGAATCCCAAAGGTAAACAACTAGGCTGTGTGCTTGTTAGATTAATTGAAAATGCACTGCTTTAGGGGTGTTCAACACTTATTGGAATCACGTGACACGAGCAGAGCGCGCGAGGGAAGCCTCCATGTCAACACTGACAGCTTAGCCAACTGTGATTGTGAGAGTGACACGTGTGTTGATAGTCAGCTGTATAAAGCAGGAGGAGAGGCAGAGAGAGACATTCACCTTCTGGACACACTCACAGCAACATCTCAAAACTACTTGTTCAAATACTCTTAAACATGGACCGTTCTGATTCCCGAGTTTGCTTGATGGATTGTTTGGATTCTGTACACCAAACTCTTGCAGATGATAATGGTACATTATTTAAACTCAGTTTTATAAGTTTTCAGTTTTTAATATATTTAATACAAACTTCCAAACATGAAGATATTTTTTGTTTCAGAAGCCAAAATCATTAAAGATGAAACTATATATTTTTTCTTATTTGCAGGAGAAAGTTCATCCTCGGGCTACGAATCAAGTGACTTCTCTGACGAAGAAGCACCTCAAGTCCTCACCAAACCTGTCCGACCTACTGCCACCTCCAAACCTGCCACATCTACTGTGAGAGGAGACGTCATGATGTTCAGAGGGACTGGAGAACTCCAGGACAGCCTCGCTTTCATCCTCGACATGCCTGAGATGTGTGACGTCACCTTCCTGGTGGGCAAGAAGCAGGTTCCCGTTCACGGAGTGAAAGCCATACTGGCCACAAGAAGCAGATGTCTGTACCAGATGATTCTTCAAAACCAGAGGAAGATGGAGGAGACCATCAGTAAGAAGAAGTCCAAGAAACACACTCGCTCATCTCTCTCAGACAAACTGGTCATCAGCGTCATGGACTACCAGGTCGAGGACTTCAGAAAGTTCATCGCTTTTGTACACTCTGGCAAAGTCAACATCCACATGAACAGTGTCATAGGTAAGCTACTGTTTCTCAAATTGGACACCATTCAAAATGAATTAATAATCTGTTACTATATTGTTGATTGGAACATAATTCCGAAGAAATTATCTGATGTTTTCAGTATATGAAAGAAAAAGAGTTTTCATTACAGATACAGTAGGTCCTTGTAAATATGCATGTACATATGTTTAAACAACATTCTCTTGAACAAACCAACAACATTGTTCTAAGAATTGTTTGTGATTTCCAGGACTGCTATGTGCTGCCAGCGAGTTCCACTTCCCAGATCTTCAGGCTGCCTGTATGGACCACATACGTAGATGTCGTGGTCAAGGTCAGAGGTCAACTCTACTGGACTCTGCCTGGGATTACCAACATAAACGAGCTGCACAGAAACTCATCTGTCAGGTAAGAATATTATCTGTCACTATTCATTTTGACTTAAATCTACCATAAATTTTAAATCTGCTAAATATCAGCTTTGCATATTCATAGTATAACAAGCTGCACAGAAACTCATCTGTCAGGTAAGGATATCAGATAGGTTTACCATTTTTCCATGTATGCATCATTTGTATCAAATTATCAATATTTTTGTAATCAAATATCAAATATAAATGTTGCATATTTTTCAATTTATTTAGTTTTGTTTTTTGCATATTTCAGTTGACGAGTGTGACAAGATGAAGGAAAACTCGGAGAACCACTGTCCAATCTACTCAGACTCCCTGAAGTCCAGATGAAACCGCTGCAAAGCTCTCCTGTGCTGCACATCGAGATCAGCAAGACACATAAGTCTGACTACATTACACGGACGTGAAATCAGCAAGACGCATGGCTCAGACAAGATTAAAAAAACTCTCTAAGGAACGAAAATACAGATGATGTGAACAAACTGTGTAGCCTGAACATAGCCCATGACATCGATAAGAGATGCATAACTGTATTTTCTCTTGTGCTGTGCGAGAATGCAGATTACAACTATATATTGTATGTCCATTTCACAAGTTGACATCAAAAATGATAAATTGAATGATGGATATGCAAAGGTGTAACTAATATGAAATCATGTTGACGTCGCATTTACTATATATATATATTAGTGGTATACATATGACGTCATGAATTACGTCCCTTACCATTGTAAATGATTTGCAATTAGCAACAGAATGTATAAGTTACCCTGATGATCATTATGTTGTGAAACCGGTTGGTAATGAACTTATATGAAGACCAAATCTTTACATGAAATAAATATATGTCAATAAATCCTGAATAACTCTGTGATTGTTCCTATTTAATGAAATGTTACCTTGACAGTTACTCACGACGACGAACAAGCAATTGCGAACAAATGATTATATATCAAATTAAGGTTATAGATTTCGATTCCCCTCAATGATCTGAAACCACAAACGTGCTTTACTTTCTACGCAGAATATCTACGTCCACGCAGACCTGTGTGTACATATCTAGACGTGACTTATGCCCATGGCTGTAAATGGTAATATGCTTATCTATTTACTCTAGTGTGTTTCCGATTTCTGGGAACCTATTTTCGGATCAGTTTTTTTTACTCGGAAACCATAATCGTTCTGTGTACATCATAACAATTGATTCAATGCAGTAATGATGTAGATGTCGGCATCTGCAGGTATTTACGTTCAGGCATAACTCTGTTTTCTTATCATTATGTTCTGCTTTTTAAGGAGAGGCATGTTATATTCCCATTGTTAATCAATTGTCCATAAAGTCATGTCCATATGCTGTATTATTTAGAATATCTGTAACTTTTTATGACAGTGTAAACACTGAAGGAGAGTCGCACTGCGTTTAAAGCTATTATTTAAATGCTTAGGTATTGCTTTATGGTTATCTAGCTAGGTGTAATCTATATTTGACGCATTTAGACTCTGAAGCTCTGACACCTTTTATCAAGCAGATGCTTCTGAATTCAAACATTCGGGTCTACTTTCCGTTGTTAGGACACATGCGAAACAGGACATGTCTGAAAGAGTACAACATGATAAATTCTAACATGACACGAAAACTAGTTTAAAAATACTGCCTTCTGATTGGTTCATTAAAACATTTTGAGTAATTATTTTGCCATTAATAACCTCTAAATATTTACGACTGCTTCACATCCCTCTGCGTAGGTACACAAACTGTACTCGGCGAACTTACTGTTAACAATAGACTTGCAGGCGACAGCAATATGAATTTTAAAATCTGAGACTTGCCGACATTCTGGAAACCTATACTTTCAAATAAAAAAGAACCATCTTTATCCCTGTTTCAGGTACAATCACGTACTGCTGTATACATGTAAAATCACATGTAGAAGTACCCACAATCAACATTCTTAACAGTAATTCGTCAAATAAACAGAAGTGACTTTATTCATTAATTCTGCAGAATGTTGGGTCGGTCATGCAGGGGTGATAGGTCGACCCATGTATTTGCTTCAAAAGTCGTAGCTCTGACGACATCGAAAATCTGTCTTCTATTGATATTGTGCTCAATGAAATAAAGATGAGTTGTATCTAAATATATTTTGAGGTATGTTATGCCCAGTTTGATTGTAGAGTGTTCTTAATGAAGTTGGACCAAGCCGTAGTTTTGCTAAGGAGTGGATCCGGATAGCATCCAATTGATAGTACCTACGAAAAATAAACAAACAACCAGAAGCCAATAAATTGTAAAAGCATAACGAGAATTCAACGCGGAATTCAGAGTATATTTACATCTAATTTAGATTTAGAATTTTTTGGTACATAACTATTCACCTATTACTTGGTTCAGTTTATACAGTATCTAAATACTAACATCACTTCATTCCTCTTGACATCGATGTTGTTTTCAAGACACTTAATATCCTATTAGGTTTATCAAAGAACAGTGTTTACAAGTAAAGCCTCTTCTAATTGATTTAATTTACCTTGATGAGGAAGTGTTCTCCAATTTGTGTTTTCACAACGATTCCGCTTACCTGTCAACGTATTTGCTAAGCTACTTGTAACATATCTTATAGTTTATATAAGTATGCCACATCTGGGTCGAATATAAAGTTTGTTGACTACCGATTGTACTAATAACGATTAGAAATAGCCGATGTTATAGGTTTTTTAAGAGAGAGAGAGAGAGAGAGAGAGAGAGGGAGAGAGGGAGAGAGAGGGAGAGAGAGAGGGAGAGAGAGAGAGAACTTTCTTTTATTTACGTCTCATCTCTTACACAGATATAGGTTATACTAATTTATGTGCAATGTAAAATGTACAAGCCGCCAAAAATATATATGAGACAATGCAATTTATAAGACATAATATATTTCAATATATAAAAGGATAAATCAAAACATTTGAACAAAATAAAAGAAGATAAATAAATGTGAGTATTCAAAAATGATGTAAAATACCATCATTTTATAAAAATCAACCATCTACACTCATAGTAACATATTCCAAAACTAATAACACTGGTTTTTAAGTTAACGGCTTCTATTTTTTTTCAAAGAGAGTTTGCTTGATGGATTGTGATTATTTGGATTCTGTGCCCCAAACTCTTGCAGATGATAATGGTACATTATTTTAACTCAGCTGTATGTCATGTGTGCTTATATACAAAAATATATTTATGAATCGAAACTTTGAAGATATGGTACATTATTTAATCTCATTTTCACTTCATTATTTATTCATTAGAAACATATTTATCCGAAAACTTTGAAACGTGAAAATATTGTTTGCAAAAAATAATAATATAAACTATGTTGTTGTTCCTATTTTAAGGAAAAAGGATACTTGTAGCTGGAAAGTTGATTGTACACCTTCTCTGAGGAGAAAATTATTGGATTAACATTTCGGATGCATCATGCCAAGAAGTTATTATCACGCTATCAGTTATTGAACTGTGGTTATCGCTATAAAAATCTTTAGTAAGAATTGCATAACAAATATCCCTTGCAAGACGTTACAACCATTTCAAGAGGATTATTGATAGACAATCAGTTTTGAAAAGCCATTTAACCTTGTCATTAAAGGTCCTGAGAAAACCTTCAAAAATTTACTTAATGCTTGCTTCTCTACTTCCAATATTTGGTTCAACACATCTAAGCCACTGACCTGTTTGCCGATCCATGATTTATGTATGATTTCTGTAGAAAGAGTATAAAGGACTGGCCTCTTTGTCGAAACATGTTTTTTTCCTGTATGATTCTTTATAATAAAACAGTTTGTCTGATGAAACAAAAATGTATAGATGAAGTCAAGTGAAATCTACTACACTAGTACACTACTACTACAGCACTGGACAGTGAAATGATGAACTGTAGTACATAGTTGTAAAAGTATATAAAGTTAATCTCTTGGAAACGGATCTGGAGATACACAGCCTACCCCTGCATGCAGTTCAAACTTCAACAGCTTCACTCAGTTTACGGAGGAAGAAACCTTCAAACTTATTCAGAGCTCCAAGCCAACGTCATGCTCCCTGGACCCAATTCCCACCAAACTACTTCTGGAAGTGATCGAATGTCTGTTACCAGTCATAACACGGATCTTAAACTTGAGTCTAGAAACAGGTGTTGTGCCAAAAGCATTCAAAACTGCCATCGTCAAGCCTCACATCAAGAAAACATCCCTCGACCCTCAAACTTTGAAAAACTACCGGCCTGTCTCAAACCTGCCGTTCCTCTCCAAAGTTTTAGAAAAGGCTGTCAAAACCAGGATACTTGATTATCTGGACACCCATAGCCATTTTGATAAGTTCCAATCTGCTTACAGATCGGCACACAGCACCGAATCTGCTTTGAACCGAGTTGTCAACGATCTTCGAGTCAGCGTTGATAATGGTGACTTGGCTTTATTGGTGCTCCTCGATCTGTCCTCGGCATTTGACACCATTGACCACAAAACTTTGACCACACGCTTACATCATGACTGCGGTTTTTTTTTTTTTTTTTTTTTTTTTTTTTTTATTTCACTTTTTTTCAGGCATACATACAGGTTAGCATACATGGTAATATACAAGTAATTCTATAACAAAATAAATTTTTGGGTATATTGTGCATACAGAAAAGTTGATGAAGTCAGGTACTCATCTAAATAGAACATGCAAGATAGACCACAATTTCAGGAAATATGTTTCCTGGTTTTGGTTAATGTATATGTATTTTGTAATATTGTAATATTGTGTGATTTGCCTCTTGATATATATTATATTTGGGATCAAACTTTTCTTACTACAATAGTATATAATATTCTTAACTAACATAATAATAGCATTTAAAACATAATTATTTTTCCCTTTCACTCCAAATAATATCTGGGAAACTGTAAAACTAAGTTGTACATCAACAGTGTTGAGCCAAATTTTAATCTCTTGCCATATATTTTTCACCTTGCTACACTCCCAGAACATATGATAAATAGTTTCGTCAGCTGCATTGCAGAAAGTACATTGTGGGGTATCAACATATTTTATTTTGTAAAGGAAATGTTTTGTTGGGAGTATTCTGTGGATGATTCGGTACTGAAGCCATTTTAAATCAGTGCTAGGGGTACATTTGTTGGCAATAGTGCTAAAACATTCCCAATCTGAATCAGTGTAGTGCGAACCAGTGACTTGTTCCCATTTATCATAGCAAGGGAGTTTTACAAAATGTGACTCAAGTAACATATCATACAGTTTCGGATGACCCAAAAGAGTATTTGTACATTTGATTATGAAAGGGTACACGGGATTGTGAAGCTTACAATCGGATAAAGTAACATCAATTGAGTTAGCATAATAAAGAACTGCACGTTTAATACCCTCATAATGGAGAAAGTTGATATCAAGAGAATATACAGTACATAATTCTTCCTTGGAGTAAAATCTTCCATTTTCATCCAATAAATCATTTACAAATATTATACCCTTCTTTGCCCATTTTTTGTATAAAACGCTCTTATTTCCAACCTTAATACTATCGTTATTCCATATACTTTGCGAGAGTAGATCATACGTACTTTTAGCATGTCGTTTGTATTTACCCACTGTGTTGGACCAGTCCTTAAAGACTTCTATCCAAAATGGATTTGAAATTGAAGATATTACTTTATTTTCAATATATGTTTTATCTGATATCCACAAAAGACTTTGATTGTGCAGTCTATGCATGAGTAAATCTTTCCAATTTGACAAACAACATTGTAATCTCTGGATCCATTTCAATTTTTGTGAAGATATAATATCTTTGATAATTGGAACTTTAAGGCCACCGTGTTCCGGACTAAGAACAACGGTGTCTCTTTTAACTTTGTCTGGTTTGTTTCTCCAAATAAATTTAAAACACTCTTTTTGGAATTTTTCAATAACAGCTTCAGGTGGGCGGGGTAGGGCAGAGAATAGATGGTTCAATTTTGGCAGAAGTAAGGATTTAAGAACTGTGTTTCTTCCGTAAGGTGTAAGATTTCTTGCTAACCATATGTTCATCAAATGTTTTATTTGTAGAAACTTTTCATCGTAATTTATTTGACAAATGCTATCCATATCAATGCTAAAATGTATTCCCAAGAGTTTAAAATCACATTGTGACCAATCAAAGTTCCAATCTTTACATAATTTGAGACGAGATCGTTTTTTGGAACCAATCCATAGTAGTCTAGTTTTCTCCACATTAACCTTTAAACCAGAAAAACGTGCAAAGAATTGCAGAGTTTTCAAGACAGCATATAAACATTTCTCTGACCCATCTAGTGTAAGTGACGTATCGTCAGCAAACTGAGACAATAGATATTCTATATTTCCAATGCTTATCCCTTTTATGTTAGCATTATTTCTAATGAGAATGCCTAAGATTTCAACAGAGAGGATGAATAGATATGGCGCTACGGATCGCCTTGGCGACAACCTCTTTCGATTTTAAAGGGTGAGGATGGAAATCCATTTACCAAGACTCTTGATTCGATGTCGTTATAGAAAGTGGTAACCCAGTCAATAATGCTTTGACCAAAATTAAAGAATTTAAGGACACTACAAAGATAATTTCTATCAATAGAATCGAAGGCCTTTTCAAAATCGATTAAAAGGAGTAATCCTGGAATTTGGAAAGATTCAGTGTGTTCCATTATGTCGTAAACTAGCCTGGTTATCTCCCCTATATATCTATCTTTTACAAAACCTTTTTGATCATCATGGATTATAGATGGAAGTATGTTTTTTATTCTATTTGCAATTGCTGCGGCTCCAATTTTGTAAGAAGAATTAAGAAGCGAGATAGGACGCCAATTTTTTAGGTATTTCTTTGGTTTATTGCCTTTAGGAATACACGTGATTAAGCCTTGCTTTTGTGAAATTGACAGTGTGCCTTTTTCATATCCAGTATTTAATGAGTTGAGTAAAAATATACCTAAATCTTTCCAAAAGAATTTATAAAATTCAGATGTAAAGCCATCAGGACCAGGGCTTTTTTCGCTCTTCATTCCTCTGAGAGCTTTTGTTAATTCGTTTAAAGTTAGTTTTCCATCCAAATTTCTCTTTTGATTTTCGTTTAGTTTAGGAATGTCATAACTTTTACAAATTTCGTTAAGATCAATTTGAAGCACATCTTCTGATTGGTAAAGTTTTGTATAGTAGTTTCTAGTTTCGTTTATGATACTTTCAATATCGGTAAGTTTGGATCCATCTGTTTTTTCAATTTCTGTAAAAGCTTTGTTAAGGAAATTTCTGGATTCTAGTTTCAAAAAGTATTTTGTAGGCTTTTCCCCCTTTTCAATCCATTTCGCTCTTGATCTTGTAAGCATTCCTTGTATTTTGTTGTTATTGATTTCATCAAGCCTTAATTTGATGTCATTGACGTTATCAAGAATAATAGCCTTATCATTTTTGTTTTCTTCTTGATCTAGTTCTATTTCTAAATCGTTTAATTCATTTCCAAGGTCCACTTCTAGTTTATTTTGTATTTTCTTTTTGGTTGAAGCGTAGTAAATTGTCTTACCCCTGATCATTAATAGTAAAGTTTCGAATAGTAATTGATCATCTATTGAGTATGTAATATTTCCATTTTCATTAATTTCATACTGTTTAAGCGTAGATTTTATAGTTTCTTTGATCATATCAACATATTTTTTGTCATATAATAATGAATTATTGAATTTCCAAAACCCTTTCCCGCGTGGAAGTTCGTACGATTTCAATGATAGCTCGACAACTGAGTGATCGGAATCAATACTTGGAATAATGTCACATTTCTCAACAGATAAATATAAATTGTGTGACAAGAGAAAGAAATCAAGCCGAGCTTGTTTTAATGGAGTAGGTTGTCGCCAAGTATACCTTGTCGAATCAATATTATTTTCTCTCCATGCATCTTTGAGATCAAAATAATCCATCATTTCTAAAACTGTTTCTCTAGCTTTGGGGTTGTTAACAGTTTTGTAATTATATGTGTCTTTTTTGGGGTTGATAACAAGATTAAAGTCGCCGCATAGGCAGATTTCATCACTATCGAAATCTTTGATAAGCTTTTCAATATGTTCATAAAAATTTGGAGAATCTTTGTTTGGGCCATAAATGGTAATAACTGTATAGGTTATTTCCTTTATCTTGATTTTTAGAGCAACATAATTTCCACCCTTATCAAATTTTTTATCTTTTACCTCAAACTCAAAATTGTTGTTAAACAAAATTGCCGTTCCTCTTGCATTGCTGGTATATGGACTAACATAACAGTGGTTATAGCCCCACTGTTGTTTAACTGTTTGAATTTGTTTTGACGTAAAGTGCACATCTTGTAAACAATATATATTTGCTCTTTTCCTTTTCAAAAATCTGAAAACTTTTTTCCTTTTTAAGTTATTTTGTAGGCCTCTACAATTATGTATTAATATTTTTAAATTAGCCATATGGAATAAATACAGTATTCTGTGCTGTTAGTACCCATGTCAAAATCATAACCCAGAAGACCCTGTATGTAAAAACCTGTTTTTCAAATATGAAACTTCCAAAGAATGAAACTAGTATGAAATATAAAATCATAAATATAAGTGAGTTTTGAGTTACGCTGTAACTCGCGGAAAATAATAGATCAAGAAAATAAATATAGTGGTATATATGCAAGAAGTCAACCGTTCTGAGATAATTTGTGGACCTTAAAAAATAAATTACAGATACACATACCTGAGACAATACGGTAGTTTGTCTCGGGGCTACAGCATTAGGATACGCGTGATGCACGTGCTATTACCATTCGGTTGTTGTAACGCGATGGTTTACAGCCGCGTGGATAATTGTTTATCAAAATAGGCACATTTTGGATTATATAAGTGTATTAATTTCAAAGGAACCATGGTGACGTCGATAAGGTAAGTAAAGTAATTTAAATCTTTTCATATAGTAAGCAGTTTAAGTACCATTATAGTCTTGAAATCAATGAAACAGAAGTGCTTCGTATATACAAACAAAGAGAAAATTAATAATTAAAAAATTAATAAAGATGATTAAGTTAATATGCTTATGTCAAATAACTTTTAAGCGAGGATATTTCACACGTTAAGAATAAACATAATATTCATGAACACAAAATCGAACAAAAATATCCTTTCATTATGTAAAGGGACTCGGGAGAAACATAGTTTAGCAAATATGTGTCAACTTGCTAATCACATGTAGACGAAAAGAATCTCCACAACCAACATTATGAAGTTGTGCTTACACGGCGATCTCGTAAAGATATAACAGGTAGACTCCGCGCTAAAAAAACCCAGACGTTTGAGCTTACTAGGCGATCCACACTATAACTAACAATATGTTGTTGTCTACAAGGCGATCGCGTGAAGATAACTGAAAAAAGTGACAACTGAAGGCTATGCCTACTAAGCGATCCACACTGTAACAAAACCATATGTTAGTGCCTACAAGGCGATCACTTAAAGTTAACTGAAAAACTTAAAAACTGGAGGCTATGCGTACTTAGCGATCCACACTATAACAAACCATATGTTAGTGCCTACAAGGCGATCGCGTGAAGATAACTGAAAAAAACCTATTAACTGAAGGCTGTGCCTACTAGGCGATCGCGTAAATGTAAACAAATGGCATCAACAACCAACATGAAAACAATATCAAATAGACTCGAGAATAATCTCACATCAAGAATGATTCTCGTATACCGGTAGAGGCGACCGGGATTACATGGTAAATGTAGATCGCAATAAATCATCATAAAATAGAGTTATTCCGCACTCGAGCAAAAGCTGCTTAAACTTAAAGATTACAACTGACAAAAAATGTAATGATACAAAACTATATAAAGTTTTGTCTGCAATCTGATTTCTAAGGATTTCTGCTTATCTGTCATTGTCAACTTCTGTTCACTGATATCGCCAGGAAATGAATGTATATAATGAGTCATTTGAAGTAGTGGTCAATGTTGATGTCATAGCGTGACCAAGCTGAGCCTGGTCTCCTTGGGTCACGGGTTTCCACAACATGTTCCACACCAACCAAACGGACACGGGTGTGGAGGTTATCGCGATCATACATTTCGCGGGCTTTTCTGGACAGTATTGCACGTTGCTTCTTCAGTTTGGGAGGCAGATCTGTTTGAACAGATTTACCCGTACCGCGCAGCACCCGACCTGCCTCTAGCACATCATCGCGATCCGGAATGCACAAAAATGCCGCTATGATAGCAGGGGGAGCATTTGGTTTGGGGTCTTCGGCATAAGGCTTTTTAGGGAGACGGTGGATATTCTTAAAATAGATTTCACCCACGCGTGTAGAACTGAGGTTTAGCTCGTCCTCCATGAATTTGCGTAGAACCCTCTCTGTGTTCTCCCTCGGCTCCTTGGAAATGCCGTAGAACAATAAATTGGCCTTTCTATCACTAATCTCTCTGAGAAGTAATCTGTTCTCATACTGAGAGATGTGCTCCTTAAGATTTTGCTGTAACGCGGCGTTCTGTTGTTTGAGTTCATGTATTTCAGTTTCATGGCTAGAAAGACCGCTATCAATGTCGTCTACTCGCACCGTCAACTTAGAAATGTCTTCTTTTATTTCTTTTCTAAGATTTCCCAACTCAAGTTTTACATCGGAAATTTGCGACGATAATCTTTTTTCGGATTGAAGTATAATTTCTTCTATATTCGATGTAGACGTGGGGGAGGAACTTCGCGTTTTTCCCATATTTAAGTTGTACTCACGTGGTTTTGAAGTCCACAGTTTTGTGACAAATGCAGGATTTATTTTCACAAAAGTCTTTTCAATGTTGCATCAATGTAATGTTTTCTTCATTGTTAAAGCAAATTACAAATAGTTTTCATTACTTCATGTGGATTAACATGGATTTTCCGCGAGCTTGCGGGAGCTCAGTTGATGCACGTCCTTCTTGCTCTCATGCGGTTTTGACGGAGTTGTCCTGAAATGGTTCTGCTCCTACCTCACTGGTCGCTCACAATATGTCTCCATCAATGGTTCAAACTCAGTCTCAAAAGAACTTGACTGTGGTGTTCCTCAAGGATCAGTACTTGGCCCCATTTTGTTTGTCATGTACACAAGACCAATCAGTGAAGTCATCACATCTTCCAATGTCCCTTATCACATGTACGCTGATGACACCCAGCTGTCTGACAAATGTGGGGTGGACAGTTCATCTCAAGAACATTGCATCAGTAACATGGAAACCTGCATCCACAATGTTCAATCCTGGATGACAAGCAACAAGTTGTTGCTGAACGCTGAAAAAACAGAGGCTATTGTGATCGGTCCTCCAACCCGCCAGCGAAAGTTTGCACACAATCATATAACAGTGGATGGATCTGAAATTCCCTTCTCATCATGTGTGAAGAACCTGGGAGTCTATTTGGACACCTCACTGTCCATGGAACAACAGGTGACAGCTATAGTAAGGAAATGCTACCACCACTTGAGAAACATCGGCAGCATCCGCAACATCCTGAGTGATTCAGCTGCAGCAGCTCTAATGAGATCATTTGTCCTCTCCAGGCTCGATTACTGCAACAGTCTTCTTGCAGGAGTAAATCTGGAGCAGATAAATCGCCTACAGAGGATCCAAAATACAGCTGCCAGAATTGTCACCAGGTCACCAAAGCACTGTCATACCTCACCGATCCTGAAGTCCCTGCACTGGCTCCCAGTCCAGAAGAGGATCCAATTTAAAGTCCTGACACTCACATACCAATGTGTGCACGGAACAGCGCCAAGTTATCTCTGCGACCTGGTCAGCGAGTATCAACCTGCCAGAAGGCTCCGATCCAGTTCCCAACACAATCTTGCTACAACTAGGACAAAACTGAAAACCTTTGGCTGTCGATCATTCTCCAGCGTATCGGCACAACTCTGGAATGCACTTCCAATGGAATTAAAGACTTTACCAACAGTGACACAATTCAAACGAAATCTAAAGACCTTCCTCTTTAACTAGCATGCAGCACTTTCCCACCAATGATTTTA
Organism: Steromphala cineraria; assembly: GCA_916613615.1. NCBI lineage: Eukaryota > Metazoa > Mollusca > Gastropoda > Trochida > Trochidae > Steromphala > Steromphala cineraria. The sequence goes on along the minus strand of OU744721.1, from coordinate 62,592,225 downwards.
TCATATGTACTTCCACTCTACTTGTCGCGCTTTGTGCATACATGTGTATGGAACTAGCGCAATATAAGCAACCTTATTATTATTATTATTATTATTAATAACTAAGTTGAAAATAGATTGGCCGTTCAGTATAAAGGACTGGCCTCTTTGTGGAAAGATGTTTTATTCCCTGTATGATTCTTTATAATAAAACAGTTTGTCTGATTAAACAAAAATGTACAGATGAAGTCAAGTGAAACTTCTACTACACGAAGTGTCCTTTAGCACTGGACAGTTAAATGATGAACGAAGTACACAGTTGAAGAAGTATATAAAGTTAATAACTAAGTTTAAAATAGATAGGCCATACCATTCATGTTGAAATTAGTGATTAACAGATATTTACGCTAAATGAACCTATTAACTAAATAAACAAACAATAAGATACCGTTCAATACAGGATTGCAATATTAGATTGCTTCAACGGAGCAAGGCTTTAATTTGGACGAAAAATTTGCATTAAAATATTACGTAAGAGAAAAGTACAAAATGAGAACGACACATGAAAATGATAAACAACTTTTAGTTCCATTTGTCAGGCAGTTTGTTTTGACAACGCTCATCTTCTACTAACGATTGTCAAAGCCTTGTGTTTACAACACGTTTACCGTCTCTTAATTGCCTTACTTCACTTTGATTGAGAAGTGACTTGTTTTCTCAACGATTCAGATCACTTGTCAACAAGTTTTCTTTGTTTTGTTTTAACTTCAGGGATTTAATTTCTTACATGGCATGTTTTATTGCAGACAGACAGATTGTTGATTTGAGTCTCATTATGATATTCACATAAATATGAATGCATAATGACATAAACGTGAGCCATCCAGAAGGATTATGACAGACTTAGTCAAAATATACATATAAAGATGCATAACCACAATCAGTTTTACATCATTACATCAAGCATCAACATCTTTTTAAACAGGTAAATACCTAGACCCCATGTTAAAAGAATGCTCACAACCAATAAAGGCGATGACAATGATAAAACAATTTCGCCATCATCTATAAAGTCAGTCCTTGAAAAGCAATCTGGTTACTCTAATGCCTTACGAATGTCCATATCTTCTAATGAATTATTCATAAAATTAGGATTCAAACGGAAAAACTCCACCAAAATGTATTCTAGCACAACCAAATTCCTCTTGATGTTTTGAAAACAATCGGCTAATTACGTTGATTAAAGCATTTGGAAAAATACAAATTAAGTTGTCTTTAATTGACTTAATCGTTTTCGATTAGGAAGTTTGCTGCAACTTGTGTTTTCACAACGATTTCACTCGCCTGTCAAACTGCTTCCTTTGTTACAAAGTGTTAAGGTAATTTTTCCTATTCACAAAAATAAGAACTAGCAAACATAGACTTCAAATAGAAACTGGTAGCTGGTATACAATTACTAAAGAACATAGATAATGCCCATCATGTAAGTGTTAGATTGGGGATGAACTTTGAATTCAGTAATCTGTTAAGGGATGTTCTAAACACTTATCTTCCTGGACATTATTGTAAACGTTCATCAATCAAAAATGTATATTTCACTTATCTATATAACATACACTCCAGTACTTGTTAAAACTATTCTTTCATCCTATGACCAAACTTGACTTGTAATTCAAATTTGTACAAAAGAGAATTCCAATAAAGTTTTCTGACCACGTATTTCAACTGTAAAGATAACATATTGTCATGTAATTCATGTTTTAAATTTGCCATTTAATTCCACAACAAATACTATGATGTTTTCAATACATTTAGTTTGAACACAACTGGAAAACTTCAACCACTTTACACACAAAATATTTTATTGAAATAGAAAAAGTATAGAATAAATTCTACACAAGCTTTGACTATAATTAAACATACAGTATACAGTTCTAATAACATAAATAAATGTAAAATGAAACCTACATCAAAAGTAAGTTACACCTGAATCCATTTCTCTTGACTATGAATAGACATATACAGTTCTCATAACATACATAAATATAAAATGAAACCTACATCAAAAGTAAGTTACCCTTACAACTGAATCCATTTCTCTTGTTCAAATGTGAATCAATCCTGGACCCATTATCAAGTAATGTGTCAATTACACTGCCAAGCATATAATTGAAGAGCGTAAATGTGACCTTCATCAAAGGACAAACCAATCCCAAACATAAACAGACAGCAATAAAACGCGCGTGCTTCTGAGCTTAAGTTGTTGATGTTTTGCTGCAGGGAACTGGTGTTCAACACTAATCAGTCACGTGACACGAGCAGAGCGCGTGAGGAAGCCTCAATGTCAACACTGACAGCTTACCTAACTGTGATTGTGAGAGTGACACGTGTGTTGATAGTAAGCTGTATATAGCAGGAGGAGAGGCAAAGAGAGACATTCCATATCTGGATACACTCACAGCAACATCTCCAAACTACTTGTTCACATACTCGTAAACATGGACCGTTCTGATTCCCGAGTTTGCTTGATGGATTATGATTATTTGGATTCTGTACACCAAACTATTGCAGATGATGATGGTAAATTATCTAAACTCTGTTTTACTTCATTCATTTGTCTTAGATTAACACATATATTCATAAATTCCAAACATAGAGAAAATTGTTTTCCAATTTGTTATTGTATTACACTATTGCAGATGATAATGGTACTTACTTTACTTGATGCATATGTCTTATATTAACACCATATATGCAAAATTCCAAACATGGAGATATTGATTGAGATGATGAAGGGGAAGATAAAACTATATGGTTTTCTTATTTCTTATTGTTAAAACTATATATCTAAATTCCAAACTTGAAGATTTTCTTTGAAATGACTAAAGATTAGATTAAACTATGTTGACTTCTCATTTGCAGGAGAGAGCTCGTCCTCTGGCTATGACTCAAGTGACTTCTCTGACGAAGAACCAGCTCCAGTCATCACCAAGCCTCGATCAACTGCCTCCTCCAAACCTACCACATCTACAGCGTCTTCTGTCAGTGGAGATGTCATGATGTTCAGAGGGACTGGAGAACTCCAGGACAGCCTCGCTTTCATCCTCGATATGCCTGAGATGTGTGACGTCACCTTCCTGGTGGGCAAGAAGCAGGTTCCCGTTCACGGAGTGAAAGCCATACTGGCAACAAGAAGCAGATGTCTGTACCAGATGATTCTTCAACACCAAAGGAAGACGGAGGAGACCATCAGTAAGAAGAAGTCCAAGAAACACTCCCACTCATCTCTCTCTGACAAACTGGTCATCAGTGTCATGGACTACAAGGTCGAGGACTTCAGAAAGTTCATCACTTTTGCACATTCTGGAAAAGTCAACATCCACATGAACAGTGTCATAGGTAAGCTACTATTTTTCAAATTGGAAACCATTCAAAATGAATTAATAATCTGTTACTATATTGGTGATTGGAACATAATTCCGAAGAAATTATCTGATGTTTTCAGTATATATTTTTTGTAATGCAACTTGTTAATCTGAAAGAAAAAGAGTTTTCATTACAGATACAGTAGGTCATTGTAAATATGCATTTACATATATTTAAACAACATTCTCTTGAAAAAACAAACAACATTGTTTTAAGAATTTTTTATGATTTCCAGGACTGCTATGTGCTGCCAGCGAGTTCCACTTCCCAGATCTCCAGGCTGCCTGTATGGACTACATACGTAGATGTCGTGGTCAAGGTCAGAGATCAACTCTTCTGGACTCTGCCTGGGATTACCAACATAAACGAGCTGCACAGAAACTCATCTGTCGGGTAAGAATATTATCTGTCACTGTTCATTTTGACTTAAATCTACCATATTTAAATCTGCTAAATATCAGCTTTGCATATTCATACGTATAACAAGCTACACAGAAACTCATATGTCAGGTAAGGATATCAGATAGGTTTACCATTTTTCCATGTATGCATCATTTGTATCAAATTATCAATATTTTTGTAATCAAATATTAAATATTGTTGCATATTTTCCAATCTATTTAGTCTATTTTGTCTTTTTGGCATATTTCAGTTGACGGGTGTCACAAGATGAAGGAATACTCAAGAACCACTGTCCAATCTACTCAGAGACTCCCTGAAGTCCAGAAGAAACCGCTGCAAAGCTCTCCTGTGCTGCACATCTTGATCAGCAAGGCACATAAGTCTGACGACATTACACGGACATGAAATCAGCAAGACGCATGACTCAGACAAGATTAAAAAACCCTCTAAGGAATGAAAATACCGATGATGCGAACAAACAGCTGTGTACACTAAACATAGCCAAGGCACCATGACATCGATAAGGGATGCATAACTGTATCTTCTCTTGTGCTGTGCGAGAATGCAGATTACAACTATATATTGTATGTCCATTACACAAGTTGACATCAAAAATGATAAATTGAATGATGGATATGCAAAAGTGTTACTAATGTGAAATCATGTTGGCGTTACATTTACTACATATATTTTAGTGGTATGCATATGACGTAATGAATTACGTCCCTTACCATTGTTAATGATGATGATAATGAAGTTACCCTGGAGATCACTATGTTGTGAAACCGGTTGGTAATGAACTTATATGAAGACCAATCTTTACATGAAATAAATATATGTCGATAAATCCTGAATAACTCTTTGATTGTTCTTTTTTTATGAAACGTTACCTTGTCAGTTACTCATGACGAACAAATGATTATAAATCAAAAGAAGAAGGTTATAGATTTTTATAATGATTTGAAACCACAAACGTGTTTTACTTTCTATGCAGAATATCTACGTCAACGCAGACCTGTGTGTACATATCTAGACGTGACTTATGCCCATGGCTGTAAATGGTAATATGCTTATCTATTTACTCTAGTTTGTTTCCAATTTCTGGGAACCAATTTTAGAATCAGTTTTTTTCACTCGGAAGCCATAATCGTTCTGTGTACATCATAACAATTGATTCAATGCAGTAATGATGTAGATGTCGGCATCTGCATATATTTACTTTCAACCAAAACTCTGTTTTCTTATCATTATCTTCTGTCTTTTAAGAAGAGGCATGCTATATTCCCATTGTTAATCAATTGTCCATTAAGTCATGTCCATATGCTGCAGCATTAGACTCTGAAGCTCTGACAATCTGAAATCAAACATTCAGGTCTACTTTCCTTTGTTAAGATAGCGATTAGGCCTGACTACGGGTATGAGTTCGAATGCGAAATGGGACATGTCTGAAAGAGTACAAAATAATAATTCTAACATGACACGAAAACTAGTTTGAAAATATTGCCTTCTGATTGGTTCATTTAAAAGATTTGGAGTAATTATTTCGCCAATAATCACCTCTAAATATTTACGACCGCTTCACATTCGCTTCACGTACACAAACTGTACTCGACGAACTTTACAATAATCTTGCAGGCGACGGCAATTTGAATTTTAAAAATCAGAGACTTGCCGACATTCTGGAAACCTATACTTTCAAATAAAAAAGAACCATCTTTGTCCCTGTTTCAGGTACAAGCACGTACACAAAATCAACATTCTTAACAGTAATTCGTCAAATGAACAGAAGTGACTTTATTCAGTAAGTTTGCAGAAGGCTGCCACTGCCCGTACCTCTAATTCATATTTCCTGGCGCAGTGTCTTCCACCATGACACGAAATAAAGCTTTCTTGACCGGCTTTCACTAAGTTTCAAACAGTTCAATATTGTAGTCAACAAATATTGTTGGGTCGGTCATGTAGGGGTGATACATGTAGGTCGACCCATGTATTTACTTCGAAAGTTTTGTGGTCACTGAAATAAATATGAGGTGTATCTAAATATATTTTGATGTATGTTATGCCCAGTTTGATTGTAGAGTGTTCTTAATGAAGTTCGACTCAGCCGTAGCCAGTGAGTGGAACTTGTATTCACTGGTTTAACTTAATCACATCAATGTTGCGCAAGTCAAAATAGTTTTCAAAATATTAGTGTTTATATTGTTATTGAAGGTACAAGAAATGCACGATTGGCCATAAATTTATGATACTTGATATATATCATAAACTGTCACTTACATTATTCAAATTTATATATAAGAGGAAAATCCGGCATTTTGTTTTTGTTTGATATTTATAAGACGAATTTGGACCATACACCTGGACAATTAACTTTTTGTGAATATATATTTATACATTTCAAAGTTTTGATTGATAACTGTAAAACTTCTATATGATCTAAGTCTTTCTTAGTAATAGTGAAAATAAGTGAACGACGTTCGAAAAGAAACAATAATTTCACTGAATTAGCGTGTCTGATATATTACATATAATGACCAAATAATCTAACATTGAATCTGCTATTTAACTTCCCTTTAACAGTAGCCAATAAATGCCCTGGTAAAGATCAACGGTAACCATCAGTATCCACTGAAATTGCAATTTAAAAAAATCTAAACACTAGAATGATTTGAAAACATTCATCACCTTTTTACGATAAAGTAGTTTTTAAGTAGTGTTAACACAATGAAGATAATCATACTTAAGACTAATGGCTTCCTGTTATACTCAGACTAACTGTAAACATTTATGTGTTGACCTGTTTCAACATTTGTAAGACAGTTTTAGTTTTCGTCATATTTTGACAAACCTATATTTCATATGTGTTCATATGCACATATTATGTGGTTTAAACAATATTTATTTCAAAAAGAAAGGGATTGGTAAACAGGCTGTCAGCCTATCTGAATACCTTTCCCATACATAAATATACATTTTTACAACATATCTTAATTCATCACCATTGAAGATAGAACACTTTAGGATAGATGTTTAAAGATTAGACAGAAAAACGCTTTGTGAGGGTAAAATAATCATGAACAGATTTTACAATCTTTTTGTTGATTTCGTCAGAAAGAGAATGATTTCCAAATAAAACAGTTTGTAATTCATAACCATTACTGTAAAAGAAACACTCTGATCGAAAACGAGCAAAATTTGGACAAATAAAGAGAAAGTGAATTGCATCTTCAAAATGGTGACCGCAGGAGCAGCATGACGTATTTATTTAATATGGTATTTATTAGTAATTATGTTAACATTGAATTGGACAGGGTAATAATTCTAAATGCATATCAAGTTCAATCTTTTTTATACGCCGAACACAATTTCTACATCAATACTTATTCATTGACAAACCATGTCAATCAAGAGATCTTCATGATTTAATAACTTGCCATAGGTTTGATTTCTAAGTCAACCGTAAAATTAATCCTGTGGATGAGAAAACAAGAAACATCAAAGTCTGTCGCCTTTCTACTATCTGCTATTTTGTATTATCGATGTGTCGACTTCCTGCGATTCCTCCTTCTGAAGTCCATTTTGTATATACATACATATTTGTACAATGCATGAAATAAAGGTAATTATACAACTTCTTCTGGCAAGTCATATCATAACATATCAGTGACATCATTCATTCACAACTTACTTTCGATTTGGATAAACATGTTGATTTTCTTAAAAGTATTAAATTCTGAAAAGGTTTCACGTCATTATTCCAAGCAATACAATGACTTATTTCGAAGTGAAAACATTTTATATTAGATTGAAAGGAAACCCACATCATAGGTTGATAAACACCTAAGCAAATAATACCAAATTGATCTGTACCTGTAAAATCAGTCTAAGACATTTCGATAAGTATTATGGTATTAAAAATTAAAAAATGGCAAACATATCTCCCTGTAATCTTAGATTAGTATTAGATATAACAGTCAAACCGTTTTTGTTGCATCCAAAGGACAGTACCTACGAACAAATAAACAAAAAAACAGAAGCCAATAATTGTAAAAGCATAACGAGAGTACAACGCAGACTTCAGAGTATATTTACATCTAATTTGAATATGAATGTTTTGTTACATAACTACTCACGTATTAATTGGTTCAGTTTATACAGTATCTAAATACTAACATCATTTTATTCCTCTTGACATTAATCATGTTGTTTTCAAGACACTTTAGATCTTATTATGTTTATCAAAGAACTGTGTTTACAAGTAAAGCCTCTTCTAATTGATTTAATTTACCTTGATGAGGAAGTGTTCTCTAATTTGTGTTTTCACAACGATTCAGCTAACCTGTCAAAGTATTTACTTAACTACTTATAACATGTTTATCAAATAGTTTTTATAGTTTATATATAAGAATGCGACATCTGGGTCGAATATAAAGTTTGTTGACTACCGATTGTACACATGTACTAACAACGATTACAATAACCTTATATTATGGGTTTTTTTAGAGAAAGAGATAGAAAGAGAGAGCTTACACTAAAAAAATAAAACTGTCAATGGAATTTAAAAGACATAATATATTTCAATATATAAAAGGATGAATCAAAACATTGGAACAAAATAAAATAAGGTAGTAGAATTTATATTAACTTTCATTGATACAGCATTGCATTGACATTTGCTTAGTAGTTATTATCTATTGATTTTTTTTACACGCATATCGTCACAGGATATTGAATAACAGAGATGTCATAGGTGAGTTACTATTTTGTAATTTACAGAAACAATGATTTTTAATCAACTGTTTTTAAGATACCATTGAATGTTGTCCTTTTCATTCTAGCTGAAATTGTAAATCTACTTTTATTACTATCATGTAATCAGAAGACTGTAAACAATATTTTTAAGATTACTTTGGTTTTTAGGACTGATTTGTGCTGCCAGCGAGTTACACATCCCAGATCTCCAGGCTGCCTGTATAGACTACATACGTAGATGACGTGGTCATGGTCAAAGGTCAACTCTACTGGACTCTGCTTGTAATTACCAACACAAACGAGCTGCACAGAAACTCATCTGTCAGGTAAGGATATCACCTATCAATCTGATTCATTGTTCCAAACTCGTCAGATAATTTATCTTCATTATTAACGAACAACAAACTTTGCTTTGTGCCATTTTCCTTAATATGTGTTGAAATGTCAAAATTTCTAAAATTCAACTTTTGTTTTGCAGTTTAACAGTGTGACCAGATGAAGCATGGCTGTTACATCTCGGTTGAGACTTCCTCAAGTCCAGCAGAACTATTCAGAGCTATCCAGTGTTGAATGCTGAAGACCATGGAACCAAATGCTGGTTGAACTGCCTGAGGTCCAACCGAAATTCAGGCACGGCTCTCTTGATTGACCAGAATGTCACAGACAGCAGGACACCGGCTAGGCAAAGATCAGAATTCAAGTTGAACTGACACTGTCATAACTATGAGAGGAAACATCTTGAGAACAAAGAACCTACATGTAACCTAACAGATGATTTTTTAATCTAAATCTTTTGCCCCTCAGCAGGCCCTTGAACATTAACTAAGCTAATACAGTGAAGAAATTCAAGGAATCAATGATCAATTATCACTTCACAAGTAACCTTTAATATTTTTAATGAAACAATATGCTATCATTAATCACAAAAACTAGATAGAAGTGTTTCGAGACAAATCCTTGCAAAGTGATACTTGTAGCTTGAAAGTTGATTGTACGCCTTATCTGAGAAGAAAATTCTTGAATTTACATTTTGGATGCATCATGCCAAGATGTTATTAACACGTTATCAGTTATTGAATTCTGGTTATCGCTATAATAATCTTGAGTAAGAATGGCATAACAAATATCCCTTGCAAGACGTTACAACCATTTTAAGAGGATTATTGATAGACAATCAGTTTTTAAAAACCATTTTACCTTTCTCTGGCAGTTGAAGAAACATGATCAGTGTATTCCAAAGACTTTTGTTTACGTTCGGCATGGGCGCCGCCATCTTGTCGACCTTCACCTCTTGCTTCATTCAGGTTTCCGTTGTCCACGTGATCGCCACATGCCAGTTCTCGTTTCAAATTATGAATTTCACCATAAAGTTCACGTTTCATTTTCTCCAAACGTAAGCTTTCCAACTCAGCTCGCAAGCATTCACCATGCAACTTGTTGAGTCGCTGACCTTGGTGTCGCAATGTCACCGTTTGACGCAAAGATAATCGGACGTTTGGGCTTCTTATGGCCTCCATGACGTCCTTCATTTTGTTACCCGCATTCTTTTTCCATGACCTCTTCTGCCATTGTAAATTGTAAAAAAATTATCAGTGTCGGCAAGCGTGCCACCATTTGCAAGGACGTCAGAGGGCGTTAGGTACAAGGGAGGTTACTCTTGTAGAAATCATAGTACTATGTGTAAAGATTGTCATGAAATATAAAATTAGTTCACTCAAAAATTATTTTTATTTTCAAAATATAACTTTACCTTTCTCTGGCAGTTGATAAAACATGAAACGTGGAACATACCCGAAAATACCTTTCTTAGCCAATTTATACCAAATAAGTTTGGTAGATTTAAATAATGTTTTAAAATGATAGTTTTTATGTTTTGTTTAACCAGAAATTAATTGTTGCGATTAACGTTACTCGAAAATTTAAAATAGGAATATTGAATGAAAAAGGTCATCATTTAACTGAATTTTAAAACTTAATTTTGATTTGATATAAATGCTGGCAACATATTTGGCAAATTATTCACTGCAGGTTGATCATCTGAGTAAAAGATTCATATCAGATAATCCATCATGTAGTTTCAGTGCTGCTTTTAAGGACATCTTCTTTTTGTCTGTCAAAACTATTCTGCCATTAGAAAGCTTCATTTTATTTCAACTATTGATATATATAAGAGTAGAAAGAACTGACCTACATAGCTTCTAGCCTTTGTGTAGTTTGTGTATGAAAGTGTGTGAATAATGTAGATTTTTTGTTGTTGATTTTTTAAAACTTATTTCTTTTTTTTTTGCTCTACCTTTCTTGCATGTAAATCCTGGTAATGTATTACTGTATCCTAACCGTAGTTACCATTCCCTATTCTTATGTCCATAAGCACTTGACAATTAAATGATGAACTAACAAAGAACTGTAGTACACAGTTGTAAAAGTATATAAAATTGATAACTAAGTTGAAAATAGATAGGCCATGCCATTCATGTTGAAATTAGAAACACATATTTACGCTGCATGAAGCTATTACCTAAAATGTATGTTTTGACAACGCTTATCTTCTACTAAAATTCAAATTCTTTATTCTCTTTTCACCACCGACGGTGGTACAAGAGCATAAATATATATACAAGCAAAATAGAAATATACAATGTGAAGGTCGATTTTACATCAATTTTTTCAATACAGAGTTTACAATTGTAACAAATTTTGACATATTTTTTATAACTGATAGCCTTTTAGAACACATCAACATTTTCATTTTATGAATATTAGGGAAAACACAAAAATATTCCGGTATGTAAATTTTTCTTATATCAGCAAAAGCTAAGCATCGGAAAAGATAGTGAAATTCATCTGCTATTGTTGGTGAGTCACAGAGCGGGCAATTTCTATTTTCACGTGCGATGCCTTTCCAGCGGCCAGTTTCAATAGGTAGATAGTGGTTGCTTGTTCTAAATAGCAGTAGAGGGTAGGATATAGATTTAGAAAGCAGGAGATAAGGTTCAAAAGAAAACGCATTTTTGATAAATTTATAGTAGAATGCTTTAGAACTGCTAGAGACATCGCATTGCCAGCTCTGTAAGAATTGGTCCTTTAAAACACGGTCAATCATTTCAACAATATAATTAATGTGATAATACATGGGTTCATGAAACATCAAAGTCAATCCACAATTGTTAAAAAGCATCTTAATGAAACAAAACCAGGGATTACAGGAATGGAGTGATTCGTTGTTTCTTACAAGTCTATACATATTAGTTGCAATTTTACATGGAACATCCAAAGTTTCAAGTTTATACCAAAATTTTATCATCTTTAATGCCACACATATTTTGAGAGGGAATCTTCCTAGCTCGCCATATACCATGAAGCTTGGTGTTGATGGGCGTAAACCGGCAGCTAATTTCATAAAATTTAAATGAACTTTTTCAATTAAATCTAGATTTTCATATCCCCATACTTCGGCGCCGTAAGTTATAATTGGTAGTATCATTACATCAAAAGCTTTAAGTAGAGAGTCTAAGGGTAAATTAATATTGCGTGATCTTTTCAAAAGTGAAAACATAGCCTTTGTTGCACAATTTACAAGATCCTTCATAGCAAAAATCATTCTTCTATTTCTATGGAATTTAATTCCAAGATATGTGTAGCAATCTGATATTTCTATATGTTTATTTCCAAAACGAAAGGAGTGCTTTGATTTTGATGCTACCCCACTTCCAAATACAACAATCTTAGTTTTAGAGATATTCACATCCATTTTCCATAGTTCACAATAATCATGAAAACTATCCAGTGAAAATTGAAGTTTCACCGGAGTTTCTGCTAGAAGTACGGTATCGTCAGCATATAGAAAGATGAAAAGTTTGATACATAAATTAATTAACTCATCATTAGGGTTATCAATTGTAACACCGTTACAACCTTGCTGAATTAAAAAATCTTCTAGATCATTTAGAAAAATTGAGAACAATAACGGTGAAAGATTTTCTCCTTGACGAACACCACGAAAGCTTGAGAAATATTGGGATTGTGCGTCATCAACAGTAATACAAGACTTTATATTACTGTACATATTTTTTACTAAATTAAGGAATTTTCCATCAATATTATATGTTAACAGTTTTTGCCATAGACCAACTCTCCAGACATTATCAAATGCTTTAGTAAAGTCGATAAAGGCACAATACAACTTTTTCTTAGAATTCTTGAGAATTAGTGAAAGAAAATGGAGTGCAAATATATTGTCAACTGTTGAAAATTTTTCACGAAAACCAGCTTGTGCCTGTGATAATATATTATTTGACTCGAGGAAGATATTCAGTCTCCTGTTTAACACAGATGTAAATAATTTTCCAAAACAACTCAGAATAGTTATTGGTCGGTAAGAGTTAGGATCAGCTGTATCACCTTTCTTTTTATAAATAGGTCTTATAACACCAGTTAGCCATGCCTCAGGGATATGACCTGATGATAATACCAGATTAAAGAAAGAAACATAAAAAGATCCCATAATATCAAATGAATCTACTAGGTATTCATTTTCAATTAAATCTACACCACTGCTTTTATTTCGTTTCAGGGATTTTATTGCTTTCTGGATTTCTTCAATAGTAATGTCGCAGTTAAGACATTCATTATCATACATTATGGGTTGAGTTTCTGGGGGGGAATCTTCGGGCGAATGATTATTTTCGTTTAATTCTTTGAAGAACGCATAAAAATCATTGAGACTCGGACTGGGGCCTTTAACTGAATTATTTTTATCAGGTTGTAGCACTTTCCAGAATTCCTTAGGGGAATACATTTGATAATTTCTTAACATTTCACTTGTTCTGTTCTTGAATCTTTTAATGTTCTTAACGAACGATTGTCAAAGCCTTGTGTTGACAATACGTTTACCGTCTCTTAATTGCCTTATTTCACTTTGATTGAGAAGTGAATTGTTTTCTCAACGATTCAGATCACATTTCAAATAATAAACAATCTGTCTGTCTGTCTGTCAACAAGTTTTTTTTTTGTTTTTTTTTCAACTTTAGGGATTTCATTTATTTCTTACATGCCATGTTCTTATTGCAGACAGACAGATTGTTGATTTGAGTCTCACATGCTATTCACAATGCATAATGACATAAACCTTGGCCATCCTTGGGCAAAATATACATATAAAGATGCATAAACACAATCAGTTTTACATAATTACATCAAGCATTAACATCTTTTAAACAGGTAAATATCTAAACCCGATGTTAAAAGAATGCTCTAAACCAAACAAGGCAATACAACTAACAAAACAATTTCGCAATCATCAGTTAAGTCAGTCCTTAAAATGCAATCGGGTTACTCCATTGCCTTACGAATGTCAATATCTTCTAATAAATCATCATAAATTAGGATTCAAACGAAAGAAACTCCACCTAAATTGCAACCTAACACAACAAAATTCCTCTTGGCATGATGTTTTGAAAACAATCAGCTAATTACGTTGATTAAAGCATGTAGATAATTACAAATTAAGTTGTTTTTAATTTACTTAATCTTTTTCAATTACGTAGCTGCTGCAACTTGTTTTCACAACGATTTCACTCGCCTGTCTTACAGCTTTCTTTGTTACGAAGTGTTAAGGTAATGTTTCCTATTCACAAAACTAAGAACTTGTAAACATAAACTTCAAATAGAAACTGGTAGCTGGTATACAATTGCTAAAAAACATAATACCCACCATGTAAATGCTAGATTTGGGATGGACTTTGAATTCTGTAATCTGTTAAGGGATTTACTAAACACTTATCTTCCTTGACATTATTGTAAACGTTCATCAATAAATAAAAAAAATTAACTTATCTGCATAACATTCACTTTAATACTTGTTAAAACTTCCGCATATAAGATTTGCCTTCCTCTAATGATATTTCTGATGTTATTTTAACATATTATGTATTCTTTCATACTATGACCAAACTTCACTTCTATTTCAAATTTGTACAAAAGAGAATTCCAATAAAGTTTTTTGACCACGAATTTCAATTGAAAAGATAACATATTGTCATGTAATTCATGTTTTGAATTTGTCATTTAATTCCACAACAAATACTATGATATATTCAATACATTTAGTTTAAACACAACTGGAGAACTTCAACCACTTTACACACAAGATATTTTATTGAAATAGAATAGTCCAGAATAAACTCTACACAAGCTTTGACTATAAATAGACATACAGTATACAGTTATAATAACATAAATAAATGTAAAATGAAACCTACATCAAAAGTAAGTTACACCTGAATCCATTTCTCTTGTTCATATGTGAAATCAATCCTGGACCCATTATCAAGTAATGTGTCAATTACACTGCCAAACATATAATTGAAGAGCGCAAATGTGACCTTCAACAAAGGACAAACCAATCCCAAACATAAACAGACAGCAATAAAACGTGCGTGCTTCTGAGCTTAAGTTGTTGATGTTTTGCTGCAGGGAACTGGTGTTCAACACTAATCAGTCACGTGACCCGAGCAGAGAGCGTGAGGAAGCCTCAATGTCAACACTCACAGCTAAGCTAACTGTGATTGTGAGAGTGACACGTGTGTTGATAGGCAGCTGTATATAGCAGGAGGAGAGGCAGAGAGAGACATTCCACTTCTTGATACACTCACAGCAACATCTCAAAGCTACTTGTTTATATACTCTTAAACATGGACCGTTCTGATTCCCGAGTTTGCTTGATGGATTGTGATTATTTGGATTCTGTAAACCACACTATTGCAGATGATAATGGTACTGTATTTACTTGATGCATATCTCTTACATTAACACCATATATGCGTAAATTCCAACCATAGAGATATTGATATAGATGACAAAGAGAATGATAAAACTATTTGGTTTTCTTATTTCTTATTGTTAAAACAAATATATATAGATTTCACTATATATCTAAATTCCAAACTTGAAGACTTTGTTTGAAATGACGAAAATTAAACTATGTTGTTTTCTCGTTTGCAGGAGAGAGTTCGTCCTCTGGCTATGACTCAAGTGACTTCTCTGATGAAGAACCAGCTCCCGTCATCACCAAGCCTCGACCAACAACATCCCCCAAACCTTCCACATCTACAGCCTCTTCTGTGACTGGAGATGTCATGATGTTCAGAGGGACTGGAAACCTCCAGAACAGCCTCGCTTTCATCCTTGACATGCCTGAGATGTGTGACGTCACCTTTCTGGTGGGCAAGAAGCAGGTTCCCGTTCACGGAGTGAAAGCCATACTGGCCACAAGAAGCAGATGTCTGTACCAGTTGATTCTTCAACACCAGAGGAAAATGGAGGAGAACATCAGTAAGAAGAAGTCCAAGAAACACTCCCGCTCACCTCTCTCTGACAAACTGGTCATCAGCGTCATGGACTACCAGGTCGAGGACTTCAGAAAGTTCATCACTTTTGTACACTCTGGAAAGGTCAATATCCACATGAACAGTGTCATAGGTAAGTTATTATTTTGTAATCAAAAGATTGTTAACACGAGTGTTTAATCTAATGTCTTTAAGATACCAATGAAGGTTTTCATTTTAATTTTAGCTGAAATTAACTCTGTTAAGAAGAACATAATTTTAGTGGAAGGTAGCCCTGTTTTTTTGGTTATACTGCCATGACATTTGAACAAGATTTTGATATTTTACCTTGATTTCTAGGACTACTTTGTGCTGCCAGCGAGTTCCACTTCCCAGATCTCCAAGCTGCCTGTATGGACTACATACGTAGATGTCGTGGTCAAGGTCAGAGGTCAACTCTACTGGACTCTGTCTGGGATTACCAACACAAACGAGCTGCACAGAAACTCATCTGCCAGGTAAGGATATCATCTGTTAAACTGATTCACATTTCCAAACTCATTTGTCAGATAGCTTATCTTCATTATTCTCAAACAACAATGAATTAATTGTGTCATTTTCATTGATATGTGTCAAAATTTCAATGTAATTGGTTTCTAAAATTTTCCTTTTTGTTTTGCAGTTAACCAGTGTGGCCAGATGAAGGTCGCTAGTTCCATGTCAAGGTTAACCATTTGAGACTTCCATAAGTCAAGCAGAGCTATCCAGCGTCGAATGCTGAAAACCAAGGAACCAAATGCCAGTTGATCTTCCTTAGGTCCAACAGAAATTCAGACAGGGTCACATGATGTCGCAGACAGCATAATTTATCCTAAGAAAACCTCAGGATTGAGGTTGGACCGACACTGTCATGATTTCGAGAAGAAACATCCTGAGGGAGAACTTAACCTGCCTGAAAAACGATGTGGAGAAAAGAAGAAGAAACAAGTTATTACTGACAATCATTTATTCTTCCTTAACTGCACTTGATGCATGTTTGAAATGTGAAATAAAAACATTTGAAACGCATTTAAATAGAGTGTTTTTGTAAGTGAAATTACATATCATGAAATGAGAACTGATTTATAGTGACCTTATAGAATCAATGTATGAATCCTTAGCCTTAATGTGTATGAAGAGAATTTTTGAACAAAATACAGAACAAGCTCCATATACAAAACCATGAACATTTCAAGATGCCTTTTTAAAAAAATCTTATGCCTTCCCAAAAAGTATCAACGTTCCCAAAAATGTATTCACTCTGTCTATTGAGAAAACATCATCTTAGTCAATTATGATACATTATGACATAATAATGGTGAAATAAGAAAATGATTTTAAACGATAGATTTTCATAATATGCTTTGTACTAATTAATTACGACCAGGTATTCAGATATATTATTCAGGAATATTAACGTTTCTGGATAGATGAAAAAAAACTCAATGAACAGCACAATCTTTTAACTGAACCATCTGAATTCTACACATTATATAGGATCCATTTAGTTTTTTTATGGATATAATTTTCGCCATGCATTGCATGGTAAGAGTTACTTCAATTTAAACGATTTGAGACCTGTTGAGGTTTAAATATCACTCTCAACATTTAGTTTTGGGACTACAAAAACTAACAAGTGTGTAAGGGCTATGTTAAACTCGGCTCATTAATTTTAGATTTCATCTTAAAAGTAAACCTATCAAATGTTCATCTGCATTTGGAAAGCGCTGCTTTTCAAACGATTTATAAAATCTACCTAGATGAATAATGGTTTAAGATCCTATTACATGTTTTATATTAGTTTTGATGGTAACTTTTGCCCCCAAATAAGCATAATAGCAATATTACTGTTTTGAAGTATCATGATGTTTCAGTGAATATCTTATGCCATCATATGCCAATCTTTGATATTTTTAGTATTGTAATGGATCAAAATCGTTTACCTTTATCAACGATGCACTACACTGTTTATGCTCCAAATTACATGTTGCCTGTAGGCTGTGCCATGCACATATATTCAGACAAATTTTAAAGCTTATCAAAACCTAAATCGAATAGAAGAGTATGCCAAGTTTCTAGAATGGCAAGTCATTCTCTCACCAGAAACCTTGAAGTATCTTGATTTCCCAAGAGCAACGAACCCAGACTGATGTGCCAAAAGCTTTCTCAGACAGTTTTAGCAACGTGGTTTCCATCACACATTATTCTGCCTCAAAAGATTGTTATTCATTATCATTATCTAAACACTAGAATGGTTTGAAAACATTCATCACCTTTTTACGATAAAGTAGTTTTAAGTAGTGCTAATACAATGAAGATAACCATGCTCAAAACTAATGGCTTCCTGTTATCCTCAGACTAATTGTAAACATATATGTGTTGACCTGTTTCAACATTTGTAAGACAGTTTTAGTTTTCATCATATTTTGACAAACTTATATTTCATATGCACATATTATGGTAACATTGAATTGGACAGGGTAATAATTCTAAATACATATCAAGTTCAATCTCTTTTATACCCCGAACACAATTTCTACATCCATACTTATTCATTGACAAACCATGTCAATCAACCGATCTTCATGATATAATAACTTGCCATTGGTTGATCTCTTGTCAACCGTAAAATTAATCCTGTGGATGAGAAAACAAGAAACATCAAAGTCTGTCACCTTTCTACTATCTGCTATTTTGTATTATCGATGTGTCGACTTCCTGCGATTCCTCCTTCTGAAGTCCATTTCGTATATACATACATATTTGTACAATGCATGAAATAAAGGTAATTATACAACTTCTTTTGGCAAGTCATATCATAATATATCAGTGACATCATTCATTCACAACTTACTTTCGATTTGGATTAACATGATGATTTTCTTAAAAGTATTAAATTCTGAAAAGGTTTCACGTCATTATTCCAAGCAATACAATGACTTATTTCGAAGTGAAAACATTTTATATTAGATTGAAAGGAAAACCACATCATAAGTAGATAAACACCTAAACAAATAATACCAAATTGATCTGTACCTGTAAAATCAGTCTAAGACATTTCGATAAGTATTATGGTATTAAAAATTCACAAATGGCAAACATATCTCCCTGTAATCTTAGATTAGTATTAGATATAACAGTCAAACCGTTTTGGTTGCATCCAAAGGACAGTACCTACGAACAAATAAACAAAAAAACAGAAGCCAATAATTGTAAAAGCATAACAAGAGTACAACGCAGACTTCAGAGTATATTTACATCTAATTTGAATATGAATGTTCACGTATTAATTGGTTCAGTTTATACAGTATCTAAATACTAACATCATTTTATTCCTCTTGACATTGATCATGTTGTTTTCAAGACACTTTATATCTTATTATGTTTATCAAATAACTGTGTTTACAAGTAAAGCCTCTTCTAATTTATTTAATTTACCTTGATGAGGAAGTGTTCTCTAATTTGTGTTTTCACAACGATTCCGCTAACCTGTCAAAGTATTTACTTAACTACTTATAACATGTTTATCAAATAGTATTTATAGTTTATATATAAGAATGCGACATCTGGGTCGAATATAAAGTTTGTTAACTACCGATTGTACACATGTACTAACAACGATTACAATTACCTGATGTTATGGGTTTTTTTTAGAGATAGAGATAGAGAGAGATAGAGATAGAGAGAGAGAGAGCTTACACTAAAAAAATAAAACTGTCAAGGCAATTTAAAAGACATAATATATTTCAATATATAAAAGGATGAATCAAAACATTGGAACAAAATAAAATAAGGTTGTAGAATTTATATTAACTGTCATTGATACAGCATTGCATTGACATTTGCTTAGTAGTTATTATCTATTGATTTTTTTTACACAAAGTTAAAACGCATATCGTCACAGGAAATTGAATAACAGATTAACAACAATGAAAGTCAGGATTGACACGAACAATGTCATAGGTGAGTTACTATTTTGTAATTTACAGAAACAATGATTTTTAATCAACTGTTTTTAAGATACCATTGAATGTTGTCCTTTTCATTCTAGCTGAAATTGTAAATCTACTTTTATTACTATCATGTAATCAGAAGACTGTAAACAATATTTTTAAGATTACTTTGGTTTTTAGGACTGATTTGTGCTGCCAGCGAGTTACACATCCCAGATCTCCAGGCTGCCAGTATAGACTACATACGTAGATGGCGTGGTCAAGGTCAAAGGTCAACTCTACTGGACTCTGCTTGTAATTACCAACACAAACGACCTGCACAGAAACTCATCTGTCAGGTAAGGATATCACCTATCAATCTGATTCATTGTTCCAAACTCGTCAGATAATTTATCTTCATTATTAACGAACAACAAACTTTGCTTTGTGCCATTTTCCTTAATATGTGTTGAAATGTCAAAATTTCTAAAATTCAATTTTTGTTGAGTGTGACCAGATGAAGCACGGCTGTTAAATCTCGGTTGAGACTTCCTCAAGTCCAGCAAAACTATTCAGAGCTATCCAGTGTTGAATGCTGAAGACCATGGAACCAAATGCTGGTTGAACTGCCTGAGGTCCAACCGAAATTCAGGCACGGCTCTCTTGATTGACCAGAATGTCACAGACAGCAGGACACCGACTAGGCAAAGATCAGAATTCAAGTTGAACTGACACTGTAATAGCTCTGAGAGGAAACATCTTGAGAACAAAGGACCTAACTTAACAGATGATTTTTTAATCTAAATCTTTTGCCCCTCAGCAGGCCCTTGAACATTAACTAAGCTAATACAGTGAAGAAATTCAAGGAATCAATGATCAATTATCACTTCACAAGTAACCTTTAATATTTTTAATGAAACAATATGCTATCATTAATCACAAAAACTAGATAGAAGTGTTTCGAGACAAATCCTTGCAAAGTGATACTTGTAGCTTGAAAGTTGATTGTACGCCTTATCTGAGAAGAAAATTCTTGAATTTACATTTCGGATGCATCATGCCAAGATGTTATGAACACGTTATCAGTTATTGAATTCTGGTTATCGCTATAATAATCTTGAGTAAGAATGGCATAACAAATATCCCTTGCAAGACGTTACAACCATTTTAAGAGGATTATTGATAGACAATCAGTTTTTATAAACCATTTTACCTTTCTCTGGCAGTTGAAGAAACATGAAACGTGGAACATACGTGTGATACGGTGATCAGTGTATTCCAAAGGCTTTTGTTTACGTTCGGCATGGGCGCCGCCATCTTGTCGACCTTCACCTCTTGCTTCATTCAGGTTTCCGTTGTCCACGTGATCGCCACATGTCAGTTCTCGTTTCAAATTATGAATTTCACCATAAAGTTCACGTTTCATTTTCTCCAAACGTAAGCTTTCCAACTCAGCTCGCAAGCTTTCACATTCACCATGCAACTTGTTGAGTCGCTGACCTTGGTGTCGATTGTCACCGTTTGACGCAAAGATAATCGGACGTTTGGGCTTCTTATGGCCTCCATGACGTCCTTCATTTTGTTACCCGCATTCTTTTTCCATGACCTCTTCTGCCATTGTAAATTGTAAAAAAATTATCAGTGTCTGCAAGCGTGCCACCATTTGCAAGGACGTCAGAGGGCGTTAGGTACAAGGGAGGTTACTCTTGTACAAATCATAGTACTATGTGTAAAAAAGCGTCATGAAATATAAAATTATTTCACTCAAAAATTATTTTGATTTTCAAAATATAACTTTACCTTTCTCTGGCAGTTGAAGAAACATGAAACGTGGAACATACCCGAAAATACCTTTCTTAGCCAATTTATACCAAATAAGTTTGGTAGATTTAAATAATGTTTTAAAATGATAGTTTTTATGTTTTGTTTAACCAGAAATTAATTGTTGCGATTAACGTTACTCGAAAATTTAAAATAGGAATATTGAATGAAAAAGGTCATCATTTAACTGAATTTTAAAACTTAATTTTGATTTGATATAAATGCTGGCAACATATTTGGCAAATTATTCACTGCAGGTTGATCATCTGAGTAAAAGATTCATATCAGATAATCCATCATGTAGTTTCAGTGCTGCTTTTAAGGACATCTTCTTTTTGTCTGTCAAAACTATTCTGCCATTAGAAAGCTTCATTTTATTTCAACTATTGATATATATAAGAGTAGAAAGAACTGACCTACATAGCTTCTAGCCTTTGTGTAGTTTGTGTATGAAAGTGTGTGAATAATGTAGATTTTTTGTTGTTGATTTTTTAAAACTTATTTCTTTTTTTTTTGCTCTACCTTTCTTGCATGTAAATCCTGGTAATGTATTACTGTATCCTAACCGTAGTTACCATTCCCTATTCTTATGTCCATAAGCACTTGACAATTAAATGATGAACTAACAAAGAACTGTAGTACACAGTTGTAAAAGTATAGAAAGTTGATAACTAAGTTGAAAATAGATAGGCCATACCATTCATGTTGAAATTAGTGATTCACACATATTTACGCTGCATGAAGCTTTTACCTAAAATGTATGTTTTGACAACGCTCATCTTCTACTAACGATTGTTAATGCCTTGTGTTGACAACACGTTTACCGTCTCTTAATTGCCTTATTTCACTTTGATTGAGAAGTGACTTGTTTTCTCAACGATTCAGATCACATGTTAACATGTTTTCTTTGTTTTGTTTTAACTTTAGGGATTTCATTTTTTTACATGGCATGTTCTTATTGACAGACATATTGTTGATTTGAGTCTCACATGCTATTCACATAAATATGCAATGCAAAATGACATAAACCTTGGCCATCCTTAAGAATTATGAGAGACTTAACAAGATACATATAAAGATGCATTAAACAAAATCAGTTTTACATCATTACATCAATCATTAACATCTTTTAAACAGGTAAATATCTAAACCCGATCTTAAAAGAATGCTCGCAACCAAAAAGGCAATACAACTAACAAAACAATTTCGCCATCATCAGTTAAGTCAGTCCTTAAAAAGCAATCTGGTTACTCCATTGCTGACGAATGTCAATATCTTCTAATAAATCATCATAAATTAGGATTCAAACGAAAGAAACTCCACCTAAATTGCAACCTAACACAACCAAATTCCTGTTGGCATGATGTTTTGAAAACAATCAGTTAATTACGTTGATTAAAGCATGTGGATAATTACAAATTAAGTTGTTTTTTATTTACTTAATCTTTTTCAATTACGAAGTTGCTGCAACTTGTGTTTTCACAACGATTTCACTCGCCTGTCCAACAGCTTTCTTTGTTACGAAGTGTTAAGGTAATGTTTCCTATTCACTAAACTAAAAACTTGTAAACATAGACTTCAAATAGAAACTGGTAGCTGGTATACAATTGCTAAAAAACATAATACCCATCATGTAAATGCTAGATTTGGGATGGACTTTGAATTCTATAATCTGTTAAGGGATTTACTAAACACTTATCTTCCTGGACATTATTGTAAACGTTCATCAATAATAAAAAAAAAACACTTATCTGCATAACATTCACTTTAATACTTGTTAAAACTGCTCTGCATATAAGATTTGCCTTCCTCTAATGATATTTCTGATGTTATTTTAACATATTATGTATTCTTTCATACTATGACAAAACTTCACTTCTATTTCAAATTTGTACAAAAGAGAATTCCAATAAAGTTTTTTGACCACGAATTTCAATTGAAAAGATAACATATTGTCATGTAATTCATGTTTTGAATTTGTCATTTGATTCCACAACAAATACTATGCTATTTTCAATACATTTAGTTTAAACACAACTGGAGAACTTCAACCACTTTACACACAAGATATTTTATTGAAATAGAATAGTCCAGAGTAACCTCTACACAAGCTTTGACTATAAATAGACATACAGTATACAGTTCTAATAACATAAATAAATATAAAATGAAACCTACACCAAAAGTAAGTTACCCTTACACCTGAATCCATTTCTCTTGTTCATATGTGAAATCAATCCTGGACCCATTATCAAGTAATGTGTCAATTACACTGCCAAGCATATAATTGAAGAGCGCAAATGTGACCTTCAACAAAGGACAAACCAATCCCAAACATAAACAGACAGCAATAAAAGGCGCGTGCTTCTGAGCTTAAGTTGTTGTTGTTTTGCTGCAGGGAACTGGTGTTCAACACTAATCAGTCACGTGACACGAGCAGAGTCAACACTGACAGCTTAGCTAACTGTGATTGTGAGAGTGACACTTGTGACATTCTACTTCTCGATACATTCACAACAACATCTCAAAGCTACTTGTTTATATACTCTTAAACATGGACCGTTCTGATTCCCGAGTTTGCTTGATGGATTGTGATTATTTGGATTATGTACACAAAACTATTGCAGAAGATGATGGTAAATTATCTAAACTCCGTTTTACTTCATACATTTGTCTTAGATTAACACATATATTCATAAATTTTAAACAAAGAGAAATTGATTGAAATGACATAGGGGAAGATAAAACTATATGGTTTTCTTATTTCTTATTGTTAAAACTATATATCTTAATTCCAAACTTGAAGATTTTCTTTGAAATAACTAAAGATTAGATTAAACTATGTTGACTTCTCATTTGCAGGAGAGAGCTCGTCCTCTGGCTATGACTCAAGTGACTTCTCTGACGAAGAACCAGCTCCAGTCTTCACCAAGCCTCGATCAACTGCCTCCTCCAAACCTACCACATCTACAGTGTCTTCTGTCAGTGGAGATGTCATGATGTTCAGAGGGACTGGAGAACACCAGGACAGCCTCGCTTTCATCCTCGATTTGACTGAGATGTGTGACGTCACCTTCCTGGTGGGCAAGAAGCAGGTTCCTGTTCACGGAGTGAAAGCCATCCTGGCCACGAGGAGCAGATGTCTGTACCAGTTGATTCTACAACACCAGAGGAAGATGGAGGAGACCATCAGTAAGAAGAAGTCCAAGAAACACTCCCACTCATCTCTCTCTGACAAACTGGTTATCAACATCATGGACTACCAGGTCGAGGACTTCAGAAAGTTCATCGCTTTTGTACACTCTGGAAAAGTCAACATCCACATGAACAGTGTCATAGGTAAGCTACTATTTTTCAAATTGGAAACCATTCAAAATGAATTAATAATCTGTTACTATATTGATGATTGGAACATAATTCCGAAGAAATTATCTGATGTTTTCAGTATAGAATATTTTTAATGCAACTTGTTAATCTGAAAGAAAAAGAGTTTTCATTACAGATACAGTAGGTCCTTGTAAATATGCATGTACATATAATTAAACAACATTCTCTTGAAAAAACCAACAACATTGTTTTAAGAATTGTTTGTGATTTCCAGGACTGCTATGTGCTGCCAGCGAGTTCCACTTCCCAGATCTCCAGGCTGCCTGTATGGACTACATACGTAGATATCGTGGTCAAGGTCAGAGATCAACTCTACTGGACTGTGCCTGGGATTACCAACATAAACGAGCTGCACAGAAACTCATCTGTCAGGTAAGAATATTATCTGACACTGTTCATTTTGATTTAAATCTACCATATTTCTCAAATCTGCTAAATATCAGCTTTGCATATTCATACGTATAACAAGCTGCACAGAAACTCATCTGTCGGGTAAGGATATCAGATAGCTTTACCATTTTTCCATGTATGCATCATTTGTATCAAATTATCAATATTATTTTTTCAAGTATCAAATACTGTTGCATATTTCCAATCTATTTAGTTTTGTCTTTTTTGCATATTTCAGTTGACGGGTGTGACAAGATGAGGGAATACTCGGAGAACCACTGTCCAATCTACTCAGAGACTCCCTGAAGTCCAGAAGAAATCGCTGCAAAGTTTCCTGTACTGCATATCGAGATCAGCAAGACACATAAGTCTGACGACACGGACGTGAAATCAGCAAGACGCATGGCTCAGACAAGATTAAAACAACTCTATAAGGAACGAAAATACAGACGATGTGAACAAACTGTGTAGCCTGAACATAGCCCATGACGTCGATAAGAGATGTATAACTGTATCTTCTCTTGTGCTGTGCGAGAATGCAGATTACAACTATATATTGTATGTCCATTTCACAAGTTGACATCAAAAATGATAAATTGAATGATGGATATGCAAAGGTGTAACTAATATGAAATCATGTTGACGTCGCATTTACTATATATATTTTGGTGGTATGCATATGACGTCATGAATTACGTCCCTAACAATTGTTAATGATTTACCATTAGCAACAAAATGTATAAGTTACCCTGATGTGAAACAGGATGGTAATGAACTTATATGAAGACCAATTTTTAATATGAAATATATATATGTCAATAAATCCTGAATAACTCTGTGATTGTTCCTATTTAATGAAATGTTACCTTGACAGTTACTCACGACGACGAACAAGCAATTGCGAACAAATGATTATATATCAAAGGAAGGTTATAGATTTACAATTCCCCTCAATGATCTGAAACCACAAACGTGCTTTACTTTCTACGCAGAATATCTACGTCAACGCAGACCTGTGTGTACATATCTCGACGTGGCTGTAGATGGTAATATGCTTATCTATTTACTCTAGTTTGTTTCCGATTTCTGGGAACCTATTTTCGGATCACTCGGAAGCCATAATCGTTCTGTGTACATCATAACAATTGATTCAATGCAGTAATGATGTAGATGTCAACATCTGCAGATATTTACTTTCAGCCATAACTCTGTTTTGTGATCGTTATGTTCTGCCTTTTTAGAAGAGGCATGTTATATTGCCATTGTTAATCAATTGTCCATAAAGTTATGTCCATATGCTGTAATATTTAGAATGTCTGGAAGTTTTTTTGACAGGAAGGAGAGTCGCACTTTGTTTGAAGCTAGTATTCAAATGCTGAGATATTGCTTTATGGTAATCTAGTTAGGTGTAATCTTCATTTGAAACATTTAGACTCTGAAGCTCTGACACGTTTTATCAAGCAGAAGATTCTGAATTCAAACATTCAGGTCTACTTTCCGTTGTTAATGCAGCGATTAGGGCCTGACTACGGGTATGAGTACAAAATGATTAATTCTAACATGACACGAAAACTAGTTTGAAAATACTGTCTTCTGATTGTTACCCTGCCTTCAATAATCACTTCTAAATATTAACGACCGCTTCACATTCCTCCGCGCACGTACTTGCAGGCGACGGCAATATGAATTTTAAAATCAGAGATTTGTTGACATTCAGGAAACTTATACTTTCTAAGAAATAAGAACCTTCCCCGTTTCATGTACAAGCAAGTGCTGCTGTGCGAGATGTCAAATCACATGTAGAAGTGCACAAAATCAACATTTTTAACAGTAATTCGTCAAGTGAACAGACTTGACTTTATCCATTAATTTTGCAGAAGGTTGCCACTGCCCCTACCTCTAATTCACTAGGAAACATATTTTCTGGCACAGTGTCCTCAACCATTAAACGAAATAAAGCTTTCCTGATCGGCTTTCACTAGTTCAATATTATAGTGAACAACTATTTTAGAGTGACGTCCCTTGATGTATGGTCGGTCATGTAGGGGTGATAGGTCTACCCATGTATTTACTTCGAAGGTCTTTTGGTCAATGAAATAAAGATGAGGTGTATCTAAATATATTTTGATGTATGTTATGTCCAGTTTGATTGTAGAGTGTTCTTAATGAAGTTGGACTAAGCCGTAGTTTTGCCAGTGAGTGGAATTGGTCTGCACTGGTTTAACTTAATCACATCAATGTTGCGCAAGTCAAAATAGTTCCTCACTATTATACTTATTGGTCATGTAAGAATTGAAATAAATCCATCCTGTTTTTCAATTTGGGGTTGTATGTAGTGCATTCTTTACCCGTAAATTTAACATTTCCAATGAATGCCCTGGTAAAGATCAATGGTACCCATCAGCACCTACTGAACTTGCAATTTAAAAAAATCTAAACACTAGAATGACTTGAAAACATTTATCACATATTTATGAAAAAGTATATAAGTAGTGCTATTACAATAAAACCTCTTCTAATTGACTCAACTGGTCTTGATTATATATAAATACTAATTGTATATAATTGTCCATAATCATACTCAAGACTAACGGCTTCATGTTATACTCAGACTAATTGTAAATACTCATGTGTTGACCTGTTTCAACATATACTATACAAAAAAAGAAACGCATAGGTGAATGTTTTCCGGATAAATGAGTTTTCAAAACAAAATATGTCCATAAAACATGTGAAACACATTTGGTTGTAGAAACATTTTGATTGTGACAATTTTGAATGTTTGAAACTGTCACTGATTTCAAAATTGTGAATTTGAAAGCGGTTTTGACCAAAATGAAAAAAGCATGGCCAAAACGGAACCAAAAGCACTTGGAAAGTTGAAATTATTGGAAACATGCGTGTATTCACATTCTCCACAAAGGGCTTTCACCGATCACGAATTGCAATAGGAGTTTTACAATATGAAGAGTAAATGCAAATTCCACGTTTTGGCACTGCAACTCGAATCACCGCCATTGGCAGAATTCAGACTGGAGAGTCGCAAACATTCCTTGCCAGGGGTCATAACGTCTAAAAGAGCACAAACACTTGTCTTTTAGAACGCTTCCAACAATTTGCTTCCACCGATGATTGTCCACGTTCTGGAACACCTTGGGTCATCACAGAGGGTCAAGATCGCTAAATTGGGTTCCTTCACCCATGTTACCGTATTGTTAATGCTGTGTACACAGCTGCCAGGGTGCCAGTACTACACAGAATTTCGCCACAAACAGTACGGAATCGTTTGCAACAGATCAGATTGAGAGTCAGGAGACGCTACTTTGTGCAATATGTTATGACGTCATAATCGCGCGCAACGTGTTCTGTGCTGTAACAACGTTCAGGTCTGGAACCTAAGACATGGGAAATGTGTAAGTCTTAGCGATGCATCAGGATTTCTTTTGCAAAGAGGAGATGAAAAAGAATTGGGTATACAGACGTGTACAAATGAAAGTTATGCTCCAAACTGCCAAAGTCAAGTCGTTAGATTTTGGAAAAGGTAATCTGATGATGTGGGCGGCCGTAGGCTACACATTTCTTTCTGGTTTCATTCATTTTCAAGGTAGTCTAATGGGAACACGTTCATAACACACTATCATCAAACGACACGTGCTTCCAGTAAATGATGTAGCGTCGTAACGTTGTCCACTATATCGCAAGAGCACATACTGTTGGTATCACAAGATCATTTCTGACATGTTACAACATCAATGGGATCCCCTATCACTTACGTAATCAAGATCTTAACCTGATTGAACACTTTTGAGATGAACTGGATTGACCTCTCTGGTAGCGTTAACGTTTACGTCAAATGCTTCCAAACCTGGCTCAGTTTTTGCAGGACAAGTTGGAGACCATTATCCAAGCATCAACATAGCGACTTATACAGTCTATGCCAAGGCGTTTGAAAATTGTTAGGCGTTCACGTGGTGATAAAAACAGACAATGACATTCAAGTGACCTCTGATTAGCTAAAGGAAGTTAAAGTCTTATGGCGTGTATGACACCATAAAGAGCAATGATCCTGTTATCTCCATGAGAAATTTCAGTTTCTTATACGCATTTACTAAAAGACAGTGTCAATTCAAAATTGACTGTAACCACACCTAGAAATAGCCAGCTATGCGTTTCTTTTTTTGTATAGTATATATAAGACAGTTTTAGTTTTATAATAATAAGGATAATAATTCTTAATGCAAATCAAGTTCAATCTTTTTTATACAATAAACACAATTTCTACATCCATTCTTATTCTTTGAAAAATCAGAAGACAATAACATGTCAACCAACCGATCTTCATAATATAATAATGCCATAGGTCTGACTTTTAAGTCAACCATACAATTAATCCTGTGGTTGAGAAAACAAGAAACATCAAAGTCTGCCGCCTTTCTACTATCTTCTATTTTGTATTATCGAAGTGATGACTTCATGCGATTCCTCGTATATTCCTCAATTCATTTCGTATATACATACATATTTGTACAATGCATGAAATAAAGGTAATTATACAACTTCTTCTGGCAAGTCATATCATAACATATCAGTGACATTATTCATTCACAATTTACTTTCGATTTGAATAAACATGTTGTTTTTCTTAAAAGTATTAAATTCTGAAAAGGTTTCACGTCATTATTCCAAGCAATACAATGACTTATTTCGACGTCAAAGCGTTTTCTATTAAATTGAAAGAAAACCCACATCATAAGTAGATAAACACCTAAACAAGTAATACCAAATTGATCTGTACCTGTAAAATCAGTCTAAGACATTTCGATAAGTATTATAGTATTAACAATTAAAAATGGCAAACATATCTCCCTGTAATCTTAGATTAGTATTAGATATAACAGTGAACCGTTTTTGTTGCATCCAAAGGACAGTACCTACGAACAAATAAACAAAAAAAACAGAAGCCAATAATTGTAAAAGCATAACGAGAGTACAACGCAGACTTCAGAGTATATTTACATCTAA
This sequence comes from Steromphala cineraria, assembly GCA_916613615.1. Taxonomy (NCBI): domain Eukaryota; kingdom Metazoa; phylum Mollusca; class Gastropoda; order Trochida; family Trochidae; genus Steromphala; species Steromphala cineraria. The sequence continues at coordinate 62,561,750 of OU744721.1, read as the reverse complement.
TTTGAATATGAATGTTTTGTTACATAACTACTCACGTAATAATTGGTTCAGTTTATACAGTATCTAAATACTAACTTCATTTTATTCCTCTTGACGTTGATTTATGTTGTATCAAGACACTTAGATTTATCAAAGAACTGTGTTTACAAGTAAAGCCTCTTCTAATTGATTTAATTTACCTTGATGAGGAAGTTTTCTCCAATTTGTGTTTTCACAACGATTCCGCTAACCTGTCAAAGTATTTACCTAGCTATTTATAATATGTTTATCTAATAGTTTATATAAGTATGCCCCACCTGGGTCGAATATAAAGTTGTACTAATAACGATAACAAGTAGCCGATGTTATAGGTATTTAAGAGAGAGAGAGAGAGAGAGAGTGGAGAGAGAGATGGAGAGAGAGAGAGATCTTTCTTTTATTTACATTTATTTACAACTTGTTATCACAACCATTCCGATCAAATGTCAACATGTTTCCTTATTGTTTGAACTGAAGAGATTTCATTTATTGTTTACATGGCATGTTCTTATTGCAGACAGATGATAATGGTACTTTTTTCTTGATGCATATGTCTTATATTATATATATATATATAGATATCAATTGAGATGACGAAGGGGAAGATAAAACTATTTGGGTTTCACATTTCTTATTGTTAAAACAACTATATATAGATTTCAAACTTGAAGATTTTGTTTGAAATGACGAAGATTAAACTATGTTGTTTTCTCATTTCTCAGGAGAGAGTTCCTCCTCTGGCTATGACTCAAGTGACTTCTCTGATGAAGAACCAGCTCCTGTTCTCACTAAGCCTGTCCAACCAACTGTCGCCTCCAAACGTACCATATCTACTGTGAGAGGAGACGTCATGATGTTCAGAGGGACTGGAGAACTCCAGAACAGCCTCGCTTTCATCCTTGACATGCCTGAGATGTGTGACGTCACCTTCCTGGTGGGCAAGAAGCAGGTTCCCGTTCACGGAGTGAAAGCCATACTGGCCACAAGAAGCAGATGTCTGTACCAGTTGATTCTTCAACACCAGAGGAAGATGGAGGAGACCATCAGTAAGAAGAAGTCCAAGAAACACTCCCACTCATCTCTCTCTGACAAACTAGTCATCAGCGTCATGGACTACCAGGTGGAGGACTTCAGAAAGTTCATCACTTTTGTACACTCTGGAAAGGTCAATATCCACATGAACAGTGTCATAGGTAAGTTATTAGTTTGTAATCAAAAGATTGTTAACACGAGTGTTTAATCTAATGTCTTTAAGATACCATTGAAGGTTTCCTTTTCATTTTATCTGAAATTGAATTTTAGTAGAAAGTAGCTGAAATTGTAACTCTGTTAAGAAGAACATAATTTTAGTGGAAGGTAGCCCTGTTTTTTTGGTTATACTGCCATGACATTTGAACAAGATTTTGATATTTTACCTTGATTTCTAGGACTACTTTGTGCTGCCAGTGAGTTCCACTTCCCAGATCTCCAAGCTGCCTGTATGGACTACATACGTAGATGTCGTGGTCAAGGTCAGAGGTCAACTCTACTGGACTCTGCCTTGGATTACCAACACAAACGAGCTGCACGGAAACTCATCTGCCAGGTAAGGATATCATCTGTTAAACTGATTCACTTTTCCAAACTCATTTGTCAGACAGTTTATCTTATTATTCTCAAACAACAATGATTTAGTTGTGTCATTTTCATTGATATGTGTTCAAATTTCAATGTAATTGATTTTTAAAATTTTCATTTTTGTTTTGCAGTTTACCAGTGTGGCCAGATGAAGGTCGCTAGTTCCATGTCAGGGTTAACCCTTTGAGACTTCCATAAGTCAAGCAGAGCTATCCAGCGTCGAATGCTGAAAACCAAGGAACCAAATGCCAGTTGATCTTCCTGAGGTCCAACAGAAATTTAGACAGGGTCACACGATGTCGCAGACAGCAGAATTTATCCTAAGAAAACCTCAGGATTGAGGTTGGACCGACACTGTCATGATTTCGAGAAGAAACATCTTGAGGAAGAACTTAACCTGCCTGAAGAACGATGTGGAGAAAAGAAGAAAAGTAGAAACAAGTTATTACTGATCATTTATTCTTCCTTAACTGCACTTGTTGCATGTTTGAAATGTGAAATAAAAACATTTGAAACACATTTAATTAGAGTGTTTTTGTAAGTGAAATTAAATATAATGAAATGAGAACTGATTTATAGTGACCTTATAGAATCAATGTATGAATCCTTAGCCTTAATGAGTATGAAGAGAATTTTTGAACAAAATACAGAACAAGCTCCATATACAAAACCATGAACATTTCAAGATGCCTTTTTTTTTAAATTAATGCCTTCCCAAAAAGTATCAATCTTCCCAAAAATGTATACACTCCTTTGAGAAAACATCATCTTAGTCAATTATGATACATTATGACATAATAATGGTGAAAGAAGAAAATGATTTTAAATGATAGATTTTCATAATATGCTTTGTACTAATTAATTACGATATCAAATGTTCATCTGCATTTGGAAAGCGCTGCTTTTCAAACGATTTATAAAATCTACCTTGATGAATAATGGTTTAAGATCCTATTACATGTTTTATATTAGTTTTGATGGTATCTTTTGCCCCCAAATAAGCATATTAGAAATATTACTGTTTTGAAGTATCATGATGTTTCAGTGAATATCTTATGCCATCATATGCCAATCTTTGATATTTTTAGTATTGTAATGGATCAAAATAGTTTACCTTTATCAACGATGCAGTACACTGTTTATGCTCCAAATTACATGTTGCCTGTAGGCTGTGCCATGTACATATATTCAGACAAATGTAAAAGCTTATCAAAACCTAAATCAAATAGAAGAATATGCCATTATTCTGCCTCAAAAGATTGTTATTCATTATCATTATCATATTATCAGTAATTGGAAATTCTGGTTACCCCCATAACTTCTTCAGTACCATTGCCATCAGACAAAACCTTTTACTGTGATACTTTTTATTTGGAAATTAATCAAATCGCCTTATATGAGAATGAATAAAATTCTTTAAATTACTTTTCGTATGCATCAAACAAACAAGTTTTTTTGTTTTTTTTTATTTCCTTTTTTTTGCATTTACAGGCATACAGTCCTTAACAAACAGTACATTACATATATATAATGAATGAAATTGTATACAACATAAGAAGCTCAAAGTGTAAGTAATACATTGTATAAAATTAACTCAATAACAAATGCAACGTTGACCAGAATTTAACAAATTTTTGTTCAGTACCATTTGATAAATTGATATATTTGGTAATTTCATAGTATTTAATAATTTCTCATTTAGTGAAACAGATATTAGGCATATAACTCCCTAAAGCACATCTAAAAATATATTGTTTTATAACGAGGGTGATTGCATTAACAGGATTATTATTAACACCTTTAAAACCAAACAAAACATTTTCACAGGAAATCTTAATTGTTATTTGAACCGATTGAAGCCATTGTTCTACTTCAGACCATATTGCTTTTACAATTTCACATTCCAAAAAAGGTGTTCCACTGTTTCTAGATCTTGTTTACAGAAAGAACAAAGAGGTGAATCTGTGTATTTTATTCTGTAAAGTAAGCATTTTGTTGGCAGAATATTGTGAATAATCCTGTATTGCAACCATCTTAACTCAGTGCTTTTGGTACATGTTATTGGAATAATATTAAAAATCATCCATTCTTTTTCAGTGAAATATGTATCTAAAACACGTTCCCATTTGGAATAGCATGGTAGCATAAAAAATGATGAATTCAATAGGGTATTATAAAGGTGCTTATTTCAAACAGGCGTGTTCATCGCTCGATAATTAAATGGAAAGATAGGATTGTGCAATCGTTCTCCAAAATTATGAATATTAGATTTACGTGCGTGTGATTTTATTGCTGCCTTTAGTCCTTCAAAAGTTAGAAAATTTGTGTTTTATTCTATATCTTTCCCAAAATTCTTCGAATGTCAACAATCTGCCTTCTTCATGAATAATATCGTTAACGAAAACAACGCCTTTATTTTTCCAATTTTCGTAAAATATCGGTTTGTTATCAATAGTAATGTCATGGTTATTCCAGATTGTTTGACTTTTGATTTGGTCTTCTGATAAGGTATTGGATTCATGTTTTGTGAGAAATATCGCAAATACTGAAAAAACATCTTTCCAAAACCTATTGGATAATTTTGGAATACAAAATTCTTTAATGTATTTTGAACTGCCAGATCAGATGTGGTATGAATAAGGTAATTTTTTCTTGATGATATGACTCCATTTACAACAAACAAGTCATTATCATATTATAAGTTATATTGGATATTCTGGTTATCCCCATAAAAATCTGAAAAACCATTGCCATACAAAAATATTCCTTGCAAACTATCACAAGTGAATTATATAAAGACAATCAGGTTTTGAAAAGTCACTTTACCTTTTCACTAACTAAGAATTCATGATTTACATACATGTACATCATTACACCTAAGTTTAGGGGAACTGGATTGTTGTCAAACGCTATTTTTCACAGGAATCCTTTTTATGTCATATATGTATTTATGTGCACAATGGTCTTAAATGATTGTTTAGTTGTTAAAATTATAAATCTGTGAATGTAATAAGATTCCCTTTAAGATACATTGTAAGTGACATTTGCACCCAATCTAAAATCTTATTTTGGATTTGATAGTAATGCTGGAATTTTTTTGGTCAAATTATACACTGCAGGTTGATCATAAACTTAAAAGATTCATATCCGACAATCCATCATGTTATTGTGGTGCTACCTTTAAGGACATTATATTGTGCCTGTCAAAACTGTACTGCCATTAGAAACACTTCATTTTATTTTAATAATAGGTATAACATTAGTGATGCTCATTAGGGAAACCCTTTTCTATCGGTATCTGTATATCACATAATCAAATCTGTGCATGATTTTATTACCACATTATAACAATAGGGTCCAATTTAAACGTTAAGTATTATTCGTCGTCTTTTACTGAAATAACAGAACCTAGATTAAGAATGATCACATGCATGCACATGTTGAATTTATATATCCTTGTTATGAAATATACTTTTGCGATTACAAGACGTGGCATATATTTGTTGTTGACGTAGACAAACATTGATATAAGCCACTGTTTGATGATCCATTTTTTTATGATTTCAGTAGAAATTATTAAGTTTAAACAAAACATGTTGTCTGATGTGGGACAAAACTGTTTATATAATCTCAAGTGATATCCGCTAGACGAAGTCAAGATAATAATAAGTCAATGCAACAGATATTCACGCTCTTTGTAGCTATCCACTAAATAAACAGATAGAAAGCTAATCTATCTAAGTTAAATACTATCTATCTAACTTCTAAAATCTTTGAATTTTAAACTAACAAGACTGCAAATTTCATTTATTCGACAGGTCAAGACAATAATTTCAACAAATCTGATAAGTTGCACCCATGAAAATGTTTTTAAAACACAATTCAGTACGATTTGTCACTTGGGATTTTGTTTGGACAATGATCAATTCTACTAACGATCACAACCTTGTGTTGACAACACCTTTATCGTATTTTAATTGCCTTATTTTACCTTGATTGAGAAGTGACTTGTTTTCACAACCATTCCGATCAAATGTCAACATGTTTCCTTATTGTTTGAACTGCGGGGATTTCATTATTTTTTTACATGGCATGTTCGTATTGCAGACAGACAGATTGTTGATTTGAGTCGCACATGATATTCACTCAAATATGCAATGCATAATGACATAAACGTTAGCCATCCTTAAGGATTATGAGATAATTTGGCAAAAATTACATGTACAAATTCATAAACACAATCGGTTTTATGTCATTACACCAAGCATCAACATCTTTTTAAACAAATAATATGTAGATTCAATGTTAAAAGAATGCTCACAACCGAAAGGCAATATGGCACACACAAGAAAACAATATCGCCATCATCTTTAAAGTCAGTCCTGAGATCTTGAAGAGCAATCTGGTTATATACGTTCCTCTAATAGCCTACGGTTGTCAATATTTTCTAATGAACTATTCTAATGAAGTAAGGGTTCAAACGGAAAAAAATTATAACACAACCAAATTCCTCTTGGCATAATGTTTTGAAAACAATCAGCTAATTACGTTGATTAAAGCATTTGGATAATTACAAATTAAGTCGTTTTTAATTGACTTAATGTATTTCGATTAGGAAGTTGCTGCAGCTTGTGTTTTCACAACAATTTATCTCGCCTGTCAAACTGCTTTCTTTGTTACAAAGTGTTAAGGTAATGTTTTGTATTCACAAAACTAAGAACATGAAAACAAAGTTGACCAAAGTTAAAAGTTCTTAGGCAGTTTATCATGGGACTTACCTTGATGAAAATACTATCAATATAGTTAGCCACATGCAACACTACTGTAGGATTAATCCTTGAAATTTCATTATATTTTTCACAATAGTATTTTGACTACACAATTCAATGTCCATGCTTTCAGTCATTTTGTAGGTTAAAAAACAAAACTTTGCCTTTTACATTATTTCTTACTGCTAACGGAGAATTTCATATCTGTATCACTTTCTTGCCATTTTTAATGGATTATCTATGAACAAATAGATATTTCCAATGCATTTATTTTAAAAACAACTGGAGAACTTCCTCCAGTTTAGACAGAAGATATTCTATTGATAGAGAAAAAGTCAAAATTAAATTCTACACAAGCTTGACCATAAATAGACGTATACAGTTTTCATAACATACATGTAAAATGATATTCATGAACAAGGATATACATGTAAAATGAAACCTACATCAAAAGAAAGTAACTGAATCCATTTCCCTTGAATATGTGAAATCAATCCTGGACCCATTATCAAGTAATGTGTCAATTACACTGCCAAACATATAATTGAAGAGCGCAAATGTGACCTTCAACAAAGGACAAACCAATCCCAAACATAAACAGACAGCAATAAAACGTGCGTGCTTCTGAGCTTAAGTTGTTGATGTTTTGCTGCAGGGAACTGGTGTTCAACACTAATCAGTCACGTGACACGAGCAGAGCGCGTGAGGAAGCCTCAATGTCAACACTGACAGCTTAGCTAACTGTGATTGTGACAGTGACACGTGTGTTGATAGTCAGCTGTATATAGCAGGAGGAGAGGCAGAGAGAGACATTCCACTTCTGGATACACTCACAGCAACATCTCAAAGCTACTTGTTTATATACACTTAAACATGGACTGTTCTGATTCCCGAGTTTGCTTGATGGATAATGATTATTTGGATTCTGTACACCAAACTCTTGCAGATGATAATGGTACTTTATTTACTTGATGCATATGTCTTATATTAACACCATATATGCATAAAACATAGAGATATTGATTGAGATGACGAAGGGGAAGATAAAACTACATGTTTGTCTTATTTCTTATTGCTAAAACTATATATCTAAATTCCAAACTGGAAGATTTTGTTTGAAATGACGAAGTTTAAACTATGTTGTTTTCTCGTTTGCAGGAGAGAGTTCGTCCTCTGGCTATGACTCAAGTGACTTCTCTGATGATGAACCAGCTCCTGTTCTCACAAAGCCTGTCCAACCAACCACCGCCTCCAAACCTGCCACATCTACTGTGAGAGGAGATGTCATGATGTTCAGAGGGACTGGAAACCTCCAGGACAGCCTCGCTTTCATCCTAGACATGCCTGAGATGTGTGACGTCACCTTTCTGGTGGGCAAGAAGCAGGTTCCCGTTCACGGAGTGAAAGCCATACTAGCCACAAGAAGCAGATGTCTGTACCAGTTGATTCTTCAACATCAGAGGAAGATGGAGGTGACCATCAGTAAGAAGAAGTCCAAGAAATACTCCCATTCATTTCTCTCTGACAAACTGGTCATCAACATCATGGACTACCAGGTCGAGGACTTCAGAAAGTTCATTACTTTTGTACACTCTGGAAAAGTGAACATCCATATAAACAGCGTCATAGGTGAGTTACTATATTGTAATTTACAGACTGTAAATACTTATATATAATCAAATGTCTTTAAGATACCATTGAAAGTTTTCCTTTTCATTTTAGCTGAAATTGTAACTCTGTTAAGAAGAACATAATTTTAGTGGAAGGTAGCCCTCTCTTTTGGTTATAGTGCCATGACATTTGAACAAGATTTTGATGTTTTACCTTGATTTCTAGGACGACTTTGTGCTGCCAGCGAGTTCCACTTCCCAGATCTCCAGACTGCCTGTATGGACTACATACGTAGATGTCGTGGTCAAGGTCAGAGGTCAACTCTACTGGACTCTGCCTGGGATTACCAACACAAACGAGCTGCACAGAAACTCATCTGTCAGGTAAGGATATCATCTGTTAACTGATTCACTTTTCCAAACTCATTTGTCAGGTAGCTTGTCTTCATTATTCTCAAGTAAGGAATGTTTTCATTATGTCATTTTTCATTGATATGTGTTTCAATTTCTAAAAGTTTCATATTTGTTTTTCAGTTGACCAGTGTGGCCAGATGAAGGTCGCTAGTTCGATGTCAGGGTTAACCCTTTGAGACTTCCATAAGTCAAGTAGAGCTATCCAGGGTGGAATGCTGAAGACCAAGGAACCAAATGCCAGTTGAAGTTCCTGAGATCCAACAGATATTCAGACAGGGTCACACGATGTCACAGACAGCATGATTTATCCTAAGAAAACTCAGGATTGAGGCTGGACTGACACTGTCATGATTTCAAGAAGAAACATCTTGAGGAAGAACTTAACCTGCCTGAAGAACGACATGAAGAAAAGAAAAAAGTAGAACAAGTTATTACTGCCAATCATTTGTTCTTCCTTAACTGGATTTGTTGCATGTTTTGAAATGTGAAATAAAAACATATGGAACACATTTATTCAGAGTGTTGTTGTAAGTGAAATTAAATCTAATGAGATGAGAAGTGATTTATAGTGACCTTGTATGAATCCTTAGCCTTAATGAGTACGAAGAGAATTTTTTTAACAAAATACAGAACAAACTCTATATACAAAACCATGAACATTTCAAGATGCCTTCTAATGTTAAATGTTATGCCTTCTCAAAAAGTATCAATCTCCACCAAAATGTAAACACTCCGCCTATTGAAAAAACATCATCTTAGTCAGTTATGATATATTATGACATAATAATGGTAAAATAAGATAATGGTTTTAAATGATAGACTTTCATAATATGCGTTGTACTAATCAATTAGGGCCAGGAATTCAGATATATTATTCAGATTCAGGAATATTAACGTTTCTGGATTGATGGGAAAAAACTCAATGAAGAAGACAATTATTTAACTGAACACTCTGAATTCTACACATTATATAGGATCCATTTCGTTTTTTGGGGGGGTTATATAGCTTCCGCCATGCCATTGTTACTTCAATTTTAACGATTTGAGACCTGTTGAGGGTTAATTATCACTCTCAACATTAAGTTTTGGGACTACAAAAACTAACAAGCATGAAAGGACTAGATTAAACTCGGCTCAATAATTATGGATTTCATCTTTTATGGTAAACCTATCAAATGTTCATGATATAATTTTTATGAAAATCATATGTATTTGGAAAGCACGCTGCTTTTGAAACGATTTATAAAATCTACCTGATGAATAATGGTTTAAGATCCTATTACATATTTTATATTAGTTTTGATATGAATAATGGTAGTTTTTGCCCCCAAATAAGCATATTAGAGGTATTACTCTTTTGAAATATCATGATGTTTCAGTGAATATCTTCATATGCCAATCTGATATTTTTAGTTTTTCAATGGATCAAAAGCGTTTACCTACGATTCAGTAATCTATTTATGCTCCAAATAATATATTGTCTGTAGGCTGTGCCATGCACATATATTAAGAAAAATGTAAAAGCTAACTAAAACCTAAATCAAATAGAAGAATGTGCTAGGTTTCTAGAATGTCATTCTCTCACCAGAAACCTTGAAGTATCATGATTTCCCAAGAGCAACGAACCTAGACTGATGTGCCAAAAGCTTTCTCAGACAGTTTTAGCAACGTGGTTTCCGTTCACACATTATTTTGCCTCAAAAGATTGTTGTTCATTATCATTATCCTATTATGAGGGATTGGATATTCTGGTTATCCCCATAAAAATCTTGAGTACCATTGCCATAAGACAAAACCTTTTATTGTGATACTTGTTATTTGGATATTGATCAAATCACCAAATATGAGAATGAATACAATCCTTTAAATTAATTTTCGGATGCATCAAACAAACAATTCTTTATCATATAATAAGTTATATTGGATATTCTGGTTGTCTCCATAAAAATATTGAGTACCATTGCCATAAAGATATATCCCTTGCAAACTATCACAGGTGAATTATTGAAAGACAATCAGATTTTGAAAAGTCACTCTACCTTTTAAATAACAGTTGAACAATCTTCAGGTTATAAGTATTGATTTTAACCCAAATACAACTCGGGCAACTGAGGAAACATGAAAGGCAGAACTTACTAGAAATGTGCAAGAATGTGTAATACATTCATTGTTTCATTCATCAAGCAAAAGCGTTTGTGCACCATTTTATATCAATTACAAAATCATTGTCATCTTTAGGTTATACCTATATTATCTGTTGATTTGACATAAGTTTGGTATATTTAAATAATGTTTTGAAATGTGAGTTTTTACCAAGGTTTCATTTGTAAGATTGTAATTGATTGTATTTTGCTGTATTTATGAATCTGTGAATGTAATGTAAGCGTCTCTATGTTGTTATAAATAAAATGAACTTGTCCTTTGTTCGTTGTCCTTTGCTGAAATAACAGAACCTAGATTCAGAATGATTACATGCATGCACATGTTGAATTTATATATCCTTGTTATGAAATATACATTTGTGATAATAAGACTAAATGTGAGTGGCATATATTTGTTGTTGACATAGACAAACATTGATATAAGCCAGTGGCCTGTTTGTTGGTCCATTTTTTTATGATTTCAATACAAATTATTAATTTAAACAAAACAGTTTGTCTGATGTGGGACAAAAATGTTTATATAATCTCAAGTGAAATCCGCTAGACGAAGTCAAGATAATAATTAGCCAATGCAACAGATATACGCGCTATTTGTAGCTATCAATTAAATAAACAGATAGAACGCTAATCTATCTAAGTTAAATACTATCTATTAAACTTTTTTACTTTTTACTATGTATCAAAATCTTTGAATTTTAAACTAACATGACTGCAAATTTCATTTCTTCGACAGGTCAAGACAATAATTTCAACAAATGTGATAATTTGCAATAAAATCATTCACATAACCGAATACTTTAAAATGGAACCACCCATGAAAATGTTTTAAAAACACAATTTAGTACGATTTGTCATTTGGCATTTTGTTTGGACAATGATCAATTCTACTAACGATCACAACATTGTGTTGACAACACCTTTATCGTCTCTTAATTGCCTTATTTTACCTTGATTGAGAAGTAACTTGTTTTCACAACCATTTCGATCAAATGTCAACATGTTTCCTTATTGTTTGAACTGCAGGGATTTCATTTATTATTTACGTGGCATGTTCTTATTGCAGACAGACAGATAGTCGATTTGAGTCGCACATGATATTCACACAAATATGCAATGCATTATGACATGAACGGTAGCCATTCTGAGGAATATGAGTTATTTTGGCAAGAAATACACGTATAAATACATAAACACAATCGGTTTTATGTCATTACACCAAGCATCAAGATCTTTTAAATCAAATAATATGTAGATTCAATGTTAAAAGAATGCTCACAACCGAAAGGCAATATGACACACACAAAAACAATATCGCCATCATCTGTAAAGTCAGTCTTGAGATCTTGAAGAGCAATCTGGTTATATACGTTCCTCTAATAGCCTACGATTGTCAATATTTTCTAATAAATTATTCTAATGAAGAAAGGATTCAAACGGAAAAAAATTATAACACAACCAAATTCCTCTTGGCATAATGTTTTGAAAACAATCAGCTAATTACGTTGATTAAAGCATTTGGATAATTACAAATTAAGTCGTTTTTAATTGACTTAATGTATTTCGATTAGGAAGTTGCTGCAGCTTGTGTTTTCACAACAATTTATCTCGCCTGTCAAACTGCTTTCTTTGTTACAAAGTGTTACGGTAATGTTTTGTATTCACAAAACTAAGAACATGAAAACAAAGTTGACCAAAGTTGAAAGTTCTTAGGCAGTTTATCATGGGACTTACCTTTATGAAAATACTATCAATGTGGTTATGCCACATGCAACCCTAGGATTAATCATGCAGGATTAATCCTTGAAATTTCATAATATTTTTCGAAATAGTATTTTGACTACACAATTCAATGTCCATGCTTTCAGTCATTTTATAGGTTAACAAAAACTTTGCCTTTTAAATTTTTCACTGCTAACGGAGAATTTCTTATCTGTATCACTTTCTTGAAAGCACTTTTAGCAAATAGCAAATAGAGCATGAGCAAATAGATATTTTCAATACATATAGTTTAAAAACAACTGGAGAACTTCCAAGACTTCACTTCACAAGATATTCTATTGATAGAGAAAACGTCCAAATTAAATGCTACACAAGCTTGACCATAAATAGACGTATACAGTTTTCATAACATACATGTAAAATGATATTCATGAACAAGGATATACATGTCAAATGAAACCTACATCAAAAGAAAGTAACTGAATCCATTTCCCTTGAATATGTGAAATCAATCATGGGCCCTTTATCAAATTTAATGTCAATTACACTGCAAAACAGCAAATTGAAGAGCGCAAATCTGACCTTCAACAAAGAACAAACCAATCCCAAACATAAACAGACAGCAACAACAGGTGCGTGCTTCTGAGCTTAAGTTGTTGATGTTTTGCTGCAGGGAACTGGTGTTCAACACTAATCACGTGACAAGAGCAGAGCGTGAGGGAAGCCTCAATGTCAACACTGACAGCTTAGCTAACTGTGATTGTGACAGTGACACGTGTGTTGATAGTCAGCTGTATATAGCAGGAGGATCGACTGGGAGAGACATTCCACTTCTGGATACACTCACAGCAATATCCCAAAGCTACTTGTTTATATACTCTTAAACATGGACCGTTCTGATTCCCGGTTTTGCTTGATGGATTCTGATTATTTGGATTCTGTACACCAAACTATTGCAGATGATGATGGTAAATTATCTAAACTCCGTTTTACTTCATACATTTTTCTTAGATTAACACATATATTCATAAACTATATACCTAAATTCCAAACTTGAAGATTTTGTTTGAAATGACGAAGATTAAACTATGTCGTTTTCTCGTTTGCAGGAGAGAGTTCGTCCTCTGGCTATGACTCAAGTGACTTCTCTGATGAAGAACCAGCTCCTGTTCTCACTAAACCTGTCCAACCCACTGCCGCCCACAAACCTGCCACATCTACTGTCAGAGGAGACGTCATGATGTTCAGAGGGACTGGGAACCTCCAGGACAGCCTCGCTTTCATCCTCGACATGCCTGAGATGTGTGACGTCACCTTCCTGGTGGGCAAGAAGCAGGTTCCCGTTCACGGAGTGAAAGCCATACTGGCCACAAGAAGCAGATGTCTGTACCAGATGATTCTTCAAAACCAAAGGAAGATGGAGGAGACAATCAGTAAGAAGAAGTCCAAGAAACACTCCCACTCATCTCTCTCTGACAAACTGGTCATCAGCGTCATGGACTACCAGGTCGAGGACTTCAGAAAGTTCATCACTTTTGTACACTCTGGAAAGGTCAATATCCACATGAACAGTGTCATAGGTAAGTTATTATTTTGTAATCAAAAGATTGTTAACACGAGTGTTTAATCTAATGTCTTTAAGATACCATTGACGGTTTTAATTTTCATTTTATCTGAAATTGAATTTTAGTGGAAAGTAGCTGTCTTATGCTGTCATGACATTTGAACAAGATTTTGATAATTTACCTTGATGTCTGGGACTACTTTGTGCTGCCAGCGAATTCCAATTCCCAGATCTCCAGACTGCCTGTATGGACTACATACGTAGATGTCGTGGTCAAGGTCAGAGGTCAACTCTACTGGACTCTGCCTGGGGTTACCAACACAAACGAGCTGCACAGAAAATCATCTGCCAGGTAAGGATATCATCTGTTAAACTGATTCACTGTTCCAAATTCAAATGTCAGGTAACTTATCTTCATTATTCTCAAGCAACAAATGTTTTCCTTCTGTCATTTTTTATTGATATGTGTAAAAATTTCAATGTAATTGATTTCTAAAATGTTCATTTTTGTTTTGCAGTTAACCAGTGTAGCCAGATGAAGGTTGCTAGTTCCATGTCAGGGTTAACCCTTTGAGACTTCCATTAGTCAAGCAGAGCTATCCACGGTCGAATGCTGAAAACCAAGGAACCAAATGCCAGTTGAACTTCCTGAGGTCCAACAGAAATTCAGACAGGGTCACACGATGTCACAGACAGCAGAATTTATCCTAAGAAAAAAAACAGGATTGAGGTTGGATTGACACTGTCATGATTTCAAGAAGAAACATATTGAGGAAGAACTTAACCTGCCTGAAGAACGATGTGGAGAAAAGAAGAAATGTAGAAACAAGTTACTACTGACACTCATTTGTTCTTCCTTAAATATACTTGTTGCATGTTTTTAAATGTGAAATAAAAACATATGGAACACATTTATTTAGAGCGTTGTTGTAAGTGAAATGAAATTTAATATAATATTGAGACCTTATAAAATCAAGGTATTTATGAGCATGAAGAACACATTTGAACAAAATACGGAACCAGCTCCATATGACATATTTCACATCTCCAGGAGTAGCTGAGATCACATCAATCATCAAAAACGCTCCCACCAAATCCTGTGCTCTTGATCCTATGCCTACTTGGATATTAAAGGACTGCCTTTTAGCCTTGGCCGGTCCAATCAACGACATAATTCACACATCCTTGGAGACTGGATCTGTCCCTCCAGTACTTAAACAAGCACTGATTACCCCTGTCCTCAAAAAGGCCTCTCTGGATACCAATGTATTGAAAAACTTCCGCCCTATCTCAAATCTACCTTTCTTATCCAAGATCCTCGAGAAGGTTGTACTCAAAAGGTTGCAAGATCATCTAAAACGCCACCAACTTTCTGAAGATCTCCAATCTGCGTACAAATCGGTACACAGTACTGAAACTGCTCTCATTCGAGTACAGAATGACATACTTCGATCAATGGACAACAGAGAAGTCGTTCTGCTGACCATGATAGATCTCTCCTCGGCGTTTGACACTGTTAACCATGAGATCCTTCTAACCCGACTTGAACACAGTCTTGGCATAAAAGGTGTTCCCCTCCAGTGGTTGAGATCGTATCTCTCTGGGAGGATAAACCAAGTGCAGATCAACGGTGCCCTTTCAGACTCACATGTGATGTCTTGTAGAGTACCGCAGGGCTCAGTCCTTGGGCCTGTCCTCTTCTCACTTTACATCATACCACTTGGCAACTTGATTCGTCAACACGGATTGAATTTTCACAGCTACGCTGACGACAATCAGATCTACATAAGTGTCAAACCGACCAATGTTGACGTTGGGCGAGAAAACTTAGAGCGTTGCATGCATGATATTCGTCGATGGATGTCTAAAAACTATCTTAAACTAAATGATCAGAAAACAGAATACATCATTTTCGGCTCCACTCAGCAGCTCCTCAAAGTCCCTGAAACACCAATCACCATAGGAAACTCAAAAGTCACTCCTTCTGACTGTGTCCGCAACCTTGGCGTCATGTTCGACAAGACACTGTCACCAGATACTCAAGCACTTGCAGTAGCCAGAACTGCAAATATCCATATCAGGAACATTGGAAAAATCCGTGGATTCTTGGACGTCAAAACCACAAAGCTACTCATGCACAGCTACGTCTTATCGAGACTTGATTATTGCAACGCCCTTCTTGGCTGTACAGCATCAACAAAACACCTTCAGAGAGTGCAGAACACTGCTGCACGCATTATCACAAGAACCCGTAAACATGAGCACATCACTCCTGTTTTGGCAAGTCTACACTGGCTTCCCATCAACGAAAGAATCAAATTCAAAATTCTGACGCTAACCTTCACAGTGCTCAATCACCCTGATGCGCCTCCATATCTTAAATCCCTAATCTGCCCATACCAGCCAAGAAGACAGCTGAGATCAGCAGCCAGCAACCTATTGACAGTACCGGACGTCAAAACCAAAATGGCTGAAAGGTCATTTTCTGTGTCCGCTCCTGTTCTCTGGAATTGTCTGCCAATGGACATCAAGCTGGAATCAGACTATCAGACATTCAGGAAGCTACTAAAGACACACCTGTACAGACAGGCATACCCATCAATAGCCTGCTAGACTGTTACAGCGCCGTTGAGCAGCAGATACGCTGGAAAGCAGGCGCTTTATAAATCCATTATATATATATATATATACGAAGCCATGAACATTTCAAGATTCCTTAAAACTTATTCCTCTCAGCTGGCCGTTGAATGTTTGCGAAGCTAGTAAAGTGGAGCAATTCAAGGAATCAATGAATATGATATCATGTCACAGAATATATGACATTTTCAATCAGTTACTATTACTTCACGCTATTACTAATCATACATTCTCTTCCCACAGAGGTAGATCAAGTCAAAAAATGTTCATACTACCTCTGTTCTATTAAGACCAAATCAGTGTAGTTTCCCCTGGCGGACAAAAATTACACCACAATCTGTTTGAATTGCATTAGCTAATGACAACGCTTCTCGCATGGAAAGGGGGGTTCATAACACATGTACAATGCCTTTGCCATGATTCAGTAGCCAAAATGATAATTTAAGAACAGCATCGCTGATTGCACAACTTACTGTAATTGTCTCCAATCATTCTAGTCCACAAACTCGACGTAATAGAACAGAGGCTGCATCAACATTTTAAGACTTGATCTGCCTCTGGGGAGAGAATGCTGACCATTAAGTCAGATTGAAATGTTTTAGGAGAAAGCCTTGCATCCTGATTCTTGCTTAACTAAAACTGTCTCATAATGAAGAAATCCTTTGATTTGTGTTCATCACACTAACACGTCTTTTAATCTTATCATTGATTAACAATCTATCAGCAGATTTTGAATAACAGTGACAAACACAAATATCCCTATTTAGTAACTGCATTGATGAATAATCTTCAAATTAAAGAGTTACTTTGTGCTTGCTTCTCAACAAGTATCAATCTCCCCCGAGGTGTATAGATTCAGAACTTGAAATCACTAGAAATGAGCAATAATGTGTATAATGCCCAAAGTTTCATTCATCAGGCAAAAGGGTTTGTTGTAACGTTTGTCACATTTGTGAACAATAGACCGATCCAGTCTGTCAATCAAAATCTCGCGCATGAGTTATTTCAGCCAATCAGAGCGGCGATTTCGCTACGCAAATTTGTCAACTTTACTTCCGGGGACAAACAAAGCTATAATGGCGACTCGTTTCTGTTTTTGCAAATAACATTTAAAATGACGTTCTTTACGATATTTATACAACGATGTCATGACATAAGTATTCCTCACTGTGAAGGGTAACAGGATTACCGTTATCCATCGCTAAAATTGTGGAAAAGGCTCACTACATGGTAAAAAAACAATCGCGGGTAGGACAAGTGCTCGAAGGTGAGAAATTGCACGAATTACGCACTTTTTAAGTCACTCCCATAAACTTTTAACAAGATGACAGCTCTAAGTATCCTTTGATAATTTATCTTCAGTACTTAATGTTTCTGAATCAACAGTTCATTGAAGTTGATCGACATCATTAATAACAATTCTACACGTTGACATTTCGGCAGTTTTCGAAATTTCGCCAATTGTAAACAAACTGTACCAAATACGGTTATATAAAGTTATTTAACTGATCGTTTCCAACATGTTTTTGTTAATGGTAGTTTTTCTAGAAAACAGTTTTTAAATGCAGGAGTACCCCAAGACTCAGTCCTTGGTCCTTTCTTATTTCTTATTTATATCAACGACATAAGTACTGAATTAGAAAATATTTCACGACTCTTTGCCGACTACACTTGCATAGGATCCTCAGCCATGGATATGAAGACAATTGAAGACAGTCTAAATAAAGATTTGATAACGCTAGATAAATGGGCAAAAACTTGGTTAGTTAATTTTAATCCTTCTAAAACTAAGAGCGTACTTTTTACACATAAAATCAACCATGAATACCCTTCTCTTGTAAATGGTAATACCAATATTGAAAATGTTAAAAGTCATAAACACTTAGGAGTTATGTTGTCCAATGATATTAAATGGAATGATCATATTGAAGGTTTTCATTTTCATTTTAGCTGAAATTAACTCTGTTAAGAAGAACATAATTTTAGTGGAAGGTAGCCCTGTTTTTTTGGTTATACTGTCATGACATTTGAACAAGATTTTGATATTTTACCTTGATTTCTAGGACTACTTTGTGATGCCAGCGAGTTCCACTTCCCAGATCTCCAAGCTGCCTGTATGGACTACATACGTAGATGTCGTGGTGAAGGTCAGAGGTCAACTCTACTGGACTCTGCCTGGGATTACCAACACAAACGAGCTGCACAGAAACTCCTCTGCCAGGTAAGGATATCATCTGTTAAACTGATTCACTTTTCCAAACTCATTTGTCAGACAGTTTATCTTATTATTCTCAAACAACAATGATTTAGTTGTGTCATTTTCATTGATATGTGTTCAAATTTCAATGTAATTGATTTTTAAAATTTTCATTTTTGTTTTGCAGTTTACCAGTGTGGCCAGATGAAGGTCGCTAGTTCCATGTCAGGGTTAACCCTTTGAGACTTCCATAAGTCAAGCAGAGCTATCCAGCGTCGAATGCTGAAAACCAAGGAACCAAATGCCAGTTGAACTTCCTGAGGTCCAACAGAAATTAAGACAGGGTCACACGATGTCACAGACAGCATGATTTATCCTAAGAAAACGTCAGGATTGAGATTGGACTGACACCATCAGGATTTCAAGAAGAAACATCTTGAGGAAGAACTTAACCTGCCTGAAGAACGATGTGAAGAAAAGAAAAAAGTAGAACAAGTTATTACTGCCAATCATTTGTTCTTCCTTAAGTGGATTTGTTGCATGTTTTGAAATGTGAAATAAAAACATATGGAACACATTTATTTAGAGTGTTGTTGTAAGTGAAATTAAATCTAATGAGATGAGAAGTGATTTATAGTGACCTTGTATGAATCCTTAGCCTTAATGAGTACGAAGAGAATTTTTTGAACAAAATACAGAACAAACTCTATATACAAAACCATGAACATTTCAAGATGCCTTCTAATTTTAAATGTTATGCCTTCTCAAAAAGTATCAATCTCCACCAAAATGTATACACTCCGCCTATTGAAACAACATCATCTTAGTCAATTATGATACATTATGACATAATAATGGTAAAATAAGATAATGGTTTTAAATGATAGACTTTCATAATATGCGTTGTACTAATTTATTAGGGCCAGGAATTCAGATATATTATTCAGATTCAGGAATATTAACGTTTCTTGATAGATGGGAAAAAACTCAATGAAGAAGACAATTATTTTACTGAACCATCTGAATTCTACACATTATAATGGATCCATTTCGGTTTTTTGGGGGGTTATAATTTCCGCCACGCATTGCATGGTAAGAGTTACTTCAATTTGAACGATTTGAGACCTGTTGAGGGTTAATTATCACTCTCAACATTTAGTTTTGGTACTACAAAAACTAACAAGCATGTAAGGACTAAATTAAACTCGGCTCAATAATTATGGATTTCATCTTTCAAAGTAAACCTATCAAATGTTCATGATATAATTTTTATGAAAGTCATATGCATTTGGAAAGCACGCTGCTTTTCAAACGATTTATAAAATCTACCTGATGAATAATGGTTTAAGATCCTATTACATATTTTATATTAGTTTTGATGTGAATAATGGTAGTTTTTGCCCCCAAATAAGCATATTAGAGGTATTACTCTTTTGAAGTATCATGATGTTTCAGTGAATATCTTCATATGCCAATCTGATATTTTTAGTTTTTCAATGGATCAAAAGCGTTTACCTACGATGCAGTAATCTATTTATGCCCCAAATAATATATTGTATGTAGGCTGTGCCAAGCACATATATTAAGAAAAATGTAAAAGCTAACTAAAACCTAAATCTAATAGGAGAATGTGCTAGGTTTCTAGAATGGCAAGTCATTCTCTCACCAGAAACCTTGAAGTATCATGATTTCCCAAGAGCAACGAACCTAGACTGATGTGCCAAAAGCTTTCTCAGACAGTTTTTGCAACGTGGTTTCCGTTCACACATTATTTTGCCTCAAAAGATTGTTGTTCATTATCATTAACCTATTATGAGGGATTGGATATTCTGGTTATCCCAATAAAAATCTTGAGTACCATTGCCATAAGACAAAACCTGTTATTGTGATACTTGTTATTTGGAATTTGATCAAATCACCATATATGAGAATGAATAAAATCCTTTTAATTAATTTTCGGATGCATCAAACAAACAATTCTTTATCATATAATAAGTTATATTGGATATCCTGGTTGTCCCCATAAAAATATTGAGTACCATTGCCATAAAGATACATCCCTTGCAAACTATCACAGGTGAATTATTTAAAGACAATCAGATTTTGAAAAGTCACTCTACCTTTTAAATAACAGTTGAACAATCTTCAGGTTATAAGTATTGATTTTAACCCAAATACAACTCGGGCAACTGAGGAAACATGAAAGGCGGAACTTACTAGAAATGTGCAAGAATGTGTAATACATTCTTTGTTTCATTCATCAAGCAAAAGAGTTTGTGCATCATTTTATATCAATTACAAAATCATTGTCATCTTTAGGTTATACCTATATTATCTGTTGATTGACATAAGTTTGGTATATTTAAATAATGTTTTGAAATGTGAGTTTTTACCAAGGTTTCATTTGTAAGATTGTAATTGATTGTATTTTGCTATATTTATGAATCTGTGAATGTAATGTAAGCGTCTCTATGTTGTTATAAATAAAATGAACTCAAACTGTTTAAAAACCATTAAACGGTTAATGAAAAGTTACGTGATGTAGACGGATGTTATGAATGCAGTTTTATAAGAATTCATGATTTCCATATATCCTTACACTTAAGTGTAGGGGAACTGGATTGTTGTTAAAAGTTATGTTTCACCGGAATCGTTTTTATGTCGTATTTGTATTTATGTGCACAATGTTCTTAAATGATTGTATATTTGTTAAAATGATTAATCTGTGAATGTAATAAGAATTCTCTTTAAGACACATAGTAAGTGACATTTGCATCTAATCTTAAAACTTATTTTGGATTTGATAGTAATGCTGGAAAAAGATTTAGTCAAATTATACACTGCAGGTTGATCATAAATTTAAAAGATTCATATCCGACAATCCCTCATGTGTGGTGCTACCTTTAAAGGGGCAGTAGCACGTTTTTAGGAGGAATATAAGGTGATGTCAGGAAAATGAAAATCAATGGTTCCAATAGAAAGACAATGTATTAAAACTAAATGGAGCAGTAATAATTTAAATATATAACGTTAAGTTTAGCCATGCGATTCCTTCTTCTTACACAAAATGAATTAAAGGTGTTCACACAAAAATGGCCGCCAATGGATTTTATGTGAATCTTCATACTTTGTCTTCTGACTATGGGTGATTGGCTTGTGTAATGAGATTGTTGACACTGTCAATATAATACATTTAGCATTAACTTACAATTATAAGTGAAATATTTAAAATATAAAATTATCAAAAAACGTGCTACTGCCCCTTTAAGGACATTATATTTTGCCTGTCAAAACTGTACTAGGTATAACATTAGTGATGCTCTTTTAGGAAACCATTTTCTATCAGTATCTGTATATCACATAATCAAATCTGTACATGATTTTATTACCATACCATAACATTAAGGTCCAGTTTAAACATTAAGTATTATTTGTTGTCCTTTACTGAAATAACAGAACCTAGATTAAGAATGATCACATGCATGCACATGTTGAATTTATATATCCTTGTTATGAAATATACTTTTGCGATTACAAGACGTGCCATATATTTGTTGTTGACGTAGACAAACATTGATATAAGCCACTGTTTGCTGATCCATTTTTTTATGATTTCAGTAGAAATTATTAAGTTTAAACAAAACAGTTTGCCTGATGTGGGACAAAAATGTTTATATAATCTCAAGTGAAATCCGCAAGACGAAGTAAACAAAATAATAAGTCAATGCAACAGATATTCACGCTATTTGTAGCTATCAACTAAATAAACAGATAGAAAGCTAATCTATCTTAGCTAAATGCTCTCTTTCTAACTTCTAAAATCTTTCAATTCTAAACTAACATGACTGCAAATTTCATTTATTCGACAGGTCATGACAATAATTTCAACAAATCTGATAATTTGCAATAAAATCATCCACTTAAGCGAAAACTTTTAAATGGAACCACCCATGAAAATGTTTTAAAAACACAATTCAGTACGATTTGTCATTTGGCATTTTGTTTGGACAATGATCAATTCTACTAACGATCACAACATTGTGTTGACAACACCTTTATCGTCTCTTAATTGCCTTATTTTACCTTGATTGAGAAGTTACTTGTTTTCACAACCATTTCGATCAAATGTCAACATGTTTCCTTATTGTTTGAACTGCAGGGATTTCATTTATTATTTACGTGGCATGTTCTTATTGCAGACAGACAGATAGTCGATTTGAGTCGCACATGATATTCACACAAATATGCAATGCATTATGACATGAACGGTAGCCATTCTGAGGATTATGAGTACTTTGGCAAAAAATACACGTATAAATACATAAACACAATCGGTTTTATGTCATTACACCAAGCATCAACATCTTTTTAAACAAATAATATGTAGATTCAATGTTAAAAGAATGCTCACAACCGAAAGGCAATATGACACACACACAAAAACAATATCGCCAACATCTGTAAAGTCAGTCTTGAGATCTTGAAGAGCAATCTGGTTATATACGTTCCTCTAATAGCCTACGGTTGTCAATATTTTCTAATATATTATTCTAATGAAGTAAGGATTCAAACGAAAAAAAATAAAAACCTAACACATGATAGCCTAACAACCAAATTCCTCTTGGCATAATGTTTTGAAAACAATCAGCTAATTACGTTGATTAAAGCATTTGGATAATTACAAATTAAGTCGTTTTTAATTGACTTAATGTATTTCGATTAGGAAGTTGCTGCAGCTTGTGTTTTCACAACAATTTATCTCGCCTGTCAAACTGCTTTCTTTGTTACAAAGTGTTACGGTAATGTTTTGTATTCACAAAACTAAGAACATGAAAACAAAGTTGACCAAAGTTGAAAGTTCTTAGGCAGTTTATCATGGGACTTACCTTTATGAAAATACTTTCAATGTGGTTATGCCACATGAACCCTAGGATTAATCATGCAGGATTAATCCTTGAAATTTCATAATATTTTTCGAAATAGTATTTTGACTACACAATTCAATGTCCATGCTTTCAGTCATTTTATAGGTTAAAAAAAACCTTTGCCTTTTAAATTTTTTACTGCTAACGGAGAATTTCTTATCTGTATCACTTTCTAGAAAGCACTTTTAGCAAATAGCAAATAGAGCATGAGCAAATAGATATTTTCAATACATTTAGTTTAAAAACAACTGGAGAACTTCCAAGACTTCACTTCACAAGATATTATATTGATTCATGAACAAGGATATACATGTAAAATGAAACCTACATCAAAAGAAAGTAACTGAATCCATTTCCCTTGAATATGTGAAATCAATCATGGGCCCTTTATCAAGTATTATGTCAATTACACTGCAAAACAGCAAATTGAAGAGCGCAAATCGGACCTTCAACAAAGAACAAACCAATCCCAAACATAAACAGACAGCAACAACAGGTGCGTGCTTCTGAGCTTAAGTTGTTGATGTTTTGCTGCAGGGAACTGGTGTTCAACACTAATCAGTCACGTGACACGAGGAGAGCGTGAGGGAAGCCTCAATGTCAACACTGACAGCTAAGCGAACTGTGATTGTGAGAGTGACACGTGTGTTGATAGTCAGCTGTATATAGCAGGAGGAGAGACAGAGAGAGACATTCCACTTCTGGGTACACTCACAGCAACATCTCAAAGCTACTTGTTTATATACTCTTAAACATGGACCGTTCTGATTCCCGAGTTTGCTTGATGGATTATGATTATTTGGATTCTGTAAACCACACTTTTGCAGATGATAATGGTACTTTATGAACTTGATGCATATCTCTTACATTAACACCATATATGCGTAAATTCCAAACATAGAGATATTAATTAAGATGACAAAGAGAATAATAAAACTAATTGGTTTTCTTATTTCTTATTGTTAAAACAAATATATATAGATTTCACTATATATCTAAATTCCAAAGTTGAAGACTTCGTTTGAAATGACGAAAATTAAACTATGTTGTTTTCTCGTTTGCAGGAGAGAGTTCGTCCTCTGGCTATGACTCAAGTGACTTCTCTGATGAAGAACCAGCTCCTGTTCTCACTAAGCCTCGACCAACAACATCCCCCAAACCTACCACATCTACAGCATCTTCTGTGAGTGGAGATGTCATGTTGTTCAGAGGGACTGGAAACCTCCAGGACAGCCTCGCTTTCATCCTTGACATGCCTGAGATGTGTGACGTCACCTTCCTGTTGGGCAAGAAGCAGGTTCCCGTTCACGGAGTGAAAGCCATACTGGCCACAAGAAGCAGTTGTCTGTACCAGTTGATTCTTCAACACCAGAGGAAGATGGAGGAGACCATCAGTAAGAAGAAGTCCAAGAAACACTCCCACTCACCTCTCTCTGACAAACTGGTCATCAGCGTCATGGACTACCAGGTCGAGGACTTCAGAAAGTTCATCACTTTTGTACACTCCGGAAAAGTCAATATCCACATGAACAGCGTCATAGGTAAGTTATTATTTTGTAATCAAAAGATTGTTAACACGATTGTTTAATCTAATGTCTTTAAGATACCATTGAAGGTTTCCTTTTCATTTTATCTGAAATTGAATTTTAGTAGAAAGTAGCTGTCTAATGCTGTCATGACATTTGAACAAGATTTTGATAATTTACCTTGATTTCTAGGACTACTTTGTGCTGCCAGCGAATTCCAATTCCCAGATCTCCAGGCTGCCTGTATGGACTACATACGTAGATGTCGTGGTCAAGGTCAGAGGTCAACTCTACTGGACTCTGCCTGGGGTTACCAACACAAACGAGCTGCACAGAAAATCATCTGCCAGGTAAGGATATCATCTGTTAAACTAATTCACTGTTCCAAATTCAAATGTCAGGTAACTTATCTTCATTATTCTCAAGCAACAAATGTTTTCCTTCTGTCATTTTTTATTGATATGTGTTAAAATTTCAACGTAATTGATTTCTAAAATTTTCATTTTTGTTTTGCAGTTAACCAGTGTAGCCAGATGAAGGTTGCTAGTTCCATGTCAGGGTTAACCCTTTGAGACTTCCATAAGTCAAGCAGAGCTATCCAGGGTCGAATGCTGAAAACCAAGGAACCAAATGCCAGTTGAACTTCCTGATGTCCAACAGAAATTAAGACAGGGTCACACGATGTCACAGACAGCAGCATTTATCCTAAGAAAAAAACAGGATTGAGGTTGGATTGACACTGTCAAGATTTCAAGAAGAAACATCTTGAGGAAGAACTTAACCTGCCTGAAGAACGATGTGGAGAAAAGAAGAAAGGTAGAAACAAGTTATTACTGACAATCATTTGTTCTTCCTTAACTGGACTTGTTGCATGTTTAAAATGTGAAATAAAAACATATGGAACACATTTATTTAGAGCGTTGTTGTAAGTGAAATGAAATTTAATATAATTATGAGACCTAATAGAATCAAGGTATTTATGAGCATGAAGAACACATTTGAACAAAATACGGAACCAGCTCCATATACGAAGCCATGAACATTTCAAGATTCCTTAAAACATATTCCTTTCAGCTGGCCGTTGAATGTTTGCGAAGCTAGTAAAGTGGAGCAATTCAAGGAATCAATGAATATGATATCATGTCACAGAATATATGACATTTTCAATCAGTTACTATTACTTCACGCTATTACTAATCATACATTCTCTTCCCACAGAGGTAGATCAAGTCATAAAATGTTCATACTACCTCTGTTCTATTAAGACCAAATCAGTGTAGTTTCCCCTGGCGGACAAAAATTACACCACAATCTGTTTGAATTGCATTAGCTAATGACAACGCTTCTCGCATGGAAAGGGGGGTTCATAACACATGTACAATGCCTTTGCCATGATTCAGTAGCCAAAATGATAATTTAAGAACAGCATCGCTGATTGCACAACTAACTGTAATTGTCTCCAATCATTCTAGTCCATAAACTCGACGTAATAGAACAGAGGCTGCATCAACATTTTAAGACTTGATCTGCCTCTGGGGAGAGAATGCTGACCATTAAGTCAGATTGAAATGTTTTAGGAGAAAGCCTTGCATCCTGATTCTTGCTTAACTAAAACTGTCTCATAATGAAGAAATCCTTTGATTTGTGTTCATCACACTAACACGTCTTTTAATCTTATCATTGATTAACAATCTATCAGCAGATTTTGAATAACAGTGACAAACACAAATATCCCTATTT
This sequence comes from Steromphala cineraria, assembly GCA_916613615.1. Classification (NCBI taxonomy): domain Eukaryota; kingdom Metazoa; phylum Mollusca; class Gastropoda; order Trochida; family Trochidae; genus Steromphala; species Steromphala cineraria. Next base: position 62,534,852 of record OU744721.1, on the reverse strand, counting down.
AGTAACTGCATTGATGAATAATCTTCAAATTAAAGAGTTACTTTGTGCTTGCTTCTCAACAAGTATCAATCTCCCCCGAGGTGTATAGATTCAGAACTTGAAATCACTAGAAATGAGCAATAATGTGTATAATGCCCAAAGTTTCATTCATCAGGCAAAAGGGTTTGTTGTAACGTTTGTCATATTTGTGATCAATAGACCGATCCAGTCTGTCAATCAAAATCTCGCGCATGCGTTATTTCAGCCAATCAGAGCGGCGATTTAGCTACGCGAATTTGTCAACTTTACTTCCGGGGACAAACAAAGCTATAATGGCGACTTGTTTCTGTTTTTGCAAATAACATTTAAAATGACGTTCTTTACGATATTTATACATCGATGTCATGACATAAGTATTCCTCACTGTGAAGGGTAACAGGATTACCGTTATCCATCGCTAAAATTGTGGAAAAGTCTCACTACATGGTAAAAAAACAATCGCGGTTCGGACAAGTGCTCGAAGGTGAGAAATTGCACGAATTACGCACTTTTTAAGTCACTCCCATAAACTTTCAACAAGATGACAGCTCTAAGTATCCTTTGATAATTTATCTTCAGTACTTAATGTTTCTGAATCAACAGTTCATTGAAGTTGATCGACATCAACAATTCTACACGTTGACATTTCGGCAGTTTTCGAAATTTCGCCATATTGTAAACAAACTGTACCAAATACGGTTATATAAAGATATTTAACTGATCGTTTCCAACATGTTTTTGTTAATGGTAGTTTTTCTAGAAAACAGTTTTTAAATGCAGGAGTACCCCAAGGCTCAGTCCTTGGTCCTTTCTTATTTCTTATTGATATCAACGACATAAGTACTGAATTAGAAAATATTTCACGACTCTTTGCCGACGACACTTGCATAGGATCCTCAGCCATGGATATGAAGACAATTGAAGACAGTCTAAATAAAGATTTGATAACGCTAGATAAATGGGCAAAAACTTGGTTAGTTGATTTGAATCCTTCTAAAACTAAGAGCGTACTTTTTACACATAAAATCAACCATGAATACCCTTCTCTTGTAAATGGTAATACCAATATTGAAAATGTTAAAAGTCATAAACACTTAGGAGTTATGTTGTCCAATGATATTAAATGGAATGATAATGAATAAAATCCTTTAAATTAATTTTCGGATGCATCAAACAAACAATTCTTTATCATATAATAAGTTATATTGGATATTCTGGTTGTCTCCATAAAAATATTGAGTACCATTGCCATAAAGATATATCCCTTGCAAACTATCACAGGTGAATAATTGAAAGACAATCAGATTTTGAAAAGTCACTCTACCTTTTAAATAACAGTTGAACAATCTTCAGGTTATAAGTATTGATTTTAACCCAAATCCAACTCGGGTAACTGAGGAAACATGAAAGGGGGAACTTACTAGAAATGTGCAAGAAAGTGTAATAGATTCATTGTTTCATTCATCAAGCAAAAGAGTTTGTGCACCATTTTATATCAATTACAAAATCATTGTCATCTTTTGGTTATACCTATATTATCTGTTGATTTGACATAATTTTGGTTTATTTAAATAATGTTTTGAAATGTGAGTTTTTACCAAGGTTTCATTTGTAAGATTGTAATTGATTGTATTTTGCTATATTTATGAATCTGTGAATGTAATGTAAGCGTCTCTATGTTGTTATAAATAAAATGAACTCAAACTGTTTAAAAACCATTAAACGGTTAATGAAAAGTTACGTGATGTAGACGGATGTTATGAATGCAGTTTTATAAGAATTCATGATTTCCATATATCCTTACACTTAAGTGTAGGGGAACTGGATTGTTGTTAAAAGTTATGTTTCACCGGAATCGTTTTTATGTCGTATTTGTATTTATGTGCACAATGTTCTTAAATGATTGTATATTTGTTAAAATTATTAATCTGTGAATGTAATAAGAATTCTCTTTAAGACACATAGTAAGTGACATTTGCATCTAATCTTAAAACTTATTTTGGATTTGATAGTAATGCTGGAAAAAGATTTAGTCAAATTATACACTGCAGGTTGATCATAAATTTAAAAGATTCATATCCGACAATCCCTAATGTTAGTGTGGTGCTACCTTTAAAGGGGCAGTAGCACGTTTTTAGGAGGAATATAAGGTGATGTCAGGAAAATGAAAATTAATGGTTCCAATTGAAAGACAATGTATTAAAACTAAATGGAGCAGTAATAATTTAAATATATAACGTTAAGTTTAGCCATGCGATTCCTTCTTCTTACACAAAATGAATTAAAGGTGTTCACACAAAAATGGCCGCCAATGGATTTTATGTGAATCTTCATACTTTGTCTTCTGACTATGGGTGATTGGCTTGTGTAATGAGATTGTTGACACTGTCAATATAATACATTTAGCATTAACTTACAATTATAAGTGAAATATTTAAAATATAAAATTATCAAAAAAACGTGCTACTGCCCCTTTAAGGACATTATATTTTGCCTGTCAAAACTGTACTAGGTATAACATTAGTGATGCTCTTTTAGGAAACCATTTTCTATCAGTATCTGTATATCACATAATCAAATCTGTACATGATTTTATTACAATACCATAACATTAAGGTCCAGTTTAAACATTAAGTATTATTTGTTGTCCTTTACTGAAATAACAGAACCTAGATTAAGAATGATCACATGCATGCACATGTTGAATTTATATATCCTTGTTATGAAATATACTTTTGCGATTACAAGACGTGCCATATATTTGTTGTTGACGTAGACAAACATTGATATAAGCCACTGTTTGCTGATCCATTTTTTTATGATTTCAGTAGAAATTATTAAGTTTAAACAAAACAGTTTGCCTGATGTGGGACAAAAATGTTTATATAATCTCAAGTGAAATCCGCAAGACGAAGTAAACAAAATAATAAGTCAATGCAACAGATATTCACGCTATTTGTAGCTATCAACTAAATAAACAGATAGAAAGCTAATCTATCTTAGCTAAATGCTCTCTTTCTAACTTCTAAAATCTTTCAATTCTAAACTAACATGACTGCAAATTTCATTTATTCGACAGGTCATGACAATAATTTCAACAAATCTGATAATTTGCAATAAAATCATCCACTTAAGCGAAAACTTTTAAATGGAACCACCCATGAAAATGTTTTAAAAACACAATTCAGTACGATTTGTCATTTGGCATTTTGTTTGGACAATGATCAATTCTACTAACGATCACAACATTGTGTTGACAACACCTTTATCGTCTCTTAATTGCCTTATTTTACCTTGATTGAGAAGTTACTTGTTTTCACAACCATTTCGATCAATTGTCAACATGTTTCCTTATTGTTTGAACTGCAGGGATTTCATTTATTATTTACGTGACATGTTCTTATTGCAGACAGACAGATAGTCGATTTGAGTCGCACATGATATTCACACAAATATGCAATGCATTATGACATGAACGGTAGCCATTCTGAGGATTATGAGTTACTTTGGCAAAAAATACACGTATAAATACATAAACACAATCGGTTTTATGTCATTACACCAAGCATCAACATCTTTTTAAACAAATAATATGTAGATTAAATGTTAAAAGAATGCTCACAACCGAAAGGCAATATGACACACACAAAAACAATATCGCCAACATCTGTAAAGTCAGTCTTGAGATCTTGAAGAGCAATCTGGTTATATACGTTCCTCTAATAGCCTACGGTTGTCAATATTTTTTAATATATTGTTCTAATGAAGTAAGGATTCAAACGGAAAAAAATAAAAACCTAACACATGATAGCCTAACAACCAAATTCCTCTTGGCATAATGTTTTGAAAACAATCAGCTAATTACGTTGATTAAAGCATTTGGATAATTACAAATTAAGTCGTTTTTAATTGACTTAATGCATTTCGATTAGGAAGTTGCTGCAGCTTGTGTTTTCACAACAATTTATCTCGCCTGTCAAACTGCTTTCTTTGTTACAAAGTGTTACGGTAATGTTTTGTATTCACAAAACTAAGAACATGAAAACAAAGTTGACCGAAGTTGAAAGTTCTTAGGCAGTTTATCATGGGACTTACCTTTATGAAAATACTTTCAATGTGGTTATGCCACATGCAACCCTAGGATTAATCATGCAGGATTAATCCTTGAAATTTCATAATATTTTTCGAAATAGTATTTTGACTACACAATTCAATGTCCATGCTTTCAGTCATTTTATAGGTTAAAAAAAACCTTTGCATTTTAAATTTTTTACTGCTAACGGAGAATTTCTTATCTGTATCACTTTCTAGAAAGCACTTTTAGCAAATAGCAAATAGAGCATGAGCAAATAGATATTTTCAATACATTTAGTTTAAAAACAACTGGAGAACTTCCAAGACTTCACTTCAAAAGATATTCTATTGATTCATGAACAAGGATATACATGTAAAATGAAACCTACATCAAAAGAAAGTAACTGAATCCATTTCCCTTGAATATGTGAAATCAATCATGGGCCCTTTATCAAGTATTATGTCAATTACACTGCAAAACAGCAAATTGAAGAGCGCAAATCTGACCTTCAACAAAGAACAAACCAATCCCAAACATAAACAGACAGCAACAACAGGTGCGTGCTTCTGAGCTTAAGTTGTTGATGTTTTGCTGCAGGGAACTGGTGTTCAACACTAATCAGTCACGTGACACGAGCAGAGCGTGAGGGAAGCCTCAATGTCAACACTGACAGCTTAGCGAACTGTGATTGTGAGAGTGACACGTGTGTTGATAGTCAGCTGTATATAGCAGGAGGAGAGACAGAGAGAGACATTCCACTTCTGGATACACTCACAGCAACATCTCAAAGCTACTTGCTTATATATTCTTAAACATGGACCGTTCTGATTCCCGAGTTTGCTTGATGGATTATGATTATTTGGATTCTGTAAACCACACTTTTGCAGATGATAATGGTACTTTATGAACTTGATGCATATCTCTTACATTAACACCATATATGCGTAAATTCCAAACATAGAGATATTAATTAAGATGACAAAGAGAATAATAAAACTAATTGGTTTTCTTATTTCTTATTGTTAAAACAAATATATATAGATTTCACTATATATCTAAATTCCAAAGTTGAAGACTTCGTTTGAAATGACGAAAATTAAACTATGTTGTTTTCTCGTTTGCAGGAGAGAGTTCGTCCTCTGGCTATGACTCAAGTGACTTCTCTGATGAAGAACCAGCTCCTGTTCTCACTAAGCCTCGACCAACAACATCCCCCAAACCTACCACATCTACAGCATCTTCTGTGAGTGGAGATGTCATGATGTTCAGAGGGACTGGAAACCTCCAGGACAGCCTCGCTTTCATCCTTGACATGCCTGAGATGTGTGACGTCACCTTCCTGGTGGGCAAGAAGCAGGTTCCCGTTCACGGAGTGAAAGCCATACTGGCCACAAGAAGCAGTTGTCTGTACCAGTTGATTCTTCAACACCAGAGGAAGATGGAGGAGACCATCAGTAAGAAGAAGTCCAAGAAACACTCCCACTCACCTCTCTCTGACAAACTGGTCATCAGCGTCATGGACTACCAGGTCGAGGACTTCAGAAAGTTCATCACTTTTGTACATTCCGGAAAAGTCAATATCCACATGAACAGCGTCATAGGTAAGTTATTATTTTGTAATCAAAAGATTGTTAACACGATTGTTTAATCTAATGTCTTTAAGATACCATTGAAGGTTTCCTTTTCATTTTATCTGAAATTGAATTTTAGTGGAAAGTAGCTGTCTAATGCTGTCATGACATTTGAACAAGATTTTGATAATTTACCTTGATTTCTAGGACTACTTTGTGCTGCCAGCGAATTCCAATTCCCAGATCTCCAGGCTGCCTGTATGGACTACATACGTAGATGTCGTGGTCAAGGTCAGAGGTCAACTCTACTGGACTCTGCCTGGGGTTACCAACACAAACGAGCTGCACAGAAAATCATCTGCCAGGTAAGGATATCATCTGTTAAACTGATTCACTGTTCCAAATTCAAATGTCAGGTAACTTATCTTCATTATTCTCAAGCAACAAATGTTTTCCTTCTGTCATTTTTTATTGATATGTGTTAAAATTTCAATGTAATTGATTTCTAAAATTTTCATTTTTGTTTTGCAGTTAACCAGTGTTGCCAGATGAAGGTTGCTAGTTCCATGTCAGGGTTAACCCTTTGAGACTTCCATAAGTCAAGCAGCGCTATCCAGGGTCGAATGCTGAAAACCAAGGAACCAAATGCCAGTTGAACTTCCTGATGTCCAACAGAAATTCAGACAGGGTCACACGATGTCACAGACAGCAGAATTTATCCTAAGAAAAAAACAGGATTGAGGTTGGATTGACACTGTCAAGATTTCAAGAAGAAACATCTTGAGGAAGAACTTAACCTGCCTGAAGAACGATGTGGAGAAAAGAAGAAAAGTAGAAACAAGTTATTACTGACACTCATTTGTTCTTCCTTAACTGGACTTGTTGCATGTTTATAAATGTGAAATAAAACCATATGGAACACATTTATTTAGAGCGTTGTTGTAAGTGAAATGAAATTTAATATAATTATGAGACCTAATAGAATCAAGGTATTTATGAGCATGAAGAACACATTTGAACAAAATACGGAACCAGCTCCATATACGAAGCCATAAACATTTCAAGATTCCTTAAAACTTATTCCTCTCAGCTGGCCGTTGAATGTTTGCGAAGCTAGTAAAGTGGAGCAATTCAAGGAATCAATGAACATGACATCACATCACAGAATATATGACATTTTCAATCAGTTACTATTACTTCACGCTATTACTAATCATACATTCTCTTCCCACAGAGGTAGATCAAGTCAAAAAATGTTCATACTACCTCTGTTCTATTAAGACCAAATCAGTGTAGTTTCCCCTGGCGGACAAAAATTACACCACAATCCATTTGAATTTCATTAGCAAATGACAACGCTAATCGCATGGAAAGGGTGGTTTATAACACATGTACAATGCCTTTGCCATGATTCAGTAGCCAAAATGATTATTTAAGAACAGCATCGCTGATTGCCCTACTAACTGTAATTGCCTCCAATCATTCTAGTCCACAAACTCGGCGTAATAGAACAGAGGCTGCATCAACATTTTAAGACTTGATCTGCCTCTGGGTAGAGAATGCTAACAATTAAGTCAGATTGAAATGTTTTAGGAGAAAGCGTTGCATCCTGATTCTTGATTAACTAAAACTATCTCATAATGAAGAAATCCTTTGATTTGTGTTCATCACGCTAACACGTCTTTTTACTCTTATCAGTGATTAACAACTTATCAGAAGGTTTTGAACAACAGTGACAATCACAAATATCCCTATTTAGTAATAGTATTGATGAATAATCTTCAAATTAAAGAGTTACTTTGTGCTTGCTTCTCAACAAATATCAATCTCCCCCGAGGTGTATAGATTCAGTCAACTGAAAAAAAACATGAAACGCGAAATCACCAGAAATGTGCAATAATGTATATCATGCCCAATTTTTCATTCATCAGGCAAAAGGGTGTATTGTAACGATTTGTCACATTTGTGAACAATGATAACACTTTTGATATCAATTAGAAACAAAAAGTTGGATTTAGGGTAACACTATCTTAGCCAATCATATTACATAATGTTGGTAAAATAAAATACTGTTTTTAATGTTTAATTTTTATATTATGCTTTTCACTAATTGATTATGACCAGGATTATCGTCTCTTGAAAGTTGGACACAAATGAATAAAAAAGAAAATTATTTAACTGAACCATCTGAATTCTACACTTCATATGGGATCCATTTCATTAACTGGGGGGTTAATTTGCGCCATGCATTGCATGTTACGGGTTACTTTAATTTTATCGATTTGAGACCTGTTGAGGTTTAATTAACCCTTATTCACACTCTCGACATTTACTTTTGGGTTATTTTGGAACTGCAAAAAGTAAATAGCGTGTAAGGATTATGTTAAAACTCCGCTCATTGGTTATAGATTCCATCTTTCAAAATAAACCTATCAAATGTTCAATATATCATTTCCATGCAAGTCATATGAATCTGAAAGACAAGCTGCTTTTTAAACACATTATAAAATGTAATGGCTTAAGATCCTATTACGTGTTTTGATGTGAATTTTGATAGATATATGTCCCCGAATGAGCACATTAGAGGTGTTACTTTTTTTTTAAGTATCATAATGTTTTAGTGAATATCTTCATATGTCAATCTTTGATTTGTTTAGTATTGCAATGGGTCAAAATAGGTAACCTTTCTCTGATTATGCTCAAAATAACATGTTTTCTGTAGGCTGAGCTTGAATTAGTTATTCACCTTCTCATCGACATGCACATATTTTCAGAGAAATGTAAAAGCTAATTAACAACTAAATCGAATAGTAGATGTGTCAAGTCCCTAAAATGGCAAGTAATTCTTTCATCAGAAACTTTGAAGTCTCTTGATTTCCCAAAAGTAACGAACCCAGACTGATGTGCCAAATGCTTTCTCAGACAGTTTTAGCAACGTGGTTTCCGTTCACACATTATTCTGCCTCAAAAGATTGTTGTTTCTGAAAGAAGATACACCAGACAACCTTTAAGTGAGGGACTCCGTCGATCAATTTATAATTAGCCAACTCTGTGCACTTGAATATTTTAAACTGTACTTTTATAAACTTTCCTAATTCACTAATCTATTGAGCACTAAATAATAACCAATCAGTGGCGGATCGAGGTGTTTCCTAAAATAATGTGTCATTTTCCTCAAAACTAGGGATATTGTGTAAAGCCATGATAACTTTTTATACCTATTTTTAAAAAATACTTCGTAATAAGACACGAATCTCAGCTCTCTGTGATCATTAAGTATTGGAACCACCCATGAAAATGTTTTAAAAACACAATTCAGTACGATTTGTCATTTGGCATTTTGTTTGGACAATGATCAATTCTACTAACGATCACAACATTGTGTTGACAACACCTTTATCGTCTCTTAAATGCCTTATTTTACCTTGATTGAGAAGTTACTTGTTTTCACAACCATTTCGATCAATTGTCAACATGTTTCCTTATTGTTTGAACTGCAGGGATTTCATTTATTATTTACGTGGGATGTTCTTATTGCAGACAGACAGATAGTCGATTTGAGTCGCACATGATATTCACACAAATATGCAATGCATTATGACATGAACGGTAGCCATTCTGAGGATTATGAGTTACTTTGGCAAAAAATACACGTATAAATACATAAACACAATCGGTTTTATGTCATTACACCAAGCATCAACATCTTTTTAAACAAATAATATGTAGATTCAATGTTAAAAGAATGCTCACAACCGAAAGGCAATATGACACACACACAAAAACAATATCGCCATCATCTGTAAAGTCAGTCTTGAGATCTTGAAGAGCAATCTGGTTATATAGGTTCCTCTAATAGCCTACGGTTGTCAATATTTTCTAATAAATTATTCTAATGAAGTAAGGATTCAAACGGAAAAAAATTATAACACAACCAAATTCCTCTTGGCATAATGTTTTGAAAACAATCAGCTAATTACGTTGATTAAAGCATTTGGATAATTACAAATTAGGTCGTTTTTAATTGACTTAATGTATTTCGATTAGGAAGTTGCTGCAGCTTGTGTTTTCACAACAATTTATCTCGCCTGTCAAACTGCTTTCTTTGTTACAAAGTGTTACGGTAATGTTTTGTATTCACAAAACTAAGAACATGAAAACAAAGTTGACCAAAGTTGAAAGTTCTTAGGCAGTTTATCATGGGACTTACCTTTATGAAAATACTTTCAATGTGGTTATGCCACATGCAACCCTAGGATAAATCATGCAGGATTAATCCTTGAAATTTCATAATATTTTTCGAAATAGTATTTTGACTACACAATTCAATGTCCATGCTTTCAGTCATTTTATAGGTTAAAAAAAACTTTGCCTTTTAATTTTTTTACTGCTAACGGAGAATTTCTTATCTGTATCACTTTCTTGAAAGCACTTTTAGCAAATAGCAAATAGAGCATGAGCAAATAGATATTTTCAATACATATTTAAAAACAACTGGAGAACTTCCAAGACTTCACTTCACAAGATATTCTATTGATAGAGAAAAAGTCCAAATTAAATGCTACACAAGCTTGACCATAAATAGACGTATACAGTTTTCATAACATACATGTAAAATTATATTCATGAACAAGGATATACATGTAAAATGAAACCTACATCAAAAGAAAGTAACTGAATCCATTTCCCTTGAATATGTGAAATCAATCATGGGCCCTTTATCAAGTATTATGTCAATTACACTGCAAAACAGCAAATTGAAGAGCGCAAATCTGACCTTCAACAAAGAACAAACCAATCCCAAACATAAACAGACAGCAACAACAGGTGCGTGCTTCTGAGCTTAAGTTGTTGATGTTTTGCTGCAGGGAACTGGTGTTCAACACTAATCAGTCACGTGACACGAGCAGAGCGCGTGAGGAAGCCTCAATGTCAACACTGACAGCTTAGCTAACTGTGATTGTGAGAGTGACACGTGTGTTGATAGTCAGCTGTATATAGCAGGAGGAGAGGCAGAGAGAGACATTCCACTTCTCGATACACACACAGCAACATCTCAAAGCTACTTGTTTATATACTCTTAAACATGGACCGTTCTGATTCCCGAGTTTGCTTGATGGATTATGATTATTTGGATTCTGTAAACCACACTTTTGCAGATGATAATGGTACTTTATTAACTTGATGCATATCTCTTACATTAACACAATATATGCGTAAATTCCAAACATAGAGATATTAATTAAGATGACAAAGAGAATAATAAAACTAATTGGTTTTCTTATTTCTTATTGTTAAAACAAATATATATAGATTTCACTATATATCTAAATTCCGAACTTGAAGACTTTGTTTGAAATGACGAAAATTAAACTATGTTGTTTTCTCGTTTGCAGGAGAGAGTTCGTCCTCTGGCTATGACTCAAGTGACTTCTCTGATGAAGAACCAGCTCCCGTCATCACTAAGCCTCGACCAACAACATCCCCCAAACCTACCACATCTACAGCATCTTCTGTGAGTGGAGATGTCATGATGTTCAGAGGGACTGGAAACCTCCAGGACAGCCTCGCTTTCATCCTTGACATGCCTGAGATGTGTGACGTCACCTTCCTGGTGGGCAAGAAGCAGGTTCCCGTTCACGGAGTGAAAGCCATACTGGCCACAAGAAGCAGGTGTCTGTACCAGTTGATTCTTCAACACCAGAGGAAGATGGAGGAGACCATCAGTAAGAAGAAGTCCAAGAAACACTCCCACTCATCTCTCTCTGACAAACTGGTCATCAGCGTCATGGACTACCAGGTCGAGGACTTCAGAAAGTTCATCACTTTTGTACACTCCGGAAAAGTCAATATCCACATGAACAGCGTCATAGGTAAGTTATTATTTTGTAATCAAAAGATTGTTAACACGATTGTTTAATCTAATGTCTTTAAGATAACATTATTGACGGTTTTCCTTTTCATTTTATCTGAAATTGAATTTTAGTGGAAAGTAGCTGTCTTATGCTGTCATGACATTTGAACAAGATTTTGATAATTTACCTTGATTTCTAGGACTACTTTGTGCTGCCAGCGAATTCCAATTCCCAGATCTCCAGGCTGCCTGTATGGACTACATACGTAGATGTCGTGGTCAAGGTCAGAGGTCAACTCTACTGGACTCTGCCTGGGGTTACCAACACAAACGAGCTGCACAGAAAATCATCTGCCAGGTAAGGATATCATCTGTTAAACTGATTTACTGTTCCAAATTCAAATGTCAGGTAACTTATCTTCATTATCTCAAGCAACAAATGTTTTCCTTCTGTCATTTTTTATTGATATGTGTTAAAATTTCAATGTAATTGATTTCTAAAATTTTCATTTTTGTTTTGCAGTTAACCAGTGTAGCCAGATGAAGGTTGCTAGTTTCATGTCAGGGTTAGCCCTTTGAGACTTCCATAAGTCAAGCAGAGCTATCCAGGGTCGAATGCTGAAAACCAAGGAACCAAATGCCAGTTGAACTTCCTGATGTCCAACAGAAATTCAGACAGGGTCACACGATGTCACAGACAGCAGAATTTATCCTTAGAAAAAAAACAGGATTGAGGTTGGATTGACACTGTCATGATTTCAAGAAGAAACATCTTGAGGAAGAACTTAACCTGCCTGAAGAACGATGTGGAGAAAAGAAGAAAAGTAGAAACAAGTTATTACTGACAATCATTTGTTCTTCCTTAACTGGACTTGTTGCATGTTTATAAATGTGAAATAAAAACATATGGAACACATTTATTTAGTGCGTTGTTGTAAGTGAAATGAAATTTAATATAATATTGAGACCTAATAAAATCAAGGTATTTATGAGCATGAAGAACACATTTGAACAAATACGGAACCAGCTCCATATACGAAGCCATGAACATTTCAAGATTCCTTAAAACTTATTCCTCTCAGCTGGCCGTTGAATGTTTGCGAAGCTAGTAAAGTGGAGCAATTCAAGGAATCAATGAACATGACATCACATCACAGAATATATGACATTTTCAATCAGTTACTATTACTTCACGCTTTTACTAATCATACATTCTCTTCCCGCAGAGGTAGATAAAGTCATAAAATGTTCATACTACCTCTGTTCTATTAAGACCAAATCAGTGTAGTTTCCCCTGGCGGACAAAAATTACACCACAATCTGTTTGAATTGCATTAGCTAATGACAACGCTTCTCGCATGGAAAGGGGGGTTCATAACACATGTACAATGCCTTTGCCATGATTCAGTGGCCAAAATGATAATTTAAGAACAGCATCGCTGATTGCACAACTAACTGTAATTGTCTCCAATCATTCTAGTCCACAAACTCGACGTCATAGAACAGAGGCTGCATCAACATTTTAAGACTTGATCTGCCTCTGGGGAGAGAATGCTGACCATTAAGTCAGATTGAAATGTTTTAGGAGAAAGCCTTGCATCCTGATTCTTGCTTAACTAAAACTGTCTCATAATGAAGAAATCCTTTGATTTGTGTTCATCACACTAAGACGTCTTTTAATCTTATCATTGATTAACAATCTATCAGCAGATTTTGAATAACAGTGACAAACACAAATATCCCTATTTAGTAACTGCATTAATGAATAATCTTCAAATTAAAGAGTTACGTTGTGCTTTCTTCTCAACAAGTATCAATCTCCCCCGAGGTGTATAGATTCAGAACTTGAAATCACTAAAAATGAGCAATAATGTATATAATGCCCAAAGTTTAATTCATCAGGCAAAAGGGTTTGTTGTAACGTTTGTCACATGTGTGAACAATAGACCGATCCAGTCTGTCAATCAAAATCTCGCGCATGCGTTATTTCAGCCAATCAGAGCGGCGATTTCGCTACGCGAATTTGTCAACTTTACTTCCGGGGACAAACAAAGCTATAATGGCGACTCGTTTCTGTTTTTGCAAATAACATTTAAAATGACGTTCTTTACGATATTTATACATCGATGTCATGACATAAGTATTCCTCACTGTGAAGGGCAACAGGGTTACCGTTATCCATCGCTAAAATTGTGGAAAAGTCTCACTACATGGTAAAAAAACAATCGCGGTTCGGACAAGTGCTCGAAGGTGAGAAATTGCACGAATTACGCACTTTTTAAGTCACTCCCATAAACTTTCAACAAGATGACAGCTCTAAGTATCCTTTGATAATTTATCTTCAGTACTTAATGTTTCTGAATCAACAGTTCATTGAAGTTGATCGACATCATTAATAACAATTCTACACGTTGACATTTCGGCAGTTTTCGAAATTTCGCCATATTGTAAACAAACTGTACCAAATACGGTGAAATATCCCACTTTGAAATTATTTAATATCCAAGAAACTGGCAGACATTGAATATTTGATAAATATAAAGTTTTTCTAAATTTCCATTTTACTCATTTTATATGTTCCATTACATATGTATTATATATATGCTCCAACCCATAAGATTAATTTATTGAAGCAGTATGCTATGTCCCATAACCTTTCAGGTATTTGATACTGACAAAACTGAAAATACACTTGCCTGTAAGATAAAAATGGAATATCTATCATGTTCATTTTAAATTTTCAAATTTCCAGTTCAATGGTTAGATTTATTTTCAAATATTTGACAAATGAAAACCTAGCTATTCAAAACAAATTACTTACTTATACCTCATTAATTAGTGCCAGTCTAGACATATAAGCTATACATTTTTAAATGAGTCAATAACTCAAACTGTTCAACTATCATTTTAAGAGGCAGGGGGGAAGTTTAGTGACCATAGATCAGTTGACAAAAAATACATCTGATTTGTATTCCTTATGAATCAAATAAGACTTGGTTCATATGTGTCCATGATTTCAGATGTACCAGAGAATAAAATCAGCCAAAACCCAAAATGATTTTGAAAACACAAAATTTCACAGGTCAAATCTTGAAAAATAAAGACATTTTTATTTTTGTTGACTCATATGTTCACTGATAATACTAATTCCATTCTACTGTTTCTTACTTTGGAAACATGAAATTCAATATTTATGAAGAGAAAAGACTATTTTCTATTTTCAAGATTGGTCCATTACATGATCCCTGATATTGTGTTATTTTCACATGTATATATTCTTTTCACAAAACATTTTTGTTATTTTAACAATTAAATATTAACAAATTTAATAGTGTCACTTAATTTATTTGGATCTTTCAGTTCAATTTTCAAACAATTTGATGGACAGTGAAATCTATGTATGGCTGTAGGCTTTTCTAAGTGAAAACTTTGTCATATCCATATTTTCCCTATCTAATTTTTTAGATCAACAGGTTTTATATAAACATGATAAGGCCATACTTTTGTATGACAAACTATAAGATCTGTTGATCTAGATTTATTTAGATTAATATTTTCCAGATCCTGAATGAAGCCTGTCAAATATATATTTTTCAATTTTAATTAAAAATCATCCCTGTGTATTCACCATTTACCACTTAACTTTCTCATGTTTAAAGTAGAATTTTGGGTTTCTAATCTATGTCATAAAACATTCATATTTGGCTATAAAGACAAACTGTAAGATCTGTTGATCAAGATTTATTTAGATGGATATTTACCAGATCCTGAATGAAATATAATTTAAAAATATATATATATCAATGAAAACTATGATTGTATGCACTGTCACCAAATTATATTTCGTATGGTGTTTGTGATTCAAAATTAATCTTTGATGATTTCTACAAGCAATTGATTTTTGAAGGTACATAATACATACTCATTTGGTAGTTGAATTTTATTCAAAAGAAAGATAACCTTATAATGAAATAATGAAAATGATTAACATTTTAAGGACACAATAAATCACAGACACTGGAATAACATTTTAAGAATATTGATTTTTTTATGATTATGATCTCTGTTTCAATATTAAATATATAATTGTATGTAAAAAAAAAATACAAAAATGGCAACAAATCACAAATTTGGTTTCAAGCATTGAAATTCTCGATAATGCTTTTTTTTTTCCAAAGTTATGTTGACTGATCTAGATGTGTGTCATACACAACTGGGCATATATATATATATATATGCGACCATGACAATGGTATTAATCAACATATTTCAGTAAAAAGGTTTCTCGACAACATATTTTAAAAATCAACTTGTAGATGATTTATGAAATCAAACATCTGGTGGTAAAATGTGTGTTGAAAGCTTTTAATTACCTGGATTGTACGACTATATTTACAAAAGTGATGGAAATATTCCGAGTTGAAATGAGCTTGTTAACAAAGTGTTCGACGACTTCTCTAGCTCTGGGCATTGCTAAAGTGTAAAACTTGTGTTTCATTTGTTGATAAAATGAAGATTTATCAAAGCTTTAGATGTATCTTGAATGTATTTGTTACATAATGTGCGTTCTGAACGACATTAGGATCAACGCAAGCCAACAGATTCGGCAAGTGACATTGTGAAGATACGCGGCCCGGGTCGCCTGTGCTTGAAACTTGTCCCCTTAAATATTTCAACCAATCACGTCGCAGGGGGCGGGGCCTAACTGCTCTCGACTGGATCGGTCTATTACAACACTTTTGATATCAATTAGAAACAAAAAGTAATCTTTAGGGGAACCCCATCCTAGCCAATCATATTATATAATGTTGGTAAAATAAAGTAATGTTTTTAATGTTTAATTTTTATATTATGTTATGTACTAATAGATTATGACCAGGAATTCATTTCTGAGATAATCGTCTCTTCAAAGTTGAATGAAGAAGACAATTATTTAACTGAACCATCTGAATTCTACACTTCATATGGGATCCATTTCATAAACTGGGGGTTACAATTTGCGCCATGGATTGCATGTTAAGATTTACTGAAATTTTATCGATTTTAGACCAGTTGAGGTTTAATTAACCCTTATTCACACTCTCGACATTTACTTTTGGGTTATTTTGGAACTGCAAAAAGTAAGAAGCGTGTAAGGACTATGTTAAACTCATTGGTAATAGATTTTATCTTTCAAATTAAACCTATCAAATGTTCAAAATATCATTTCCATGCAAGTCATATGCATCTGAAAGACGATGCTTTTCAAACAAATTATAAAATGTAATGGTTTAAGATCCTATCACGTGTTTTGATGTGAATTTTGATAGATGTATGTCCCCGAATAAGCACATTAGAGGTGTTACTTTTAAGTATCATAATGTTTTAGTGAATATCTTCATATGCAATTCTTTGATTTGTTTAGTATTGCAATGGGTCAAAAGAGGTAACCTTACTCTGATTATGCTCAAAATAACATGTTTTCTGTAGGCTCTGCTTGAATTAGTTATTCACCTTCTGACATGCACATATTTTCAGACAAACGTAAAAGCTAATTAAAAGCTAAATCGAATAGTAGATGTGTCAAGTCCCTAAAATGTCAAGTCAATCTCTCACAAGAAACCTTAAAGTCTCTTGATTTCCCAAAAGTAACGAATCCAGACTGATGTGCCAAATGCTTTCTCAGACAGTTTTAGCAACGTGGTTTCGGTTCACACATTATTCTGCCTCAAAAGATTGTTGTTTCTGAAAGAAGATACACCAGACCACCTTTAAGTGAGGGACCCCGTCGATCAATTTATAATTGGCCAACTCTGTGCACTTGCATATTCAAACTGTACTTTTACAAATGTTCATAATTCCCTAATCTATGGTGCACTAAATAATTACCAATCAGTGGCGGATCGAGGTGTTTCTTAAAAGCATGTGTAATTTTCCTCAAAACAAAGGATTTTGTGTAAAGCCACGATAACTTTTCATATTCTTTTGAAAAAAATTTCGTAATAAGACGCGAATCTGAGCTCTCTATGTTCATTAAGTATTTAAAGGTTTGTCTATTTTGATTTCAGTTCTTTTTATGCTGTTTTAAAGGTCAAAAGCTCAAGTTTCTGAGAAAATGAATTATTTGATTCTCAAGCGTGGACTGTTTAACCTTCAGAGGAACTCATTAACAGCAAGCAATTTATAAGTTAAAGAAAACAAGAGAGAGGCATCAATATTGATAATTGGATCTCTCATTATCAGAATCACTATTGACATTTGGATCTCTCATTAACAGAACAATCATCAACAATTTGATGTATCATTGGCAGTATCAATATTGACAATTGGATCTAGCACTAGCAGTATCAATATTGACAATTGGATCTATCAGTAGCAGTATCAATATTGACAATTGGTGCTATCATTAACAGAATCATCACAGACAATTGGATCTATCATAAATAATACTCTCTACTTAAACAAAGGCCACCTTTTCAACAGCTTCTGATGCTAAAGTTGTTTCAGAGGCATTTAAGAAGTTGGAAATATCAAGAGTGAGGGAGTGAATGAGTAAACGGTTTACATGTTTCAGCAATTTTTCAGCTATTTAACACGTGGTTAAAAGAGAATGAACTTATCAGGGAGAAAGGGATCGAAAGGATGAAAGAGAAGACGGAAAGAAATGCAAAGTAAGAGATAGAAAGCAGGTTTAGAAGGACTCACATTTGATCTGACTTCTACCCGTCGTCTTGTCCAGCTTGGGTGATCCTACCAGGAGCATGTAAGCTCCAGCTGGCATAGCTCTCGGGGTCGCTGAAGCACACAAACCACCACACCACGATAAGGCAATGAGTCAAGTGGTGGGAGATATCAAGAAGACAAGGAGGTAATAAATGATAAACATCTTAAACATAGCCAGTAGTGACTCTTCGGTATAAATCCTTATGTCGTTTTAAGCATCATGCTTGAAAATGGTATATGGATCTTTAACGAAACGTCGCTACTGTCTACAATAGAGAAGTTGATCATCCATAAAGCTTCGTGTCTTACTGATATGAAATAATGATCAAAACACGATATTTAAACAGGACTACATTTGAATACATTTAAAGACATTAACGTTCAAAATAAGAGAAAAGTCTAACATGTCTGGGTCCCCTTTCACAAAGCCCTGAGGTGATCGTAAGTCCTTAAGGTAGCCTTAGTGCAATGTTAAATAATGAGAGTTAAGGTTAACCTTAGTAAAGGTTGCATTGTGAAAGGATACCCTGAATATTTCATACCAATTCTAGTTCATTGATATGGATTGATCTCAAATACCTCGAAACATAAAGAAGACTACAAGTAAAGTTCTTTTTCTGCCATATTTTATCTCCTTTCCAAGACACATATTGTCTTGTAGAATATATCTAGATTTTACTGGGCAAACATTCATGTATGAGGCTATTTTGATGATGTATTGATGTTTTGGTAAATCTTCTTAGAACGATTTACAGAAACATTTAAAAATAGTTTCGTAGACCTATTGTCATAATACAAATTCATGTCGAACTAATAACTCAAACAGAAAAGTTAACAAACCTTTATGGAAAGTTTTTCAGACATTGGTTACATTTTTCTTTTGGTACTGAAATTGTTATGACATGTTTATTCAGTATTTGAGGCTCAGTGGCCCAAAGTACAGTTGTGTTTTCACGTATAGTAATTGTAATTGGTCACGTGACGTTAATGAGGATTTGACATAATACTTCATAAAGTACATCAGTTGCTTTACATAAGTGGCAATATTATGAATCATCAGTAAGATCGATTTCTCGAGTTTAAATTTTCCTTTCTCATCCTGTCTCAGGGTAAAACGTATACGCTGACGCTCCACTTTCATACCCTGGGTGAAGACCCCACTGAAAGCTGCGCGTTGTGCGCGTCCAGTCAATGATATAGTTTTATCGCCTTTTAAACAACATTTGACTTACAGTCTTTGCAACAATATGATCTAGCTGATTCAAATGATATTCACATTTTATTAAAATATTTGCGGTTGTAAATTCCGTAATGATTCACACATGTACCCCCATGAAAAATAGTTTAACCCAAAAGCAAATTATCGTAAATAGATTAAAACAACACAAAAGTTGATAGAAAGACATTTTAAATAGGATAGTTGTTGAATATTATATTCATCAGCAATATACAAACTAATGTTGTTTAAGAAACCATCTCTATTGAGATATTTCACGCTTTGTGGCAAGGTTGTAGTTGTAGTGAGGCCCAAGCTAACAGCCAGGTAAGCGAGATTCACGTGCAATGTACATTTCACTGTTTAGGGGTGGTAGAAAAAGCATCACAAACCTTATACTTACATTTACATCTTAGGAAGGACCGATTTGTTTTCATTTCTTTTTGGCAATATTCATATTGATATGAGGCAATTTGATATATATAAAGTAGGTATCATTTCACTGGAAGTTGTTTTTGAAAACATAATTTGATTTTAACCATTTTAGTTTTGATAGAACCCTTCTTATCTGCGCTACCAAGGTTCAAGGTTCAAGGTTTTTATTGCTCAATACCCACCAGCGGTGGTACACGAGTAACATAATACACACATATATACATAAGTACACCAAGATGGCGTTAGGGTACTATAAATAGTGACAATATAATATTCATACATAATTCTAGTATACACATATGTACATACATACATACAACAAGATCGCATTTGAAAACATGACATGATAATATGACATAACCATATAATATAAATTCATGATTCTAAGCTAATGGTGAAAATATAAGGTCAGACAATTACTTACGTGAAACTGCAACCAGATTGTTAATACATGCAATAAACTTTGATAAGTTCTTTAGATTCTTAGCAGTTTTGGAGCAAAATAATCTTTTAAATGTATAGAAATTGGGCCATGTATTAATGTATTGAGGAATATACAGCTGCCGCTGCTGATGAAGGGCTTGACATCTGAAAAAGTAGTGAAACTCATCACCAACAGCGGGGGAATTACATACCGCAGCCGAGATTGGTTTAAAAAAAATATCGTTTACAACTTTTGCTTGGTTGACATCCCAAGTACAGTATGTTTTGGAACATTATATGGAACATTATATAGAACGATCTTAAAATGTGAAATATTATAATCAAACAAATGATGTTTTTATTGACAACTTTTAACTTCGTTGACAAACAAATTTAAGAATAATTGTCGGAGTTGATATGTCGTTTCTGTTAGCCTCAGTGTTGTCTTGAGTCATAAATGATTTCATTTGTTTTAAAGTTAGACAAAGCACAAAGGCGTTCTTAGCAACGCATTTTTGTTAATACCGACTCGCCTTTCAGACGCAGTCATTGGTTGAGTATTATTAGATAGTTCATAGGTCACAGGTCACAACGCGCAGCTTTAAAGGGGCAGTAGCACGTTTTTTGAAAATTTTACATTTTAAATATTTCACTTATAATTGTAAGTAAATGCTAAATGTATCATATTGACAGTGTCAACAATCTCATTACACAAGCCAATCACCCATAGTCAGAGGACAAAGTATGAGGCTTCACATAAAATCCATTGGCGGCCATTTTTTTGTGAACACCTTTAATTCATTTTTGTAAGAAAAATGAATCTCATGGCTTCACTTTACGTTATATATTTGAATTATTACTGCTTCATTCAGTTTGAATACATTGTCTTTCAATTGGAACTATTTATTTTCATTCTCCTGACATCACCTTATATTCCCCCTAAAAACGTGCTACTGCCCCTTTAAGTGGGGTCTTCACCCAGGGTATGAAAGTGGAGCGTCAGCGTGTACGTTTTACCCTGAGACAGGATGTTTCTTTCGTAACTAAAAGCAAGTTGCTTAAACTTAAAATTTAACTTGAATTGAAGTCTAATTTAAATTATGCTGGTTTCAAACAGTGATTATACAATGCACTGGTCCATTTTTTTATAATTAATGTTTTGTATTGATTTGCCAAATAGACAATATTATTATACTTACATAAGATATTCTCTATTGATTAAAAATAAAGGATTTGGATCAATACAGTAATCATTATTGTCATTCCTTTTAGGTTGTAGTATTTGTACATGTCGCATCCTGGTAGCAAGTTTTCAAGCAAAGACACTGTATATTCACCATACTTTTCTCATAAGAAAGGTCAGCTGCTAATGCCAAGAAGAGGATTAGTTTTCAGTTTGCCTTTAATCAAACAGATTGATTGCTTGGCTTTCTTATGTTCTAGTCCTCCACGATTGGTCTTCTTTCTAATGACAGAGAACTATGATGAATGAGAATTGGAGCTCGCAGTTTAATCAGAGTATCAAATTGTTTCAAAGTTCTATATGTAACGGTCTGTTTCGCCTGGTGCAGTGTCTTGTTTCAGATTAATGCTTCTAACGCCGATAATGAGATTTCTTTTCTCCTGCACACATTTTGTAGCTTCTATCTTATAATATTGGAATCCTTTGAACATCTCAACATGATTGGAAATATTCTGATTAAAAAAAATAATTTATTCAAACTTTTATTTCAAGATACAAAGGGTATCAATCATATACATGTACATCATTTACACAAACAGAAAATGACAAGAACACCAGAATTTATAGAAATATCTACTCAAGTATACATTTCAGCAGCACATATTGTCACATTATAGTAATCACGGACTTTAGATATCAGTGATTGGAAGGTTGGCAGCCATTTTTGCTTATTTTAAAATATAGCTTTTTTGGAAGATAAAAATAATTATATTTAGAGGTTCCTTGTTTTATCTGGGAAACCAATGAGTATATTTCCAATGTCAAATTTGATTTTGATATCAGCCTTTTATCGCAGCCTTTTCTCTTTTTGAAGTCTACAAAGTTTCAAAAACAACGATTTTCATCTAGAAGATCATTTATAAAGTGGATTCCAGTCTGGGTGAAATACACTCTTTTTACCGATCATGATATTACAGTTGTGTCAGATTGTTTGGTTGGGAATGTCTGATAATGTCATCCATTAATCGACACAATATTTGTTAGACTGTACCTCACACGGATAATCATAACATCGGTTATAAGAAGTCAATGTTTTCTAATTATTTGATCTTATTCATTTCCCTTTGGTGTTTCTTTTATTTTCGTTAATTCTGGTTCGAAAGAAGCTAAATTGAACAGGAGCAATTTTCAAATAGACTTCAAGTATATAAACAAACCGAAGTCTTTCAGTATGTACTAAAGAGATAAGATCTATTCATTTTGTTTATCTTCATAAGGTTATAAAAAGTCAGGCTACAGAGGTTTTTTTAATAGCATTCATTTTATTGGAATATATGATGAATTGTAAAAAGGTTACTGGGTGTTCATTATCAGCATGCATAGAAGTTGTCTTAAGAATTTGATGAAAACCTGAGCAATTGTCTTTTGTCCATGCAATTCATGATGCCATTTCGTGTTAATCTTACAGATTATTGTTTGAGGAATGGAAACTCACTCGAGTCTTTCACTGCATGGCATTAATAAAATAGTTCAATTGTCACACTAGATCTTTAAAATATGAAGTAATCTAGGGAACAGAAAGCCAAAGAACTAAACGTAGTTGCATTTACAAAATGATATAGAAATGTACAGCATTTGGGAAAATACCACATACTGGCATATTATTTTTTATTCAATCTCGTTAAAATAACATATTAATTGTGCTAAAAATCTTTGCAAAAACCTTGTTTGCAAAACCTTTGCAGCCCCAGTTAGACGCGTGCTGTCCGATACACTCATTCAGCTCCCAAAAGTAATTACGAGAGTCCGTCTTGAAGTGAGAACATTAATTATCCACTAATGTGTAATGCTCTAAAACTTTTCACTGTGAGTCTTAACTGTTCCATAATTGAATTCATCTTCTAAACGGCATTGGAGTAAGACATTTCTTGCTCGTTGTATTCTAAAGGCAATAGTCGTGGTCCATTTCAGGAAAACTTCTAAATCACAATTCTATCTGTAATGCAAGCGGTATCATGAAAACGAGAATCATTGATGTTTTTATATCTATTTTCATATGTACCATCATCCAGACATACAACTAGAAGCGTTATCTTCATCAAACTAGGGTATAATGAAACCAAAGCCATCAATATCTTACTACACATGCATTTACATGTATAGTGGTGCGATTGTAGTTTTGCATGATTGAAATAAACAAATTTACCTCCTCGTATTTTTAAAACTAAATACGTCTCTCTTTTAAACATCAAGTGTTGTCATCGCCGTACAAGTGTACCGAAGGCAATTTTTATATCTAAAACGTCTGATCTGTTTTTCCATATTTGTAATAAAAATATGTTTAAATTGCATGGCATTCTACACAAAGCAATTTAAACATATTTTTATTACAAATATGGAAAAACAGATCGGTTTTTCCATATTTGTAATAAAAATATGTTTAAATTGCTTTGTGTAGAATGCCATGCAATTTAACAAAGCGTCAACTCATAGAAACCAAGCAAGGGTAAATGTTTATTGTGAAATCATGATACTTTATGACAAGTTGAAACTTAGTCATCTTATATCTTATGAACACCAAAACTAATAAAATAGTCCACGATTTGTTATTGCACTTTTAATGCTATTTTTCTTTGATTGTCACAGGTGGTGTTGCAATTAAAGCATACGTCAGGCTAATACAATATTTCAAATCTAACGTGAAGTATAATATAAAATAATACGATAATATAATACTAAATTACTCACGATAACTTTTGTTTATTTTACTATCAATGGATATTATATTCTGTAAGTTACCTATCTTTTATGATTGAATTCAGTTTTTTTCTGATATTCTATTTCCTAGTCAAAGGCTTGAGTTCTGAGAATTTTATACATTCATAAATATCAAAAGAACTGCATAAAGTAGTTAATTAATTCTTTATAATATAATTTTTAAGGACAAAATGACAAAATGTTTTAAATGTTGAAAGAAAAATGTCCAAACCAGCGTGAAATTGAACCAATTCACACATAAGAACCTCACAAATCATCGTTATGCCAATTTGGTGCTCGTTTTAGTCTAAATGAACACGCACAATGACAAATCAGCTGCAGGATATAAATCTTTTTAATTTTGATATAATCTGTCATCCAAAAGAAACTTTACCCCCTTTTGTAATCATTTTGATTACAAAACCAAAAACGGTTTTAAAGTTTTAAACAAGGTACATGTACTACTTATCAATCCCCCATTTCATCAATCAACCAACCAATCAACATTAAAGGGGTAATAATAAGCTATAAGATTAATTAATCTTAAGTGCATGAGCAATGGCCAAATTTACGATCTCCAGACGTTCGTCTAAATAATTGTTACGCAATAAAGTTATAAAAAAATTATAAAATGTGTTACTTTTTGACCAGGTATGTGCAACCGGTGTGTCATCACTTCAAAAACTGCAATGTTTAACAAAAAAAAAACTGTCTTCCCATTTACTCTGCATCGACGCTTGTCCATACATCGGAAGGTTTGGGTAGAGTCTCACACGTAAGACTGAACCGTCTTTTGGTCATACAAACACTACACAAAATTATCAATCGCAGATATATCTCTTTTCCTTATGTCAATCTCAATGTTCTTACATCGAATGAATTTGCCCTGTGTTGGTGTCTTGTGATCTGTCCATGCTCTCCTCGATAATGATAACGTAATAACAAGCCGTGATGTGCACTGTACAAGACGTCACTGAGCGGCAACGTTTGCTGTGCTCTTATGTAACCGATATCAGCCTTAGTTACGTAAACCGATATTTTCTTCATGAAAACATTTTTGTATGAAACATAGTTGTTTATCTGTTAGCGATGTCACTTACAGCAAACTATCCAACAGAGCCCAATACATTCATGTCATGGTATAAATTCATGAGATGATCTTCATGCAGATCTATGTCTATAACAGCACACACATGTCCCTATGTATAACAGCCGTTATAGGTTAATCTCCTTCTACATGGCGATTACGCCAATGAATATAATCAATATCTGTCAATTAACGAGGAATTTGTTCCTCTCCTCTTTCAAGCATACGAGTTTCCTTTTTGCAGAAAATCTGTTGTCAGAGATTTTCAAATGATTAGTACTGTGAGAACACTTTCTCTATGATAATTTCTAGGTCCGCGTCCTTTTTAGATATTCCTTTTCAACAATTGCCCCAATTTAACCCATATCTTCGTCATATAACTGTAATTAGGATCTTTACTTCAAATATTGAAGACTCTTCCAGATTTCAATTTCCCATCACCAGGTGCTCTGTGTTAACAATGTTGATATTATAAAAAGAAATACTTCCCCCAGCATGACTCCAATATCTAAAAAGCAAATGTCTAATGGCTATTTCGCTGCATGTACAAGTAGACTGTTTTCAGAAGTCCCTCTTCTCTTCTGATCAATACATAACAGTTACTATTCCTCCTGCACGATCACGCTTTCAACAGAAGTTGTTGATGTATAGACTGAAAACATCAATTCAGATGCGCAATCCAGATTTGGATCATATACTTCTGTTTTCTCTACTTGTGTACGTCAGGAGACCAAGAAAGGTTATTTTCTGTCATTGACTATATACTGCTTCCTTTTAAAAAAGTTTAGGTTAATATTAATGTCGTCATTTAAAATTGGATATTGAAGTTATTTTATTTCAGGAGAGATTATAAATTATCAATTGACATGTATCATGTTGTTTTAAGGTTATCTTTCTAAACATCACATAAATACTTACCCAATTGTGCAACAATATTTGTTGTCATTAATGTGAAAAGTACATGTAATAATAGGCCCCGCCTCTTATCTATTATTTGTATAACTGAAGAGTTCATTAGGATACAAAGGACATATGTATAAACGTCTTTCTTCTAATAAGGGCCGGGTATCCAAACGTCAAGGGTCAAGGAGTGCTGGGAAAATAGAGGAATACGGTTCTTAAAATGGCACCTATACAAAAATCAGCATTTTAAATCTACGGATGCAATTCAAAGCCCCTGTTTCCGTTTCTGACGGAAAACAAATATTGGTATTTGTAATAAAAAGATCTATTGCGATTCTGACACATGTGCTCAATACAAAAACATTCACAAATCCATTACTCAAAGAGCATTTCCGAACTTTTTCCTTTGGTCGATTTTAAAGTTTTCAAACTCAAAATCAACGTTGAAACGATTTGAAACCTATTGCATGACAATACATTATATTTGGATTATCTGATTATCCTATTTATTATCTTTCGATCTTGGATGGTATAGATAAAACCGATTTTCGCGTTAACAAACGAAGGGTAAGGATATAAAGATAAACATACAAATGATACAATTAGATATGTTTCAGAAACTTCCCAATAAAATTGCCAAGGAAAGGTTTTTTTCAGAATGCATAAATCACAGAGAATATTTTAGAAATTATATTTATGTCAGTCAGTTTACAGGATGCTTTACGGAGAACCTAGAACAAAGGTCCATAATGCGAAAATGTTTATAGGACACATGATTTGCAGCTTGAACCTAGCTACATGTGAATGTTTTTAAAGGGGCAGTAGCACGTTTTTAGGGTTAATATAAGGTGATGTCAGGAAAATGCAAATTAATGGTTCCAATTGAAAGACAATTTATTTAAACTAAGTGGAGCAGTAATAAGTCAAATATATAACGTAATGTTTAGCCATGCGATGGCTTTTTTAATAATATTTGTTCACACAAAATGGCCGCCCGGTGGATTTTATGTGAATCTTTATACTTTGTTCTCTGACTATGGATGATTCGTTTGTGTATTGAGATTTTTGTGACTGTCACAATAATAAATTAAGCATTAGCTTACAATTATCAGTAAAAAAATTAAAATATAAAATTATCAAAAAACGTGCTACTGCCCCTTTAACATCTTCAAGTTGGCATTCAGGTTTCTTATGTGTTTTGCAATGATTTATGCATAGAAGGTCAAATGCCATAAATAATTACTGAATAAAAGATCTCTCATCCATCATCGCTGTTAGAAAATATTTTTACAAGATTGATAATTTCATCCTGACATTTTGAATTTGATTGAGCAAATTCAATTTGTTTTCAAATGAACGGACATCTCGGTCACGGTAGCTGATCGTCTCTGTCAATGTTGATGTCAGCATACTAACGATTCTGTATTGTGATAGTATATCAGCATCAATTTCAAATGATATTCATTTTCTTTAAACTTCATTATCCCGTTATGACAGTTGTTGAAGGCATCTGTTGAAATATATGATCAAATACTTATATAGGACGTGAACAAATATAACTATAAGGCAGAAACAAGTACACTCAAACTTACTAACAGTTAATTCGTATGATTGAAACATTAAGACAAACTGTACTCGCTTTTAAAAATGAAAGATGTATACAAAATGATTTAAAACTGGATGATTAATGCAAGTCATACTGTAGATTTACTTATGACTATTTAATCTCTTCAAGTGACATTTTATAATCAACTTTATAATCAAAGCTATTTCAGTTAGTGATTATACTATGTGATGATACCTTCTCGCCGCGAGTAATACTTCAATCATTCTCCAGTTACAGATATAAAGGTCGATCACTATTCTATCTTACCTCAAGACAGTAATCAGATTCAACATTAAACTTAAATATCACAAATATTGTTCATATCAAATTCAATTTAATAACATTTTGTTAATGAAGTTTGAAACGATATACATGAAAAATCTAGTCAAATTATTTAAGGTTCTTTGAAAAGAAGAGAAAAAATCAGATTGTCTATGACAGGAATGTATCAGATTTCCTTGTATGTCGTAATAGTAAGGAAATATAATTAATATTGTTATTAAACAATTTCAGTAGAAAAGCAATTACAAAATCTCACATTCCAAATAAAGTTCATGGAAGTTAAATTAAGCTAAAAACAATAGTAAAATATGAATATGAATATGATCCATTTCGTATGGTGTTTCTAGGAGGTTGCGCAATGTCATCGTCCTATACTGCGCACTGAAAAGGGCGAAATAGCGACATCAGCACGAATCGTTAGCATTTTATATTAGAATTCATTGACTCTAAGGTCGATAATTTAAAATATTTTATGATTCCATTATTTCGCCTTACAAAAAATGGATGCACAACATGTACAACTTCATGAGAACAGCATGGCTAGAAGAACTTATTCAATGTGCGTTGTATTTCAACATATATTGCACAAGACTTTGCGTGTTTGTCACCTGTCAGGGTGTTTGTATCAGTAAACAATGTTTCTATAACCTGTACCACGTGATAAAACGCATGTTCTTACTCTTTTCTAAACAGTAAGGTCACAATAATTCTAACACTTGCTTGTCTTGATACCTTCACTGCAAACAAATGAAATGATGTTTTTTGTCAGTTTAGTTAACATGGCAGAAAAAACTTCCAAATAATCAGTTTCTGGTTTCTGGTGTTCTTGGCAAAAAACTGTTCTTTGAGCAAGGAATGTGCTGGACAACTGTATTCACAATCAGCGCCACATTCCTATTTTATTGTCATCTGTATGGTCTTGTTAAATATGGATAGCTTAATTCAGCGGCACATAACACATAATAAAAATATCTGCAAATCATCATAGCTGTTATTTACACAACGATAAAGATAAATTGTAGTTTTGTCGATGTTCCGTTAAAGCTTGGGACTGTATTCGCTGGTTTCAGACTGCGTGGAGAGGAAACTCTCTGATAACAATGTCGTATCCCGGAAGCTGCAGTATTTTGAAACCTTTATACCCCGGAGGACGGTCGATAATGATTAAGTTCCTATTAAATTGTTTAAAGGCATTTGAATATTTCGTTATGATAATGATAACACTCAGTACATGTACTTTTTCGAATTTGGTGTGTGCACCAGGCAGCCAATGTGCAGTGCTATTTTATGCGTTGTTCTGGCTTTTAAAAGCTGAGTGTCAAATAAGGCAGCATCAGAGGTCATCTATTATCATCCGGCGGTAATCGAACCCCGGCCTCCTTGGTGACGAGCGGACCCTCTACCAACTGAGTTATGTTCCAGGTAGCAGGGATTTTGGATTGCTGTACAACTACATTTTCCTAATATTTGAAACAGTTTAAATAGCAAAATGCATATGTACATGACTAAGATCCAATTCTTTAAAGAGATTTGAATGGATGAATTGATGTTTTTTATTTATGTATACTTTAATATTTTTTAAAGAAGCATATTAATTTCGAAGGTAAATTGTCATATATAATGTCGAGTTTGTGAGTAGGCAGTTCGACCTAATCGGACAAAGTGACATGTCATTTACAACGATGTCCAATTTAACGTGAAGTATTCTTTAACAAAACTGTCTTATGCTTATGAGATTTCTTGAAACAATTACAGAGCAATCTTCAAAGGTCACTGTTATGTATTTTATGAATATAATGTTCGTTTACATATTGAACGTGATAAAGAAGACACCTCTAATTTAAACCCGAAGTAAATAAACAGTTAATAATTTTCTATTTCCCATGAGACAGTAGCATATTGTGAGTGGAATTGGGAAATGACGAAAATACATTCATAACAATTTCTCCGTAAAATTCTTTGTCTTGAAATTTGAATGTTAATTAAAATCTTTTTCAAAAAGATATTTTCACGCTTTCGATATATTTTAGTCTAGCAAAATCCCAATAATTTGAAAATGAAAGAAGTGTTTTGAGTTGTTTGCGCCATTTGGTTATGTGAACTCATTATTCATATTGGAAATTCTTTTATTGAAAATTCAAAAACAATAGTTTTTAATATTCAGTACTTTCAGTTACTTTTCTTTCAATTTTATCGTTGTTTTGAACTGACTGGACTAAAAAAATCTTAAGTAGATAATTATTCTAAAAGAAGAAATGTAGTTTTGTTTATTCAAGCAAAAGAATTTACTGAATTCTTCCTTTCGCCAGTTCAAGTTATTGTTATTGGTATGTGGCAAGTATAATTATCCTACGATATTATGAAAACGTATCCATATTTGGAAAATATAGCCTTGTGATATGTTTTCCCCATTAACGAAGCAATGATGCCTTAAAGTGACACAGAGTATCTTTCTTAAAATTTTATTTGGTTTTGATAAGCTACAAAATATTTAATATGCTGATTGAAGTTCATATCTCATCACTGGACTTGCAAATATATCCATTTATGCATGATATCTCTAAAATGCTTGATTTTATGGAAAAATCAAGAAAACATCTGAAATACGTTTAATATTCGAAATTATGCATCTAATTAATCTACCTATTAGTTACAATACATAATAAACACTATCGAATCGAATATATCTTCTTGTCAGCTTATGACAAGGTTTCAAAATTACGTTTGGCGAATTTGCGTGCGCCACTCGAGCCACATTGTCCGGTTTTCGATCAAAATCCCAAAATCAAAATGGCCGTATTTTCGCTCTAATGTACTGATGACCTTTAACTTGTTATTTTCAGTAACAGTTAGTGGTTCCCGATGTAATAACATCGATTTCAAAATTTGACATATGTGATTCTATCAACATACTCTGTGTCATACGTTTTCCCTTTTCAGGACTCATTCCTTGCGGTATAGTTGCCCATACCCTAAACTCTACCTTAACCCCCCCCCCCCCCCCCCTGTAATCCTTTTATTGAAGATGAAAAAAAAAATACTACACTTCCTTTTGATGCTCAAGGAATGTCTATCTATAATTGGTGTTTTTTTCTAATTCTTACAGTATCTTACGATTCTGTTTTCGATTTGAGTGAAAAAGACAAACGTTATTTAGAAAACAATATAATAACATGACATTTTATTGATAACATCAAATTGTATGGATATATCGAAATCCGATCGTTTAATCGAATTAGAAAGAGATGAATGAAGTAAGTGCTTACATTGCGGCGTCTTCGCGTGATTTTCACAGGAAAGGAAAATACAGTAGTTTGAATTGAAAGAACTGAATTTAACATGTAAAATTATGCATGGTTATGTCTTATAAGAGAGATTATGAGCGCGTAACAATGGGGAGGGGTTGTGTGGGTAAAAGATTAAGTGATGCAAGAGACAAAACATTTATGAGGTAAGTGATGCGTGTAATGATTCTTAAATACTCTGAAAACTTTATATTTAATTGTTTCGCAGGATCTCATATTTTCAAAGTTTCGGCATTCAAATTGTTTGACTTTTGTATTTATAAGCATAGCAAAACCTTTCCCTACTCATGAATTGTGTGTTAATATGGAACACAATACAATCATTGTCATTGCCTCTAAGGTATGACTTTTACAGTCATTTCTAGTCCAAATAAAAAGAGTCACCCGCTCAAATGAATTAATGAATTCGTTGTCGTCTATTATCGCTTACAGCGAGACTTTCTTTATCTCACTTAGTAGCATCAATATTGATACATCATGATAGGTTTCAAATTCAAATTTAAAATGTTTTTGTTAATTTCGCTATCTCCATTACTTCTGTCGGCAAATTTAGTCAATAAAGAGAGAGAATATTGCGAAATGATTTGTCATTTACAAAAATATGAAACACACCTGAGAAGTTTATATGATAACGTTTATATTCGCATGAGGTAGGCTCATTTCATTTTAAGTAGTTTGATCTATGTTGGCCTTCTCACCCCATAATGGCCCCGATTGGTCGCATGCAAACAATCCTAATTTGGCATTAATCGACGTCGTTGAAGACTAGAGCTTTTTCACTGGTGCGACATACACATAATTGGTGTGTGTAAAGAGCGATTTAAGATTATCTTGGGAAAATAGAAATTGTAATTTATTTGGACCAAATATGAATATATCACAAATAGATATCACTGTAGATGAAATGAGAAAAGGAACAGTCTCCATGCTGGAAGTGTCAACGCACATTGACAGAGAGTTCACTCGAAAAGTTTTCGGTGAGTGTTTATACCACAATTGCTAACATATTCAGACACCCGAACCAATTTACCTCATTGATCAATTACTAATATAAAATATATTATCACAACACATTTCGATACTGTAAAATCATTTATTTTCGCTGGGCATTATTTTCGCGCATTTATCAAAAGTGACATATTCGCGCGGTGTGTTTTTCGCGCAAATCATACCTACTAAATATTATTCCAGCACGAGAAAGGAACCGCTCGGCAAAGGACATATTGATTAAACCCCCGCGAAATATAATGATTTAACAGTATATAGTTTATAAAATGGTTGCATTTTCACAATTTCCTTTTGTTCATTTGTAACTTTATGAGTAAGCCCTTTGTCATTAATCAGTTCCGCATAATAAGAATTTGTCAATGGTCTTTTACCTTTTAAAGTTTGAATAATGATTACATGCTAAGCGGCGAAAAGTGTTGTGATCACTGAGGGGATGACGTCAGGTGTACAATGGTTTGACGTCATCTCTACAACCAACAAGGTCGTATGATAACTGTCCAGTCAATAACATTTGGACGAAGATGATTTAGAAGATAAATAGTTGCGTTTTGTAAAATAGTTGCGTTTGTTATTCAACACCCGCAAATTTAGATTAAAACCGACGCCGCTAGCCGGAGGGATTAACGCTTAGATTTGCGGGTGTTGCATAGCAATGAATCCCAGAAATTTTACAAACGCGACTATTTATCGATATTGTAACATGGCCGTTCGTTATTAGCATTTTAAGAGCGAACTCTATTTTCTGAGTTGAAAGGATTTAACGACTGATCTATTATTGTTAGAGGTGTTCTCATATATAAACAAAAGGCAATTCTCAGTGTTAAAAACATTAAAATAGTGTACTTATAACGCAAACCAGCTGTTCTGTGAAATTTATGAGAGAGAAAACCGTTATATAATTCATCAACCAACAGGAACAAACCCTAGTGAACAAATATCTTATTATCTTCCAATGATGTTTTTATTACTATAATGAAAGATAACATAAATACTAATGCCTTAGCCGCAAGTTTTCATAGAATGTATGAATGTCGTAAAAAACACCGCAATTAACTATTTTCAATAAGGGTATTTTTTGCTTTTTTTATCCTTTACAAGTGTTTAACTTATATTTTTATATACATTTGAAAATAACTGTACAATCGTGTCTCAAAGGCCTAAACGGCCGGATATTTTCTTTTTAGCCTGTTTAAACATGTGGTCAAATGATGTAAAGAAAATTTGTGACACGTTAATAAAATATTCTTCTTCTTCTACCTTAAGTGGTGCCTGACAATAGCTCACTCTTTGAAATGTCAAAAGTAGAGTTGGAAGTTAATTGAAATATTAGAGAAACGCTGATGTGGTACTAATCATGCGTAGGCGACATATAAACTGAATCTCTATATCTAAACCACTTAAAGAAACAATTTGCTTGATGTTATAAGACCGTGAACTACATCAAACTTGTCTACGCAAGCAATAACACAGATATATAATCAAATGGTTGTAATTAATTGGCGATTTCTTCTTATTTTACCATAGATATTCTTTTCATTTCAACAAGTATTTGAAAGGGGATGTCATGTTCAAAATCGTATGACAATCGAGTTACTTGTAACTTGAGACATGAACTTAAGTTTAAGAACTCATAACGAAAGTCCGAAGTTGCGTTTACCAAAATATGTTTGATTTAAAAACATGAAGAAATTTCCATAAATGGTTTACCATTTACATTTCGATATTGTTCCGAATGAACAATCTCGAAAGCTTTTTACAAAATATATATGTTAATGTGTTTAAAGTGTAACCTTTATCAAGTTTAAAACATAATTATTTACAAACTGCTTTAAAATCTAGCATCATTTACTATATATAAATAACTTAAAGAGACAAAGTAATTTGTCTTTGGAAACGAAAGTGTTGAAAAACTATCAAGTTTGTAATAATAAAATATTTCCCGCAGGGCATAAGAAGTAAAATTCGCAATTGACATAAGAAATATTTATATAAATGAATAATTTTTTCAGTCATAAAACCATTTGGCTTTAAACATCTAAATGTCACTTAAGTATTCTATATGTTCGCATATAGGTTTGACCCGTTTTATAACTAACCAAAATGTTAGTTATACTACACCAAAGAATCAGCCATGATTAATATACATTATATATATATAACTTTGGTAAAATCTTCTAAAGAGACAAATTCATTTTAGTAAATGACTTATATATCAAAAGTAGACACCAACATTATTGAGAGAAAGATTGCCCGAAACGCCTTTATTGTAAACTATTTCCAAGACAACCATTTGGTGTATATTTATAATGATTGTTTTTCAAGGACAAAATCATATTTGAGACATGATCATTATACACGTATATTCAAATGATTAGTTGACAATCAAAAATTGATTGCAATTTTATTTGTTTGAAATGAAATATCAACCTTGTAAGGTGATCAACATTAATAATGTTATGTTTCTGAATCATCTTTCCGTCAGCACAATTAAGTTAACCGAAAAATGAATCTCATATATATATGTAGATAGTGTAAAATGCTCTTCAATATACATTCATAATGGCAGAGAAATTCTAAAAGACTGTCATCAAGGACTATGAAACAAGGAAGCGCATAGCTGAGAAAAGATATTAGCATTTCTTATTAGAGATTGTGGTGGTCAGAGTTAGGAAAGTATTTCACAAAATGTATTGTCAAATGAAAGTAAAGACTTGGTAGAACAAATGTGTTAAAAGGTCAAGGTCACTTAGCAGTAAATATCTTGTACGACCTAAAATAAGGACATTTTTGGCTTTAAATTCCACATAGACTGTACTGTCTTTTAAGGTTCTGATTTTCTTTTCAAAAGCTCCCTAGCATGTTACATAACAGACAGTCGTATCCAATATGGCTCTGGTCATCCAAAGTCTCCTTTACCCAGGAAAATCAATTGTTATTGTATTCTGCTGAAACCTAGCCAAAATCTTCTCAATGAATCCTGAAACACATCGGGAATCGTTGGCTGTATTTAGAGCTCTCGAACAGGTTCATGTTCTGTTGCACATCAGTTTGTGTAGGCATGACTTCACTTTAAAAATCGCAAAAAACACTTTTGATTGAAAATGTTGTTTTGATTGTGTATGCAACAGAATGCAAGCTTATCTTACTCAAAAATGCTAACTTAAATGCATCCCGCACACACATTTTCAATGATGTACTTTTTAGCTGCAAGCGTTTGATTCATTTAAAAAGAAATTACACGAGAAAACATTGGCTATGCGTTTCTTGTTTTGAGCTGTATAGTTTATATTTTCAATTTTTCAATGTCCTTTAAAGGGGTAGTAGCAAGTTTTTTGATAATTTTATATTTTTCACTGATAATTGTACGTTAAAGCTAAATGTATTACAGGTTACTGTAGGCTGAGAGTGCAGGACTCTCAACCCGGAGGTCCCAGGTTCGAATCCCGGTGGAGGTGGTCTCAAAATCACTTTTGTAACAATAGTATGGCATGCATATTGGGATACAACAATTGTTTTTTGTCAGCAAATGACTGTAACAATTTTCTTTATAACTGTTTGGTGCGAACTCATTTTATAACATATATCTATTATCATGATAAAGAGTTTTGTTTGATTTATTCACAAAATTCTACAACAAATGTCTGCACCCATTAATACTTACAGGAAAAATGTGATTCCAATCCAATTATGAAAGATATTTGGTAAATTAATTTCATGAAATTTCTCTAGTGCAACTGTGAAATTTCTGTTTTTCTCATCAAATCATTGCTTTCTTAAAATTGGACAGTTGGCCCTCCATGCATCAAACAGTGTTCAATATTAGAGTGAGTTATATCTCCTGAGAAATATTGCAAGTATTTGTAAAGATTTTGTTGTATTTATCACACTCTTATCCCTAGTTAGATTCAGCTAATAAAATCACAATGACAGCAATATAAATACATATATATGTTTGTGAATTTTTACTGACACAAAAGAAACTTACAGAACAACAGAATTGAACAAGCACAAACTTCACCTTTGTTTTGTTTGAACAATCAAATTGCAGAACAGGCAGTTTGGTTGAACCTTCCTTTGGAAATTTATTCACTGCAAAACATATAAGATATCAATATAAATTCATACACAATATAAATATACATATGATATTTTTAAGCTTTGGAGTTTAACATGCATTTGAACAATCATGGGTAATTAATAAAAATAATACTCAGCTTGTGCCCTCCTTGCAAGATATTCACAAATTTGATAAAATTGAAAAAGAGTTTCATGAAAGGAATAATTTATCACAACAATCTTTCACTTTAAAAACATGCACATTTTGCTTTTTCTTTTTAAGAAAACTTCATAGTTTTCTTTCATTAATTTTGTTTTTGGTAGGCCTAATCAGTTTGTAGATTCATATTACAATGTTAAATATGTTCAATAAAATAATTTGATTTTAATATTCTGAACATTCAAAACTCAAACTATTATAAGGGCAATGATATCACAGCGATTAGCTATTACAGTACACTTTTAAATGGCCTCCTTGAATATAAAAAAATGAATGTTATCTAACTTGTTGCAAATGAATCAGTTACAATTCTTTCACAAAAATGAATGACAGGTGAAGAAAATCTAGTGTCATTGGTCTGAGAAGAATCATTTTATTCTGTCAACTCGCATTTAATTCTGTTTGGGCAGTGAATGAAAATGCGACTTATGACATAATCACGCATCGTTGACTAGATTCTAAAACTGACGCATTTGGTTGATTGAATTAAGACAGATCAAATGCATGAATGACTCGAATGACTCAAAATTTGTTGATATTTTTACAGGGATAAATTAACTTCCCTTCATTCGACTTTTTAACAGTGACAATTAAATATGTTACAAAAGGGTTGATAATATTGAATATGGACAGGATTAACAAAACATACCCTGAAGTATGAATTTCAAACACAATTTGAGAATATATCAGCAGGATAACTTTGAAATATTGCATCTTTTCCGGTGGTTAGAAAAGGCGTAGAATCGCGTAGAAAAGCAGTAAAGGGCAGAAGCGTAGAATCGCGTAGAAAAGCAGTAAAGGGCAGAAGCGTAGAATCGCGTATATAAGCAGTATAGGGTTAAATACATTGGCTTTCAATTGGAACTATTAATTTTCATTTTCCTGATATCACTTAAAGTTTATATTCCCCTTAAAAACGTGTTACTGCCCCTTTAAGATCAAAACTGTCCTCAATGTTGTAATGTAAATGGTAAAAGTTAATTTGTAGTGTCATTGATGTTTTATTAGGAAGTTAGAAAAGTTGTTCATCCTTATCTATGGTTATATTTCACAAAGGGAAAAAGACTAAATAAAATATTTAATATATAGTGCAAAAAGATTACAAAGCACTGCGTGTGATGCTTTCAAGCAAAATATTTAATGAAATGCTCAAATGAAAAATTAATAGAAAATGGAAGCATTCTTTCATTAGAAATAATCAATTGTAGATATGAACCACAACAGAGAACGCAAAGAGTACATCGACACAATGCTCATAGAGAAACCAGACACTTAAAGAGGCAGTAGCACGTTTTTAGGGGGAATATAAGGTGATGTCAGGAAAAGGAAAATTAATTGTTTCAATTTAAAGACAATATATTTAAACTTACTGGAGCAGTAATAAGTCAAATAAATTATGTAAAGTTTAGCCATGCGATTCCTTTTTCTTACACAAAATGAATTAAAGGTGTTCACAAAAAATGGCCGCCAATGGATTTTATGTGAATCTTCATATTTAGTCCTCTGACTATGGATAATTGGTCTGTGTAATGAGATTTTTGACACTATCAAAGTAATACATTTATCATTAACATATAATTATCAGTGAAAATTTTAAAATATAAAATTATCAAAAAACGTGCTACTGCCCCTTTAAATGTTTTGGAGAACGGTAGATTAAACGTATACCAACCTTACGTGTACGCTTGATTACGTTGACATAATTGTACACGTTTGAAACAGAAAGTATAAATTGATTGTACATGATTATACTATTATCCTGAAATGGTCCCTAGTGTTTCAGTTCTGTATTCATATCACCTTCCTAACAAAGCTGAAAAAGTCAGATAAGCCAGGTCCGCGACTGACGTTTTAATCATCGTGAAGGAAGATTTATTATATACTCATGTAATCTTATGATAGTAATACAAGGGTGCAATACGGAACACGTCTTCAAATTCCGTATTGCACTCCAGAATCCGTATTGCACGCCTGCCGGTTCTACTTTTTTTCAGCTTCGGCAATTCTCGGAATTTTCCGTACGTAACAATCATTTTCCTAATTAGAACACCGGATTTGACGTATCTCAATGCATTGGTAACAAACCTCCTTTTTAATATGATATTGAAGAATGACATAGTGAGACTAGTGTTATCGTCAGTAAAGAAACTGCAAAACACTATAAAAAAGGAAATCCTAAACTAAACTCCGAGAACATCGCCAGCGACACTGGGCCCTTATGACGTCATAGCCTACAACGATTATGACGTCATTTCCATGGTGACATCTGCTTGGCGAACATCGTACATCATTCCTATTCACAAGAAGGGAGATGTTAATGACGTGAACAATTATAGAGGAATAGCCCTTGGAAGTTGCCTCTCAAAACTTTTTCTGTCGATCATGAATATAAGGATAAGTTCTTATATGGAATATCACTCTCTATTGGACTCAAGACAGGCAGGATTTCGGTCCGACCACAGGACATCGGATAACATATTCATCTTTAGAACCTTGATTAAAAAGTTTAAACAGATGAAAAGAAAACTATATACCTGCTTTGTTGACTTTCGTAAGGCGTTTGACTCTGTATGGAGAGACGGTCTACTATTCAAAATGTATAATTATGGCATAACAGGTAAAATATTTAATCTTATGCATGATATGTACTCTGAGGTGACATATGCCGTAAAAACTGAAAGCGGAGTGGCTGAACCAATTTCATCATCAATTGGTGTTAAGCAAGGATGTGTCTGCAGCCCTACCCTCTTCAACATATATGTGAATAATATGAAGGACTACTTTGAATCCGGCAGTGAACATGCCCCTAACTTGGATGATCAAAGTCTCACACATCTACTTTTTGCGGACGACCTCGTCCTTTTCTTAAAATCAGCCAAAGGACTCCAAAATAGTATTAATAATCTAAAAACATTTACAGAAGATTGGAAACTCAAGATAAATCTCTCTAAAACTAAAGTGATTATTTTTGGTGGTACAAGGGTCGATACAAATCATTCATTTCACTATGATAATTCGGCCATCGACGTTTGTGACTCATATACCTATCTAGGAGTAACTTTGCACAAGAATGGAACTTTTAAAATCGCCATTGAAAGTCTTAAAGGGAAGGCGATGCGCGCCTGGTTCAAGATCAGATACAGCTTATCTTCATCAACTCAATTCCGCCCTGATGTTCTTCTCCGTCTCTATCGTTGTCTTGTTGTTCCAATCGCCACCTATGGTGCAGAAGTGTGGGGCAGCGATATGTTTAAATCTTCATTGGATCTCTTCCAAAATTGGAGTAAGCTGACTTGTAATATTATAACCATAAAGATTGCCAAGTCAATCCTAGAAGTACCAAAGCGCACCTGTAACATTGGATGTCTTAGCGAGCTTGGACTTTACCCTATATCAATAACCATACTCTCAAGCATGTTTAACTACTACAGAAGATTGATAAGGATGGACCATAACCGACTCGAATATGCTGCTTTACAAGAAGATAGACTTCTATCAAAATCATCTTGGGTCTCAACTATTGAGCAAATTCTTCAAAACGCTTTCCCTACTTCAAATATTGTCAACATATCCTCACTCCAATTTACAGAATTTATAAAGTCTCAATTTGTTAACTTGTATCTACAGGAAATAAATCAGCTTCCGTCTGATAAAGGAAAAAAACTTCGCCTGCTTGGGCACATTGGAGATTCATTTCAATATAAGGACTATCTATCGTCAATTAAGAACAAGGAGCATCGTAAAGTTTTAAGTAAATTACGACTTAGTGCTCATCAACTAGAGATAGAGAGGGGTCGATACAACAACATCCCAGCTGATAGTCGTATTTGCAAGCAATGCAACCTAACGGAAGTTGAAACAGAGGAACATTTTATATTGTCATGTCCTAAATTCCATAATCAACGTTCAGACCTCATCTGTTCAACAGGTCTGACGAATGCGGGGTTGCCAAAGAAAGATCTCCTAACTGCCATATTAAACCCTAAGAGTCACCATGCCTCCAAAACCACCAAATTGTTGTATGAATTATATCAATACAGATTAGGTTAAATGGCATGCAGTGTCATTGTGTATAATAGCATATCTCTGTTATTTGTTATGTATATATTATGTATGTCATGAAATTTGTTTATTCTCGTTTTGTACACTGCCCAAGAAGGGTGTTCTCTGTGCAAATAAATTATCTTATCTTATCTTATCTTTGAAAGGATCCCGTCGCTCGGAATCCTGAACTTACGTTTATCATATTCAGAACTTTATAAATAATAACTAAGGATAAACTTTTATCACTGTATTTAGTTTTCACACTTGTTAAAATTGCCTTCTATGTTTAACTACGCAAAGTAATGAGAAAATAAACAGATAATTGAGGTATCAAATCATCAGTCGAGCGTATCATAGGTAATCGCCTTCTTTGCATTATGTATCAATGCGCAGTGCGAAGTCTCGGATTTTTAAAGCAATTTAAAATTACTTTTAAAAAGGTTAAAAAGAGAGTATATAATAAATACAGAACGTCATACGTGTGCATTTGGGTCGTTTGTATTGAACTCGAAGATGTCATGGACGCGGAGAAACAACTCGTTCTTCGAACTCGTTGTTCCTCCGCGTCCATGACATCTACTCGTTCAAAACAAACGACCCAAATGCACACGTATGACGTTCTGTATATGTATTCATACTCACAGGTTCTACTCATCAACTATAACCCGATTATGTAACAAACAAATTAATAAATTTAGTCAAATGAACTATTGTTAATGATTATTACTTGATGTTTTCAAAATAATTAATCAAAATAAATGGATAACTTATTTTCAAATATGAATTAATACACATTTTCTTAAAGCTCTCCGATATAAACACTAATTCGTTTTTCGCCGCCTTCCAGGTAAAGACTTCTATGTTCGATTAAATATGACTGTTTGAAGAGGTGACATGAAGGTCCTCAGCAAAGTAAAGTATATCTCTGTTGAGTGATATGGTGTTATCATAATATGTAGGACTCCTCTTTGAAGAGATACATCCTGAATGATTGTGAGTTACATTTGAGTACATTGGCGGATCCAGGTATTTTACTAGAGTCTGGGGAGATGACTTACTGAATAGGTAACTCGAGTACTGTAATACCTGAAAGTAATGTAAGTAAGATAAACATCATAATTTAACTTTTCGAGTGGTTGTCCATTTGCAAAATAGTTTGTTAAAGTAAAGTTGAAAAAGATATTAATCTAATTTACAATTATAAAACAGTTACTATCTTATCAAAAAAAGCAATCCATATCTGACTTTTCAAATATTTCCCCTTCACATTGTTAATGAACAATAAAAATAGTCAAAGGTATCCAAGAGGTGTTTTCACTAGCTGAAAACAAGAGAGATATCTTGAGTTGCAATTTTATAGGGCAACCTGCAGGAACCCAGGGATCTTGGCTTATTAGAACAGAGGCTTTCTCGCACAAAACTGCCTCTGTTTGGAGAGAATGGATATTTTCCCATGTTACCATACGATCGTTTAGAATCCTCCCAGTCAGATATCCAAGAGATGTTTTCATGGTCTGCAAATAAGGGAGGTATTTTGAGTTGCAACTTTTGCCGCTAGGGCAATGTGCCGTAACCCCGGGATCTTTGCTTATTGCTTGGCGCCCCAAAGGGCACCAAGTATTATGATTTGATTCTCCTAAAACATGTGTTGTATCCAAATCAAAAGACCAATGAACAGAGCTGTAGCAAAAAATGCATTACGTCACCATGTGGGTAATACAAAATATTTGGCACATTAAACTGTGGAATATGATTTCGCTTTAAATGTCATGTTA
The DNA here is from genome assembly GCA_916613615.1 of Steromphala cineraria. Taxonomy (NCBI): domain Eukaryota; kingdom Metazoa; phylum Mollusca; class Gastropoda; order Trochida; family Trochidae; genus Steromphala; species Steromphala cineraria. The sequence continues at coordinate 62,492,332 of OU744721.1, read as the reverse complement.
AAAGAGAAACAATATTTCCTATTAAAGACGCTGATAAATGTTAACAGACTCAATCAAAAACATCTTCATTTGATGAAGAGTCTGCATTTGTTCCAGATAAGAGCATTATTTCGCATTCAATAATCGCAGAATCCACTTTTTTATAACCCACGCGATTTAATTTCACGCTGGGCTCGCCTGGCGATTTAAAAGTAATGTTTGTGTAAGAACGATGGTGAAATCGAAAAAAGACTTATGTTTACTAATAGGTAGATCCCTTATGACCACGTGACAAGTCATACTTAACGATGTCACTAAATGTTTACGTTGAAAACATGTATTTATTATCAGAGCTACTGAAATTGACTCGTGCTATATTTAGTATATGACCTACATCGCTGGTTCCATACGGTTACTATAAGGCCGCGGCTTAGCTCAGCGGAGCTGGGTTGAAATCCCGTCAGATCATCGGAAAGTATTTTGTTTATTATCTGTAATACTACAGTTAATAATTAACCAGCATGACAAGGAGATGTGGTTTTGGCAGTACGTTTTGCACAATTTCCTGTCATTGTCAACGCTACATGGCAACCCATGCAGTGCTTTTACTTCAAATAACAACATCACAATGCCATAACATCATAAACTGTCACTGTCACATTACTGTCTTGAAAATCTAGTGTTGTTGTGTTCAGAGATTTACATTTTTTTCTCTGAGATCTCAAAAAGAGTGAATTTGAAGGATAAATAGAATATCACCCTCGTGTGCTTTGATTTGAAATATACCAACAATCGTTGATGAATGTAAAAAATATTCATAACTTTCAGCAATTCGTGTTGATAGAAATTAATTTTGTGAAATTAACTTTGAGTAATACTCGTGTTAATATTACTGCTGTTATCAAGTGTTGTATATATTATCACCCAAATTGTTCGACAAATCACAATCTCCTTCATCTGCCTATGTGGCACCAAGCATGCCTTTTAAAGGCTTTTCTTGTTAGAACAGAGGCATGCTCGCACAGAGCTGCCTCTGTGGGGAGAGAATGTCATGTTACATGCTATAAGTTCTTAAATGAGAAATCTTGGTTTGTCTGTTTAGAATCCTGTCTTAGTTTTGAATATTTAATGTCAAATATGTATTACTCTAATGCCTAGTGGTAGGCATAAAAGCAGGAATCATATTTCAATATAATCAATCTTGGAATCCTAAAATCACACAGCAATATTAGCAATGGTTTTATTATTTTAATAGGTTTTTTTATCAGTTTTCGTATAACTGATATATATCCAATGCTAGCATTTCATCAAAAAACATTGACAATTCAGGGATGAAACGAAATGATCAGACATTGTAAACCTTTCGTTTCCTTTTTTCATGCAAATTTGCATAAATGGCAATTTCAAACACAAAATAACCATCATTTTTCAATTATTAAAATGAAATGAAGGTAAAAATATTTGAGGTTTATAGTTCACTTCAAATAAGAGTTTCTTTTCCCCAGCTAGGTACAGTTCTATTCCACCATTGACTGCCTACCACAAAAAGGGATTGTTGCAAATCGTGATTTAGTCCCTTAATAATCAGTCAAAAAGAGTGTATAATCGGTTTTGTGAAAGAAATTAGTTAAAGATAACCATTGCTTACCCTTTTTTTGTGTATTTAAATTTAAAACAAGCGTAATTGCTAAAAAAATATGGTGACTATTTGTCATGTCTGACATTTCACAATAGACTTATTGTCTATACAAATATTAACAAATTCTCCTCTCTAACGTAAGTCATATTTTCCGCCAATATTACCAAACATAAAATGATAGATTCGAACATTGCTTAACTTTCAACCTGGCATATACAATGAAGTTCGACATCTTATTTTTTCCAATGATAGAAATCCCTCTTCATGCTTAATGAACCGGTGTATCGAATTATTCATAAAAGCGGCATTAGGTCTCGTTACGGAAGAAATAAAAGCTCATTAGTATAATGCCATAAAGCGTAGACGATTTCCCGGCTTACCCTTTGAAGAGATAATATCATTACTAAAATAATCAATGAGCAACAAATTTTATATGGCATAAAACATCATTCGTCTCCAAAGGATAGTACAGACTGACAATTTAAAGCTCTATCAATTCATCGATAGAAGAGAAAATAACATTGCTGCGTAATCGATATAAAAACTACTATGTTGTAAATTATGCATATAAATTTTACATCGAGGGATATGATACATTCTTTGTTTTTTCAGAACCCAGGAAATGTCATTAATGAAGAATTTATAACTTTAGATTGTTTTCGAAATGATTTATAATCTGTAGTTGCCCACAGGAATAAACAAAATTCAGAGACGTCATCACATTGCATGCGATATTTTATCAGCGAACTGTAAAAGGTCATCATTGGAACATTCGATCATTGTTCTTTATATGTTCTCCCATTACGACTTGTTTACGTCAAGAAAACTCATCAATCAAGTTATATAGACTGACACACCAATGCAAACTTTCTTTAAACAGTCTAGCAAAGCAAACCATCGATATTAATCGTGATGATATTCCAATTTAACATGAAACATGCATTTCAAGAAACTATTTTCAGCCCAATTTCCATGTAATTTCAGAACCAAGGGATATAAAACAGAGATCAAAGAACACATGCACTCAAGTGCTAAGTCATTATTCAAACTATCACCTTATAAAACGCAGTTTATTACGGACATAAAGTAATCTAATTGGGTTAATTTACATCATAAAGAACGTAACCGAATACCAGACAACACTTAACCGTAAACTGCTTGCGTTTGTTAGAAGCGTTGGAATCTACAATTGCATTTCATGCTGTCAAATGTTTTCCTTTGTACTATCAAGTTATTGTTTGCTTTTGAAACAGAAGATCAAAGTAAAAATATTCAAAACGAGTTGATCAACAATTGTTATCAAAAGGAAAATGGATTAAGATTGTTCAACATAAGGTGTCCTAAAGGTCTCTTTCCTGAATGTATAAATAGCAACCAACTGCATTCTCTATCTTAATCCGTGAGTGACATCACGAATATAAAAACTGTCGTTTTTTCAATTATACATATTATACTATCCATATTTAGAAATAAAATAATCAGGTATGGGACACAACCTGGAAATAGGTTTTATATCATTGTACATTGTACGTGCTAGTCACATTCTCCATGTGCACTCTCCGCTTTGCCGTCAAATGAAGAGCAGTCTTAAGTTCAGTAAGACGAAATTTATCGGGATGTTCGCCAGCTGAACTGTTAACTGAATGTTAAAAGAAGGATACCTACCGCGAACAACGTGTTACTGAACCCAGGGCAGGTTTCATGTTGACAAACAAACTCTGTGACAAAGATCTGTGCGCTCTCCTTACCCAATGCAAGTGGATAAAAGCGCCAAGTTTACATTCGGAGGGGTGCATGTTCGAATCTAGACTATCGTCATTCCGAAAGTGTATTTTAAAATTTCGGATGTTCTTTTTAGAATCTATATTACCCAAAATGTTTTTTAACCTTACATCCCTCTGGACGTGTTGTCAATGATTTTTATCAACTGTTGACGCAACAGAGTGACGTCAACACCATTGATTAACAAACATATATAATGGTGTTGCATATTTACATTCATTACTATCAACTGATACATATTCTGCTTTTGAGGATGAATCAGCATTGAGCCTTCATCAGCATGTATGATATTTTGCAACGCATGAAAACAAAATAATGCGCAATGAAAATCAAGGGATCTCTTTTTAGCAGACTGTATTACTAACGGAGCAATTTCAAATTTTGCAAAAGGACGCTTCTCATTTGCAACGACGATAAGGAATCCAAACTTGATATCAATTCTGAAGAACATAAACATTTATTTTGACTCTATAATAATCGAAAGGATAATATCATTGACGTGTTTAGATAATTTTCTTAAAACCACTTTACTAATTGATCAAACAACTTAATCTTAGTCATATAGTGTACAAGGCTATATTCGCTTTGTGCTTAGAAGCATTACAATCAAAGTATCTTTGTCTATCAAAACGTCAACGTTAAGTGAAGGAAACAACCATTGATTCCTTAAACTCTGCAGAAAACATTCGACTTCACAGCCAACGGTTAATACCAAATCAATTGCAACGCAGGAAGAAAGGAAGGAATACACAGGGTATCGGATACAAAGCCTCATATTTCGCCTTTGTGAAACAAGGACTTTTTAGACCATGATACTTTACAACGCAAAAATCTTTTTATACGATTATCTTTTCGCAATCAAGGTATTTCAGCTATTTGTATTTAACTGAATAGGTTCTGTATTGTGTACAATAAAACACATTCTGGTGTTATCATAAGTATGAAGCGCTTTCAATCATCATGATATATATGAAGGATTGTTTTATGATGATTAACGGAAATATACTTAACTGCATCAAATGTCTACACAATCAGAAGTAATTATTTCGCCCAATATATGCTATTATCATATTTAATTAATATCAAGTAAATACTTCCAACAGTATAGGTTTCAAGTATTTAGATTAAACTAAGTAATTTGAAATCTATTAATTATTTTTGCTGTTTCTCGATCTTCTAATGGGACATCAAATACGGAATGACGATGGCAGAAATCTCAAATCTCATTTATGTTGTCTCAATGACACACTGTTAGTAGTTTATCAATTCTAAAAAATATATATCATAAAATAATCTCACAATGATAAGAACCATGAGACATTTTAATATCAGATACAAATTAAATAATTAAGACACTTAAAGGAAAACATTATATTCAGAATCTTTTTTAAAAGCGCGCATAGTAGTTGTGATAACAATTGTCTAACATATCAATTATATGCAAACAAAAACGATCATATCATTCAATTTCAAAAAATGATTGATAGAAAATGTTTAATAGATGAGTTCGCCCAAGATTACAGATTCTATCACCCGTGTGATGCTAAACAATATACCAGGAAAAGCCGTCACGACAACATATGACGAGGATTGATTGTTGAGATGTTTAATGCATTAATCAAATCCAGTCTAAGTAAACCTAGCCTCAAAATTATCCGTTTCACTCCTATACTGAGACTAGAGGGGCCTAGTAGATGGTCGCGTCAGCCCACGTATCGAATTGACCAATCAGAACTCATCTCACCAAGCCACAATAGTCTGCCTTCGCACGTATAACGTTGGAGGGTGATAGGTCGCATAAAGGTCGGCTGACGCGACCCTTAACTAGCCCTTCTAGACTCAGTATAGAAGTGAAACGGATAATTTTGAGGCTAGGTTTACTTAGACTGTTATCAATTCCAGTATCTGACTACTTGTGACTTGCATCGACAAAGTAACAACTTATCAAGGAGGTCACGTCATACGATCCCATTTGTGAATAATAAGAAATGAAACTGCATCATCCCTCACATACGCTCTCTATAATTTTATTTCGATTTCAATAGGATCCCATTACTTGTCACGCAACAGAGTAAAATGCGATCATAAAAACTTTCATATTGGAATGAACACTTGACCACAAGTCAATTAACACAATAGTGCTACGCGGAAAATTTATGTTTGACAAGTACATGTTCAATGGAATTTTCATAATGGCATTTACCTTCTCTGAATATTGTATCTGGTACTTGTAAAAAATAATGTTTTCAAACAACCCCAACCTGGGTAACTTAGGTTTAAGGTTCAGACAGATGACTTCATATATCACTTAGCAATCACATTAGAATAAGATTTTGCTCACTTGTACTATACACGACAATAGTATAGACTCGTCATCAAATGATGCTTTGAAATTGTAGTATAGGTGGGGATGGTAAAATCGATGTATGCTTTCTCAAACCTAAACATTATTACAAAAGTGTCATGCATTTGTCATTAATGGATCTTGATTAACACGTCCATCATGAAAGTTAACTGACAAACAATCAGGAGAAATCCATGGACTTTCTTTGAAAAGACATTTTTTTACGTCATTAGTACCCCATTCTAACGAGGACAGTTTTTCATTATTGGGGGTCGAATAAAATGTTCAAGCTTTTTTAAAATCATTGTTACGGCGTTAAGTCCGAGACATGAAGAATAGAGTCACTAGTTCTTAAGCTATAAGCGATAGAAAATAGGACATTACACTTTTCACTGAGTTTAAACATTTGTCTTGTTGTATAGTTCAGCCTTCGACAGAGAGAGCTAACATTTGATCATATCTGAAAGGATGAGGTGTTGTTTTTGATCAGTAGTATAATTCATGTCGCCACACAAGGGAAATACCAGCCATTATTCAATAATTGTATATTGTCTCGTAGCAGGATTGACATTCGTAGAGAAGAACATATTGTAGTACTTGTATTGAGCTGTGCTGGGTACTCAGGAACAAATCTCTGAATCAGACTGGAAGAACCCAAGAGGTAGATAAACTACTTATCTTAACCTAACCCTTTGTAACTGAAACAAAGCCAGCACCGGATGCAACATAAGCACGTTGCACTTATTAGACAGTTCTATCAGTGAAGTATGTACATGTTTGCATGACTTACATTCAGAATAATATAATTCTCTGTGGGTTTCATTACGTATCACGCAGCTAAATCAATTCAACATTCACTTCCATTTCATTAGAAACATTGCATGTATAAAATTCTTTTATTAAAACGTTTTGTTCTTCTAGAATATATTTTTACTTTCAAGACGTCAGACACCAAACTTGGCCATGAATCTGAACATCTGACTTCAAAACACAGGAAATTGAAAATAACGCAAAAGTGAGTTCACATACCCCCGCTGACTGACATGACAATGATACAATTAAAGACAAACATTTATTTTTGTGATTGAATAGGGATTACTTTCAATCGACTAAGGGTAAGGTATACAAAGTACCAACTGAGGAATTGAAATCACAACTTTGAAATTGTACAGAAAGAAAACAGTCACTTAGTCAGGAAATTTGACGATTTTTAGGTCAAATTTGAAAATCTTATGGCAACCAAAAATTTAGTCAGAAATTTGTCCGTGGTCTAACTATAACGCCATTTTCAGTTAAACCACGGACAGAACTACTTTTTATGAACAAGAATATGTCGTGTTCAGACAACTTCTATTAAAAAACAACATAACAAAAATACACATTTTATTACATGAAATTAATTTTACAGATACAGCAGGTCACTAAGCAGTAAAGCATGTACAGTTTTGTTTCAAAAGGTACCTTTTAATGTGGATTTCTGTGGATCTCATACGTCGAAATTCGGTATCCGGCATCCGTAGTCTTGTCATTGGTGTTTTAGCATCAAGGAGATTACACGTTGCTACCAGTAAATGAAAATAAACATTGAAATAAGGACTTGACTTTCTTATCCTGATTCAATTTCAACGTTTGAAACGCAGATTTTATATTCTTTACAGTGAGGTTAACATTGCGTACAGTTTTAAACAGAAGGAGCTATGGAAAAAAGTTTATGTTAATTATCCAAACAACGGAAAAATCGCATGTTCGCGTCTCCATTTATTATACTAATGTGGGAATAAGGCCCTCAAATAATATTTCAACTAAATACATACTATCGTTTCTTGCAAAGGTTTGTGTTAATTACTTGTTTATCTTGTTTATACTCACCATACACACAAGCACACTTTCGTCTCTAATTCTCAGCTTGGTTAGGGTAGAGCTGTGATTCTACCTCCGATTCTTTCCATTGCCTTTGCCCAAATGACAAAGTCACAGCATGCGCGAAGGTGAAGCAGCACATGCATCTCATGAGGATGCGTCATTACGCAAAATTCAAGAGCTCTATGGTTTGGTTTTGATGTCAAATAGTTCATGGTCATTTCAACAAATGTAATATCAACTTTTGATTGAACAATTACGTTTTTGGTCATGATCTAAGTAAGCTAGACCATTCGGGCCTTGTTGTCTTATCCATTAATGGGGCAGTAGCACATTTTTAGGAGGAAGATAAGGTGATGTCAGGAAAATGAAAACTAATGGTTCCAATTGAAAGACAATGCATTTAAACTAAATGGAGCAGTAATAATTCAAATATAAAATGTATTTATATTAATATTTATGTTAATCTTCATTCTTTATTCTCTGACTATGGAAGATTGGCTTGTGTAATGAGATTTTGGACACTATACAAATAATAAATTTAGCGTTAACATACACTTATCAGTGAAAAATTTAAAATATAAAATTATAAATAAATAAATAAAAAAACGTGATACTGCCCCTTTAAATGGTTAGTTAGACCACTTGCGCTAAACGATTAGACAGGCCCTCATGGTCTAACTATTACTTAATATACAAATACTTCGATATCTTTTGGAAACCTTTGTATCAATGCAATGCATACACAATGTGTAAGTGAAGTTGATGCAAAAACGTTTTTAAATTGCAAAACAAAACAAAATTAGGTTGCAATTACTTGCCATTTTATTCCAAAGGTTGATAAGCCATTATGATAAAGACAACAGAATGAAATTTGTTTCCTCCGTTTTTCTAATGACATTGCTTGAAGAAAGCATATAAGAATGCGGTAATATTATTCAAAGAAAAGGTTATAAACTTCAGAATCGATATCGAGTTTAACATGCAAATTCTTCCTGATGAATGAGTGATGATTTAAAGATACAATTTTAAGAGTTACAATGAATCACATGATTTACATCGTTAAGCATAATTCATGATCCCCATATCTGCTGAAATCAGCTGAACTATTCATTTAAAGACAAAATGTCATCAATGTCTATATATTTTGTGGTTATAATAATTTCTCATTAAAAGATAGCATTAAATGCGTCAGAAGTGTATCTAACAAATGTCTTACATTCAATCATTTCTATCTTTCAAAGTTTATAACATTATACAGTAGAACACGGATATAGCGAACTCGGATATAGCCAACAATCGGATATAGTGAACAAGTTTTTAATTCCCGTCGAAAGCCTTATGCATTCAAACGTGAGTAGCGAACACCGGGTATAGCGAACTTAAGTCTTTGGTCCCTTTGAGTTCGTTATATCCGTGTTCTACTGTATGAAGTTTTTTGTTGTTGATGGTGTAACACCAAGCATCAGTATTTGGCAAAAGAAATGTAGTGACATGTACAGAAATGAAAAATAACCTGGAATAATTTTATCCCGTATGAAATAATAAAACCCTCATCGGAGAATGTTACAACCACAGAACCAATAGACTCTAAAAGAAACTTCGACTGTAATTCGTTATGGCCTATCATCAATATGAACATCCAACGGTAGACCAAGTTTTATATCTCTCATAATTGATCACCAAATCAAAGCATGTTTCAAAAGAACCAAAGCACCTTTAGGAAAAATCATAAAACATCATTTGTGAATTTACAAATTGATCTTAACAGTCCATAAAGGTTAGGAATAACTGAAACGAAAAGCAGTCCAAACATAGCAGGGAATATGAAGTAGGCTAGCTATTGCAGTTCCTCACACCAGTTTTATACAAAACTCGTCCTTTTTTCTTTATATTCACTTTGGTTGTTAAACTCACAAGAATATTCATTTAATGAAGATAACAATTACTATCCAAATATATCAATATAGATATATCTACAAGAGTATCTGTATCCAGAGCCAGTTGCTTTATAGATCAAAGAAGAATCAAGTTCTTGGTCATTAATCAAATCAATCAAAGTCGTTTATTATACCAAGATCAAAGTCACGGGACATCATCAAACTTCAAGGAGAATCTAGTGTAAATGTACTACAGTTTCAAAGTTTCAAACAAAGAACAGCTCCTTGACTGTAAATCAATAAAAATAGGAATTTGATCGGGGACTTGTGAGGATTGTGTGGGATTATTGCATCCTTAAATGTTATTTTTTTTATTAACATATCTGATAATTATATGTGCAGGAATTGAGTTTACTGATCCGAGTTTTAGGTGTTAGATAAAAAAACTGCTTTAATTCGTCTTTCTCAAAATTTCTGCAAAGTTATTAAAATGAATTGTAAAAAACACATTTGTCATCCAAAATCGCTGTAATATTTTAATAAGTCTTTGCACCAAAACGGGACATTATATGATTGAATATTTACAAAAAAGAAATTAGTTTGACACAACATGACACTTTCAATCAAACTTTAACTGTACAATACACTCTTCTTTTCTCAAGAGAATTTGGAATTCTTTAACAATATTTGTTTGGTTTCTTCTTCAAATGACATTCTAATGGAATGCAAATGAACTGCCACTCTAAACGTAAAATCGCAAAACCGCAATTAAACTACCTTCATGTTCTACATGTATCTTGTTCATTCAAATTTTTCCCATTCAATATATTTTAATGCTAAAGTTGTTATGTTGTTGGAGTCTAATGTTTCAGTGATGTCACCTTTTGAGAATACAAACTGAAGATGGAAATCTTTTTTGTTTTAGTCGGTTGAGTGACCCCCATCAATGTTCAAGTCCCAATTAGTTTCACATGTTTTGTCTATCAATCATATGGCTGGTTTTATAATATAGAATTGATTTATTTGGAATAACAGTATCAGCAAATATTCAAATTCTTGTACTTTTTTCGGGTTGGGTCTCTTTCTTATATTTTTTACGTCAACTCGGCTTACTGGGTACTGAGTGGGTTGCCAGATGTGAATTTGGCAATTTTGTAATTTCTATGATCACCTGAAAGGAATTCTCTCCCCACAGAGGCAGATCAAGTCAAGAAATGTTGATACAGCCTGTTATAATACGCCGAGTTTGTTGGATATAATGGGAGAGGAATGATTGGAGGCAATCAAAGTTAGTTGTGCAATCAGCAACGCTACTAAATGATGGCAAAGGCAAAAGCGTTGTCATTTGCTTCAAATTCAAATGGATTGTGGTGCAAATTTTGTCCGCCAGGGGAAACTGCCTGAATCCACGGATTTCGGCGTAATTTAACAGAGGCTGTATCAACGTGGGGAGAGAATGCTGAAAAGAAGAGTCCTCATATAAATGGACAGGTATAAACTAGAATGCACAGAGTTCTGATTGTTTGCAATGCAAGTACGGTGTGTAATCAGCGACTGTAGTTAAATTGTTTCCTTTCACGTTCACCCATACTTGAATTACTTCACCTATGATATCTGCAGATCTTAACAACCAGTTTTTCCTTTTCAGACTGACAAGAGAAGAGGCTTTTGGAAATCAACAGATTGAACATGTGAAAGAGTACCAGATAAAAAGCCTTTGTAGTAACTCTGATAAAATAAAATGTCATTAAAAAATATAATGTCTTGTTTTTGGAAAGGATATACAAAATGATGTGCAAAAGTCTTAGTGATAAATAGTATGTATACAACAGGTAAATCATTGACATGCATGTTTTTGTATCTATTTCACAGAAACGTTTTCTACTAATCTTAGATAAAAACAAATGAGTATTTATAAAGTACGGCAACATATTTCAAGTAACATCAATTAAGTACCATGCATTAATCAGAAAAACTACAACGCAGACGACAAAATATCATATTCTTTCTCGTTTTTCTGGGGTTTTTTTAATAGATAATTCATATCGTTAATAATACTAGACAAAACCGCATATTAGTCGCAGATGCATGTTGAATAATCTGTCCTACGACTGGGTCGTTCTGAAGGCACAAAAATGTTTTAAGTTAACAAAGTGCGCAGCGCACACATTCAGCAATTCTAGTCAAATCATGAAAGGCCCCCTGCACAAAGATGTACGGAGTTTATAATGTAAGCTCCTTGCATCAATTTCTTGTGGTGATGCAATGACGTCATATTTTCCCAAAAAAATGGCGACCCCGTCACCGTTCAAAGACAAAGGTGTAAAATTCTGTAAATGCATAACTCACTGACAGAAAAAAATAATCATTTGTGAGAATGTGTTTTAGAACTCAAACTTTTGTTAGAATGAAATGGAAATCTTACTGGAATTTCTTTTAATAAGAGATAACATACACTCAACCTTTCTGACAAAATGGATTAAGAAAGATGCAGTGAGCGCTGAATGGATTTAGCTGCATTTGCGTGATGTGTAATGGAACCCCTCTGAAACCAAAATTAAATTAGTGTGAATGTTACTCACATGCACCCCACTCACTTACTTACATGTACATGCAAATCTTACAGTGATAGAGATGGCTAATAAGTGCAATGAGGTTATGCTATTGACAAACCTTGAATCCACCCTGGATTCTCTGACTTCATCTTGCTTCAGCCCTATCCACACAAGCAGCCCTCAAAACATGACATCAACCCTAAATAGAAGTAAACAAAGCAGATCCCAACTAGGGAGTTTTTCTTCTCAACAAAACCAAGACCAATCATTGTGTCCTGTAAAATCGACAAACCTACGTATATTAACAGTTAACTGTCGCGGGATAAGAACCAACAGAGCAGAATTTCACTCGGCCGTGGACTACATTAAACCTGATATCACATATGGGACAGAATCCTGGCTGAAGGGTATCAAACCAGGAAAAGACCATGAAAAGAACACCATTAAATCTAGTGAAATCTTCGGGGATATAATGTCGGTCAACAGAAATGACCGTTTCGACAACATAGGAGGTGGCGTCTTTTTCGCTACAAATAAGACCATCTCGTCAGACCCCCAGCCCCAGCAACCTGTGGAATAGTCTGGTCTAAAATCAACCTGAAATCCCGAAATGACCTATATGTCTGTTCTTTCTATATGCCACATCGTAATATGGATTGTGTACTAAAACTAAATGACTCGGTTAGACAACTCACCGATACCGCCAAGGAAAAACACATGATTATCGCTGGGGATTTCAATTGTCCGGACATCAACTGGAACACACTGACCGTAGATAAAGGAGCTCAGGAAAGGGATGTGCAACAAGCCCTAATAGACTTTGCAGTTGAACACAAGTCTCACTCAAATACATGACCAACCCACACGTGACAACAAACTACTTGACCTAGTTTTCACAAACAATCCATCACTAGTGAAGGCCTCCACTTCAGTACCTGGCATCAGTGACCACGCTATGATAGTGACAGATATTGACATTATACCCCACTATATAAAGCAGAAACCACGAAAACTATTCCTCTATGGTGAAGCATCAGAACCTGTTCCTGTCGACTCTGGAGTCCCCCAGGGGACAGTGCTTGGGCCTTTGACGCATCAAAACACAGAAAGACCACCTACAACTCCAATCAGACCTACACGCTTTAGAAATATGGGCAACCACTTGGAGTATGAAATTTAATGCCAAACAATGCTACATAATGAGCACCAATAACAAATCAAGTCACTACTACCAGCTTGATAACCACATCTTCCAACAAGTCGAAGAAAATCCATACTTAGGAGTCACATTCACTGATAATCTTAAATTCAGCTCACACATCAATAAAATCACGAACAAAGCCAGCTCCACCCTGGGATTCCTCAAGAGGAACTTAAAGCACTGCCCACCAGCCTGCAGGAAGACAGCATACCTATCCTTGGAACGATCAACTCTGGAATACAGCTCAGTAGTGTGGGACCCGTACCTTCAAAGGGACAAGGATAAGCTCGAGCAAGTCCAACGCTGCGCTGCCAAATTTATATCAGGCGACTACAAATCCCGTGATCGCGGCTGTGTCACCAGGATGCTCCAGAAGCTCGACCTACCCTCACTACAGGACAGGAGGAAGTTGACGAGACTAGTATTCTTCTACAAGGTGGCCGGGGGCCTGGTGCAAGCTATGCCCATTGACTCATATCTCACCCCTATCTGAGAGAAACGTCAAATCAGACCCAAACAATTCGAAAACTTTGCCAGCACAAACATCGTGCAAAACCATGCCATAAACCACCATATGTGCTTCAAGCCAATCAGTTGTAAGAGCGATCAGTACAAGCATTCATACTTTCCAAAAACTATTGTGGATTGGAACAATCTGGACAGTAGTACTGTATGCGCAGAGTCAGTTCAGAGCTTCAAAGCAGCTCTGCAACAGTGCTTATAGTCAAACATAAACTCTCCCGCTGCAAATATACCTAAAAGGTCCTGCAGTGTACACATCAAGATCCAGATCCAGCTACATATAGTACTGCTTCATTCGAAACCACGAGAGCCACTTGTGGGTGTAACGGAGAGGGCCGAGGTGTTCCGAATAGTACTGCTTCTGTCTCGGTATCCAGGGGTAACATTCAGATGTGTCATGGGTTCTCCTTGCCTGATTCCAAGATTACCTGCCCTTGATGTCACCTCTTACATAGATCCTTAAATCAATTCGTTAGTAAAAATAATCGCTTTTTGTGAAGCTCTTACTTATTTGTTCACTAGTTATATCTGTAGCATATAAAATATCCTTTTTACTGCAGCATATCATATCATAGGCATCTCCAACAGCATTATTCTTTAACATAAACTGATTTGACTATAAAGATGGTTATATCAATTATATGTTTCTAATTGCATTGTATATTATGTCCAGCTTTATCTGTTGTATTTAGGAGCGGTGTTCCAATAAGCCTTGTGGCTTGTTCATCAATCCATATTTCATTTTGCGAAATAAAAATATGTTTAAACCATTTCACTTCTTATCAATGCAGATAGTGTTGGTTAAGAAAACTCCGAAAACTTGTCTTGGCAAAGTGAATAGTTGTTACTTTCTCCTGTAAATAGCTGCATTTTCATGATGATAACATTTGTCATGAAAACAATACCAATCAAGAACAAAAGAAGACACGCTGGACACGTGAATGCAGATTTTAGCTGTCACTGTTTGATATTGAAATGACATTTATATCAATTCTTTTCCTTGTAATCAAGTCAACATAGATTTGATTGGTACACTCTACTTGTCAGCAGTCTAGCTAAGTAAACCTAGCCTCAATATTATCTATATATATATAGATTATCCTATACTGAGTCTAGAAAAGCCTAGTAGAGGGTCGCGTCAGCCGACCTTTCTGAGACATATGACCCTCCAACGTTATACGTGCGAAGGCAGACTATTGTCGCTTGGTAAGCTGAGTTCTGATTGGTCAATCCGATACCCGGGCTGAGCGACCCTCTACTAGACCTTTCTAGACTCAGTATAGAAGTGAAACGGATAATAGTGAGGCTAGGTTTACTTAGACTGTACTTGACAGCTTACAATCACATTTCCTTCCTGTAGGTAACAAAACAATTCGTAGAAATGCTTAATATTTCTTCTTTAGTACAGCACTCCATTACTCATATCTTTATTTGCCATTACAATAATCAACCTACTTAATTGAGATTGTTAATGAATAGAAATTCATTCATTCATCAGTTTATTCAGTCATTCAGTCCCATGTTTCTTAGGTTACCTGTCCCAGGCCCAAAATGTTCTATTCAACGACAAAATACTTTTAAAGTTTCTGAGAAGACCCATAAATTTGTTTAATTTGACCCAACTGATAAGGGTTAAGTTGTCCGTGGTCTAACTATAACGCCATTTTCAGTTAAACCACGGACAGAACTACTTTTTATGAACAAGAATATGTCGTGTTCAGACAACTTCTATTAAAAAACAACATAACAAAAATACACATTTTATTACATGAAATTAATTTTACAGATACAGCAGGTCACTAAGCAGTAAAGCATGTACAGTTTTGTTTCAAAAGGTACCTTTTAATGTGGATTTCTGTGGATCTCATACGTCGAAATTCGGTATCCGGCATCCGTAGTCTTGTCATTGGTGTTTTAGCATCAAGGAGATTACACGTTGCTACCAGTAAATGAAAATAAACATTGAAATAAGGACTTGACTTTCTTATCCTGATTCAATTTCAACGTTTGAAACGCAGATTTTATATTCTTTACAGTGAGGTTAACATTGCGTACAGTTTTAAACAGAAGGAGCTATGGAAAAAAGTTTATGTTAATTATCCAAACAACGGAAAAATCGCATGTTCGCGTCTCCATTTATTATACTAATGTGGGAATAAGGCCCTCAAATAATATTTCAACTAAATACATACTATCGTTTCTTGCAAAGGTTTGTGTTAATTACTTGTTTATCTTGTTTATACTCACTATACACACAAGCACACTTTCGTCTCTAATTCTCAGCTTGGTTAGGGTAGAGCTGTGATTCTACCTCCGATTCTTTCCATTGCCTTTGCCCAAATGACAAAGTCACAGCATGCGCGAAGGTGAAGCAGCACATGCATCTCATGAGGATGCGTCATTACGCAAAATTCAAGAGCTCTATGGTTTGGTTTTGATGTCAAATAGTTCATGGTCATTTCAACAAATGTAATATCAACTTTTGATTGAACAATTACGTTTTTGGTCATGATCTAAGTAAGCTAGACCATTCGGGCCTTGTTGTCTTATCCATTAATGGGGCAGTAGCACATTTTTAGGAGGAAGATAAGGTGATGTCAGGAAAATGAAAACTAATGGTTCCAATTGAAAGACAATGCATTTAAACTAAATGGAGCAGTAATAATTCAAATATAAAATGTATTTATATTAATATTTATGTTAATCTTCATTCTTTATTCTCTGACTATGGAAGATTGGCTTGTGTAATGAGATTTTGGACACTATACAAATAATAAATTTAGCGTTAACATACACTTATCAGTGAAAAATTTAAAATATAAAATTATAAATAAATAAATAAAAAAACGTGATACTGCCCCTTTAAATGGTTAGTTAGACCACTTGCGCTAAACGATTAGACAGGCCCTCATGGTCTAACTATTACTTAATATACAAATACTTCGATATCTTTTGGAAACCTTTGTATCAATGCAATGCATACACAATGTGTAAGTGAAGTTGATGCAAAAACGTTTTTAAATTGCAAAACAAAACAAAATTAGGTTGCAATTACTTGCCATTTTATTCCAAAGGTTGATAAGCCATTATGATAAAGACAACAGAATGAAATTTGTTTCCTCCGTTTTTCTAATGACATTGCTTGAAGAAAGCATATAAGAATGCGGTAATATTATTCAAAGAAAAGGTTATAAACTTCAGAATCGATATCGAGTTTAACATGCAAATTCTTCCTGATGAATGAGTGATGATTTAAAGATACAATTTTAAGAGTTACAATGAATCACATGATTTACATCGTTAAGCATAATTCATGATCCCCATATCTGCTGAAATCAGCTGAACTATTCATTTAAAGACAAAATGTCATCAATGTCTATATATTTTGTGGTTATAATAATTTCTCATTAAAAGATAGCATTAAATGCGTCAGAAGTGTATCTAACAAATGTCTTACATTCAATCATTTCTATCTTTCAAAGTTTATAACATTATACAGTAGAACACGGATATAGCGAACTCGGATATAGCCAACAATCGGATATAGTGAACAAGTTTTTAATTCCCGTCGAAAGCCTTATGCATTCAAACGTGAGTAGCGAACACCGGGTATAGCGAACTTAAGTCTTTGGTCCCTTTGAGTTCGTTATATCCGTGTTCTACTGTATGAAGTTTTTTGTTGTTGATGGTGTAACACCAAGCATCAGTATTTGGCAAAAGAAATGTAGTGACATGTACAGAAATGAAAAATAACCTGGAATAATTTTATCCCGTATGAAATAATAAAACCCTCATCGGAGAATGTTACAACCACAGAACCAATAGACTCTAAAAGAAACTTCGACTGTAATTCGTTATGGCCTATCATCAATATGAACATCCAACGGTAGACCAAGTTTTATATCTCTCATAATTGATCACCAAATCAAAACATGTTTCAAAAGAACCAAAGCACCTTTAGGAAAAATCATAAAACATCATTTGTGAATTTACAAATTGATCTTAACAGTCCATAAAGGTTAGGAATAACTGAAACGAAAAGCAGTCCAAACATAGCAGGGAATATGAAGTAGGCTAGCTATTGCAGTTCCTCACACCAGTTTTATACAAAACTCGTCCTTTTTTCTTTATATTCACTTTGGTTGTTAAACTTACAAGAATATTCATTTAATGAAGATAACAATTACTATCCAAATATATCAATATAGATATATCTACAAGAGTATCTGTATCCAGAGCCAGTTGCTTTATAGATCAAAGAAGAATCAAGTTCTTGGTCATTAATCAAATCAATCAAAGTCGTTTATTATACCAAGATCAAAGTCACGGGACATCATCAAACTTCAAGGAGAATCTAGTGTAAATGTACTACAGTTTCAAAGTTTCAAACAAAGAACAGCTCCTTGACTGTAAATCAATAAAAATAGGAATTTGATCGGGGACTTGTGAGGATTGTGTGGGATTATTGCATCCTTAAATGTTATTTTTTTTATTAACATATCTGATAATTATATGTGCAGGAATTGAGTTTACTGATCCGAGTTTTAGGTGTTAGATAAAAAAACTGCTTTAATTCGTCTTTCTCAAAATTTCTGCAAAGTTATTAAAATGAATTGTAAAAAACACATTTGTCATCCAAAATCGCTGTAATATTTTAATAAGTCTTTGCACCAAAACGGGACATTATATGATTGAATATTTACAAAAAAGAAATTAGTTTGACACAACATGACACTTTCAATCAAACTTTAACTGTACAATACACTCTTCTTTTCTCAAGAGAATTTGGAATTCTTTAACAATATTTGTTTGGTTTCTTCTTCAAATGACATTCTAATGGAATGCAAATGAACTGCCACTCTAAACGTAAAATCGCAAAACCGCAATTAAACTACCTTCATGTTCTACATGTATCTTGTTCATTCAAATTTTTCCCATTCAATATATTTTAATGCTAAAGTTGTTATGTTGTTGGAGTCTAATGTTTCAGTGATGTCACCTTTTGAGAATACAAACTGAAGATGGAAATCTTTTTTGTTTTAGTCGGTTGAGTGACCCCCATCAATGTTCAAGTCCCAATTAGTTTCACATGTTTTGTCTATCAATCATATGGCTGGTTTTATAATATAGAATTGATTTATTTGGAATAACAGTATCAGCAAATATTCAAATTCTTGTACTTTTTTCGGGTTGGGTCTCTTTCTTATATTTTTTACGTCAACTCGGCTTACTGGGTACTGAGTGGGTTGCCAGATGTGAATTTGGCAATTTTGTAATTTCTATGATCACCTGAAAGGAATTCTCTCCCCACAGAGGCAGATCAAGTCAAGAAATGTTGATACAGCCTGTTATAATACGCCGAGTTTGTTGGATATAATGGGAGAGGAATGATTGGAGGCAATCAAAGTTAGTTGTGCAATCAGCAACGCTACTAAATGATGGCAAAGGCAAAAGCGTTGTCATTTGCTTCAAATTCAAATGGATTGTGGTGCAAATTTTGTCCGCCAGGGGAAACTGCCTGAATCCACGGATTTCGGCGTAATTTAACAGAGGCTGTATCAACGTGGGGAGAGAATGCTGAAAAGAAGAGTCCTCATATAAATGGACAGGTATAAACTAGAATGCACAGAGTTCTGATTGTTTGCAATGCAAGTACGGTGTGTAATCAGCGACTGTAGTTAAATTGTTTCCTTTCACGTTCACCCATACTTGAATTACTTCACCTATGATATCTGCAGATCTTAACAACCAGTTTTTCCTTTTCAGACTGACAAGAGAAGAGGCTTTTGGAAATCAACAGATTGAACATGTGAAAGAGTACCAGATAAAAAGCCTTTGTAGTAACTCTGATAAAATAAAATGTCATTAAAAAATATAATGTCTTGTTTTTGGAAAGGATATACAAAATGATGTGCAAAAGTCTTAGTGATAAATAGTATGTATACAACAGGTAAATCATTGACATGCATGTTTTTGTATCTATTTCACAGAAACGTTTTCTACTAATCTTAGATAAAAACAAATGAGTATTTATAAAGTACGGCAACATATTTCAAGTAACATCAATTAAGTACCATGCATTAATCAGAAAAACTACAACGCAGACGACAAAATATCATATTCTTTCTCGTTTTTCTGGGTTTTTTTTAATAGATAATTCATATCGTTAATAATACTAGACAAAACCGCATATTAGTCGCAGATGCATGTTGAATAATCTGTCCTACGACTGGGTCGTTCTGAAGGCACAAAAATGTTTTAAGTTAACAAAGTGCGCAGCGCACACATTCAGCAATTCTAGTCAAATCATGAAAGGCCCCCTGCACAAAGATGTACGGAGTTTATAATGTAAGCTCCTTGCATCAATTTCTTGTGGTGATGCAATGACGTCATATTTTCCCAAAAAAATGGCGACCCCGTCACCGTTCAAAGACAAAGGTGTAAAATTCTGTAAATGCATAACTCACTGACAGAAAAAAATAATCATTTGTGAGAATGTGTTTTAGAACTCAAACTTTTGTTAGAATGAAATGGAAATCTTACTGGAATTTCTTTTAATAAGAGATAACATACACTCAACCTTTCTGACAAAATGGATTAAGAAAGATGCAGTGAGCGCTGAATGGATTTAGCTGCATTTGCGTGATGTGTAATGGAACCCCTCTGAAACCAAAATTAAATTAGTGTGAATGTTACTCACATGCATCCCACTCACTTACTTACATGTACATGCAAATCTTACAGTGATAGAGATGGCTAATAAGTGCAATGAGGTTATGCTATTGACAAACCTTGAATCCACCCTGGATTCTCTGACTTCATCTTGCTTCAGCCCTATCCACACAAGCAGCCCTCAAAACATGACATCAACCCTAAATAGAAGTAAACAAAGCAGATCCCAACTAGGGAGTTTTTCTTCTCAACAAAACCAAGACCAATCATTGTGTCCTGTAAAATCGACAAACCTACGTATATTAACAGTTAACTGTCGCGGGATAAGAACCAACAGAGCAGAATTTCACTCGGCCGTGGACTACATTAAACCTGATATCACATATGGGACAGAATCCTGGCTGAAGGGTATCAAACCAGGAAAAGACCATGAAAAGAACACCATTAAATCTAGTGAAATCTTCGGGGATAAAATGTCGGTCAACAGAAATGACCGTTTCGACAACATAGGAGGTGGCGTCTTTTTCGCTACAAATAAGACCATCTCGTCAGACCCCCAGCCCCAGCAACCTGTGGAATAGTCTGGTCTAAAATCAACCTGAAATCCCGAAATGACCTATATGTCTGTTCTTTCTATATGCCACATCGTAATATGGATTGTGTACTAAAACTAAATGACTCGGTTAGACAACTCACCGATACCGCCAAGGAAAAACACATGATTATCGCTGGGGATTTCAATTGTCCGGACATCAACTGGAACACACTGACCGTAGATAAAGGAGCTCAGGAAAGGGATGTGCAACAAGCCCTAATAGACTTTGCAGTTGAACACAAGTCTCACTCAAATACATGACCAACCCACACGTGACAACAAACTACTTGACCTAGTTTTCACAAACAATCCATCACTAGTGAAGGCCTCCACTTCAGTACCTGGCATCAGTGACCACGCTATGATAGTGACAGATATTGACATTATACCCCACTATATAAAGCAGAAACCACGAAAACTATTCCTCTATGGTGAAGCATCAGAACCTGTTCCTGTCGACTCTGGAGTCCCCCAGGGGACAGTGCTTGGGCCTTTGACGCATCAAAACACAGAAAGACCACCTACAACTCCAATCAGACCTACACGCTTTAGAAATATGGGCAACCACTTGGAGTATGAAATTTAATGCCAAACAATGCTACATAATGAGCACCAATAACAAATCAAGTCACTACCACCAGCTTGATAACCACATCTTCCAACAAGTCGAAGAAAATCCATACTTAGGAGTCACATTCACTGATAATCTTAAATTCAGCTCACACATCAATAAAATCACGAACAAAGCCAGCTCCACCCTGGGATTCCTCAAGAGGAACTTAAAGCACTGCCCACCAGCCTGCAGGAAGACAGCATACCTATCCTTGGAACGATCAACTCTGGAATACAGCTCAGTAGTGTGGGACCCGTACCTTCAAAGGGACAAGGATAAGCTCGAGCAAGTCCAACGCTGCGCTGCCAAATTTATATCAGGCGACTACAAATCCCGTGATCGCGACTGTGTCACCAGGATGCTCCAGAAGCTCGACCTACCCTCACTACAGGACAGGAGGAAGTTGGCGAGACTAGTATTCTTCTACAAGGTGGCCGGGGGCCTGGTGCAAGCTATGCCCATTGACTCATATCTCACCCCTATCTGAGAGAAACGTCAAATCAGACCCAAACAATTCGAAAACTTTGCCAGCACAAACATCGTGCAAAACCATGCCATAAACCACCATATGTGCTTCAAGCCAATCAGTTGTAAGAGCGATCAGTACAAGCATTCATACTTTCCAAAAACTATTGTGGATTGGAACAATCTGGACAGTAGTACTGTATGCGCAGAGCAGTTCAGAGCTTCAAAGCAGCTCTGCAACAGTGCTTATAGTCAAACATAAACTCTCCCGCTGCAAATATACCTAAAAGGTCCTGCAGTGTACACATCAAGATCCAGATCCAGCTACATATAGTACTGCTTCATTCGAAACCACGAGAGCCACTTGTGGGTGTAACGGAGAGGGCCGAGGTGTTCCGAATAGTACTGCTTCTGTCTCGGTATCCAGGGGTAACATTCAGATGTGTCATGGGTTCTCCTTGCCTGATTCCAAGATTACCTGCCCTTGATGTCACCTCTTACATAGATCCTTAAATCAATTCGTTAGTAAAAATAATCGCTTTTTGTGAAGCTCTTACTTATTTGTTCACTAGTTATATCTGTAGCATATAAAATATCCTTTTTACTGCAGCATATCATATCATAGGCATCTCCAACAGCATTATTCTTTAACATAAACTGATTTGACTATAAAGATGGTTATATCAATTATATGTTTCTAATTGCATTGTATATTATGTCCAGCTTTATCTGTTGTATTTAGGAGCGGTGTTCCAATAAGCCTTGTGGCTTGTTCATCAATCCATATTTCATTTTGCGAAATAAAAATATGTTTAAACCATTTCACTTCTTATCAATGCAGATAGTGTTGGTTAAGAAAACTCCGAAAACTTGTCTTGGCAAAGTGAATAGTTGTTACTTTCTCCTGTAAATAGCTGCATTTTCATGATGATAACATTTGTCATGAAAACAATACCAATCAAGAACAAAAGAAGACACGCTGGACACGTGAATGCAGATTTTAGCTGTCACTGTTTGATATTGAAATGACATTTATATCAATTCTTTTCCTTGTAATCAAGTCAACATAGATTTGATTGGTACACTCTACTTGTCAGCAGTCTAGCTAAGTAAACCTAGCCTCAATATTATCTATATATATATAGATTATCCTATACTGAGTCTAGAAAAGCCTAGTAGAGGGTCGCGTCAGCCGACCTTTCTGAGACCTATGACCCTCCAACGTTATACGTGCGAAGGCAGACTATTGTCGCTTGGTAAGCTGAGTTCTGATTGGTCAATCCGATACCCGGGCTGAGCGACCCTCTACTAGACCTTTCTAGACTCAGTATAGAAGTGAAACGGATAATAGTGAGGCTAGGTTTACTTAGACTGTACTTGACAGCTTACAATCACATTTCCTTCCTGTAGGTAACAAAACAATTCGTAGAAATGCTTAATATTTCTTCTTTAGTACAGCACTCCATTACTCATATCTTTATTTGCCATTACAATAATCAACCTACTTAATTGAGATTGTTAATGAATAGAAATTCATTCATTCATCAGTTTATTCAGTCATTCAGTCCCATGTTTCTTAGGTTACCTGTCCCAGGCCCAAAATGTTCTATTCAACGACAAAATACTTTTAAAGTTTCTGAGAAGACCCATAAATTTGTTTAATTTGACCCAACTGATAAGGGTTAAGTTGTCAAAAACGTGACAGCAACACAATAATCTGTGTAGAAAAAACTCCTTACAAAAATTGCAATCCATATATAGTATTTAAAATGGCATCTTGAACATGTCAACCTTTCTCATGGGATATTACTTTGTCAAACCCTAATTCATCCCTCATCACTGAAAAGTTTTGTGATGTATCAATGGTATTAATAAAGATGCATTCGTGCATTCGTTTCCATGTTCGTTATTTTACCATGTTGCGTGACAGGTTTACTGATTCAGAAATAACATTAGCTAAATCGCATATGCCGGATTATGCAATATTTCATTTCTTATTGAGGACAAATGGGATCCTATCTCCTGCCTTCCTTCAATTATTTGTTATTTGTTTCCAATGCAAGTGACAAGAGATCATGTATAGGAATTGATTAACGCGTAATCAACTCTTATCAATCATATCGTCACTGTCTCCTATATGACGTGTGTGGAACAAATTGGCAGACTTTCCTATCAGTCATGGTGTGCGTTTTTATCAGCCTGACCACAGGATGTCGCATGATAGATTTGGTATTCTTGGATTAACTTATGAATTTAACATGTCCCATCAGTCATCACTGGAAATAACAAATTATATTGTCGACTAGTGATATCAGCTGCTGTTTGTTTACGATAGACCAAAGTTATAAGTTTGTTATCAAAACCTCTATCAGCTTGGCTAGAAAGTATAAGCAAGACAGGATTGGCCTTACAAACGTCTAAGGGGCAAGTGATTATTGCTTAGAGTTCCTAGTTTCGTCCATTGATCTGGACTCGTCAGACTGAAGAAGCAATGATTCTGTCTCTCCTTTTATACTCTTTTGGTATGTCATGAGTCCAGATCAATGGACGAAACTAGTAACTCTAAGCAATAATCACTTGCCCCTTAGACGTTTGTAAGGCCAATCCTGTCTTGCTTATATTATATACCCCTGCCTTCTACGTCCAAGTTGTCTACCGGAAGTACGCCGTCCCTTTCCTGAGCTAGTCTCACTAGCTTCATCGAGGTAGTAACTCACCTTGAGCCACCAAATTCAAACACTTTGGTACTTCCACTGCCGGCGCCAGAATGACCAAATTGGTCCAACTTCCGGCCAAAATTATGTGGCCGTAAAGATCGTGGGCTAAAACTTCCCACATTGTTTTTATTTTTTTGGCTAGAAAGTAATTTAAAGTTTGAAAAAAGGGTTTCTTCTAAACATCATTTAATCAAATGTATTGAAGTTATGGACAACATGGTGAGAATAGACGTGATGAATGTAACTAATGGGGGTAATCACATGAGCTGATTTTATTATGCCAGACCACATGCCCAGCAGAGAAAAACATTATCTCAATATTGCCAACTGAGATGGACATGTTCAAAGATGTTTTAAGATTTGTAAACTTATAAGCACCCATAACTCACAAAGTCCTTTAGTTATTTTTTTTTTGAAATTTCAATAATGTTGATTCTTAAACAAATTCTTTCAAATTCAGTTATAAAACTAATTTAGTAATCACAGCTCTTTGTCGTGTAAGTATTAGTAAAATGACCTATTAAACACTTTCAACTTCGATCACTTTGATCTTCTGTCTAAAGCTCTGTTTCACATATATATTCTTAAATGACCTTTAAATATGTTCAATTTCATTTAGTTTTTTGTATGTCTAAGAAAACTTGCGAAATTTACATTCTGAGTTTTTTGTATCGCACTCGTGACTTTAATTTGGATAACGTTGACCAAATGAAGCCCATTACGGCGATCAGCATCCAAATGGCAGTCTACAGCAACAACCATTGAAATAATTAATACTGTTTTGCATATTCCTCTAACAAAAAGGATATTTGTTTAAAAGTATTCAAACCCTACCTGCCTATCTCAAGCATGTGCTGTGAACCTATGGAAATATAGGGGAAGCTATATCTACTGACTGACCCAAAAACGATTTCTTATTTTATCTTACATATTAATCATATTTAAAATAATCGACATCTTGCTAAATTAATCATGTATTTATATAAAGCTGTTTTTCAAATATTTGCTCACCCATCTGCCTATCCTAGGCATAAAGCATAGTCTATAATTTGTGAGGCATTTAAACGTGTGAAGAGAATCTGATGTTGTTGTAAAACATACAAATGTTATCGATAACAACTTCTTTATTTGATTTTTGATTCAAATATTGAGAAGTCGGGATTAATTTTGTATATACTAACAAGTAGTGATTTTTAACAGATGCATGTGTACAGAATGGTGAGATAAAAGAAAATTACAATGTAAAGTCTTATACAGATATCTTTAATCGTAGTTTCATTAAATGTCAACATGTCAAACAAGAAATTAAAGCTTATAAGTATAATCGTGGACGATTTTCCTGTCTGTACCTTTGAAGGGTTAATAGAGAGAGAGAGAATTTGTTTATTAACGTCTCATCTCGTACACACACATATAGGTTACACGCATTTAGATACAGTATAAAATGTACAAGCCGCCAAAAAAGCTATAGGAGACAATGCAATTAAAAAGACACAATATGATGCAATATTATGAATGAAGATGAATTAAAAGTCTTTTTGCATAAAATAAAAGAAGATAAATAGATGTGATAAATCAAAAATAATTTTAAAAATATATATAATATAAAATATCATCACATTCTGTAGACTTTTGCACACAATCACAAACTGTCTTTGTACAGTCCAGCATATAAAACCTTTGACAAATCCATCGATCATATCCGCGGAGATATTTTAGTTAAACATGAAAAATGCATTTCTAGACAATATTTTCATACTTATTTCAATATAAATACAAAATGCAGGGATATAAAACAGATCAAAGAACAAATACACTCAAGTGCTCAGACATTATTCATATACTATCACCTTGTAAAACGTTCTTACGGTTTAATACGGACATGAAATATCTGGATCTGCAATTGCATGTTATGCTATCAAGATTTTTACGGTTTATTATCAATCAACCATTCGTTGTTTAAGCAGAAGATCAAAGAGTTGAGCAACAATTTTCATCGAAAGTAAAATAGATTTAGCTTATTTTCCTTTCAGCAAATGTACGAACCGCAATCAACTGCATTATCCATCTTAATCAGTGAATATACGTCTATCATCCACATTTCACAAATAACATTATGCAACGATATAAACCTAGGCCACTCTATCAATGAATTCATCTGTTCATGTGCCGCAACCGCAAATTTAAAAACTAACGGTTTTAAACTAAATTTGTGAATGTTGAACAACAATGAATCCCGGAAATTTTATAAACGCATCTGTTTATCTTTATTCGACTTTTTGAGATTTGCATCGAGAAAGGAAACACGAGAGACAAGAGATTTGTGAGTGTGAAGTTGGTTACTTATTCCTTATTCCTTATTCGATATTCAGTTTTTCCAGTTACTTATTCAGAAAAGTCGACCTAGGGTACCAAGTAATACGTGCACCACCTTCTAAGTATACTCAAATTAAAGGTAATTCAATTGCCCATCCAATGAGGTATCATACGTTATATTACATAGAGGCGGTCATACCGTAATCTCCCAAAAACCAACACTATGTAACCCTTTATTGTAGTTCTTTCAAACAACAAATTCTGAAGGTACCAAGGAATACGTGCACCACCTTCTAAGTATACTAAAATTAAAGGTAATTCAATTGCCCATCCAATGAGGTATCATACGTTATATTACATAGAGGCGGTCATACCGTAATCTCCCAAAAACCAACACTATGTAACCCTTTATTGTAGTTCTTTCAAACAACAAATTCTGAAGGTATCAAGGAATACGTGCACCACCTTCTAAGTATACTCAAATTAAAGGTAATTCAATTGCCCATCCAATGAGGTATCAAAAGTTATATTACATAGAGGCGGTCATACCGTAATCTCCAAAAAACCAACACTAAGTAACCCTTTTATACAAACAAAAAATTCTGAAGGTACCAAGGAATACGTGCACCACCTTCTAAGTATACTCAAATTAAAGGTAATTCAATTGCCCATCCAATGAGGTTTCATACGTTATATTACATAGAGGCGGTTATACCGTAATGTCCCAAAAACCAACACTAAGTAACGCTTTTATACAAACAAAAAATTCTGAAGGTACCAAGGAATACGTGCACCACCTTCTAAGTATACTCAAATTAAAGGTAATTCAATTGCCCATCCAATGAGGTATCATACGTTATATTACATAGAGGCGGTCATACCGTAATCTCCCAAAAACCAACACTATGTAACCCTTTATTGTAGTTCTTTCAAACAACAAATTCTGAAGGTACCAAGGAATACGTGCACCACCTTCTAAGTATACTCAAATTAAAGGTAATTCAATTGCCCATCCAATGAGGTATCAAAAGTTATATTACATAGAGGCGGTCATACCGTAATCTCCAAAAAACCAACACTAAGTAACCCTTTTATACAAACAAAAAATTCTGAAGGTACCAAGGAATACGTGCACCACCTTCTAAGTATACTCAAATTAAAGGTAATTCAATTGCCCATCCAATGAGGTTTCATACGTTATATTACATAGAGGCGGTTATACCGTAATGTCCCAAAAACCAACACTAAGTAACGCTTTTATACAAACAAAAAATTCTGAAGGTACCAAGGAATACGTGCACCACCTTCTAAGTATACTCAAATTAAAGGTAATTCAATTGCCCATCCAATGAGGTATCTTACGTTATATTACATAGAGGCGGTCATACCGTAATCTCCCAAAAACCAACACTATGTAACCCTTTATTGTAGTTCTTTCAAACAAAAAATTCTGAAGGTACCAAGGAATACGTGCACCACCTTCTAAGTATACTCAAATTAAAGGTAATTCAATTGCCCATCCAATGAGGTATCATACGTTATATTACATAGAGGCGGTCATACCGTAATCTCCCAAAAACCAACACTAAGTAACCCTTTTATACAAACAAAAAATTCTGAAGGTACCAAGGAATACGTGCACCACCTTCTAAGTATACTCAAATTAAAGGTAATTCAATTGCCCATCCAATGAGGTATCTTACGTTATATTACATAGAGGCGGTAATACCATAATCTCCCAAAAACCAACACTATGTAACCCTATATTGTAGTTCTTACAAACAAAAAATTCTGAAGGTACCAAGGAATACGTGCACCACCTTCTAAGTATACTCAAATTAAAGGTAATTCAATTGCCCATCCAATGAGGTATCATACGTTATATTACATAGAGGCGGTCAAAACCGTAATCTCCCAAAAACCAACACTAAGTAACCCTTTTATACAAACAAAAAATTCTGAAGGTACCAAGGAATACGTGCACCACCTTCTAAGTATACTCAAATGAAAGGTAATTCAATTGCCCATCCAATGAGGTATCTTACGTTATATTACATAGAGGCGGTAATACCATAATCTCCCAAAAACCAACACTATGTAACCCTATATTGTAGTTCTTACAAACAAAAAATTCTGAAGGTACCAAGGAATACGTGCACCACCTTCTAAGTATACTCAAATTAAAGGTAATTCAATTGCCCATCCAATGAGGTATCATACGTTATATTACATAGAGGCGGTCATACCGTAATCTCCCAAAAACCAACACTATGTAACCCTTTATTGTAGTTCTTTCAAACAACAAATTCTGAAGGTACCAAGGAATACGTGCACCACCTTCTAAGTATACTAAAATTAAAGGTAATTCAATTGCCCATCCAATGAGGTATCATACGTTATATTACATAGACGCGGTCATACCGTAATCTCCCAAAAACCAACACTAAGTAACCCTTTTACTCAAACAAAAAATTCTGAAGGTACCAAGGAATACGTGCACCACCTTCTAAGTATACTCAAATTAAAGGTAATTCAATTGCCCATCCAATGAGGTATCAAAAGTTATATTACATAGAGGCGGCCATACCGTAATCTCCAAAAAACCAACACTAAGTAACCCTTTTATACAAACAAAAAATTCTGAAGGTACCAAGGAATACGTGCACCACCTTCTAAGTATACTCAAATTAAAGGTAATTCAATTGCCCATCCAATGAGGTTTCATACGTTATATTACATAGAGGCGGTTATACCGTAATGTCCCAAAAACCAACACTAAGTAACGCTTTTATACAAACAAAAAATTCTGAAGGTACCAAGGAATACGTGCACCACCTTCTAAGTATACTCAAATTAAAGGTAATTCAATTGCCCATCCAATGAGGTATCTTACGTTATATTACATAGAGGCGGTAATACCATAATCTCCCAAAAACCAACACTATGTAACCCTATATTGTAGTTCTTACAAACAAAAAATTCTGAAGGTACCAAGGAATACGTGCACCACCTTCTAAGTATACTCAAATTCAAGGTAATGCAATTGCCCATCCAATGAGGTATCATACGTTATATTACATAGAGGCGGTCATACCGTAATGTCTCAAAAACCAACACTAAGTAACCCTTTTATACAAACAAAAAATTCTGAAGGTACCAAGGAATACGTGCACCACCTTCTAAGTATACTCAAATGAAAGGTAATTCAATTGCCCATCCAATGAGGTATCATACGTTATATTACATAGAGGCGGTCATACCGTAATCTCCCAAAAACCAACACTAAGTAACCCTTTTATACAAACAAAAAATTCTGAAGGTACCAAGGAATACGTGCACCACCTTCTAAGTATACTCAAATTAAAGGTAATTCAATTGCCCATCCAATGAGGTATCATACGTTATATTACATAGAGGCGGTCATACCGTAATGTCCCAAAAACCAACACTAAGTAACCCTTTTATACAAACAAAAAATTCTGAAGGTACCAAGGAATACGTGCACCACCTTCTAAGTATACTCAAATTAAAGGTAATTCAATTGCCCATCCAATGAGGTATCTTACGTTATATTACATTGAGGAGGTAATACCATAATCTCCCAAAAACCAACACTATGTAACCCTATATTGTAGTTCTTACAAACAAAAAATTCTGAAGGTACCAAGGAATACGTGCACCACCTTCTAAGTATACTCAAATTAAAGGTAATTCAATTGCCCATCCAATGAGGTATCATACGTTATATTACATAGAGGCGGTCATACCGTAATCTCCCAAAAACCAACACTATGTAACCCTTTATTGTAGTTCTTTCAAACAACAAATTCTGAAGGTACCAAGGAATACGTGCACCACCTTCTAAGTATACTAAAATTAAAGGTAATTCAATTGCCCATCCAATGAGGTATCATACGTTATATTACATAGACGCGGTCATACCGTAATCTCCCAAAAACCAACACTAAGTAACCCTTTTACTCAAACAAAAAATTCTGAAGGTACCAAGGAATACGTGCACCACCTTCTAAGTATACTCAAATTAAAGGTAATTCAATTGCCCATCCAATGAGGTATCAAAAGTTATATTACATAGAGGCGGCCATACCGTAATCTCCAAAAAACCAACACTAAGTAACCCTTTTATACAAACAAAAAATTCTGAAGGTACCAAGGAATACGTGCACCACCTTCTAAGTATACTCAAATTAAAGGTAATTCAATTGCCCATCCAATGAGGTTTCATACGTTATATTACATAGAGGCGGTTATACCGTAATGTCCCAAAAACCAACACTAAGTAACGCTTTTATACAAACAAAAAATTCTGAAGGTACCAAGGAATACGTGCACCACCTTCTAAGTATACTCAAATTAAAGGTAATTCAATTGCCCATCCAATGAGGTATCTTACGTTATATTACATAGAGGCGGTAATACCATAATCTCCCAAAAACCAACACTATGTAACCCTATATTGTAGTTCTTACAAACAAAAAATTCTGAAGGTACCAAGGAATACGTGCACCACCTTCTAAGTATACTCAAATTCAAGGTATTGCAATTGCCCATCCAATGAGGTATCATACGTTATATTACATAGAGGCGGTCATACCGTAATGTCTCAAAAACCAACACTAAGTAACCCTTTTATACAAACAAAAAATTCTGAAGGTACCAAGGAATACGTGCACCACCTTCTAAGTATACTCAAATGAAAGGTAATTCAATTGCCCATCCAATGAGGTATCATACGTTATATTACATAGAGGCGGTCATACCGTAATGTCCCAAAAACCAACACTAAGTAACCCTTTTATACAAACAAAAAATTCTGAAGGTACCAAGGAATACGTGCACCACCTTCTAAGTATACTCAAATTAAAGGTAATTCAATTGCCCATCCAATGAGGTATCTTACGTTATATTACATAGAGGCGGTAATACCATAATCTCCCAAAAACCAACACTATGTAACCCTATATTGTAGTTCTTACAAACAAAAAATTCTGAAGGTACCAAGGAATACGTGCACCACCTTCTAAGTATACTCAAATTAAAGGTAATTCAATTGCCCATCCAATGAGGTTTCATACGTTATATTACATAGAGGCGGTCATACCGTAATCTCCCAAAAACCAACACTAAGTAACCCTTTTATACAAAAAAAAAATTCTGAAGGTACCAAGGAATACGTGCACCACCTTCTAAGTATACTCAAATTAAAGGTAATTCAATTGCCCATCCAATGAGGTATCTTACGTTATATTACATAGAGGCGGTAATACCATAATCTCCCAAAAACCAACACTATGTAACCCTATATTGTAGTTCTTACAAACAAAAAATTCTGAAGGTACCAAGGAATACGTGCACCACCTTCTAAGTATACTCAAATTAAAGGTAATTCAATTGCCCATCCAATGAGGTATCTTACGTTATATTACATAGAGGCGGTAATACCATAATCTCCCAAAAACCAACACTATGTAACCCTATATTGTAGTTCTTACAAACAAAAAATTCTGAAGGTACCAAGGAATACGTGCACCACCTTCTAAGTATACTCAAATTAAAGGTAATTCAATTGCCCATCCAATGAGGTATCATACGTTATATTACATAGAGGCGGTCATACCGTAATGTCCCAAAAACCAACACTAAGTAACCCTTTTATACAAAAAAAAAATTCTGAAGGTACCAAGGAATACGTGCACCACCTTCTAAGTATAATCAAATTAAAGGTAATTCAATTGCCCATCCAATGAGGTATCATACGTTATATTACATAGAGGCGGTCATACCGTAATGTCCCCAAAACCAACACTAAGTAACCCTTTTATACAAACAAAAAATTCTGAAGGTACCAAGGAATACGTGCACCACATTCTAAGTATACTCAAATTAAAGGTAATTCAATTGCCCATCCAATGAGGTATCTTACGTTATATTACATAGAGGCGGTAATACCATAATCTCCCAAAAACCAACACTATGTAACCCTATATTGTAGTTCTTACAAACAAAAAATTCTGAAGGTACCAAGGAATACGTGCACCACCTTTTAAGTATACTCAAATTAAAGGTAATTCAATTGCCCATCCAATGAGGTATCATACGTTATATTACATAGAGGCGGTCATACCGTAATCTCCAAAAAACCAACACTAAGTAACCCTTTTATACAAACAAAAAATTCTGAAGGTACCAAGGAATACGTGCACCACCTTCTAAGTATACTCAAATTAAAGGT
Organism: Steromphala cineraria; assembly: GCA_916613615.1. Lineage (NCBI taxonomy): Eukaryota > Metazoa > Mollusca > Gastropoda > Trochida > Trochidae > Steromphala > Steromphala cineraria. The sequence goes on along the minus strand of OU744721.1, from coordinate 62,458,939 downwards.
AATTCAATTGCCCATCCAATGAGGTTTCATACGTTATATTACATAGAGGCGGTCATACCGTAATGTCCCAAAAACCAACACTAAGTAACCCTTTTATACAAAAAAAAAATTCTGAAGGTACCAAGGAATACGTGCACCACCTTCTAAGTATACTCAAATTAAAGGTAATTCAATTGCCCATCCAATGAGGTATCTTACGTTATATTACATAGAGGCGGTAATACCATAATCTCCCAAAAACCAACACTATGTAACCCTATATTGTAGTTCTTACAAACAACAAATTCTGAAGGTACCAAGGAATACGTGCACCACCTTCTAAGTATACTCAAATTAAAGGTAATTCAATTGCCCATCCAATGAGGTATCATACGTTATATTACATAGAGGCGGTCATACCGTAATCTCCCAAAAACCAACACTAAGTAACCCTTTTATACAAACAAAAAATTCTGAAGGTACCAAGGAATACGTTCACCACCTTCTAAGTATACTCAAATTAAAGGTAATTCAATTGCCCATCCAATGAGGTATCATACGTTATATTACATAGAGGCGGTCATACCGTAATGTCCCCAAAACCAACACTAAGTAACCCTTTTATACAAACAAAAAATTCTGAAGGTACCAAGGAATACGTGCACCACCTTCTAAGTATACTCAAATTAAAGGTAATTCAATTGCCCATCCAATGAGGTATCTTACGTTATATTACATAGAGGCGGTAATACCATAATCTCCCAAAAACCAACACTATGTAACCCTATATTGTAGTTCTTACAAACAAAAAATTCTGAAGGTACCAAGGAATACGTGCACCACCTTCTAAGTATACTCAAATTAAAGGTAATTCAATTGCCCATCAAATGAGGTATCATACGTTATATTACATAGAGGCGGTCATACCGTAATGTCCCAAAAACCAACACTAAGTAACCCTTTTATACAAACAAAAAATTCTGAAGGTACCAAGGAATACGTGCACCACCTTCTAAGTATACTCAAATTAAAGGTAATTCAATTGCCCATCCAATGGGGTATCATACGTTATATTACATAGAGGCGGTCATACCGTAATGTCCCAAAAACCAACACTAAGTAACCCTTTTATACAAACCAAAAATTCTGAAGGTACCAAGGAATACGTGCACCACCTTCTAAGTATACTCAAATTAAAGGTAATTCAATTGCCCATCCAATGAGGTATCATACGTTATATTACATAGAGGCGGTAATACCGTAATGTCCCAAAAACCAACACTAAGTAACCCTTTTATACAAACAAAAAATTCTGAAGGTACCAAGGAATACGTGCACCACCTTCTAAGTATACTCAAATTAAAGGTAATTCAATTGCCCATCCAATGAGGTATCATACGTTATATTACATAGAGGCGGTCATACCGCAATCTCCCAAAAACCAACACTAAGTAACCCTTTTATACAAACAAAAAATTCTGAAGGTACCAAGGAATACGTGCACCACCTTCTTAGTATACTCAAATTAAAGGTAGTTCAATTGCCCATCCAATGAGGTATCTTACGTTATATTACATAGAGGCGGTAATACCATAATCTCCCAAAAACCAACACTATGTAACCCTATATTGTAGTTCTTACAAACAAAAAATTCTGAAGGTACCAAGGAATACGTGCACCACCTTCTAAGTATACTCAAATTAAAGGTAATTCAATTGCCCATCCAATGAGGTATCATACGTTATATTACATAGAGGCGGTCATACCGTAATCTCCCAATAACCAACATTAAGTAACGCTTTTATACAAACAAAAAATTCTGAAGGTACCAAGGAATACGTGCACCACCTTCTAAGTATACTCAAATTAAAGGTAATTCAATTGCCCATCCAATGAGGTATCTTACGTTATATTACATAGAGGCGGTAATACCATAATCTCCCAAAAACCAACACTATGTAACCCTATATTGTAGTTCTTACAAACAAAAAATTCTGAAGGTACCAAGGAATACGTGCACCACCTTCTAAGTATACTCAAATTAAAGGTAATGCAATTGCCCATCCAATGAGGTATCATACGTTATATTACATAGAGGCGGTCATACCGTAATGTCTCAAAAACCAACACTAAGTAACCCTTTTATACAAACAAAAAATTCTGAAGGTACCAAGGAATACGTGCACCACCTTCTAAGTATACTCAAATTAAAGGTAATTCAATTGCCCATCCAATGAGGTATCTTACGTTATATTACATAGAGGCGATAATACCATAATCTCCCAAAAACCAACACTATGTAACCCTATATTGTAGTTCTTACAAACAAAAAATTCTGAAGGTACCAAGGAATACGTGCACCACCTTCTAAGTATACTCAAATTAAAGGTAATTTAATTGCCCATCCAATGAGGTATCATACGTTATATTACATAGAGGCGGTCATACCGTAATCTCCCAAAAACCAACACTATGTAACCCTTTATTGTAGTTCTTTCAAACAACAAATTCTGAAGGTACCAAGGAATACGTGCACCACCTTCTAAGTATACTCAAATTAAAGGTAATTCAATTGCCCATCCAATGAGGTATCATACGTTATATTACATAGAGGCGGTCATACCGTAATGCCCCAAACACCAACACTAAGTAACCCTTTTATACAAACAAAAAATTCTGAAGGTACCAAGGAATACGTGCACCACCTTCTAAGTATACTCAAATTAAAGGTAATTCAATTGCCCATCCAATGGGGTATCATACGTTATATTACATAGAGGCGGTCATACCGTAATGTCCCAAAAACCAACACTAAGTAACCCTTTTATACAAACAAAAAATTCTGAAGGTACCAAGGAATACGTGCACCACCTTCTAAGTATACTCAAATTAAAGGTAATTCAATTGCCCATCCAATGAGGTATCATACGTTATATTACATAGAGGCGGTCATACCGTAATCTCCCAAAAACCAACACTAAGTAACCCTTTTATTCAAACAAAAAATTCTGAAGGTACCAAGGAATACGTGCACCACCTTCTAAGTATAATGAACTTAAAGGTAATTCAATTGCCCATCCAATGAGGTATCATACGTTATATTACATAGAGGCGGTCATACCGTAATCTCCCAAAAACCAACACTAAATAACCCTTTTATTCAAACAAAAAATTCTGAAGGTACCAAGGAATACGTGCACCACCTTCTAAGTATACTCAAATTAAAGGTAATTCAATTGCCCATCCAATGAGGTATCATACGTTATATTACATAGAGGCGGTCATACCGTAATCTCCCAAAAACCAACACTAAGTAAACCAATAAGGAATATGCTCACCTTTTCTAAGTATACTCAGATTAAAGGTAAATATCATATAACATTCAGTATGCACACCACATTTCAGATTCATGTTTAGTTATAAAGGAACATTTGTAGAGCTTGTTTAGTGAAATTTAAAGATATACAATGTATGCTTTAACCGACGTCATTCTTGGTGGGTTTTTTTTCTGCTTTAGTCAGTTTGTAGATGGTATACCAACTCAAAACAAAGGGCTTTGTGAAACTCTAATTGTATCATGTATGAACATGAGTTGGATTCGAACCCGGGACCTCTACATTGTATATATTCAAAGTGATTCGGTTATGCCATGCCAGTATTGCGTGTTTATTTGTATATAACTATATATCTACAGTAAAATTAAATACTCTATGACTATTTAAGGAATCAAGTTAATACTTTTGAAAGCTAACTCAGATTTGTTATATAAGTATATATTTTGTCCTTCAGTCAAGACATATTAGACCCGCAAAGAATGTCAGAGCAATGAGTATGCATAGGAAATAATGTTTATATGGTACTTAGTTAGAAAACAGGATTATCGGTGGGAGTGTAAACCAAATAATTACCCAGATCGCCTAGAAAAATATGGATACGAATTCTATTCGGGCTACGCCTTTGTGTAGATTTGCCATAGCCTCTCGTCATCGGCCTGTTTTGTACTAAATAACCTCCTCTGTGCCATAAACTCTACTCTTTTCTCGTTTCAATACCGTACTTTTAATTTTAATTCCCGACTTAACCCTCTAAGTTACCCTTGTTTCTCTTACCTCACCTAATGCTATACCGAGTAAATGATAACACGCTACAGAGAGGTAATAGAAAATAGACTCGTATAGGCGTCACCCGAGCTAAGTTATTGCCATAACCCGAGACAATCAGGTTATGTGTTGGCCTACACTCACGAGGAACACTCCGGCAAAGGTGGACATGAGATAACGATGCAAACTTCAACCCTTGCCTTGCCATACCCCTCTTGGTATTATTTCATTTGATAACCCTCATTTTACCGTATACCTTACTCTGACCCTCTTGTTGTCCTATCCCTCTACGTTACCGTCGTTTCCATAATTCTCACATTACTGTCTACCTAACTGTAACTCGTGCTGTAACCTATTTCCGTGCATAACCCTTTTTGTGGCCCACACTTGACTGTTGATATAAATCCCTCTCTAATCTTCTACGTTACCCTCGTCATTGTAACCCTCGTTTAACCATCAACTTTACTGTGACCCTCACTCTGCCAGATCGTTTTACGCTTTACTTTTTTTTATAACCTTGCTTTGCAATTACACCTACGTAACCGTTTCCATAACTCTCACTCAGAGTATTTATTTCAGTAAACATCGCTCTTACCCTCTACGTAAGCCGCGTTTACATGCACCGTTTAACCTCGGGGCAAATTTTGTGATGTATACAGTACACACAGGGGGTAAATTTTTGCCTCCTGGGGGGTATTGAGGCAAAATTTGCCCCAGCTAAATAGGTAGGGCAAATCTGGTTACCCCCAGGGGTAGTTATACCCCTGGGGGTTAACGTGTCATGTAAACGGTTTTTGGGGGGAGCAAACCAGAGAATGATTAGCAATCCATATAAGATAATCAAATTTTTTTCAATGGGTATCTTTCTTTTATCATTTTATGTTTTGTAATATTTCTAATCAACATAATAACTATGCAATGATAGCACAAACTTTCCTCAATTTGATATTATTCAAACTGGAATGAGTACGAAGTGAAGGTGGCGCAGAGCTTAAAAAAGGTTGATATGTCAAATGATGACATGACAAAAACTAGAAACCAAGCAGGAAGAACAACAAAGTAGAATTCAATCTTGCTATGAACTTTGATTGAGGGTCTAGGACAAAAACAACCTGGACAAAACCACCTGACAAAGTCAAATAATGACAAAAGCAACCTAGGACAAAACCCACACGGACGAAAACCACCTGGGCAAAAAAACAGGGCAAAAGTCATCCATTTATTATTGTATTATATGCTTTTAAACTGAATATGATAATACTTAATTATGATATCATAGGATATTATTTGGTCATATTATTCATTTACCAACGATGTTCATATATTTGCCATTTTTGGGTACGCTGTGTAAACTATCTGTACAAGGCTGTATTCCAGTGACAATTTGTTTTCCAGCCATGATGTTATACTAGCTCAAAGATGTCCTAAGATAACTATTTGACATTGTATTTATGCCCATGTTCTTGTACTCTTCAGATTGGAGGAATAAAATATTATATATATGTACATTGAAAAGGCAGTGCGCTGTTTTGTTCGTGCTTGTTTCCTGGCTTGCAATATCATTGAGTAGGATGATTAATTATTGAATCTATTTCACTCAAACTTACTATACAAATCAAGTATGTTTTGCAGGTTTTGATATAAACCATGCACATTTCCGTTTTACATCAAACTTCAACAATCCTTTGAATGTCACGTGGTCTTCCCTGAAATTCTTGCCATACATATAATCAATTATCTATAGTTAGATTACCGGTATGATTAAATATTGTGTTTTAGCCTTGATGAAATATCGTTATGTTTATATCTTACTTAAATATTATGCTTAGCCTTAAATTGCTATATTGTATGTTACCAAACGCCATTGTTTCAATATTGACCCTGTCCTTTTTTAGATATGGGTGGGTTTTGTCCTAGTTGAATTTGGTTTTGTTCGGATGGCTTTTGTCCTGGATCCTTGGCATTCGATTTAGAAAATTCTTGTGTACGCCAAATAACAGCTACATAATATTGAACTTATGAAAAAAGGAAAACATGAACTGGAATTAAAATCAATTATCGGTAGTCTTTAGAAACAAGAGAAAAATGTAAATGAAGGGACACAGAATAGCAGACTTGCTAAAAGGAAAACAAGGAAATGTTAAAAAAAAGTTTTTTTGAGTTTGAAGATTGCAAACTATGCAGTACCGAGGGGCTTGTCGAAACACTGACCTTTACCTGGATTTTGACGACGACATGCTTTTAGCTAACGTCCGGAAAGTAAATACATACTATTTCTTATACCCACAAATCGATATTTCTGCATGCTGGTAAAATAAAACCAGCAATTTAACGTTGCATCATCTTTCTTTTCTGTATCATCGAGAAATGTATTAACCTGTTCATGGTCAGATAGATGAAAATGATGATGAATCCCCCCTTTGCTTAAAACCCATGTATTTTACCCCCGTGGGCAAACAGGTGCCAAGTAAACGTAACTGCCTCGCTTCACCATTTACCTTACTGTAACATTCATTCTGCCTTATCTGTCTATGTTTTACTAATTTTCGTAGCCCTAACACTACCGTATACTTAACTGTTACCCTCACTTTGACCGTACCCTCTTTAACCCTCTTCTCCATATCCCTGGCTTAACAGTATACCTCACTAACCCTTTTTATAACCATTGTTATTCTGTTAACCTAACTGTAACCCTTGCTTTTTCCAATCCGAATACATAACTGCGAGTATTAATACCTGTAACCATCCCTCTAACCCTCTACGCAAGCCCCGCTTCACCATTTACCTTACTGTAACCCTCATTCTGCCTTTTCGGTCTAAGTTTTACTCATTTTTGTAGCCCGATTTCTCGTCTGATCCGTTCTGCTCCGAGGAGGTGCAATACATTATTTACAGCTCGTGGCCCTAAAAATAGATACTGAAGTAAGCGCCCCCTAGTTTCCGTCCAATGCATAATAAATATAATGAAATTGAGACTTTATACTACAAATAGATTTGTTTCACCATGTAAAATTTCAATGTGTTATCTTTGATAATCTATGTGTTATAAAAAGTTAAAGACTGTTATCAACACTACATAAAATCAGGGGTTGCGTTTCTTAGGCATACGATAAAAGTTACCGTTATGGAAACGAGTGTTACGTAGAGGTTTAGAGTAAAGCGAGGGTCACAGTTATGTTTTCGCAATGGAAGGGTTATAGAAGCGAGGGTTAAGTAGAATGATTGGGAAAAGCAAGGGTTACAGTTAGGTAAACAGAATAGCAATGGTTATAAAAAGGTGGGTTACGTGGGTGTGAGGGCAAAGCGAGGGTAACAGTGGGGTTAGTGAGGTATACTGTAAAGCCAGGGATATAGACAAGAGGGTTATATTATAAGTTATAACATTGCATAGCAGGTTCCATAGGTATTTATTATTCCCGTGAAAGGTTAAAAATTGCTGAGGCACATGACAAAGATCAGGGTCACAAACTGGAAGTGTTGTTTTGAAAACTAAATCATCAATCGTGTCAGTGTTTTGCTTAGTCAGAGGAATTTCTTTTTATGAACACAGTTCTTGAAGCATAATTTCGATGTTAAACAACTTCTCTTGCAAGACAAACAAGGAAACATTGAATGGATACTGATATTTCAAATAAATGTGAACCTATTCTCATATGCATTGATCAAGAAAGCCTCGACACAATATTGACATTTTTTTCCACGAGAAACATTTTAAACACCATATCTTAGATTAATAAGGTAATTATGGCATTATACATGTATGTTTTTTTTTGCCTTTATATAGCTTTCAATTACTTTGACTTTAGTTTGTATAAAGGTACATATTATTTTTTTAGGTTACATCAATGTATTCCATGAAACATCCTTTTCAAGGAGTTCAATCTGCACGCTTTTTTCATGGCGGGGTATAAATTAGTTCAATGTGCACGCTTTTTTCGTGATTGGTTCATGGCGGGGTATAAATAATTTATCCTCCTTCTCAAGAGGGTGATATCAGTAGTTATCCAGGGTCACGTGAACCAATCAGAGATCGAGATTCTTACATGAAGTAGGATAAAGGGTTAGGTCAAAGTGAGGGTAACAGTTAAGTATACGGAAGTATTAGGGCTACGAAAATGAGTAAAACATAGACAGATAAGGCAGAATGAATGTTACAGTAAGGTAAATGGTGAATCGAGGCTAACGTAGAGGGTTAGAGCGATGGTTACAGAAATAAATACTCGCAGTTATGTATTCGCAATGAAAGGGTTATAGAAACGAGGGTTACGTAGGAGGATTGGGAAAAGCAAGGGTTACAGTTAGGTTAACAGAATAACAATGGTTATAAAAAGGAGGGTTACGTGGGAGTAAGGGCAAAGCGAGGGTAACAGTAGGGTTAGTGAGGTATACTGTAAAGCCAGGGATATGGAGAAGAGTGTTAAAGAGGGTAAGGTCAAAGTGAGAGTAACAGTTAAGTACACGGTAGTGTTAGGGCTACGAAAATGAGTAAAACATAGACAGATAAGGCAGAATAAGGGTTACAGTAAGGCTTACGTAGAGGGTAAGAGCGATGGTTACAGAAATAAATACTCTGAGTGAGGGTTATGGAAACGGTTACATAGGTGTAATTGCAAAGCAAGGTTACAAAAAAGTAAAGCGTAAAACGATCTGGCAGAGTGAGGGTCACAGTAAAGTTGATGGTTAAACGAGGGTTACAATGACGAGGGTAACGTAGAAGATTAGAGAGGGATTTATATCAACAGTCAAGTGTGGGCCACAAAAAGGGTTATGCACGGAAATAGGTTACAGCACGAGTTACAGTTAGGTAGACAGTAATGTGAGAATTATGGAAACGACGGTAACGTAGAGGGATAGGACAACAAGAGGGTCAGAGTAAGGTATACGGTAAAATGAGGGTTATCAAATGAAATAATACCAAGAGGGGTATGGCAAGGCAAGGGTTGAAGTTTGCATCGTTATCTCATGTCCACCTTTGCCGGAGTGTTCCTCGTGAGTGTAGGCCAACACATAACCTGATTGTCTCAGGTTATGGCAATAACTTAGCTCGGGTGACGCCTATACGAGTCTATTTTCTATTACCTCTCTGTAGCGTGTTATCATTTACTCGGTATAGCATTAGGTGAGGTAAGAGAAACAAGGGTAACTTAGAGGGTTAAGTCGGGAATTAAAATTAAAAGTACGGTATTGAAACGAGAAAAGAGTAGAGTTTATGGCACAGAGGAGGTTATTTAGTACAAAACAGGCCGATGACGAGAGGCTATGGCAAATCTACACAAAGGCGTAGCCCGAATAGAGTTCGTATCCATATTTTTCTAGGCGATCTGGGTAATTATTTGGTTTACACTCCCACTAGTCCTGGGGCTGAGGGGGGTCCTTTGTGCAAAAATATGTCCCCGAAGTTTGACTCTTGATTCCTGTAGGACACCCTTAGGAGATCGAAAAAAACTTGGGTAGACATTCCAAATGTGGGGCAGGAAGCTGTAATTCAAGATGGCGTCCAAGATGGCCGCCGTATCCTTATAAACCATATAAATCAATCTGGATCTGTCCTAGAGTTTTGAAATTGGTGTCTATACATAAGTTTTCGGGGTCAAGGAATCCAATGGAATCATTTTGAAGGTACAAAAAGTAATAGATAATGGTGAATTCCAAGATGGCCGTCAAAAATGCGCCATATCCTTTCGGCCAGCATATCATGGTTACTAACTGACATAGGAGAGTAAACTTAGTGTTCTTTCTGGGGTTTTAGGGGTCAGTGATTACGGTCAGACCATTCACTAAATGAATAATTGTTTAATTTAATACAGAGCATCTATTTTATCAGTATATTGATGGAGACGTGCCTAGAATGCATACATTTTACCAACAATGGTATATCTGAACACTTTTTGTTTATCTTAGTATCCTTGCAAGGTATGTTGAATTACCCTAAAACATGTTTACATTGAAAAGTAATCAAATAGCATCGCGACCACTACTTTACACACCTTTACTTCTGTACCTGTAATACATTGCAAGGCTTCATAATAAAATGTGATGTTGACCAATTCAGTTTGATTACTAGACTAGTAGTAAAATTTGCTGTTTATCATCTAACATCTTGAAAAGGCAATAGTTTGGCTGAAACGACGCAAGTTGCTGCAACCTAACTTGATTCTTTATCGAAGCACATTTATTTCAGGATCCTAACTAACATAAGTTCGTTAGTTACATGAGCACATTGCCTTTTTTTCTGGTAACGATGTCTGCTCTCTGTGATGATTTCAATCATGATAAGTTCCTATTAGTTAGGTTTCCGTGTCCTTTTGCAAGCATTAAGGGGATATGGCAAAGCTATCATGTATAAGAATCCGCTGGATGTCATGAGGAATGAAGATGTATCACAGCCAAACAACTTCTATGTTCCTCTCCCTTGAGGTGTGTGAAGGCCTATCCTTCGCCTTTCCTGTAGTGCATTTCTGTACTTCACCTCAAACAAGTCAATCATAGCATAACTGTAGTTGAATGAAGCTTAATGTTTCAAGCTTGTTTTCAGGAGCAGTTTTGCAGAGTATTGCATGTTCTCTTTAAACGACTTCCATCAACCATATCGCCTTAATACGCGTTAGACCGTGTAATGGTCTTGTTGATCATGTTCAGCGTAGTGTACGTGTCTGAGTAAAAAAGATAAAGATAATTTCACAATAAAATTTCATCGCCATTTCGGTCTTTGCTTTCATAGACATCACTTCACAATTCAGTTGACAATCCGTTGATGTGCGCTATATTGGTCTCTTCAATCATCAACAAAGCCATTGCTTCCCGTCTTTGAGTATCCAGAGGATATATGCTGCACATCCATTTGCAATAGTACATCTATCACACAGAATAAATTAACTAGCTGATTAGACAGCTTTGGAAAGGCGTAGACATACATTTGTATATTTGTAGTCCTCCATCCTTAACATTGACTGGAAGAAATTAGTCAATTTATTTAAATTTATGGAATTAGATCACCGTTTTAGAGCTTTAATTACTTCACAAGTACTCCGTTGCTAGGGTGTAAATTGATTAAGGAATACATTTATGGTTGCCTTTTCCATCATCATCCTTATCGTCGTCGGTAGTCCTGTTGGTATGCCGGCATGCTTTTTCTCTGTTAGAAGTAAGCTGCTACATGATAGATGAACAAATGTTTTTCTGCATGGTCTTAAACCACCTCCAAATAATCTGATAATATTCTTGGTTCTTGGGCAACCCTTTTTCAATTTTTTTTCTCTTTTGTGCTGAACTGTCACATTAACTTTAACCCAACTATAAATCAGTCTAATACAAGCTTGTCTGTCAGAGATGTTTGCTTTATCTTCAATGAGTGTATTAAATCATCTACAAAACTTTACTCAGTAAGTATTCTGAATCCCTTGAACTGTCCATCTTGATCGCTGGATCGGATGTAATGTAGACTTTACTTTTCTGTCTATGGAATCCACCATAAGATTTGATAAAATTGATGTTCCACGGCTTCCAAGTGTATTAAATTGAACATCTCTTTAGTCATGCACATAATACGACGTCCTTCTTATGCCATCTCAGTACGAGACCGACCATGATGCAACCAAGTAGCAACCTTGCTTTTTAGCAAAAAACTGTTAGGCAAATCCCTTCGAAATACAATTATAATTTAACTAAAACCATCCTGCTACATCAGCGTATAAGTCTCACATTGATGTGTTGTAGCTTAACACAGAGACTTATACGCTGATGTAGCAGGATGAACTAGAACTAGTTTTGACTGTAAATAGTAATTTTGAAATGGTTGATGAAGTGCCAATGCAATCTTCGACTTTTACTTTGAAAAGCATGATCTAAACGTTAATTTCAACTATGTCTTCAATATCTTTGGTTTTCAGAGTTTTTTTAGACTTTGAGGTCCTTCACGAGCCTTCGTTTAAAGTTCGTGGTACGAAATAGATATATGCAAATATAGAATGTCGGAGAATGTCGGTCATTTGTGTTGACTGTCGATGTCACTAGGCTTTTTCACCTGTGTGGTAACATCAGCATAGTTATAGGTTACTCAACTGCAGGGATTGTACAGAAATGAAACATGATATCTGGTAAATCGAATGTTTAGACTTAATGTCTGAGCCCAAACTCCCCATAAAAGCCACCAAGCGTACTCTCATAGCTCAACTATGAACCTTGATGTCAAACACAATGGGTCATTATCACATTGAAACATGAAGGCTGGCGAGGTGGTACTAGGTGCGGATGTACTTTTTCAAAGAAGCATCTCTCAGCAATGATCTTGTTGCAATTTTATTACTATAGCCTGTAAAACATGTTTGAAAAGTAATTTTACATACATTGCAGGGATACTAACGGCAAAAAGTATTCAGATACACCATTGTTGGTGAAAATGTAGGCATTCTAGTTACGTCTACATACCAATATACTGATAAAAATGGTACTTTGTATTGAATTAAACAATTAAGCATTTAGTGAATGGTCTGACCGTAATCACTGACCCCTAAAACCCCAGAAAGAACACTAAGTTTACTCTCCTATGTCAGTTAGGAACCATGTTATGCTGGCCGAAAGGCTTTGGCGCTTTTTTGACGGCCATCTTGGAATTCACCATTATCTAATACTTTTTGTACCTTCAAAAGGATTCCATTGGATTCCATGACCCCGAAAACCTATGTAAAGACACCAAATTCAACATTCTAGGACAGATCCAGATTGATTTATATGGTTTATAAGGATACGGCGGCCATCTTGGACGCCATCTTGAATTACAGCTTCCTGCCCCACATTTGGAATGTCTACCCAAGTTTTTTTCGATCTCCTAAGGGTGTCCTACAGGAATCAAGAGTCAAACTTCGGGGACATATTTTTGCACACAGGACCCCCCTCAGCCCCAGGACTACACCGATAATCCTGTTTTCTAACTAAGTTACATATAAACATTATTTCCTATGCATACTCATTGCTCTGACATTCTTTGCGGGTCTAATATGTCTTGACTGAAGGACAAAATATATATTTATATAACAAATCTGAGTTAGCTTTCAAAAGTATTAACTTGATTCCTTAAATAGTCATAGAGTATTTAATTTTGCTGTAGATATATAGTTATATACAAAAAAGCACGCAATACTGGCATGGCATAACCGAATCACTTTGAATATATACAATGTAGAGGTCCCGGGCTCGAATCCAACTCATGTTCATACATGATACAATTAGAGTTTCACAAAGCCCTTTGTTTTGAGTTGGTATACCATCTACAAACTGACCAAAGCAGATAAAAAAAACCACCAAGAATGACGTCGGTTCAAGCATACATTGTATATCTTTAAATTTCACTAAACAAGCTCTACAAATGTTCCTTAATAACTAAACATGAATCTGAACTGTGGTGTGCATACTGAATGTTATATGATATTTACCTTTAATTTGAATATACTTAGAAAAGGTGAGCATATTCGTTATTGGTTTACTTAGTGTTGGTTTTTGGGACATTACGGTATGACCGCCTCTATGTAATATAACATATCATACCTCATTGGATGGGCAATTGAATTACCTTTAATTTGAGTATACTTAGAAGGTGGTGCACGTATTCCTTGGTACCTTCAGATTTTTTTGTTTGAAAGAACTACAATCAAGGGTTACTTAGTGTTGGTTTTTGGGAGATTACGGTATGACCGCCTCTATGTAATATAACGTATGATACCTCATAGGATGGACAATTGAATTACCTTTAATATGAGTATACTTAGAAGGTGGTGCACGTATTCCTTGGTACCTTCAGAATTTTTTGTTTGAAAGAACTACAATAAAGGGTTACATAGTGTTGGTTTTGGGGAGATTACGGTATGACCGCCTCTATGTAATATAACGTATGATACCTCATTGGATGGGCAATTGAATTACCTTTAATTTTAGTATACTTAGAAGTTGGTGTACGTATTCCTTGGTACCTTCAGAATTTTTTGTTTGAATAAAAGGGTTACTTAGTGTTGGATTTTGGGACATTACGGTATGACCGCCTCTATGTAATATAACGTATGATACCTCATTGGATGGGCAATTGAATTACCTTTAATTTGAGTATACTTAGAAGGTGGTGCACGTATTCCTTGGTACCTTCAGAATTTGTTGTTTGAAAGAACTACAATATAGGGTTACATAGTGTTGGTTTTGGGGAGATTACGGTATGACCGCCTCTATGTAATATAACGTATGATACCTCATTGGATGGGCAATTGAATTACCTTTAATTTGAGTATACTTAGAAGGTGGTGCACGTATTCCTTGGTACCTTCAGAATTTTTTGTTTGTAAGAACTACAATATAGGGTTACATAGTGTTGGTTTTTGGGAGATTATGGTATTACCGCCTCTATGTAATATAACGTAAGATACCTCATTGGATGGGCAATTGAATTACCTTTAATTTGAGTATACTTAGAAGGTGGTGCACGTATTCCTTGGTACCTTCAGAATTTTTTGTTTGAATAAAAGGGTTACTTAGTGTTGTTTTTTTGGGACATTACGGTATGACCGCCTCTATGTAATATAACGTATGATACCTCATTGGATGGGCAATTGAATTACCTTTAATGTGAGTATACTTAGAAGGTGGTGCACGTATTCCTTGGTACCTTCAGAATTTGTTGTTTGAAAGAACTACAATAAAGGGTTACATAGTGTTGGTTTTGGGGAGATTACGGTATGACCGCCTCTATGTAATATAACGTATGATACCTCATTCTATAGGCAATTGAATTACCTTTAATTTGAGTATACTTAGAAGGTGGTGCACGTATTCCTTGGTACCTTCAGAATTTTTTGTTTGAAAGAACTACAATAAAGGGTTACATAGTGTTGGTTTTGGGGAGATTACGGTATGACCGCCTCTATGTAATATAACGTATGATACCTCATTGGATGGGCAATTGAATTACCTTTAATTTGAGTATACTTAGAAGGTGGTGCACGTATTCCTTGGTACCTTCAGAATTTTTTGTTTGTAAGAACTACAATATAGGGTTACATAGTGTTGGTTTTTGGGAGATTATGGTATTACCGCCTCTATGTAATATAACGTAAGATACCTCATTGGATGGGCAATTGAATTACCTTTAATTTGAGTATACTTAGAAGGTGGTGCACGTATTCCTTGGTACCTTCAGAATTTTTTGTTTGAATAAAAGGGTTACTTAGTGTTGTTTTTTTGGGACATTACGGTATGACCGCCTCTATGTAATATAACGTATGATACCTCATTGGATGGGCAATTGAATTACCTTTAATTTGAGTATACTTAGAAGGTGGTGCACGTATTCCTTGGTACCTTCAGAATTTTTTGTTTGAAAGAACTACAATAAAGGGTTACATAGTGTTGGTTTTGGGGAGATTACAGTATGACCGCCTCTATGTAATATAACGTATGATACCTCATTGGATGGGCAATTGAATTACCTTTAATTTGAGTATACTTAGAAGGTGGTGCACGTATTCCTTGGTACCTTCAGAATGTTTTGTTTGAAAGAACTACAATAAAGGGTTACATAGTGTTGGTTTTGGGGAGATTACGGTATGACCGCCTCTATGTAATATAACGTATGATACCTCATTGGATGGGCAATTGAATTACCTTTAATTTAAGTATACTTAGAAGTTGGTGCACGTATTCCTTGGTACCTTCAGAATTTGTTGTTTGAAAGAACTACAATATAGGGTTACATAGTGTTGGTTTTTGGGAGATTACGGTATGACCGCCTCTATGTAATATAACGTATGATACCTCATTGGATGGGCAATTGAATTACCGTTAATGTGAGTATACTTAGAAGGTGGTGCACGTATTCCTTGGTACCTTCAGACTTTTTTGTTTGAAAGAACTACAATAAAGGGTTACATAGTGTTGGTTTTGGGGAGATTACGGTATGACCGCCTCTATGTAATATAACGTATGATACCTCATTGGATGGGCAATTGAATTACCTTTAATTTGAGTATACTTAGAAGGTGGTGCACGTATTCCTTGGTACCTTCAGAATTTTTTGTTTGAATAAAAGGGTTACTTAGTGTTGTTTTTTTGGGACATTACGGTATGACCGCCTCTATGTAATATAACGTATGATACCTCATTGGATGGGCAATTGAATTACCTTTAATGTGAGTATACTTAGAAGGTGGTGCACGTATTCCTTGGTACCTTCAGAATTTTTTGTTTGAAAGAACTACAATAAAGGGTTACATAGTGTTGGTTTTGGGGAGATTACGGTATGACCGCCTCTATGTAATATAACGTATGATGCCTCATTGGATGGACAATTGAATTACCTTTAATATGAGTATACTGAGAAGGTGGTGCACGTATTCCTTGGTACCTTCAGAATGTTTTGTTTGAAAGAACTACAATAAAGGGTTACATAGTGTTGGTTTTGGGGAGATTACGGTATGACCGCCTCTATGTAATATAACGTATGATACCTCATTGGATGGGCAATTGAATTACCTTTAATTTAAGTATACTTAGAAGTTGGTGCACGTATTCCTTGGTACCTTCAGAATTTTTTGTTTGAATAAAAGGGTTACTTAGTGTTGGTTTTTGGGACATTACGGTATGACCGCCTCTATGTAATATAACGTATGATACCTCATTGGATGGGCAATTGAATTACCTTTAATTTGAGTATACTTAGAAGGTGGTGCACGTATTCCTTGGTACCTTCAGACTTTTTTGTTTGAAAGAACTACAATATAGGGTTACATAGTGTTGGTTTTTGGGAGATTACGGTATGACCGCCTCTATGTAATATAACGTATGATACCTCATTGGATGGGCAATTGAATTACCTTTAATTTGAGTATACTTAGAAGGTGGTGCACGTATTCCTTGGTACCTTCAGAATTTTTTGTTTGAATAAAAGGGTTACTTAGTGTTTTTTTTTTGGGACATTACGGTATGACCGCCTCTATGTAATATAACGTATGATACCTCATTGGATGGGCAATTGAATTACCTTTAATGTGAGTATACTTAGAAGGTGGTGCACGTATTCCTTGGTACCTTCAGAATTTTTTGTTTGAAAGAACTACAATAAAGGGTTACATAGTGTTGGTTTTGGGGAGATTACGGTATGACCGCCTCTATGTAATATAACGTATGATACCTCATTGGATAGGCAATTGAATTACCTTTAATTTGAGTATACTTAGAAGGTGGTGCACGTATTCCTTGGTACCTTCAGAATTTGTTGTTTGAAAGAACTACAATAAAGGGTTACATAGTGTTGGTTTTTGGGAGACTACGGTATGACCGCCTCTATGTAATATAACGTATGATACCTCATTGGATGGGCAATTGAATTACCTTTAATTTGAGTATACTTAGAAGGTGGTGCACGTATTCCTTGGTACCTTCAGAATTTTTTGTTTGAATAAAAGGGTTACTTAGTGTTGTTTTTTTGGGACATTACGGTATGACCGCCTCTATGTAATATAACGTATGATACCTCATTGGATGGGCAATTGAATTACCTTTAATTTGAGTATACTTAGAAGGTGGTGCACGTATTCCTTGGTACCTTCAGAATTTTTTGTTTGAAAGAACTACAATAAAGGGTTACATAGTGTTGGTTTTGGGGAGATTACAGTATGACCGCCTCTATGTAATATAACGTATGATACCTCATTGGATGGGCAATTGAATTACCTTTAATTTGAGTATACTTAGAAGGTGGTGCACGTATTCCTTGGTACCTTCAGAATGTTTTGTTTGAAAGAACTACAATAAAGGGTTACATAGTGTTGGTTTTGGGGAGATTACGGTATGACCGCCTCTATGTAATATAACGTATGATACCTCATTGGATGGGCAATTGAATTACCTTTAATTTAAGTATACTTAGAAGTTGGTGCACGTATTCCTTGGTACCTTCAGAATTTGTTGTTTGAATAAAAGGGTTACTTAGTGTTGGTTTTTGGGACATTACGGTATGACCGCCTCTATGTAATATAACGTATGATACCTCATTGGATGGGCAATTGAATTACCTTTAATTTGAGTATACTGAGAAGGTGGTGCACGTATTCCTTGGTACCTTCAGAATTTGTTGTTTGAAAGAACTACAATATAGGGTTACATAGTGTTGGTTTTTGGGAGATTACGGTATGACCGCCTCTATGTAATATAACGTATGATACCTCATTGGATGGGCAATTGAATTACCGTTAATGTGAGTATACTTAGAAGGTGGTGCACGTATTCCTTGGTACCTTCAGACTTTTTTGTTTGAAAGAACTACAATAAAGGGTTACATAGTGTTGGTTTTGGGGAGATTACGGTATGACCGCCTCTATGTAATATAACGTATGATACCTCATTGGATGGGCAATTGAATTACCTTTAATTTGAGTATACTTAGAAGGTGGTGCACGTATTCCTTGGTACCTTCAGAATTTTCTGTTTGAATAAAAGGGTTACTTAGTGTTGTTTTTTGGGGACATTACGGTATGACCGCCTCTATGTAATATAACGTATGATACCTCATTGGATGGGCAATTGAATTACCTTTAATGTGAGTATACTTAGAAGGTGGTGCACGTATTCCTTGGTACCTTCAGAATTTTTTGTTTGAAAGAACTACAATAAAGGGTTACATAGTGTTGGTTTTGGGGAGATTACAGTATGACCGCCTCTATGTAATATAACGTATGATACCTCATTGGATGGGCAATTGAATTACCGTTAATGTGAGTATACTTAGAAGGTGGTGCACGTATTCCTTGGTACCTTCAGACTTTTTTGTTTGAAAGAACTACAATAAAGGGTTACATAGTGTTGGTTTTGGGGAGATTACGGTATGACCGCCTCTATGTAATATAACGTATGATACCTCATTGGATGGGCAATTGAATTACCTTTAATTTGAGTATACTTAGAAGGTGGTGCACGTATTCCTTGGTACCTTCAGAATTTTTTGTTTGAATAAAAGGGTTACTTAGTGTTGTTTTTTGGGGACATTACGGTATGACCGCCTCTATGTAATATAACGTATGATACCTCATTGGATGGGCAATTGAATTACCTTTAATGTGAGTATACTTAGAAGGTGGTGCACGTATTCCTTGGTACCTTCAGAATTTTTTGTTTGAAAGAACTACAATAAAGGGTTACATAGTGTTGGTTTTGGGGAGATTACAGTATGACCGCCTCTATGTAATATAACGTATGATACCTCATTGGATGGGCAATTGAATTACCTTTAATTTGAGTATACTTAGAAGGTGGTGCACGTATTCCTTGGTACCTTCAGAATTTTTTGTTTGAAAGAACTACAATAAAGGGTTACATAGTGTTGGTTTTGGGGAGATTACAGTATGACCGCCTCTATGTAATATAACGTATGATACCTCATTGGATGGGCAATTGAATTACCTTTAATTTGAGTATACTTAGAAGGTGGTGCACGTATTCCTTGGTACCTTCAGAATGTTTTGTTTGAAAGAACTACAATAAAGGGTTACATAGTGTTGGTTTTGGGGAGATTACGGTATGACCGCCTCTATGTAATATAACGTATGATACCTCATTGGATGGGCAATTGAATTACCTTTAATTTGAGTATACTAGAAGTTGGTGCACGTATTCCTTGGTACCTTCAGAATTTGTTGTTTGAATAAAAGGGTTACTTAGTGTTGTTTTTTGGGGACATTACGGTATGACCGCCTCTATGTAATATAACGTATGATACCTCATTGGATGGGCAATTGAACTACCTTTAATGTGAGTATACTTAGAAGGTGGTGCACGTATTCCTTGGTACCTTCAGAATTTTTTGTTTGAAAGAACTACAATAAAGGGTTACATAGTGTTGGTTTTGGGGAGATTACAGTATGACCGCCTCTATGTAATATAACGTATGATACCTCATTGGATGGGCAATTGAATTACCTTTAATTTGAGTATACTTAGAAGGTGGTGCACGTATTCCTTGGTACCTTCAGAATTTTTTGTTTGAAAGAACTACAATAAAGGGTTACATAGTGTTGGTTTTGGGGAGATTACAGTATGACCGCCTCTATGTAATATAACGTATGATACCTCATTGGATGGGCAATTGAATTACCTTTAATTTGAGTATACTTAGAAGGTGGTGCACGTATTCCTTGGTACCTTCAGAATGTTTTGTTTGAAAGAACTACAATAAAGGGTTACATAGTGTTGGTTTTGGGGAGATTACGGTATGACCGCCTCTATGTAATATAACGTATGATACCTCATTGGATGGGCAATTGAATTACCTTTAATTTAAGTATACTTAGAAGTTGGTGCACGTATTCCTTGGTACCTTTAGAATTTGTTGTTTGAATAAAAGGGTTACTTAGTGTTGGTTTTTGGGACATTACGGTATGACCGCCTCTATGTAATATAACGTATGATACCTCATTGGATGGGCAATTGAATTACCTTTAATTTGAGTATACTGAGAAGGTGGTGCACGTATTCCTTGGTACCTTCAGAATTTGTTGTTTGAAAGAACTACAATATAGGGTTACATAGTGTTGGTTTTTGGGAGATTACGGTATGACCGCCTCTATGTAATATAACGTATGATACCTCATTGGATGGGCAATTGAATTACCGTTAATGTGAGTATACTTAGAAGGTGGTGCACGTATTCCTTGGTACCTTCAGACTTTTTTGTTTGAAAGAACTACAATAAAGGGTTACATAGTGTTGGTTTTGGGGAGATTACGGTATGACCGCCTCTATGTAATATAACGTATGATACCTCATTGGATGGGCAATTGAATTACCTTTAATTTGAGTATACTTAGAAGGTGGTGCACGTATTCCTTGGTACCTTCAGAATTTTTTGTTTGAATAAAAGGGTTACTTAGTGTTGTTTTTTGGGGACATTACGGTATGACCGCCTCTATGTAATATAACGTATGATACCTCATTGGATGGGCAATTGAATTACCTTTAATGTGAGTATACTTAGAAGGTGGTGCACGTATTCCTTGGTACCTTCAGAATTTTTTGTTTGAAAGAACTACAATAAAGGGTTACATAGTGTTGGTTTTGGGGAGATTACGGTATGACCGCCTCTATGTAATATAACGTATGATACCTCATTGGATGGACAATTGAATTACCTTTAATATGAGTATACTTAGAAGGTGGTGCACGTATTCCTTGGTACCTTCAGAATGTTTTGTTTGAAAGAACTACAATAAAGGGTTACATAGTGTTGGTTTTGGGGAGATTACGGTATGACCGCCTCTATGTAATATAACGTATGATACCTCATTGGATGGGCAATTGAATTACCTTTAATTAAAGTATACTTAGAAGTTGGTGCACGTATTCCTTGGTACCTTCAGAATTTTTTGTTTGAATAAAAGGGTTACTTAGTGTTGGTTTTTGGGACATTACGGTATGACCGCCTCTATGTAATATAACGTATGATACCTCATTGGATGGGCAATTGAATTACCTTTAATTTGAGTATACTTAGAAGGTGGTGCACGTATTCCTTGGTACCTTCAGACTTTTTTGTTTGAAAGAACTACAATATAGGGTTACATAGTGTTGGTTTTTGGGAGATTACGGTATGACCGCCTCTATGTAATATAACGTATGATACCTCATTGGATGGGCAATTGAATTACCTTTAATTTGAGTATACTTAGAAGGTGGTGCACGTATTCCTTGGTACCTTCAGAATTTTTTGTTTGAATAAAAGGGTTACTTAGTGTTGTTTTTTTGGGACATTACGGTATGACCGCCTCTATGTAATATAACGTATGATACCTCATTGGATGGGCAATTGAATTACCTTTAATGTGAGTATACTTAGAAGGTGGTGCACGTATTCCTTGGTACCTTCAGAATTTTTTGTTTGAAAGAACTACAATAAAGGGTTACATAGTGTTGGTTTTGGGGAGATTACGGTATGACCGCCTCTATGTAATATAACGTATGATACCTCATTGGATAGGCAATTGAATTACCTTTAATTTGAGTATACTTAGAAGGTGGTGCACGTATTCCTTGGTACCTTCAGAATTTGTTGTTTGAAAGAACTACAATAAAGGGTTACATAGTGTTGGTTTTTGGGAGATTACGGTATGACCGCCTCTATGTAATATAACGTATGATACCTCATTGGATGGGCAATTGAATTACCTTTAATTTGAGTATACTTAGAAGGTGGTGCACGTATTCCTTGGTACCTTCAGAATTTTTTGTTTGAATAAAAGGGTTACTTAGTGTTGTTTTTTTGGGACATTACGGTATGACCGCCTCTATGTAATATAACGTATGATACCTCATTGGATGGGCAATTGAATTACCTTTAATTTGAGTATACTTAGAAGGTGGTGCACGTATTCCTTGGTACCTTCAGAATTTTTTGTTTGAAAGAACTACAATAAAGGGTTACATAGTGTTGGTTTTGGGGAGATTACGGTATGACGGCCTCTATGTAATATAACGTATGATACCTCATTGGATGGGCAATTGAATTACCTTTAATTTTAGTATACTTAGAAGGTGGTGCACGTATTCCTTGGTACCTTCAGAATTTTTTGTTTGAATAAAAGGGTTACTTAGTGTTTGTTTTTGGGACATTACGGTATGACCGCCTCTATGTAATATAACGTATGATACCTCATTGGATGGGCAATTGAATTACCTTTAATGTGAGTATACTTAGAAGGTGATGCACGTATTCCTTGGTACCTTCAGAATTTGTTGTTTGAAAGAACTACAATAAAGGGTTACATAGTGTTGGTTTTTGGGAGATTACGGTATGACCGTCTCTATGTAATATAACGTATGATACCTCATTAGATGGGCAATTGAATTACCTTTAATTTGAGTATACTTAGAAGGTGGTGCACGTATTCCTTGGTACCTTCAGAATTTTTTGTTTGAATAAAAGGGTTACTTAGTGTTGGTTTTTGGGACATTACGGTATGACCGCCTCTATGTAATATAACGTATGATACCTCATTGGATGGGCAATTGAATTACCTTTAATTTGAGTATACTTAGAAGGTGGTGCACGTATTCCTTGGTACCTTCAGACTTTTTTGTTTGAAAGAACTACAATAAAGGGTTACATAATGTTGGTTTTGGGGAGATTACGGTATGACCGCCTCTATGTAATATAACGTATGATACCTCATTGGATGGGCAATTGAATTACCTTTAATTTTAGTATACTTAGAAGGTAGTGCACGTATTCCTTGGTACCTTCAGAATTTTTTGTTTGAATAAAAGGGTTACATAGTGTTTGTTTTTGGGACATTACGGTATGACCGCCTCTATGTAATATAACGTATGATACCTCATTGGATGGGCAATTGAATTACCTTTAATTTGAGTATACTTAGAAGGTGGTGCACGTATTCCTTGGTACCTTCAGAATTTGTTGTTTGAAAGAACTACAATATAGGGTTACATAGTGTTGGTTTTGGGGAGATTACGGTATGACCGCCTCTATGTAATATAACGTATGATACCTCATTGGATGGGCAATTGAATTACCTTTAATTTTAGTATACTTAGAAGGTGGTGCACGTATTCCTTGGTACCTTCAGAATTTTTTGTTTGAATAAAAGGGTTACATAGTGTTTGTTTTTGGGACATTACGGTATGACCGCCTCTATGTAATATAACGTATGATACCTCATTGGATTGGCAATTGAATTACCTTTAATTTGAGTATACTTAGAAGGTGGTGCACGTATTCCTTGGTACCTTCAGAATTTGTTGTTTGAAAGAACTACAATATAGGGTTACATAGTGTTGGTTTTGGGGAGATTACGGTATGACCGCCTCTATGTAATATAACGTATGATACCTCATTGGATTGGCAATTGAATTACCTTTAATGTGAGTATACTTAGAAGGTGGTGCACGTATTCCTTGGTACCTTCAGAATTTGTTGTTTGAAAGAACTACAATAAAGGGTTACATAGTGTTGGTTTTGGGAAGGTTTCGGTATGACCGCCTCTATGTAATATAACGTATGATACCTCAGTGGATGGGCAATTGAATTACCTTTAATTTGAGTATACTTAGAAGGTGGTGCACGTATTGCTTGGTACCTTCAGAATTTTTTGTTTGAATAAAAGGGTTACTTAGTGTTGGTTTTTGGGAGATTACGGTATGACCGCCTCTATGTAATATAACGTTTGATACCTCATTGGATGGGCAATTGAATTACCTTTAATATGAGTATACTTAGAAGGTGGTGCACGTATTCCTTGGTACCTTCAGAATTTGTTGTTTGAAAGAACTACAATAAAGGGTTACATAGTGTTGGTTTTTGGGAGATTACGGTATGACCGCCTCTATGTAATATAACGTATGATACCTCATTGGATGGGCAATTGAATTACCTTTAATTTGAGTATACTTAGAAGGTGGTGCACGTATTCCTTGGTACCTTCAGAATTTGTTGTTTGAAAGAACTACAATATAGGGTTACATAGTGTTGGTTTTGGGGAGATTACGGTATGACCGCCTCTATGTAATATAACGTATGATACCTCATTGGATGGGCAATTGAATTACCTTTAATTTGAGTATACTTAGAAGGTGGTGCACGTATTCCTTGGTACCTTCAGAATTTTTTGTTTGAATAAAAGGGTTACATAGTGTTTGTTTTTGGGACATTACGGTATGACCGCCTCTATGTAATATAACGTATGATACCTCATTGGATTGGCAATTGAATTACCTTTAATTTGAGTATACTTAGAAGGTGGTGCACGTATTCCTTTGTACCTTCAGAATTTGTTGTTTGAAAGAACTACAATATAGGGTTACATAGTGTTGGTTTTGGGGAGATTACGGTATGACCGCCTCTATGTAATATAACGTATGATACCTCATTGGATTGGCAATTGAATTACCTTTAATGTGAGTATACTTAGAAGGTGGTGCACGTATTCCTTGGTACCTTCAGAATTTGTTGTTTGAAAGAACTACAATAAAGGGTTACATAGTGTTTGTTTTGGGAAGGTTTCGGTATGACCGCCTCTATGTAATATAACGTATGATACCTCATTGGATGGGCAATTGAATTACCTTTAATTTGAGTATACTTAGAAGGTGGTGCACGTATTCCTTGGTACCTTCAGAATTTGTTGTTTGAAAGAACTACAATATAGGGTTACATAGTGTTGGTTTTGGGGAGATTACGGTATGACCGCCTCTATGTAATATAACGTATGATACCTCATTGGATGGGCAATTGAATTACCTTTAATTTGAGTATACTTAGAAGGTGGTGCACGTATTCCTTGGTACCTTCAGAATTTTTTGTTTGAATAAAAGGGTTACATAGTGTTTGTTTTTGGGACATTACGGTATGACCGCCTCTATGTAATATAACGTATGATACCTCATTGGATTGGCAATTGAATTACCTTTAATTTGAGTATACTTAGAAGGTGGTGCACGTATTCCTTTGTACCTTCAGAATTTGTTGTTTGAAAGAACTACAATATAGGGTTACATAGTGTTGGTTTTGGGGAGATTACGGTATGACCGCCTCTATGTAATATAACGTATGATACCTCATTGGATTGGCAATTGAATTACCTTTAATGTGAGTATACTTAGAAGGTGGTGCACGTATTCCTTGGTACCTTCAGAATTTGTTGTTTGAAAGAACTACAATAAAGGGTTACATAGTGTTTGTTTTGGGAAGGTTTCGGTATGACCGCCTCTATGTAATATAACGTATGATACCTCAGTGGATGGGCAATTGAATTACCTTTAATTTGAGTATACTTAGAAGGTGGTGCACGTATTCCTTGGTACCTTCAGAATTTTTTGTTTGAATAAAAGGGTTACTTAGTGTTGGTTTTTGGGAGATTACGGTATGACCGCCTCTATGTAATATAACGTTTGATACCTCATTGGATGGGCAATTGAATTACCTTTAATATGAGTATACTTAGAAGGTGGTGCACGTATTCCTTGGTACCTTCGGAATTTTTTGTTTGAATAAAAGGGTTACTTAGTGTTGTTTTTTTTGGACATTACGGTATGACTGCCTCTATGTAATATAACGTATGATACCTCATTGGATGGGCAATTGAATTACCTTTAATTTGAGTATACTTAGAAGGTGGTGCACGTATTCCTTGGTACCTTCAGAATTTGTTGTTTGAAAGAACTACAATAAAGGGTTACATAGTGTTGGTTTTTGGGAGATTACGGTATGACCGCCTCTATGTAATATAACGTAAGATACCTCATTGGATGGGCAATTGAATTACCTTTAATTTGAGTATACTTAGAAGGTGGTGCACGTATTCCTTGGTACCTTCAGAATTTTTTGTTTGTATAAAAGGGTTACTTAGTGTTGGTTTTTGGGACATTACGGTATGACCGCCTCTATGTAATATAACGTATGATACCTCATTGGATGGGCAATTGAATTACCTTTAATTTGAGTATACTTAGAAGGTGGTGCACGTATTCCTTGGTACTTTCAGAATTTTTTGTTTGAATAAAAGGGTTACTTAGTGTTGGTTTTGGGAGATTACGGTATGACCGCCTCTATGTAATATAACGTATGTTACCTAATTGGATGGGCAATTGAATTACCTTTAATTTGAGTATACTTAGAAGGTGGTGCACGTATTCCTTGGTACCTTCAGAATTTTTTGTTTGAATAAAAGGGTTACTTAGTGTTGTTTTTTTGGGACATTACGGTATGACCGCCTCTATGTAATATAATGTATGATACCTCATTGGATGGGCAATTGAATAACCTTTAATTTGAGTATACTTAGAAGGTGGTGCACGTATTCCTTGTTACCTTCAGAATTATTTGTTTGAATAAAAGGGTTACTTAGTGTTGGTTTTTGGGAGATTACGGTATGACCGCCTCTATGTAATATAACGTATGATACCTCATTGGATGGGCAATTGAATTACCTTTAATTTGAGTATACTTAGAAGGTGGTGCACGTATTCCTTGGTACCCTAGGTCGACTTTTCTGAATAAGTAACTGGAAAAAATGAATATCGAATAAGGAATAAGGAATAAGTAACCAACTTCACACTGCCGAGATTTGTGAATGATAATAAATTAATAATGATAATAAATCTCAGCATTGTGGTTTTGAAAGTTAAACAAATAAAAGATATACAATTTCATTTCCATTTCCATGGGTTTAGCACCGTTAATAACCTCCTTAAAGTGGCAGTAGCACGTTTTTAGGGTAATATAAGGTGATGTCAGGAAAATGAAAATTAATTGTTCCAATTGAAAGACAATGCATTTAAACTAAATTGAGCAGTAATAATTCAAATATATAATGTAAAATTTTGCCATGCGATTCCTTTTTCTTAGTCAAAATGAATTAAAGGTATTCACAAAAAATGGCCGCCAATGGGTTTTAGGTGAATCTTCATACTTTGCTCTCTGACTATGGAAGATTGGCTTGTGTAATGAGATTTGTGATAGGGGAGACCGGGGCAGGCACGGCCCCGGGGCATGTTTCGTCTTTTCGCTGTAATTTTTGTTCGGGGCCATTTTAACTTAAATTGGTAATTCCTAAAAGACAACATGACCTTACTCCCACACTGACCTTAAAATGGTGACAGTCCAACATGTTATTTACAAACTGTGGAAGATAATCCGTTTTTCATCTAGTTGAGTAAAATATTCGACTTCAGTTCACTATGTTTTTGACAAATGTTGACTATGTTGCATTCTCTCCCCACAGAGGCAACTCAGTCACACCTGAATTAGCCTCTGTTCTATTACGGCTAATACACGGGATAGAAGGGTATAAAATCTGATTGGAGGCAATCGAAGTTAGTTGTGCAATCAGCAATCACGTTTCAAAAGTGGTCATTCGCAAAACCTCGACCATCTCCGTGTGGTTCGTCAAAGCTTTCGTTGAAATTTAACATCCAGGGGAGGTAATTCTTCCTATTACAAACCATCGCTTTTTACCTTCTCATTAGTTATTATTTGGTTGATTAGTAAAATAAAATCTATCATAAAACAAATAATAATTTACACAATTATAAAACAGTTTCTATCTAATGAAAAACCCTATCCATATCTTATTTTCAAATTGTTTCCCTCTCACACTGTTAACGAAAAATTAACATAAAGACATAATATTTCCAATGTGACTCTACGCCGTTAAGAACTCCCTAAGTCATGGATATCCAAAAGGTGTTTTCATTGGCTGCAAATAAGGGAGACATTTTAAGTTACAAGTTTTTGCCGCTAGGGCAATCTGCCGGAACCCCAGGATGCAGGCGTAATAGAACAGAGGCTAATTCAGGTATGATTGAGTTGCCTCTGTGGGGAGAGAATGACTATGTTTAGGAATATGTTCTTAATTGAGCATTAACCAACGTGCCGAGACGTATATGTAACCAACAAGTTATTTGGGTGTGAGGTCTGTGTATTTTAGCAGTATAGAAAAAAGAGCAATCGTGGTTTGTGGGGTACGTTCGGTCATTACAGGCGGGGCACATTCGGCAGTGAAGACGGTCACAAAACCATTGTTCTAAAGGTCAATCTCCTCAAAAGGACCCTATTGAAGGTCATTGAATAGTAGTCTCCTCTTCTCCTCATCTTACGAATTCTTTTCGTAAAAGAAAGTTAACTGAGTCCGCATCGTTATAAAATATGTCCTTGTAATGGAGTATTTTTTCTGTCCCAAATGTTGAATACTATGAGTAGCATCTTATCTCTCTTCAATTGTTGTAGGCTGAACATGTTCTGATTGTTCCCAAGGATGGCCGAACCTGCCCCTGAGGGAAACCGAACTTTCCCCGATGCGGGGCATGTTCGGTTTTTCAACTCATTGTCAAGGGGCGGGATAGCGCAGTGGTTAGCGCGTTCGGCTTCGGATCAGGAGGTCCGTGGTTCGAATCCCGCAAGGGGCTCGGCAACTTTGTCTGCAGTAGAGAACTGTTCTACACGCAGTCTGGTTTGGGTGCAATGCTACACTGAATTTCAGTGCAGTAACACCCATGGTTGCTAGTTCCAGCACTTTCGACAATTATTGCAATAACGTTAAGATATATCTTAATATATGTACAAACGTACACCAGTATATTGCGAAAAAAACAACTCATTATCTACATTTTAGTGAAAAGGGGACGTACCGGCCCCGGTCTCCCCTACTACCAAAATAATACATTTAGTGTTCACATACAAGTATCAGTGAAAATTTTAAAATATAAAATTATCAAACGTGCTTCTGCCCCTTTAATATTCGTTCAAATTACTTTATTCTTGTGATGCCTTGTTCATAAGTTAATCACAACTTAATATGAAAATATTTGATAACTGTTGGATATCTTTGCAATGTACATATACAATGTGCACGTAAAATTGATAAAAAAATAACCATTTTGGGAAATAGAAAACAAAACAAACTTAGGTTGCGATGACATGCCATTTTAATTCCAAAACAATGTTTGTTGAAAGCATATTAGAATGCAGTAATATTATTCAAAGAATAGTTTTTAAACTTAAGAACAACAGTTCAGTTCAACATACAAACCCTTCCTTTTCATATTTTAAACAATCCTTAATTCTGTAAGAATAATGGATCAATATGACAATTTCAAACGGTAATGACGAATCATATGATTTACATCGAAAATGTTATGACGCTATAAAGTTTATAGTTGCCATGTGATTCCTTTTTTTTACACAAAATGAATTAAAGATGTTTACAAAAAATGGCTGCCAATAGATTTTAGGTGAATCTTCATACTTTGTTCTCTGACTCTGGATGATTGACTTGTGTAATGAGATTTATGACACTGTCAAAATTATACATTTAACATAAACTTAAAATTATCAGTGAAAAATTTAAAATATAAAATTATCAAAAAACGTACTATTGCCCTTTTAAAATAAAACCATTGTGCAATTAATGTGCTGCAAAGGGTAAACAACGTCAATAGTTAGTTTGTTTAATTGTGGTAAAGTAATTGTAACAAGTACTTTGCCATGCACAATGTTGCTAAAATATTATTGTCATTAGTAAGTTATATCAAAATATATCACCTGTTTTAATAGAAATACATGATTGCACTGATGATAAAGACAGTCTTTGTTAAATTTCAGAAGATAAGAAATTACTCATTGACACATACATGTGCATATTGCATATTCTTAGAAAATCACAATAATTTTCAAATAACAATAGAGTTATCCTCAAAAAATAAAAAAACTAGCATTTCAAAGTTTAGAAATTTATCTGAATATCACTTTATGTAAAACTTAAACCTGTACATGTTTTGCATATGGCTATTAAAAGAAATACCATCTATGAAGAAAGGGAAATATTTCAAAGGCATAGGTGATCATTATTCATATCAAAACAATAACAGTATAAATCATTTGAATGATTTATCTAAAGAAATATATCATCATTATCTATAAATTGTATGGTTATTACAAATAATCATTAAATTATTACATACATGCGTCAATGTATTTAAGGATATTTAACAAATGTCTTACACTACATCCTCTATATTTAACAGTTCATTACATTATATGAAGATTTATATTGTGAATGATGAAAGACCAATGATAGGTCAAAGAAATGTAGTCTTAAAAACGTAACATAAAATAAAAAACATCATCAGAGAATATAACAACCTTAGACTCAAATAAACTCTAACGGAAAATTGGACTGTAACTAGTTATGGCTTACCATCAATATGAACATCCACTGCTAAGTCAAATTAATAAATTTAATTTCTCTTAGGTCATAATTGATCACCAAATGAAAGAATGTTTTAAGATCAAAACCACATTATCGACAAAATAATAAAATATTGTTTGGCCTCATTGGTGAATTTACAAATTGCTCTAAACAGTCCATAAAAGGTTAAGATTAACTGCAATGAAAAACAGTCTAAAGATAACAAAGGGAACCCTTCTGACAGGATGACATATTGTGCTTAAATTCTCTGTATTCAATTTTGGGTTTTTTTAACCGATAGCATATTCATTTAAGACATATCATTTTAAACGGGAAGTAGCACGTTTTTTGACAATTTTATATTTATTTTTGTCACTGAATTCAGAAAATTGTAAGTAATTGCTAAATGTATTATTTTGACAGTGACAAACATCTTATTACACAAACCAATCATCCATAGTCAGAGGACAAAGTATGGCGGTCATTTTGTGTGAACACCTTTAATTCATGTTGTGTAAGAAAAAGAAATCGCATGGCTAAACTTTGTTATATATTGGAATTCTTACTGTTCCATTTAGTTCATCTTTCAATTGGGACCATTAATTAAATTTGTTCTGACATCACCTTATATTCCCCCCTAAAAACGTGCTACTGTCCCTTTAAAGGAATTACTATCGAAATATTTTAATAGATATATAGAAAGAATATTTCTATCCAGAGCCAGTTGCTTCGAGATCAAAGAAGGAATCAAGTTCTCGGCCATTTATCAAATTAATCAAGGAAATGTTATAAACCAAGATCAAAGTCCTGGGACATCATCAAACTTCAAAGAGATTCTAGTGTAAATGTCATACATTTCAAACAAAGAAAAGGAGCTTGACCATAAATCGATAAAGAATATGAATCTGATCGGGGGCGGGATTGGAAGGATTTTTGTTAGGTTATTGCTTCAGTAAATCATGTTTTGGAATTCATATAGATATATTTGATAATTACATGTGTATGTGCAAGAATGTAATTTTACTGATCTGAGTTTTATGTCTTTTATAAAAAAAATGCTTCAATTCGTCTTTCACAGAATTTCTGCAAAATTATTGAAACTAAATACAAAAAACATTGTCAGTCAAAATTGCTAAGAAAGTGTACGTGGCACTTTCAATCAAACTTTAACAGTTCATATTATACAATACACTCTTCTTTTATCAAAAGGCAATTGTAGGAAACTAAATCTTAAACGTAATTTATTTTTGTTCCTTCTTCAAATGACATTTCTAATGCCATGCAAATGACTTGCCAATCATAAAATAAAACATGAACTGCAATCAAACTGTCTTCTCTCCATTACCTGTAATGACAATGGTATCAACGTCTCTGTTTCGTTGTAATAAAAATCTTACATATTCAAACATTGTACCATTTATGTATTTGTGTTATTTGTGTTTTTTGCAATGTTGTTGCCATTTGCAATACTGCGAGATGCATTGGTAGATCAAAGCTATATATTGAGGATAAAGAGAAGGCGATGTATCAACAATGTGATATTCATTGGTTTCAAGATTAAAACAAGAAGGGAACACGTAATCAGTGATTTCAACATTTTTCGTTTGCAGTAGTTTGAAGATTTATTGCTTTTAGGGAAATGTTATTATTACTGAATTTTAGATCATAGAAAAGGGTAGTTATTGAAGTAGATAAACGAATAGATAAAAAAAGAGAAATAGGTGAAAAGAGACGAATGGACAATTTACGAATAAACGAATAACGGAAGGAAGGATTAATAAAAACATATGTAGGATATTCAAAACAAAGCATCCAATTTCTCAACACCTGTAAATCAACAATCACGTTTTAAGACAAAGTAAAATTTTGCAATATAAAAACATAAAATAAAAATATAAAAACATAATTATGCAATCAACCAATCTATTGGCCGACAATTATTTCAGATAGTTGTATTTTACGATCTGAAGTTCTTATTTATCTAAAATAAACCCCAATCGATTGTTTGAATAGATATGACTTATATCAATAAAACATTACATATACCTTCAGTTCTTTCAATCATCATAATAGAGATAAAGTATTGTTTAATTATGATTGACGGAAAGAAAACTATCTGCATCAGATATTGACAAAAGTAATAATGTTGCCCAATGTAGACAGACAGATACCGTTATTTGCACAGACCAATTTGGCCTCTGGCCATTTACTTAACGTTGTAATATACTTGATTAATTAATATCAGTTGGTTTTGTCATTACTTGATATTCTGGTGTGAATCTAGATATCAACCTGTCGTTGCCTTTCGTTTGTTGCAAACATTTGACGTAACTCTTCTGGGCTATGCCGACAGTTTTGCGGTCAGATATATGTCTATGACACATGGTATATTTTACATGTGGTACCCTTATTGGGTTTAATTTTCGAAGATTTTTAAAGAGTTTAAATGAACAACAATAATGTAATTAAGAAATATTTGTAGAAAAACAAAAGGAATGTGTGATTTACGTCTGTTAATAACTTGACAAGCCTAAAATCATTTTGTCTTTGAACATGGCCAACTGTGAGATATTCTCAGATAATGCTTTTCTCTGCTTGAGAACGGGTATGGAATAATATAATCAGCTCCTGAGATTATTTCCATCTGATGAACACGCCATCTCACGATAACCCATATAAATAATAAAGCTTCATTTCACGCTGATAATTATTTTCATAACAAACTTGTAACTTTGGTCTGTAACAATCATATGAAAACAGCAATTGATATCACCACTCGACGATATTATTTGCCAGTGATGATTAGTGGAACATGTTAAATTCATAAGTTAATCCAAGAATACCAAATCTATCATGCGACATCCTGTGGTCAGATTGATTAAAGATTACTTCAAAGTTATAATCAAGTTACATTCATTATGTCTACTCTCACCATGTTGTCCAGAACTTCAATACATGATTAAATGATGTTTAGAAGAAACCTTTATTCAGACTTTGTAATACTTTCTAGCCAAGCTGATAGAGGTTTTGATAACAAACTTGTAACTTTGGTCTGTCGTAAACAAACAGGAGCTGACACCACCAGTGGACGATATAATTTGTTATTGCTAGTGATGACCGATGGAACATGTTAAATTCATAAGTTAATCCAAGAATACCAAATCTATCATGCGACACCCTGTGGTCAGGCTGATAAAAACGCACACCATGACTGATAGGAAAGTCTGCCAATTTATCCCACACACGTCATATAGGAGACAGTGACGATATGATTGATAGAGATGATTATGCATTAATCAATTCCTGTATATGATCTCTTGTCACTTGGGACAGAACAACAAACCATCTTGGAAGTCAGGAGAACCCATTTTTGCCCAATAAGAAATCAAATTGCATAATCCGGCATATGCGATCTAGCTAATGTTATTTCAGAATCAGTAATATTCCATTACCTGTCACGCAACATGGAAAATAACGAAAATGAAAAAGAATGCACATTTCCATTAATACCATTGATTCATTACAAAAAGTTTCAGTGATGAGGGCTGAATAAATGTTTGAAAACGTAATATCCCATGAGAACGGTTGACTTGGAAACCTCGTGTTCAAGTTGCCATCTTAAATACAAAAAAATTATTTATGGACACAGATTATTGTGTTGTTGTCAAGTTTTTGACAATGTAACCTTATCAGTTGCGTCATATTAAACACATTTACAAAACAAAACTATTTATGGATTGCACTTTCTTTATTTTGAGTTTGTTTAACACAGCTTACTGTGCCGTTGTCAAGCTTATCACAATGTTACCCTTATCAGTTGTGTCAAATCAACCAAATTTAAAGGTCTTCTCAGAAACTTTAAAAGTATTTGTCATGGAAAGAACATTTGGGGCCTGGAAAGGTAACCTAGGTTTAAGGATCGGGGTGAATGATTGAGTGAGTGGATGGGTTGGTGGGCGGGTAGGTTGGTGAATTAATGAATCATTGAGTGAATGAGTGAGTTGGGTGAATGAATGAATGAATGAGCGAATGGATGGGTGAGTGGGCGGATAGGTTGGTGAATGAATGAATGAGTGAGTGGGTGGGTGAATGAATGAGTGAGTGGATGGATGGGTGAATGGATGAATGAATGAATGAATTAATGAATGAATGAATGAATGAATGAATGGATGAATGAGTGAGTGAGTGGGTGGATGGGTGAATGGATGGATAAATTAATGAATGAATGACTGGATGAATGACTGGATGGTTGGATGGATGAATGAATGAATGAATGAATGAATGGATGGATGGATGGATGAATGAATGAATGAATGAATGAATGAATGAATGAATGAATGAATGACCTCAATAAAGTAGGTTGATGATTGTAATGAACTACGTTAGGCAAAATAAAATCTGCATAATGAAGTGCAGTATCAAAGAAAATATATCATTAAGTTATTTCTCCTAGTTGTTCATTTACTTTCAGGATGTTAGTACGCTTGCATGTAGAGCCTACAAATCAAAATAATTTTGACTTAAATACAAAGGAAAATATTTGATATCAATGTAATTTCAGTCTCCAACATCAGGGCTAACATTTACACTTATCGTAGCTTGGAGTCTTCTTCTTTCGTTCTTGATTGGTATTGTCTATAATAGTGATTGCTTTTATCACGAATATGCAGTCATGCACAGGTGAAGGAACTTCTATTTATGTTTACCTACACTATCTGCATTATTATAACTGAAATCATGGGCAGGTAATTTAAATATGGAATCAGGCAGGATAAGATACCGACACTATACCAGTACCAGATGTAGCAATGTCACATTGCACTTAAAGGGGCAGTAGCACGTTTAGGGGGAATGTAAGGTGATGTCAGGAAAATTAAAATAAATGGTTCCAATTGAAAGACAATGCATTAAAACTAAATGAAGCAGTTATAAATCAAATATATAATGTAATGTTCAGCCATGCGATTCCTTTTTCTTACACAAAATGAAATAAAGGTGTTCACATAAAAATGGCAGCCAATGGACTTTATGTGAAGCCTTATTTTAAATTTTCTAACTATGCATGATTGTTTTGTGAAATGAGATTTTTGACACTATCAAAATAATACATGTAGCATTAACGTACAATTATCAGTGAAAATTTTGAAACATAATTTTTTTATAAAACGTGCTACTGCCCCTTTAATAGCAAGGTCTATCGCTGCAAGATTTGCATGGAAGTCAGTGTGTTGTGTACATGTTCGCATGAGTAACATTCACACTAATGTAATTTCAGTCTCCGAGGGTTTCCATTACACATCACGCAAATGCAGCTAAACCCATTCAGCATGAACTGCATCCTTCAAATTCGATTTGTCAGAAAGATCGTGTGTATTAAATTTTCTTATTAAACAATGCCATTTTTCTATATCAATGTAAATACCCTACTTTTATAAAATAAGTAACGGTGTTAGGCAAAGAGAAGCGAACGCACCCATTAAACATATATTCAATAGGTCATGGTAATAATGCTGAGGAATATATGGATGACAACTTCTTTGTTCATTGTATGCGACAAAGAAGAGGTCATGGTACATTGTCCGGTTTTCGGTCAAAATCGACAGCAACAATCAATATCCTCACTGATAGTTTGCCATATATTGCTCCTACAACAAACGAGGTGTCTGTTTAAGCCTACAAAAACATATGCTCATGTACGTATGGTTCATACACTTGAAAGCAACACTTTTCATTTCCTTTCCATGCTTTTTCAAGATGTTGCAAGGGTTTTCCGTGACAAACCAACCAAGGTTCATGCGTGTAAACATGAAATGCCACAAACTAAAAGGCTTAGAATCATAATCGTAATTTGCCATGACACTTCAGGTTTTGATTGACCCCTATAAACCCTGATGGAAATACAAGAAAAGCAAATTGATAACATCTAATGTCAACCTAAAAAACATTTCTTATTTTATACTAAAGTAATGGTATTCAAATATTTCTTCATACATGTACTTCAAATCCGTTATTTTTACTTTTTATGAGGCACTTGACGGCACTGACTTAAACAGGGCTGGAATAACAGCACTAAAAGCAGCAGAGATCAATCAAAAAGAAACTTGCAGGTATGGAGAAGAGGAGGAAAAATCCGTCATCAACACATGAAGTTGTTCTCAGGAGACATAGACATTTGTAGTTACCTGATTTTTTATTACTTAGACCAACGCATTGTGGCTGATGAACGGGTGCTATACCTGGAAACATGAAGCTCAAAATTTCTGATCCTGAGGGTAACGTCATTTTTAATATATTTTTTTCTTTAGTGCCAAGCTCTACTCAACAGTAATTTAGCTAATATCAATGCTTCTATCAAACAGAGGCTCGTTCACAAAGCTCTTTGGTGCCCGTTAGTCCTGAGGTTACCTTAGTGCAATATTAAAGATTAGCAGTCAAGGTTAAGTGTAGGATAAAGCATGACAAGCAGGCATTATTGAAAAGTAATTGAAAAGTAATGCGGGCATTACCCAAGGGAGGAGGGCATACTTAGAAGTTAAATAGTTGCGTTTGTTAAATTTCCGGGATTCATTGTTATTCAACACCCGCAAACGCTTAAATTTGCACTATTGAATAACAGTGAATCCCAGAAATTTTACAAATGCAACTATTTATTGATATTGTAACATGACCATTATGTACTAGAATTTTAAGAGGGAACTGTATTTTTTTTGTAGAAAATTCTGAGTTGAAAGGATTTAGCGACTAATCCATTTTTGCTCGAGATGTGGGCTGGTAAAGTCAAATGGGATTTCCCAGTGTTATGAACAGTAAAAATAGTGTACTTATTATACAAACTAGTTGCAATCGTATCGATGCGATCTTACGAAGTTGTTTGCAAACGTTTTTAGTGAGAAAACAGTTATACATCTTAAACTTGCTCAGACCATTGTGACAGTGACGCAATCATTATGACATCATAATAATAATGTCCATACTTATATTGCCCCTTTTCCACGTCCTAAGACATGCTCAAAGTGCTACATTATTACCCCGAAGGAGTGTACTTTCACAGCTGCTACTAAGCGCTAATCACGACCATGTAGGTCAGTACATCCAATTTTCAGGTACCCATTTGAACAGCTGGGTGGACTGAGTGCAATGTGGATGAAGTGCCTTGCCCAGGGACACACCACAGGATGAGACCCAAGTCACAAATTCTTGGTGTCTCCACTGGGATTCGAACCCGGGTTTCCGGCGTGAGAGGCCAGCATGCTAACCACTACACCACTGTGCTCCACTATCATACGAAAGAAACTGGCCGCATAAAACAAGGCGGCAAACTAGGGGAAAATTTGTCAAGGAGTCTGTATACACAAAGTTTCAGCTTTCTAGGCCTTATGCTTCTGGAGAAGAAGTAAAAAATGTACAAAGTTTACGGACGGATGGATGCCGGACAACATGCCATGCCATAAGCACATTACTGGCCAGATGAGCTTAAAAAATATATATATTTGAAAAATAATTAAGATAATTGCCCAGGGCAGAGGGACGTAATGTTGATCAATGCCTTTGGAAGCAAAATTGTATCAGAACGGAGGGAAAAAAAGTATCCATGCAGACAAATGAAGTGCATGACTATTAAGCTTTCTATTTAGATCTTTTGATGATGTTGTATAGCTGTTCATATGAGCTTGTCTCTCTTAAGTCATAAATTAAGTATTTTGAAAGTCTAAACTTGATACTATCTGGAAAAGCCTAGCGAAGGTAATTATTACAATAAAAGTTTTGTGCATGGACATTTAGTTACATTGAAGCATTCATAAAATATACAATATTCCCTCACAATTATATAGTGTGTCACCGGCTTGTACTGTATACTGTGAAAGAATGTATTATTTCCACAATAACTGGGAATGTTGTTCTGTGGTAGCTGTGTATATAAACTACATTTATCTTGATATTTATCAACAACAAAAAATACAAAAGTAAACAAAACACAGGAATTTAAAAAGGATTACTCTTTATTACAAGTATGTAATCTCAATAAGTGATAATGCATTTGTTTGATATTCACATACACAGATAATGAATCATGAAATGATTTCTTAATGAAACATACAATGATATGATAATAAACATATTCTTTTACATACACAGTCTCATGTTAGAAGTGTTATCAGTTAGTGTGCTCAAGGGGCAATTCATTATAAAACGCCATCCATGATTAATAAAATCAACATCTCAATCAACAAAAAGACAAATTGTAAATTCACGAAAACAAAAGCACAAAGGATTATTGACATAGTACTTGTTTTAAGTTATTATTGAAGAAATCATTCCATTCAAAAATATCTAAGTACAATGTGGCAATGCTAACAAACCTGGTGTGTATTTTCTAGCATCCAAATTATCAGAGTTCAATTTATAATTGGGTTCAAACACATTATTACAACAATCATTATGTATACTATGAGTTCATAAATTAATATTGCCTGAGATTTCCCAGAAGTGTCAATAAATGTAAAATATTTTGAACAATATCTGACAAATAGAGACTATGCTTGATCACTGAAATACACTCACGCAAGACCTAATAACTAAAACCAACACATAAACAACATAAAATCACCAACTATACACTCAAACTCATTGGGACAAAAATCGAAAACACACATATAGTTCATCTTCAAACCAATACAAACGATTAGCATATGTATGACTAATAAGCATTGATATCTTTTTTTCACAGACAGGTTCAATACATGAGATTATTACCCGAGGAAGTGAGTCATATGACACACTTGCAAGAGTAATAATTTCTTTACTATCGATTCTATTCAATTTACAATCTTAGAAACTTACAAGAAATGGGCCGCTTCCCTTGCGACGGCCGCCTATAGTGACGTCACAAACAATTGTGTTATGACGTCACAGGCAAAATAATACGGGAACTTGTGCTACAACAATCATTGCTAGGCTAGGCTAGGTTCCTCCGTTTTTGTTTATTATGACTGGTAACAAATATAAAAATCATAACAGATTTATAAAACATTCACTGACTACCAACAAGATTCAAGACTTTATTTCTGTCTTATACAAATGAGATCTCTATCTTACACTGTTAAAGTAAAAAACAAACTTTTTCTTGCATGGGAGCATCTACTGATTATCACATCAGAATTGTTCATAAAAAAAAGTCTTTTGTCTTAAACAATATGTAAATATTATGCTAATGCTAACTTTTACAAAGAAGCAAAATCTGCCGACCTGCCAATAGATGGCTACTTTCAGATGGAGCTTATTGGAGAAGAGGTCCACAAGCTTGTGTGATTTTAGAAATACTAACTACTGAGTATATTTATATTGCAAGGCTTGTAAAAATTTTAGGATGGCTGTTTTTAAGGACTCAAACATATTTTTAACACTCCTTAATAAAAGAGATTTTTATTTTAACAGATCTCATGTTCCTGTCTCGCTGCACCTTGTACGTGTAGCTGATATAGTCATCTTCCCTACACAATCCACTAGGTGACTCTGGAGCTACATGTTCCTGTCTCGCGGCACCTTGTACGTGTAACTGATATAGTCAAAGATGTCCTCCTCGCAGGCAACAGGAAGTGGTTCCCCCGGCTGTCCGGTGCTGCCGACGGGTCTGAGGCAGTACTCGTTGAGAGTGAAGCCCTCGTCCAGCGCGTGTTGTCTCATCGTCTTGTTGAACACGTCGGAGCCGGTGAAGTACAGGAGGGCGCAGTAGTACTGGTCATGGGGGATCAACCTGCAGCACACGTAACTTGATATATACCCTTGATATCTCTTTGATCTATTGTATCTGCTCTTAGAGTTGTGTCAGCTCAAATGACCTCTTGATAGTAAGTATTTATCAAATAAGAAAACTTTGATAATAGAAATTAAAAGTCCAATGGGAGATATAAAATTCTGTCAATAAGTAATATCTAATATTAAAGATATTGAAATATTTGCCTATTTTGGCTTTATAATTCACTTAAACAACAGAGGTCTCCCCCATACACAATTATAGAAAATTCTTTTAGGCCTGAAAGTAAACAGTTACCACTGCTACAGATGGTCCATGTGGCACTGCTATCTTAAAGGTTGAGTTGAATGTTAAAAGCTTATAGTCTTTCTCACATATGGTTTAATCTAAACTGACTTGAAATGTTTGGACAGACAAACAAGACTAATAGATAGATCATGTAATATTCTCCTGACCTGATATCTATTCTCCTGAAACTTCTCTCTTCTTCATCGTCTTCCTTCTTAACCTTGATACAAACTCCCTGCAAACAAAACAATGAAAACATGATTTTGAGAAATAAATATTCTACAACTTAAGAAGGTTTTACTTGCAGCATTGCTGTTTAAAACTTTATTTTCAAGGCTGGGCACTATCAACTCTCTAGTATTTTTAGTTCAAAAGATTTAATTTGTAAATGTAAGTATCAGAGAGTGAATATGACAAAAATTGTACTGCTAAATAAGGATGGGTATCGTTCATCATTTCTATATTGCAATATATTGTGATACAGAAAAGCGCATTGCAATACGTATTGCAATATATTGGTACTTTTCAAACTCTAGAATTCGCATACTATCTTGTCTAAATGTGAGCGTTAAGAACAATCATCATTGCTCAGCTAAAAGTTGTTTTGGAAAGGGATATTTTTCAATCACTGTTTATAGTGCTTATGATCTGAATACATTTTTTAGCTATGTTCACAACACAACTTCACAATTTGTTTAGGATTTTTCTGTAAAGTCATGTTATATTTGGTTGAGATTTTTTGCAATTTTAGATGGCAATTGCTCATTCGTTATATTGGACATATTCAGAAGTGTGTACCAATTCGTATCATGTTGTTCCTGTATTGCAATATACCAATATATCAAAAAAAACGTGCATCCTTACTCCTAAAACTATCAAACAATTGCTATTGAAGACACATTGTAAAGAATTCAAGTCTGATCATCTCAAATCTTAACAAAATGTGACTTCCTTTAAAAAGGAAATGTCAGGATAATCACGTTTTTTCAAAAATCATGACATAATTGATTATTGTGTAAGGCTAAGCAAAAACTTACATAAACATTGTAAATAATTATTATAAAAAAAAATTGTTATTATTGTAATCAACTTCTAAATGAACTTAAAGATTGGACATCATTTTTAAGTCAAACAACTCTTATACTGGTACAGCATAGTCAAATCAAAGAAATATTTACTAATGAATTACCATAAACTTGGTATCACCGAGTGATATTGTATCCGTGACAAACTTGATTGACTCGAGTCTCTTCACCACATTGTGCAGTAGATGGGGCTGTGGAGTGGATAATTGTGACAAACATACAGAACAAACATTGACAGAGTCTAGATCGGACCATCCTGTCTCAGGGAACGAACGTTACGCAAACTCTACTAATCTGTACCCTGGGCTTGGAAGCTAGATTCGCTCGCGCGGCCCAACTTGGGATAAAGCCAATCAAATCATTTTCTAGTTGAAATTTTATTGAGAAGGTGGCGAGAAAATGATTTGATTGGCTATATACCAAGTCGAGGCAAGCGAGCGAATCTAGTTACTGAGCCAAGGGTACAGATTAGTGGAGTTAACGTAATGTTCGTACCCTGAGACAGGATGGGATCGGCCCTGCTAAATCAAGTTTAATCATGATGTTAGTGGGTGACCCAGGATTGAACTTGGAAAGCAATCGTTGTATGTATGTTGTGAAAATATGATAAACATTCATCAATGTCTGACAAGGAAATGTGTATTGTAAAGAAATTGACCATTCGAAGAGTTGCTATCATTAGTACATTGCAGTACAAATTAACAATTTCCTAAACATCTCAAT
Organism: Steromphala cineraria; assembly: GCA_916613615.1. Taxonomy (NCBI): domain Eukaryota; kingdom Metazoa; phylum Mollusca; class Gastropoda; order Trochida; family Trochidae; genus Steromphala; species Steromphala cineraria. The sequence continues at coordinate 62,416,284 of OU744721.1, read as the reverse complement.
TCAAAAAAATATTTTAAACATTAGTGCAAAGTCTTGAAGATGGTAAGTTAATCATTATTTTAAACAATATAGTATCAGGGATGGCAATGGTGAATTTGAAAAACAGCTGAAATGCATGGAAATTTAGGTTCTTAGATGGTCGTTTATGAATAAAACTACAGTAGCATCTCAAAAAGCTGAAATCAGCTGATCAGCTGAAAATTGCCATCCCTGTAATATAAATGACGGATGACAAATGAGAAGCTAGTAAATAAATGTTACCATTTTCTTGCTGCCACTAACATACGAGGGGTGCGTGAGGAGGATATCTATATCACCACTGGAAGTAGCACCTGAAACATTGTACATATGCAAAATATAGCGGTCTTTGGAAAACACTTCAAGGGAGTGATTGAAGCATTCATAAAATATCTCAATATGAGGTCAAATATATTGTAAAGCATGTCAGTCCTCTGAAATCACTTATCTATCATACTACTTGTGTCGGTATATACAGCCAGTTTCAACAGTCTTACATACATATACAATAATAATAATAATAAGGATATTTATATTGAGCTCAATCCACATCATTGGGGGATATGCTCTAAGCACATAACATATCTATATATATACAGTCCTTATGTACAAGAAGTAGCCTGTCAGCAGTTCAAAGGTATCTCTAGAAACGATGCGTTTTTAGTCTCTTTTTGAACACTTGTAGAAACGGTGATGTTTTCATATCTAACGGCAGTGAGTTCCAATACTACAAGTTATATAGAACACAAAGGGGTGAAATTGTTCCCTTGAGTAACAGCCTTGTATTATTGTCTCTCTATAGAATTTTTAGAAATATGTTTGAGTATGATTTTAATATTAGAGTCCTCACTTTACATAAATGATTGTATTTAGTTTATTACAAATTTTGATTTTTTTTAATGGCCAAATTTTATTCAACGAACAGTAAGAAATACTTCACCAAAACCAGCAAAGTTAATCAAGGTGCAATACATTTGATCCTACTCAGTGTATATGTCCTTTATTCAAGTCCATAGGTCCTTCTTTATGCAGTATTGTGTTCATGTAAACATTAGAAGTGTCATTGCCAGGTAACTTGATAAGAGGGTCTTTCTCCACTTTAATTCAAGGTATACAATCTTTAGTGTGCAAACAAATACTAGTTGAAGAACACAGCGTTCACAAATATCAATTTAGAATTTCTGACATCTTAATGCTGCATGTAACATTATGAGTTGTAGGCTACTCCCTCGGGTAATACGGTCTGATGTACCCTCTCATCCTGTCTCAGGTTACGAATGTTACACCACATTTTTGGGATATAGCCAATCAAATCATTTTCTTGCTATCTTCTCGATAAAATTTCAATGAGAAAATGATTTGATTGGCTATATCCCAAGTCGGCCCGCGTGAGCAAATCTAGCTTCTTAACCCAGGGTACAGATTAGTGTGGTTAGCGTAACGTTTGTACCCTGGGACAGGATGTACCATCTTTGTAGAAATATTGACCGAGCCGTCAAGAAGAGAAGCACACAATGTATTCATCTTACCGTCATTTCAGGAGAAACTTTAGCTAAATATATTTATTTTACTTTTACTGTCGACTAATGGATAAACCTAAATTGGGGTCACATGGTCACTAAAGTTCCAAGTCAGAATCCCCACATGCCAAGGTACCTGTACACACAATTTCAGCTCTCCAGTGTACCGTATATGGTTTATGAGGAGAATTCGAAAGTGTCAAAATTTTACGGACGACGGACGCACACATGCCGGACGACGGGCCATGCCATAAGCTCATCTGGCCTTTCAAGCCTGATGAGCTAAAAATTTAAATAATAAAAATAGTCAATTCTTTTATTTTTGAGGGACTAAATGTTCGTCTAAAGTGAGAAGTCCACCATGTCAAACTGACCTCGTCTGTAGCTGCCGCAGACCTTGGCGGTGTACTGGTCGTCCAGCTTCTTGATCTCTCCCACTGATGTACCCTGTAGGAGATGAGGGGATCAACATACAGTCTCTAACAACAAGGCACAAGAGAATAAAGACAGATGTCTCTCCTTTCACTAAATTTCAAATCAATAATAAATCGAACATAAACTAAATTAATAAAGATGGGTATCGTTCCTCATTTTTGTATTGCAATATATTGCAATACAGAAAAGCGTATTGCAATACATATTGTGATATATTGGTACTTCTTTAATTCAAGAATGTGCATGCTATCTTGTCTTGATATGAGCGTTAAGAAAAATCATCATTGCTCAGCTATGAGCCGTTTTGAAAATGATATTTTTTCAATCACTGTTTTTGATCTGTATACATATTTAAGCTAGTTTTTCAACACAACTTCAAACTTTGTTAAGAACTTTCTGTCAATCATGTTTTATTTTGTTGTGTTTTTTGCATGAAAATAGATGAAAATAGCTCGTCTTAAAATGTTCCTGAATTGCAATATACCGATATATCGATTATACTGCGCATCATTACAAATTAAGGTGAAAATTTTGGCCATGGAAACAGAAAAATATGTTGAAATGGTGAAAAAACCCTACATGATATGGATAGCCAGAATACAGGACATGCTGATGGGTCAAGGAGTTTCAGATTTATGCTCTTGTCAATAATCTACAAAAAGATAGAATAAGAATTGTTTCCATGAAGCAGAAGAAAATAAAATTGGAAAGACTCTCAAATCTCAAAAAAGCACCTTAGAAAGCTACCTAAACAATTGGAGATGACAAGGTGAAACAAGGTGGAACAACAATATTTCCTGACCCTTTGAGTTTTGAGATTTGGCAGATACAAATATAAATATTTAATATTAATTTATTAAATACACTCTTATAAATTGAAAACATTTGTGCAACATGATCAACACCAAAGACTTGGCTCAGTGGTAGAGTCAGTGGTAGTCTGCTCGTCACCCGAAAGACCGGGGTTCGATTCCCGGTCGCGTCATACCGAAAGACATTAAAAGTTGCTGCCTTGCTTGACACTCAGCATTGTACAGGCAGAACAACGCATTAACTAGCGCTGCACCTAGGCTGCCGGGTGCCATGGGCACAAATCAAATTTCCAAAATGTTTTAATAATTCCTTATTATATTTTGTGTGGTAAGTTTTCAACCTCAGTCTTCATAAGATTCTATACCAGACGTATAAGATTCTATATTCAAAAGGCGAAAATCTATAATTAAACTTCAATTGAAACGTTTGTGCTGCATGAGTTGAAGATAAAAACAGCTAAATTCTATTTTGTGGGGTAGGAATTCAACCTACATGAGAAACTGTCTAGTCAGAAACTAGACTGACTGTATGTATGCATCAGTTGTCTGCTTCCCAGAATTCCATTGTTGAGACTTAGTCTCTCAACAAAGCCTTGGTGTCATTTACATACGCACGAAAGCAATGGTGAATAAAGCCGTCATGGCTCAGTGATTCCGGACGTGAAGGCAGTAACAATACACTTAAAATAAAAAAGCACAGAATTATCTATGTACCCGGATATCCGTAAATGGTTCTTTAGATTCTTACAAAGAGTTCCCTTGCTCACATGAAATTCAAACCCTAGTCATAACTGATCATGTCAACAGAACAAGACAAAGTATTGTTAAAAAACAGAAGTCTAAATTCTCTCTGGGTTTCTGAGGCAATGTTATCTTAAAGGAGCTAACAATTATTACATCAGTAATATGAAATGACATTATGTTTCTAAAAGTTTATCATAACTCTCATTTCTTATTGTTACAGTTACCTTACAGGTGTAAACTACAATCCACTTTAAACCTACAATGGCTTTTTGCCCAATTTATCCCTAAGTGACAAAAAATGAATACAGTAGTAACGTGAGGTATGTTCCGTTATTTTTATCATAAACCTTCACTATTACAGTTACCTAACAGTTGTAAACTGCAATCCACAAATAAAGCCTCAATGGCTCCTGTCCCAAATATATCCCTTAGTGACACAAATGAATACAATAAGTGTAGGATCAAAACCAAGCCAGAGGTGTTGTTGATAATGTAAGCCCGCGGCAGAGGGAAATTGGAAAGGGCCGACAGGCCCGCCCCAATTTCCCGAGGCTGAGGGCTTACATTATCAAACAACACTGAGGGCGAGGTTATGATCTAACTTATGAACCGAGATAAACCGTAGTAACAAAATTATTTCAATAATAAGTATAAAAATAGAGCCATGGGCTCTGCAGCTCATCAGGCTTTACATTTGATTTCGCTATAGGGTGTGGCCAATGTGGTGCCCCCTTAGTAGGGGCCATGGGGCCACCAAAGCTACAATTTATAATCCTCACTAGATAAGGAGTTTGTACACAAAGTTTCAGCTTTCTAGGCCTTCTGCTTCTGAAGAAGAAGATGAAAATAGGTTTTTAGGGCATGGTCCCTTGGGCCCTTATCAGGGGCCACAGGGCCACCAAAGCTACAATTTATAATCCTTACTAGTCAAGGAGTCTGTACACAAAGTTTTAGCTTTCTAGGCCTTATGCTTCTGGAGAAAAAGATAAAAATTTCAGCTCTTTTGGGCTTCTGCTTCTGGAGAAGAAGATGAAAATAAGTTTTAAGGGCGTGGCCCCTGTGGCCCTAAATTGGGGTCACAGGGTCACCAAAGTTACAAATCAGAATCCTCACATGCCAAGTTACCTGTACACACAATTTCAGCTGTCTAGTGTATATGGTTTATGAGAAGAAGTCGAAAGTGTCAAAAGTTTACGGACGACGGACGGACGACGGACGGACGGACGGACGCCAGACGACGGGCCATGCCATAAGCCCATCTGGCCTTTCAGGCCTGATGAGCTAAAAATGGATTCATTGATTTTTACTGGTAGGGAATCACCATGAGCAAACGGAGAGCACATCCGCGCCCTGCACGTGCTTTGCGCTCTCTACCCAAGCCGTGAACGTGAAATGCATGCGCTATCTGCCTCGTGAAGTTCACATGATTGTCACTGTGGAAAATACATCATTGTTCTCGTGGGCCTTTAAAAGTTGTCAAAGGCGCCAGTTTAGTAAGCGAGTGGTGCAGAGTTCGAAACCAGCCATGCGAACATTATATTTGTGATTTGTCAAAATTGTGATATTTTGTGATGGTATTTATTCGAAGAAGGGCTTTGAAACAAAGTATTTCAAAACGTGTATAATCCCTATCAAAATAAATTTCCGATAAATTCTACAGTAAGCCCTGGGCTTTCCTAGAGAAAGCCCTGGGCATTCTTCAAGAAAGCCCTGGGCATTCTTGGAGAATGCCCGGCAAAAAGGTTTATCCGGTAAAAGAAAAACCTAATAGAACAATAGAGTGATGTCCCTGGAGGTTTATAATAATGTGAGATAGTATAGTATAGCCAGATCAGGATACAGGGATGGTTAGGGTCTTGTTATGGTTTGTGGTTTATTTATGTCACTACCTCCTTCGCACCATTAACCTCTCAGGAAGATTGTGTATCTCACAAGTAGGATATACCAGACAATAGGGGATTTGGTAACAAGTGTAGAGAAACATGCATGGATGGTTTATGTTCCATGCGAAACTTAGCTTGAATTTCTAGTCACGATTTGATGAAATATCCGTTTTGTACAGGATGTACCTTAAAAACAACATCAGAAGATTTTTTAAGTCAAGTTTCACAAACCTCCAGCTCTGTCATCTCAGTTCTAGGAATCCTCTTTTCAAAATCTTCAAAATGTCTGAAATTACAAGAAATCAATATTTAACACATAGAAAAATGGGCAAATCATGTGACAACCAACTCTAATATGGACCTTAATAAAACAAATTAAGAGAACAGAAAAAATACTATCTACAACACTATTAGGTACATATCTGTTTATTACCTTTTTAGTAGTCTTACACTCAGACTTTAGTTAATATTATTTTGACCTTACAAAACCTATATAGAAGCAAGTCTAGATCTGCAGTGAAATAGCCATTTGTCTGAGGTTCCTTTTGAGATTTAATAAATAAATCGTTTTTTAGAAATATTTTTCAGAGACTTTATGTAAGTCTACCTTTTCAGGTATGACTCGTTACTACCATGATTGCCCAAAAAGCACAAAAACAAAATAAGCGACCCTTATACAACATCAAGGGTTGAACCATTAGAGTTTAGCCACAATGGTTATCACTGGCTAGATTTCCTTAGAAAACCTAATTGATAAAGAATGCAGCCTACCATTGATAGAAAAATCAGACAATAAGTTAGATAGTAACAATACTCACTTCACTCCTATTCTCTGAGCATTGTTCAGTTTGTCAACATTCTTTCTTAGATCTGAAAATAAATACACAGAAGAAAGGAATCAATATACTGGGAAAAGATATTACATAATTATTACCTATCCAAAGAAGGCGTGATAAATTCGTAATGGGTGATGAAATGCATCATTTAATTGTCTGTCCTAACAAACGGTGAAACATTACATTAAAGGGGCAGTAGCACGTTGTTTGATAATTTTATATTTTAAAATTTTCACTGATAATTTAAGTTAACACTAAATGTATTATTTTGATAAATCTCATTACACAAGTCAATCTTCCACAGTCAGAGAACAAAGTATGAAGATTCACCTAAAATCTATTGGCGGCCATTTTTTTTAACACTTTAATGCATTTTGTGTAAGAAAAAGGAATCGCATGGCTAAATTTCACATTATATATTTGAATTATTACTGCTCCATTTAGCTTAAATGCATTGTCTTTCCATATAAACCATTAATTTTCATTTTCCCGACATCACCTTATGTTCCCCCTAAATACGTGCTACTGCCCCTTTAAATCCATTAATTTTATTGTGTTGCATTTGTGGTCGATTGTACAACCCCTCCCCCATGACTCTTAGTTCTAATTTTCTTTATAGAGAATTCTAAAGTTTTTAACTAAAATGTGATAGGAATTGATTTATCTGAGAAAAAATAAATTACCTTCAATGTTCATTATTCCTTCTTGAACAAACTTCTGGGCAGCGGCAGGCCTACAAGAAAACAGAGTGTCTAAACGAATAGTCAATACCAAAAATTTGGAAAAACATAAGAGCTGCATGAGAAAACTTTAACTTTAGCATAATGAGCTGCATAAGAAAATTTTAACTCTAACGATGAGTTGCATGAGAAAACTTGAACTTTAACATAATGAGCTGCATGAGAAAATTTTAACTCTAACATAAGAGCTGCATGAGAAAACTTTAACTTTAACATAATGAGCTGCATAAGAAAACTTGAACTCTAACATAATGAGTTGCATGAGAAAACTTGAACTTCAACATAATGAGCTGCATGAGAAAAATTTAACTTTAACATAATGAGCTGCATGATAAAACTTTAACCTAACATAATGAGCTGTATGATAAAACTTTAACCTTACATAATGAGCTGCATGATAAAACTTTAACCAAACATAATGAGCTGCATGAGAAAACTTTACCCTAACATAATGAGCTGCATGATAAAACATTAACCTTACATAACTAGATTAGCGTTTGCGGGATACCGCAAAAGCAGAGCAGCCCCGGAACTTTGGGTTTCGCCTTACCCTGTTCCGCCTTTTACAGGCCTCACCAAATTGGGAATTTTCTCGTGACCTTGACCTTTGACACTCAAGGTCACACAATCAATGAACACATTTCATTGAGTATAACATTATTGTAATGAAATAAAGTGTTAAAAATACAATTAATCCATTTTCTCCATATATGTTGACCTTGCTGTGACCTTGACCTTCGACAGTTAGTACCCAAAACTTTTTGAAAATGTTGTACTTCTCAAGAGATAATATATACAAAATCTAAACTTCATAGCACAAACACTTTTCAAGTTATTGTGTTTACAAGGAATTGCAATAACTCATATCTCATGACCTTGACCTTTGACCTTCAAGGTCACACAATAATTGAACACTTTTTATTGAGTATAACAATCATGTATTGATTAAAAGTGATCATAGTTAAAATTAAGCATTTTCGCTAAACCATGCTTAAGTCATGACCTTGCTGTGACCTTGACCTTTGACAGATTGTAGCCGAAACCTTTTCAAAATTTTTACTTTTCCAAGGATGATATATACCAAGTTAGAGCTTCATAGCACAAAAACTTTTCAAGTTACCGTGTTTACAAAGAATTTTGTGGTGATTTTATAACTCGTGACCTTGACCTTTGAACTTGAAAGTGAACATGTCATAATGATTCCCTGGAAGTATTAACATTTAGACATGTTCATGAGTTCTGAAAAGCTAAATGGGATAAAGTTATACCCCAATTTAGTGCATTTTGTAATAACTCATATCTCATGACCTTGACCTTTGACCTTCAAGGTCACACAATCATTGAACACTTTTTTTTGAGTATAACAATCATGTATTGATTAAAAGTGTTCATAGTTAAAATAAAGCATTTTCGCTAAAACATGCTTACGTCATGACCTTGCTGTGACCTTGACCTTTGACGGATTGTAGCCAAAACCTTTTCAAAATTTTTTACTTTTCCAAGGATGATATATACCAAGTTAGAGCTTCATAGCACAAAAACTTTTCAAGTTATCGCGTTTACAAGGAATTCTTAGTGTGAATACATAGCTCGTGACCTTGACCTTTGACCTTGAAAGTGAACGTGTCAAAATCGTTCCCCCGAGGTATGAGGAGTAAGGTATGAATAAGAGTTCTGGAAAGCTTAGGGGAAAAAAGTTATAGCTAGTAGTACGAGTGCGGCGGCGGCGGCGGACGCGGCGGCGGCGGCGGCGGCGGCGGCGATGGAAACTTCACAAAAACTGATAGCTGCTAATGAGCTGCATGAGAAAACTCTAACCTAACATAATGAGCTGCATGATAAAACTTTACCCTAACATAATGAGCTGCATGATAAAACATTAACCTAACATAATGAGCTGCATGAGAAAACTCTAACCTAACATAATGAGCTGCATGATAAAACTTTACCCTAACATAATGAGCTGCATGATAAAACATTAAAGGGGGACTGAAATGGTCTATGGCCACTTTCGGGATTAATAAAAAGCTGCTTGCAATTTGAGAGAGAGTCAATTTTGAATTTTCGAAATCGGACGGCAACCTGCCTAAATACGGCTTTTAAAATACACTGCCTAATTAGCCCCGACGAACAGAATCTGTGGTCACTGAAGCGTGGCCTGAGCGTGTCTACCTACTGTGACGTAGCAGTAGGCGAGTAGTTTCACCTAATGATCATTTTTCAACGGGAAATGACACCTTTTTAATCGTTAGTTTAACATACAAATATTCACAAAAAACTCTCAATTTTTTTATATTCCAAAAGCTTAGATATCCGACGACTCAAAAACGATGTATTCAAGCCAATGATTATTGTATAAACATGTAATATCGTATATTTCAAAACCATATCTAATGACGCAAAAAGGCGACTGCCTTGTTAAATTGGCGCCGTTATGGCTAGACATGTCCGTTAAAGTGATAATCTGATTGTCTGTTTGCTGAATCTTACATAACATACACTGACTATTATTTCCGATGGTGACAAATAACAAATCATTTATGTTTTCAGTGAACAAACCGACTACTTTCTACAATCGAATACCTACAATGTTAATTTTTTTTGAGTTTATTACACTATAAAGATATATTTTAAAGAGGCCAATAGACGGTGAATAATTTTACCATGATGGTTTGAAGAAAAGGAAAAGTGTAAACGGTTTCATGTTATTTATTATGATATTTTTTCTCTTATGAAAAGATAGGCGCCACAGTGGATTATCTTTAGTACGTTATGATCAATGTCCGTATTTTTACAACACATATCAATAATAAAATAATGAAACATTATTTAACAGTGGTTGATCTATTCAAGATATATAAGGTTTCAATTCGTATGAAACAATGTTATATTTGGGATCACACTGTTTTGCATATAACATTCCGAATATTGGTACAGTCACATCCATCAAAGCGATTCCGACAACGAAAGTAGTACAGAGTATTTTCTTAGATATTATCGTACTTGCTTCTTGCCTTTTTTATTAATCAGAAATTAACTTATAAATCTTTTTGATTGATGGAGGTTTTTCTCCAGACTTTATGGTAGACACGCAAATGGAGATAGGCCCGGTGGGCGAGGCGTCACGCTCTAATGAGTTTTCAAAGCGTTCGCCTGTTGATTTCGGCGGCATTCTAAAAACCGGTTATAAAATGCTGATTAAAAGTCTAATTTATGTGTGTATTGTCTCAATTATATGCTCATTGCATTCTCATAGATAATAGTACTGGATATATTGATCTATCATTCTTAGAAAAAGTACATTGCATAACCTCTTTAACCTAACATAATGAGCTGCATGAAAAAACTCTAACCTAACAATGAACTGTGTGAGAAAACTTTAACCTAACAATGAACTGTGTGAGAATGCAGGCAAGCAGTCAACATATTGATACTGACAATACTGACAATCAATACAGAACAAGTAAACAATCTGTGCCGTGTATCTAATCAATTATGCCACATGTCCCGCATGTATGATGGAACCTATTCAGTACTTACTGCGGTTCATGACGCTTTATTTCTCCTTAATTATTTTTATGTTTAGGAAAATATATCACTTAAATGTCTTTCATTGTTCAAAATAGTCAAAGACTTTTCAGAGCCATGATCAAGCTATCAAGAAAATGTTTATGTATTGACTGACAAATCATATCTATGTACTGCTACTGTGCTACTGTGCAAAATCATATTTATCCCTCGACTCTTTCTCATAAGCGTCCCTGCATATCTTCACTGTTATTTTCAATGATTTTGTTCTTAAAGTTCACATGACCACTAACATATTTCACTATTTTCTTTGAAATATATTAAAGTCTGATTAAAATATTGTAGTGCGTCAAAGGTCGGTACTCAAATATGTTTAGTTTGGTAATAAAAGCCGTTTTTTTAATGCAACTTTTGATACACCGCTTAGACCTATCTGGCCACAAACCAGTGAATGCATGACTGCCCGTCACTGGTCACACCCCCTTTTTGTGACGTCATAAACAGAATCAGCCTCGTTATCTATACATCTATCGTAACAATACCACACAAAAAAATAATAATAATTAACGATTTTCAGAAAATGTTTTCCACTCAGTTAGATAAATCATTTGACGATGTAACACTACTAAGCATTTGGTCTAAAATAGATATCCACATCAATGGTAATTAAACAATTATTTAGGCAGTATTTCAGTTGAAAATATGATACGTTAATCCGTATAGTGTGTTTATTACGTCACACCCTCGCAAGTTTTATGGCCCCTAATCCAGGTGGGTTTTTCACAGCTGATAATTATGCTGTCTTAATGAAAGGCTAATGAAAGTTGTTTATTGGACAAATTAACAAAAATAAAGCCCAGTTTTAATTTTATTGAAAAATCTTTGAACGAAAATCGAGAAGTGATAAAGTCGGGGTTAGTGGATGTTTAAATAAATTAGAGGATGTCAGGTCAAAGCTTTGTATGTGATGAAACAGACAGATGCTATTTCACCGAACAGTTCAAAAGATACATCTTGTATATTATCTATATTACCTATTTGATATACTCAGGTGTTACCTTGTGTCAAATTCAGCTGGATTATTGACACAGCCTGTACACTTCAAATTTTATGATTGATTTTCTTTCAAAACTAGTTTTTCAGGAAATAAATTAATTATGAGATATTTATCAAATGAAGAAGTGGTTCTTGATAAATCATATGGTAGAGCTATTGTGCAGAAACAATCATAAGTATATGGCAAAAATTAGTTTTTTTATTTTCATTCTCGTTTGTTATATATATTTAGTATTGTTATGAAATGAATTTATGTTGCATGCTTTGTCGTTTATCAGTTTTGATAACGATATAAATATTGACTTAAAACAAAAATAATATTTACACACTAATACTACTTTCAACCCAAATAAAACATATCTTCATACCTGAATAAACAATCCTTATTGTCTCTTAACAATAGTATCTATAAAAACTCTGAAGATTAGCATGTTTTACATGCAATGTCAATTGGTTCCACAAATATAACAGACACAATGTTCTCTAATCTATGAGCGATATCAAATTTCCATAAATGACATAACCAGACAGACAGATCGATAAGAACCGTTTCTTATCTTTGCTACCTTGCTATAGACAACTTCCTTGTTAAGTTATCTTGTAATCAATTGCCTGTCAACTTGAATGTATTAGCAATCAGGAACTAATAGCACTTAACACTGACATGTCAAGAAACAAAACCAACTGCATCCTGTCTCAGTGTACGAACGTTACGCTAACTCCACTAACACTAACACTACCAAACATATAGAAAATCAGGCGGGAGACATCTTCAAAGGTTTATTCGTTGGGTTTTGGTGCTCAATAAAGTCTGATGAAGATGCTCTAGTGAGCACTGGAACATAGTGTATAAACCTTTGAAGATGTCATCCACCTGGTGTTCTTTATGTTTGGTAGTCGAACCCCACTTAATTTAGAATATGCATGAAATTGGTATGCGTAACAAGTATGTATTTAGTTTGTATGACAAAACCGTATGTTACACACAATGTAAACCTCGCGTATGAATACACATCATGTCTGAATGAGACGTCCAATGCTTACTACACTATATATATATATCAATACAGGGGATATATGTTTCATATTGTAGCAGCTGAAGTGTACACATTTAGTGTGCATTCCTTCATTTCTAAACAGTCAAATACATCAATCTAAATTGAGGGCTCAGCTTTGCAGTAATTTTCATATTATACAAGAATGAAGTACCGTTACATCTTTTTTAAAAACTAAAAAATAGAGCCATTGGCTCTGTAGCTCATCAGGCTTCATCATCAATTATGCTGTAGAGTGTGGCCAATGATACCCCCTTTGAAGAGGCCACAGGGGCACCAATCATAAAATTAAGTATATATAGGCGACAAGTTTCAGTTTTCTAGGCCTTATACTTCAGGAGAAGAAAATGAAAATAGATTTGAAGGACGTTCCTGTGCCTTTATTAGGGGTCACAAGGCAACCAAAGCTACAATTTATAATCCTCACTAGCCAAGGAGTCTGTACACAAAGTTTCAGCTTTCTAGGCCTTATGGTTCTGGAGAAGACGATGAAAATAGGTTTTTAGGGCGTGGCCCCTGTGGCCCTTATTAGGGGTCACAGGGTCACCAAAGCTACAATTTATAATCTTCACTAGCCAAGGTGTCTGTACAAAAAGTTTCAGCTTTCTAGGCCTCATGGTTCTGGAGAAGAAGATGAAAATAGTTTTTTAGGGCGTGGCCCCTGTGGCCCTTATTAGGGGTCACAGTGCCACCAAAGCTACAATTTATAATCCTCACTCGTCAAAGAGGCTATACACAAAATTTCAGCTTTCTAGGCCTTATGGTTCTGGAGAAGAAGATGAAAATAGGCTTTTAGGGCGTGGCCCCTGTGGCCCTTATAAGGGATCACAGGGCTACCAAAGCTACAATTTATAATCCTCACTAGCCAAGGAGTCTGTACACAAAGTTTCAGCTTTCTAGGCCTTATGGTTCTGGAGAAGAAGATGAAAATAGGTTTTTAGGGCGTGGCCCCTGTGGCCCTTAATAGGGGTCACAGGGCTACCAAAGCTACAATTTATAATCCTCACTAGCCATGGAGTCTGTACACAAGGTTTCAGCTTTCTAGGCCTTATGGTTCTGGAGAAGAAGATGAAAATAGGTTTTTAGGGTGTGGCCCCTGTGGCCCTTATTAGGGGTCACAGGGCCACCAAAGCTACAATTCATAATCCTCACTAGCTAAGGAGTCTGTACACAAAGTTTCAGCTTTCTAGGCCTTATGCTTCTGGAGAAGAAGATGAAAATAGGTTTTTAGGGCGTGGCCCCTGTGGCCCTTATTAGGGGTCACAGGGCTACCAAAGCTACAATTTATAATCCTCACTAGCCAAGGAGTCTGTACACAAAGTTTCAGCTTTCTAGGCCTTATGGTTCTACAGTAGAAGATGAAAATAGGTTTTTAGGGTGTGGCCCCTGTGGCCCTTATTAGGGGTCACAGGGCTACCAAAGCTACAATTTATAATCCTCGCTAGCCAAGGAGTCTGTACACAAGGTTTCAGCTTTCTAGGCCTTATGGTTCTGGAGAAGAAGATGAAAATAGGTTTTTAGGGTGTGGCCCCTGTGGCCCTTATTAGGGGTCACAGGGCTACCAAAGCTACAATTTATAATCCTCACTAGCTAAGGAGTCTGTACACAAAGTTTCAGCTTTCTAGGCCTTATGGTTCTGGAGAAGAAGTCGAAATTCCACAAAGTTTACGGACGGACGGATGGAGGGACGGACGGACGGACGGACGGATGGACGGACGGACAGAGGACACCATGCCATGCCATAAGCCCATCGGGCCTTACAGGCCAGATGAGCTAAAAAGTGACATGGAAATTGAAAGAAAGTTTGAAGGAGAATGAAGACAGCTCAACTTCCTTTAAAATCTTAAACTAAAATATATCTACAGTAACAAGAGTGCTTAGCAAAAGATGATTTATTTTGACAGAAGAAATCTTCATAAGGCTTATAAATTAAATTAATTATTCTTAAGAAGTCAAAACCTTGGTGATTTAAGCTTGTTTTTTTAAAATTTATTTGCTCTGTCCCAGCAGACACATGTTTAATTCTGCTTTTAAATTGGAAATATTCTTCAAGACTAGCTATTTTCAAATGGATTCATGTCAGGATTAATCACCTTATCTGTAGAAATCCAAAGTGAAAAATTAACATACAACACATGGAAAATGGTTGCTTATCCATCATTCCCAAAGCAGAAAGCCTGCCATTGAGAGGCCAATGAAAGGTTAAATGAATCCCACTCTGGTTGGACAAAGTACACGATGTCATCCTACTTGATTGACAACTTTATATCTAACAGTGGACACGTGTCACACAGCCTGACAGAAAGGGGACAAAATATTGTACTATGTTTTAAAAAATATTAAAGAAATAAAGATCAAGGATAATTTTTCACATCATAGGCTTACCATATGTCAAACTGAATATTTGACCAACATGTTAAAATTCTAATCAAGAGGGTATTTAATTGTAAGCTAAGTAAAGCACTTAATTTGCTTTTTTCACATCATAGGCTTACCATATGTCAAACTGAATATTTGACCAACATCTTAAAATTTTAATCAAGAGGGTATTTAATTATAAGCTTAGTAAAGCACTTAATTTGCTGTGTTAACTTTTTCTTCACCCATGGTAAGCTAGTTCCAGCCAATGCTCACAAGTTTCAACACAATGGATAGCCACAATAGTGTTGCAGGCGTTCTCCCTGCAATAATACTAGCAGCTGAATATAAGTGAAATACTCTTGAAAGCAGTGTTAATCCCCAAATCACCTCACATCACGGTTACTGGTCAAGTTTCAAGGATGTTCAAACTGGCAATAAAAAGTTAATTTCTTTGGCTAAAAATGTCAATGTTACAAAACTGCTACACAAAATGACATTTGCCTGGGGAAGTTTAGTCATGATTGATGGTGCAGCAACAAGTTTCTTGCACAGAAACCTAAATTGCTACCTTTCAAAAGTAAGTCACTGTAGTTGAAATGAGACCATTTACTTTTCTCAACCTTTTCACTTTAGCAAATGCGAAATATTCAAAACGTTTTACAGGTACTGTTAAAGGGGCAGTAGCATGGGTTTTTTTTAAATTTCATGTATTTTTTTTCACTGATAATTGTATGTTAATGCTAAATATATAATTTTGAAAGTTTTAAAAATCTCATTACATAAACCAATCATCTATAGAAAGAGGACAAATAATGAAGATTCACATAAAATCCATTGGCGGCCATTTTGTTTGAACACCTTTCATTCAATTTGTGTAAGAAAAAGCAATCGCAGGGGTCGAAATTAATCCTATTTCTGTACTAGCCATTCGGACTAGTGCATTCCTGACAGTACTAGCCCAAAAACATTCCAACTAGCCAAATACATCTACATAATCAAAGAAAATTAAAATCTTACTAGTCCTTCGGACTACCAGTCATTGCATTTTACTAGCCCAGCATCTTTTTCACTAGCCATTGGCTACCGGGCTAGTGCTAATTTCGAACCCTGAATCGCATGGCTAAACTTTGCGTTAGATTTAGTTTAAATACATTGTCTTTCAGTTGGAACCATTAATTTTCATTTTCCTGACATCACCTTGTATTCCCCCTGAAAACGTGCTACTGCCCCATTAAAGGGTGGAATAGATGTTGAACATTTCACATCATTACACATTTGCCTTCTCCTTAAAGGAACTTAACCCAGGACTTTGTATCCAAGATATGCTACTTTTGTTGGAGTCAGTCGTAATCATTGCAATATTCACCCCAAAACCTGCCAATCATGAGAGATTCCATCCATAGCTATCACAGGATGAAGAGTGATGAAGACAATGCTATGGGTATATAACTTCTAAATCTTTATCACTAAACCCAGTTTCAGTTTGACAGAATTAGATTAAGTTCACAGTGTCAAACATTTACTCTTCAACTCCACCTATACTTTGTTTATAAGTGTCAACGAGTCACAACTGTTGACTTCATCTTTCAAATGTTTGATGGCTTTATGGACATGTAGGTTAAACATTCTGAAAATGCGTTCAGACTATTTGCTTGCAAACATCAATGTTTCTGATTTATAGTAGTAAACTATTTGGCAGATTACATATATAATTTTTTTTAACATATTATGCAAATAAAAAATAAACAAATAAACAGAATAAACAAATTTTAACATATATTTTATAATTTTGTGTGTTATTTTGCCCGATTTAAAACAGGTTTTCACATGAATTTGATTCCCTTGTTCTCAAAAATATTAAACAAAATGGTACAAAAATAATTTTCTAATATGAAAGTAGTACAAGATTTTTGTCTATCCTTCCTAAATATCATTCTAAAATTTGCTAAGCGTATAGAAAGGGGAAATATTTTGGATCTAAGATCCCTTTAAGGAATGTTTAACGTTTGTCTGAGAAACTAAGCTTATTGAAGAGAGACCGCATAAAAAACCTGTTAGTAATTTTAGTAAAGATTAGAATTTGAATCAGTTTAAGTGGGAAGTCTTGCACAATGAAGAATACATCTTTACTGTAAATATATTTTTGAAGTTTCATATTTTCAAAGAGTTTATATCTAAAAGATCTATATGTGTACACAAAGAGAGGTGAAAAGAAACTGTTACTTTTTTAAAAAGTTTATCTTTGAACTCACCCAATACCGTTGACCTTTGTCAGTTCAGTAATCGCTGTGTTCGTGTCACTTGCTCTTATCTGTAATTTAAAAAAGTTAAGTTAATAACGCCATTATGACTCTATCTAATTCTCTTAACAACTTGTTTATATATTCATGTCAAAGACTCAAAGCAGATCAATAAATGGAGACATATTGACTGAAATATGAAAATGTTTAAAGGATTTTTTTCCAAGTGGTATATAAAGTCATTTAACAAATCTTGAACAATAAACATTTTTATACCTAGCATTTAGCTTAGGCAAAAATATAGAATAAAATTCGGAGTTTATAAATCATGTCTGACAAATTTATGGCATCATTTGATATTCAACATAAATTAGCTAAAATTTAAAAAATAATGTATTTGTTTCTCATAAAATATGGTAATTACATTTATGACAAAATACATTAAATCATAACACACCTTTTCTAGTTTTTGTAACTTTCCCGTAGAGATGAATTCGTCAATTTTCTTGCCGATCTTATCACCCACTCCATCCTGTTCACAGAAATATTTAAAAAGCCTTTTACAAACAGTGAAGTTAATAAATGCACATTTTTATGGAAATACAACAGTTAAACAAAGACACAAATGGGATGAGGGGAATGGGACAGAGGTGGTCATTTTCATGCAGATCTCACATATCAACTGATGTTTCTTATTTCTACTAAAAAATAAACGTATTTTATAAATCACATTCGGCCGCGAATTGAAAATCCTCTATCCGGGCTATGGCTAGTGACATCATAGCCGATTGTTATTGACGTCATGGGCCATTATTTCGAGACGTATAGGCGAACCTCCCCTCTTTGACCCCCTAATTACTGGTATCATATTCTTGGCTTATACCCGGTCATATACAGTAAATAGAAAGTATTTCAGTATTCCAAACACAAAATGGGACACGTAAAAGTGAAGCTCTGATTAAAATAACTGAATCTGTTTGTCATATCCAAAAAAATCATTCAGTCATACATTTATTTCTTTATTGTAGAATGTGGCCTCTTGTCATCTTGATACGGTACTTCCAAATTCTAAAATGCCTCTCAAACAACTTATACACTTATTCATTAGAAAATTCTATGAATATGTGTCAAAATATATGACATTTTTTTTAATTTCTACATTGGACTTACGAGCTTTCTAGCCTCAGCGCCACTCTTGATGCGGGTCCCGTGTTTGGCAATAACACCAGCAGCCTTCCTATAGGCGTTGTACTTGTGCATTGCTCGATTCACATTCTTCTCATAGTTGGCAAGTTCTAGAAAAAATATTAATCATTTAAAAAGGTAAACAATCTCATAGAAATCTGATCAAACCTATCACTCCTAGATAATTTCTTATTGTAGTTGTGTTACATTATAAGGCACTTCTCTGTAACCTTTAACCTTCGAATTACAGGCCTTTTAAATTACCAAATCATACCAATGGATAATGTAATTTCTTATAAATTTGATGATCAGATTTTCAAAGATTGCTTTTGATTGCTCAGGGGCACTATGATATAATAATAATAATAAAGCTCTTTGAGCATGCCTTTGCATTGATATAGTTTTATTAATCCTAAAAATAAGTAACTTTGAGTGTCGTCAATATATTGGGAGTGTCAATGCCTTCTTTTCAATCATTTGAATATTTTATTAAATTTATTAAAACTGGCTCTAAATCAATTATTGAGTTTCCAGTTCTACAAATAATAACTGTAACAATACATATGTATACATATCAAATTAATCTAACAATAAAGGAATCTTTGAAATAATGTCTAAACCTTATCTATATCATAATAATGCATACAGAAACTTCTTTTCAAAATATTTGGCACGTCTCCTACATATTCATGATTTATGAGCAAAAGAAAAACAATTGTAACTCCTTTCGAGAAGATCTAAATATATATCGGGGAGAGATTGTCACCGATCCCAGGTGATAAAGATTGGTGGATAAGAGCTGTAACCAGGATGTGGTAGATAAGCCAGGGTATATACGCTATATCGTCACTAGGTCAGGGGGAGTAGCTGACACGCTGTGGGCGGGTGAATGAACGTGCTGACGTGACGTGGGGTCACGGTCCATACACTTCCTGCGTGTAATTACCTTATGGGTCAGACCAGTAGATTGTGGAGGGTGCATGTAATTAATGACAGTTGCGGGGTAGGAGGGAATGATATTGTTTTATCTATATTATTGGCATGGCGGGAATGATATTGTTTTATCTATATTATTGGCATGGAGGGAATGATATTGTTTTATCTATATTATTGGCATGGAGGGAATGATATTGTTTTATCTATCACATTGACATGTTGATTACATTTCAATAGACTCTCTCCTGAAAAATGAAAAGATAGCCATCCAGCGATTCCAAAAAAAGAAAATTACATTTTATGCCAAATTAAGAAGAGTCTTATTTCTTTGTGTAGCACTATGTTGTAGATTAACATGAATATAGGCTAAACTACAATTTGAGCACTTCAATTCCAATTTTTCTTCCTGTTTTTTTTTAAAGATAAATTTCAAAATTACATGAATAATTGGTCTTGGACGGTTGTGATGCCTTGTCTGGTTTTCAATAAAAACATTACTATTATGAACTGAGAAGCAATCAATGGTTATCTTTAACACCAGTCAGCACCTTGATATTCCACCACTGTATATGTAATAATAATGTTTTACTTCAAGAAAGACAAGTGTTCCCTTACAAGACAATACTAATGTTGCAGAACATTATCAAGGTTACTCTTAGTGGTGCTCGGTCATTAAGCCATTACCAGTAGCGGAACCATTGCAAAAAAGACAAAGTAATGCCACTTGTAATAAGGGAATGAAATGATAACATATACAAAGAGATATTCAAACTCCATGCTACCAGTATATTGGAATTTGTCTTTCCAAAGTCACATGTCAAACATCTGGCCTCGACTGGCAGGTTGATTCTATTTATAGCACGCTACATTATCCTGTGGATAAATTGCATGATTTCAAAGACTTAAGCAATATACATGTACAAGATTCCCTCTAAGAATTCTTTCAAAACATTCTTAGAGTTTAAGGCAAATCAGAAACAAATGAAAACTGGCCCAATCAGATCTTTAACAAGTTAAATTTTTTCATTCTCCATACATCATAGAAGTGGACCATAAACATATATTTTGTAGTATTGGCCCTAAAGGGTTCCTGGGGAAATTTGCCCAGCCTTTTTGCTTGGTGTCTCCTAATTTTTTAGAATAAAGATACTTTTACTATTGCAATAATGGCTCAAAATCTAGGTCAAAATGACCCCTTCAGCTGATCACCTAGGAACAACACTGATTATGCGATTGATATTGATTGCATTGATTAATTAATCAACTAACAGCAATCTTGTCATTCACTGCAAAGACAATTAGAAATATGTAAATGTGATTCACTCTGATGTTCCTGCCCCAACATTTAATCAAACCTCATCATCTTAGTCTAATTTGACAGATATGACAGCTTTTAACACTAGGGAAAAAATTAATTTTGAAAAAATTTGAAAACTACAATTTTGATAAAGTCACCCTTTTTTTAGAAGAAACATTAATATTTTGGTATGTGAAGTGTTTTAATATCAACAGGATTTTAAAACAGATCTAAAAATTCATTTGCATTTGGGTGTAAGCGAAACCATAAAATTTGGCTTTGACAATTTGTAACCTGCAGCTATCTTCATAAAGTTTAACTAAACTTTCTTAATAATGTCTAAATTTCCATACCATCATACCACACACATCTGTAAAATTTATGAAATCATTCTACAACAAGTTATGAGAAAGTATTCTAAATGTAAATGAACATTGTAGATCTTTGAAAAAGTGAATTGCCTTGTGCTGTTTTTAAGATCTTTTAATGCAAAAATTATGCTTCTATTCATATTCATTTAATCCTATGAGATTTAGAGATCTGAGATTTCAGTAATTTCTATTCCAAACAACACTGCCAGCAGCATCATCTCTACGCTCTAACATCCCGATGTAACTTAAAAATTTTCACAATCACATATTTACAAATTTCAAAACACATGCATACAAATGATACATGTCAAACACTTCATAAAGTGTTGTAACAACATGCCTCTATCTTATCTTTGTTTTAAGCCCTCAACATAAATTAACTAAGATATGATCTTGATAATAATAGTGAAAACAAGTTCTGATGATAAAAGTGACCTCAGTCATGTTACATGAATACAAAAACTTATCTTCAATTCAGATACAATAGTGAAAATGAGAAACTTTTAAACAAAAAAGGCTGCAGTCCAGAGTCAAGAATTTGACGAGTCAAAGCTCCATTTTAGATCAATAACCATTTTAACTCATGACCTGCGGGTCCTGGATTCAACTCAAAGAGCCCATCAAAAACAAGTATGATTAACCCCTTAGATTACAAGTTATCACTCTTGTAAGCTGGAACCTGAGAATGGTTTGCTCGAAATTATTCAGGGAAATGTATAAATGAAAATATGTCTAGGAACTCTTTATAAAAATTTATTGTGCAAATGCATGAATATATATAGGAAAACATAAAATATCCTTTTATGAATAAAACACAGATAACATTTACATATCCTTTTCTTCGTTCCTCCTTTCTGTTTTGCAATATATTGCGATACAGAAAAGCGTATTGCAATACGTATAGCAATATTTTGGTACTTCTTAATTCAAGAATTTGCATGCTATCTTATATATGAGCGTTGAGAACGATCATCATTGCTCAGCTATGAGCTGTTTTGTAAAGGATATTTTTTTCAATCACTGTTTATGATCTGTATACAAATTTGAGCTATGCTCACAACACAACATTACTCTTTGAAATGAACTGTACATAAATCTTGTTTTATTTGTTTGTGTTTGTTAGTAATTTCAGACGGAAATAGCTCGTTATAAAATGTTCGATATATTGGATAATTTCAAAAGTGTGTACCGATTCGTATCACCTTGTTCCTGTATTGCAATATACCGATATATCGATAATACCGCACATCCTTACCTTGTAGCATATTGCTCTTTCATGATTTACAGTGAAATACCATTATTCAGTGTAACATCTGTCATTGATTTGAGCAAATCTAAGATCTAACCTCACAAATTGATCCAAGAACTGAAGGTGTTTCTTGGTGCTTACACACTTGAAACAAAGTTTAATTGACCTCATATGCATGACCTGTTCTGAAATTAGACATCAATTTTACAATCTGCCTGTTAAATTAGTTATTATTATTAAATTTGAAAAATATTATGAATAGTGTTCTTTCCATGGATTTAGTTGATGAAAACTCTTAAACTGATGCAAGGCACTCAAGTATTTCATCAACTTTATTGAAATATACATACATGTATGTACACGTTTGAAAACTTGATAAAGATTGAAAGATATCATTATGAATATCAATTATGAATATCAAAATATCACATCTTTGAAATGGACATTTTTAGATGTATGACACAATTGAAATAAACCTGTTTTTGTGGTACAATGTATATACAATGTCATATCTCACAAAAAAAACACACTTGTGTCTATCCGGTTGGCATCTTTTTTGTAGATCAGGTGTTCTGGATGAATCCAAACGGTTAAAAATCCCTATTTATTAACCTCTTGAACTAGTCACTCAAGTGATGAAAACTACCAGGGTTATGAATCTAACATGATATTTTGCTTTGATAGGATCTGAAGCTATGACTGAAAATCTGTTTGTTACCAAATATATATGTAGTTATAAAATTATTTCTTTATTGATTACTAATCATAAATATGATTTGTTCACTTTACCAGAAATATGATATTTCTTGCTTATGTGACAATGCAGTCTAACCCTGATTGTAAAAAATAATAATAAAAACACTAAATAGGCAGCTGTTTGGAAAAATATTGACAAAAGTCAAATAACTTGAAATGTTGGCAATGTTGGGATGGTTTTGTCAGTGTCAGTTATAATTTCCTATCAAGTTTTGAGTTTTAAGTTTTACATAGTTCACAGGTAACAAGTAGTCCATAATGGAAGTATTTGGCATTAATATTTGGATATTTTCTGCTAAAGTCGGTACTTCTTTAGGATTAACAGTGATTGACAAAACTACCCCATCAACATATGATATCACTTCAAATAATAAGTGTTTTGAAAACAGAAGTTCAGTCAGCTAATAACTCTTGTTTGACTCGATCGTGAGTTTGTCCCTTGAACATGCTGTATGACTCTCTTAGAGTCAACAAAGATGAATAGGCCTACAAACCTATAATGGTTGCTTTTTTTAAGGAAAAAAACAGTTTTACAATAATTAATTAAGTAACCTAAGATTGGCTTAGACACTTTACAGTAGTTTACACAAAGATAGTTGTCATTTTAATAACAGATGATGTGAACATAAAATACAATCAAAATATATAAATATAAGAATTGTTCCTTTAAAATATATGACAGACCAAATGATAATAGACAAAACTCGTTGATCATCTTGATTTCACTTATCTTTGTTTACATTCTGAGTGTAACACAAAACATCAAGTTTCCTGCTTAGAAGTTTGTTGGTTTGAAATCGTTAAAGCATTTACCCATTAAAAAGTCTGAAAATTCAGCATTTGGATTTTCTGAATCTACCCCCTTTCGTTTACTCATGGTGGTAGAAAAGACTACTCGCTCTAGCTTTGAGGGGTTCGTGAGAAAAAAGAACCGGCTTCTTCTCAAGCACGTTAGCATCTGTTTACATATCCCACAATCCTCCCTCTACTTCCGGTATCTTGTACTTCAGCTTGTTTCGTTGTTAATCTACATCATGTACATAATTTTTATTTTGAAATACACACAATTCGATAATTATAGTAGTAATTGTTAATTCATAAAGTCAAACTTATCAACAAAATAGTCTAATTCTTTATTCGACCCATTTCTCCTGATGACTTTCATGACCCGGAAGTGATTGTAAGGTCACGGGTACCTTATAAATACCACTGTCCGTAACGTGGCATAACTATTGACAGAACGTCGCGAGAAGAGACTGACGATATTACTCCCGTCTGAACTATATTTTGAAGATGTGTGGTAAGTATTACGCTTCTAACAATGATCTTAAACTGTAGGGCCTGTGGTTGATGATTCCAAGCACAGCATGATCATCAAAGTTCTCAAGGAACGGCTTATCACAGAACCAGTGTTTCATCATAATGATGTATTTTTTGGCTCATAATTTAGAGTACAGCCACTCAAACAATGGATTATGCTCTGTATTTTTTAAACATACAATAATTTTATAGATTTATATTTGATATTTCATTTTTGAATATGTTATTCTTAAATTCATGAATAATAGTGAAATAAGATTGGAATATTCAATAGATTTAGGTTATTGTTTTCAAAAGTTTTTAGGTGATCATATGAAATTAATACGCATAGGAATAATTACACTTTCTTGTTTTTGATAGTTTCATATTGTTTGGAAATGTAGATTAAGTTATGTATTTTAAACACTAAACAGTTTGTTGGAAATCATTATACATGTACAGTAGGTTGGCATTAGGGGATATTATCAGACTCTTGAATGAATGTGTAATAAATACATATCTTAAATTCTTTTTATTTGCAAAATTGTACAACAATTGTAAACTTTAATTTAAGAAAAGGGAGAAATGAAACCAGAGGGCATTGAATTTATATTATTTATTGTGTCATATTATGCAATTTCTCTTGTTTTAGGGACGATTGTTTATGTTTTAAAAATTACCTTATATGAGGTAAACAACATCAGGTGAAAATTGTATTCATATCTGAAATGCAGATATTATTTTTAATTCCTTTTAAAAAATTCATCTTGCCCTGAAATCAAATTTGTTGTGATCTTAGGGATCTTACTTTTGTGAGCGGCCATGCAAATACCGTCCTTAAGCAAACGGTGTCTGTTTATCAACGATCGACCCATACAGACACTCATACATGGCTGCCGGTGTCATCCTGTCACTTCAGTGCCTACCAGAAAGGCTCCTGAAATTTACATGCAGTGAAACTGACAAGATTCTCGTCAATAGCATTTGACCGCTAACTTTCATTTAATCCATGCGTGGGATTGACCAATGCTTATCTCATCTTCCCTCCCTTGGGTTAGGTCAGGAAGCAAACATCAAGTCATGATATTTTTTTTAACGATACATGTTCCTACGTCATATCAACTTAGTTTTTCTGGCAGGTTTATTTTCGAATCGCTTATTCACGCAAATGTTTCTGTCAGGTTTTGTAGTCTTGACATTATGACTAAGATGAACTATTAGAATTACTTCTGAGGATAATTCATTTATTTCAAAACATTTTTTGATTTGATAAACAATTAATTTTTTTCTTTCATGAATAGTATCCTGATGTTTATAAACTTTTATAATGTCATATCTTGTTGATAATGTTTTATGAACATGAGTGCTTCATCACTTATAGCTACTTTCATTTCATTTGGGAAAAAATTGTAATACATATCTTGAAACTGTAATGCTCATGTTTATAGAAGCGTGTAGGTATGTTAGGACATACTAGCATGTAAATGATCTAAGCAAACAGAGGTAGAGTGTCAAGTCAACCTTTGTGAGGTATGTGACATTAAGTAGTGTCTCTCTGCTCTAGTGGTCATATGGTCACTAGGCTAAACGAGGATACTCTTTCATCACAGATTCTTTGAAAAATTACACTGACCATCTCAAACTCTGATATTTTATCTCAAATATCTTGATAATAGTTTGTCTCCAATTCATCCTATGATATTGTCATACTTTTATATCCAAAGGTAACAATTTTATTTATGAGTCTTTTATGACATGGTGCATTATGATATCTTGTAAAGAATTTAATTTGATATCACTAGTGTTTCAAATTCATTTATTTTGGTATCTTAGATATATATTGCTTTTTTTGAGACCTCAAGCTATAAAAAAAATTGGGACATAAGAATTCAATTGAAAACAGCCTAAGGTAAAAAGATAAAGAAAACAGTCTAAGGCATTCAGCAAGTATTACAATGGGCATGTCTGGTTATGCCTGAGGGGACAGAGCTTTCTCTTATCTATACAAGTTATTTATGTATCTATTCAAAAGTTGGTTTATAACTATACAATGAGGTAACAATGGAATCTGTTATGTATCTGTATGATATAAACTTTGTATCTCATGAAAACTTATCTACCGGTATTACAAAACATTATCAAAGAGATTTATAAATGTGAAATATTTGAATTTTTTTATGTTGCTTCTGTACCATACATTTTATCTCCTTTCCAAGATACTGATAATTGAAAGTCATGGTAGCATAATATGTTGGCAAATAAATTCAGAATATCAATTTTGTGTTCTGCCATTATGAAAGAACCTGGCAATGATATTTAAATTGAATCAAAACATAATGTCAGTGCAGAAAATGATAATGATGTTAGCCAATGAAATTGGACTTAACAGGTATAAATATATACAAACAAACATAAAAAATAATCTGTACCCAACTGATACTATTGTAGATACAATCTGTATGAATGTACTGGCTTGTATCCACTTCTCTACCCTTATGTAACTGATCTTTATCACGAACTCATTGCCTGAAGGGTTTTCAAACTTATTTTATGTGGGTGTACTATCATAAATCTAGAATGGTGTACAAACTAGGTGGTGCCTTAAAGGGGCAGTAGCACACTTTTTGATAATTTTATATTTCAAATTTTCACTGATAATTGTACGTTAATGCTAAATGTATTATTTGAATTGTGTCAAAAATCTCATAACACAAATCAATCATCCATAGTCAGATTACAAAGTATGAAGATTCACATAAAATCCATTGGCAGCCATTTTGTGTGAACACCTTTACTTCATTTTGTGTAAGAAAAAGGAATCGCATGGCTAAACTTCACATTATGTATTTGAATTATTACTGCTCCATTTACATTAAATGCATTGTCTTTCAATCGGAACCATTAATTTTCATTTTCCTGACATCGCCTTATATTCTTCTAAAGACGTACAAGTTATATGTGAGGTAAATTCATGTTCTAATGGTTATAATTTTAAAAAGAAATAAATAAATTTATGTTGACGATTTACTCCTTAAAAAATAATAGTGCAAATACCTGGCACGTAAATGTGTTAATACATGTCAAGGTACCGTTGTTTACTGGAGTCTTCATCAAGTTTCTGTCAAAATGTTCAAATCTCTTAGGTGTAATATTTTAGTTGACAATAAGGCCATAAAGAAAGTTCAAATTGTGGATATAGATAATGTATCAATTAGATTGTTGCAAAAAGAAATAGCCATGCACTGTATAGAGTGCAAATACAAAACAATTAAGCATGCTGAGCAATTAAGTCTGTAATTTTGTGTGCATAAGAATTTAATTGACATTTTAGGATAATAATATGTAAACATATCCATGAATGAACATAACGGGGCCCTTGTTCTTTTGGTTTAGAAACTCAACATATGTTTAGCATATGTTATGTTGAACCAGATGTTGCTTGAAAACAATATTTTCCTTTCAAAACAAGGAGATTTATTTCAATTTCATTTAAAAGGGATTTTAATACATATTTGTTCATGCATGCATAAATTCAATAATAATACATTGTATATCAAATATGTAGTCCCTTGTGCTTAATATTAGCATGGTAATATTTATTACTTGGTATAATGCCATATTAAGTTCAATATAATATGTTGGAGAGTGTGTTTATGAGAACGTTTACAATACCGGCTCTAATAACTAAACTATTTGATATATTGCTGATAGAGAGAGTAATAAATAATGTTTTCTCTTTCAATCCGAGATAACTGTGCAAACTCAACACTGGACATAAGTATAAGAATATATAAGTTTGATCTTGTTGATCAAGACTGAATTTATTTTTTCATATAATGTTTTCTAAAATTGATCCCGTGATCTTGTTTGATAACTTTTAAAAGTCTTCATTTATGACTGTCACATATTTTTGTGTAATGAAACTGCTGATAATGAATAATATGTATGACGAGATAAAAACCTATCGAACAGGAGGAAAACAATATTGGAAAAGGAAAATAGCTTGAGGTCAATATTGATTTTTCTTGGGCTAATAACATTAGCTATTGAATGAATTGTTTCATGAATTAAAACAATGGTCAACTTTGTATCATGAAAAATATTTGGTACAGACGATATAAAAAAGTTGGTCAAGATTAGAAAAATAAGAGTACAAATCAGTTAATAATTGAGGATTATGTCAGTCTTACAACAAAGGATATGTTGATTAAAAGTTTTGGTTAGTGTCAATATGCAAATCCTTTTACGATCTATATATTTGATGTTAAATTTCGGTATCAAAACTTTGTCAAAGAACAATTAAGAATATGTTTAACCTTATAGTTATAACCAGGCTAAAAAGGTCATTAAACATAACATTTTAAACAGTTCACAACCAAAGTGACTAAACTAATCTATTATCATACAAATACTAAAATAATCAGAATACGCCAGCTGTTGTAGACTTTCGACTGATGCAAGAAGTTTTAGAGAGAGAAACATTACAAGATGAAAGCCGATTCTCTGTGATTCAGTGAGAACATTTGAATCACGATCTACTGAATGTATGAAGTTTTCCATCATTGACCATATGAGTCTTCAGCTAAAAATATTGGTTTAGAGCCACCAATTTCAAACACTTTGGTACTGAGTGAGTCCACTGCCTGAGCGCCAATCAGACCAAATCGGTCCAACTTCCGGCCAAGATTAAACGGCCGTAAAGATTGTGGGCTGAAACTTCCCACTACGTTTTTTTTAAATATTGGTTGCTGAACTTGGTCAGGGGTTAGGTAGTTTATAGACAAATTTTGCATAAGAAGGGTTTAGAGGTCGCTTCACTAGAAATAGTCTGTCATCCAGACCCTAAAGCAAAAAAAATTAATTGATTACCAACCCAGTCTAGAAAAGTGTAGCAAGTCTAGATCGCTCAGCTTTCTGAAGTTAAAGCTTCTTTTGGGCTCCATTTTTTTATAATACATGAATTGTTTAAATATTATCAATATTGAAAAAAAAAAAACTTCTGAGACTAAATGTTAGTCTACACTAGAACGGGTCTAGAGGATCATTTACTGTAGAACAGGGATGTTCTCAGGTTTCAGGGTAGATTATGTGGTGTGTGTGCAACTAGCGCAATGTACTAATCTGTCAACAGAAGAAGTAAAACTAGAGTCCTCTTGTCTTTTACGTAAACTTTGCCATGTCACTTTTGTTTACAGGGGAGATAATCTGCTTTACCACATACAGTGATCTAATATGACATTTGTCTATCTCAAATGTTTGAAATAACAGGGCTTTGTTTTGCTTAATTGTCATAGCAACCACAAGGTTTCAACTTGTTCTTTGTACTTCAAACAAATACCCAGGTATTTTTTAATTTTATTTTCAGAAATTATCATTTATTTACATATTGAACATTTTTGTCGGAAAAGTTTTATCATTATTCAACACAGAACATTAACTTTAAACTGAACAAATACCTTAAATTAGAGAACAGCTTTATCAATTTTGGTACCGGTAGTCTTATAGCTATATATAATAGCAAGTTGTAAGAATTCAATATAGAATTTAACAAATCATGGTGAACATTTCATCAAAATCAACTTTACATCAAAATCATGTCAAACTTTGTCTTAGATATTTCTCAAACCTCTCAACCGTGAGAAAACAGTAACAAATAGGCTTTTGAACTTAAATTTTTGCTTGTAAAGGTGAAAGAGCTAATCACTGTTAAATTATTGATTATGTTTTACGATGTTAATGTTGTGCTTCCTTCGGTGCATGAAATATTACCATTGAGAGAACCTAGCACAAGTATAGTTTTCATATATTTGAAGATAAAATTTCTTATAGAATTCTTGATAGGCAATGATGGGAAAGGGTCTTGACAGTACTTAAAATTATTTTTCGCTTCACTTGAAAACATTGGTATTTCTCTAGCGCTATGGTTGGTTACTTCTTGACAAATGATCTATTGATCATAGAAAACATTTGAATAGAACATCATTTCATCGAATGTGTCAACAAGCTTGTAATGTTATTTGGATGACCAGTTTTCCAGTGACCTAGCTCGAAAGGGTTATACATTTTATAGAGACATGATGTTAGGTTAACAGGAGGACCGATGGGTGAGTTTTTTAATGTTGTCTTAGATAAATCTTGATAAATCTTGATAAATCTTGATAAATCTTGATAAATCCTGAAGCTCTGAAAAATGAGGTATTACTGGTGGGATATCAAGTTTATCATTATTAGAAGGGATCAAATTAGTCATGTTTTTTTATGCGGGATGAAGAAATGGCTTATCTTGTTACCAAGATGGTAAGTTTGCAAGCATGGCAAGGTTAGGAACAACAGGTCAAGGTCATGTGTGGTGTGGTATAAAACACCCAATGGTCCATCATTCATTTTCTCATCTAGATATGTTGAATTTTATTAATGACCTCTGGAATCCTTGATAACTAAGTTGTTTTAAATGACTTTTAATATTCCTTGTTCAGTATCATTGTATGAAATGTATCTCCCTGTTAAAATCCTTGCGTTCACTGGCAGGGATCAATTTACCTGCGAGTCCTGCTTCAGATACTCATAAAATTTAGAAAGGACTCATAGAAATTTAAGCTGTGACAGTCCTGGGATGCATAGTGTTTTTGTGATACCATGTGCTTACTTATCAAAGGACTCATTTAAATCAGCTTGGACTCACAAGACTTTTTGTAGTGAGTCCCTGTAGATTGATCGCAGAGTTCATATGTACTCTCATAGGACACTTTGACTTAACAACAACCAACATAAAAACCTTAGCTATACTGTGGGCCGACACTCGGTTATCTGTTACAGTGCTGTCACATATAGATCTGGTAAATACAAAACAATTTAAGATTTATGGTACCAGAACAAAGACAAAGCCTATTCCTAGTTTGTCTTCTGTTTTCAAGCAAGATCTGTTGTGATAGCCTTTCTTATTCAATTGTTCACCAAATATGTTACCTTTGCCATCCAATCAGGATTTCAGCAAACTAACAACTTGGATTGGCTTGAGCGAACACTGTTTGATTCAGGAGAACAAGTGAAAGTCTTGACATCATGAAATCATGGCGTTACTGTACAGCATGATGCCTTTTAGATATTTCCAACCTATTTAAATGCAACAGAATCATAAAAAGAGATTATTACCCAAGGAAGTGTGTCGCATGACTTTTAAGAAACGAGTGTGAATTTTTTAATTTCCCGAGCCAGAGCGAGGGTTCTTAACTATTACACAAATTTGCATGACACATTCTATGACACATTTCCGAGGGCAATAATTTCTTTATTACAGATTCTATTCCATTTTCCCATGTTAGAATATCCAAGAAACAGACCGCTTCCCTTGTGATGGCCGGCTACAGTGACATCACGAACAATGGTGTTTTGACGTCACAGGCAAACAACAATCGTTGCTAGGCAAAAGTGATATGTGCACTAGTGCTCATATTGAAATATGTCACCACTTATTTTCAACCATATGGGTAATAAATAAGGGTATTGATACACACTGTATTCATTTGACTTTTAAGAGACTGGTGCAATTTGTGAATCACCGGCCCTTATTCTAGCTCAGGTTATACAAACTCCACACTCTTTTTGAAAGTCATTTGAAAACAGATTTCACACTTTGTTAAAGTCCTATAACTTCCTAAGGTCGTGACCCCTAGTTATTTTGATGTTTGAAAATTTAAAGTGCTGGTTGTCAGAATTGATGTTCAACCCCCATGAATATTGACCCGCTTTTCTTTTAATGTTTGAAAACCCCAAATTACCTCCTTTATCCAGGGATAATTACAGTTTTTCAATTTCGTTTGGTAATAATAAAATTTACCTTACCTTGATATTGATAAACAAGCAAATTTCTCAATCCAATTATGAAAATCAGAAATACAATTAAATCTTCTTGTTTTAACTTTTAACAAAATTCAAGTAATACTTAGGACTGTTGTCCTGCAAAAATCTTTTTTTTTGTATACATGTCGGTTAGAGGGTTTCAAAGATTTATGTGTCTTTCCAACACTAACATTTCTAAACACAATAAGATAAATCTAATTTAAATGCCGCAGCTTATTCCATTGTCAGTGTAAGTAAGCTGAGACTATTAGCTGCATACCTGCATGATAATGCTGTAAAGAGACACTAACTGCTGTACATGCAAATAATATGATAGTGTGTGGATTAGTCAGGACCTTGACCAGGATCATTACTAAGGTATACATCATTATAAACTCTTTAGTAGCATTCTATGTTATGGGGGCGGGATAGCGCAGTGGTTAGCGCGTTCGATTTAGGATCAGGAGGTCTGTGGTTCGAATCCCGCCATGGGCTTGGTAACTTTGTCTGCAGTAGAGAACTGTTCTACACACAGTCAGGTTTGGGTGCAATGCTACACTGAGTTTCAGTGCAGTACCACCCATGGTTGCTAGTTCCAGCCGATGCTCGCAGGTTTCACCGCAATGCATAACCACAATAGTGTTGCGGGCTTGCTCCCTGCAATAATACTAGCAGCCGCGATATAATTGAAATACTCTTGAAAGCGGCGATAAACCCCACCTCACCTCACCTCTATGTTATGTTATAGAGTGTGAAGTTCAAGATTGTTTTGGATATATGAATAAACCTATTAGGTATCAATGAAAATCTTGTTCTTCGTTCTATCAGTTTCACTGCAGATTTTTGTTTTCCATGGAAAAAATAGTGCAAAGTTTTGGAAAGATTTACTGTTTATATTTTAACTCATAGCTGTGATCCTGTATTGATAGAATACGGATACAAAAGCAATGCATCACTTGCGTAAATTTGTGTGTATGATGTCATGTCACAAGTCCTGCATTCCTGAACTCTATATTCATCCTTGTTATGTACACCTCTAATCCTTCTATTCCTGAGAATATCACCTTGATGTCAGCTATTCTCTAGGAATCTCAATTACAAATCTGTCCCCAGGATATGACCAGAAATTCATAATCCATCTTAACCCTCTTCCTGCTATGGTGGAGATAGGTCTCTAAATATTCATTTTTATAAGGGCTGTTACTGGATGAATCAAGATATATTATTATCAATGTATTATTTTGTTATCAAGGATAATTGGTTTTAGAAAGACTGGAGAATATGTTAACGTAATAGTGTTTGTTAGGTGTATCATACAGTTTGACAGTTTCTTAAGCGTTAAACCCCACATCACCTCACCTCACCTCACCTGGATTTTTACTTCAGTATTAGATTACTGGTAGTCAAGATAAATGCACTGTCTCCATCTGTATAATTGAATTGAATATCAGCCACTCATTTAAGAAGAGACAAAAACCTATTTGGCAGCTTAAGAGGTAGTGTCTTTGTCTTCAACATCTTTCATAATTACAGAGGTCAATTCATACATATATTTCTGTAAATCTATAAACTGATAGATATTTGATAAATGCGGTAGGAAATCTAATCATGTACGACAATGCCATGTCCCTTGAATTAATGAATTCTAAACAATGTTGTTCGTATACCAACTGTCAAGTTGTCAACAACTGGTCTCAACATACTGAATAAAAAATGTCTGTTTGAAGACAATTCATTTCAATCTGATTTGTTTTGAAAGAATGTTTTTAAAAATCCTGTAAAAGCTCTTGTAAGAATGGCTACAATAAATGAATTGACCTCATTATTGCTAAATATTGGAACATTATCTTGATAACTGATAAAAATAATTATGTTGGTGTATCATTGACTTTAAAAATCGTAATGGTTAACAAGAATAAATGATTTAACAAATGGATGTAAGTTGACTTCAAAAGTAAATATTGATGGTCAGCCAAAAGCTGTTCCGTGATCATTGTATGTTATTAGCCATTGACCAATCATACAATAAGAAGATAAATAGTTGCATTTGTAAAATATGCTTGATTCATAATTATTCAGCACCTGCAAATTGAGTTTAAGACACATAAGTATCATTCAACTACTGGTAGAAGAAAGTTTGCTAGTAGTTAAACTTCAATACTTTGTTTTATTTTTGTAACCACAGTTTCAGACAGCCAACCAACTGATGTCTTGCTCAACTCTGTTTATTTTGTTCCAGGTATCTTTGCGTATTTGAACTATTTAGTTCCGAGCACGAGACGTGAGATTCTGGAGATTCTCATCACCGGACTAAAGAGGCTTGAATACAGAGGCTACGATTCTGCAGGTTGGTCTCGTCTATTTGAATCTCTCGCACTGTCCCATCAAGCCCTTGTCCACACAACTCCAGACAGAGAGCAAAGGAGGCAAAATACATCCCTGGCACACACCACTGTGTCGGAAAATAAAAGTGCAAAGTGCAAGAAATAGAGAAAAAAAAGAAAATGTTGACTTAACTTAAAATATTTTCTTGCTCTAGGAAGGAAGTAATAAGTTTAAAAAATAACTTTTCAGTTATAAGTTATTTTAGAAAACAATTATTTTTTTTAAGAGCTTGTTGGTGTTCTATTTATCTCTCATCTGTCATCTTGCAACTGAATCTTTCATTTTTTTAGCTTTATTTTAAATATTTTGTAAACAACAAATGGGTAGAGTAGACATGCATTCAAGACAAGTTATGGTCTGTATTCCATTATCATCGGTCAAAGTCAATGAACATCTTCATGCATATATTGTACATGCTTCATTTGATGAGACGTCAATGAATAAAGTTCTGAATTTGTTTTCTGGAGCGGTATTCAGATAAGCTTTGAGCTTGTTTACCAATCCAGTTCTTCTAGAAAAGAAATAAATATGTTTAAACCAATTTGTTTTATCATAAGGGAACAAAGTGTTCACCCATGTGTGAACCACCAGCCATACCTGACCTTAAAAGGTCAAATTGGGGCATTGACCCAATCAGGGGTCATTGAGGTCAGAGGTTAACTGACCACGTGGGTAAATTCAGGTCACAATAGTGTCAACATCCTTTATGAGTGGTCTACCATGTTTAAGACTACCAAAAATGTTTTCAATACTTCTGTTTTTCAGGGTTTTCGGTAAAATGGGACACTAGATTAAATTTGATTGTTATCATTGACAAAAATATAAGATTGACTTCTAGTAATTGTAATGGTGATGGCAGTAAGCTTTTGGCTTTCACCAATGTAACACATTTAATATGACCATGATTTATGGTGTTTTTTCCTCAAAAATATGATGATTTGCAAAGCCAACTTTTGAGTGTTGATATATAAGTGGTTTAAGAGTATTTGGAATGACTTGACATTCTGATCATTTTCTAGCCAATTGAACAATATTTATCTAAAAAGTCACTTATGAAAAAATATTTACAGAAGGATTTAATTAGTGTTGTATCAAGTAACTTGTTTTTCCATTTTCATGTATCAATATATTTGTATGGTTTACAATTATAAAAATGTTGTTAGATTCATAGAATCATAAACAGGATGTAATTATTTGAAGTATTTCACAACATACTGGTACTACTTCAGTTGTCATATGATGAGTTTTCCTGTTTCATCCACGTGAATGGGAATTTAAGTGACTTTCTATTTGCAGTAAGCGGTTACTCTGAAGCTGTATTTGAAAAGAAAGCTGGTAGAAATATTAAACCCTGAATCACTCAAATTGGCTGCCATTGTGACAGTTATGCTCTTATTATGATGATTATAATGGCTGAAATATTGCCCAAGCGGCGTTAAGCATTAACTCACTCACACACTATCATGATGTCACAACTACAAACTTTTGTAACATGTTTGATTATTTCAATGCACTTTCTTACATAGACAAGTAGTAAAATAGGAATTGAACCACTGCAAACAAAATCAGAGACATGTTTGATTATTTCTCTACACTTTCTTACACAGACATGTAGTAAAATAGAAATTGAACAACTGCAAACAAAATCATTAGTTAAAAACAATCTCTCACAAGGCAGCGGTTTAATCACCTGTCAATTTTCATGTATATTTCAGGCGTTGCATTCGAAGGCAGTGATATTGACAGTAAAGAATGCAACATCAAGATGATAAAGAGGACAGGAAGGGTCGTGGCACTCGAGGAGGCCGTCAGAAGTAAGTAAAATTCTTACCAATAAAAAATCACTCTCTTGATATCCATTTTCTGCTAAATGTTTTGTGTTTCATATTTCAATCTGCTCTCAATGTTTAGTTAACTACTTCAAGTAAGATGTGAAGTAGTACATTTTCTTTGTTATACAAGACTTTATTCATGTTTTTTTTAATACAAAATTTTGACTGTTCAGTCTTCTTTGAGAGGCATTATAGAATGATAATAATGAAGAAACATACTGGTATATGGATGACAACTTCTTTATTCATGATATGTGACGTTTCAACACAGTTTCTTTTGTCATTTGCAAGCAGAAATGTTGCATATCATGAATAAAGAAGTTGTCATCCATATATGTTTCTTCATTATCAGTCTACTGATTAGGGATTCCTGTTGGTGATGTTTGTGACAATCATATTAAAATATATATGGTCGATAAAGGACTAAATTCCATGGTATATTTTGATTTGCTGTGCATGACAAGGAGACATTAGTATGTTTGTTGTTGGATTTATGATAGAAATAGGCACTTGTCACGGTAGCTATAAAAGTTCTGTTGCACTAAGCTTAATGGATTGGACATCAGCATTCATAGTGAAAACAGTTATTTACAATCTCCTCAATATCAAATCAATGTAATTATCTCGTAGAAATCTGAAACCAATGCAATTTGCGACCTTACTATTGTTTATTTGTTATAAGTGATCTGTGATGATGTAGGCCAAAGTCTCATTTAGGGTAGTAAAGTTTGATCTTCCCCTTCTTCTCTACTGGTGGTACAACTTCATGCAGTTGTACAGCTCCTTGTTTGGGTACAATTCACATGTGGGTAGGGAACTCATAGACTAACATTTAGTCAATAGATTTCTTTACTAATTTTATAATTTTTGATCTTTTGGGAGCCCTGAACAATACTTAATTTCACTGAGGCATCTAGACTTGCCGATATTTTCTAGACTTAAGATGGCTCCTTTAATTTGTTTGGCTTTAGGGTCTTGATAACAGACTAGGGAACTCAGTGTCGCTGCTTATTTGAATAAGTAATTTAAGAATAGTTAATCATAACTTTGCATTCATAGGTAATAGTTAATGAACTACAGGGATTCTTCATATGTAAAGGAGAACAGTAAAGAAACAAATCTGTATTTGTATTGATTGATGGAAAAAAATCATGAGTTTGGATTCAGTGTCTGTTGGAACATTTAGGTACATTTTCATGTTCATTGTATGGAAAAAAAGGATAGCGTTACAAATGATAATGTACCAATATGCTTGTAATGACGGTTTTATTCATGTTTACAGAGGCGGAGGATCCCCACTTCGACAAGTCGTACAACATCCATTTGGGTATTGCTCACACACGGTGGGCCACGCATGGGGAACCCAATGAGACAAACTGCCACCCCCAGCGATCAGACCCTGACAATGGTGAGTTTACCCTTTACCAACTTAATCGTTTATGTCAGAACAATTCTGAGGAGTTGATTTACAGGAATCATAATATATTCATTTAAGGATTGTTTTACATGTTTTGTGCCTCTATCGATGTATAACAGCAACAAATTGTATAAAATCGCGTAGCGTAGCGTTATACATCGATAGAGGCACAAAACATGTAAAACAATCCTTATAATTACAAAATCAACATTTTAACAAAGTTTTTCCTAATTATTTTCAAAAAATCTGTCATCAATGTCGTGAAATTGTGGTTTGTTACACGAAACAATACAAAGTTGAATCAAAATTGAGAACTCCATAAACTAAAACGGCCAAAGATTTAATTTCGTTTTCGCAACCATTGACACCCATGCAATCACAATTCGTTTTAACCGGAATCCGCATTTTCGGAATAACCCTAATTAGCATATCACACGACGTTCAAAATGTCCGCCGTTTGCCGAGCGAACAAGCTTGAGGACTCTTAGTTATTTAAATGCAGTCTTTCCGGTGAATGTATGGATTGTGTTAGGGAGAAGAATGTATTTACTTGTCAAAAACGCAGGTGGGAAGTGATAAGATATGTTATATCTGTCTTTGCAACAGAACGTAACTCGCAACTGTCAAAACCGAACTATTGCGTCAAGTGATTGTGACGTCACAAGGAATGAATGCACATGGTATGGTTGCAAATTTTTCTGCATTTATCGAGAAATGGCAGCAGGTTTTTGAGCGCTCTCGTCCAATCAGAATCCCGGAAATTAGTGTAACAAATCCATTTTGTAATTAGTTAGATATGAAACAGAGACCCTCTCGGGGCCTCGCTAATAAAACACTGGAAGTTAAAAATTAGAAGTTGGAGAACCCCTTTAAATGCAGGTTTTAGGGTTAATTTATCACTGTTACCTTGAAGCAGATTGAAGCTTGAATTAAAAGACTGGTATTGAATATTGATGATTAACTTGACACAAGAGGTGTTCTATTTCACTCTTATTCCCTGTTTAAAGTCACTGTAGTGCATGTTGTCACTCTGCCCCAAGCATGTTTTATATTATATATCAAAATTGACGTCTCTGTTTTACAAGTCAGGTGACATCAATGCACTTACATGAACCTACTGTCCCTGTCAGGTGAAATGATAAATTATCCTTTTTTCCTAAAATTGAAAAAAATGTAAGACATTGATAAGGTAATTTACCAGGAAGGTTTAAGATCTTTATTTTATAGATGATTTATAGATTGAGGCTCTTATGTTCAAAAGGATAATTCTAATTTTCTTGAAGTAAGTTGGTTAGAAAAAGGTGAGGTTTGCAAAAATTGTGTCGGTATTACTCATTTGATGTTTGATTTATGATACTTATAGTGAATCAATTATGTGTGAAACAATGAGTTGTTTGAGCTGTTTACTGTGTTTAGTATAAGAATCTATACCGAAACGTCGCTACTGTCCAACAAAGAAGTTGTTCATCCATAGAATATCTCTTGTCTTCCTAACGAGCTGTTTGTCGATTTAGCACAAAATTTTTTACATCATATGCCATGTCCAGTCCTCATTATGATATACAAAATAAATATCACATCTAATTTGATATTCACAGCCTGAACAAAAATTGCTTTAGATATAAAAGATTTGATTATGGGTGAAGTAAGTTTGAAGGGTCTTTCACTAGTGAGTGCTAAAGGAAAAGCCTGCACAATTATTGAGGCTTTGTATTGCAGTGAAGCCTGTAAATGTTCAGCTTGCAAACGGGGGCACGTTGAACGCTGCAGGTATCCTAACATTGTTTGTACATCCCAGGAAAATTTGTGTTACTGAACTTTGTATTTAATTTCAATACATCATGATATCCAAGCCTCTTTGTAGAAAAAAGTTAAACTGCAATTTGAGACTAGATTTCTGACCATACTGTTATTTCTCGTACTAAAGTTACAAGTTTTAAATATTTCAAATTTTTCAAATAAATAAACTGAAGATGTAATTTGATGTAACAGTAATCTTAACAACAGTGTAGAACTTATCTTTGTTGAAATGGGAGCTGCATTGTCGATAATATTGTGATGTTTTGTTATGATTTTACCGCGAATATCTATGAAGCACCTAACTTAAACATGTAATTTAGTACACTTATCCCACTGAATATTTACTAGAGGTGTGACGATACAGATTTTTCATGATACCATACTTATATCACAATATCACATGGCGATATGATTCGATACGATACACATCACGATACGCTATTTCAAGGTTTTTAGCTCACCTTTACAAAGTAAATGTGAGCTTATGTCATGGCGCTTCGTCCGTCGTCCGTCCGTCCGTCCGTCCGTCCGTCCGTCCGTCCGTAAACTTTCAGGAAAAAGACTACTCCTCCTAAACGAATCCAGATATCATTCTGAAATTGTAGTATGTTATACCCATGGTGATTCCTCACAGAAAGGTAGATGTTTCAGTTTTGAGAATCCAAGATGGCCGCCATGGCAGCCATATTGAATTTTCAATTAGATTTCATGAAAAAGACTACTCCTCCTTTACCAATCCAGATACCATTCTGAAATTGTAGTATGTTATACCCAAGGTGATTCCTCACAGAAAGGTAGACGTTTCGGTTTTGAGAATCCAAGATGGCCGTCATGGCAGCCATATTGAATTTTCAATTAGATTTCATGAAAAAGACTACTCCTCCTATACGAATCCAGATACCATTCTGAAATTGTAGTATGTTATACCCATGGTGATTCCTCACAGAAAGGTAGATGTTTCAGTTTTGAGAATCCAAGATGGCTGCCAGTGCAGCCATATTGAATTTTCAATTAGATTTCATGAAAAAGACTACTCCTCCTATACGAATCCAGATATCATTCTGAAATTGTAGTATGTTATACCCAAGGTGATTCCTCACAGAAAGATAGATGTTCCAGTTTTGAGAATCCAAGATGGCTGCCATGGGAGCCATATTGAATTTTCAATCAGATTTCATGAAAAAGACTACTTCTCCTAAACCAATCTAGATATACTTTCTAAATTGTAGTATGTTATACCTATAGTGATTCCGCACAGAAAGGTAGACGTTTCAGTTTTGAGAATCCAAGATGGCCGCAAAAGCAGCCATATTGACTTTTCAGCTGCAATGACACATCATTATTATTAAATTTTAAGCTTTCATCAAGTGATCACTTGCATCAAATAAATTTTCTAATTTGAACTTACTAATCATAATATTATCTTGAATATGGAATATTTAAGATTGTCATGCAAGTTGCTCTATATTTTTAAGTGTTTTTAAAAAAAAATTAAGATATATAAGACAAACATAATTAATCAATTTGCTTAAAATCTTCATGGCAACTAGCTGCAAAAACCCAATCACATTAAACATCATGTTAAATTTTAAACAATGGTATCTCCCTTATATTCCTTTAAATACCACACATAAGGGGTCAACCAGAGTTCAGATATGCCTCTAGAGTCCACAGTGTTTATTCTAATACACATCCTGATACAGGCTGCAAGCATCACAGTTTCAGCTGCTAGTCTGTTGCATAATCTGACCCAATTGATATTGCAGAGCAATATGCTATATGGCCATGTGTATACAATAAGAGTTATGGAAATTAGACTTGTAATCTCATGACAGTGATATGTTCTTTCTAAGAATAACAACTTACACAAAAGTTGTCATCAATAAGTTTTGTGTTTAGCAATCTTCATGATAAGTTGATGTGGAAAGAGTTATTTTGTATCAGGTTCCATTTCCTGTGTTTACTCATATTTATACCATTTCTATATCTAACAGAAGTTCTTCTTGACACAAAATCAATTTAGGACATAAGCTAACTATGTTTTGTGAAATTATATGGGTGGAATTCAAAATTGGTAGGTTTTTCTGTCCAGTCCAATTTTTAAAAAACATAGTGTGTCTTTTAGGGTTTTTTTGTTCTAGAAAATATATTTAGCCATTGACAAGTACATTTTCGTGATCAACCATTAATTTTTCCATTTAAAATGTTTAATTTAATAACATTTTAGGGTCAAATTTGGCATATTTACTCTGTCCTGAGGTGACGGTCCTCATACAACTTTGCCAAAATATCATAAAATAAACATAACCAAACAAAAAAATATATTTTATTCTTATAACCATTCATCATGCATGTACAAACTGCATTTAATTTTGTATTGATTTCAAAAATAAAAATTCTACAAATTGAAACATGCCTGTCCTAAGATTTTGTGTCCTGACCGTTACCATGTAGATATTTCCTTCAATAATTTCCCCCTGGAACTGGATTGGAATTTTATTTGCTGTGTCTGATTGACAAATGCTCTTTGCATATGACAGTTAGTGAAATAAAAGGATTCGGTACATTTTGCAGAAATATGACACCAACAAGCAGGTATAAATATGATGTGTCACCCTTAAATGTCCAGACCGTTACCGTTGGATTTTGTGCATTTGTATTCTCCCTTTGTCTCAATAATAATGAGCTTTGTTGCTCAGAACTGGAAGATGTGGAAGGCATGTCCTTTGACATCTTTAAGGGATCATTCATTGTGTTATTTTAAATTATTTACAAATTGTCCTGACCATTACCGGTCCTGACCGTTACCTTTTTACAAAGTAACGGTCAGGACAGTTCTGGTAACGGTCAGGACAAACCTATTTTTATTTGGAGAAACTAACTAAGTTATTCATAAATATTTTAAGAAATATTAATAATGAAATTATTTTAAGATCATAAATTGTTTAGGCTTGGGAGTTTACTGTTCAGAGTAATTTTAATGAAATGGTTTTAAAATAAAAGTTTTGAAGTAACGGTCAGGACAAATAAATAGTAACGGTATGGACATATGTCAAATAAATTTTCTTTTTGAAGAATATTTTCTGAGGTTAGTTAGTGAATTTTTAGTTATCTATTGAATATTAATAGCAGAAACCACTACATATATTTCTGATAGATGTCTTAATTTTTTATGAGATAATTGACCAAGAAAACTATGGTAACGGTTTGGACAAAATGTGCAAACTGTATGGAACAATATCAGCAATAAATGCACTTGCCTGTGTAGCTTAATCATTTGTCACAGTGTGCAGTTTGATAGTTGTTGCAGTATCTTTCAGAATTCTATTCTTTACAAGTTATACAATGGAAAAAAAACTTTGTTTTTACACAGATGTCCTGACCGTTACCAAAAATGTCCTGACCGTTACCCCTCATTTACTTGATTGCCAAAAACACTTTTCTTTCAATAATAATTAGGTGTCATAAATCAAGACAATGTGTATTTGTATTCTTTACGAGCTATAATCTGTTAATATTAAAAATACAAATTTATTTTTAAGTTTTGTTGTTGATTTCATAACAAATGTCCATACCGTTACCATGGCAGTGAATGAAATATGCAATACAATCTAAAATTTACCATTTCTAATTCACATTTCACTTTTGTTCAAAATAGAGTTAACAATAAAGGTTAAAGAATATTTATTTTTATCTTTCATGTTATGTCTCTATAGTGAATTGAATTGAAGAAGACTTATGTCCAGCCCGTTACCATACATGTCCCGACCGTTACCAGTTCTGTCCCAGCCGTTACTGGAGCTAATTGACTTCTCTAATTAATTCATGATAATACACGAAGCTCTCTTCTTTAAGTAGATGTCATCTAAACGTGTTCGCGGATTAGCAGCAGATGCTTATTTGAGATAATTTCACCTATTGAAAACTATAAACACAAAAGTTTCTGAGAAAAATGCTATTAAATTGTGTTAAACAATGAAAAGATACAAAAAAAGGACTTTAAAGATTATTAAGAACAGTTTTTACCTTCAAGTGTCATTTATACAATGTAAAAGATGTAAATGCCATCGTTGAAAGATTTTTCTAAATTTTAGTTAAAATTCTTTTTTCTGATTAAGAAACGGTAACGGTCAGGACATTTTCCTTCCGTTTAATTAATTATGTTTCCACTAAAATCTTAATTGGTACACTTGAGCCTGACGGTTTGTATTTTCTCATAATCAAGTGTTTGCCAATTTATTGGAATAAAAAATAATCCT
This sequence comes from Steromphala cineraria, assembly GCA_916613615.1. Classification (NCBI taxonomy): domain Eukaryota; kingdom Metazoa; phylum Mollusca; class Gastropoda; order Trochida; family Trochidae; genus Steromphala; species Steromphala cineraria. Next base: position 62,372,431 of record OU744721.1, on the reverse strand, counting down.
TTTTGAGGAGTTTATTTTGACCATTATGAGAAATTGAAAATCCTACCAATTTTGAATTCCACCCATATATATTTTTCACAACAATGCATGTTCTCTCCCGTCAAGTTTTTAAATACCACACATAAGGGCTTAGCCAGAGTTCAGGTTTACATGCTCAGCACACTATTCTTCTCCAAATACACAAAGCCAAATCCCCAAATTGCTACACTCTCCTTAAGGATCTGGGGCTAGCAGCCCTGCCTGCTTGTATGTTGCTTAGTTATCTTTACTTATGGGTAATTGATAAATACAACATAATGATGTATGGCAATTATCATGTCTAAGCAAAGGACTTTATGGAAAGTATATAAATTGACTTTATGAAAAGTATACTTGTATTCTATTAATAATAATACTTTTTACAAATAACAATTTAAACAAGTCAAGAATCAGCTTTTGTGTACAACAATCTGCAAGATGAGTTAATATTAATAAGTCAAGAATCTGCTTTTATGTACAGTAATCTACATAAGTTATTGTAGAAAGAGGTAATTTGTATCAGGTTCCAGTTCCAATACCATATGTTTTATGAAAACCTGTAAAACTAAATGATAATTGTATCATGCTGAAGGGGCTCTGGGAACAACATGTCAACATAGAAGTCATTATTTTTCAATTAGATTTCAGGCCAAGTACTTCTCCTACTAAATCAATTAAGATATCATTCTGAAAAGTGAGTATTTTTTTATATAGTGATTCCTGACAAAGACGCATTCATTTTATTATCAAGAATCCAAGATGGTCAATATGTCATTTATATTGAATTTTCAATTAGATTTCATAAAATTCATTGAAAAGAATACATTTCCTGGTCAATCAAATGAATGTGTTTATATTTGTATTGATGCACTTGTTGTAATATTTATCAACACTATAAATACAGTTACAAAAAACTGTATAAATCATCTTTATCTGCGAACAGCCTGAACCATGAGTGTTTTAATAAATCCTTTTAAATAAAACATCTAATGATATCAGTGGGTTACATAATTCCTGACACTTCATAAAAGGCCAAATAACATAGCCAGTGAGGGATCTGATTACGATCTGAACGATGATTATCTAGATAATTATAATGATCATTCAATTCAAACAAATCCTTTTCAAAAGCATTTCAAATGATTAAATTTGTTCACTCTCAACACTAACTGTTGTTTCCATGCAATTAATATTAAAATACTTCAATAAACATATTACTGAGTTGACCTCCAGATTATTTCTATAGCAAACCTCTCTTCTACCCCCACCCCTTCTATCCTCCCTTCCCCTCCTCCCCTTTCCTCTCCTGTCCTTCCATTGCAAACCTCTCTTCTACCCCCCCTTCCCCTCCTCCCCTTTCCTCTCCTGTCCTTCCATTGCAAACCTCTCTTCTATCTCTCCTTTCCCCTCCTATCCTCCAGCCCCTCTCCTGCAACTCCCCTCCTAATATCTGTATTGCATACTGAATTAAGGGGAAGACACTCACATTATGGAATAACAGTAACTTACATAAGAGGATACGTTACATAAGCTACATGCAGGTGCAAGAGGTCATCACAGGTCATCATATCTAGTAATTAGCATAAACCCCCATGTGGCTAGCCTATTCTGACCAATCAGATTGCACTAACATATGTCAAGATTTAAGATATTCAGAAATCTTCAGTTAGAATCACATGAGACATTGACCTGGACAGTTTACTTTGGCAATTGGACTTATCACTAGTTGAATTTGTGATTTGTGTCAGAGGGATATATTCCAAATGTTTATGTGCATCTTTTTTTAGTTCTTTGGAAGTTGAGAGTGTGACTAATCTAACATTGGATTAACCAGTTTGTTGACTTTTGTGATTGTGTTTGAAAACTTTGGTACTGTACAAGTACTTTTAAGAAAGAATTCTTGAGATTTTCGGGACTATTTCTTGACTTCAAGAGTCACAAAACCTGTTATTATTGATTGACATTTAAATGAATACTCCTAAACCAATCAAGATAATGAAATTAATATGGATGCCCACATATAAGTAACATTTTGAAGATTAAAAAATACAAGATGGTCACCAATTCAGCCATAGATATACAAAAAAGTTATACAAAAACCTACTGCTTGTTAACAAATCATGATTTATTAACATTCTTGTATTAATGTTTGTTCGTGCTCTAATTTTTTCCAACAGAAGACTAGCATTTTAAAAGATAAAAAAATCATGATGGCAGCCATAATCAATTATCATATAAAATATGGTTACACAATTAAACTATATTACCACATCATTCATTTTAAGGTGAGCTTCTGTACCCTCGGTACTTTTATTGTACATAAATAGAACTTTAATTTTTTATGAATCATCTGATTTTTAGGGAAAAAAGACATGTAATAGGCAACGATACGTATCACGATACAGAGAATGTATCCCGATACATGAATTGTTAGATTAAGTATCGCGATTCACGAATACCATGATAAATCGTCACACCTCTAATATTTACCATAATGCACCTAAATGGGTTGAAATTATAATTATCATAGGATTGGCAGCTCACCAGGATATTATATGAAACTTTTGGAAAATAGAATAAATTATTTTGCAACAGGACACATATAGATATTTATGATACTTACATAAGGAAGACAATTAAGAAAGGTGGGTCAATGGAATTTTTTGTTGTTGTGTGGGAGTGTAATAGAGTTATTCTTGATGTCATAGTGTTGCCAATTGAAAAACTGTTTTAGGGAGCAACATTTTGTGATGAACAAGTAGTTGTTACTTTAATTCAAATATAACACCCTCTTGTTTACATCTTTAAGATAATAGATACAATACAAGATAATGATGACTAGTGGGGGCGGGTAACACAATTATGTCAAATCCATGTTTGGCGGGATAGTGCAGTGGTTAGCGCGTTTTGCTTCGGATCAGGAGGTCCACGGTTCAAATCCAACCAGGGGCTCGGCAACTTTGTCTGCAGTAGAAAACTGTTCTACACGCAGTCAGGTTTGGATGCAATGCTACACTGAATTTCAGTGCAGTACCACCCATGGTTGCTAGTTCCAGACGATCTCACAGGTTTCACCGCAATGCATAGCCACAATAGTGTTGCGGGCTCTCTCTCTGCAATAATACTAGCAGCCGTGATATAAGTGAAATAGTCTTGAAAGCGGCGTTAAACCCTATATCACCTCACCTCACATCACCTGACTCATTCCATACATTTTGAAAAACAGAAAGTTGCATATTTATGAGTGTATACTTAGTATCCATTATGAAGGCTGTAACCAAAATGTAAACTTGTTGATAAAAAAGGTGTATGGACAAAATAAGTTAGGGAAAATTTTTATAAATATTTCATCAGAGGATAAACGAAGATCTTTAATTATGTTCACAATTTCAAATTAATGTTTCTGTCTAGTATGTATGAAAACATTTATTTGATAAAACTTCCTCGATTTCCTATGTTTATGTGCAAAAATAACATATTTCATTATATAACAACATAAAAAATCAATACTCCTGAAGAGGGTAAGAAAGAGTCCAGGAATGTCGTGCGAAACCAAATAAAAATTATCCAAGAGATCATGTCTTAAAAATTGATACTTAAAGAATGTTTTTACAGAATTGATATTAGCGTTTGGATCATTACTGCCATTGGGAAGCAAGTTTTATTGGAGGCATGAAAACATAGCTTTGTTAGGTCAGGAACAGATATCTATATTGCATGACAGAACAGATCTGATTGGACGGATTACCTCACATGCAGAGATACATGCACAGTTAACTATCAGTAAGGAGATACATCTGATAGGGCTCTAGTACTGTATACCTGTGAGGCACAAGTTCTTATGTACCTATAAACATTCTATGAACCCCGGGTGTTATCGACAAATACATATATTGTATCAGTTCATCAATAACGTGACTTTTCAGTTTTCTTTTTTTATACTTCGAATTGATTCTACTGCCATATATTTGATATTTTTTAAATGAGAATATATAAACAATGATATTTTATAAGATCTTTTGAATAAAAAAATACTTAAAACTCATTTGTTTTGAGTAAAGAAATACAAGGACTTTTTCTTCAAAGTCTTCGGGCTAGAAATCAACATCAGTCCCATAGTAAGGCTAGTAAATGCAAAAAGTTGGACTAAGAAAGTAATACTGCATCCCACAGCCTGAGAAGAGCTTTTGTCCTTTACCAAATACAATATCTGAAAATGCAAATGATTAAAGGTGGTAAATTTGTTAGTCATTCACAAATTCCTTTGACTTTATTCTCAAGATTATGACATCTTTACATAGTTTTGTAGTCAAGTTTAAAACATCTGAACATTGTTGATGATAATGTAAATGACATCATATAATGCCTTCAGATTCTGTCACTGCAATACTTAAAGGGGGAACATAAGGTGGTGTCAGGAAAATGAAAATAAAAAGTTAACTAAAGTTTAACTAAATTGAGCAGTAATAATTCAAATATATAACATAAAGTTTAGCCATGCGATTCATTTTTCTTACACATGTGACAAAATGAATTAAAGGTGTTCACAAAAAATGGCCGCCAATGGATTTTATGTGAATCTTCATACTTTGTCCTCTGACTATGGATGAATGGCTTGTGTAATGAGATTGTTGACACTGTCAATATATAACATTTAGAAATAACTTACAATTATCAGGGAAACATTTAAAATATAAAATTATCAAAAAACGTGCTACTGCCCCTTTAATGGTGTTACAGCAATATGCTGCCATGTTGTATTTTCCTGTCAGGGCATTGTGTCATGGCATTTGACAAGGAAGTATTACCCGAGTGATGATAACATCTTGTGCTTGTGCATTTAGATTTGCAGTGGTTGACTCACCAATGATTCCAGAAAAAATAAACACAGCATGCTTGGGCATGTGATATCCATGATGACTTATGACTTTTAGTAGAATTTACATGCAATTATTTGTCATATTTTATTTTCAGAATTTGTTCTTGTACACAATGGCATCATCACAAATTACAAAGACATCAAATTCTTCCTGGTAAGTGCTACAATATTATCTGGTACCTTGATAAAAGACATTGTCAATCTATTAATTTACCTTCATCATCCTTCATCACTTCAAATTTTAGAGCGATCATCAAAAATGTCAAGTAGATTTTTGTGTTAAATGATTTTTCAAAACTTGAAGTTACGTCTATGTTGGGTGATTGATTTTAATTGTGATCCCATTACAAAATAATATTATATTCCATAAATTTATTATTTTTTTAATTAAGATTTTTTTATTCCTGTATCCATTGTACACAAGAGTATTGAGTGAAATATTATGCATACTTAATACCAAACAGAAATTTGAAAAAAAAAAAAAAACACTTGGTACTCAATCTTTCACACAGTCATACACTTGCATACCTATTTTCATGGATTTTCTTGTGCAGCAAAACAAAGGGTTCAAGTTTGAGTCTGAGACCGACACGGAGATCATCGCGAAGCTGCTGAAGCACCTGTGGGAGACCCACAAGACCTCCAAGATCTCCTTCCGGGAACTGGTTGAGGTCGCCATCCAGCAACTGGTGAGCTGCTCCCACTCTATGTATTGTTATACAGACTCTAGCATGGTTTATGAAATTTCTGTCAAGTTCCCTCATTTGTTATTTGTTTATGCAAAGTATATAGTAAATTTGCAACAAAAAAGTACAAGAATTGGATCTATTCAAGATAGTGTGATCCCAAACATAACATTTCAGTTACACCTATCTAAATGGCATTTATCTCTAATACTTTGATAGAAACCAAAAAATTACAGCGACTCCAAGAATCGTAGGATTTACAGGCTTTGCTCTGAGCAATTCAGAAAGAGAACCATAAAGACCCACTGAAAGGATTTCAACCCTGACATTGCTGAATGAATACATGTATAAGAAGGAAGAACTATGTAATAACCTTCAGTACAGGTAGTTCCCTGGCTACCTAGACAAGAATACCACATGTTATCACACCATGACCTGCTCGGTACATTCAGTTTGAAAATGAACGCTTTCAATGTGGATCTTTACAGAAGAAGTGTAGCAGAAGGGTCTTTGTGAGTGTATGATTATTATGATGTGGGTCAGTGGGCAGGACAGTCAACTCTGTGACCTCAGATGTTAGGTTTCTCTTGGTTGATGCTACTAGCTGCTTTGTAAGTAATAGGTTGTTTATTGGTTTGTGATGTTCTTTGAAGATGTATGACGGTTGAGAGTTGATTTTGGTGTAAGGATGTGAGCTGAGTTGTGATATTTGGTGATTGCAAATTAATTATTCTTTTAGAGGATTCTAACATAACCTTTCCTTTAGTGTTAGGCAAATTTACAATATTTTTGTTGTATATTTGTGTGAATCACATGTCGGAATTTGGATGTTGGAAACCAGATAATATGAAATACCGGTAAGCTCAAACAAACCTTTAAATGTCAATCCTACAGGCTAAGGTGAAAGATAGGGAAAACATTGACTCACTTTCGTTCTAAGGTAAAAGGAAATAATTTTGTTTTACAAAATGAAAAATTTATATCATTAATCAAATACGTTCTTATAATGTCCATTTGAAACATATTGCTAAGAATGTTATTTTGATGACCATATCAACGTAAATATACAAACAGAAAATAATTCTTGTTTCTATTTTAAATATCCCAGACATATCAGACTGTTCCTAAAAATAAGGGGTGGACAAGTTTACTGGAAACTTAGCCAACCTGACACAAGAGTTGAAATTTCCATAAACGGTGGGCAAAACAAGTGTCTGTTTGGAGTATTGACAGGAAGATTCTGGCGTCTGTTGCGTATTTGTCTAGCGTGTGGAGGAAATCTCTGCTGTCGGGCTCGAATCAGAGGTCATTACTTGAACCGGGGTCATGATGTGATCCCGATAGCAAATTTGTACCTGGTCTCCGTGAGCTGTGATTGGCAGTGAACACGACTGTAATCCTTTGTCATTTGCTCAGTTTGACTCTTATAAGTCTAGAGAGCTGTTGCTGTTACTTCAAAGTGAAGCTTTGCAAAGCTTATACTAGGGAACTTGTAGTAGAGTTACATTCAGTGAATTGAATTTAAAGTTAAATAGATTTTAGTACTAGACAATATTTTGTTCAATTTTTGTTTAAAATTTTATTCTTTAGAGTCTCTGCAGATGTAGTTCACATAAATTTAACAGAATTGAACATGCATCTTGTCTCGGAAAAATATAAGTTACAAATTTGTATGTGATTTCATAGTATTCTTGATTTTTCACTTTAGTTTCTATAATGCAGATTTTTAACAGCCAAGCACAACTATTGTAAACATTAGCCATGTAATAATCACAAGAATTCCATCGGTGCAATCCAATATGTTGTCTGGTCTCTGCACAATCATCACGTGGGGCAGAAAAACGTGACTTTGAGAAAATGACATTTATCTCTTGCCAAATCCCTCTCTGCTTGTAGATATCATTGAATGAGGAAGTTTTCTTTACATATTGTTACATGTATACTGTAATTATCTCCCATGAGGTTACACAATGCAAGACTTCTTGTAACCAGTGAAGTGGATAACGTTTTGATATGCGTGAGGCAACCAATAGTAACACGAGTAGACAAGAAGAAATAATTATGTAGTGCATGTTAGATATGCTTTAACTCTGTAAACCTTTAGCCATGAAGAATTTACCTTCTATGTTGAGCAAAGGCATTCAAAGGGTTAAGTTTTTCAATGATTTACATTTTGAAAAGTTGCAATAAGTTTTCTCGGATGTAACAAATGGATATTTCATTAACTTTCAGAACTTTCACTTAAATAACCTAACTAAACCTTAGACTGGAATAGCATTATCATACTTGTGTAATAGGTTTTCACTTCCTGGTTGAAAGTCATTGTTACATATGGACCAATGAAATGATTTCATACGCAATAAAGAATGTTTGCTAACACAATAGTTATGGTATTATCATTAACATAAGTATAGGGAGATGTCCTTTTGCATGCAGTGGTAGATAAGGAATGTTATAGGGGGGTTACCATTGAAAGGGGGCTGTGTTTGGTGTATTAGCCCCCTGAACCAACCCATCCCTTGGGATCCAATCTAGAAACATCTAACATAACTTTTGGTTAAATTTTTGTTACAGACAGAAGTTCATCTCCATATATGATGTTGATGCACACTTAAAATGCAAATTATTTAGAAGTTATTTGTTAGATTGTTTCTATATGCAAGTATACAATAAGTTGTTTAAATTTTAACTTAAACAAGTCATCTTTCTTTATAAGACCTACAGACTGCAACAATTAAATCTGTCCAAATTATATAAACATTCAATCTTAATCTTTATAACAATACAAATTGTCAGTGATTGGAAGTTATATGGTTATTATTTTTATTAATGGGAACCCATCAATATGTTGAACCCCTGCCCCCCACATTTGATTTATCTTCTAAACAATGACATACCAATGTGATCAGAAATTTGAATTGGTCATCCAGGTACCCAGAATTGATTTTGCTTTGCAGTAAATAGAGGATATTATATGAGTGTCCATGACATACTATGTTTTGGCTAAATATTAGTATTAGCGAGAGCGAGGGATATACTGATATTTAGGCACGGATGTCGTGAACATAGTATGTCATGGGCACGAATATGATATTCTGTTTATTACCGTAATCCCAAAATTAAAGAAAATACTCAAAACCTACTTCTCAGCATAGGCGGACTAGCCGCCGTCGGCCCATGTAGATTATGGCGTCATAGGTGAACTGTGACGTCAAAGCAGAGTTTTTAACGTGACGTCATAATTAAAAAGGGATATTTTGCCCTAGGGCAACATATGAAAAATATGAACCTCGATATGACTGCCCTCGTAGGTAATAATCTTTTATATATGTCCTTTTTGTTTGTTTACAGGAAGGTGCTTTTGCCCTGGCCATCATGAGTACACATTTCCCTGGAGAGTGTGTTGTTACCAGGTTAGTACAACAAACATTACCGTCAAACCCGCCGATCTTTATTATTAGTTTCATTATTATTCTAATAAGGATGCAAGGTATTATCAATATGTCTGTATATTGCAATAGTGATACACACACTTCTGAAAATATCCATTATATCGAAAATTTAAATTGGAACAATTTTGATCTAAAATTGCAGAAAAACAGTTCTTTAGAAAAGTGAGATATTGTGTTGTGAAAATACCTCAAATATGTATACATGTAATAAACAGGGATTGAAAAATCTCCATTACAAAAACGGTTAGCTGAGCAATGATTACTAACGCTCATATTTAGACAAGATAGCATGCAAAATCTTGAATTTGAAAAGAACCAATATATTGCAATACAGATGTGAGGAACTATACCCATCCTTTTATTCTATAGGTCCAATTGCAATACAAGTCAGAGGCCCATAGAGTAAAGACAATATAAATACTGTAGTATACCTACATAAAACTTCTACCCATGCAAAATAATAACATTGCCTTCAGAAATGCTATATACATTGGATGAGTCAGTGGTATCATATGTAATAAATGCTATCAAATCTTTAGAAAAGACTTTTTCAATTGTAATGGTTTTTACATGGGTTATTATGAAAAGATTGCTGATACATAATAACTAAATTGAAGGAGTCAAATTCACAAAAGTTCGATGAAATATAGATTAATTCTGATAATGAATGAATTTGTCATATGAATGACCAATACCAAAGAGAAGACCTTTTCAAACTTCAAGCTGAAGTTAACTCATTCTTAACCCAAGTCAGTTATCGGGACAGAACAAACGATAAGAATACAATAGTATATCAACATAAACAGTCTACCTATACAGTAGATCATTTTGCCTTTAGAACTGCTATAAGTTCAATTACTGTGCCTTTAGAAGTGCAATAAAAGGAATAACTGCGCTTTTAACACTGCTATAAGAGCTATTTACTGTGCCTTTAGAACTGATATAAAGGAATATATGTATGCTTTTAAGACTGCTATAAGAGCTATTACTTTGTCTTTCAAACTGATATAAAGGAATAACTGCGCTTTTAAAACTGCTATAAGACTACTACTGTGCCTTTTGAACTGATATAAAGGAATAAGTATGCTTTAGAAGTGCTGTAAACACAGGGTGAGTCAGGACTAACGCTATGTTCCGGGTACACAGAAATCAATACTACCTATCGATAGAGGTATAAGTAAAATGTGACCAGGAAGTCACGACTTTGGTAATACATTCCTTGAGAACTCATTTGGGACATGTGCAGAGAACATGTCATAAGCATGTTCTTAGAGCTTCTTTACTTATTACCGTATTTTCTCTATTAATTCAATTTCTCTAATAATTCAACCACATCATACGTTAGTGAGGTCACAAATTCTAATCACTTTTAAAATTTCAAGCAAGTGCCAAAAGTCCTTAAAGTTGAAGACATATTGAATGTTGACATGTTGAAGACAAGTATTATGTGCCGGTCATGCCTCAATAAAACCTATGCATTTAAATTACATATTGTTCTTCTTTTCTATCTAACATTTCAACCATGGTGGGGAATGACTGATCAAAGTGAAAAATAGTTCAACCATAGGTATTTTCAGAAGATCTTTTGAAGGCTCGAATTAATAGAGAAATTACGGTAACAATAAAGGGTGTGTGGACATTTTTTAAATAAATTTTCTTAATCTGAGTTTGAATGTTTGTATGCAATTTATTCACATTTGTAGTTTGGGATGTGAGACAATGTAAAATGTAATGATAAATGTTTTGCATTATAGCTTTAATGATATTTTTGAAGTTTTTTTCTCTTTGTGGAGACTCTTGTAACCTGAAGTGGGTCAAGAAAACGTAAATTTTATTTATCATCTTACAAACAAATACTGGATAATATTTTGCATTATTGCTTTAATTGTGACAATATGTATACATTCTTTATCAAGATATTGCACTTCAGCTCTCATAACCTTAAGTAGGTCAAGAAAATACAATAAGCGTTTTTACTTATCATCTTACAAATAAGCAATAAATATAACAAACAAACAATACCGATAGTCACTGGCAAACTATTCTCAGAAATATGACTCCCTCTGCATTCCCGTCCCAAAGCACTACTTAAGAAGCGCTGGAGCGTGGAGAAATTTGGCTTACATTCACGAACTGTCAAGCGTGGCAGTTGATGTACAACAAGCATGCAAATGATAAACAGTAAACTGATCACCTTAATGGTAATCCCTTTGTTTAACATATACACCAGGAAGTTATTTGCGAAGGATCTAGTGTCTTCTTCTTTTGTGTAATTCCAAGTATTGAAATGGAATATATACTTTATATAAATAACTAGGATAGACAGCCTATATCCAACAGCCAGGCGTGGTGTGGATTATGTTAGCTATTCATCATAATCCCTATTTGTGGTCCAGTGAACACCAATTAACTGTTTTGAAAGTTTAGCCTCAATGTTGCTTACTGTATGTGGATATTTCTTAAAACTAGACTTAGAAATTTGAGAAATAGGGGGAAAAATTAGTTAATTCATCAAAAACCATTTGAAACCAATAGTAGGATAAAGAAGCCTTCACACAACAGGATGTTTGACTTCTCAATGTTGTCAAACCGCCTTGTTAAACACATTTTGTCAAACTTGAAATGAAAATGGCATTGTATCCATGGCAACACAATGTCATATGACACATATTTCATGTCATTGAACAACACAAGTTCAACAAAACCAAAAATTTGATAGAATAGTTGGTGAGATTAGAGACTGATCCTATTTGTGCCAACAGTTTGACAATATGGATACTGGTGTGTCGTGTGAAGACAGCTAAAGTGGATGATCTTAACTCTTTTGGTTGATAATATAGTATATTTACAGTAGAACACGGTTATAGCAAAGAATCGGATATAGTGAAATTTGCTTAAGTCCCGTCAAAAGCGCTATGCATGACATCCCAACGCGAGTAGCAGAAACCAGATATAGCAAACTAAATTCTCTGGTCCCTTGGAGTTCGTTTTATCTGAGTTCTACTGCATTACACTCTATTTACATACGATAACCTATACCTATAAAGTTAGGGCAGTACTGGATAGAATTCCTCTAAACTGCCTTGGTAGGGTTTATGTCATTGATTATTTTTTTTAATTCACAATGGTTACCTTAGCATAGTCTGAAATAACAAGATATCTCATCAAAATTCCTAAAACTTGTTACTGATTGCAAATCACCGAGGATACATGTATGTGGCTAAGACTAAGGGTGCAACGATACACCGGTGCATCGCGATTATATGGCTGACGATACGATACACGATACGTTTTGCCTCTGAATCGATACACTACAATACGACCTACAGTGGAATTCAATTTCTTAATTCTAATTTTTTACCCTGTCAGTGTCAACAGTGTTTATTAAATTATTATAGACAAATAAAGTAAATGTTCTTTTAATACTTCACTATCCTGTGTAATACGTATCGAGATACGTATCGTATCGTACCCCAAATATCTAGATACGTATCATATCGCGACCCTCCTGTGTGGTTGCATCCCTAGCTAAGACTCATACAAAACTTACTTTTTCACTATGGATGTTTCTGTATATGAGCTCCGTAGCCTAGATTTTCAAAGCTCTCTTAGTTTTAAGAATAGTAATAATATCATTAGCTATCATTGCCTCATGACAATCTTATGATTAAAAAAGATCTGAAATGTAATCACTAGTGAATAAAGATTTGGACTTGTTTGAGATTATTTTTTGAGAGGAACAACACACGAGATGTTTTCAATACAAGATAAGTAGTATTATTACCTACAAAGGCAGTCATATCAAGGTTAATATTTTCATATGTCCTAGGACTACATAATTTTTCATCGTGACGTCACGTTATAAACAATGCTTTGACGTCGCAATCTTTACGACATAGCACATGACACACTATGTTTACACTTGTGTCTAAATATCAGTATATCTATCGCTCTCGCTCAAGGAATACTTATATTGAACCACTCATGTTGTAAGCATTGTATGTCATGGACACTCATGTAATATCCTCTGTATATACTTCTACGTTGAATTCATTACCAGGAAGTAGTGACTTCCTGGACTTCGGACACTTGCTTCCTGAAATAGATTTCATGGCATTGACCCGAAGAAGAACCTTTTGCAAAAGCTCATGAATTATACTTAGATTGAATCATGGTTTGTTTTTAGTTATAAAGTTTTAAGACCATCAGGGAAATACGCAATATGCAAAACCATTAATATGGTCTTGTATGTTAAGTTTATGATTAAATTCTAATATTGTTAAAAAGATATTTAATCCAATTTAACGTAAAAGTTTGAGTGGTTTCCTAGTTGAAATATTCGCTTTTATGTCTTCTCTGAGATGAAATTATCTGTACTTCAATGGATATTCTACATAGTTATCTGCACCTTTAACATTATACACAATAATAATTTATTGAGTGAAAGTTATGAGTTAGAAGAGCTTCTTGATTCAATTATGTGAAAAGTAAAATTAAGCTTTGAAATCTATCCCATATTCATAACCAGAGACGCATGACGGGATCCATTTGTGTGTGGATAATTTTTGTCATTCATCAAAATTACTTAAGCGGTCCAGTAAACACCATTTTACTTTCTTTAATCTGCTCACTATATTGTATACAAATAAAAATAGATTTTTTTAGACTTCTCAAAACTGGTTAAAGTGTAGGAAAGAGATAGCTTGTACTGTTAGCTGTATAACCAATGAAACTCAAGTACTGTCAACAACGTCATCATGTCATGGTGTTAGATTTATGCACCAAGCTCAAGGACAGGAGAGAATATAAAGATTTATAGCTTTCCCCTAGGAGTTTGATTTAAAACCTTACCCATTGAACATCTTCAAATAGGAATAGTTGAAAAGGTCTTCTGTCTTCTATAACATGTGTGACTAAGGCCTGATAATATCTACAGAGTGTGATAGTGGCTAGTGTTATTGTGGGGGAAAGCCTGCATATCAGTTTGGTCATGCATTGCAATGAAACCCATATGCATCGGTTTGAAGTCGCAGTCCATGGTGATACGACATTTTATCCACAGTATCACGGCACTGAAGCCTCAGTGAATGTTGGACAGTTCTTGACGGCAGTCAATGGTGGGATTTGAACTTTGACCTCTTGATCGGAAGTTGAACATGCTATCCACTGTACCACCCAACTGCAAGAAAGAAATGTTTTACAGCCTTCGTGCTGTTTCATTATCTGCTTTTGCAATCATTTTCATATTTAAGGAATTTCATTAACTTTCTCGCCGCTAATGGCAGCAATATTGCCCAAGCGGCGCTAAACAATAACTCATTTACTCACACGCAAGAGAAAAACAGAGTTGAGTCTAGATAAGTAGTTTGGATAAATGTGCTGTTACTGAACACTGTCTCACCAAATTGTTTTTTCATTTTCAAAAATATTCTATTTTCAGACGAGGAACACCACTTCTGATCGGAGTGAAAAGCCTTGCTAAACTGACAACTGATCATATCCCCATCCTCTACAGCAAAGGTGAGAAAACACTTTCAAATCAACGTTTGTAATAAATGTAAAGAAATACACAGGGTAACAATACCAAGACTTGGGGATTATCGTAATAAATTTTTTTTTAAGAGTATTTAAATTAAATTCAGTAATTTCATTGAAAATTTTAGAATATGTGAAATACTTGTTCAAATTTGAACATTTGAAACCTGACTGGCAAAAGTAATTTTATTTAAAAATTTGCTTTGTCTTCTAACATATAAAGAATGATGTAAGCAATAAATGTATATGAAATTTCCTTATTTGTTCGGGAAATGTTTGGACATAGATACTTATGTAGTTTTCAAGCGAATGATTAAATTATTATATGAAATCATACAATTTGGGTTTTGATCGAAGGATAGGTTTCTGACATATGTTCATAATTGAGGCTCTACTAGATTCAATGTAAACTTATATTAGAATAATAGTGACCAACTACGTTGTGGTTTTTGCTAACTCAATCTTAATTTTTCCAAATATTTGTTTGAGGGAACCGTTATGTTATTTTCAAATGTTCCATCTCTGTGATTGTTGCATGAACCATGTTTGTTGTTGTTTTTTTTTTAATAGATTTGTGTTGAAATTGTGTGATTTAAAACTTTTTTTAGATATTGATAATAAGGTAGTGTTCTTTTGGCAGGTGCATGATCTAAGAGATTAAATTGTTTTTGTTCATGATTATTGTTGAGTTCATTTGCATGTTACACATGGTGCATAAATTCACTCTCAAAATAAATATGATGTAAAATTGGACCCTTGTTGCAACCTTTACGCAGGAAAAAAATCAGAGAAATATTCCTGAATTTTTTAACATGATTTGAAGGTAAATGAATTTTTTTGGAGTATTTATATGATTATATGATATTACCTATAAACATATCGATTGTTGGGGATTTAGCAACTCAAGGTCTGAGAGTGTATTAATGTTATTGCTTCATTTCTATTGCTTATGTATAGTTCTTTTGCAGAAAAGTATTGAAGTTGCAATGTGTGAAATGATATTGCATATTGTAACCAGGTACTGTGTTGTCATGTTGTAAAGCAGGTGGGGTCATTGTCATGGAAACCATGTATTCAAAATTGGATTAATTTTCCTCTTTAAGATGATATCCTGTAAAAGTTTGAGACAAGGCTAACAAATCTTGTAACAAAGACATAGGATCACTTTTGAAGTTGGGGAGGGGAAGAGATGTTTTGGGTAAGATTTGGGTAGGGGTGGAGGAACAACGGATAGGTATTGTATTTTGGGCCAGATTTCTGATTTTTTAAAGTGGGGCGGGAGGTGTCGAGTTTAGAGTCAGTGGTAAGATACCTTTAATGTTTGGGGGGGATTGTGAAAAATATTCTCACATGATGTATGACCCCATCAGGCTTCAGTACACAATACCGAAGTTTTTGCACCGAATCTAACAAATTTTTTCCTTCATCTGATGCATGTAGGTGGCAAAGATTTGACACCAGCCGAAGGTACCCTCTTCTCTTGCCATATAACAGACTAGCATGGCTTTACTATTCAGTCGCCATTCATTCTTACACCTTTTTACACCACATATCAAATTTTTTTTTTAAATGGTCATTTTGTTTTTAAAACCTTGGGTAAATTTTGAAAGCAATTCACAAAATACCTCCAGTTCTACATCAATCAGGATTCATTTTAAATGGATTTATAAAATTTCACAGAAATGGTTTGAAGTCAACTTTAAAACAGGGGTTTGTGGTTAATGTCTTAATGTGGAGGACATTTGACAGAAATGCCTCTGTTTCTCTAACAGGGATAACTGGCATGGCTAACGGAATGATTCAGGATGAAATCGATGAAAGTACGAAGGGTTTAGTATGCGCTTTGGCAGCAAAATGCACATACTATCAAATTTTTAAATTAACCATAACAAACTCAATTTCAAAATTAAGAAAAACCAATTAATTCAATTTGAGAAAATCATATAACTAATTTCTCTAAGTTAAATATTCTTTGCTTAGCTTGTTTTTCTTAGATTTGTTGAGCATGAAGCTGTGTTATGTTTGCTGCTTCTATAACCCTCTTACTAACACTCACATTTCCTAACAGGTTCGTTGCCATCACCGTGATGGCAAGCCCATTGAAAGAGAGAGGTTCTTTTGTCTTTCCTTTGCATTTTTCTCTCGATCATTGATAGATGCTATTTTCTGATGTTGCTAGGCAACCACCCTCCCTACCCGCCCCCACCCAGCCCAAACTTTACTTCACATCAGAAAATACATCTATTGCATGATTCTTGAGTAAAAATGGAAAATAGGACAAAACAACCTAAAAATGTATTGCAAATTCGGAAATTGAAAATTCTTTTCGGCATTTTGTTAAACGAGAGCGGAATGAAATTCTAATTTGAGATGTGTGTTAATATGTTGTACTTTGTTGAAGGTGATCACCGGGGGTTTGTGGGTCAGACACATCGTAACGAGGATCAGACGGAGTTCCACCCGGTCGGGCCAAACAAGGAGGTTGAATACTTCTTTGCTTCAGATGCAAGGTAATAATTCTCAAATCTTTATCGGCTATTGTTCTGTCATGTCGATCTAAGCCTATGTGCAGTGTTTACAATATGCTTGAAAATTAGTCAGCTTTAAAGTGGTGTTTTGTAGATTGTATGCTTAGAAAATTGAAGAAAACCTCAAAGAGTTATCAGCCTAGACCAAAAGCCACCATGATTCGGGTTGGCAAGAGTGTGTAAGACTAAGTCCCACAATTTTTCGTTCTTTAGATGTTTATGAATACTTCATTTCATGCTAGTTGTTGTAAAAAATTATATTCATTTGAAATGTCACTTCCCACACTTTTATTCGTTAGAAATGATTATGTCTATTTCTGCCTCCCAGCGCCATCATCGAGCACACGAACCAGGTGATCTTCCTGGAGGACGATGATGTTGCTTCAGTCCATGATGGCTCCCTCTCCATCCACCGCATCACTCGCAGTCTGGACGACTCCACCGTGCGCGAGGTCACCACCCTCAAGACTGAGATCCAGGAGATCATGAAGGGTACGTTGGAGTGGTGTCGCAATCTGTAGTTTACTTGTGTTGACTGACTAATATGTGATATTGTGTCTAGCAAGACGTAGCTGGTCGCGTAAGCCGACCTATTGAATTGACCAATCGGGGATCGTCTTACCAAACCGCAGTAGTATGCATTCGCACATATAATGTTGGAGGGTCATAAGTCGGCTGACACGACCTGCTTCTACATCTTGCTAGACTCAATATCAGGAGTGAAGTGAGTATCATTGAGGCTAGGTTTACATAGACTGGGAAAATTGTGAACATTGATTGAAGGGAGATAACTTTTGTAGCTCCAAGTGTCAAAAATGTTCATTTGGTCTTCTTGAAATTTCAGTCATGAAATACAATAAACTTTTCAACATTGAATTGTACTTAATTGTTTGTGCCAAAAATTGGAATCATCTGTAGCTCTGCTAGCTTATAGTCTCCCATTTTGGGATTATTTGAACAATATTTGATTAAATGCACATCGTGTTATTGCAGGAAGTTTCAGCTCATTCATGCAGAAGGAGATCTTTGAGCAGCCGGAGTCGGTGGTGAACACGATGCGAGGCCGGGTCAACTTCGAGAAGGAACTGGTGAACCTCGGTGGGATCAAGGACTACATGAGCGAGATACGGCGCTGTCGACGTCTCCTCTTCATTGCCTGCGGGACTAGCTTCCATAGTGCTGTTGCTGTGAGTGATAGCAATAAATAGAGGATACTTAATGATCTTCCATTTAATACTATTTTTATCAAACGAGGTAATGATTGTGTATAAAACGAGCCAAAGCGTATTAAATGGAAGGGAGTTAAGTATTCTGTTTATTACTTGCCCTCAAAATCTAGCAAAACCGGCGACAGTTTGCTGAAACGAACTTTTCCACGACTCAGCAGCCATTGTGACAACGCGCTACCACAATGACGTTACAACCACACACTACTGTGACGTCATACTTCAATTGTGTTATTAAACTAGTTTAATATTGCCATATAAATATTACACTGCGATATCTTACAAGGGCGAGTAATAATAATTATTATGATATAGACAAATATCAAAATAAATAAACTATTACGTTTTTTGGTCGTAGCTGTTTTGTAATTTTGGACAATTGTTATGTGCTCTTGACATCAAGCAGCCACTGTACTATGCAAATTAGGATGATGTTCAATCCTCAAAACACTGAGTGCCAAGCAAAAAACAAATATCCCAATATTTTATTCTTTGATTCAACTGGGAAACCAACTCTGGCAATTATTTTGATCAGCTGACAATTTTTATCATGCACTACTCTGGCTGCCATAAATTCTTATAATGTCAAAATTCTGTGCGATGTGCAATTATCATTTGTCATTGACAACTGCGCTAAACTATTTTAAAATGAAAAAATATAATCTATTAATACAATCCAAGCAATCCGAATATTCATCAAGATAATCACTTTGCTCCACTCTGAATGAAAGAACTCCATACATCATCCATTTCGAAAGGAGTGCTGCTGAGTTGTTGAACTTCCAGCGAGATAGGGCATCTTTTCTGATTGGCAGAGTGGCTGATTTCAGAGTTCAGAGGGACAACCCACCTTAGATCAACAGTACGACCATATATAAAACCAGTTGATCTAAATTTATTTAGATAAAACTAAAACCACATGTCTCCCATATCAAGCAATGTTTAAAATAACATAAGTTCATTAAGTTGGACATTTTCATTATCAATCTTACAAAATGATTTCATCCCTTATGTCAATGCCAACAGACCCGACAGCTAATGGAAGAGCTAACAGAACTGCCCGTCATGGTTGAACTGGCTAGTGACTTTCTGGACCGAAGTACCCCCGTATTCCGTGACGACGTCTGCTTCTTCATCAGTCAGTCAGGGGAGACTGCTGACAGCCTGATGGCACTACGCTACTGCAAACAACGCGGTGCGCTCATCGTGGGCATCACCAACGTGGTAGGCAGCAGCATCTGCCGCGAGTCACACTGCGGTGTACACGTCAACGCTGGTCCTGAGATTGGTGTGGCCAGCACTAAGGTCAGTTTTCTTTTATTGGTGTCATGGTTCTTCAGCGCAGGAATATTGGAGATGTTTGCTTATAAACTGCTTCTTATTCTGTTAATGGTTCCATTGTAGGTTAATGAATTGTATATCCATATCCATCTTAAAATGAGTTCTTTTTGTAAATTCTCAACCATACAAGAAATGTTGCCTACACAGAACTCATATCTATAATAAAACGTTCATTTGTTCAGTGTAACTTGCAATCTTGCATCCTTAAATGAACCTTTTGTTTAGGATTGCTTATATTCTTATCTTTCAACATAGATCCTATTGTGGTTGTCAAACAAGTAAAGATATATTTTGAAAAGTCCTTTACAAAGATTAAGAATTTTTTTATCCACTAAATATTTTCCGTATTGATCAGTTAAACCCATGAAATGAAAGTAACAAGGACTCCCTGATTTCTCTACAGGCTTACACGAGTCAGTTCATCTCGCTGGTGATGTTTGCCCTCATGATGTGTGAAGACAGGATCTCCATGCAGCCTCGCAGGAAGGAAATCATCGGGGGTCTCCAGAAACTACCAGGTAAATAGGTTGTCATGGTAACATAGTACTGGCATAGTGAGTCGCATTACAGTAGAGGACCAAAGTTATTACTTCAAAACTTTCATGAATTGCCTTTATTAATCATATTATCTCATCTGGCCTGTAAGGCACAATGGGCTTATGGCATGGCATGGTGTCTGGCGTCCGTACGTCCGTAAACATTGTGCATTTTCGACTTCTTCTCCAGAAGCATAAGGCCTAGAAAGCTAAAACTTTGTGTACAGACTTCTTGACTAGTGAGGATTAAAAATTGTAGCTTTGGTGGCCCTGTGGCCCCTGATAAGGGCAGCAGGGGTCACGCCCTAAAAACCTATTTTCATCTTCTTCTCTAGAAGCATAAGGCCTAGATAGCTGAAACTTTGTGTACAGACTCCTTGACTAGTGAGGATTAAAAATTGTAGCTTTGGTGCCCCTGTTGCCCCTACTAAGAAGGAACCACATTTGCCACACCCTAAAGCAACTTGATATGAAGCCTGATGAGCTACAGAGCCAATTGCTCTATTTTTTTTCATGAAAGTGACCTCACAGCTGTTGAGAATGTAAAACTTAAAGAGTTTAGTAAGAGGTTAAGTTAGAGGTAATAAATATGTTTGTAATTAAATTACCACATTAGCAAAATTATTGTTCCTCAGTCTGCTGTATCGGCCTGGGCAAAGCAACCTTAGCTTAGGTTAACCTTAACTCCCATTCTTTAGCATTACACTAAGGCTACCTTTGGGACTTATGATCACCTTAGAGCTTTGTGAGAGGAGGCCCTGGGCCAATACAGAAGCCCTAATAACAAAAATGATAATTCTGTCCACTAACGGACTTCCTGTGTGTTCCAGACCAGATCAAGGAGGTGTTGAAGATGGACGAGCAGATCCACAACCTGGCCCAGGAGCTCTACCAGCAGAAGTCACTCCTCGTCATGGGCCGCGGCTACAACTACGCCACCTGTATGGAGGGCGCTCTCGTGAGTACACACATTCATTGTCTTATCTTTGAAAGCTGTGTAGGTCATTGATCAACATGGGAAAACTTTAGTTTTCAAAATTCGTCCTTTTTGTGTGGGACAGTTGGTTTGAAAATACTTATTTCAATAAGAATTGGATTAGTAAATAAACAAAAAGCTTTTGTTAATACCACTCTGCAAATACAAGATAAACTATATGTCATGGTGAATTTAGGAAGATGATATATACAAATGAAATCTTGGACAGTTGATTTATTAATTGTCATATTGTTTTATTTTCAATATATGCTGACTCTTTTTGAATGATATCATAAGTTATTCTTTGGAATGTTTAGATCATCAAAGGTTTTATGATAAATCTAATAACCTACATCACCTCCATACAGAAAATCAAGGAGCTGACGTACATGCACTCTGAAGGTATTCTGGCAGGAGAACTGAAGCACGGACCTCTCGCCCTCGTAGACCGAGCCATGCCCGTTATCATGATCGTCACTCGCGACAAGGTCTTCTCCGTGAGTATATGTATTTATTACATGATTGGCGGTGAAATACCGAGATCTAGCAATGAAAATAAACCGTGTTATCAGTCACTAGTGACTAGCTACTGCCCTTTAAGGTTCTCTCAATACATGTTATAGGATGAAGACAATGACAGGAAACTTTGTGTATAAATATTCTGATATATTTGGATTGTAAATTAACTTCTTTATGTTTATGGTGGATTCATCTCCTTAAATTACTCAGCCCCTATTGTCGTTATTTTCTTAAGTAAATCTTCATGCGCCTATCCATACTGTTTCTGATTCAGACAGGTTGTCTAGGACTTTTGATCATTGTTATGCAATAAGATGTTAACTACATACTCCCTGTGAACTTTCTTATAAGTACACTGACACTTACTAAAGCTAAAAAGGTTTTCATTGCCTTTAAATACATGGATTCCTGTATTTTCATTCTTAGGATACACATCCAAATTTTAGAATTCTCTTCTTAAAGCACATTGATTTGGAAAGCATTAATGTTGGTTTTACCAGATAAAAGCGCCTTAAAGTGATTATTATCAAATAAGGCGCTATATAAATTTTGTGTATTATTAATATTCTTATGTATTTTGACATAAGACATTATTGTAGGGAAATTTTTCATGTATAAAATTGTAATTGAGGGTTCTCGGTATAACAAATGTATAGGAGAAGACTTCAGTATTTTTTAGCAAAGTTTGCTGGTAGATAATAGGTAACCATGATTTTAACGATTAAAATATTATTTTCAGAAATGCATGAATGCCCTCCAGCAAGTCAAAGCAAGACATGTAAGTCAAATAATTTCCTTTCCTTCTGATCATTTCTGTACTTGCCGAATCTAAGTGACATAGCGTAGGTTTGTTTGAATTAATTTTTGTTTTATGTGTGCAAATGAAGAACAGGTTCAACTGACTCTACTTGGTTGCATATCATCATCCCAAAGTAATTTCTTTCTTTTTTCTAAGTCATGTAAAGGCCTCAAATGTTCAGAGAATAAAATTCTATAAATTATTTATCTAATCTACATCTATAATAATTACCTGACTATTTGTGAACAAGCGACCTATTATATATATCGGCCTTTATGTCTGCAAAGAACGTTAGAAAATATTGAAACATGCACATTATCTGAGTTTTTCGATATCGAAAAATCTTGAATTGATCCTGAACTTTGAAACTGAGAGTAATAAATGTTTATGCTCTAAAAGGGTCAGTTTTTCAAAATTTAATAACATTCAATGAAAAATTTTGATATACGGGACTCAAACAGCATACTCTCTGTCACTTGAATATTGATGTATATTTCTTTGCAAATTTGATGAAATTCAGAAACAGAACTCGTAATCGCTAAGATTTACAACTTCATTTTTCTAGTCAATATAAATTTTTTACAGTTTTTAAAAGAAACCTCTCAATATCAGATAACTATTCCAATTATGATTATGATAATTTCTGTTTCTTCATTTATTAAAATGATTCTTATGTATTAATGCATGCATCTTCAATTTTTCAAATGAAATTTGTTTTGTCTCTATTGTTGATACATAAATGTCATGACATGTCTAATTATGATATTGGTTTCCAGCACGTCACATGACATGTCTGCATGTCCTAGTTGAGAGCACGTCTACAGACCTCCGTCTATTGCTATACTTTCTCCTCTCTTAGCCACTAACTGTTACTCTAGCATGCATCATGCATTCAGCAACTCAACTGCAAAATTGAGATCTTCTTATTTTAATCAGATTTTGATTGCTTTGTGTTCAGTCTTAATAGGTTCACTAATATGCTCATATTTAGTTTCTAAATAGTTCAATCTTTACCCACATTGTCCAACTTACTACTTCACTCAAACTTACTTAGTTACATCATGTATCCAGCGACTATAAAATTCCTTAATGTCCTTATGTAACTGATGACACTGTACTCACTACTCAATGTATTGAAAGTCCTGATAGAGTAATATGTTGATATTGTGTCTCTGAAGGGGTTAAAGAATAGTTAAGTGTTTATTTTTACCATTTCTGAATGCCCCTGTAATTGACTGTTTTTAGGGTTTGAACAGTCATTAATTCTACTTGCTTTTGTTATCTAATAGGTCATTTAAAAGTCCAGTAATCGATTTTCATTTAACAGAAATTTAACTTTCAAAATGGATACTAAAAAGATTTTATGTTATGTCCATTTAGTCATTACCATTTCTCAGGTTTCCATTAGTTTGTGATCATTTGCCAAAATCTTTTCAAAGAATATGATTGCAATTCTTTAATTAATCTTAGCTAAATGGACTGCATATAAGCTATGAGCTCAGTAACATGGGATGTTATCTTTTTAAAAAGTTTCTTTAACATATAAATTTCAGAGGTATGCTATGGATATAATGGATTGGAATTACCCAACCCTAGACTGTCAATCTGTGATAAAATGTAGTTTTTGAAAGGTTTAAAAAATTAATAAATATTCAGGCTTTGTAAAGTAATGTAAGGTTGTTAAGTGTGTTATAGATTCATTTCATATAAGGATAATAGAAATGCCATAACATCAAAATCCACATTATTTACTATTAAACAGACAGACTTTAGTATTTCAGATGCAATTTTCTGAGTTAAACGAAGTCAACTATGTGTTAAATTCAATCAGTTAGTTTCTGTTGACATGATGTTGTTCTTGTAGTTTCGATTCATTTATAACAAGATTCACAATTCTCAGTTTTTTTCTTTTCTTTTCTTTCACAACATGAGTTCTTCACTGACTGACTATTTCTTTTATAGTGCTGTTTTACACTTTGCTACAAGCTTCTATTTCAGATGTAGTTATGTTTTATCTTTGTCTAATGTTCTCATCCTTCATCATGGCGTGAGCTTGATAAACTCTTGGTTAATTTCACAACATGAATAACAACATCGAACAACACTGATTGCCATGAATTAACATTATAACTAATTATTCATTTGTGCTATTGTGAAATATTCAGAAATATTCAGAAAAATGAAAGTACCACCTGAAAGTTCAATAACATAGCATCACTTGAATCCTATAATGAACTACATAACAATTAAATATTGAAAATAGGTTTCCTTCTGTATTGAGAATGTTTCCAGTTCATTTCAAACTAGTTTTTCAATTCACATCCTCAACACAAAGATCATGGTCATCATTAAACATCATATAATGAACAAACATAACAGAGAACTTATCTTACTTGTCAGGCAATAAATTAAAAAAATGGAATAGATAAACTTTATTTTTTAAGACATGACGTAAAATTTTGTTTCCCCATTTGTACTTCGTACTATCTAAAAACAAAACATTAAGAATATTAAGATAGTGTTATGAAGATAACATCACCACACTGCATTTTGATAATCATGTTCTGTTCTGATTCATTCAAGCAATCAGCAATCACAGCGCCATGATGTTTGATGATTTTACTGCCTCTTCTTCCTTGATCTCTTCTCCTCTGTACTGCATGCAACACTTGTTGTTTGTTTATCCGTAACTTGCATGACGTTTTGTGTTGTAGGGAGAGCCTATCTTGATTTGCAACTCAGGTGACAATGAAACCCAGAATCAAGCGTTGAAATTTGTTGACGTTCCGCTCAACATTGATTGCCTCCAGGGCATTCTCACCATTATTCCATTGCAATTACTATCGATGCACATTGCTGAGTTGAAGAAATATGACGTAAGCATGAAAGCCAGTGCCTGTACCCTGCCCTGGAGTGTCTTCTCTATCAGCTTCCCTTGTCTGCATGTGGTCACCTATACACACCTGCCTGCCTGCGCCAGCATTAACATGCATACACCTCTGATTGGGTTAGGACTTCAAGTGAAAATATTTGAAATTTTCAAATTCTAATCCTGCTACTAAAGTTTAATTCATCATGGTGATTCTTTTGAATACCCATTTGCATACCGTTTATTTGATATATGACATCTTTTGAGAAGATGATTTTATCTTTATTTTTTTTTTGAATGGTAAATGTATTTTCTATAAATTTCCAAAATTACCATTTTTATCACCTAGACTTCAGTGTCAACAGCATAGGAATTTCAAACATTCTTCATTTGATTTCAAACCCAATCAAAGGCCCATAACTGCTACAAGCTTGTCTTCTGTCTGTGTGACAGAGTTACCTCCCATTATAATCCATGATACTAGTTTCTGAACTTTCACTTATAGGGACGGCCGATTCTCATATGTAACAAGAGCGACGTGGAGACTCAAAATCATGCATATAAAACTGTGGATGTTCCCCACAATGTAGATTGTCTCCAGGGAATTCTAACTGTTATCCCAATGCAGTTACTTTCCTATCATATCGCTGTCCTACGTGGATATGACGTAAGAATTCTTGACTGTCTCTCATTCCATAGAAATAACAGGGATGAATCTTATGATCGTATCATTCTTTATATAGCCATACAAAATGAATTAGAATAATTATAATTTTTTTTCTATTTTTGCTTTCCATTAAAAAAATAATTTGACTGGTTATATTTTTACAATTTCACACTAGAATTTGGGGGGCGACTGATGAGCTCTGGATGCTTTTGGGCACTAATTACTTTGGAGTCTATTTGGGTCTTTAGAGGGGCAGTAGCACATTTTTGGATAATTTTATATTTTAAAATTTTCACTCAGATGTTAATGCTAAATGTTGATAGTGTCAAAAATCTTATTACACAAACCAATCATCCATAGTCAGAGGACGAAGTATGAAGATTCACCTAAAATCCATGGACGGCCATTTTTTGTGAACACCTTTAATTCATTTTGTGTAAGAAAAAGGAATCGCATGGCTAAACTTCACATTATGTATTTGCATTATTACTGCTCCATTTAGTTTAAATGCATTGTCTTTCAATCAGAACCATTAATTTTCATTTCCTGAGATGACCTTATATTCCCCCTAAAAATGTGCTACTGTCCCTTTAAGGGGAAATAAGAATGTATGCCCACTGAAAACATCCCAAGCCAACATAGCATTAAACTGAAGTATTTCCGTCATCACAAAGTTGTCATCCCTGATGTCCTAATACTTGTTTCCTAATCTTATATGCTTTCAACATGTTAAAATTTCATTTGAAATCCAGAAAAATTTGAATTAATGGGTCGTTTCATCCTTGTTATTTTTGAGGGTTTGTTTGTATTGTTAAGTGCTGTTGGTTTGATAAACTAGTTGTCAAAAGCATGACAATCATAGGAAATATACTAATGTAGATCAAGGTCTACTTATATTTTATTTACTTGTTGCCCAATTTGTTGTCATAGTGAATTGATGAGTTGTCGGTTTAGTTGTAAGTATGGATGGTTTCTGCAACATATAATCCCTAATATAGATGTGATTTTCCTTTTCCCAACTCCAATTTCATTTCATTTCTTAGTTTGAGAGATTTTCATCCAGTCAGCACCATTACTGTTTTGAAAATTAACATCATTATTTCCCAATATCTTTATTCTTACCTTACCTCTTAATTTGTTTAAAAATCGCAAGATCTTTTTCAGACAAACAATTTGCAAACACTTTTGGGCATATCAACTTATGTATTTATTTTCCTCCAAATGGATTGAGGAGGAAAAAACAATGAAGCAGTTCATTCACTTGTTGCATGGTAGAACAAAAATTAAAATTGGTTATGGTGTTTCAAAATGATAGATTCCTTGACGGGCACATTGCACAGTAAAGTAGTATTTGCATGAGAATACCATAAATTGGTAAAAACAGCATGTACAACCCCCCATAGAACCCTGCTTACAACATAGAGCCAGCTCGGGAAATTTGGAGCTTTTAGAGGGGAAATATAGATGTTCAATATGCAGTACTGCCCTACCATTTTTGATGTTATATTAATAATGGGAATGTGCTATAATCTACGCTAATTTGGACCAGGTGACAGAATAAAATATTTTGTAGTTATAACAAAAAATATTTATAATCATTTTGTTTTTGTAATAATAGATGGCATTCATATGTGTATTTGTAATTTAACACATCATCACTTTTAATTTCTAATACAATGAAAAACATCCTAATAAAAGCTTTTAGCAAAATCATTTTGAAACTGCTAAACATGTTTAATTTGATATATCAATTTAAACAAGAAGTATTTTTCTTATTATTTAACATATTTTATTCATAAACACAATCTTTTAAAGCGGGTCACCAAAATGATTTTATGAATTCTATTTTATTTGATAATACAAACAAGACTTTGCATTTTATAAATTCAATGTACACATTCATCACTTCTGGAGTTTAGTATATTTTCATCTATTAACCTATCAATATCACAGATACATATTCCACATTAGACATAGTTGGAACACTAATCACTTATATAAATTTTATATTAATTCAATTATTCATTTGTCAATGATCTGGATATTTTTTATCACTGTGTGTCTTTTTTCAATCATTGTATAACATTTTATTACAAAAGCTCATTGTACACTTCTTATGTAGTCTTAAGATATTTGATTGAGACACATTTAATGTATCCATTGTCTAATATCAGATATATTTCATTTTTGTCATCAAATAAATTTATTACCTTTGATATTTTTGTAACAATATAAAACATATTGTCTGCCATCTCATCTTGATTGTTTCTCCTTGTAGGTTGATTGTCCTAGGAATCTTGCAAAGAGTGTAACTGTCGAGTAACCATGACAACCATCTCACCAGTCAAACATTTGTAAGTTCTTTATCAATGCATCAAGGTTCCATGGCAAATTCTACTCAATATTGTTGCTTGCTTTTACAAGTATATTGTAATTAAAGATGGTTATCGTTCCTCATATCTGTATTGCAATATATTGGTTCTTCTTTAATTCAAGAATGTGCATGCCATCTTGTCTAAATATGAGCGTTAAGAACGATCACCATTGCTCAGCTATGAGCCATTTTGGAAAAGTACTTTTTTCAATCAATGTTTTATGATCTGTATACATATTTGAGCTATTTTCACAACACAACTTCACACTTTCTAAGGAACTTTTCGTCAATCAAGTGTTATTTGGTAGTTTTGGGGCAATTGTAGATAGAAATAGCTTGTTTTATAATGTTCGATATATTGGATATTTTCAGGAGTGTATACTGATTCGTAACATGTTGTTCCTGTATTGCAATATACTGATATATCGATAATACCATGCATCCTTAATTGTAATCTCTAACATCTGTAAGGAGTTTAATTGAGCTGTCAGACATTAGAAACTTATAATTCTACCTAATAAATGATTGAATGTATCTTCCATCTTCAAATGACCGGAAATGTCACCAATTGTCAACTGATAAATGGTATCTCTTATTGTCAAATGATAAAAGGTATCTCTTATTGTCAAATGATAAAAGGTATCGCTTATTGTCAAATGATAAATGGTATCTCTTATTGTTGAATAATAAAAGGTTTCTCTTATTGTCAAATGATAAATGGTATCCCTTATTGTCAAATGATAAAAGGTATCCCTTATTGTCAAATGATAAATGGTATCTCTTATTGTCAAATGATAAATGGTATCTCTTATTGTCAAATGATAAATGGTATCTCTTATTGTTGAATGATAAATGGTATCCCTTATTGTCAAATGATAAAAGGTATCCCTTATTGTCAAATGATAAATGGTATCTCTTATTGTCAAATGATAAATGGTATCTCTTATTGTCAAATGATAAAAGGTATCCCTTATTGTCAAATGATAAATGGTATCTCTTATTGTTGAATGATAAAAGGTACCTCTTATTGTCAAATGATAATTCTAACATGACACGAAAACTAGTTTGAAAATACTGCGTTCTGATTGGTTACTCATAAACATTTTGGAGTAATTATTTCGCCGATAATCACCTCTAAATATTTACGACCGCTTCACATTCCTGCGCGCACGAGAAAACAATCTGCACTCGGCGACTTTCTGTTTACACATGACATGTTGGCGACGACACTTTAAATTTCAATATCAGAAACTTGTCGACATTTTGAAACACCTACAAATTTTAATCGAATAACCAGGTTTTTTGTTCCTGTTTGAAGTGTTTCTTACTGCTTCGCGATGTAAATTTATCACAGTCCACAGATCTATAAACAAAATCAACGATCGCAACACCTCTCATACAGCTATTCGTCAAATGAACGGAAGCGACTTTATTCTTTAATTTCGCTGGATGCTGTCACTGCCCCTACCTCTAAAGCCTTCAGTCCATCGGTCTGCATGGCTTGAGACACAGACTTTTCCTGTCACAGTCTCCCCAACCATGACACAAAATATAAATTTTTTGACAGCTTCCACTAAGTTTGAAACAGTTCACCGACACGTAGTGAACAACTATTTTCAGAGTAACGTCCCTTGATTTGGTCAGTCCTTTTCGCTCTTGTAGGGGTGATGGGTCGACCCATGGATTTAGGTAAAAATTCGTAACTTTGACGACATCGAAAACTGTTTTCTATTGATAATATGCTCAATAGATTACAGATGAGTCTATTTAAAAACGTGTTTTCTGTATGTAATGACATTTTAATTGTTATGTGTTCTTTATGAAAGTGGACTGTACCGTTGTTTTGCAAGTGAGTGGAACCGGTCTGCACCGGTTTGACCTAATCACATTGCTTTTGCGCAAGTCAAAATAGTTCCACCTTTTTTGACTAATTAGTCATGTTAGAATGGTGATAAATCCATTCTGTTTTTTATTTTGGGGTTGTATGTCGTGCATTCTTTACCCCTAAATAAACATTTCAAACCTCGCAAGCTCGGTTTGAAATTATATTTAGGGGTAAAGAATGCACGACATACAACCCCAAAATAAAAAACAGAATGGATTTATCCCCTAAATGGTATCTCTTATTAAATTCTTATTATATTTAACAATCTCAAATGATTGGAAGCCTCTGTGATTGGAAATTTCTCCAATTGTATGAGGAAGGAAATATCTCAAATAGACAAATGATTGGTAGAATCTCTGGCAATTGATTGGAAGAGTTATATTCGTCAAATGATTAGAAGTATTTTTTATTGTCAAATGATTGAAAAATTCTGTAATTATGAAATGATTGGAATAAAAAATTGTCAAATGACTAGAATTATCTCTAATTGTCAAAGAGCTATAATTGTCTAATATTGATAGTCTCTATATTTTACAAATGATTGGAAGGAGATCAAATTTAGCATTGAGGTCAATTTATATGCTTTAAAGTTCTACAAATTCAACAGTGTTTCTCATATTTCAGACTGAAGCACAAAGTCTTGGCGTTTGTGAGGACTTGCTGACATTGAACAAAGGGAGAGAACTCCACCAATCATCACTCTTACACAACAAATGGGAATCTCAAAAGATCATCCTCAAGTGACACAGTTTTACTGTTTATTTTTTTAAACAAGTTTTGTTGGGTTTTCAGTTTTATGTTGAACAACATATTTGGTATCTTTACATTGTTTGTTATTGGTTATCTCTGAACTGTTTCTCCATATTGGGTGAGATATTTTCTGGGACCAAATGTTGTTTATTTATGCAGGAGTAATCTCCCCTTTCAATCACACTCTTAATGAGTATTTGTTGTCAATCATTTAAAAAACAAAATTATACTTAATAAATGTCCTCCATTCTCATCAAGTTGATTTATATTTCAACTTTCATAAGTGATACCTTTAGAAAACTATTCCAAACTCTCTAAATTCAAAATTTGTGTTTTAATTATTGTTATCAAGATAGTAGATTTATGTATTTTATCAGTGGGAATTGTCTATAAATTGGTTTGAAATAAATTGTACAAATTCTATGATGGAAGTTGGTATATATATATGACATTATTGTGTCATATTTGGTTGACATTTTGTACATATTTTCTCCATTATCATATCATTATTACAAACAAACCTTAAAGGTGCCAATAAAACATTTGTATGAAGTTTTATCAGAAATAAGGTAGGAAATATTCCACAGAATTCTTTTTGAATTTAAGAGGAAAGACATCATTTGGATAGTATTAGATTTGACCTTGCTCTTAAAATACTTTTCCAACCCTCTGATTGCATTAATTGTAAATATATATTTCTTTTATTTATAAAAAAATTTATACCCTTCTGTAGGGAACAATGTTTCAGATCTCAACAGAGCCCCCAAGAAGCTTTACAAGTTTATTGCAATATTCTCTTATCCTCAAGATTTTATGAAATTCCCTTATGAGTTTGATGGACAATCACTTTTATTTTGTTATAATAATTTATTGAAGCAATGCTACAAGTATTTATAACTCCACTAGATTAAAATCAGTCATTAGTTGTTTTAGCCATCTTGACCTATTTGTACATCATGCATCAATTAAAATTTGAAATTTGAGATTTATTTAACAAATAAGACTGTGACTTTGTAATTTGTAACATAACTTTTGTATATATGTAACATTTATCAAAGAGTGAAAACCAAAATAATCCCTTTGGTCATCAAATTGATAATATTTATAAAATGTAGGGTTCACAAAAATATTTGTGATTATTAATTACAAAAATTAAAATATATGCCAGTATCTGATATTTTTTTTACTAATTTATTTTCACTTCAAAAGTTGTCTACCAAGTTTGTGTAATGCAGACTGTAAAAAAATATTGTTGAAATAATAAACTATGCAATTTATGTTTACATGTATTTCACACTTTGCATTATGTACCTGTCATGTCTTAAATGTTAAATTGTAACTTAATGTGAATTTTTTGTATAATCGTTTCTGAAGTGTCAACAGTTTTAACATCAAGAAATCCCGTACATCCCTATATTTAAAAATATATATAACATTATCCCAATAAGATGAATTGAAGAGTGTTTTCATGCATATTTATGATATACTTTTTAAGAAAATTTCTTATATCAGACTGTTTGTTATTAATGAGAAAATATTAAAAATAATATTTAACAATTTTTAGATTGCATTTGCATACATTATTGATATTTTTTTCACATAACATTTTGTTTCCTTGATTTATTCATAGCAAGTCAATTGTTGCATCCACAATCAGCAATAGCCTTTTTTCAAATAATGCAAATGTACGTCTTGTTCTTGAGCAAATACGCAAAGCATTGCAGATACTGAAAACTGTATCAATAGTATTTTGGAATGACAATTAAGTCATTTTATAACATTTTGATACATGGGTGGTTGATGGAAAAAATAATCCATGCATTACATGATATAGAGATGCCAATATTGAATTTTGTTATATGTTATCTGGGTCATGTAATATATACATATGAGGTGAACAAAATATGTAAACAGCCTAATAGAAAGAAGAATAGAAAGAAAGAAATGCCACTCAAAGAAGTGAACAGTTTACTCTGATAGTGAAAATTTATGTATAATATTATTCCAAAGTCTTAAATATTAGAAATTGAGCTGGTCCTTTACTATTTTCCCTGAGTATACATTTCTGTATTGTATTATGGCTGCATCAAGCTCGTCAGAATCAAGCAGAACTGCACACAGTGATCTCATATTAAAAAGGTTTCATAATTCATTTTGTCAACCTGATTATTTATTTTGGTGTTTACATTGCTTATCAAAAATGATTAGATACATAAAAAACACTTCAAAGATAGATTGGTAAAAGAAAAATTGTTTTGTTTGCTTTTTATGTGCCTTGAAGTGTAACAAAGTGTGCTTCAGCAACGTGTATTATAACATTGCTTTTCTGATAGCATGAAAAATGTAAACTAAGGGAGGTAACTGGTATCTGGAAATAAAAAAATATATCTGTCACCTTGAGGGTTTTTTCATGTTTAAAAACGGAAGACTTAAAGAGTTGAAGGTATTCAGTCCTGTTGAGCTCACGGGAGTTTACGAGCTTTTGACATCTACCTATTGGAAACACTTTGCACTTGCTCTGAAATGAAATCATTTGTATACATTCTATGTAAATGTATATGTATAACACTTGATAGATTTGAGGATCTTTAAACCTAAATGAAACCATCTAGAGTAGCTCTATCATCATCTCCAAAGTTAAAATTTTAACATGATACAAGAAAATGGGATAACAATGATACAAAATCTTGAAAGAACATGACTTGTTTATGTAAAGGATATTTTGGTAGATGATGCGTATAGTATAATTATGTACAGAATAACCCAGTTAGGGGCACTTTTTTAGAAATTGCAGTGCGTTTATATGGCAAAGTTTTACTATCAAGGGGAAGACATTTCTCTCAATATAGTTGTTAATCGTGGTAAATAAATGCCAGAGACAAAAGAAAACTTCAATAATTTCTGTTAATTGCAAATATTTCCAGCCACAACAGAGTCAGTGTGAGAAATATAATTATAATAATAATAATTATGGGCATTTATAAAGCGCTATATCCATACACAAGGTGCATGCTCAAAGCGCATTGAAAATAAGAAAATTTAAGGTGATGAGATGAAATGCTATGAAATAAAGCCTAAAAGTAATACTGGTAGCATTGATTAAGGATATTTATAATTAGAGTCTATGGGTAGAATCTATGAATAATAGCTAGAAAATAGATGAGTTTTGAGCTGTGATTTAAAAACAGTCCGTGAGGATGACAGTTTGATGACATAGGGAAGTTGGTTCCAAAGTCTTGGAGCAGTACAGCTGAAAGATTGAAGTCCATAACTGGTGTTTTTATACTTTGGCATCTACAGATTGTATGCATTTTGTGATCTGTTTGCGTAAATGTAGAACAATAATGAATACCAATAATGAAACTAAGCAAAGAACACAAATAAAACCATAATTCATATCAAATAAACCACCTTTCAGAGAGGGAATAAGCTTTATTAAACTGTTTTTCCCATGAGGTGTACCTACCTTAGCGTTTACATTATCGGTTTGCCCCCGAGGTGTCCAATTTGCTCCCTTTGCCCCTGGGGTCAAATAAACCCCCCTCAAAATTTTCCTTTACCCCGGAAGTGATTGTACATAAGGGGGTTTTGACAACTTCAACTTGGTTTATGACTCAAGTTCTATTTTCGAGCATCTTTGAGCAAATATAATGTCTTATATAATTGCATCATAGGATAGGAATGATAAACAATATTTTTCTTAACTTATGTAAGTATCATCTGGAATACCAAGTCAAGTGTGAATAACAGGAAGGTGCAAATAGTTTACTGCACCGTGAGAAGATTATTTGCAGGAAGTTATAAATACATAATGTTTAAACTCGTTTCGACCCACAGCGACCCATCACTTAAAGGGGCAGTAGCACGTTTTTAGGGAGAAAATAAGGCGATGTCAGGAAAATGAAACAGACTAGTTCGAACTGAAAGACAATGTATCGAAACTAAATGAAGGAGTAATAAATCAAAAACATAATATAAGGTTCAGCCATGCGATTAGTGTTTCTAACACAAAATGAAATAAAGGTGTTCACTCAAAAATGGAGGCAAATAGCCTTAATGTGAATCTTTATGATTTGTTCTCTGATCATTGATGATTGGTTTGTGAAATGAGATTTTTGACATCAAAATAATACATTAAGCATTAACGTACAATTATCAGTGAAAATATAAAACTTTCAAGAAACGTGCAACTGCCCCTTTAAAGTTTTAAATTCAATCTTATTATTCTAGTTAATTGTTGCGTTAGAAATGATAAAACAAATCAAAATAGAGAAATCTACGCATGGCGAATGTGCTACTAAATAAATGTTTGGGAAATAAGATTTGTAGTTACCAATTTTCACTGATACCAACATTTCAGTCGGATTTCAATAGAAACGGACAATTCGTTTAGCTTTCTCTTGACAATTTGAATCCAGCTTGGGAAACGGTCCACAGAGAAACGTTTGTCTTGACCCTTTGGAATAGTCCAAGAAACCATACTTAGGGCACGGGCAATGAACACTAGCTTCTTAGATGGTCAGAAATAGCTAGATCTTGTCATCTTTTAAAGAGAGGGTTCGTGTGAATCTCTATGGGAACGTTGCAGAATGGCAGTATTATTCAGATGATGTGAAACCAAATTCCAGCTGTTATACTAACAATGCAACCAAAATCCTCACTATGACATAATCTCTTTTTAAAAACCTTTAGTATTCACATTTCGGCACCGTTTTAGGATTAAATATCAACAATTGTTTTCTCCTTTTCGATACAATTTTACCTACAAGATAGTAAAAACAATCAAAATTTAAATTTAAATGATAATCAGATAAAAATATACTTTCCCGTATAGAAACCAATAGTCTTGCATATAGGGGATCATCAGTACGTTACATATGGTTTTTGTTTACGATATTGATATTCCACTAGTGGTTTAACTCACTTAGAGGGAACTGTTTGAATACGCGATGGGCGCTGGGTGGTAGTGATTAAATGTTCTTATCAAATTATTGGTAGAACAATTATTAGAAGAATAGCTTGCACCTTTTATATTATCAATCTATCTTGGTAATATCGAGGGCTGAAATTATCCTAATTACGCAACAAATGATCAATTAGTGACGCTTTCGTGTCATATATTATTAGAAAGTAGAGGCTATTCCATCTTGAGAGCAAATAAGTAATATTAAGATATTCCATACGCCGCCGTTTCATTTTCCAGATGATATCGTATCATTTCACAGAGCCAGGACTGCCACTGATTACTTCTTGTTATCGCCATCGATGAGTCCGAACCTATCCCCCATCGAACATTTTGGGGACATTTTATGACTTACGACACCAACAAAGGGAAATGCCACGTATTATGCGTACATCTGAAGGTAGCTGATGGGAGTGTATAGACTAGTGTTGTTTCACTGTAATTTGAATATTGACATTAAGTGTTTTTCATTTAATATAACAGTTTCGCCATCAGTTCTAAATGAATGGAATATAGTGTCAAAATTCCCCCGATTTCTCGTTCGCTCGTTTGGCTTTATTCTTGGTACTTTATGTATCTCTCGTAAATTCGTAATGTAATGTAATCCGATATACCCCCCGTTTTATGAAATGAATATTATGCGCTGTAGAAAGTAATGTTTTGGAATTCTGTGCCTAATATACTTTTTGGACAAAAACATCGCATCGCAAGTATACGCTCCTGATGCTAATATCAATGCATATAATGCTAAATTATGCGGGGGCTTTTAACATTATTAATGGTAAAATGAAGTATTCTTTCTAACTGTGGAATTTCCTTTATAGCCCTGGAATTTCTACCCACATGTTTATATAAGGCTATCCTCTTATGTCACGGCAATTAGCTGGGAAATTCAAACTAGCGTTATAATTTATTCTTGAATTTGTTACTTGATCATTTGATAATATCCTGTTTCGACAAACATGTAATTATGCACTTTATGGTGTCCGTCAAATATTCATGTTTTCCAAGGACGACCATAACACTGAATAAAAAATATCGTGTAACATTATATCTTCATCAGCTTTTAAGTACTTTCAACATATATTTGTCTCAAATTGTCACTTGTCTAAAAGATGTATTGAGTTTCAAACAACAGTAATGGTATAAATTGCCTTCTTATTTTAGTAAAGGTTTGAGTCAAAGTGTTGATAGTCAAAGACGCAGGATTAACAATATTTTGACATCAACAATATCTCTTGACCATCTGGATTAGAGTTTAGGTCAATGAGTTTTTCTCTTAAAGGGGCAGTAGCACGTTTTTTGATAATTTTATATTTTATTTTTATATTTTCACTGATAAGAGTACGTTTATGTTAAATGTATTATTTTGAGAGTGTCAAAAATCTCATAACACAAGTCAATCATCCATAGTCTGAGGACAAAGTATGAAGATTCACCTAAAATCCATTGACGGCCACTTTCTGTAATCACCTTTAATTCATTTTGTGTAAGAAAATGGAATCGCATGGCTAAACTTTACATTATATATTTGAATTATAACTGCTCCATTTAGTTTACATGTATTGTCTTTCACTTGGAACCATTAATTTTCATTTTCCTGACATCACCTTATATTCCCCCTAAAAATGTGCGACTGCCCCTTTAAAGGGGCAGTAGCACGTTTTTTGACAATTTTATATTTTCATTTTTTCACTGATAACTATAAGTTAATGCTAAATGTATTACTTTGATAGTATCATAAATTTCATAACATAAACCAATCATCCGTAGTCAGAGAACAAAGTATGAGGATTCACATAAAATCCATTGGCAGCCATTTTTGTGTGAACACCTTTAATTCATTTATGTAAGAAAAGGAATCGCATGGCTTAACTTTACATTGTATATTTGATTTATTACTGCTCCATTTAATTTTTATACATTGTCTAAAGATTGGAACCATTTATTTTCATTTTCCTGACATCACCTTATATGTTCCCCCTAAAAACGTGCTACTGCCCCTTTAAGCTTCTTTCTAATATTCGATAAAATTATATAATATTTTAATTTAAAGCTCATCATGACTGAAAGTCCAGATGGGCTTATGGCATGGCCCGTCGTCCGGCGTCCGTCCGTCCGTCGTCCGTCGTCCGTCCGTACACTTTTGACACTTTCGACTTCTTCTCCATCTTCCTACGCAGAGCCTAAAAGGCCAGTTTCCAAACTGTCATTTTATGCCTTGCTGCAGAGACTTTACTTTTCTGTGCTGCTATAGTGCCCCTACAGACTAGAGAGCAAGCACAGAAAACTCAAGGCTATGCAGCAAGGCATAAAATGACAGTTTGGAAACTGGCCTTTTAGGCTCTGCGTAGGAAGATGCTTCTTCTCATGAACCATACACATTAGAGAGCTGAAATTTTGTGTACAGGTACCTTAGCATATGGAGATTCTAATTTGTAACTTTGGTGACCATGTGACCCCAAATAGGGTCACAGGGGTCACAACTTTAAAAACCTATTTTCATCTTCCTCTCCAGTTCCAGAAGGACTAGAGAGTTAAAAATGATATGTGCAGACTCCTTGGCCAATGGGGATTCTAATTTGTAACTTTGGTGACCCTGTGACCCAAAATAGGGTCACAGGGGTCACAACCTTAAAAACCTATTTTCATCTTCTTCTCCAGTTCTAAAAGGACTAGAGAGTTAAAAACGATATGTGCAGACTCCTTGGCCAATGGGGATTCTCAATTGTAGATTTCGTGACCCCAAATAGGGTCACAGGGGTCACAACCTAAAAAACCAATTCTCATCTTCTTCTCCAGTTCCAAAAGGAGTAGAGAGTTAATATTGATATGTGCAGACTCCTTGGACAATGGGGATTCTAATTTGCAACTTTGTTGACCCTGTGACCCCAAATAGGGTCACAGGGGTCACAACCTTAAAAAATTATTTTCATCTTCTTTTCAAGTTCCAAAAGGTCTAGAGAGCTGAAATTTTATATGCAGACTCCTTGGCCAATGGGGATTCTAAATTGTAGATTTCGTGACCCCATGACCCCAAATAGGCTCACAGGGGTCACAACCTTAAAAACTTATTTTCATCATCATCTTTAGCTCCTTAAGGTCTATTGAGCTGAAAGACTGCATGTAGACTCCTTGGCCAATTGGGATTCTAAACTGTAGGTTTCGTGACCCCATGACCCCAAATAGGGTCACAGGGGTCACAATCTTAAAAACTTATTTTTCGTCATTAGATGACAGTCTATGGCAAATTTATTTCTCCTTGGATATTTTAGTGTGGACTTCTTTCACTGTCTGATATTGGCGATCTAGAAAG
Organism: Steromphala cineraria; assembly: GCA_916613615.1. Taxonomy (NCBI): domain Eukaryota; kingdom Metazoa; phylum Mollusca; class Gastropoda; order Trochida; family Trochidae; genus Steromphala; species Steromphala cineraria. The sequence continues at coordinate 62,333,112 of OU744721.1, read as the reverse complement.
TGTTGAATAATAATAAATCATTTGGGTAAGGAATTTTATTCCGAAATCGTTACATTTGTTTTGTATTTTTTTGTATAGGTTTTCTTGCAATATATAACATCAGTTTCATTTTTAGCTCATCTGGCCTGTATAAAGCAAACTTGATATGATGCCTGATGAGCTACAGAGCCAATGGCTCTTTTTCTCTCTTACATGTTGCTTGCAGGTCGGGTAATAGTTGTTCCCTAAATCCCTCAACTCCTTATTGCATTCTTGTTGTTACACCCTTCCAATAGTGTTAGCTTAGCGACCGGGATGCTTATTGTGCTGATTACGGTTCTTCTGTTGGAGTTGCTATTTTTTAATACATCGAGAAACTATCAATAATTTCCTTCCATCTACATACGTCAGAGAGTAGCGTTTGATACTGCACTGCAGTGAGTTTACAACCAAAGTATACATTTCGCGAAAAGACAAATATAGACATGAAAAATACACAAACACCATTCTCAGGCTGACTCCTTTATTATATATTTTTTCTTTCACAAATGGTAAGGTACATTGTGAGGCATCAGATTCCAAATGTATATGAAGCTAAATTATGTCTTATCTGTTAAGGTAACCTAATTTAATCGATGATGATGATGAGGAGACGATGTCTTTTCTTTAACACCAGTGTTGCTTTTTCCTTTCTTTAACAATCCATCAATTTGTTCAGATTTAGTATTGAATATACCTAAGCATATATATTGACACTCAAACTTCGAAATAAATCTTTAAATAATATATTGATATAAGAAACACCTGTAAAATTTTCCTGGATGAAAAGAAAGACATACGTTTTTACTTTGAACTACTCTTCACATCCTATCAGCTGACTTCAACTTTAAAATTTAAATGACCATAGTTATAAGAAAACATCTTTGGGCAAGTAGCTTTTACCGTAACAATTACCTTTTCTACATGTCACATGAATAGAAAGGCAGTAAAGTTACTCGAAAGACAAACGTTGTTATTGGAAAGAAAGATCAAAACCTGTATATTTGACCTATTTGGACAAACTTTATGTTTCTTACATTAGAACCTCGGACAACTTCCTTTATTTTGTCTATATTTAAGTCTATATAAAAGAAAAAGAAATTGTTTGTTGCAGGAAAATCACTGAGTGTTAAAATTTTATTGTATACGTTGAAATGTAATGTTTCTTTAAGGTTTTATTCATTCAGGGTTATGAGACATATATCCCATTTTTTTAATGCATGGTTTTAAAAACTGGTCATTATTTGGCTGTATTTCTTGTTTTCGCATTAATTACCAAATACCTTCTTTCAAATAACAGTCTATTGAGAATGAATCAATCTGAACCGACAAAAATTTGGAGTAAATTTTCATGAATTCTATTGTTCAAAAAGACATTTATGAAGTCTGTCATATTACCACTCTTTTACGTTTTTTGGACCTTTCATAATGAATTCTGTTTTTATCTATCGAAAATATAGTGCTGAGAAAACTATGACATTTTGCATATGTTAACAGATCTTGAGATCTATTTATTTAGTAGAATAAATGCATTATCATAGTTATTTTACTCCTTAAAACATTTTCCAATAAACCTTCGCAGGCTGCTTTTTATTGTTTGTACTTTGGATATGTTTAAATTCAAGATTAAAGGTAAAAGTAACAAGTTATTAAATCAATTAAAATGATTTTAAACACTTTAACAGATTTTGTGCTGTAAAGCTCTTATTAGATATATATCACATGGAGAAGTGCAAAAGTTTTAAAAAGGTCTCCGGTACAAATCATAAAGTCATCAAAGGTCAAGGTCACAGCAAGGTCACCACTTAAATTTGATATTTATTGTTGACCATTGAGGTCAGCAGATAAGAGTTTAGTCCACATTTTAATTAAATTTAGGAACTAGAAATAGATTTTTGAGATTTCAAAATAATGAGTTGTTCTAGAAATTCTTTTGACATTTCACATTCACATTTAAGATCAAAAGAGAGAGAGAGAATGAGAGAGAACGACTTCTTAAAATGAGAGAGGGGGAGAGAGGGAGAGAGAGAGAGGGAGATAGAGAGAGATATAGAGAGATATATATAGAGAGATATAGATATATATATATAGAAGTATCAGGGGATAGGAGGATATCAGGGGATAGGTTGTCGCATTAGCGGAGACATATACACTGATGTAGCAGGATGGACCTATGTAATGAATGTTCATTTTAGAAACAAAAGATTGAAATTCCAATTTTGATAACCGTAATAGAGGGTTTTTAGCTCACCTTTACAAAGTAAATGTGAGCTTATGTCATGGCGCTTCGTCCGTCGTCCGTCTGTCTGTCCGTCCGTCCGTCCGTAAACTTTCACGAAAAAGACTACTCCTCCTAAACGAATTCAGATATCATTCTGAAATTGTAGTATGTTATACCCATGGTGATTCCTCACAGAAAGGTAGACGTTTCAATTTTGAGAATCCAAAATGGCCGCCATGACAGCCATATTGAATTTTCACGAAGATTTCATGAAAAAGACTACTCCTTCTAAACGAATACAGATATCATTCTGAAATTGTAGTATGTTATACCCATGGTGATTCCTCACAGAGAGGTAGACGTTTCAGTTTTGAGAATCCAAGATGGCCACCATGGCAGCCATATTGAATTTTCAATTAGATTTCACGAAAAAGACTACTCCTTCTAAACGAATACAGATATCATTCTGAAATTGTAGTATGTTATACCCATGGTGATTCCTCACAGAAAGGTAGACGTTTCAGTTTTGAGAATCCAAGATGGCCGCCATGACAGCCATATTGAATTTTCAATTAGATTTCATGAAAAAGACTACTCCTTCTAAACGAATACAGATATCATTCTGAAATTGTAGTATGTTTTTACCCATGGTGATTCCTCACAGAAAGGTAGACGTTTCAGTTTTGAGAATCCAAGATGGCCACCATGACAGCCATATTGAATTTTCAATTAGATTTCACGAAAAAGACTACTCCTTCTAAACGAATACAGATATCATTCTGAAATTGTAGTATGTTATACCTATGGTGATTCCGCACAGGAAAGTAGACGTTTAAGTTTTTGAGAATCCAATATGGCCGCCATGGCAGCCATATTGAATTTTCAATTAGATTTCATGACAAATACTATTTCTCCTAAACCAATCTAGATATCATTTTTATATTGTAGTATGTTATACCTATAGTGATTCCGCACAGAAAGGTAGACGTTTCAGTTTTGAGAATCCAAGATGGCCGCAATAGCAGCCATATTGACTTTTCAGCTGCAGATGACACATCATTTTTATTAAATTTTAATCTTTCATCAAGTGATCACTGGCACCATATAAATTCTCTAATTAGAAATTACTAATCATAATATTATCTTAAATATGGAATATTTAAGATTGTCGTGCAAGTTGTTCTATATTTTTAAGTGTTTTAAAAAAAAATTAAGATGAAAGACAAACATAATTGATTAATTTGTTTAAAATCTTTATGGCAACCAGCTGCAAAAAGCAAATCACATTAAACATGTTAAATTTTAAACAATGGTATCTCCCTTATATTCTTTTAAATACCACACATAAGGGGTCAACCAGAGTTCAGATATTCCACTATGCCTAATACACATCCCAAGGCAGGCTGCTAGCATCACAGTGTCAGCTGCTAGTCTGTTGCATAATCAACCTGACCCAATTGATATGGTAGAGCATTATGCTATATGGCCATGGCCAATGTGTATGCAATAAAAGTTATGGACTTGTATTCTCATGACAGTGATATGTTCTTTCTAAGAATAACAACTTACACAAAACTTGTCTACAATAAGCTTTGTGTTTAGCAATCTACATGATAAGTTGATGTGGAATAAATATGAAGATGAAAATCGAAAAGGGTTTAGTAAGAAAAGTAAGGAAATTTGATTTGTCATATCTCTCTGTTGATTTGACAATGCAAAAATGTTTACCATTATAGTACTGTATGAGTGTTAAATAAATTGATACTTTAATGAAAGACATCTCATGGTCACTTGACATGTAAATATTAAGTGAACAAAATAAACATGTCTTTTGCTTTGCTGTGTTTATGACTTTCCTCTCAATCAGTCATTCATTTTCCTTGAAAAATCTGTACTCTTGGGATTCTCAATATCCCATGCAGCATAACCATCAGTGAAATAATCTTGAAATCATATTAATGATTCACTACAAAACAAATGTATGACATTTAAATGGATACACCTAAACCAATCAATATATCATAATGAAATTAATACGGATGCCCACATAAAAGTAGCATTTTGAAGATTAAAAAGTACAAGATGGTCACCAATTCAGCCATAGATATACAAAAAAGTTATACAAAAACCTACTGCTTGTTAACTTATCATGATTATATCATTCGTGTATTAATGTTTGTTCAAGCTCTAGTCGTTTCCAAAAGAAGACTAGTATTTTAAAAGATAAAAAAATCATGATGGCAGCCATAATCAATTTATATATAAAAGATGGTTACATGTATAATTAAGCCATTTTAACACATCATTCATTTTAAGGTGAGCTTCTGTACCCTCGGTACTTTTATTTGATGTTTGATTAAAGTAGTGTTTTAGACCTCAACGGCATTATGGCATGTTTTCTAAGGAAATATGGACATGTCAAGATAAGTCAAACGTGTGCAAGGTAACCCTTTGCAGCAATAGTCATACCTCGCACGTGCAAGGTTTGCTGAACCTTCGTGAATCAATTTCCCTAACTGATGACATTTGAAAGGTGTTACAATTTACATTTAAATTGCCAGTTTAGATTTATATTTGATAATATCTTCTACAACTACGGGTTAAAGCGTCGACTAAAAGTGTTTGTTGGTAGTTGTAAGCATGCTGGCACCAAACATGTGTGACCTTGGCCTTGTACTGTGTCGTGTTCATTGGCAAGACACTTCAACCACATTGCACTCAGTCTACCCAACTATACAAGTGGGTACCTGAACACGGCATGTATGGACCTATACAGTTGTGCGAAGCGCTGAATAGCTGCATTGAAGGTACTATTGCTTCAGGGTAATAATCGAATCTTTGGACTTTGAGCATGCTTAGCATGGAAAACGCATTGGACAATCGTCATATATATATACAAGAATATGTCCTCAGGGGATACGTACTAACTTTTGTTATTCTTAAAAACTTTTTATTGGTATGCTGTAATAAAGACTAAAAAGATAGGATAAACACCTAAAGTTGTATATTAGTTGCACTTACAATATATTTTCCACTTTTTGTATTCAGTGAATTCAGTGTGAACATGTTTCTTTCAATCATTCTTTTCAAATTGTGTATCCAGAATCCACGTGATGTGTAAGGGTGCAATATGAATTGTTATCTAGATACTCACATGATACTCACGCATGCCTTGGTATGTCAAACACGCTTTAATGTCCATCATGTGATTTCTCACTTATGTAAGAAATATTTGTGACGTTACGTAAATATGGAAATCAAAACAAAACGATTATAAATAGTACAACAAATGAAAATGAAATCCTAGCACATTAAATGTTATTTTAGCATATCATGATTTTGGTAAAATAAAATACACTCTTGCAATGTTATGAATGCAAAGAAATTGTATTTCTGTGTAGTGATACGATGTTCTATGCATTGGAGTTTAGGCATGTAGCTCGGAATATAGAATAAAATGTAAGTGCCTATAATTCGTCCCGAACCGTCAATTTACATCCCTAGACATACGTGAATATGAGTATAAATGATGTGCAATATTAAATTAACCCTTATTGACAAAAGAGAAAATAAAAGAGAATACCTACTTATTGCAACTGCTCTGTCATCAAGTAAACTCTCCAGTTCCCTTCATAGGCAGACGAATCAAGGAATATTGAAAAGGCGGTGGAGGTTGAGAGGGGAGGGGTGTGTGTGTTGTGTGTGTGTGTGTGTGGGGGGGGGGGGGGGGGTCACTTATTAAAGGAAGTCACCGTTTTACAAAAAGCTTTTTTATGTCAAGATATATGACTTAGTTTGCCTCTATTATTTGTCAGCTTAGAATTGTGTCGACAAGATATCAACTGATAAACTGGTTGACAGGCTATCATGAGTTGATTTTTTTACTGTATTATTTAAGGTCACTTTTTGTACTTGATAACTAAAATGTATTTTATGGGAAAAGGTGACTATGCAATATATTTTTTGTGAGCAGACATAGCAAATGGTTTCATGCATAAATGCATAGTTTTGTCGACCGAGGTCAGTGTCAACTTGCGACGAAAGCAAATTCTCAGTAATAGTCAACACTAACGGATTAGTCGCTTGCAGAGGGTAGGTTTACATTTTCGTGTTCACAAATCAGTATCAAGTGCAGTCTAAGTAAGGCTAGCCTCAATATTACCCGTTTCACTCCGGTATTGAGTCTAGAAAGGCCTAGTAGAGGGTCACGTCAGCCCACGTATCGAATTGACCAATCAGATCTCATCTTACCAAGTCACAATAGTCTGCCTTCGCACGTATAACGTTGGAGGGTCATAGGTCGCAGAAAGGTCGGTTGACGGAACCTACTACTAAACCTTTCTAGACTCAATATCGGAGTGAAACGGGTTATATTGAGGCTAGGTTTACTTAGACTGTATCAAGTGTGGCTATTCCGAACTTTCCGAGGTTGATATCCATACCTCATGGATCATGTATATCATGGATATCATATAAGTGATAAAGACTTGTGGAATACAGTTTTAGGTTGTTAAAGGTCACAGGTGGTCTCAGTCTTCTCTTCCTCTCTTCCTGGACATGCTCGATTGGGTTGAGATCTGAAGAATAGATCTTCCAATCAGACGATTCTTGAAGTTGTCGCACTAATGGTCAATAAATCTAAACAGTGCGGGCAGTAGAAGCTGCTGCGGTGTCTGAGATATGAGAGTCTGATAGGTGATATAACGTGTGGCCCTCCTGCACGTGTATGATTTCTGGTGCTGCAACTATGTTGATCCCGGTTCCAAAGACAAGACCCCGTATTTCTGAGAACAAAAAATCCTCGAGATACGGCATTCTGTTACATCCCAGTCTTTAACTTTAACGATCACAATGAGATAAACGTGGCATCGTGGCATTGAATAGGATGCACTTAAAATGTTATTTTTGGTAAGCGCTCGATCAAAGATTTGAAAATTCTTCTTAAAGAAAATCGGTGTAATGTCGTTTGTAAAGTCACTTTAAAGTGCATGGACATTAACGTGTTGCACGTCAAACGTCCGTGGGAGCAAAACACATAGAACTTAACATCTCTTTAATATCTTGTTATATCATCTGTAAGCACCGATATTGTAAAATCAATATTTTTGTAATGAACAGGTACTTATTTCACTAAGTATATTTAATTATTTTGAAATTAATTACTGAACAGGTAAGTGACAGCAAACTTGCAAATTGCATCTCATGGTAAACATCTATCAATTTACTACTAACTGTCGAATCACAAGGAAAATTTTGGACATGAATCACATCTTATCCTTCACCAAAATTTCATATTATCAACATGATTGCTGATCGCTTTGAAAATATGTTTTGATTTGGAAGATCTCTAATCAGTTAAAAAAAAACTATGGTTGAGAAGATCTTAAATATCCAATGATTAAAATGGTCTCTTATCGGTGTCAACGTAACCTATGATGGTTATGGTCCGCGAAGCCTAAAATTATAGATTATAGAATGTAAAATGCATCAACCCATTTACTGCCTTAATTACTCCGGCTGTTTTGATAAGCAAGGTTTAAGATTAGGCTAAACGGTACTCTCCCGCACTGAAAATTATGCTTCGCGGTACATCCGAAATACAAGTTTTAGGCGTCCAAGTCCGACACCCCTATGATTAGAACAAAACTTCAGTTTTAACAATGAAACCTTAGATTCAGTGGTTAGATCACACGTTTATCTAGTTGATTAGGTCGCGTTTAGTAGGCAGCTCTCCCAAAATAGAATAAATAAGTTTTTCGAATACCACTTACATAAATTCATTTTGCACGGTGTGAAGACAAGTTAAAAGTAAAGGGGTAAAACCGGTGTCAGTGTGAATGGATGAATGTGGGCATTTTGTAGTGATGGTGAGGATGAAGGCGTTACGTCAGACCTTCAGAAGCTCGAAGGATTCTGATTGGTTGGCTGATTATAAAGACATTTTAATCGTGTGAGACAACCTTCATAATGTACTACATTTAGATCCCCACGTGAGACATTGTGTTATAAACTTAGCATACTGGTATCCCCTAGGATATTCAATGTAATGCTAGTAAAGAGATGTAGTTTGTCGATTGTGGTGAGTTTTCCTTTATAAAACTTTATTCTTTAATTATGCTGCAAATTAGAATGATTAAGGTCCTTGAATTTTATTAATACCATTTCAATGTAAAGGATCCATTCTCAGACTTAAAACTCTTCAGTAAAAAAACCGAAAGGTAATATAACTGTTTCAATCGCATCAAGCTGTACCCAACTTTACGAATAAGTTTCTATTTCATTTACTAGTATGCGAATTTGATTTTTGAATGAGTTTGATGAGCTTACATCATTACATTTTCTTTAAAATATAGCGAAAATTTACGCAAACTTAATATCTCTCAACCGAGGTACGGTAAAGGTATTCATATCATTTATGATTTTAAAATGTTTAATTTTCATTTATCTTATTTTCAAAACAACCCAGAACCCATTTACGTGGTATGTACACTATCGAATATTATGAATTTACAAATAAAGGTAGATGATACTAAACAGAATGACGACAAGATATATAGGAAGAAGAAAAACAGTGAGACTCTAAAACTTTATGTTTTAACTATAATGACAAGTCGATTATAATAGTTAACGTATAATGTATCTATATACGTGTTACGAAGTAACCATATTGTGAGCAAGAAATTTGGCCTTTAAAAAAATTCACATTTAAAGATAAGCAGTGTCCTCTATAGTATTAAAATGTTCACTTTATGACGTGAAACGCGTTTAGTTGCATAGGCATATGCAATTCATGATCACTTATGTATGTTTTAAAGGGGCAGTATCACGGGTTTTTTAATTCAATATTTTCAATTTTCCTTGATAATTGTACGTTAATGCTTAATGAATTTTTTAGTGTCAAAAATCTCATTTAAAAATCCAATCATCCCTAGTCAGAGATAAAATGATAAAGATTCACGTAAAGTCCATTGGCGGCCATTTTTGTGCGAACACCTTTAATTAATTTTGTGTAAGAAAACGTAATCGCATGGCTGAACTGTATGTTATATATTTGATTAATTCTGATTCATTCAATTTAAATACTTTGTCTTCCAATTGGAACCATTTATTTTCATTTTCCAGTTATCATCTTATTTTCCCCCTTTAAACGTGCTACTGTACTGGAGATATTTGATGTTACATCCCACTCGTCCATGGCAACCATTCATAAAAGTGTCCTGTTCATTATCGATATCGGGAACTCTTAGGCCAAAGAGTCCTGCCATCTGATGCAAGGACACTTTTGTAAACCTTTCCTACACATGGTTTAAAACAATCAATCAACAACATAGACATAGAATTGAACTGAAAGTATTAATAATTAAATAAAACAAGCTTTAAAACAATCATAATACTTTGCAAAATATAAAAAATCAAATCAAAAATCAAAAATATTAAATTACCTAATAACACTGTAGACTTTAGTTTGCAATAGAAAAAAACGATACCAAGAAATAAACATTATATGATTTGTGTTGCACCAAAACTTTTGTTATGTGAGGAAAATAAGTCTAGAAATATCCAAAATAATTTGATAATAATACATAATTACTTTTTTATTTCATAAATAAGATAATATTTGTTTGGCTAAACGTGTTATGGGAATGATAAAAGTACCTTTTTATTAGAAATCCAAGGGAAACGTTTCATAAGTAGAAACCACTGTCAAAATTTAGCGTCTTCTACCTTCAAAATCGAAACAGAAATGGGAAACCTGTGAAACTTTGTCTTGAAACAGGCTCATATTCATGGAGTGCACGAAGTCTGCAAGCCCAAAACATTTACTTCGTGCCTTGCGCTTTGACACGCAAGAAGCACGTGCCTCGCGCTTTGACAAGCAAGAAGCACGTGCTCGTACACCATTCATAGTACTACAAACTTCATTCATAAAACAGTGAAGGGGCCCTTGTGAGGTTATCCAAAATTGAAATTTTATTTAAAAATATTAATTTTGTGGTTGATTGTACTCGGATTAAGTGAGATGTAAGTCAGTTACTAACATAGTAAAGTGTATGCATGGGATAACGGCAGGGACACTTTGTCCTCGAGCCAGTACGAGGCGGAGCCGAGTACTGGCCTCTCGGACAAAGTGTCCCTGCCATTATCCGATGCATACAATTTACTATGCTAGTAACTATTACATGTTTTAAGGTATATCATTCCATGCTTTTAAGTATTGATATAAAAAAAAATTGTTTGAATGAACAATCACATTACGATTTACAGTCTTGAATAAAAATCCGATTTGTTTTCAAACTTGTCGGAGGAGTAGATTAGCAAAGTTGGCAAGTTTCCTGAATGTTCATCATCTGGAAATATACGCAGATGAAGCAGGATAACTTCGCAACAGAATTCTAACCTTGTGTTGGATAGTTTGAGGTACATGGATTAGGACTAATGGTTTAATTTGGAGTAGGATTAAAGGGGCAGTTGCACGTTTTTACGGGGAATATAAGATGTCAGGAAAATGAAAATAAAGGGTTCCAATCTAAAGACAATGTATTTAAACTAAATGAATCATCAATAAATCAAATATATTATGTAAAGTTAAGCCATGAGATTGCTTTTCTTACACAAAACGAATTAAA